>OX638403.1:18718015-20126774 GCA_951813805.1 Limnephilus auricula
TTTCAGATTGTTTACAATTTTTTTACGAGCTGCGGTTTCTATGCAATCCTAACAGATAGCGCGAAAAAGTAATTTTGTATTTTTTTTGAGTTTTGAAAATATGGTAGAAATGTAGCAGCAGGGGGTCCACCGAAATCAGTAAAATTTTGAAAGTGGTCTACGAGAAAAAAGTTTGGGAATCTCTGGTATAAGATATACTCAATTTTCGGTAAAATTTGAGTTAGACCACTGTTGTTCTAAGTAACACCGTACTGTCTCCCGTCTGCCCGTGCCTGTATTCAAAATCTACCTCTAGTTCTGTTAGGTTGTATGTAGCTGTAGTAAATCTGTTCCCGTTTCTGCTTCTTGGCTTTACTTCTGTTTCACCGCCTCCGGAGATCGTCAATTAATTACCGCTATCACGTTCATAACCATTATTATCGTAGTATGGAGGGCCGGATTCAGACATTATATTGTAATTTCATAAATTAGTTATTATGTTCAATTCTATGTTTAACCCCTCAGGCTAGTTCGGTTTTCGGAACAACTCCAATAGGTATCATAGAAATCGTTTTGTCGCCCTTACTATCATGGTTAGAAATATGATCTACAAGGTTGTTATACAGAGAAACACATCGCTTTTTATTCAAATCTAAATGTTAACCGCAAATCAAAATATTTTCAAATGTACACCTTTATGAAACCAAAATTTCCGACCGCAATTTGATATATACTTTGGGATTTTTTTATTAAATATTTTTATATGAAACGTAAAAAAGTGAGTTGACGATAACTTTGCCTAATAAAATAAACGTGTTTTAAATTTTTTTTTCGTCACCGGTAATTTTAGTTAAAACGTATGGTGAGCCATTTTAAATTTTTTTATGTTTGCATTCAAAATGTTTAAAATATTATGTGTTTAACCACTCGAGCGCTTTTGCCACATTATGGCACTATTTCCAAAACCTTGGATTGCTTTGTTGCGAAAATTTGGCAAATTTTTGAAAATTTTATTTTTATTAAAACAACTTGTACATTCAAAATATAACCAAATAAATATTATCTAGATTCTTTAAAATGTTTTAAGGTTAAAGATTTAGTTATATATTTTTTTATAAATCCTACAAATATGTGATAATAAACAAAAGAGGGGAATTCATTGGCTACATAGAACTATGATCAGTTTGTATGTCTCCATATTCAAATTTTGAGGTATGATTTTTTTAATGTGGGCGGAAAAATTACCTTTAGCAATCTGAGAAAAAATATGTTAATTGCTCTGTCGCTCCAGTGGTTAAATGAAAATTTAATTATATTAATTTTTTTCCTAAATATGCCACATTTAGGTTATTTTCGATAAGTGTAGATATTCATTTGAAGACACTACATAGCTTAGCTTTGAGACAGCCGACTCTGCTGCTGTAACATGTACCCCTGGGAACTGTCTTTACTATTCCAAATTCTGACAGTCGCTCGGAACTGAAGGTATACATGTTGGCTACCATTTACCTATTACCTGATACCTGCTGCAGCTCACTGTAACGTAACGTTTCGCATTCAACTCCGAATAATGATGTCACGCTTAATACGATCCTAGACTAGTATTCTTGCAATACATATTAGTTTTAACTGACTGTGTGTCTCAAAGAGGAAACCGGGTTGCGTTTCGTCCGTACAAACGTATTCCAGAATTTTTCTCAGGATTTTATGCATTTTCTTCTCTTTGTTATTCATAATTATACAAAATATGTATGTAGACTTATAATAGGCAACGCAAACACCAGTTACCTTTATTTTTATATTTTAATTCTTGTTATTGTATATATACCTTTTATTTTATTATTTTGTCAATAACTTTGCTAAACAAACATATTCATGCATAATTGGTTTTCTTAATTTATCCTTTCTTTTCTCTTTCCAGTTCTTATTTACACAAAATATGTACGTATGTACGACTATAATATGCAATGCAAATACCAATTCGCTTTTTGTTTTAATCCTTGGTTTTTAAGTAGATAAACCTTTTATTTTATTATTATTATTTAAACAATGTGAGATTTGGTTAGATTTTACTCGACCCCCTCCCCCCCATTTTTTGCTCACGTAATTAATGTATGCCCCCTTATTTTATTTTATTTTATTCTGAATCATAAGAATCAACTCAATTCCACAACTATTTAAAAAGTCGTTAAAAGCTATGATTTTTTTAATTTAAATTAGCCCTTACCCCATGCATGCGATTTATGACCTGTGCAAAACTCTCGGTGACATAAAAAAAAACAACAGCAGAAAACGTGAATTAAATTCCTTCTTAATAGCGTTTTATTTTGCCCACTCGTGCTTATCATTTAGGTACTTTAAAATTCACACCACTTTATCAGATCGAAAAATTTATTATTTCCATTTATGCTCGTATTTTATAGTTTTCCTTGCCATTTGATTTGCTATTTAATTGTGTGTTGTGTAGTATTATCAAACATCGATTGTTTTACAATCAATCTGTTGATATCTTTAATTAATATCAAGTACCAGGTGATTTACTCGAATTATTATTAATTTATATTGCTTGTTCTGCATGTTGACAAACCCTATATAGTACTGGCGTATCCATGCGAATAATAAATGACAAGTTAAATAATCTGCATATAACCAATTCGTCTATTTGAGAACGTTTTTTTATGACAAACATAATAATATGACGAAGATATGCAGATTGTAATTGACGAGCAACAGAGAACGCTGTATGCATGTAAATGGGGATACGATCACGCCATTGTAGTGAGAGCACTGTAAGGTCAGTGCTTGAGGTGTTTTGTTTTCAACCGGAACACTCAGTTTTATTTCGATGAAAATAATCGGTTTCTGCACTACGGTACGGTCCGGTGGCCTTCGTATGGTAATGTTCTACGTTTTGTAGGGAGGTGGCGGATTCTATTATACATATATAAAAGTAAAAGCGCTGAAAGGACGTCGATAAACATATTTTTATATATTACCCCCACCCCTACCACAACACCTACTCATAAATTGTACCCACCCACTATTTTGTAATTGTCATCATTATATGTTTGCCCTGAAGAAGGAACGGTTGTTCCGAAACCGGTCGGCGTGTAACTAAATAAATCAGTGGTTGTAACTAAGATATATTGTTTCATTTAATTATATTTTTATCCCCTCAGGCATTGGCTATATCTGTTTGGTTTTGGAAAAGGGAGACGAGTCAATATATTTGTCAACTGAACAGGGGATCCTATTTTCTCAAATATGAAGAATAGTGTTAAATTGTTAATCTGTTAGAATCGCACATTAAAAGCTAAAATCTCGGAAATTTTTTTGTGCTCATCTCTTTTTCCATGTAGAAAAAAAAAATTCGTTGGCTTACTTCACATCGCATTTTACTGACTCATCTCCCTTTTCCAAAACACTATTATTTTTTTTTTTTAAATAAAACAAACACTTAGTATTTAACCACGTATATTTATTATTTGATATATCGACCGGTTTCAAATAATACCGGATATATCAAATAATAAATATACGTGGTTAAATACTAAGTGTTTGTTTTATTTAAAATATAATGCCTAACCACAAAGTGATTGCTTCTTACGAAAAAAAACTATTATTTTTATTATTTTCTCGGAGGGTCAAAATACTTCCGCTTTACAATAACATCCAAATAAATAGAATATTTCTGAACTAAAACCAAAAACTGTTTTAATTTTATTTAATTTTAAAAAATTTGCCTGCAAACACAAAAAAGTTTTAAAAATGGCACACCTTGCGTTTTTTCTAACTAAAATTACTGATAACGTAAAAAAATAAAATAAATGCATATTTTATTAGACAAATGTATCATTATCGTTATTGTCTTTTCTAGCTATTAAATGCCCTTGAGATGATTTTTTTACAAAAAATGTTATAAATATTATCTACGCAAGCTGGTGTTATTAATATTATTGGGTTTTAGAAACTTCTTGATTTTCGAGAAACATTATCTATTTGGTCTTCTCTTGCCAAAGCAATCTTGTTTCTTGAACATGAAAAATAAAACCGATGAACTTAACGAACCGGAACGGCGTTCGAGTATACTCCGGTTGAATCCTATCGTCGTGTACCTACTACAAATGTACAATATGTGGTTGTCGGTAGTCGTCACCTCACCTGGAGTTGAAACGTGCAGGAAGGAATGCAACATACAACCTTGCCGCGGGTGGAGTTGTCTACGCTCGACGGACATCTTCGGAAACATTGTTTCTTGGAAAATTGCTGTCATTTTTTAAATTATTTGTTAGGATAAGCAGAAACACAAAGAACACTGAATCAAGCTGTCTACTCTCGACGGGCACATGTAGAGAAATATTGTTTCTTGGAAATTCGCTGTCATGTTAGAAACTACCTGCTTGGATAAGCGAAAACACGAAGAACATTGAATCACAACTTTCGTTTTTCGCAATTTCACGTTGAGCTTTTTGTACTTCATCGTTCAACACAAAAAGATTTGTGCATTCTATATACTATTATTTGTCTGTTCAAATTCTACATTCCTTTAATGCATTTTACTTAATTTTTAAACAATGAACACGTATAGAACCAAGAATGAAATTATTACATAAAAATCTATTTAATTCGTTATTTAAAGGATATGTCTTCCTAAGCCAAAGACTAAGACTCTTTGCTCATGGAGAAAACGAAACCAAACTAAAACTGGTTGGCAACTGCATCGGATATATCACAAATTACTCGAAAATTGACAGGTCGTGAGGTGCAACCATGACAACCTGTCAACTGAAACTCGCCGGCCGCAGCGACTAGCACGGCGAATTGCTAGTGACTGGTTGCGTCGCCGTTGAAAATTTGTCCCTGAGAAGTTGCCTGGTGTGTTCTGGCTGCCATTAAAATACACAGGATAGCGACTTGAGTTGCCAACTGTTTTTTTTCCAGTTGCCCTATGAGCGGGTGGACTTACTTGACTGAACCATACATAAACTGTGAATGAATATTTTGGTTGTGCACAATTCGAAATTGAACTGTAATGTACTGATTTGGTGCTGTTTTGTCAATAATGCTGTTTCAGACATGTGAACCGCGCGGTCGACGCTGGCTTAAACAGCTCAGCTGTCGTATGGAGACAATGGAGATCACACGAAACCGCGCGATTCAGAATCGGAGCGGCTGGTTATGAATGTCTTTATTCAGTCGCCGCGCGGTTGGCGAGTTTTTCTTTAGGTGAAACAGTCTCTCATAAGATTTCCCCTACTTGTTATATTTTCTCCTATCATTAGAACCAATTTTTTCAAAATATTTTATGTATGAAAACCGCATGGTGGCCGCTGACGCCACTACAAACCGCTCGGTTTCGTAACCGCTCGGTCGACCGTCGTGTGTGAATAAGCACAGTCGGAAATGTTTTTTACTATCAGATCCCCGCATATTATTCATAATTGATTCATTCATTGAAGTTTTTTTGAATGAAAACAAAGCTTTATTGTTTGAACTGGAACTCAGAACGGACGAGTGGCCATCGTCCTCGATCCTAATAATAATTTTATTATGATTTTGCATGAAACATGATGTTATGTCTTTCATTTTATACAAGCCAACCTCATCCAATTATGAATCTATATTATTAATACGCTAACGTCTGCCGTACAAACTCGCTCCATGTACTAGTTACAAACAGAAGTTCTGCCATCTATAATATGATCTATAATATCTGAAAAATCTCATGTAACTGTGATCTAAAACCAAATAACGTATTAAGTAATTTGCTCGTTGTTGTTCTCTAATCTTCTGTAAATACGGCATGGAAAACGGCACAAAAGGGATAACTTTTTTAGAAGTTCTATAATATATATTGGCCAACAATTGCGAAATCGTACTCGATAATTAAACATACTAATTTCGGTTGTGACTCTGTCTGTATTTCCGGTTCAATGAGCTCTAGAACTTTTGCTTTGATTAAGGGGGTATTCTAGTCTAGAGGCACAAATTTCGGGCGTGTTTTCGAGCTCTGTAAAAAATAAACGGAGAATATTTTTAGTATCCTTCTTTTTATGATTTGTTTATTTATATTTTAAGAATACATTAAAAAATCAAACAAAAAAAAATTAAAAACTCGAAAAGTAATCAATCGGCTGGGTAAGTGAGGGGTCCAACAAAACGGGATGCCCTGGCGTGCATGACTGCAACACGTCTGGAAAAAAATCGCTATCGCCGGGACCTCGGAGGATTAAAAAAAATGGCGGCCGTTTAAAAAAAACAGGTTTTTTTTAACGTTTTTTTTGCAGTTAAAATTTTTTTGAAATAGTACAAATTAATTTTTTTATCTGATTCTGCTTGGTGCCATAGATAGATGTGTAGAGAGGATTCATACTAAATTTCAAAAAAATCGGTTCAGTAAAACTCTAGATATCATACACGCCAGCTTGAAAAAAGTAGTTTCGAGAAAAACGCGTTAAAAGTTTGGATTAAAGTTTCAGTCAGTTTTATTCATATAATGGTACGCTATTATATTTGCATTATATATACATTATGTAGGTATAGAATATGGTGTTTGAAAGAGAGAGTACGAAAGCAGTGTGCAATATAGTTGAGAATGGTGGATACTTGTATCAGGTGGATGAGTTTGTGTATTTGGGAAGTATGTTTACGAGAGATGGGAAGGCTGGTAAGGATATTGAAAGAAGGGTGAATGCTGGTGACTCCATTAATGGTGGACTGAACGCCGTTGGCGCCAACAAAAAGCTGTCCAAAGAAGTGAAGCTAGCAGTCCACAATGAAGTGCTGGTACCTGATGGTATGGTAGTGGCAGAGGAAGGATGAAAGTAGACTGAATGCTGTAGAGATGAGATCCCTGAGGCGTATGTGTGGTAAAACCTTGTATGATCGTGTGAGAGATATGGATATCCGCAAAGAATGCAAGGCTGATGTAAGCGTAATGAGTAAGATTAAGAAAGGGACCCTCAGATGGTTTGAGCATGTAGAGCGAATGAATGAAGAAAGGAGTGTAAGGATGATATATGACGCAAAAGTGAATGGAAGAAGAAGTTGTGGACGTCCGAGGAAGACGTGGATCGATCAAGTGAACCAGATACTTGAGTCGAACCATGTCAGGAGTCGGAATGAAAGAAGAGCATGTATAAGAAGATGTATGAATGTGAATGAAGCAAGAAGTATGTGCCAAGACCGAGTTGTTTGGCGGTCCGTCCTCTCCCTACTACCCCTGCGGGGAAACGGCGTGATAGTTAGTTAGTTAGGTATAGAATATAAGAAAGGTTTTATGGGTTAATCCATCTGATTCTGAGTTGTCCGGTAACCAAAATTTCGATACTAGT
Organism: Limnephilus auricula; assembly: GCA_951813805.1. NCBI lineage: Eukaryota > Metazoa > Arthropoda > Insecta > Trichoptera > Limnephilidae > Limnephilus > Limnephilus auricula. The sequence continues at coordinate 18,725,329 of OX638403.1, forward strand.
GCAATTCCGCTGAGTTGAAGTTTTCCCTGGTGATAGACAATCTCCAATATGATAAACTAGTTGAAAAATAATTTATATAACTTATCTATTATTATTATCAGACATCGGATTATATGCACTAACAAAGAGCCAAAATATGCATGCAAATATGCACTAAAATGCCGAAATATGCATTAAAAACACTTGATATGCCCAAAATATGCATAATGCAAAATCGAAAACCATTGTTATTTTTATATATTTTAATTAAAGACAATTAAGTACTTTTCAAATTTTCGGTCGCAAATTTGTGACGTTTGTCACCCAGTATTATTTTTGTACGCCGAAAACAACCTCTCTACGGCCAACTGTCGTCATTTGTCAAAATTAAAAATTTGGCATACTTCTGGAGATACCTGTTTAGGCAGGGTATGGACCAGTGCCTTTGATGTAGGCATTAATGTTCTTCATGTCTTCAAGACACCTTTTACGAATCTTTTCTAATATTGAATTACCTACGAAGGGCGTTGGTGAGTACGGTCATTGTTTCCAGTATTTCTATTGATTTAAATAGAGTAAGATTTTTTGTTTCTCTTTTTTTTTTTGGCATCTGGTAACTTGTGGAAATGTGTTGAGATGAGGGCGATATTCTTCGGAGGCGTAATCAAATGCTAGCTTGCTTGACTGAATTGCAAAGGCCTCAGAACTGTCAAATTGACCAGCGAAATATGCACGATTGGGAAAAAAATGCTAAAATATGCATTAACGCCGTAATTAGAGAGTTATATGCAAATATGCAAATGCATATAATCCGATGTCTAATTATTATGCATATTTACTGGAAGTCAGGTTTCTCGACTGCGGACACGGGGTTAAAGGCGCGTGTTCGCAACCCATAATCATCATTAGTTCCCATTCAAATTGTTACGTTTACGTAAATCATAATTTATTTTGAACTCTGGCGATTATTCACGACACGACTGATTAAGACGTTTTAATTTCTCAAAGGTTGAACTTTGGCCTTTACGACTCACCTTTTTAATGTTGTTTAGGGCTTAGATCCTCGCTTAGCTCGAGATAATAGTATACTAGCACAGTTTACGTAATCTACGCATACACTTCAAGATAAAGGTTTCCTGATAGCGAGAGAATTTTAAATGATAAAGAAAGAAGGAGCGCCATTAGGTATTCTTATTAAATTATAATTTTATTTTTAACGCACCTGATTTTCAGGTCCTTTTCCATATAAATGATTATCTAGTAAATCCACGTTATGCAAGTGTATTATATAAGTATAATTAATACAAAACAATACAAGAACAACATGTTAATCTACCAAACTATTAAATGGGAATATAATTCACCGACTCCAGATATTTTCATATCAAAGGGTTCGGCTCGGTGGAATTCCTAATTTGACCGATAAATCCTACAGATCCCTCAATATAAATATTTAAAAAATCTTTCGTAATCCTACATGTATTTAAAATGACTGATTTTTGCATTTTTATGTACAAATTCTTTGACAAATCTAATATGCCTAAATGTTTAATGACAGAGCTAGGTATAATGCCAGTAGCCGAAATAACAAATGGTAATATTTTTATAGTCTGAGAATGCCAAATTCTTTTAATTTCATTTCCTAAATCTGTATACTTTCTTATTTTTTCAGAAACAGATTTTTCAATATTACAGGAATTTTGAATAGCTACATCAATGATATAAGATATTTTTTTAATTTTGTCATGTAAAACTATATCTGGTCTATTGTGACTAATTGGTCTGTCTGTTAGTATAATTTTATCATAGTAAATTTTAAAATGTATATTATTACTATAATATTTATCATTTTTACATTTATTTTTATAAAATCAAGGATATCGAATATATTTAAAAAAAAATGTATGAGGGCTGGTAGAAATCATAATAAATTGGACTGAGAAAAATGTTTGAGGGGTGGTAGGAATCTAAGGGTCAGCGTGTCCAGGAGTCACCGACGCATGAATCCGTCACTCCCGCTGCGGTGCAAGCGGGAGATCCGGCCCACCACGGTGAGCAAGCGCATCCGCCACCAAGACCCTTACACCTAACCGGATGAACCCGGGTAACCTTCTAAGTCACCAATTCTGGGTGACCTATGGAGGAGGTGTTCGTTATCTAACAAATGGTATTTACTATGTTATCCGCCAAGGAAGGACGAAAAATAAATTCAAATATTTTTTTCATCTGTTCTTTTCTTAGGACAACGTCCTCAAAGACCTATCTATTTTGTAGCTCCCAAACTGGAGAGAGTTGGTACAAAGAAGAGATGGGTGGAGGAAGCACGAAATGTACATTGTGCTTAATTTTTAGCTGCATAGAAAACCAAATTTAACAAAAAAGCCGTTCAAACGCAACCTTGAAAATATCCGTTGAAAATACTGTGCATCACATTTGATCTCTTAAAGCAGTGGTCACCAACTTTATTGAGAAAAGGGCCGGATTGATGTTTTTGAAAACCTGGGGGGCCGGATGAAAAATTAAGTCTTTTTCCAAATAGAATTCAATTCGAATGTTAATTTATTAGTGCTTGTTTTACAATAGAAAATTAACAATAGTAAGAATATATAATTTATGTTTTTAGCTAATTAAAAAAGTAATAAAGTAACGATAAAGGCCTTACGATTATTAAATTTATTTCTTTTTATAGTTTTACATTGTATGGATGTTATTTTATCTATTGAGTTAAAAATAAAACAATTAAGATAAATAATCACGTTTAAACTGTATGTTCACATACAGATTAAACTACTTACATATTAAACGGAAGAAAGTAATAATAAAGGTATTACAAGAATTGAATTTATTTCATTCTCCGAAATATCGAAAGCTATGGTTATGACGGTCGGCGTAGTCCAGCGGTAGGGCGTTGGACTTCCATTCCGAAGGCCGCGGGTTCGAACCCGGCGTGCGCAAATAAATTTTATTTAATTGATTTGTGTTATTTCACAATTAATTATTTAAAATAATATATAGTATATATGCGGCACGTTCCAGAGTGGAAGATACTCTTAGTATCACCCTGGTGTAAGACCACCATTCAGAATTGAAACGTTGCTTGAAATGGCTTTAGCCGTGTTTAGTGACTTGATCTGAATAGCCAGGTACTTCCCCACCTACCTCTTCCTCGCCCCCTTTCTTCCCCACTTACCTTCAGCCTCATAACATACCCCAATTGGGGATGCCATAGTCTCATAGGCTCCAGACGGGAGCAGTTGGGACTCTTGTGAAGTATTTGACTATAATCTCAAATACACACCTTTTTTTACTTTGAAGCCACTACCGCCTAATCAAATTCCGATTGATAAATTGAAATATAGCTGCCGTGAGTTTAAAACCAAATAATAAAATTCTACAAAATTAATAAATCCTACATACATTTTTTATACGTAGTAATCGGTAATTTTTCGAGTACCGGATGAAAAACTTCGGCGGGCCGGATGTGGCCCGTGGGCCGTATGTTGGTGACCACTGTCTTAAAGTATTATTTTTTGTTAATATCTTGAAGAAACTATTAATCATACACGGAAAAATATTTTAACTGTAATAACCATAAACAATTTAATATTACAATGTATATACCAGACCGGAAGCTTTATGGCATTTAGTGCACCCTTTTCAAACAGTATGAATAAATTATGAATGTATGAATAAGTAAACAAATATTTGAACCGTTCTTAGAACAGATAAATCCTTCGCACAGCGCCGTTCTGTTGTATTGGTTGTACATCTGTGATACCAATAATTATTGTATATATAGGATGTAACAGGACCTACCCGAGAGATTTTACCCAGCGATTCCTGAGCATATTTGGAGTAATAAATGTATTTGTCATTTTGTAGTCCGATGATATTATTTTTCTATTAAAAGCAAAAAATATTTTTTCGATCACACGTCGCTACTGATCCCATAGCTATATGAAATAACGCGTCACAATGGGTTTGAGTGAAACATGCGCGGTTTCGTGCATGCGGCATGCCGCTATACAATGAGACACAACGCTTAATATGTACGCGCTTCTCTAGAAACAAGCTCGGTTGCGACGCGTGGTGGAAAAATATTTTTAAAGTTTTTATTAGAAAAAAAATGTCATCGGACAGCAAAATGACAAATACATTTATTACTCAAAATATGCTCAGGAATCGCTGGGTAAAATCTCTCGGGTACGTCCTGGGGGCCTAGTCTATACCTCTCACAGCGCCCGTAACGCGGGTTTAGCTACGTCACGAATCCGTATTAACCCTCCTCTGACCGTGCTAAAAACTTTCTCGCGCTCCGATGCTGTACACTCAGTAAATATTAGTGTAATGTATTTATTTAATCCAATACATAAATATATTGTGGAGGAATACCTAAAATGTTAACTCTATGTTTAGTATATTTACAAAGATATTTCAGTAAATACAAACCGTGATCGCTTAGTTGACAGCACCGTCAAGAAAGGTTAAACGGCAAACGTGCTTGTTTGTGAAACCGAAAGATCGAGACTAGGCCCCCTGTTACACCCTGTATTTACCATTAATTGAACTCTGTACAACAAGTAATCGGAGTAGGTGTCAATAAGCAGATATCCAACATAATTATTGTGCAAAACATTTTTCTTCCCGTCTGTAGCCAGTGAGACTATGGAATCCCCAATATTGGGTATATTGTGAGTCTGAAGATAGTGAGGAGGAGAAAGAAATGGGGAAGAGGATAGTGGGAAATTCCTCGCTATTCAGATCTGGTCACCAAACACGGCTAAAGTCATTTAAAGTAGTTTTAATTCTAAATACTGTCTTACACCAGGGCTATACTGAGAGTATCTTCTAAAGTAATTACTCAAATAAAATTTGTTTGAATACATCGGGATTTGATCCTCGTCCTCCGGATTGCTTGTTGAGAGCCTTACCCCTCGACCACGGACGCTGACGACCACCAAGGTGAAGTAATTGTGTGTGTTTTGTGATGTTGATATCAATTTATAAATTATTTTTCTTTCTAGCTTGGTGTCCCTCCAGTCCCTCGAGCTTCGCGAGAACCTCATCAAGTCGCTGCCCGAATCCCTCAAGAACCTGACCAAGCTGGAGCGGCTCGACTTGGGGGACAATGAGATCGAAGACTTGGTGAGTTCATCTCATAATTTTTTTGAAATTTAATTTAAATTAAATTTAATAATGTTTATTATTAAGTTCTGCAAGTGTTATAGTTTTTATTATTGTGACTTATTGTGTGTGTTATTGTACATCGGACAGACCGGAAGGGCATTCTCAACTAGATTCAAAGAACATATTCGATGTTATAATAATAAAAACACATCTTCAAAATTCGCAGAACATCTCTTGGTGAATAATCACAACCCACATAACAACAAGGGACCTAAACCATTACATGAAGAAAGAAAAGGTCTTCGATTGAATTTACTCGAACAATTAGAAATTAATAAACGCACGAACGACCCTAATTTAACATTAATTAATAATGTACGGAAAATAATATATTCACCTCTTCTAAGTATTTTCACAAAACCTAAACAATATTCATAGCAGTAACGTCGTTATTAAACAATTAAGAACATATTTACAAATTTCAAAATACCCATGGGGGAGAATCTATTACTTTCCCAAGATTTCGGTTTAACCGAAAATAAATCAATTTACTCACTTTCAAATTGACATTTTAAATCGTATAAATATCGTCGTCTAATTATGAAACACCTCAGTTTGAAAATGGCCTTGTAAGCCGAAACAGCTGTCACAATAATAAAAACTAAAACACATGCAGAACTTAATAATAAACATTATTAAATTAAATTTCAAAAAAATTAAATGGAGTTCTACGAATTAAACACAAAAACAATAAATAAAAAAAAAATCCTCTCATAATAATATGCCCTCCAATTTAAAAACGTCACAGCTCATATTTTTCGTAAGATTGTGTTAAAATTTTTACAACTGATCAGAGATTTTTCATTTCGCTAATTATTATTATGTTATTTTTTTTTTTGTTTTTGTTTCAACTAAACATTTTTTTATTTTATAAAAGAATGTATGATGTCCTTCACTAGGAGTTCCCTTGTGTTGTGGAGGACATTTAAACTTTTTTCGCCGGCCCCTTTTCTTTTCACAAGTATTTATGTGTTTAACGTTAATCAATAAGGGATTAGGACATTTTCGTATTACCTGACGTCGCTTTTAGACGCGTTTTAAAGGGATGCCCGTTTGGAACCACCTGTTATTTAATGTGATTTGTTTTTCAATGCTCAATAGGCCCAAATTTTACATTCTCGTTTCCTTAGGCATTCTGGCCCTTTGACATCTTTAAATATTAATATTTGTTTTATATTTCAGCCTGGACATATCGGATCTCTCCCAGCCTTGCAGGAACTCTGGTTGGATCATAACCAATTGCAATCTCTTCCACCAGAATTGGGACAGTTGAGCTCGCTAGTCTGCCTAGATGTTTCAGAAAACAGGTAATGCATCCTTTAACCTTTGCGGGTACCTGAAGGTAAAACGTATGTTACATTTTGAAGGGGGGTCACTAGGGTCCCCCATAAAATCACGAAGCGAACGTGTCTCTTAATATTTATTTTGCCATTTTCAGTAACGCTTAAGCGGCGTCTCCTCCGACGAAAATATGTACACATTTTGTGGATGGTTAGGTCCGGGCGACAATGTTTTTGTTTTCCGTGACCGATAGAAACAAAAAAACGTTGATGCCCTGTCCTGGTATTGTTTTGTTAAACATTTTGTCGCAAAATATATTCTTTAATAACCTACCGTTTTACCGTAAATCAATATCAATCAATACCGCAGTCAATAATTAAGTAATCTAAAGTGATAAAGGAGATTGTACGAAAACGAGCGTGACTCAAATAATATGTATGTATATTATTGTAACCCTTAGTAAAATGTACATTTTTACGATCACACTCGCGGCTTCGTAGTGAAGTAGTGGCGATCAGAGGCCCTAGCACTTTCGATCGATAACGATCGATAGGATAACTATCGGTAACTTCTCGTCGTTTCCTAGAACAACTAGGGCTATCGTACAAACAACAGTTGATGTCGAATATGTTAAGGACACTTAGTCATTGTGAACTGTCACTTATTCGCTGGCGATCTGTAATCATGCTAGGGAACGATGAGAAGTTACCGATAGTTATCCTATCGATCGTTAGGATATAGAGTGTACTAGGGCCTCAGGGAAGAGTAATTTCGTCGGAATTTGATAGATATCATTTAATATCTTACAAAAAGAAAACAATTCTTTTTTTTTTAAATGCAGATTGATTACCAAACACATTTTCTAGTTTTACCTAAATTCTAGATTACCTCTGTGATGTAAAACAACTTAGGAGCTTAGATATCGCACAAAACTCAAAGTTGGAGTAAGCGTATTACCCCCCTCCGGATCGAAGTGTAAACAGCACATCACTTTCAATATAGACATCTTTTACATATCTTTAATATTTTGATGATAGCCCAAACCACACTGTGGAAACAAGTGGTTTTCGAACCGTAATCACGGAAATAAATATCTACGATAAATTATAACATTCTCATGACTAAACAAAAACACTTGAAGTTAAAAAACATCGAATATCTCATAATACACACTATATATCGACAAAGTAAATACTAAATACCTTAGATTTAATCTTAAGAATGCATACCTTGTTAGCTTATGGAATAATATCATATATTATCCCATTAAAATAAATAAATTTGCATTACAAAGCACTGCATTAAAGTAACATTTTCGTAATTCAAATATTGACTGAAGTTATTTGTTTTACTTTATTTGTTAATTTTCTTGAGTGTAAATCGCATACGGACTTCTATTTATGTATATAATAACATAAGAGATCTTTGTTACAAAAGCCTTTATAACCTTGTTGAATGGCAAAAGCTACTAACCTTATAACTTCAAAAACTATATTTACAAAGGTAGGTACTCCATTCAATCATATTCACATAGGTACAGGCTATGTTGTCAAGTTATGATATTTTGTCTAATTACAAATTTCTCGCTAGCGTTGCGGCATTGACACGATTTTTCTGTGCAAAACATGACATTATTGTGATGATAAAGCATCTTTATATAACCTTGACTTAATACACTTGTAATACATTAGTTAATTGCTATCATCAGCAAGAATATATACTGAAGAAGTATTATAATAGGCCATCATGATTTATTATTTTTACCTCTGAGTTGAATTGATATCTTCATCATTATAACATAATACATTAAAATATTCAAATCAATGCAATATTATAATTTCAGTTTGCAGTGTATTACAGCAAGCTTCCTTCTTTGAAGGAGACCCGAAATAAATTTATGGTTTCTTATTATTTAAATTTGCGGAAAGCAATTTGCTGAAATCGATCTTTAAATTGTAAATATCCTAATAATAATCGTAAATATCCTAATAATAATTGTTAATATCCTAATAATAATTGCTATCATCAGCAAGAATATATACTGAAGAAGTATTATAATAGGCCATCATGATTTATTATTTTTACCTCTGAGTTGAATTGATATCTTCATCATTATAACATAATACATTAAAATATTCAAATTAATGCAACATTATAATTTCAGTTTGCAGTGTATAATAACTGTAAGCTCCTTCCATTGAACGAGACCCGAAATTAATGTATGGTTTCTTATTATTTAAATTTGTGGAAATCAATTTGCTGAAATCGATCTCTAGATTGTAAATATCCTAATAATAATCGGCTACCACAACACGGGCGTGTACCTACACAGTGGTCGTAAAATCCACAAATTATATAATTACTAAGCAATAAATAATGAATAAAGAAAAAAATTGACTGCGCTATTTTTGTGAAAAACCACCCAAAGGCCCTGCACAAATATGCTCTAATTATGTACAGACACAGAAATGTGTATGCTTACCTGGCATCACTTTGGAGAATATCTATAGGTTTTTGTACGCAGGAGTAACAATATTTTAAACACCGCAAATTGGATGATTTTACAGTTGCTGAATTGTCTTGTCTTGCCTAGTCTATTTTATTTTATTTTATTTTATTTATTTGCGTTATAAACAGTCTATACATTTATATATGACAGTGAATAATATGTTTATGTCATTGACCAATAAAATAACGACATTTAAATATAGGACCATAATAAAAAAAAAAATGCAACAATATACCTAATACAAACAATTCTGATGCATCTTCAATTTACAAAGTGTTTTATGATATAGATATTTCTAAGGTTTACACTTAAATTTTAAAGGATATCAATAATATCTTTGAGGAAAAGATTTCATTAAAATACAAACTACTAAAAGTAAAACACCTCAGTGGATTCTTATAGTAATAAAACAATTAAGTGGATTCTCCCTGTACTAAAACAGTGGACTCTAATAGTAATCTAATAGAAAACAAAGTATATAAAATCTTATTGGATTCTTGCTGATTTAAAACAGTGGATTCTCACTGTACTAACGAAATTTTAACGGATTCTATTAGTACTGAAATATCTTAGTGTATTATCACCGTGCTAAAAACATTTCTATGGAATTTATCAGTATACTACTAACATATCTGAGTGGATTCTTACTATACTAAAACATGTTAAGATGAAGCTATACGCCAAATCACTGTTTATATTTATCTTTACTACGAATTGGTTTGAATACATTGAAGCTTTTCCTACCTTTTCAATTTTATAGAATTAAAATAAAATTATTAATGACGTTACAAAAAATATAAGCGCAAAGTACTAAATAATTTGTTTTTTATTAGATAAATATGAAAATATATAAAAAACAACTTAAAAATACCCCTTGAGGGCATACATCAATTACGTGAGCTCAAAATGGTGGGGTGGGGGCGGGAGGGGGTCCAGTAAAATCGCATTTAAAACGAGGGGAGGTCAATAACAATCTCACGTGAACTTAAGAATATATATATTATTGAGATAATAATTTTTTTTAATTGTTTCACTTTTTTTTGAAGTGTCTCATTTTGCCCGTTGAATAAATGAGGGGGGGGGGGAGGTCCCACCAAATCTCACCAAGGGGGGGAGGGGTTTAATTTTTTTTAAAAACAGCTCATGTAATTAATGTACGTCCCCTTATATGGCTAAGATTATTTTTGACTTGATTGATTGACTAACTTTTTTTCGATCTTGTAAAATTATTCATTTTGTATTTGAAAACTGCTTAAGAGTCCCAACGCTCCCGTTTGAAGCCAGTGGGAATATGGCATCCCCAATTGGGATATGTTGTGAAGCTAAAGGTAGAGGGGAGATGGAGCAGAGGAAGGTGGGGAAGTATCTAGCTATTCAGATCTGGTCACTAAACACGGCTAAAGCCATTTCAAACAATAATTCAATTCTGAATGGTGGTTTTACACCAGGACGATGCTGAGAGTACCTTCAGTAAATTGGAATAGGGGTCACGATCCTCTGCCATGAGGAACCGACATGAGAAGAAGAATAATTTTACTACTTGGTTATTATACAAGTAACATTTTTTCCATAAATTTGCAGGTTAGAAAAGCTCCCCGAGGAGATCGGCGGCCTGTCCTCGCTGACTGACCTGCACCTGTCACAGAACCTGCTGGAGACGCTTCCCGACGGCATGTGCCAACTCACCAGCCTTACCATTCTCAAGTTAGACCAGAACCGCCTGCACACGCTCAACGTCAATATCGGAATGTAAGTATTGCCTATTGCGAGAAAAGCCTAAACCTTGCAAACCTTTTGGTATTAGATTAACAACAACAATGAATCAATAAGATTAACCTTTGAAATGCCGAGAAATCCGGCAAGTTCCAAGTGCCAAGTGCTTCCCGTCATGTGTCAAGTGTAAAAGCCGTTTTGCCCGCCCTGCACTTGCTTTCAATTTGGGAGGCGGGTATGGGTACCGCCGCCCCTGGAACCATTTATTGAAGTACCAACACCTCTTCCGTAGATCATCCCAAGCGATTCGCTACGTTTGGTGACTTAACAGGAGTGCCCGGCTTCATGGTGAGATTTGTTTAGGTCTTGGCGGCGGATGCGTCTGACCACTTACTGCATTGCGGGCCAGATCGGTTGAGACTGGTTAAGGGAGATCATCTGGCCTCTCCAGAAGGACTCTCTTATCCCATCGCCTTGTACTGCAGTGGGAGGGATGGACTCATACTTCCGTCACTTTTGAAATTATTCCTACCCACCTCTCATACCCTTTTCCTTCTCAGAACTTCCTCTTCATTATTGCCTTCAAAAGACCCTCCACACAGCGTCCTTCAAGATGACACAGGCCCCGGGAGAAATTATTTTACCCAGCGCATCATGTGTAGAATTAAAGTAAAAGCAAAAGCACCAATTCTTAAAAAAACAGTCTCGTTTGTGTTTTAAGAATTGGTCTTTTCTGTTTCACATTTCTAAAAATTGGTAATATTGCCTTCAATGATTAACCCCTCGACGTCGTAGCACTGCATTTGAAGTGTTGAACCTTAGATTATCTCTTCTAGGCTAGTTAAAAATAAAAATGTCACTATATCAAATATGGTGTTGTGCTTTCTGATTTATGACGTTTTTCTTCTGGACCAGTATGTGCTAGGAAACGATAACTAACTATACATATATAAATAATTAAATAACTTAAATATTAAATTCTAAAATTTCAGGTGCGAAAACATGCAAGAACTCATCCTAACGGAGAACTTCCTGATGGAACTGCCGGCCAGTCTGGGCAACATGAGTAAGCTGACCAACCTGAACGTGGACCGCAACTCCCTCAGCGCCATCCCCTCGGAGGTGGGCCAACTCGGTCAGCTGGGCGTGCTCAGCCTGAGGGACAACAAGCTGACCGCGCTGCCCAAGGACTTGGGCAACTGTGCCTCGCTGCATGTGCTGGACGTCAGCGGGAACAGGTAATGACTTCTTGTAGAGCAGTTAGTCAGTAAGTAAGTCTGAGAAACTCTGCAATCCTCTCGGAGTTGCTACACTCCTCATTCTAGAAAATAAGCCAGAGATCACCTGTTATGGACGTTAAAGCGGCCATTCGGGTATATACTTCGCTTCTTCAAGCCGATTTACTAGCCTATAATGTTCAAAGGGTTAAAAATATAGTCAAATAATAATAATATACCAGGCACACTTCTCTTTTTCATATAGAAGCCCACAACACCAATGCAGCAAATAACTCACCAATCAGTCGCGCAATCACAACTTATACCCATTAGGAAAAATTATTACAATTAGACTTTTTTTACGATTCATTGCAAACATACAAATCAAAATTATTAAATTTCTTGTCGATTTATTATACTTTAGTGAGCAAATAATTTTTGATTTTAAAATGTAAATTTTTCTCCACCCATAATCTTTCATTTATGTTTTATTTGATTGTTTGCCAACCAATGTTTGATTATTTTCATTAGTTTCATCATAATTTAGTTTTAAAACCCAGGCGAAATTACCTATTAACATTTTACAGATTACGTAATACGTACAAAACCATGTAATTTATTTAAAATACCTTACAACTTATATTTAATGTACTGTGTAAATCTTATAAACAAATAAATAAATAAATTACCTCAATAGTATTTACCTGTTTATATACATTAGAGCAATAATGTATTTAAAAAGAAAACGCCTTGAGCGATGAGATTTCCGGTTTTAGATTCGGCCGGCCACATTCCAAATGTCTTGCCTTGGAATATTAATACGCAAACATATAAACTACTTACTATGGTTTAAAGTCATAGAATAAATGATAACACAAAGTACATTTGTTTCCATTAAATTTTTTTGCGGAAGGCATTCCTAGTGTTATATTCTTTGTTCTATGTTTAAAGCCAATGAATCCAGCTATATTTCACCGTTTATCCCATATTTTTAAGTTTTGTAAAAAAAAGAATAAATTATTTTTAATTCATAAAATCACCTACCAACAAATTTGGGTAGCTATCGCTCAAGAGCATTAGCAGTGCTACCCAAATTTGGGTATCTATCGCTCAAGAGTTTTAGTGGTGTTACCCAAATTTGGGTAGCTATCGCTCAAGAGCATTAGCAGTGCTACCCAAATTTGGGTATCTAAGGCTCAAGAGCCTTAGTGGTGTTACCCAAGTTTGGGTAGCTATCGCTCGAGTGCATTGGCAGTGCTACCCAAATTTGGGTATCTATCGCTCAAGAGCCTTAGTGGTGTTACCCAAGTTTGGGTAGCTATCGCCCGAGAGCATTGGCAGTGCTACCCAAATTTGGTCTATCGCTCAAGAGCCTTAGTGGTGTTACCCAAGTTTGGGTAGCTATCGCTCGAGAGCATTGGCAGTGCTACCCAAATTTGGGAATCTATCGCTCAAAAGTTTTAGTGGTGTTACCCAAATTTGGGTAGCTATCGCTCAAGAGCATTAGCAGTGCTACCCAAATTTGGGTATCTATCACTCAAGAGCCTTAGTGGTGTTACCCAAGTTTGGGTAGCTATCGCTCGAGAGCATTGGCAGTGCTACCCAAATTTGGGAATCTATCGCTCAAAAGTTTTAGTGGTGTTACCCAAATTTGGGTAGCTATCGCTCAAGAGCATTAGCAGTGCTATCCAAATTTGGGTATCTATCGCTCAAGAGCCTTAGTGGTGTTACCCAAGTTTGGGTAGCTATCGCTCGAGTGCATTGGCAGTGCTACCCAAATTTGGGAATCTATCGCTCAAAAGTTTTAGTGGTGTTACCCAAATTTGGGTAGCTATCGCTCAAGGGTCATTAGTAATGCTACCCAAATTTAGGTAGCTATCGCTCGAGCGGTTATGAATCGTTACTAATCTTTATAAAATTGTGTTATTTGTAGATTGGAATACCTGCCCTATTCACTTGTGAATCTCAATCTGAAAGCCGTGTGGCTGTCAGAGAACCAGGCCCAACCGATGCTCACATTCCAAACCGACCGAGACTTGGTTACGGGAGAGAACGTCCTCACGTGTTTCCTCCTCCCACAGCTCGAATACACCAAGCAGCCAGGTATGAACACAACCGATGTACATACATATCAATGAAGATGTGAATATTTTCTCCTTTGTATGGCTGAATTTACTGTTTGTGTTATTTTTTCGCTTTCAACACAACAATCCATTATTTATGACTGTTCTATGGCTTTTTATAGCATTTTTGTCACTGCATTGATTGCATTGTTTGCACATTGTGTATGTCTTGTGATGTCTTTTTACTGACGCATTTCTAATGGAAACATCGCTTATAGGGTTTCAATTCAGCATTACCTAACATACAATTTAAAATAACTTTTGCATTTAATGAGTGATTCTAATAACATAGAAGAATGTGTTTAGCGCAATTACACAAATATATTATTTCCTTCATTACCTATTTGTTGTAATAGATTGCTCAATCTCTCGGTGTATGTATTAGTTGATTGTCTGAAACTGTGGCCCAATGCTTCCTTGACTAAGACTGTCTGAAAAGTTTGTCAATCCAGAAATCAACTAACACAAGAATATCGTCCATAATTATCTTAAAATTTTCCAATACATCTATGATAATACTTACGTAGATCTTTATATCTTTAGCTGTAATTTCTCAAAAAGTGTAGAAATATTTTTTTTATTATATTCAGTGTAGATATTTATTTGTCACAATGGTCATGTTTTCGGCGGTTCACGGCGAGTTCATCGAAAACGAGTTCATCGAAAACGAATTTTGTATGAACTTTTTTCGAACACCTAACCTTACCTACCTAATCTAACCTAACCTCTCGTTGGTTGATAAATTTGGTTTCGATGAATTGATTTTAGATGAACTCGTCGGTTGCCGTTTTCGGCACATAAATCTAAGAAAATACACTGGTGATTTACTTTATTTATTGGTTAACGACTGTAAATAAGTAGTTCATAATATCCAAAATAATATTGCATACGTAATATATTTAAAATATCAAATATGTAATTTTATTTGTAAGTTTCCACTTCTTTAACCCGTAGGGGCCTGCAAGAAATTATAATAAAAAAGGTTTTTACACCTAGATAATATCTTACATAAAAAAGTGATATTTTTATTTTTGTTTTTAACTAACCTAGCAGAGGTAAAATCCGAAGGCAGAATGGATATATAAAATCGACACTGCAATTGCAGTGTTGCGTACCATGTATAGGCCCGATTCTTCAATAGTGCAATTGCAGGGCTCCTCCCCTAAGGGTTAATCTTCAAACAACAGTTTTATTAAAACGCCTTTGTTCAGTATCTACACATTATACAATTTTAAATAGTAAACATAATCTATGTACAGGTGTTATATATATCGAATAGGTGTGTATATTGGTACATTGCATGGCTAGAGATAAGTTCAATATGAATATTATACAACTAATGGCTGCTGTGGTTTTCTGTTTATTCTCTTTCACCAAGTCAGACTTTTTGGATTATACAAAGAGAAACTTTCATTCTACATTCAAAGTAACGCATAGTATTAGTCTTTCGTCGATGATGCTTATAGAATATTTATCATGACTAACGAAAAAAACTATGCAAAGGATACCTCCTTTTTAATTTAGCTCCGGCTATTTGACAGATTGGCATATAGAATTCTTACCTGTTTATGTGAGCCGCATGGATGTTTTGGTGAAGATATTTCCCTTATTGCATAACAGAAAAAAACAGCAGTTGTATGTACAGATAGTATTGAAGACTTGAGAACATAATAAATATATATACAGTAGAACCCTCTTGATTAAAAATCCACGGGATCTCAAAATCCTAGTTTTGAATTAACAAATTACCACGTAATTTGTAATTTTATAAAAAAAAAATCGCTTGAAAGTCGAATGGTTTACCCATAAAATTGAGGTAGGTATTCAAATTAAAACCGTAATGATACGAAATATTCCCTTTTAAATCGAATTTTCGCGGCCGATTGCAGTAGCGATTGGCTCTTCAAATTCAGATATTCAAATAAAATTCGTAAAAATAAAACATTTTTTTTGTGAATCGAAATTTCGCAGCCGACCACCATGGTGGTTATATAAAGATATGTAAAGTAAATTTGTAAAAATATGGCATTTTTCTGAATAAATCCTTTTTTTGCAGCCATTTATTGGTTTCTTAGTGCTTTCACACAAACGAAGTAATTCCGTAAGTCTAAACTTAAACATTAGGTCACAGATCGCTTGTCAGATTCATAATTACGAAGTTATATGATTTATTTTCGCACAAATCGTATTTTATCAAATTACACAGACAAACTTTTGTCAACGGACTGAAATAAATTGCAAATAAATATTTTTTATGAAAAACTTTTTTTTTGGCAAAAATTTCAAAATATTTTTTTCGAAATATAGGGTTTGAAATAACGGGGTTCTATTGTACGTACTCGAAACTTGATATATTAACTTGATAGAGTTCTTTTCTCAAAACTATTCTAAAATTCCGTGTAATTTGGTAGATGTAAGATGTTTTGTTCGGTTTTATTCTTCTTCCTAGAAAAGTTATGCTAAGAGAACTCTAGAACAAAAATAATTGGGCTTGCTTAACTATTTTATTGGTGTGCACACAAATCATTTTGCTATTTTTCACTCTAGTCAATTCCATTTAAAACACAATACAAAAAGTTTATATTTAAAGAGGCCTATGACAGACTCAAAAAGTTTACTTTAAATAATTAAAATGTAATCAAAAAAGTTAACATTGAGACCGAAATTTATGTTTTCATCTTATCAAATTTCAATTACCAACAAATCAAAGATAAATAGTTAGTAGATCAGCACAGGATTTTCTATCTTACTAAGAATCAAAAATAGAATATCTTCATGAATTCTGTACTTAGATAACACTTTTTGTCAGAAATAACTTGTTTTAAACTCATTCACATTTTACGATCATCAAATCGCCGATCAGTGCCATTTTGACCTTGAAATTTGAACGGTTGAAGATTCTCGGCCAGTTTGGGCTTTTGAACAAACATGTGTACAAGAATTAAAGCCTGATCGTTATGCTTAGTACCAAATTATTGGGGTTTTTTTTGGGTTGTGGTTAAAATGGAATTGATGGACATACTGGATGTGGCGAGTAAAACATCGCACATCACAACTCTCAAACACGCAGAATTGGAGCACGCGTCGCACGGGGGCAGCGGGCGGCTCTACAGGGCGGACCAGAAGTTCAGTTCCCAGGATTTGGACAAGATCGAAGGTAAGTCCACCGCCAACCAACCAATCAACCGCCCCACATTACCATGCCTTATTTAAGCTTGTGTAGTCCTGTTCATATTATGTAGCATTTTGTGTAGTTTTTTGAGCTTGTATGTTGTATGATTTATTTTGTGTAAATAATTTATAACTTGTTTTCATTTACAGCTGTACTTTTGAGTTGGGTATGCAAAAGTTGATTTGGGTAAATTGTAGGTACAGTAAAATCTACACATTTCCATAACAAAAATATTTCCATCCCTTTTCAACAGAAATTTAATAGGACTTTTTTGACTTCTCATTTTTTGTCCAGTCCTAGAAAAACACTGTAAGCAGCGGCTCGAGCACTTTTTCGATGGTGGAATCCGACATATACAGACCGAACTGAATAATATATAAAATTTTCATGAACAAGTTGTGCATCTAATCAAATGTCTATTTGGGTGAATTGCCTCATAAACAAAAAAAATCAAATGTCTAAATCTCTATAGGTATAAATTAATGTAATACAGTAGAATCCGGATATAACGACCCTCAAGGGGCCGGCGATACTTTGTCGCACTAACCGGGCGACGCCCAAAACAACAGGATAATTTAAGCTTATTTTTATTATAATACTTATTAACCTGTTGATAGCCAGCATAGGAAAAATATATTTTTTCAATACAACGTAAAATATTTGACAGTTCTCACCTTTCTTACGAACTCCATTTTTATAACATTTCTTTTGTGATATATTACAAAAATTACATCAAAATAATGTAGATAAAACTATCTTCCTAATAATCACTCAAATATATGCTTTCCACAATGGATTTATATCAAAAACAATGAAAAAATATAGACTTCGAGTACGACTCCGTTCATATTATCAAGTGGCAGCCATTTTGTCAGCCGTCTTTCATGTCCGGTGTGTCATCGTGAATTAATTTGAATTATTCGAAGAGGCTAGACGCTATCCAGTATTTCGTTACGTGAAGAACGAGAATGGCCCAAGCGATTCTGATCTTGTTTTTCATACAATTTCTTTATACATAAGGGACAAAATCGCTTCCAAAATCGATGGTAAACCGGAGTACGTACGGCCAATGACAGGTTAATGTTATTGTAATTATTGTTATGAATTATGTAATAGTATAGATAGATAAATTCCTTTGAGGTAAATAAAACATATATTACAAATTACTCCGAACTCCTTCGCGAGGGTTACATTTGATTCACCAGCTTTTAAACGGTATAATATAGCATTTTTTTCTTCAAATGAAAAACGTTTTCGCTTCACAGAACTCATTGAGTCAAGCGGTTGTTACAACAGCTGATAAACACGAAAAAATAAGGATAGGTGTTCGACTGCCTTTACACAGGTAAGTTTTTTCCCGTAAGTCGCTCACGTAGGCAAAAACCAATGCGCCTATTCGCCAGAAGTCGCTTATGTGAGCGACTTACTGGAAAAAACTTACATGTGTAAAGGCAGCCTTAGCACGTGGGGAATAGCCGGAGGCGGGGAGTAGGCGAGGCGCGGGGCGGCGAGGTATTGGTGCATAGGTTTTGAAAACAAAACACTGCGCGTCATTCTGACCGGACGAATTATCATTAAAATATGTCGCTTTAAGCAGTTGGTCATTGATAACTCAGGTACGGGCCATATGTCATTCCTATGTCTACCTACGTTAAATTATCGTGAAAACAAGCTTATGTGTCAACAAGCGGTTAAAATAGGTCGCTTTAAGCAGTTGGTCGCTCAAAACGGAGTCGTACTAAAAGGATATGTTTTCCTAGTACCTAACTTGAGTTTACATTGTCGTCGCTAAAAATGGTAAGCCGTTATAAGTGAAGTCATTATATCCGAATTCTACTGTATTATAATAAAAATAACGTAATTTCTATCAAAATTATCATCAAACTTAATTTGAATACGGCCGCGTTTCCTGCCAGAAACTAACAAACGGTCGAATAATTCATCACAAGGATATTTAAATTTTGTGCTACTTCTATGAAATCCATATACAAGTGCCCATGCGCGTTTTCGCAGAATGCCTTGGAAACATACTCAATGCACTTAAAAATACGATTTTTAAGTGAAAAACTTTGGTGATGTCGTGTGTCTGTTAGCAAATGGTCTATAGACTGATCTCGAATGATTTTAAGGAACTCTCAGTGTTTTTAGAAAGTATATAACCACTCGAGCGCTTTTTGCCACATTATGGCACTATTTACAACACCCCGGATTGCTTTGTTGCCAAAATGTGGCAAATAATTTTTTTTTTTTTAAAACGATTATATAATATATTATACATTCAAAATATAACAAAATAAATATTCTCTAGATTCTTTTAAATGTTTTAAGGTTAAAGATTTAATTATATTTTTTATATACATAAATCCTACAAATATGTGATAATAGACAAAAGATAGGGGAATTCATTGGCTACATAGAACAATAATCAGTTTGCATGTCTCCATATTCAAATTCGGAGGTATGATTTTTTTGATGTGGTCGGAAAAAATTCCTCTAGCAATCCGAGAAAAAATATTTTAATTGCTCTGCCGCTCCAGTGGTTAAATATGGCAAGATAAATAAAAAAAATGGCAATGCAATGAAAATGCTCACATCTCATCCTATCTGGACTTAGTTCAATACAAAATTATTTATGTTGATCACTGCTGCTTAACTCCATTGAAAATCAGGCAAATAATTCATCTGAACCCCAACTTGAAATGAACAGTTTTTTTTTTAAATGTAAATGCTACATAAATTATAAACATTTTTTTATTATATTAAACTATAATATATTTATATTCCCTTTCATTCCTTGTCTCTTATACGCATTTTTTTTATATGATCCCTATCTCTTTTTTAATGTAAAATCTATTAAGGTCTTAACATTTTTAAGACATTTCAGATTTTTTATTTTCCCTTGTTGGAATGAAATCTACTCCTGTAATTTGTGTCTTCATTCATACAAAGTATCTATTCTCATTTACAGAACTTTATCTGAACTTCCTTTTTTCATTTCCCGTGTTGTAATTATACATATTTCTGTATATTTGATGTAGAATTTGCGGGTTTGGCAGGTTTTAACCAACTTTTTTTCAATAAACATTGCTAAGGAAAACATATATCTCCAAATAATTCTATACTATTTGCGTTGAGTTTTACTTAGCTTTGGTATTTTGATTAATTTCATCACGGTTTATTACATATTTGTCTCATCACCATTTAAACCTGATGATTATTTGAGAAAAATATTGTGAAGCGTGAAAAAAAATGTTTGAGAAATTTATTTTGAAAGATGAAATTCAAAAAAAAATACTTCAATACTTTTTATGCTTCCACTTGTTTTTTTAAAAAACATATTCACTTAGTCCTAAAAGTAAGGTGACGGATATATCGATTATATACAGTGATTTTACAAAATGCACGGTTTACATTAACGAATGTCAAATCTGTGCCAAAATCATAATCGCAGGGCAGATGTTAAGTTTTTTTTTATTTTTATGTTTCTTTATTCTTTGAATAGTAAATATAACATTTGTGGAATTTATGGCCGCCATACTAGGCACTTGCCCGTGTTATGGTGGCCGATAAGTATTAGAAGTAATTTAATATGTATTTTGTTAATGTTGTGATTTAACTCTTCTATTGGTGTGCAACAGAGAAGCGACGATCCGGCCTGAACGACAATGCGGAGTCGGACTCGGACAGCTGGGTGGAGCGAGAGGCGTCGCGCACACACTCCGTCAAGTTCACAGACGACATGCCCGAGGGGAAAGAGGTGAGACGGTCCCGCCGGACCAAAATACTTTTATCGGTGGCGGCCAATCGATGTATTAACTCCTATCGCTCTGTCTGCGAATATTGCCGCCAGAGGCGTTACGAACTCATTCAGAATCGAATCAACCAGAATTACGTGGAATATTACAGGTGTTCACAGTATCTGGACGATTTCTGTATTCGATGCGGTCAATGTTTCAAATCCTTAGTTTGTTTGCAATATTTGAACGGTTGTCCAAACCGAAGTGGCCAATGTTTCAAGTCACTGTTCTGTGGGAGTTCCGGTTCTGAAGCCGACAATGCTTATCGCTCCAAGTGTGGCCAAGTTTCGTGTCACTTGGGAAGAGTCAAGACCTTTTTTGATTGGCTGTATCAAAATACACTGAAAAAATGTTTCCAAAAATGCAATAGTGAAGATGCCTATTTGGCTTTGAGTAAAATTTTAGACACACTTGATTAAAATTCAATAAGAATTTAGTTGAAAGTAAAATTTCGCCGTCCAATTTATTTACAATTTTTTTTATGAAGATATCTTTTTGCATTTTTTTACACATCTTATTTGACTAAATATTAAATGCTTTTGATATAATTTTTGTACAACTTTATTTGAAGGGGTTTAAGTCTTGGAAACAAGGTTGCGTTTTATTTATTTATTTGCTTGTTATTTATTTATTATTGTATCGTCTTATTTTGATGCAATGTAAACATTTATTTAATCCAGTATTGTATATTTTTGTAATTATTGAAAGTAGCTTTGTACTGTACTCCTGTTATTATAATCATTTTGAATGCTTTTGGTGTTGTCGCTACTGTATAATCACGTCGGTTAATAATGTATTTCATATTATTATAATAATTATTATTTGTATCTTATTGTTTTTTATTTGCACTGAATTATCGCACAATATATTTGTAAAAGTTTATGTTGTCCATTTTATATTGTTTTTAATATTTCACTCGACACAATAAAGTTATTGAACATCAAGTAGTTTTGTTTATTTTTTATTTGCATGGTAGTGTAGCATGTTGGCAGCATTTGAAATATTTCTTGAACAACACAAATTATTTTCTTTTTATTTAAAAAATTATTTTGGTGGCCAAGTTTAATAATAGGCACTGGTAGATAATAAATAGTTAGAAACCAATTATGATATATCGATCATTTTTAAAATTGAAAATTTATCTTTTAATAATTACCTTTTAAATTCTGCCCAACCAAAAATGTCTCCGAAACATATTTGAAATATTTTCGATAATTTATACTGTGGTGCATGAAGTCTGGGTTATATTGGTATTACTTCTGGTGATGGTCAAGATGCTGTGAAAATAGGAAAATAGATAATAACATGGAATCAATTATCAATCTTCAATGGAAAATGCCAGGTTAAGGAAATGAAGCATTTCTTCCAAGCACAGGTTTCTCGGTGGGCATCCAATTGGTCTCGAAAAGGCCGCCAGTGACAAGAATTTGAAGTGCAGAACTAAAATATAATGCCCTTGGAAGGAATTACAAAATTACTGCAATACTACAAGATTCTTTTTTTGGATAACTCTAATCTCATTGTAATAAATTTCTAAGGATTTTAAACATATTATTACCTTTGTTTATATAATCATTATATATTGTACTGCACTTTTTAAAGATGATATTTCCTGATTACTCAGCTTCGCTTATAAACAACAATGTTTTTGATTAGTTTAAACTATACTTTTATTTTGGAAACTTGTTCATTATATCTACAGTATGCATTTTTAATAATATCAAAACATTGTCGGTGAATTACAATAATATAGTGTTCTATTTTCTTCTATGGTTCTTTTATGTGCTTGATGTTTGTTTATCATCTGAGTTTACTACCGCTAGTGCCAACAGAATGGAAAACAATATATGTTGCCAGGTTTAATAAAGCATTTTTAAAAACAGTACAACTAAATAGATTCTGTTTCTAAAGACTAAAATCATCACTGGTAGAAAAATTGGTTCTTTTTTAAATGGGGCGCTATCTCTTTGGACTGGCACCAAGTTGACAGGGTAACTCCAGGGGAATTTTCGTCATACTATTGTTCTGGCAATTAAATATCTCGTACCATATCCATAGACCTGATTGCATCATATTTCTCGTAGGCAATTAGTTATAACTCTGCCTCGGATGAAATGTCATTTAGTAATTATTAAAATTTTTAAAGAATACTCCAGAAGTTGAAAATGAATTATTAATGAAACCACTGTATCACAAAATGTTTACAAATTAAATTATTGATTAAGTGATGCGCACTACAATGGTAAGACATTTATATGTAATACGTTTATAATGATTTTGAGAACCATAAGAATTGAAAACTCCGCTAGAAGAAGCTTTTTTTTAAACTAGTGTCTCGAACTGGTAATCTACTAGGTTTGTTATAAGATGTTTGTTGTTCAGCCACAGTCCTAGACCAAATATATTTCTCTACCAACCGTAGAGTTGTTCTGTTGTAGAGTCATTCTCCTAGACAAACCGGAAACCACTCTGCTATAATATGTCTGTTGTGAATTTATATTACTGAAAATCGATTCAATATGAGATGTTTGTAGTCCATTCACTTTCGTAGACTGAGCGTTCTACTGGAAACCACTTATCCTAGAATGTTTGTTGTGGAATCATTGTTGTAGAAACTTGTATGCTAGAATGTGTGTTACTGGTAACCTGTTTGGTATAAAATGTTTGTTTGAATCACAGAAATGTCATCTGGTGATGTATGGTGGATTTCACTGTGA
The DNA here is from genome assembly GCA_951813805.1 of Limnephilus auricula. Taxonomy (NCBI): domain Eukaryota; kingdom Metazoa; phylum Arthropoda; class Insecta; order Trichoptera; family Limnephilidae; genus Limnephilus; species Limnephilus auricula. The sequence goes on from OX638403.1 coordinate 18,749,024, forward strand.
TAAAAACTATACAGAATGTGTGTGACTGGAAACCACTATGCTATAATATGTTTGTTGTTGAGTTTCTCTCCCAGGCAGAATGTGTGTTTAGAAATTACTGTGCTGTAATATGTTTCTTGTTGAGTTCCTCTTCCAGACAGAATGTGTGTGTCTAGAAACTACTATACTATAATATGTTTGTTGTTGAGTTCTTCTCCCAGACAGAATGTGTGTGTCTAGAAAGTACTATGCTATAATAAGTTTTGTTTTTGAGTTCCTCTCCCAGACAGAATGTGTGTGTCTAGAGACTACTATGCTGTAATATGTGTGTGACTGGAAACTAGTATACTATATATATATATATGTTTGTTGCTGAGTTCCTCCCCTGAACAAAATATGTGTAACTAGATATTACTATAATGCAAAATGTTTGTTGTTAAGTTCCTCTCGTAGACAGAATGCGTGTGACTGGAAAAGAGTTTGGTATAAGATGTTTGTTTGGCGGCGAACTGCGGAACCGCCATCTGGTGGTGTGTGGTTGGACGTCAAGGTGCCCATGTTTCAAGGTGATGGCAGGGCGAGGTCTCCTGTCAGCGTTGGAGCTGGGCCGGCCCATGTCGGCCGTGAGAAAGCTCCTGTTTGCGCCGCCCGTGCCCCCGGCTAAAGCGCCCCCCCTGCAGAGGCACCCGCCTATCACTAACCTGTCCGAGGTATGGTGCCACGCTGCGGCCCCACTACCCCTCTACACAGCATTGTCGTTGTTGTTCTTTATCTTATTAGAATAGCCGTTGCATGGCGTAGAATGGTTCTTTTCATCAAAAGCACTGGCGTTTATGAAACCTAATCTGAACGTAATGAATCTAACCTATCCCAACCCAACATACCAAACCCAAAGCTTAAAATTTTCAACTATCCTTTCCTAACCTAACCTCAAATAACTTTAAAAAATATTTCCTCACCCAATCTGTTCACACATAACTTTATTTTCCATGTCCTTAAAAAAGAATCTATCCTTTCTGTTCCTGTCATTTTTTATCCTATCCTTCTCTTGCCTGACAGAATAACCTCCAACGTAACATAACCTAACCCACCTGTTCTTGTTAGGTGACCATTCTTAAAGAATTTATCCTCACCCAACCTAAGAATTCGCCTTTACCCAACATAACTTATTTACAAATAAAAATCGATCCTTATTGAAACTACCATTTTACTTGCCTGACAAATAAACTGAACATAACTTTAATAATAGACAGTTTGATGATTCATCCTGCTGTGAGCTCTTCATCTGATTGAAGACTACCGCGAGTCCTGCTGGCGGTACATGATTTGTACGAAAATGCTTCTTCTGCAGTACTGTGACTTTGAAGGTGCCCGCCGTGTTGAAACGTGTTGCGGAGGTGCACATGTGCTTCCCTCGTATATACTCAAGCACCATAGCGTGCTGACCGAAGGTCCATCGAGCTAAGAAATTGTTTTCCATGCAGTACGAAAGAGAAAGAAATGCTCTTTATTTTTGTTCAAATTTTAACCTTATGCTATGTAGGATAACAGAGGTATAAACTAAAATTCCGGAAGTACTCAAGGTCCTGCTGGCAGGACGCCGAGCAATCTAACATTAACATTACGTCGCTTCAGTTCGTTTTTATCCAACAGACCAAAACGTGAATCGAGAGAAATGGCACTTTAAACTTTTTTTACGATAGAAGCACATACATTTTGGAGGATGTAGACAAAGTGCGTTTTGAAAACCCCTTAAATAATTGTTTATAATTTATTTTTTTGAACGAGTATCGTATAAATAAAGACTTTTTGAGAACAATTACATACTTAATTCAATTTCACGAAAAATGGTCTGTTGGACAAAAACGAACTAGAGCGACGATTACTCAATCTACCTTTTCCATTTAACTGATCCAACTGGTCCATCTCCCAACTGAATGCCTGTGCTCTTAATGAATAAGGTGATGCCATGTGACAGCGACCCATTCCATATGCTCTCAGATCGTACCCGTTTTACTAGTAGTTGCGCTATAGAATTTTAATTACTTAGTTGTATGCTTTTACAGTCTCAATGTTGTCTTTCAAAGCGCCCAAGTAGAGATACAATATTTTACCAATTTTTCACAGCAGTAATTGTATTATGATAATTGGGTTCTGGGCTACTATTTCGTGCCATCTATGCACCATAATTCGTCAACCAGTATCCAAGGACAAATTGCAGATTAATAATATGCTACTTATCAAAGCCTCCTGCAAATACAGCACAAGCTTGCTAATAATTGAACACCACGAAAATCAGCCTATCCTCTAATAAATTATTAGGTAGGTACTGAATGCACATATTTAATAAATAACGAATTTTAGTTCAATCAACCTTTCTAGCTCAATTCCGAACATTATATTATCGAAATTAAGTTTGTACGTCCTCCTATGTATGAATATATAGATTATGTATTACTATATTACATTATGTATTCATAACCGTGAAATTATCAATTATTCTATCCTGTTTAAACGCATCTTGTAAATAATATTTTCATTTCAATTTACACAACTTAAATTGGAAGCAATTATTTTAAACAGTACAGGCGGGAAACTGGTAAATCTACATCAGGTTTAGAGTCGATTTTGTGGTATGATTTTTTTTTTATTGAGATTTCGTTTTTGAGGAAATTGAGAATTAAGTCTGAAATTGGAAATTTTTAGGTAAAATTTGAAAAAAAAAAATTCAGTCAAGGGGTTATAATATCAGCTTTTAATGTCTTTTAAAATGTGTCGAAGCTTGATCCTGCTCTAAAAGTTTTTTTTAACCTTTAGTTTCCGAAAAAAGGACATTAGTAAAAAAAGTTTTTTGGTTTCTATATGTGATGTAGATTGATCTGTTTCTCCTCTTGTTCTACAAATATCCTGACACCATGTATAAACATAAGATTTATTTCTCCTTTCACTAAGCATCATAACTTGTTCTGAATCGAGATTTAGATCCGTTCAATTGATGGCTGAGTTTTTTTACTCACCGGGCCATCAAACACCTTATCGATGGTGGCAAGTGTATCCTCAGATTAGAAGGTGCACCATTCCAATCTTAATCCACTGCTCGGAGAGCCTTTGTGAGTCACACAGGTGGGCGCGCATCGCACCGGGTGTGACATGTCAACAAATTTTTTCATCTGAATTTTTATTATCTGTTTGTGGAAAGTGATTATTTCAGAAGGATAAAGTAATTCTGCATAAATTCACATTTTTGTATGACTGGTAATAACACTGGCGCGCCCTCAATTCACATCTGTGCAGTAACAGTAAAGATAATCGGATCTAGTAATAAGGATCGGGACCAGGCGTGCACTTCACTCAGTTCAGCATTTAGCGACCTCTCACCATCGTAACTCAATTGTAGTGGCAGGTGATGATTACATGAGTGCGGACAGTGCGTGAAAGTGCATGGAGCGGAAATATAATGAACTAGAATTACCTATCCCCGAGATAACTTGTCCATTACTTCCCCTTGCAAACTGCAAAAAAGCCAGGTTTGTCGCGCTCCAAAACCATCTCCACTATAGAGCGCTGCTCGGAAGTTCATTGAAGGTTTAAAAAGTGTAACCATTACGAATTTATACTTTATGTAGTCAGTGCTTAGTAAGCACTATTGTGTGTTTAGTTTTTATGAAGCTTCCTATTCATTTGCTAGAAATATATGTAGTAATTCATGTGATATGATTTGAAATTTTCACGGTCAAAAGTATTATCGTGATTTATGTTTTGGGTGTCACTTGTACATATGTGAACCATACTTCACTACAATCAATACATCTGTCATCAGGGCAGATGTGTAGATTGCAAGGCAGATGGAAGTGCAACACGGCATAATATCCCAAAAATAAATCACGATAAGTAATTCACGCATTCATAAAAATTCTCTTTCACCAATCAAAGTTGAGCAAATGTTAATTTAATTAAATATTTGGTCCTTACATATGAAATTGGCGTTTTGTATTGGAGGAACATAAAGTCGATTATTTTTAATATAATATATTTATTTAATCAATGTTTGTACCATTGCCATCTACGCACTTTTGCCATCGCATAGGTTGTTCATCGATTCCTTTACTAAAAAAACCATTCAGACGGGAATCAATAAAATCTTTGAAGGCGACTGCCCCATCGGAGTTGAATTTTTTCCCTTGCAAGAAGTTATCCAAATTTCGAAAACATGGTAATCTGTTGGGGCAAGGTCCGGAGAGTACGGTGGATATCTTAGACTTTCCAATTGAAGCTCCTCTAATTTGTTAGCCGTCTGTTGTGCAGTGTGTGGTCTAGCGTTATCATGAAGCAACAGTGGCCTAGAGCGATTAACCAGCCTCGGTTGTTTAGCAGCTAGCAGTAGTTTTCAGTTGCTGACAATAGACATCTGCCGTAATCGTCTGGCCAGATTTAAGAAAGCTGTAGTTAACGACACCAGCACAAGTCCACCAAACGCTCACAAGTAACTTTTTTGGAGTCAATTTTCGCTTGGGGCATGATTTGGCTGGTTTGGCAGGGTTCAGCCATTGCAATGAGTGCTTCCGATTATTGTACAGGATCCACTTTTCATCACAGGTAATGATTCAATTTAAAATGCCTTCATCATTGTGCCGGTTGAGTAATGCAACGCAGCAGTCAACGTGCGTTTGTTGATTTGCTTCACTCAATACGTGAGGTACCCACCTTTCAAGCTTTTTCACCTTCCCAATTTGCTTCAAGTGGATTAAAACAGTTTTATCACTAACACCGCAGCCTGCAGCTAACTCGGACGTGGTTTGCGATAGATCCGCTTCCACAATAGCCTTCAATTCTTCATTATCAACTTTGGTCTCCGGCCGTCCACGGGGCTTGTTCTGCAGGTCGAAATTTCCAGAACGAAAACGTTGGAACCAAAAACGCACTGTGTTGTCTTTTGCTGCACCGTCGCCATACACATCATTAATCCTTCGAGCCGTTTCTGCAGCGCTGGTGCCACGGTGGAACTCGTACTCGTAAATAGGGCGATATTTCAAGTTTTCCATTTTGTAAACTAAGTGACGCAAATAAAAAAAACAATTAAGGAAAAAACAAATGAATTATAATTTTCGAAACACAAATACAGGAGTAAATAGCTGTATAAATTTGAATTTGGAATTCCTTGGGGGGCAGATGATGGAGAGAGTACTGTATTAAAATAAGCTAGGAATAAAAAATTATAAATCTCTGACTATATCTGTGGTGACACTTTGTCTCAGTGTGCGTCTATACAATAAGTGAGTCTGGTTGTTTGATAGATCGGAGTGAATCATGTGCTCTGTCTCAATTGCTCCACTTTATTGCATCAATTTTCCTGAGAATTGGAAGGGACATTCAAGTTAGGTGGCACTTAATGACCTTTTTAAAAGTAAAATGGTTAAAAGATTTATGACATTTGCATCCGAAGTTTCGGATTTACCGGACATAACTTGTTCTGAAAAAGTTTTAAGTCGGTAACTGTTGTGAGCTTTGAACTCAATCCGATAACCTGGTATTTTACACACCGATTATGTCTATCGATTGTCTATGGTTTATTTTTAATTAAATTAGAATTCTCCAATTACAAAACCATTCCTAAAAGAAAAAACATGCAGGTAACTCAGGATGCAGAGACGATTTACGTAGCAGGTTTTTAGTGATAGTGGTAAGTACAAAAAAATATGCTTGGAAAAGTTTTCCATAACTAAACATGAAAATGTATATGTATATATACACGGTGTAGAAGTATATGTAGATATACATGGTATTCGGAAACTCGTAGTACAAGCAGGAAACTGCTGAGTCTATATCACGTAGACAACCTAAAAAAACTTTTTTTTTCCGATCTGAACATAACGATAAATTTAAAAAAAAAACTTTTTTTTTCGGCAACTTAAGGGTTAAAAAACTTTTGGAACAGGATCTATGCTTCTGAAGGCATTATCAAACTGTCTTCAGTAGTTGAAACAGCTATTACGCTTAATAATAATTACACAGCAGTATTCTTGTACTAGTAAACTGTTCTTTACAAATTAAATAATAATATTGTTGAATATAGACGTACTTGACTTACTTTAACCAGTGATTTGAGACATCATTATTTGGAGTAAAAAATGAAAATAAAATTTTGGTCTCCGGTGATATTTTTTGTTTTTTTTTTTCAACTAAAAACAAAAAACACAGTAGGTATTGCACAGTTAAGGACGGGGTGAGTGTTGGGCGGTTACTCGGCTTAGTGGCTAGTGAAAACATGCGGGATTATTTTTTTTTTCAATTTGAAGAAGAAAAAAAATTGGAAAAAAGACATCAAAAAAGTCACCGAGACCACAAATTCATCTACTTTTTTATTGTAAATAAAGTTAGTAATCACTGGTTAAGGGGGGGATATCAAAACTCGGCTTCACTGCAGTTAGGTATTTTTGGTACTTGTACAGCCCGCTAGCGAACCACAATTTTTGCCGTCTATGGGGCAGACTCGGGTAAGATTGACACCAAATTGGTAAACCATTTAGCATTTTGATAAAGTACGAAATAAAAAATACACTTGCTCTATAAAATTTAAATTTGTTTACTAGATAATGGATACAGCTAGACAGACAAAAAATCATATTAGCAATGGAATGGATAGATAGAAACATCTTTTACGCCCTGAACCTTTTTTGACGTCTCCGTTTTTTACTCAATGAGACTTTGAATCTAATGGTGTTTTGACGTAGATTGTATGGTTTATAAAATGGTAATAACTGTATTTATAATATTACCGGAAAATAATGGGTGTGAATAAAGGGAGATCATAAAATAAAGTTGGGACAAATATTTTTAAGTACGTGCAATAGAAATGACAAAAGGTGGTTTTGTTTTTGAAAGTTTATTTCGACAAATTTTTTCATACTCAAGAAAGAATATATTTCAAAATATTAGCTCAGATAAACAAAAAGTAGAATGACGCACATAAACGAAAAATCACAAAATTTAATACAAATTGATATAAAATCAACTAAATGTAAACTTGGTATGCAAATATTCAGCATAATATCCTACAAAAATTGCCAAGACTTGTGGATTTTAGAATGATATTAATTTTATCTTTAGTACTTGTGTTAAACAGTGTTAGTCGTACGGAATTTTTAAACCTCTCAACAATAATAGTAGAATATTTTTTTTATTTTTATGTATAACTTCGCACAGGAGGCCCGGAGAAAAATTGTCTTTAAGAGCCCCATATTGTGTGAAGGAGGAAACACAGAGGCCGGCAAATCGTTTCACAGCTGAGCTGTTGAACTCAAGAATGAGTGGTAGAAGCGACCCGTTCTCATGTGAGAAATTTCGACCGTGTATATATGTTGGGCGCGCGTTTGGCGTGTTTCCCGGCTTTGCACCGGTGCTGAAGGGATCAATGACGCTAGTTCCCCTCTGAAGCATCTTCCATGTGTGAAATAACGGTAGAACAAGGATTCCATCGCGGTAGACGACCCTGAATAATTCTTGAAGCACGTGTGCTCCTGAGGCTGTTCCTTCTTATTGGCAGCTCGTGTACAAATTACCCAAAATTTATTTGACTCTCTCGACTCATCGCCTTGCCCCGCTGTGGGAGAGATGGATTCATACGTCCGCCACTCCTTTTTTTATATGAATACCTTACAAAAGTCCCACCTGCTCCCGTCTGGAGTCAGTGAGACTATGGCATCCCCAATTGGGGTATGTTGTGTGGCTGAAGGTGAATGGGGATGAGAAGGAAATATTGTAATTATTTCTACAAATCTCATGACGTCAGAGCTCACCACTATATGTATATAGAATCCTTCGCGGGCGTGTGCACAACAAATCACCTATTGTTTCAGCGCAATCGAATGAATGGTATAGGAATTTTTTTATAACGCCAGAGCTCAGCACTACATATAGAAACCGTTACAGGTATGTGCACAACAAATCACCAAAGTTTCTTTGCAATTGGAGTAATGCTTTAGGTACCGTATAAGGAATTACGAAGGTGTGCATTTAACAACTTACAAAAGTTTCATCACAATCGGATAAACAGTACAGGAAATAAATTCATAATGCTAGAGCTCACTTGCACTATAATATATATAGAAACTTTCAAGGGCATGTACACGTACACGAAAAATCCGCCAAAGTTTCATCGCACTCAGATGAATGCTTTAGGTACCGAATAAGGGACAAACAAAGAAACATTAATTTTTTATGTATTTTTTTTACAAATTTCATGACGCCAGAGCTCACTATTATTTATAGAAACATTGGCGGGTGTGCACATAACAACTCACCAGAGTTTCATCACAATCGGATAAATGGTATAGGAAATAATTTCATAACGCTAGATAGGAAATAATTTCATACACGACAAATCGCTATCGGATAAATGCTTTTGGTTCCGCACGAGGAACAAACAAAGAAACATTCATTTTTATACGATAAAATAATTAATTATTTAATTTCTACTTTGCTTGTATAACACCCATTTCCTCATTCATTGCTTGACGGAACTGCAATGCGAGCGCGCGACCTCTCCCCTCAAATGTCCACTCATTACTGAATAAATTTCCAAAATGTTACCGTAAAACCTGCGCCTTAAAGTAAGTCAAGTACGTCCCTTCAAACCTGGATAAAAGAAAAACTTTAAAATAAAATGGAGTTCTACAAATTAAACTTGATAACAATAAAAAAAACTAGTGTGTTTTAGACCACATGACTGAAGTAAAAATTCTAGAGAGAAAGAAAATGTGCGCGTGCACTGCTCTCTCTTGCTCCTACAGTATTTATAAAATTGTTCAAGAATGAAATGAAATTACGAATAATTTTCATGCACTGGCTATGAGAGGAAGAGAGAAAGAAAATGTGCGCGCGCACTGCTCTCTCTTGCTCCTACAGTGTGATACAGCCCGTTTGCCTCGCCCGAATACGCTTTTCGTAACGCTCTCGTCACGCATTCGCCAGCTTACCCCCCAAGTCAAGCGTGCGTAAAGAAGTTTTACTTCAAAAAATAAACCTAATAATTTTTGTAGAATTAAAGGAAAATATTGAATTTGGAAATAATTACCATTTTTTTATGCCTTCATCGACGGCTATCGATAACTAGTATCTATTATAATAATTGGCTTACTTAGAAAGGGCAGATTTTGTAATAAATTACCTCACCTCATCGCCTACTCGTATTTGAAAGTGAAGATTGTCACGATAGCTTAGCGGTTAGAGCCGATACTTGAATAAAGGGATGCTCCCTAGTTCAAATCCTGGTCGCGGCGTATCGCCTTTTCTCGTGTGTTTCATTGATGATAATTATTATTGTTAAAATAATTAATATATTATTTACCCATTAAATATGAACCTCCCTCAGAAATTACGCATGTCAAAAGAGTATAATAAACGAAGGTGTTATGAACCTGCGATGCAGGAGACAGCAGTATGAGGTTTCTCTTTGACGGGAGATATTCAAAACTAGCACAACCGCCCTTTAAAATTAACGAGAAAAACCACTCAATATTTTTTGGATAAAAACTATTTGCGAAAATTATTTGTACGAATTACGACAGCTGATAAATACGCAACTGAAAGCGCGATTCAAGAAACAAAAACAATCATTCGATTAATTCGAGAAATTACGATTTTTTTATTTGTGAAAAGATGTATGAAACATCAACATTGTGTTGAATTTTATGAAATTACTTGTGTTAATTTTTGGGATCAGCCTAATTTCGGGTTATTGAAGTCGGTTTTATTAAAAATAAATGTATTTTTAATTGCGCATCACGCACCATGCCGTGAACAATAAAACAATCAACAGTTGGGAGTTTGGGGTCAAAGAGAGAATCTGTACTTACCCCGGATACAATTTTACGCCTGGACCATTTTTGAAGGTAAACTTGTTTGTTTTATGAACTTGTCAATAAATTCAATTTGGCCGACCCCAAAAGGCTCGCATGATTCTGCAAGCGAAGAAAAAGTTAAGATTCTATTGAGAGTTATTTGTGATGCTTTACTTAGGTATTCTTCCCACCTTTAGGTACGTATAAAAGAACATTTATGCTTTAGCGTAATAACATTTTCATACATAGTTTCTTCATTATTGTTGTCCATTGTTGTCATTCAACATGACACTGTTTTTACCGCAGGGGTAGGCAGAGAGGATGGATCGCCAAACAACTTGGTGTCATTCAAATTTCGTAATAATAATTTATCACGTTTTTACCGCAGAGGTAGGCAGAGAGGATGGATCGCCAAACAACTTGGTGACATTCAAATTTCGTAATAATAATTTATCACGTTTTTACCACAGGGGTAGGCAGAGAGGATAGATCGCCAAACAACTTGGTGACATTCAAATTTCGTAATAATAATTTATCACGTTTTTACCGCAGGGGTAGGCAGAGAGGATGGATCGCCAAACAACTTGGTGTCATTCAAATTTCGTAATAATAATTTATCACGTTTTTACCGCAGGGGTAGGCAGAGAGGATGGATCGCCAAACAACTTGGTGTCATTCAAATTTCGTAATAATAATTTATCACGTTTTTACCGCAGGGGTAGGCAGAGAGGATGGATCGCCAAACAACTTGGTGTCATTCAAATTTCGTAATAATAATTTATCACGTTTTTACGTAGGCAGAGAGGATGGATCGCCAAACAACTTGGTGTCATTCAAATTTCGTAATAATAATTTATCACGTTTTTACCGCAGAGGTAGGCAGAGAGGATGGATCGCCAAACAACTTGATGACATTCAAATTTCGTAATAATAATTTATCACGTTTTTACCACAGGGGTAGGCAGAGAGGATGGATCGCCAAACAACTTGGTGACATTCAAATTTCGTAATAATAATTTATCACGTTTTTACCGCAGGGGTAGGCAGAGAGGATGGATCGCCAAACAACTTGGTGTCATTCAAATTTCGTAATAATAATTTATCACGTTTTTACCGCAGAGGTAGGCAGAGAGGATGGATCGCCAAACAACTTGGTGTCATTCAAATATCGTAATAATAATTTATCACGTACCTCAATAGGGAAGTTGAGTGAAAAATATTTTGGCTTATAAAAAATATGTTCATGTAGATGACATGCAAACTTAAATACCATATATTTTTTTTTTAAAGTTCGTTTTCATAATTAAATTAATTCTACAAGTTTGAATTTTATTAAAGCCCGCGAAAACGCCGGCAAGAGTACAATACCGTGCGGGAGAGTTCGTGACGTCACCCGGTCCTTGATTGTGTGAAAAATAAGTGAAAATATTTACAAAACCGGGACGCGCTTAATATGGACGAAAAATAAAATTTAAAAAGTTTTAGTAGTTAGATATTAACAAGTACTAATCAATTCAGTTACCGGAATTTCGAAAAAAGTGCATTTTAATGGTTATTTTTTAAATTTAAAAACCCGAAATGTCATTTTTCACCGACCGCTATGTTAGGAACTGTTGCAAGTTTCGTTTCACTTTTAATGATTTTTCAAAGGAGTGATGAAGTTGTATATTGTTGAGTTGTTCAGTCGCCATAATATCTGGGTATAATGTCATTGTTCACGGTTGATGTATGATAGAGATACTTTATGGTTCTAAATTATCTACTTAAATGTTCTCATAGTCAAAATTACAGTCATTTTCGTATAGAAATGATTACGGCACAAGTTGTTTCGGAGAAAATAAATGAACATTTGAACATCCAAGACCCCTCCCAAGAATACGCAACAATTTAGCTGACATTATTTATATTTCTCAAAAAGAAGGCATTATCAATAATTAAAAAAAAACATATTGCTGTCAAGCGATTGAAATGTTTATTTTTAACATCGTTTTTCCGGAATCCCACTAAGAGAAAGCGCTATTTTATTACATACATACTGCCTTAATGTGGTTTAGAAACAGGGTTGCCATGCATATCTTCTAAAATAACCACAATAGATATTCAAATTCCCCAAAGTTATTTAACCTCAAAATAAAACAATATTCTATAGAAATAACTTTTTTCAAGTAAAACTTATTTAAGCTTGACTTGGGGGGTAAGCTGGCTAATGCGTTACATAAAGTGTAGTCGGGTGGGGCTAACGGGCTGTATCACACTGAAGGGGCAAGAGAGAGTAGTGCGCGCGCACATTTTCTTTCTCTCTTCCTCTCATAGCCAGTGCTTGAAGATTATTCGTAATTTCATTTCGTTCTTGAACAATTTTATAAATACTGTAGGAGGGAGAGTGCGCGCACACATTTTCTTTCTCTCTAGAAGTTTTACTTCAGTTGTGTTGTCTAAAGCACACTCGTTTTTTTTTTTTTATATATGTAGTCAAATTTTGGATGTTCTCTTTCGTTCAGGCTTTAAAAATATAAATGAAAGTAAATTACAGTACATTTCCATAAAATTATTAATACTATTCTTCAATATGGTTAAATAATCAAGAAATGCCCAGAATCCCCGCATTTCCCCCTCAAAAAGATTCTTCCCGCAATATACCCAATTCTTTAAAAAATCTTAGAATTTCCTCGCAATTTGAGGAATTTTCCACCAATTGGCAACCCCGTTTAGAAGTCATTCGTTGTAGATAACTCAGGGTTCATTGCCGTAACTTGGATAATATTATGAACAACTTGATAGTCACCGACCTAAATGATTTAAAATTAAAATTACCACGAAATTTGTTTTTATTGTTCATTTTGTGTTAATAAAATGCACAATGAAATAAAAAAAACATCAATTTAATTAGCGAATTATTATATTAGTTATGTAACAGTTCTTCAATGCACGCTTTAGGTATTTTCTACAACTATAGTGAACAAATTAGTCTAGGCATTGTTAGAAAATACAAAAAATAAATAACAACTTCTTTTGATATAATATTTAAGTAATTATTTATTATAGACTTTTAGAGGTATACATGCGCCCGAGTAAATTCGAACGTGACCCGACACATCACGAAAGTAGATTTCGGCTAATTTTGGCCGAAACCGAAACCGCGGCCGAAACTCGTTTATTAGCCGAAACCGAAAGCGAAACTTGTTTGTTAGCCGAAACCGAAACTTCGGCCGATTACTAGAGTGGATTTAATTTGAACCCCTTCTCAATCCATTTGTCATTTCTTTCACCGTACCGCCACCGATACGGCGCATGTCACTCGAACAATAGATGATAATTTCATGACTTTTTATCATTTAAAATCGCCTCGAAAGTGACTTTTCCTTGTATGGCGGTATTGTTCTGTCGTTGCATTGTTGGAACACTTCATTATTCAAAGCAATTGCATCGTGTTAAATGATTGATCGATCCTAATGCATGTTGTATTGCAGCTTAGGGAGTTGTTACTGCAGCGCCTACCGTCACAATGTAGTCGGCATTCAAAACTACTTAAGAATAATCTTCTCGTAACAAAGCCATCATTTAGAAAAGGGAATAAGCTATGGGGAATAAGAATATGTTATGCGCCCAGTTCGTATTAACTCCTACCGTATTTTTGAAACCAATGAGAACAACTGATCAAGTTTCGACTATAGAGACTTTTTCGAAACCGGTAGTTTTTTTAACCCCATCAGTGCAAACGAGGCATTTTATTGAATCTGAACTCTTATGGATTGTTTAATGATGTGCTAATCTCGATTAAGATTTTAAGAGAATTCCAAATATAATATTATGTTCTTGATGATTCTTATGATTTTGTTTACGTTTTACAGTCGCACGAATATGGTAACGGATTAATTTAAATTGAATGGCTAATAAAATATTAGGTCGAAAAAAATGGTCCATTTTCGACGGTAAAAATTCGGGTGTGGACAAAATATGTACTTCTTTATTTACGTTCTCAAAATCCCCGGTCTTTTTGCTTGATTTTCGTAGGTGACTAGATTCGGTCGTAGGCGTCTCGAAGATAGGTCTTTTTAAAGCAAAATCCAAAATCCTCGGTAGTTTTGTGTGATTTTTGTAGGTGACCAGATTCGGTCGTTAAAAGCGTCCCAAAGATAGGTATTTTTAAAGCAAATTCCCCGGTCTTTTTGCGTAATTTTCGACCAGATTCGGTCGTTGAAGGCGTCTCGAAGGTAGGTCTTTTTAAACCAAAATCCCCGGTCTTTTTGTGTGTTTTTGGTGGGTGACTAGATTCGGTCGTTGAAGGCGTCTCGAAGATAGGTCTTTTTAAAGCAAAATCCAAAATCCTCGGTAGTTTTGTGTGATTTTTGTAGGTGACCAGATTCGTTCGTTAAAAGCGTCCCAAAGATAGGTATTTTTAAAGCAAATTCCCCGGTCTTTTTGCGTAATTTTCGACCAGATTCGGTCGTTGAAGGCGTCTCGAAGGTAGGTCTTTTTAAACCAAAATCCCCGGTCTTTTTGTGTGTTTTTGGTGGGTGACTAGATTCGGTCGTTGAAGGCGTCTCGAAGATAGGTCTTTTTAAACCAAAATCCCCGGTCTTTTTGTGTGTTTTTCGTGGGTGACTAGATTTAGTTGTTGACGGCGTCTTGAAGATAGGTCTTTTTAAACCAAAATCCCCGGTCTTTTTGTGTGTTTTTCGTGGGTGACTAGATTCGGTCGTTGAAGGCGTCTAGAAGATAGGTCTTTTTAAACCAAAATCCCCGGTCTTTTTACGTGTTTTTCGTGGGTGACCAAATTCAGTCGTTAAAGGCGTCCCGAAAATAGGACTTTTTAAAGCAAATTCCCCGGTCTTTTTACGTGAGTTTATATTATTATAACAAAATGTTGCATAGGCTGTACTTTTATTACGCGTGATGAATGGTTAATAAGTGTGAATAAACTGTGTTCTATGTACCCCACTCTCCGTGTTGCCATTTCCATGCAATGAAGGAGAATGTTATCAGTTTGCTCGCAAATATCATAAGTTACCACGTTTTACATTTCTCTTCGAATCGCGTGTGTTTTCACCGATCAGTTTAAGTTTAGTTGGCGAAATGAATGCTGTATAAATGTATTTTTATTGTTTGTTTTATTTATTATTTTTATATTCGTGTTTCCTATCAACAGAATGTGCTTTGACCTGGGATTGTGCTTGTGCTTCCATGTAATGTATTATTTTATTAGAATGTTTATTTTTATTTAGGCATGTTTTATTTGGAGGCCGGAAAATATTTCAGAATCTATACCAGTTTCCCAAAGGCCGAAATCCAGATTTATATTTTATAATAATATTATATTTTATAAAGATAGGTTTTAATTCAATGTGAACCTTAAGTTAGTTACTTTAATTTCTTATTTTAGTTTTTAAAATATCATAATTTTTTGGAATTTAGAAGTTAATAAAATTTATTATTCATATATTTTTATATTAATTTCGGAACTTGTTTCTGGAATTTGGTTACATGAAATTTAAACTTTCAAGATTTCGGCGTTCTGGATTATTACTCAAACTTGTTTAAACACGGTGTCTGGAAATTCTTGGTACAAGCGGGAAGCTTCTAAATCTATATCACTATCATTTAATAGTCGATTTTTTGGTATAATTTTTATGTTTCGCGCTTTAGTTATTTGAATTCGAAGTTGGAATTTTTTGTGATATATTTAAAATGTTCAGTTGCTACTGGGTTGCTAACAGCTGTTTATTCTATTTTAAAATTAGCAAGAAATGGCCGAAATTTTTTTTTAAAGTTTTAAATCTAGACTCACTATTTTGCCACTTGGACCACTAGTTTCCGGACACCATGAATAGTGATGTAAAATAATTTTAATATTTTTTAAATGGGTAGGCTTTTGGCCAAATTTAATAATTGATACATTATGCTTTCTGCCATCTGCTTCTTATTAGTAACTGTTATTGATTTAATTTGGAAATATGTTATATTATGTAGTTTTTTTTTATACTTTCATTGTTCTGTGTGTAGGTATATTTATTCAAAACTTCTCTCTACATCGTTTGTGTTGTTTATTTGTCAATTGCTGCTCTCAAAAGTCACACAATAAAATCCACAATTTATGAAAGAACTGCAATGCTAAGAAAATATTTTTTTATACAAATAAAATATTTTCTCAAACCCACAAACAATAAAATTAAACCCTTAGGTGGCGGCTGGTAATGTTTTGACCCATTAGCTATTGATTTTTATTCAAAATCGACCAAAATATTTCCATCTTCGGATTAGATTTATTTGAAAACGAAAAAGTTATATTTCGAAATGTAATGTAGATTTAGTAGTTTTTCGATTTACCACTACTTTCCGGACACCATGCATTGTATGACTTTTAATTTTATTGTGATTATGCTGGTATTTGGGAAATTTTTGGAACCATTTTTTATTTCCTAAATTAAAAAAGAGTGATATGGAAACCAAGCAACTCTATCTTCATATTAGGTTAAGTTAGTTTCTTCAAGTTCAGTCCTCTTTTTAGCAACATTTTCCGCTCGTTGTGGTGTTTTCATCAAAAATCACTATGTAAAATGGGGCGACTTTTGAACTAGGGGCGATTTTGATCTTGCGGATATCTGCATAATTCTAGCTATTTTTTAAGGCATTGTGTATACAATAATGCTTCAAAAATAAATTTCAAAATAGTTGGTTTGTTTTTTTTTCTCCTTTTTACATTAACTCTACACAGGAGGCCCCGAGGAAAACCATCTCCCTCAGGGCCTATGTCATCTTTGAAGATGCTGTGTGATGGGTCTTTTTGAGGAGAGGAAGGAGTGAACAGTGTTGTAGGAGGGAAGAAACACAGAGGCTGACAAATCGTTCCACAGCTGAGCTGTTGAACTCAAGAACGAGTGGTTGAAATGACCCGTTTTCATGTGGCAAATGTCAACCATGTACATATGTTGGGCACGTGTTTATAGTTAGTTATATTAAATGTATTGATAGTTAAATTTTGAAGTTGTTTTTAATTGTGAAGATATTTTCGGAGTAAATTGTAAATACATTTTATAAATTTCTCAACGATTATATACAGTTTAGTTTAATTTATATAGTAAAGTTTAATATATCAATGGCTATCGATATATATATAACTGAGTACTTAAATATTCTTTGAAATTGGCATACTGTTTTTTTTTTTTAAATTTTTTATATGAATACCTCACAAGAGTCCCAACTGCTCCCGTCGGCAACCAGTGAGACTATGGCATCCTCAATTGGGTTGTGAGACTGAATGTAGTGGGGAGGGGAAGGAGATAGGTGGGGAAGCATTACACACTCACTCGTTGGCGAAAGAACAAAGACAATAATTCCAGAGTGAAAGATACTCTCAGTATCGCCCTGGTGTAAGACCACCATTCAGGATTGAAACGTTGCTTTATAATGGCTTTAGCCGTGTTTAGTGACTAGATCTGAATATCCAGGTACTTCCCCACCTTCCTCTTCCCCATCTCCTCCCCTTCCCCACTTACCTTCAGCCTCACAACATACCCCAATTGGGGATGCCATAGTCTCACTGGCTCCAGACGGGAGCAGTTGGGACTCTTGTGAGGTTTTCTCTATAAAAAAAAATATTATAAATTCAGCATGCACGGTTTACACTATATTTATAAAAGAATGATTATGTAGTAATGGTGATTGTTTCGTGCAGACGCCCTTCGTGAGGCAGAACACCCCGCACCCCAAGGACCTGAAGGCTAAGGCGCACAAGCTGTTCTCTGCCAACCAGGCCACGCAGGCGGCGCAGGCGGCGCAAGTGGCGGAGGCAGCCCTTGCCAGCCCTGTGGTGCCCCCCCTCCTGCCCCCTGTCCAGCCCCCCGTCCCACCACCCGTCCCTGACTCGCAGGAGAAGGAGCTGGCCAAGATGGCGGAACCTGAGGAGGATTCGGAAGACTACGGAGAAAAGGTATTTTCTTTGTTTTAAAAGTTGGAAAACTCAAATTTGATCAAAAACAGTTCTGGAAAAACATTTTTCGTATAGCGCTTGCTGAGGATTGGTTTGGACTATGTCCAAAAAATTCATTTCGAAAAAACGAGGTTTGAAGTTTAAATTTTTAGGAATCCGGGGGTCAGTATATCCAGGAGTGATGGACGTACGAATCCATCCTTTCCACTGCGGTGCAAGGCGATGTTCCGAGAGAGTCCTGCTGGAGAGATCAGTTGGTCTCCCTCAAACAATTTCTTCCGATCCCGCCCGCCATGCAGTTGGTGGGCAAAAGCATTGGCTGTCAAAATCGAGACAAACCTCACCCCATGAACCCAGGGACAACTGCTAAGTCACCAAATGTAGAGAACCATTTGGGGTGACCTATGGCAGAGGTGTTGGTGATCCAATAAATGGTTCCCGGGGTAGCGGTAACCATACTCGCCTCCCAAATCTAAGGAAGATGGATGTTTAATTCAAAGATTTAATCTTTTGAAAGCCAGCATAGAAAAAATATTTTTTTTCATTATGACATAAGAAATTTGACATTTCTTGCGAACCAACATTTATAACATTTCTTTTGTGATATATTACAAAAATTACATGAAAATAATGTAGATAAAACGATCTTTCTGATAATACCTGAAATCTATTCTCTCCACAATGAATTTATTTTAAAAACAATGAAAGAATATAGAGTTTCTAAACCAACTCCTTCCATATTTTGACGCGGCGGCCATTTTGTCGGCTATCTTTCTTGCCCGCCGCATCATAGACAATTTATTAAAATTATTTCGAGAGGCTAGACGCTATGCAGTATTTCGTTTCGTCAAGAACGAAAATTGCCCAAGCGATTCTGACGTTGTTCTTAATACAATTTCTTTACACATAAGGGACAAAATCGCTTCCAAAATCGAAGGTACACCGGAGTACATACGGCCAATGACAGGTTAAGAATAAATACATATATATATACAGGCAAATCATTTTACAGAGGACACGTTTGATTTTATTTGTGCACTCTGATAGTATCCAAAATTCCCAAAAAGTTATGTGTTATTTTGTGCTGATCCATTCAAATTACGAGTAATTTGAATTGACCTGTAAAACTGCACAAAAACAGTGTTATTTTGACAGCGCCGGTTCTACGAAATCTGGCGCCCTGTGCAGGAAGTACCGATGGCGCCCCCCCCCCCACCCAACATTTTTTTAAAAATCAGATAAAAAATTTATATACATAAAAAAAAAAAATTATGCAATACGTTTAAAATAAATTAATATCCCGCCAACAAGAATCAAGAGTAACTTTTCCAAGTAACCTGGCGGTAGCTATCTATGACACTGGACAAAATAAGAACATCATAACAAAATATAATATAAAATAGGAGGCAGTTTAAGTTCAGAAATAATAATATTCTGATCAGTTTGTTTAATTGGATTCCTTTTTATCTTTAAATGCATGAATATAAATTGAATTATAACCTAAAATTCTTACCTTGACTTGAGAGATCTGTATGGTGCCGAATCGCGCGCGAATTGCGGCGAACATAAATAAACCAAAAACCCGGCGAAAGTGACGAACTATCATCAAAGAGCAACTTGTAATCAACGAAGGGAGATCCGTACTAGCAGCGATCAATGAACCAATCACAATGTTTGTTGAATTTCGAACGATACAATGGTCGTAAGAGACAATAAGGAAAAATAGGTCTTACGTTCGAATGCAATGTACATATTGTATTTGGAAAAAAATTCCTTGACGTAAGTCAAATCCGTATTTCGTTAAATTTTAACCATCGCGCATTAGGTTCACGCATATGGGAAGTAAGTGTTGCTAGCGCATACTAATAATTCCGTATTACGAGTAATTTTTAAACGATTCGGGGAATATTTTAATTAAATTTTAAAACAATATTTATTTTATCACGGCGCCCCTTCGGAGTTGGCGCCAGGTTTTTTGCACGTTTTGAACGTATGGCATATCCGGCGCTGTATTTTGACAACGCATAAGGGCTCAATTACTACATCATATTTTCTTCATTGTTGCAATCTATTATGAAGATTATATTAAATCATTTTTCTATGTTCTATGCATTCCTTCAACATTCTTTTTTTCTTTCTTTTTCTCAGCCACATAGGACTGCAGATAGGCAGACATCGTCTTCTGTCACAACAGAAGACAGTCCGCCCACGCCTGACGAAGAGACCACCACCTCCGACGCTGAGACCGGCCAGAACGATGATTCCGATGAAGAAGAGGTCAGTTTCTTACCCTTATTTATTATACTTCAAAAAGTCTTAAAAATATAACGTAGATTCTTCATTCGGTGATGCTTATGAAAAATTAATGTTCTAACAATAATATTGGTGGATGGAATTCTTTGGGAAAATTGGATGCATGAAATCTTTCATAACCCTGGGATTTGGAAATTTTATTTAGGTTAGTGATCTAAAACATCTTCTCAAAGTTTCTTTCTTTAATAAGAGTTCCCTTTTCTTGATAACATCTTTATTTAGGTCATTGATTTCCAAGAATCTTGTTTTGGAATCATCTCAGAACTTTTATTGTTTTTATCAACAGCTTTTTTTGTTTTTTTCGTTGTTTGTTTTTGGGGTGTTATGCCGTGTTGTGCTACCTCCTTCTTTAGCCGACGTTTCGGACAGCGTTGCAGTGTCCATCATCAGGGCAGATCCGTCGATGTGATCGGTGATCGGTCGATGACGGATCTGTCGGATCTGTCCTGATGATGGACACTGCAACGCTGTCCGAAACGTCGGCTAAAGAAGGAGGTAGCACAACACGGCATAAGACCCCAAAAACAAACAACGAAAATGCTTTTGGCCGTGAAAATCTAAAAACGTATCCAGCTTTTTTTGTGTTTCACAATGTTTTATTTGTGAGGTGTCTGTCCTTTATATTTTTTTCCCTGAGAATTATTTTGAATAATGAATTTTCGAATAAACTAATTGTCTTCAGATCTATGTAGCAACTCAACATTACTAAAGTTATTTCAAGCAAAGCTTTATTTCTGAAAGTTAGTCTTTAACCAGGACGATATTCCATTCTGAAATAAAATGCAAATATAGACGCTTGATGCGATAACAACTTTTTTTTAAATTCCCAGTATTCACTTGTAACTAGTCTTCAAACTTTTATGTGTAGCTCCAACTGTATAAAATCTACAGAAGTAAAATTTACACAGCAGATAAAGAAGGGATTGGAGGTACCAAAAAGGCAATGGGCATAACGATAATGTTTTAAAATAAGTTTCTCTGGCCCCAAATTCAAGGGTTTAGTAGCTCTGCCACGGAGATTGACAATCAATTCTAAAAATGTATAATATAATAGTACCATAATACATATTACCATCTTATCTGTTATCCAAACTAACAGCTCGTTATTTCAACACCATCGATGATATTGACTCCTGAACACCAATCGAACTATTACCGTGACTTACCACAGGACCGTTGTCCGAGTCTTTATACTAAGTATCATATAATTTGACATCATCCAAACTAGCAATTCTTCATCAATAATAAGTAATGTCAGAAGAAAAACATAGATGTGCTACAGTCCTAGGAACATGGATTTCACCACAGGAACTTTGAATCATTGACCCCTCACCCTCATAAGAGTATCTGACATGAAGCTATGTATATGACATTGTTCCGGCATGTGCCCAGGAATACTACGGGCCCAAGCGCGTGGGCTTCACGTCGGGCCCGGCGCCCGGCGAGGACGACTCGTCTTCAGCGTCGCGCGGCAGCTCGCGGGCTCGGCTGCGGCGGCGCGGGCTGGAACGCAGTGAGGCCGACGCGGGCGCCGCCTCGCGCCTGCACCGCCGCGACACGCCGCACCACCTCAAGAACAAGCGCGTGCACAGCAGTCTGATGGATCGCCACAAGGTGGAGGTGCTCCTCGCGCAGGTCAGACTCCATCTGCCTGCCTCTACCAATGTGTCCATTGTGCCACTGTGCCTGGCTTCATCATTTTACATTACCTTTGATATCATTTTTTAAAAGTAAGCCCACGATACATAACCCTATAACTTGGTTTTAATAATATGTATGACAAAAATAACTGACTGACATTCGGTCAGCGCTGTCAGGTCAAAAAATAGAAACTCCGATTTTTTGGTTGTTCAATTTAACTAGATGTAGGAAAACATCTCTATCATGGCAACGCTGCCAGACCTGTTTTTTTTTTGCTCTACTAATTGACCACCATCCCAACAAAACATTTCGGTACATATATCTAATGACAAAATTAATTTCCATGACTGTAGAGCGAACCCTAAACGTCAATATTTATTGGGACCTGTCAATATCTATCAAATATCACGATATTTATTGAATAGTATTGACGGATCACAATATTTATCGCAAATGACTAGATTCCTGAATACCGTATCGTGAACCCACGGATCACGATAAATATTGATGCGTCGGCTACACGATCCAGAATTCCACAATACTTGATAAATATATTGATGGATCATAATAAATATTAAACGTGTAGGGTAGCACTCCGATCCATCAATATGGTGATAAATATTGAACGTGTAGCCTACGCCTATGGGACTCTCCAAGTTGCCTACCGTCAGATCAGTTTTTTAAGGCTTACAAAACGTCCATTCTTGCCACAAAGTGAGATCATCTGAATATCCCATGACATAGAGTTTTGTCTTGTTGGCTTCCAATCTATAATAGTACTCGTGTCTCGTTAATTATTTCAAAGTATTTTTTATTAGTTATGTATGTAGGTATTTCATTTTCAGTTTTAATTGTTTACTTTTGTCTTATATATTGTGCTCACGTCTCATTCTATTTTTAGTTATTTTTTTTACTATTGGGTATCTGCTCTACTAATTGAGGCAATCCTATGTTTCTTGTATGTGAATGTGGTTATATTGTCGTAAGATTATAAAATAAAAATTCAAAAAAGTTTAGATTTTTTTTTTGTAACTTCAAAGGGGTGAGAAATGTACTTCCTAATCAGTGCATCCTACATGCATGTTAAATTGGAATTTTCATTGACGAAGATGACTTCATCAGTTTCATAAAGAGACACTGAATAAAACTCAATAATATCTGAACATTTAACGCTTTATTTCCACTCCTGAAAATACTTTTACCATATGTCGAGAAAATTAACAGTGTACCACGTACCAGACAAAGTCACTCCCAGACAAGAGAAAAGCGCAGCATAAAGCGCCCATTCAAAGAGTAATTCTCTTTATATTACTCCCTTCACGGTACCGAGATCACGTTTTATCTTAATCAAATTATTAATTTACACAAATGGTTAATGGTTCCGAGTTCAACTTCCGGTTAGGCCATATTTTCTAACTAATTCTAACTATATCGAGGAATATATATTAAATTTAATATTTGTACCTAGTTTAACTTAAATTATTGTTATTTATTTAATATCAAATTTAGTAAATAGTAATTTATTTAATGTAATGTAACAGATTTTAACAAGCAACTCCTGAGCTTATTCGGAATAAAAAAATTGTTTGACATTTTACCATCCGGTGTCATTTTTTTTAATTAACAAAAAATAAAATCTATCACATGCCGCCACTGGTTACAAGCTAACGCTTCACATGGGGCCAGTTCCGTCTCGTCTGTCTCGTTTTAACGGCAATTGGACAGCGTGTGATAATAAGAATTGTTTTTAATGTCACTGGACAGCAAAATGATTTCTACATTTTTTGTTTCAAATAATCTCAGGATTCACTGGTTAAAGTATGTCATGTACGTCTCAATACACCCTGTATATTTTATTATACTTACCCCCTTCGATTTGCCAACTCAAGTCAATTTTAAATTCAATTGTTATTCTTTAATACTTTTGTAAATACACAAATACCAAGCTTTAAGTTTTTCTAATCCTTCAGTTTATATAAATAATGCTTAGGTCTCAATAATGTAAATAATGACTACCACAACACGGTCATTAGCCTAGTATGGTAGTTAAAAAAAAATGTCAAAAACTGTAACTTTTAAAAATTCATTAAATTTGAAAAATATACTAAAGAAATCTTACTGTTTTCTGTTCAAATGTCAAGGTTTTCAATATTTCAATTTTAGTATATCTACCCAATTTAGACCAATTATTTTATGATAAGCTTTTCAAAAAATCTTATTATGTGCAGAAGTTTATTATTATCATAAATTGATCTGTTATTTAAAAAAAAACTAATAATAACCTTCTATCTCTGTAATCTAACAAATTAACTAAAGTAACTTGCTTTGTGCTTCAATACTAAAATAACAGCATGAATGTGCGTGCAATTTATCATTATTAATTTAATCATCTTCATTTTCTGTTTTCATTCACTTTGCATTCATTTGTGCATTTGTTTTGCATGTTCTGCATTTTTTTTCTAATGTTTAAAATAATCATGTAATCAATGCGTGTTTTCATTTTTAAAATTGTTTTGTGATGTTTCATTTATTTTCAAATTTGTTCATTTTTTATGATTTGACATTGATATATAAGTCATTAATTGGGTTTCTCACTATCCTCGTAATAGCTTATCCATACTATAACAAATATTTTTAAAAATAAAAATAAAATACTTGCAATAGTTAGAAAATGCTACCAACTTATCCAATATATAGCCACTATTCATAGGTTCGAGTACCGAATAATAAACTCCGGCTTAATAAATAAATAAACCATAAATCGAAAATAAACTTTATAGCATGGATAAGCTAACAGAAGGATGGGGAGAAACCCTCTAAGTGTGTTATTCAAACCCACTTCAGATCTATTAATATTGCAAAACCCAGACAAAACATTGTCATAAAAATAAATAAAGTCAATAATAATGTGTTTGGGCGCCAAGCAAATCAAATCCACCCCCTCGTAATTTTAAGTATAAAACATTAATTGGAAAAAATCAATAAAATTATTTGTAAACTTTCACAGGAATAAGCAATCACTTTGAGGATGGATTTAATTATAATTCGGATATACAGTACTTTGTGTGAACACCATGAAGTTGTATTTATTATGTTTTCGTACTTATATACCTGTGGTTTTTCTGAAATAATTAAATAATTTAAAATAATACAGATTTACAATAAATTAGGAAACGTAGAAAAGGGAGAGAGAACATTATTTCAGGGTGAACAGAAACTGCTTTAAATTGGTCTTCAAAGTATTTTTATGTATTTGTTCTGATGTGCTTGATAATTTCAAGATTATATGCAACCTTTGATATTTTATTCTATCATTTAAAAACATCTCTAATAACTTTTGTATCTTTGTGTAGGCACTGAAAAAAAAGGATGAAGATCCCGTCAGCACTGGGAACTACTCTACACCACCGGGCAGTATAAGTGACAACAATGAGGGTAAGTCCTTTTTACCTTATTGCTTCACAGTGTATTTCTGTTTGATGTTTTTATGCAATTTTTTACATAAATTTCTAGGTTTTCTCCACTGACTTTAAGGTTTCTGTATAGTGAATATTTTTCAATGTTTATACGTCTATAATATGTAAGAAATTATGATGACTTTAATATTTAAGACAACTTAGAAAATGATAAAATAGATAGATGTCTCCCTCAATTACTTGGAATACTAGTATGTATTTTAGCTCAAGTCACTTTTGTCTCTAATTAAAAAAAGTCACTGTTTCTTTCGAATACATGTTCATAGATGGCACTGCTCTTTAAGAAAACATTGAATTTCCTACAATAATAATTGAAAATCACTGGTTATTTGACGGTTTTAGTTGATCAGTTTCATGTAATGTAATTATTTATTACCCTGAATTGTGTGTGTACAACATTCACTTAAAACAATCCATAATTCAATTATACAGCAAACAATAAAATATTGTACTCAATTGCACATAATCTATTAATTAAAAGCCTACTGGAGGTACTGACAAACTTTTGAAAAACTGAGCGAAGAAATAATTTTTTTCTTTTGAGGATTCTATAAGATTTTTTTCTCTTTAATAAAAGGAGAAAGACAAATATTACGGGTTTTATAACCTGATAATATTTGAATTCCTCTTACTACAATCATTATAAGTACAAATTTTTCATTTAATTGTTAGGAATCTTGTATTTCATATCTTAGGGAATTTACACATACTACGTGACCTACTTTTTTCAATTTTTTGCCCCCCCTTCCCCCTTGGTGACCACGTGTAGTATATTCCAAGAATCCCCCCTCCCCCTACTGTTTTCACATAGTAATTCATAAATATGGTTTTGAATCATTTCTTGCTAACAAAAAGTTTAAAAAAATTTATTTGGCTTATATTTTATCTTTATTAATACGGCGCTTGCTGCTTTACGGCAAGAGTGCTTGCATACCTATAATTCGGCCCCTTAGAGTCAAAGAAATGTATCTCAATTTCTATCGATTTTGAGTCACAATGTTACTAGCCACAAAATAACACTTTACGTTAAGTGACAAAGAAATGTATCCATGGGTTCAACGGATTAAACATATACATCTCGATACTGATCTCATAATTACAGATACTGATCTCATCATCACAGATACACACATCTGTAGAAAAATGAGTTTTTTTGACCATAAGGGGCCGAATTACAAGTGGGAAAAAACGTGAGATTTCCCTAGAGGGTTTTGACTAGGTCCGTGATAAAAACCTAAGCCCCCCGCCCCTCTATCGGTATGTGTGTTATTTATGTATGTGATATTTATTATACAAGCGTGGTGTTTTGAAGATTCCCATCCCCTGGGTACGTTCCCTTAGGTGTCTTTTCAAGTAATTTGAAATTCGTAAAAATTGTTGTTGAAGGTAACTGTTTTATTACACAAAAAATAGTATTTTGAGTAATCCTTTAACCATTATTAATCCAATCAAGCCGACTTCATCGATGGACTACTAATCTGTTGTATATAATTGAGGCGAGTTTCACCTGCACCAGGCCGCCCTATCAGCGAGTAATTTCGTGATAAGGCCTGCGTTATCAGCGGCTATGGCACGTATACGTTTGCACAGTTCGTGATACGTATTTGTTGATAGCGTTCTCCACTGAGTTATTAGCACACCTCAGGATTAGATATGAATTTCTAGTATCAGTGTTGTTTGGGCTTCCTTTGTTTTGGTTAGGGTGTTTGAATTGTGCGTGAATTTGGCGTGTTTCAGTTTCGAATAAGTAAAGTGTTTTTCCTATCAGTGGGAAAGTGATCATTATTTTAGCATACTGATTTTAAGTTGTATCATTTAACGGCCTTTCGTGAAATCGTGTGTTTTTGGTTTAAAAAATTTGATTGCTTACAAATATATTATATAAAAATCGTGTGTTTTTGGTTTAAAAAATTTGATTGCTTACAAATATTTTATATAGGTACTTTAATTTTAAACAATTTAGGTAAACAATACAGCGCCCTTGAGGTGATTTCTCACAAAAACGGCGCTCTACGAATTATCCAATTATTATTATTATTATTATTAATTAAATACTGAGAGTAAATCTTGGCCTTTGAAATAATTGAGCATTTTTTTTCAGTCTTTTTCCAAGCCCAGAAATAAATAAATTTATCAATCAGGTCTATAAACTGCTTTAAAGTCTACAAAATGTCCTACTTACTAACCTCTCTTCGGTTATGGTTTTATTGTAGAATGTGGAAAATTAAATTCTTTATACACTGATCATAAAACATTAAAATATTAGTGCCTGAACCTCGCAAAATAAAATTAAACACTTTTAATTTATTTATTAATTTATTTATTAATTTATTTATTAATTTATTTATTTATTTATTAATTTATTTATTAATTTATTTATTAATTTATTTATTAATTTATTTATTAATTTATTTATCTTGCATAAATCAAAAGAGGCGGCTAGTGTTAAACGGGAATTTAAACCTTATCGCCATCTAATGAAGCGTGTTATTGTTAGCGGCCTGAATCCAAATGCTACCAGACATGGTGCTTCGCCCTAATGTCAAGAAAGCAATATGTTCTTCTCGAGTTAATTGTAATACCAAACTACTATTAGAAACGTATTTACGAGTATTATCAACTGTAATATTTTCCGGACCACGCTAATGAAGGCACGGTACTGCCCGCTCAAAAATAAGAAGAAGGAGAGATACGACAATACGAATGTTGGAGGGAGCGCTCTAATATTAAAAATGATATTATTCGACCAAAAATTGTGATAATGTAATAAAACATGACTCGTTTAATAAAGAGCAAAGGTCTGGGGGAAAAAAAAGAGGGGGTTGTGTTAAGCAGCATTAGAAACATTCTGAATTTTTTCATGCATATAACTCGTAAAATAACAGAAACGAACGTGTAAATAATATTTGCAATATGAATATGAATAAATAGTTTTGTCAATTAAAAAACTTAAATCTTACAAGAAAGGCTAACAAATACAACATTGGACTGAATCACCGATGCAATATGGTATTTGTTAGCCTTTCTTGAAAGATTTAAGTTTTTTAATTGACAAAACTATTTATTCATATTCATATTGCTTGTGTACGCCCGCGAACAATTATTTTTTTAAATATTTCATAGCATAACTTGTGAAAAGCGTTTATCCTTAAAATAATTATATGCGCTCCATTTATGAACAAGTAGAATATGAATTCTTTTGACAATCACCCTAAAGAATAACTTATATTTTTTTAAGAGCTTATTTTTATTCAATAATTACGGAAAAGATGTAAGAAATCGGTAGAAATTCGGGTTGTTTTTGTGTTTTTCGTATTTTACGTAATGTAAATTACTAAAGTGTATGGAAATATGCTGTTAAAATAACTATATAGTTGTACTAAAATATCACTATGCTTAAGGTGTTTACATTTTTAGTTTAAATAAAACAATGAATTTGTGTTTTGGACCAGCAAAATTAATGTGCTGAAATGTTACTAAATCGTCCCCTAATCTTTAAGGTTATTTTATGAAAATGTTTACGTTTTCCTTTTAATAATTTTTATTAATTGGATTGATGGAATTGCTTAAAATCAATTGTTTATTTTTAATTTCTTACGTATCTATGTATAGCTAAACACAGCTACGATCACATGAATTAATCACCTATGAAGTTAAATAATATTTATGTCTAAATTTTTTAATGAACAACAAATCAAATAAAATAACGAAGTTGTGTTTTCTTTATCTGATCGATAATTCTACTACTCATTGGTTATCATTTGATCCCTTTAAATTTTAATCGAAGTTGCAAAATAATATTTTAAGATGCCCCGGGTATATCACACAATATCAAAGCTGGATTTTTTATTTTTTTATTTTTGTATGCATTTTTAAATTGTATTTGATTATACACGGTTTCTGGAAACTTGTAGTATAAGCGGGAAACTAGTAAATCGATGTTTTTCGATCTGAACATTTCGAGTTTTTTGAAAAAATATAATTTCGGACATCAAAATGACATCTACGTTTTTTACTCCAATTTTGCTCAGAAATAGCTGGTTAAAATCATTCAGGTAGGTGCTGTCGCAATACATATTTATTATTTATTTATTATTCATTTTCAACGCCCTGACGGGCTTTTACATGATGTAACTTAGGAGCCATTGACCAGCGGCTGAGAATAAAAGTTTTAAAATGCTTGCAACTTTACAGGGAGGTTCCGATGAGAAAGATCGATTATTCCCTGTAACAATTTTTTTTAATTAAAAATTTAATATCGATGTATTTAATTCAAAACTTGCGTTAATATATACCTACATTCAAGTAAGCAATAAAAATACTCAAAACGCACAATGATAAATTATTAAATATCGTGTACTTCTTGTAAGTATTTTTGGATCATTTTTTGATCAAAATAACTGTGTTAAAAAAATCTGAAATATTTTGGTTTGTAAGACCTTACATAAATGGACGTATTTTTGTCACAAAACACGTTCTCAGATGTAGTTTTTAACGATTTTAATCTAACGAAAATTTAAATTCTGAAAAATGTCTTTACTAGATTATGTACTGATTATAAAATAACAATCTTTCAAAATCAATTTATGTTTTTTTGTAAAAAAGAGTATATTCTAAAATTTTACTTAAAAGGACTAATTTCCGGTATTCTCTGGTAAATACCCTCTTAAGCAATGCAGCATGCATTTGTTTTTTCGTCTTTTGTGTATTTTTTGTATTGATGATTGAGCGTACTTATTCATAAGAATTACTGAATGCGTGGAAAGTTATCAATCGGAAGCGTGGATTAGATTAGATTATAAATAATTAATTATAATCACTTAATCAGATACAACCTAAGAAAACATACTATTTAGTAAGCATTATGCTACGATATAAACTACAAAAGTATGAATACCTAATACCTAGTAATTATTTATCTGGACCAATGGGATAAAAGCTTTATTCGCACTATAAAGCTAAAAAAAAAACTTATATTTTGGGTAAAATTTTGACCCAATTTAAACAATATTTTCTTATAAAAATATTTTCACTATTTATTGATAGTAAGTAGTGCCCTCTCTCCGCCGAACTAAACAGAGAAAATTTGGAAAACGAAGTAAAAAAAAATTCCGTGAAAACAATTTTCCTGTTGTAGGTAAATACGATCAATTTACGTGATCCTAATTTCTTTATGTTTTTCATCATAGTAGGTTTTCTTTTTCCCGTAATTTCAATATTCCAGTGATAATTGTTAATTGCAGTCCGGTAGCATCAGTAGTCAGCAGTAGCGTGTGTGGTGTATGTCGTCCGTCCAGGTCCAGGGAATGATTCACTGATAAGGGAACCAGTACCACTTACACTCTGACTCATCGACTCGTGTCCGTGAGAGTATGAGAATTCACCTCGAGTGTGGGCAGCTCTGTAAACATACCTTCCGATTCTACATGTTTTTAAAACAGTACCTACTTCAAGATAAATACACTAATATATTATAGTTATATAAGGCTGTTTCTTTCTATACACCAGGATTTGAAAATATCATGATATTATGTACCTAATGTACCTACATCAAAAAGTGATATATCTATATATTTTCTAAATATAAATAGAAAAAATAAAATACCTGAAAAACCCTTGACACTGTGGAAACGGTTTGATAGATATCCCTAAGCGGATTGCAATCTTTAGAGCACAGTCGTCAGATAGTTATACTGTCCTTGTTCTACCGGTATTACAATTGAAGATTCTCCGAGGAACTAGCGTCGTTTATCTCTTCGGCAACGATGCATAGTTGGGAAACACGCCAAACGTGCGCCCAACATATTTAGACGGTTGACTTTTTTCACAGGAGAACAGAAAATTTTGCCGGCCTATGTTTCCTCCCTCTTACAACATAGGTATCTTCAACACCCAAGTTCACTCCTTCCTCTCCTCGAATATACCATCCACACTTATCTCCTCAAAGAGATCATCCACAGCATCTTCAAAGATGACGTAGGCCCTGGCCCCTGAGGGAAGTTATTTTCCTTACGGCCTCCTGTTTGGAGTTAATGTAAAAAAAATATGTTAAAAATACAGTTTAAACAAGGATGAAAAGTATATAATATCTTAAGTTGTTGCTGTTGCTACTTGAACAGTTTCTCACAAAGTGAAACGAATATGTTTTTTTTCTAATGCCCAGCAGTAAGTTGTTATCATTGGTCAGAGATATTCACCATACCACGGAAGGGCAATGTATTTTGAAAATGGGCTCCAAACATTCAACAGCGCGACTTGATGCTTGACGGTGCCAAGGGAATATACGTGGAAATATCCCGGAAAAACCTTATCATTATCCTTATAAATTATCATTATCATTGACACATAATATATTATATCGGCAATAAACACCATAAACACAATAACATATATACCGAAAGCATAACTACTTGACGTCCGTGATCTAAGTATTGGAATCTGCTTGTTAATATAGGGGAATCTAGCAAACGGACCGGCCGTTTCTGCAGAGTTAAGTTTTTTCAGGGTTTTTTTAAATTTATAATCTATTTATCGCAATATATATGAAATATACTTATATCCTCCGAACCTTCCTATAAAACGACTGAATCTTAAAAAAGAAAATTAAAAAAGCAGAAAATATATCTGTAGTCCTTTCCATCATGAGCTTTGCGAAATTAATTTTACTGTCGAAAAATAAAGCATTTTTGTCTTTCGTACTTTTAGATCCAAATTAGGCAGAAAGTCAGTAATTCCTCCAAAAAGGGATGCGTGTCGAATTGTATAATGACGCCTACATTACAAGTAGTGTCAAAAGTCATTCATTTGTCTTTTCATGTGTATTTCAAAACAAACGCACCAATTAACACGTGCTACCTACTGTTAAGACAACGCCCACTATTCACCTTCTGTTCCCGACCAACCGTCTCCAACACTTCGTTGATAAATAATAATACAATAATAGCATTGAATGCAATTCGGAAATGCTGCGCAGGGCACCGCACATATATTATTTATTATCAAATAATGCCTTATTTATATCTGACATTGCGTAATTTGAAAAAAATGTGGTGCTGGATTTTCCGATCGTACATTCTTTGGACTTACAACAACCGCAAGTTTCACTGACTTCTAAAATGATTGCAATATTTAAATATTTATGTATGAACATGCCTTTTTCCCCTTGATAATTAAATAATACAATATATACACGATGTTCGGAAACTCGTAGTATCAGCGGAAAACTGGTGAATCTACATCACGTAGAGAATAAAAAAAAATCCATCTGGCATTTCTATTTTTTTTTATGTTCCTTTTTTTCGGCAACACTAAAGCCAGATCAGCACATTAAGGTGATTGTCAAAGGAATTCATATTCTACTATTTCATGGATGGCGCGCGTATAATTATTTTACGGAAAAACACTTTTTACAAGTTATGCTTTCAATTGTCTGTGCCCGTACACACGCAATTGAATGTGAATAAATAGTTTTGTCAATAAAAAACTTAAATCTTTCAAGAAAGGCTAACAAATACAATATTGCATCAATGATTCAATCCACTATTGTATTTGTTAGCCTTTCTTGAAAAATTTGAGATTTTTTATTGACAAAACTATTTATTCATATTTATATTGCGTGTGTACGGGCGCAAACAATTAATTCTTCTATTTTAAAGCATAACTTGTAAAAAGCGTTTTTTCCGTAAAATAATTATACGCGCGCCATCTATGAAAGAGTAGAATATGAATTCCTTTGACAATCACCTTAAACATCTGATATTTATCCCCCAGTGATCGATTTTATTGAAAATTGACCTAAAAAATTCCAGCTTTGGTTTCAATTTACTTGAAAACGAAAGCTAAAATCAAAAAAGGTAAACCATAAAATCTACTCCAAATGTGATGTAAATTGTCCAGTTTCCAGCTTGTACTACGAGTTACTGGACACCGTGAAGATATATGTACTTATTGAATATTTAAGAAATGAAAGATCTATGTATGTTTATTTTTTTTATATTTATCTAAAGCTACATGTATGTGTACGACAAAAAATCGAAAATTACCCACCTTACATGAATACATTTTTTAATCGCATTCCATGTTTTCATTTCTAATTAACTTCGCCAATTAATTAACTTATAATTAACATTTTATCATTTCTCTGCTTTCTCTCGGCTACCTCAGAGAGCATGCTACACCTGTTAATTATAAGATATTTAGCGAATATAAATTAAAATTTAAAAAATGCACATCTATTACAACTTAACTTATAAATAAATACTCGTCTTACAATATCCACCATCCGCTCAAAGTTGATAAATAATTGTGAATATCTGATTTCCAACGACATTTTCTCATGAAATCAACGATTCCAGTCGATTTCAGCTTCATTCTGTAATTCATTCCAATCATTCGCTTAGTTTTCATCACAATAACAATCAATATACCAGCAGACAACCATTTACCATCTAACGTTCTGATTCTTGGAAAATTTCATTCATCCGATATCCCGACTAATTACTGACTCCAAATCGATTGTTAAATACATTGAATTCATGCATAATAGGACCTCAAATGATTCCCAACCGAACAGAAGTTGTGGTCGCTAACAATTCGTGAATCAACTCTAATTTCCCGCAATGTGTATTATTATCGGCGATCGGCTTTTCTCACGGCCAAGTTCAAATCACACAAATACATCCAACTACATCTAAAATCATTTTCCATATGAACCATGCCTCTCTCATATAATCTATGACAATGTACACCGAAGTCTGACGACAGGTGGATTGTTATTATTGTGCAATTCAACAAGTACCTATCTGGAATTACTACCTAATGTTTATTACTCACATCATATAGTGAGGTATTTTCCTCCATTGAGATTGTCACCATTGGCTCAGTTCTCCGTTCAGTTCGCATTATATCGAGCGTTCAGTATGGTTGTGCATTTTCTCTCGCTGTATATAATATCAGTGTTTTCGTGTGTCAGTGTTTTCGTAAGTTGTTGCAAGATAAAAACTGCATTAGCTTAACGTAAAAGAGTATTACATTGACTTTGATGAATATAAATAGGTTTACCTACATACGTAATATATCGACTGTGTTTTGCTTAAATCCTTCAAGTCACATTTTTACTATTCAGTTACTTTACACGGCAAAATAATGTTTGCTGATTTAATTGACTAAAATTTTTTCTGAGTTATTTATAAAATAAATGAAATAATTACTCAACCCTTGAATCTTTCATAATTATAAATAGAATACCTAGCAATATTTTACATCAACATTTTTAAAAACATATAACCACTCTCATATAAACTTCGAGTTTTTTAAATTAGTTTTACGAATTTGTAAATATTTGTTTTATCATCTCCAGTAAAGTTTTCATTTTGTGGCTTGAAGGATTTTACCGACATACATTTTTAATAAAAATACATCATAATATATTTATTTTTATTAGGTAATATTTTTATGCATAGTGCACCGTGATGATGTTTTGTATTAAAAAAATGCTAATATTTATTCAATATTCAATCTAAATTTGTGTTTATTTATATAAAATCTGCTTGACGCAAAGATCAAGAAAATTTTATTTCATCTGACGTGTTGATGCCAATGAACAGCTGTCAGTTGGATTTTTGAAAACTGATTTTTAGGTCATTAAATTAAATGTATACGCACATTTTATCTTCCTCTTTTTTAGTTTTTTGTGTGAAAATTTCACATTATATGCTCGATGTAATGAACTATTCTAAAATGAATGAATGATTATGTTCGCTGATTAATATTTGGAGGTCGAAATCCGCTTTTCTTTAGTTTATGGTCCGTTGTTGAGTATTTACGAGGAACAGCTGTTTTCTTATTCTCGTGGAAAACTTGAATCTATTTCGAACATCTGTCACACAGTTGTATTTTTATTTATGTGCCTTTATTTTTTACTTAGCTATTTTCGATTATAGCTTTGGCAATGATATCTATTTTTCCAAGATTATTCCAATGATTGTAGTCAACAATTATCCTAAGAAATTCAATTTTTTCTCATCGGAAACTGTTTTGGCTTGTTCTGAAGTAATTTACAAAATTTGTTACTTCTGCATTCTTTATAATTACGAGTTAAAATTTCTACATGTTTCGAAACCAAAGGTTTCTTCGTCGGGGTAATATATAATAACACCAAGTGAATTTGCGAAGATTTAAGAAGTAAACATCTTTTTAATTTCGATTTTATTTTCTTTAATAAATATATGAATGAAGTGGAATCTCGGAAATTTAAATTCACCCACTTCCCGACATCCGATTGAGCTGAAACTATACAGATAGACTTGTTGTCCATGCCAACGCTTTCTGTCAACATTTGGTGGCAATCACACATTCATACGCGGACATGTACGTCTGAAATTCGGTGATATTACAGTAATTATACTCCATTAATATCGGTCTTATCCAATCGGGATTTGATTCGGTTGGAAGAGTTGTCGACTCGAGTTCCTGGGTAGGAAGGTTCAATCTTCACAAATCAACTTTTTTTTTAAATTTAAAAAATCTTTAAAATAGATGTATTATAGTAAAAAAAACTTTGTTAAACTGTCAATAATATATGAAAAACAGTCATTGTTTTACATTGACATCTGCAAATTTTCAGGTTTGCACTAGTCTGCGGTTTTACACGCCGTTTTTTCACACTTACGGCCGGCGTAGTCTAGGGGTAAGGCTGTATACTCCCAATACGAATGTCGCAGGTTCAAACCCGGCGTGCGCAAATAAAATTTATTCGATTAGTTTGTATGATTTCACAATTACCTAATTAATTAAAAAAAATAATATATAGTATATTTGCGGCACGTTCCAGAGTGGAAGATATTCTCAGTATCGCCCTGTTGTAAGACCAGCATTCAGAATTGAAACGTTACTTGAAATACCGTTAGCCGTGGTTGGTGAACAGATCTGAATAACCAAGTACTTACCCACCTTTCTCTTCCCCATCACCTTTCTCTCTATAATACCTTCAGCCTCACAACATACCCCTTTTTGGGGATGCCATAGTCCCACCGGCACCATACCGGAGCAGTGGGACTATTGTATGGTATTCATATAAAAAAACAGTTTACGATTTTATCGTTATGATTTTTCAAGTTGAAGGGACATCCAATTCATATTATTTACATTGTCTGAGAATAGCAAACACCCATATTTTGTTTAATTTACATAGCTTCACCCCGAGGTAGTAGCGCTTTGCATTAATAACAATATATCATCCTGGAAAATGAATCCTCTTTTTATTCATAAATTCATATTATTTTTATCGTACTTTGACGCATTCTAGTCATGATAAAATTAATTTGTCATATCGTTAATTTCAACCGCAACATCCTTCGTGTGTCACAAAAGAAATAGGTACTAACTTCCCTCCACTTGGTAGGTACTTATGTTTTAAGATTTTCACGGCCAAAAGTATTTTTGTTGTTTATTTTTGGGATGTTATGCCGTGTTACGCTAACTCCTTCTTTGGCCAGGGCTAACACGGCATAACATCCTAAAAATAAGGGTAAAGAAGGAGATAGCGTAACACGGCATAACATCCCAAAAATAAACAACAAAAATGGTAGGTACTTATTTTAATTACTACTGAATCGGGTTAAAGTACACCCGAATTTTTCACTTCCTCGTGTAAAATTCGGGATCAGGCCGTTAACATTAACACTCTTTATGTGGATGGTGATAGGTTTAAATTTCCGTTAAACACCAGCCGCCTGTTTTTGATTTATTCATGAAAAAAAAAACAGATTTTTGACTTTAAAGCAGTTTTTAGAGAACTGATAATTTATTTTTATCCGGGCTTATAAAAGTACTAATGAAAAACATACTAAAAAAGGTAAATATGTGTTCTAATTACAGTATTTAATTAAAACATCTACACTATTTTTAAGCCATCTAAATTTCAAATCAAAATCACGTGATTTTGCATTGCTTAATAGTGCATCACCTTAAAATAATTTTCCTCTTTGTGTTGCTTTGTGAGATCGATAATAATTCTCCTTTCATACAACATTATAATGATTTTGTCAGTCCATTTAGCTGCAGTAGGTAGGTACTAGGTACGCGTAATTGCTACGATTAGAGGCAGAATCCAGTGATTTTTACGGTACTTATTTAACTCGATTTGAGACAGAAAATGCGCTTGGCCAAGTTATTTATGTGACAAACTTCAGAAACTATTATTTTTTTACCGTATGTTTGTTTTTCTTCAAACAACATTGCTGCCAAGTGTTTAATGCCGTATAAATTATGAAGATTTGATGTCTTCTGACGAGACTGCGAGGTATGACTCATTATCATTGCCGCCAGGTTTGTGTCGTGTGTATTCTAGTTTGAACTGATATAAATATTTGCGTTTCTTCCACACATTTGATCTCAATTAGTATGCTATTAGGAAGGCTATTAAATAAATATTTTTTGTGTGAACAAGGTTTTGGTTTTCAATTAGATATACGCACGGAGAAAAATGTTATTCTAAAATACGATCATTTTATTCGTAAAAACGGTTAAAAGGGGAATGAAGTTCTTACAAACAAATTAAGATGGTACCCAGGTGGTGGAGAAATTTGAAAAATAGAGTTTACTAAATTGTTGCTGTCACTGTTGCTCTTACTCCACCGGATATTGAGCGAAGGGGACAATGCACCTCGGCCTACTAACACCTAACTAAAATCGAGGTTTTGTATTCCCCACTTTTCTCCTCCAAAAGTGGACTGATTTTCAATTTTTTACTACATAAGAAAATACTATTTTATGTCTGTACGTTTTGCTTTTTTTAAAAAAACATTGTCTAGTTTGTATACTAATTCAATATATCGGCGTTTAAACCAGTCAATTTGATTGATTTTTGGAAGGTCATAACTACTATAAAAAGTAACTTATAAAAAAAAACAAAAAGTAAAATTTTATGTAAAAAAATTCTCTAGGGTTAAAAATCCAGAGAGATAAATAGGGAATACGTTTGTATGGAAAAATCACCGCCGGGTATCCCCTTAACAGTGTTTCAATGTTTATTGGCGGGAAAATGTAAGAATAATTTGTTGGTATACGTAATTTCGTACGTATACCAACAGATTATTATTACATGTTACCGCCAACAAACATTGAAACCCTGTTAATTTGTTCATAAGAATTCAGTCCCGTTTTTACGAATAAAATGATCCTATTTTATATATGGGAAAAGATATTTTACCCATTTAAATTAGTTTTACGAACAGTTTTCCCATGCATAGTGTATTGTATGTTTTTTTTTTCTTTTGCGGTTTGTTAAAACACCTTACACACCATCCGATTTAAAACACTGCTTGGAGGACTGCATGCAGAGTCTGTGCAAATCGGATCGTTAGAAGGCAAGACCGTCAGCCGAATTATTATTATTCCCTTTGTTGGGCTTTCGGAATAATAATATTTTGGCTGGAGGTTCTGCATGCAGTCCTGCTGGTAGTGCTTTCCATCGGATCGCGAGAAGGCCCTTTAATCTAAAGTATACTTATGCAAATTGACAATTCAATTATCAGGGTGCCGTCACTGCCATCGTGAATAGCGCCTTTGTTTGCAAAATTGAAATAAACTGATACAAGTAAATTTAAGTGAAACGTCAAATGTTCTCTTTTATCGGATAGGCTGCATTAACATGCAACCATTTGATACTGAAATTGTAGGTACAAAATAAACATATTTTGATTAAGAAAAACGGATGCTTGAACTTTTTCATACAAAATTAAATACAAAAATGTAGGTACGCTTTATTTCAATTTATTGTTGGTATTGAAAACAAAATGGCGTTATCGCTATCATTAATATTCATAAAATCACGTAGTTGCTCTGAATTGGAAAAATCTGTTTGGTTTCAATCGTCAAATTAAGAAACTATAAACACATTTACTTATTTATTCATCCTCCTTTCAATACGAATTAGTTTCAACGAGTTTTTAGTACAAGTTAACTGCCTTTTGGCCATGAAATGGATATTATTTCTCCTCGTCGTGAAACTAAATATTTTTTATATTTTCGCATTACGACCGCAGTACCTACATAAACTAGTCATATTTACGCTCGTGATATCGATTCTATTTTATTGTTCGTTCTCCGTCACTATACAATAAATATTTACGTCTGGTAATATTTAATAATTTTTCATGATTACTTTATCATAATTCACGTACGGTGAGAATCAAATTAAACTTTGAACAGCTTCCACGGCTGATAAATAAACGCTGATTTGATTGCTAATAATGTATTGGATGCAATGGCGTGTTGTCTTCAGTGTTGCCAACTCAGCTCCATTAGAGCTAGATTTAGCTCCAACCAAAAAAGTGATTTAGCTTCTTATCTCTTCTTCTTCTTCTTCTTCTTCTTCCCCTTGTCCTATTCGGGTCGGGGTCCCACTGCATCGACAAGGCTCCTCCATACGTCCCTGTCTTGCGCCGATTGATCGGCCTCCGTCCATGGCAGATCCATCCTCTCCTCGCACAGTTTTTGGATTTGCCTCGCCCAACTGTGTCTGGGGCGGCCAACTGGACGTCTACCCTCTGGAATGGCACTCAGTATTTTCTTCGGAATTCGGTCATCAGACATTCTTAGTACATGTCCAAGCCACCTGAGTTGCGATTTTTCTACGAAGAGTAGCAGTGGTTCAATGTTTAGATCATCTCGGATCGTAGAATTTCTTATATGATCCCATTTCGTAACCCCTGCCACTCCTCTCAAGTACCTCATTTCGACAGCTTGGACTCTAGAGCGTGTTTGTTCGTTTAGCATCCATATCTGGTGGCCGTAAGTGAGCGTCGGGCGGTATACCGTTTTAAACACTGCCATCTTTGTCTTGATGCTGAGCTCGGCTTTTCTTATCACTGAGCTGTAGAGAGGACGTAGCACACTGCTTGCCGCACTAATTCTTCGATCAATCTCTCCGTCTTGCCGACCGTCGCTGGAGAATTCGACCCCAAGGTATTTGAACCTGTCCACCTGGTTCAGCTGAGTCCCATTAGCGAGTATGTTGCTTCTTATCTCTTTTTAGATAATCTAACTCCTCTTTTTGTACAAAACTCATTAATGAAAAACGACAATTTAGGAGTTATTTATTTATGAACCGGTTATTTTCGTATTGAAATCTTGGGTTGTACCTAAGAGTTACTCTAACTATTCCCCCCCCCCCCCCCTATGAGAAACGAAAATAAATCCTCTGGTCGCCCCCCTACCCCCGGGATACTTAAAAAATCGAAGGAAACGGTTTATTTCTTTTCAGAATTTCTGTAGCCACCCCCAGTTTGGCGAATTTGGTTAATTTATTAGTATGTATACAAGATTTTAGCTCTTTTTTAGCTCCTTTTCCTATGTCGTCTGGCTTTATTTTAAAAATCGAGTTTGCAACACTGGTTGTCTTTAAGCCGTACTTCTCCATGTAGATGGAACAGAGAGATAACAAAATGAGCTCTCAGCGGCAAGACTATACAGTCGTGAATGTTGCAATAATTGTGAAAACCCCGCTTTCTATAGATAAAAGGGCCAGGAACAATTACAAAATAAGGCTTGAAAACTCAGGTTTTATCTCCATAAATGTATTTATGATACCTCGTTTTTTAAACTGTTTCTCCTGGAACCACGGTCTCCTTAAAGCAAAGATCATAACAATAGGATTACTTCTATTGGAAAATCACCTCGAGAACGCAAACCCGTCTA
This sequence comes from Limnephilus auricula, assembly GCA_951813805.1. NCBI lineage: Eukaryota > Metazoa > Arthropoda > Insecta > Trichoptera > Limnephilidae > Limnephilus > Limnephilus auricula. Next base: position 18,789,901 of record OX638403.1, read on the forward strand.
GGGGGCAATCCATTGCACCGTAAATGCATCCACCCCTGATTTGATATGGCCACAAAATAGACTTTGTTTAATTCATCTTTGATGAGGTTAGCCTATTTCACGTTATAGTCTACACTCGTCAGCCACGTGCCACTTGTTAGTACGCCTTCCATCCGCCCTTATTGGCCGGCGTAATGTGTAATCTGTCATCAAATAAATTATTCTAACTCACTTATAAACAATACCATTAGAAATAGGTTTACGAGCTTTGTATTGAAACAGTGTGATAATGAAAACGTGTTAGCTTGAGCTCAATTAGATTTAGTCGCCGATCATACCAGCTGGTTTGTTCGCTTTTTTGGAACCTCCCTGTACAGTTGCAAGCATTTTTAAACTTTTATTCTCAGCTGCTGGTCAATCGCTCTTAAGTATATTACTCGAAGTTTAATTTTGACCCTTGCATTCTATTGACATGGCGACAGTTAAGTTAATAACCAACTTCTGTCATCCGCATTTTTAAAATGTTAATACCGCACAAGAGTCCCAACTGCTCCCAACCGTCCGAATCTAGTGAAATTATGGCGTTCCCAATTTCGATATGTTGTGAAGCTGAAGGTAGCGGGGAGAGGCAGGAGATGGGAAAGAAGAAGGTGGGAAAGTACCGGGCTATTCCAATCTGAATATCAAATACGGCTAAAGCCATTTAAAGCAACGTTTCATTTCTGAATGGTGGTCTTACACCAGGGCTATATTGGGAGTATCTTCCACTCTAAAACGTCCCGCAAATATACTTTAAATATAGTATTTAAAATGAATAAATTGTGAATTAAAACAAATTAATCAAATAAAATTAACTTGTTCACGGCGGAATTTGAACCCACGACCTTCGGATTGTTATTTGAGTTGCTTACTATTTATAGTTGAGATTCTTACCCCTCGACAACGATTCGATATAATTACTTGATCCTAATCATAAGTCTTCTATAAACAGGTATAAATTGCTAAACTATTGTTAAAAGTTCGTTTAAAACAATATAATACGATGTTTTGCTGAAAGTTGTGCAATTGTGCAGTGCAGTTTACGAATCAGTGTGAAGTGAGTGTCCATAATGCTCCAAGTGAAGTTCAAAGTGTCGGGCGAGGCCCCGCGGCGCCCCAGCGGCGGGCGGAGGCCCTCGGGCTCCTCGCTGCGCCCCCACAGGGCTCCGCAGGGCTACCCCGCCGACAGGAAGTACCGCACGCTCGAGGCCCCTCCCCGCCCGGGCAGCAGGATCAGATTCGACGATATCTACTATGAAGAGGGTAGGTTTTTGTAATAATAAGTCCCAACTACAAACCAATATTTTGTTAATTTTTATTGCAATCCTGGATCAGTTTATAGGTTTTTGTTATAGAAACAGACCGGGGGAAAAAACCCCTAACACTGGGAACTCTATTGAATCGTGAATATTACCTATTTGTTTATGATATCCAATTATTTTGTAAATTATTTGAGAGGAAGTTTCAGTAAAAGTCAGTTCATAACAACAAACATTGTATTTTTTTACTTTTCTAACATTTCCAAGTTGGATTTTTCTTCAGAAATGCATATAGAAACGAATATACTTATTAAAAAAATTTCGATTTTCATCATTTTCTCATTTGATGTACCTACTTATTCTAAAATTTTCGTTTTTCGGCATTTTCTCATTTGATGTAGGTACTTATTCTAAAATTTTCGCTTTTCGTCATTTTCTCATTTGATGTACTTATTCTAAAATTTTTCGTCATTTTCTCATTTTTTAGAAACATAAGGTACATACAGGAGTAAATAATAATTACTAAGAGGCTTACTACTATAAACATGTTTTAAATATTACGCAATTGCTAATCAATTATTTTTACCGATTTAAAACGCATTTAGTAAGGGGGTTGATTTTAAATTCCTCAAAATTATTACGGCAATTTTAAAAACTGTTTTATCTGTCCCTACACGGAGAAAAATGTTATTAGAAAAAACGATCATTTTAATAGTAAAAACGGTTAAAAACGACACTGAAGTTCTTACGAACAAATTAACAGTGTTTCAATGTTTATTGGCGGGAAAATGTAAGAATAAACATTGAAACACTGTTAATTTGTTCGTAAGAACTTTAGTCCCGTTTTTAACCGTTTTTACGAATAAAATGATCGTATTTTAAAATAATATTTTTCTCCGTGCATTTCCCGTGGATGAATTCATACATCTGCAACTCCTGGACATACCGACTCCCAGATTCCTACTCACCCTTCATAGCTTTAACCTTCCCAGAATTTGGTTTCATTAAAAACCCTCCACACTGCATCCTGAAACATGACATACGCCCTGAGGGTAATAATAATTATTTTCCTCAGAACCTCCTGCATAGAGCTAATATGAAAAAAGTTGATTATATAAATCTCAGCTATATTACGGTGAATACGCCCTTGTTTCTTAAAAAATTATATCATCACTCCATGCGAAGCTATAATGCTGAAAATATCTGTATATTTTTTTTACAATTTATTCGTTCGCGTCAGTTTATTATTGTTTGCATTTTATTATGTGTACCAAATACGTGACCTCTGATCAAAAGGCCAGCGGAAAACCGCCTGAGGGCGCAAGCTAAAACAGAGACCCGCGTTTATTTATCTTGAAGCATCGCGGCGCATCTATAAAACTATATATTACGTTTGTTTTTATAAATTCCGGTCGCGGCCGGTGATGTAACCTGAGCCATATTAGTTTAGTAGACCACTTCTCCGATGCAATATACCATATCTATGTACATTGTACGTATAATGTATCTACATCCAACGATCCAGCCATGGTTCTTTTTTCATTATTATACAGTGCGCGCGCTGCAAAACCTTCGCCAGAACCGCAACGTAAAATGTAACTGTACATACTATCTGTGGAGTCTGTGATTTATGTCTGAGCAGGATATATTCATTTAACCTCTTTTGTTCTGTTTAAGAAATAAACAAAGGCTTTCATTTCTAATATTATAAACAGAATTATTAGTATTTTTTATTTTTATTTTTAACTTATTAACTTAAAGACTTAAACCTCAAATTATAATATTTTAATTAATGAAGATAATATTAGCGAAAGTCAATCGAAAAACCGAAACAGAAAAATCAGAAAAAGATACGGATACATCTGGGACTCGAACTTAGGACCTTGGCGCAGTGGATAGCGCGTTGGCCCGGATTGCCAGAGGTCCTGGGTTCGAGTCCCAGATGTATCCGTATCATTTTCTGTTTCGGATTTTCGATTGACTTTCGTTAATATTATCTTCATTAATTAAAATATTAGAATTATTAGAGTATAATGTAAATGGTGTCGTACGAGCGTTTTTCACGATGTTTTCCTTCGTATGGATTAGGGATGAAAAAAAAACAATTAATAATAATACATCTATTTTCGAGCCATCTCTTGGTTCGGCTAGTAACCAATTTCATAAAAATGCATGCATTAGAAGTTGATAGAATGCATTGTCATCGACAGCTAGTCTATCTGTCGAGTCTCAGCTCGATCGGATCTCGGGAAGTGGGTTAATTTACACTTCCAAGATTTGCATTCATTCATTCATTTGCATTCATTCAAGAAAATAAAATCGAAATTTAAATAATTTAATAAAAGACGTGTTCTATTTTGGTACCTATTTTCGTACAGTATTTTAAGATGGCGGACATTCTTTGACATACGTTTTATTATTGTTTTAAGTCACTATATTGTGTTGAAATGTTACTGTTTATTTAGTTTCATATTTAAAGTATTGATAAAAAGATTATAATACATATGTGTTTATTACTGATTGTGAACGTGTATTGTTCGGTGTTGTGAATTTCTAGCGTTTTTCTGATATCTTTACCGATGCCGTCAACAAATATGACGGCAACGGTAAAGGCAAATTACAGATTCTGTGATTTAGGGTTACGTTCTACGTGCTGTCACTTGTTGACGATTTATTACAGTACCAAAATATTATTCCTTTTCTAATAGCAACTAGCCGTTTGAAATCGTAAGTATGAAAATAATGATCGTGTAAAGCAAAATTTTTTCATAAGATTTGCCTGATTTTATTAAGAATGAAATTTGTCAAAAGATTTTCATTATAAGTACCCACATGTATAGGAGTAACAATATTATATTCATTGTGTCTGTAAGTGGCTTCACCGCAATTTGATAGCCTTTTGAATGCAAAACACCTGTCACGTATAATAATAATTACATAGCAGAACTTGTTTATAAATAAACATAATAATATTAAAATATAAAAAAACATAGATGAAAATTCTAAGCTAATTTGTAGTGCATGATTCTCGTTGTACGACCGCGACCGGTCTGAAAAATCTTCACGAACCTCACTTTGAAAGTTCATGAAACCAGATGGCTCACATTTTAGTACTCAACCAGATATAAGCCAGAGGTCGCTCAGTTGCATTGGCGAAAGCGATCGTAAGACACTCGTCAAATAATACGTCGTCAGCATTTACCTATAATATATTGCATATTGATGGACTTCTTGCGGCTATGAGGTCAATACCATACTATCACTGCAGTCCGTTTTAGTTAACTGATGCAAAAAACCTCTGGCGTTAACTCTCGATATTTTATTTTTTATTTTATTTATTTGCGTTATAAACAGTCTATACATTTATATATGACAGTGAATAATATGTTTATGTCATATATATATATATATGCAGTGGGACGTGGGATGTTTACGAGGCTCGTGAGTGATACCCATCGTTAATCAATCGGATGTGAATGTGATGGTAGGAGTGGTTGAATCCAATAACCAAAGTGGGGAAAATAGCTAGTTAAGCTATTAGCTGGCTGTATGGTTATAATTAAGTTTGGTAGCCAATTAACCGCTGTTATAATATGGTATTATCGGATGGGGCTGTGCAAATGACAATATTCTAAATCTACTAATTAAAACCCAAAAATTCATGATGAAAATTTTACTGAAAGTCAATGGAAAAACTAACAACCCTGAATCTTCAACAATCTTAACATCATGTCGATTAAACGACTCTATTCTAAAACTATACCCCTTTGCAATAATTATTATAAATACATAACACAAGCAATAACACCTAACCCTTATTTTAGAAACAGTAGATTTCACACAAAACATATCCAACAAGTAGGTAACAAAGACAAAAAAGCTTTTTATACTTTGTACTAAACTCTACAACAAAATCCCACTCTCATTCAAAAATTAAATCACAACAACATTTAAATTTCAAATAAAATAAAGAAGAGTGTCTGTAGCGGGCGAAGGGCGCAAGACGTGAATTTGATTTTTATACAAATCTACAGTTTTATTCCGGGGTTGATTAAAATTTGCAATCTTGAACTTCAAAATAAGAAGAAGGTCACTGTCTACATGAAATTTCGAAAAACTTTGTACAAAGCTCGGGAAACGCCGGCGACTTCAGTTAGTCTTAAATAAAAAATAGCTATATTCAAAACATAGAGAGATCAGAAATAGAAAATATGTTGACATTGAATGCAGACTGAAACCGAAACCACTGCACTAAAAAACACTACGTAATATATTTATAATTAATTCCCATTATTTATATTATTAAATTTTAATATGTATATGAAATTCCAACCCGGGAGATCCATCCACATGAGAATGTTATTATCTCTAATATCTCTACTTGTACAAATAAAGAAGATAATATAAAATTTATTATTATTATTATCACCTTATTCTTCAACCATTTCGGTTGTAGGGAACTTAACATAGCTAGAATTTTTTTAACTCTATATAAATTACCTTTAAAAACGAAGTTTCACGAAACATTCACATTGTATTGTTTTTGTGTTTATTTCGTAGAACTCCATTTTTATTTTTTATTATTTAAAATAAATTACAAAAATAAATAAATTATAAACTAGGCCATAAACACATATGAAAATGCTATTTAAGTTACACAATGCTGTTTACAGATTTCGTGGAATGTTAATTGTGATGTATGTACAGTTAGTCTTCGAAGAAAAATTGAAAAAAAATTATAAACAGAAATATTTATTAAATTAAACAAATAACTTTGTATCAACCACTATTATATAATCACAATTGTGATTATATAATAATGGTTGATACAAAGTTATTTGTTTAATTTAATTTAAAATGATGCCACAAAGTGATTTTGCGAAGTTTGAAGAAAGAAATACTTATTTTTAAAATTTCGATAGGCACATACGACGGCCTATTGCTGATATTTATAACGATTTTAACTCTTTTCTCGCTCGTCTCGATACTCAACGATGTGTATTTAACAATATCGCTATGAACAATGGATCCTTTTTGTATATTTATTTCTGTTTTATGAACAGATTTTCTAATTTTAAAACTCTGTATTTAACTTCGTTTCACGGATTTAAAAATAAATTAAATAAAGCTACAATTTTTTTTTCTTTCATGATGTTAGAAATATTATTCGTTTTTCCTCCACCTTTCCACCTCCACCGCCACCGCTAGAATTGTGCGTGATTCGGTCCGCGTTATGTAAACATTCCACCAACAAAGTACATATTACTGCTCATATCGTATCTCCTACACAACACATAATGGATTGTGCAATGATATTATGATTGTTTTGAATGCGTGGCTGGATGTCGACCAAGGCCCGAAGCCCAGCAGTGGTAACTGGTAACAGTGGTAACAAAGAAGAGGAGATGGAATATGTTATATTATGTTGGGGCCGGCGCCGCATAGCGCACACATCAACTTTATTATGGTCATCGTCATTACCTTTATATGGCTAATCATACATACTAGAATTCATACGTAGTAAATGCCAAGATTCATACCCTTTTCCTAAAGAGTTTATTACGGATTCTTTGTAGGATATGTTTCTCACGACCGCTAATAAGAAACTTCCATATTATAAGGTGTTTACTTGTACGAGTATTTAATATCGAATTATGATGATTATCCTTATAACAACGGCAAATATCAGTAATGATTTTTCAATTGCATAATTTCTACGTTTCTTGCAATTTTATATTCACATTCACTACTTCAAGCTGTATTGCTATAAATTTATCACTAATTAGCCAGTGCAATAAAATTGGTGGTTTGCGATCGTAATTATTCTGTTATATTTTTTTTTATATTATAAATTGGTCCCTTGTTGTAAAATCCATGTTTTGCACCTTTGAAATTTTTGGACATTTTGTAGAAAAACAGCCGAATTCGTTCCAAAATCTAGTTTTTCCCAAATATATGGTTTCCAGTGCAAATTTCGATTAAAGAAGCTTTAAAAATTTGTATTTAACATAAGATTTTTATAACTTTTCTAATTAATAATTTCTTCTAAATATTTATTATAGGTACCGAGTAAAAAAAGAAAATTGTAGATACAAACTTGTAGGGGAGATTTTATGATCTACAAAATTTTTGTTAAAGCTAATTTAGTCGAAGTTTGCATTGGGAACCAGATATTTGGGAATAACTAGATTTTACTGTGGTTGCAATTTTTTTCAAAATAGCGATGCGATCACCACTAGGTCCAAAGCGAAATTTTACGACAAGGTACCAGTTTATAAAACATGTAAATATTTTTGAACTACTAGAAAAATTATGATCGCAGCCCCTTTTATTATGTTAATTGCACTGGCCTATAAGGCGAGGTCTCCGGCTGCTGTTAGTTGTTGTTAATAGTTGCACCGACAGGTGCCACCTTGTCAACGTCTATTAAATTGCCCAAACAGGTGGAAATCATAATCCTAGGAAACGTATGTTGACAAACTTTCCTCAAACAAATGGTTGAGTATTGGAGAGTTGACCGCAGAAATAGAAGGATTTATGCTTGCTATTCAAGATAGAGTCATTAATACCAAAACTTATAGGAAGCATATAATCAAAGATACATATCAAATTGATGATTTATATAGAAAATGTATGGCTTTTCCGGAAACTATAGAACATATATCGGGATGTTCTATATTAGCGCCGTCTGAGTATACATTTAGGCACAATCAGGTTTTAAAAATAATTCACCAATGTTTGGTAATTAAACATAACTTGATTGACTGTCATAATATAGTACCATATTATGAATTTATTTATTTATTTATTAAAGAATTTTATACATAGTGTACATATTGTGTTATTTCGCCCGCCATGCTAGGGATGTCCCTGTGTTATACGAACCAAATTCATTTTTAGAAAATAATTTCTTTAAAATTTACTATGATAAAACTGTACTAACAGACAAAACAATTAGTCACAATAGACCCGATATAGTTTTACATGACAAAATTAAAAAAATAATTTATATCATTGATGTAGCTATTCCAAATTCCTGTAATATTGAAAAATATGTTTCTGAAAAAATAAGAAAGTATACAGATTTAGGAAATGAAATTAAAAGAATTTGGCCTTCTCAGACTATAAAAATATTACCATTTGTTATTTCGGCTACTGGCATTATACCTAGCTCTCTCATTAAAAATTTAGGCATATTAGATTTGTCAAAGAATTTGTATATACAAATGCAAAAATCAATCATTTTAAATACATTTAGGATTACGAAAGATTTTTTAAATATTTATATTTAGGGATCAGTAGGATTTATCGGTCAAATTAGGAATTCTACCGAATTCGTCAGTGAATTATTTTCCCATTTAATAGTTTGGTAGATTAACATGTTATTCTTGCATTGTTTTGTATTAATTATACTTATATAATACACTTGCATAGCGTGGATTTACTAGATGATCATTTATATGGAAAAGCGTGTGAAAGGGTTTAGTTTTTCCTATGGGAAAAACTAAACCCCTACCTGAAAGTCTGGTGCGTAAAAAAAAAACATCACAACATCAAGACGATGAACTATGAAATCTAAAACAAAGTACCTGACAGGACCCGACTTTCTACTGTCTCTATTAGAGATTGCTGCGAGATTTTATAGACTCGCACCTTTAAATGGAATCAAAAATGTCCGAGACTGTAATTTTGTAATTGTTATACCAAGTAAGTATGAATCATTAGCGAGTTTAAAATAACTAACTGCTTTTTGCCATGCTTAAAAGTATAGTAGAATGAGTATTTTGAAGTCCTAAAATTGAACATGTAATAGCTGTATTACGGTGTGATGAATAAAACGCAAATACACGACACACTAGATGACTATTTTTGATTGAATTTCTACGGCCAACCGAGTATCAAAATAGATACAGACAGTGATGACATGGACAATAATGTTACCAAAGACAATATCGATTATAATATGACAACATAGAATATAGACAATTTTACGAATAATGATAAATGAAATCATCTAACTCACAACGCATTGGAAAAGGATTGGGGGAGCAGGAAGGCTTCAGTGTTTCCTTATCTTTTTCTGATTTAGATATGGGGGAATGGATCGTCAAATTTGCTGTCCTAACTCTGCTCGAGTTTCTGGAAAACACAATTTCTCCATTGCAGCTTTATGTTTTGCCTCGTAATATCTCGACTGTAATAAGAGTAGATGGCAGAGTTGACTTAGACTCCTGACGTCATCAGCTCGTGCAGATAACACTGTAAGTTGCGAGTGCATCTGCCTTCTTGTTAACTTATCCGTGCGTTTACTTTAGATGTGAACATTTGCATTAGATTATCAACCATCTGCTTTCTGTATACAGCTTTCTTTATACTTACTCCCGCACATTCCTTCTTTATTGACAGTTTTAAGTTAATTTTGTTCATTTTATGACTAGCTTAGGTCCCTGACATTTTCCGGACTGTGATGTTGCCTCTTATTTTATCAAAATTTTATCAAGAAGTATAAAAAATCTTTCTTAAGGAGAAGGAAAAGGGAATGGGAGTTGTTTTTCGAAATCTACAGAATAAATAAATATACTGTGACCTTCCTCCTGCTTTGAATGCCTTGTGTGCAAAATTTCATCCATCTCGGAATAAAACTGTAACCACACCGGGACCATCTTCTTTATACATATAATATGTAGATGCCTAGTTTAGGGTATCAAATGGTGAATACAGTTATACGTGAATAGCTAAGTACATATTTTTAAGTTACTTCAACTACAGTTGAAAGTCATTTTCTCTAAAATCATTTTAAAAATACATTTAGATAATATTTTCCCAAAAATGGCGATTTAAAATATTTATCTGTATCAAATTTTTGTTGTTTTTAAACGCTAATTGTACCAACTTTCCCTTATCCATGGTTTCCACTTTGTGTTCTGAAACATATTTATTAGGTGTTGTCGTAAATGTACAATTTACCAAAGTATCTTCAATTGTCTTACAATTAGTAACACAACATTAAGCATCCCATTCAACTTTCACTAAAAGTCCCATGACTTCTTAAGCATCACACTGCTTACAGCTTCCTCTTCCATTACACTGGTGACCAGACACTAGACAAAGCTAACTAACCTTACAATAATTTCCCCTTTGCGTTTGGCTTTTAGCACTAGGCTGCATTAATAGAGTTTCTCCGGGAGAAGGAGAGCGGTGACGCTTTGCACGACGCGACGACGTTTAAATGCCCCGACCTAAATTACAGAAAATTTGCAATTTTCCGCAACACGAGACACCTACCTCACCATCTATCTATTTATCCACACCAAACCACCTCTCTACCTCGCTACCATGTACACTGTACACTCAATAAACTTCACATGGTCACTAGTCAATAGTGACATTAACGAGGAGCGCTTGCTTACACAGACTAAATACCTTGTTACATAAGTAGTTTATATCGACTGATAACTTCGTGTACAATGTACGTAATAATGTTATAACGTAATAACGAACATAACTCAATAGTCTGGTCGCCCTTCTACAAAATTCATATCCATAATATTGAAAGAATTCAAAGAAAATTTCTAAGATTTGTAAATTTTAAACTTAACATCCCTTTAGAGCACATAAATTACCTATCATTAATGAATATTTTAAATATTCCAACTTTAGAAAGCAGATGAAAAATAACTGACCTAACCTTTTTATTAAAATTATTAAACTCTAAATTTGATTGCTGTGGACTCTTGCATTTAATAAATCTACATATACCTACACGAACTACTAGACAAACATTAACATTTTATATACACACATCTCATTCTAACTATAAATTGCATTCCCCAATACAACGATTACATAGTCTTGGTAACCAATATTTAAACAATATTGATGTATTTGACAATAATTTGAATTTGGCAAACTTTAAACGCCGGATGTGCGAACTATTTTTACTTAATTCATAAACTATTGTAAATACCAATTTTATAAATTTTTATTAATACCTATTATTATTGATTTGGAGGATATTGTCAGGTTTCTATTTTTACTTTATTTATATTCTGTATTACCTACATTTTGTCAAATCATATTTTATCTAACCTATATTATGTGTCTTTATATTTTCTGTTACTTACCTGTATTTTATTCACTTCTAACTCTTCACTGTAATTAATCGTAACATGTATTGCTTTATGTATGTAAAAGCCCTATGGGCGTTTAAATATGAATAAATAAATAAATAAATAATAGTAAATAGCTTCTAATATCGACGTGAAGAAGATGTTTTTACCAGATCTTTGTCAGATTTAAATATTCAATAATAAGATTGATTACTTCGTTAAATTGCCATCCGTTATTGGCAGCGAACTGTTCATTTTATTTATTTGACGCCTCAGACAAGGCCACACAATGTTTGTTGTCTGTAGTGTATGCAACCAGGGAAAATAAACCACCCCCGGTTGGGCGACATTGTGAGGCGCGTAATCTAGCGTGCTTCTTCACATATAAGATGACATAACAAGAATACACCCTTAAAGCGAAATTACTTTATTGAAATATTATTGCAATAATTATTTTAGTATATATATTTTTACACGTAGGTACTTCATACGTATGTATTTTGTCAGTGATGCCAGCCGCGTGCCACCCGCTCTCTGGCCTGAGGCCCTAGCACGCTCGCTCTATAACGATCGATAGGATAACCATCGGTAACTTCTCATCGTTCCCTACGACAACTGCACATCACTAACGTACAAACAACAGTTGATGTCGAATATGTTAAGGACACTTAGCATTTTGAACTGTCACTTATTCGTTGGCGATCTGTAGTCATGCTAGGGAACCATGAGAAGTTACCGATAGTTATCCTACCGATCGTTATAGAGCGAGCGTGCTAGGGCCTCTGGTGTTTTATAATACCGACCTGGCAATGAAAATAGAATGCACTTGGGCACTTCCTGTGTAGGCCTATTATGATAATGCCGTGGGGTTAAGCAGAGAGGGTACACTACCGTTAATCGTAATCTAGGCTAATAATTTCAGTAACTACTGCTGCATTGGATTTTCTCAAATCTCGCTAGTAAGAAATATGTATATATCGTTTCCTTCTTTATTCTTTTCACAATGTCAACTATTTCAATATTTTATTTGATTTTGGAATCTGGATTTCGAACACATGAATTCTTCTGGGTTCACGAGCCAGTGCATTTTTGTACAAGAAAGAGTCCCAACTGCTCCCAAACAATCTGTAGTCAGTGAGACTAAGGCATCCCGTTTAATTATTAACAGTCAATTACTATTCATAAGCATATAATTCTTGTTAAATTAAACAAATTATTTTGTGTAAACCACTATAATCACATGTTTCAAAACCGTTGGTTTCTTCGTCAGGATAATAACATTAATAAAAATAACAAAAGAAACAAACAAGTACAGACAAAAATAACAATAGACAAACATATTTAATAATTTTGCAAAGATTAAAGAAATATAATTCTTGATTCAAAAAATGTCTTTATTTCGCCACACACTTTCTTCCTTTTATTACGATTACTTATACATTTATTAGTTAAGTTTTAAGAAGCTTTCTCATCTCATTCGACATTATCTACTGATATTCCCTGGACTTGCGTAATAGGTAATATAACCATGTTATAATTCAATTTAATATACCTATAACTTGTAACATAATATACTGTGCATTATTATCAATAAACGAATCCCTAATTTATTGGAGTATGTTGTAAGGCTGAATGAAGTGAGGAAAGGAAGGATATGGAAAGACGAAGGTGTAGGCTATTCAGATCTGGTCACCAAACATGGTTAAAGCCATTTCAAGCAACGTTTCAATTCCGAATAGTGGTATTTCACCAGGATAATACTCAGCACATTGCTTCTCCCGATATAGTTATGTACTCGTACTTTGGTATTTACTTTAATTTCGTTTGCCATCTCTCTTACTTCACGCTTTTCATAACGTTCTACTTGATCTCGTAATATCCTCCTTCTAGCTTGCTCTGTAATTTTAATTTCGCTCTACAACCTTCGCATTACCCACAAAAGTTGCGCATGTGCAATTCAATTAAAATGTGCATATTTTACCGAGTTCATTCGGCATTATATCTGCACTATATAAAGGTTAGGTTGGGTTAACTGCTTCCGTCGCCCTTGGCACTATGTTATTATGAGTTCTATCGGAAAGTTTCACAACAAAATAGCCCTTCTGTTACTAATAATCTCGGTGCATTCTGCCCACGCTTACCGGCCACATCCAATAGATCGTACAGCTTTCTATTCTCCGGGTAACATTTCATACAAATTCATAGAAAATCTGTCTTTTCATTTTTTAAATAATTGTTTGTCAAGAATTCAGTCAAGCGATAAAGTAAAGTAGGTACCTACCTATAGTATAATATTTTAAAAGAAAATTATTTTAATTGTGATTTTCAAAATTAGAACCGATGCGATGTGTCAAGAATTCAGGCAAGCGATAAAGTACTTACCTATTTGAGGTATGAGTAATATTTTTTACCATAAAATTATTTTAATTCTATATTTGAATTATGCATTTCTTTTATACAAGTAGTCACGTTTCGCGAATTTTCAAGGTTCGCTCTTTTTAGCTAACATGCAATTATCAATATTGATTTTTCTCCCTTTCAACGCGTGATTTTTCACTGATCCACACTATTTGAACAATCATAATGGGTCCGACAGACACAGCTATAAAAGCTCAAGCGTTTTTAATTTTGGAGGCGGGAATGGGTACCGCCGCCCCGGGAACCATTTTTTTGATAACCAATACCTCTGCCATAGGTCACCCCAAGTGGTTCGCTATGTTTGGTGAGGGATGCCCGGGTTCATGGTTACGTTTGTCTAGGTCTTGGCGGCGGATGATCTAGATACACTGAACCCCAGATTCCTACCCAACCCTCATACCTTCTTCCTTCCCAGAACTTCCACTCCTTCCTTTCCTTAAAAATACCCTCCACACAGCATCCTTAGACATGACATAGACCCTTGGGGAAATTATTTTCCTCAGGGCCTCCTGTGTGGATCTAATGTAAAAAAAAGCGTTATTTGGCGGGGCCTACTTCAGCATATCGTTCGTCATACATTCCCATTGGGAATGTACGACAACCGATATGCCGAAATACGCCAAACCAAATAACGCTTGAGCTTTTATAGCTGTTTCTGTTGGCCCCATTATACTTTCGTATAGGTAACGCAATATGGAATCTTGCTTATTTTTTTTCGAAGCTTGTGTGAATGTAACATGATATAGATGTTGCGTGCTGAAAATAATTTCGTTGACCTAGAAATTCGAGACAGAAAAAGTTGTTCAATTTTCTTGTCGCCATAACTCACCATTCGAAAATTGCTAGTGTCGCCACTGTCATTAAAATGAATCACACCCCCTTCGCACATAGTTAAGTTCTCCGTATGAAATTTATTAGTTTTTCCAAATAATTCCTTCTCAGTGAACGAAACATAGCCATGGTTAGAGGTTAACTTCAGCAATACCAGCGGCGTCCCGTGGCGATATAAACAACTCGATATAATAATAGTATAGTTATATTTTGATCTGTCACGACGGGTAGCCGATTGACTACGTTCCACTTTACAGTTGGATCAGGCAGATATGCCCAGAGGAGATCTGATAATGGGAGCTGGGAGCTAGCAATGCGCAGTCACGGTCTGATTTCGATGACTTATTATGACTCTGATTATCATTAACAACGTCTCTGAAATGTTTAATGGCCGATCAATGCAATTGATAACTCCAATGTTTAACCAACAATCTAATGGTGAACAGTCCATGCGCACAAAACCATTCGAAATACTTTGAATATACAGGTGTTACAGGATGTACTTGACTTATGATTCCTGTGATTACTAACCTACATAGTAGTCATACCTGACATTATTTGGAGTAGATTTTAATAAAATTTACTTTCCAGTGACTTTTTTAATGTGTGTGTTTGTGTGTTTTTTTTAAACCGAACAAAACTTTTTTTCACATTCACTCAGCTAAGTAACCGCCCAACCCCTCACCCTGACCCTAACTGTTCCAATACCTATCTATATAGGAGACCAAAATTTCACTTACTTTTTTATTCCAAATATTGTCAGGATTCATTCGATACAGTAAGTCAAGTACGTCCTGTAACACCATGTATACACTTACATGGTGTCCGGAACTCGTAGGACAAGCGGAAGATTGGTGAATCTACATTAGTCCTTTTTGATTTAGAGCTTTCGTTTTAGAGTGAATCGAGAAAAAAAAAAGTTTTTTTTTTCGATCAAATTTGAAAAAAAATCGGTCGTTGGGGGTTAAAATAAGCTGTTGCCTTTCGAAATGCGTCGAAGCGTCGGCCGCAAAAGTTTTTTTTAGCCGAACACTCCAATATTAGCTTATTAGGTTGCCATGTATACCGGTAGATTAAACTCCAACCTCCCACCCATCCTTCGTGTTCCAGTCCTAACAAATCAGTGTCCTCTGGTGTACCGGTCTCACCGGGACAAGATTGCTCCTGGATAGGGTGGTGCAATCGTATCGTATCGTATCGAAGAAAATCGTTTTTTTTTTTAAATATCTCTGTGATGCAGTAGATTAGCCAGTTGTCCACTTGTATGTAAGTATTTACTACAAGTTTCCGGACATTTCTCTATGGTGATATGTGTAAAAATTGAATAATATAGAAAAAAGTGCTATATTGCACGCAATATCCCACTCAGTAAACAACTGCATTGCATAGGTACGTATATGATTTTCTAATGTAAGTTGCAATTTGTTAGTTAGGTACGAACTGTCGCTATGTAGGTTACAGTTATTATTCAACATATTTTTTTTTTATATCTTACTATTCTTACTAATATTATAAACGCGAAAGTTTGTATGGATGTATGTATGTTTGTTACGCTTTCACGCAAAAACCACTGAATGGACTTATAAACTTTACAATAATATAGCTCATACATCAGAATAACATATAGGCTATAATTTATACCCAAAGCTTGCTATTTTCCATTTATTACAAATAATAATTATTGTTTAATAGAAAATGTCAAAATTTGAGAATGACATTTTGAAAAACAATGATTGTAAAACCAAAATTCTATTTTACAAAATATTTAAATTAGTGAATTTATTGAAGTACTCACCCTTGAATCGAATCAAGAATTATAGATATTTTAAATAAATAGGTTAAGAATTTTGGTATAAACATACATGAGACCTACGAAAAGAAAATTGGCTAATCGAAGTAGATACTAATCCTGCGCAGACGAAGTCGCGGGCAGAAGCTTGTATTCAATAAAAGTATTATTTAATTTGTAAATAAAAATGACTTAACGACCTTTGGTCAAATTTAAACAATTTAGTTATTGAGGAAACGTTAAAGGGTAATAACTAGGAGGCGGCTAAGCGGTGGCAAAACGAAGAATTCCAAGTCACGAATCCGCAAAAACATCATTCAGAGATATTGAAGTTTGAAGTTTAGAAATGATATGTTTTTGTAATAACGAATCAATTCTAAACTTCAAACCTCAATATCTCCGAATGATGTTTTTGCGAATTTTCAACTTAAATTTCTTCATTTTGCCACCGCCTAGCTGCCTACTAGTAATAACTAACAAATATTGAGGTCAATAATCGAGATAAAAACTATCCTAAGTACTTAACTTAAGTTGGACCAAATTATATACAGTAGCCAAATTTCATAAAAATCGGTTAAGTAGTTTCGGAGTTTATCTTGGACAAACATCGTGACGCGAGATTTTTATATATAAAGATTACATTATTATTAAATGCACTTCAAAGCACAGTCAATCTTGAAGGTATTTTCCCTGTAGTACTGGGCGAGTACCTACGTATATTTTTATTAAGAAAGGAAAAGTAGATATCTACATGATAATGCACTTTAAAGGTTGCCTCGCAGAAAGTAGATATACGAGTATACTCTGTATAAAGGTTCTTTCTTCGGTATCTTAATCCATCCAGATGTTGTGATTAAACAACATCGAATGAATTCCAGTACGCTTTGAGGTGATGCAGATAAAGTTGACATTTTGTCTGCATTATAAACCCAGCCCACGCTTTTTAGCGCATGTCTTCCCATCCAGGAAATGACTACGCCCTTGATCCAATAACTGTAAACCTGACCAGAAGTAAAGGATCATCTCAAGAGTAATAATAACGGAATAAAGTTTTACCGCTGAAGGGTAATATTATACAAGCCAAAAATGTGTACATCTTTAGTGTGTCTTATATCAATCTCTTCGATTATAGATAACAAGCTTCTGCCCGCGACTTCGTCTGCGTAGGATTAGTACTTCGAATAATCTATTTTCTTTTCCTAGGTCTCATCTACGTTTATACCAAAATTCTAAACCTATTTATTTAAAATATGTATAATTCTTGATTCGATTCAAAGTATTAGACGAGTACTTTAAATAAATTCAGTAATTTAAATATTTTCGAAAATAGAACTTTGATTTAACAACTATTGTTTTGCAAAATGTCATTCTTAAATTTTGACCTTTTCTATTAAACTATAATTATTATTTTCAATATATTGAAAATAAATACCTAGCTTCCTAAATTATAGCCTATATGTTATTCTGATGTATGAGCTATATTATTGTAAAGTTTCGTTAAAATCCATTCATTAAATTTCGATTTATAGAGGAACAAACATTCATACATCCATACAAACTTTCACATTTATAATATTAGTAAGATAATACTAGAAATGGTCGATGCGCAAAAGTGGTTTTTATTTGTTTTGTGATTTTTTTTTTAATGAAGAAAAACTTAATCGAGCGAAACTCGCACAAATATTCGTAGTCATAAAACAGTATTTTTAAAAGGTTGTTTTTTATATTCGTTTATAATTTTCTAATAAAAAAAATAAATCATTTAGTCGTTTATGCTTATATTTTTTATAGCATAATTATTAACACTATTTTGATACTTTTCAAACGAAACTGTAGGAAAAGTTTAAATTTATCCAAATCATATTTTTTGGTAAATGATTAACGATAGATTAATCGAAATAGTGATTTCACTAAAAGCTTCGCCTTTAAAAACTATATATGTTATGTAAACTTGTCAACTTGTTTTCTAGCTTTGATTTTTGAGGTGAAATTTCCTAAAAATAAAGTGCTTGTATTATTATGCATATAGCACTTAAATACGAAAGCCGCAAAATAGATAGCATCAAGTCTAAAGTACTTTAAAGCATAATAACAACGTGAGGAGCTATTCTCGGAAAGCTTCTAGTTGATCCGATCTGTTTGGTAGGTGCAGCTGGACCGCCAGCACCATTTATTAGTTAGTCCAGAAGCAGCCGTCACTTGAGGAATGCGTGGAACTGTGTGCATTATTCACTCGGCAAGAAAACACTGTCTTTGTTGTCTGCCTGGAGGAGACAGGAGATCGGTACTGGAGGTGGTCGCACAGTTCATTTCATTCCTCTGATGCTAAACCTAGTCGTTGATGCATCTAAACATACCACTGGCACTGTATTTGCCCATTTTTTTAAATTTTTTATTTTTTTATTTTAAAAAGAAAGACAAACATTTCCGGGTTACGAATAACCCAACAACATTTGAAAATCTCCTACTAACACCACACTAAGCGGGAGATGTTGCTTGTGTTGTGATGGAGGACTTAGCCAGCCGAGGGATCGAACACGGAACGCCTGGGTGGGACCCAAACGCGATGCCCACTCAACCACTGACCGGTCAACATTTGATTGTTATACTTTATAATTGGAGAGTTTTAGTTGCAATTTGGTTTTCTTTTCACAATAAGGGATCGTAATGTTAGCAATGGAGCGAGGATATCAGTCCACAATGGAGTTCCAGTGCCAACTCTTTGTGTAATTGAGGAATGAAACTCCAGTGGAAGGACGAAAGTAGACTGCATTAAGATGGATGACCCTGATCAAGGGACGCTTGGATGATATGGACATATAGAGTCAGTGTATGGTGAAAGGAGTACTAGGAGAAATTTGACGTGCGAGCAACATAAATCGGGAATGTTCCGAGAAAACATGACACGTTCAGGTGAAGCTTTCCTGTGCTGGCTAAGCCAGCAACATTTTCACCTTAGTAATGGTAGTAGGAGATTTTCAGATTATTCGTAACCCTGGAATGTTTCTTTCTTCAAAAAAATACTCCGGCCAGGTCGTGTGTCATGTCGTGTCAAAAGTCGGTGTAACTCAAGAAGTAGGTACATATTATGTGCATGAGTTCATTTATGATTGTAGCGAGGAGTCTGTGCCAAGACTGGCTTTGTGTGGCATTTCGACCTCACTGTCTACCCTGCTGGGAAATGGCGTAATCATAAGTTAACATCGTATTTAAGAACCGTTTTGTTTAACATAATAAATACATCATGACATTTGAGGAAAGGAAACGGTTGACAGGTTCGCGCTTATGGGAACTTAAAACTATCATACTTCTCAGTCGATGTGTTTACCTTCGGTAATTGGGTCGAGTGAAGAACCTTTTTTCAAATGTCAAATGATCGTAAAAGTCTCATCACTTGACATTATAGATTTTTTAAATTAAATGTCTTGTTTGGTGAATCGAAAAATCAATATTACTGTTTCGACGTTATTTCTAGATGTTTTCTATTTTATAATAATAAACTTTTCGTTAATACCCGGCGTTGCTCGAAGTAATCAAACTTACTAATCGTTTGGACTGAATTTGACCGAACAAAATTTTTATTGCTTTTTGTTGTCCGTTGCCTCCTGGCACTTGAGTTTTTTAACGAATCGATTTTCAATATTCAATAATTCAAATAATATGAACATCATGTGTTTTATTTCCGATAATCAGCTTCATACATGAATATAGGATAATATCAGTGATTACTGGTTTGATTATGCGCTTTACTCTATTGGATTAGAACGAGATTCCTTGAAATGGGATCTACGAGTATTTTCCAATTATAAGATCGATTACTGATGCATTCTGTGCCAACCGGAGATTGATTATAATTATTCCACTTCGATAGTTATGAGGACGTGCCATTTCATTCCAGAGAATAAAACAAAAATAATGACATTTCTCTAATTTCTACTGCACTTTTTTTATGACTGCGGTGGATAAGTACCTCTTCAAAGATTTATACTCCATTTTCTTTATTTAAAGCATTTTCTCAAAACTAACTAAATACACTTAAAATGCATTCCCTGCAAAATAGAAGAAAAATTTAATTAGTTTGTTTAAAATAATTCACTTGCAACTAGATTGTTGTGAACTCCTGCATCTCATCGATTTTAGAGTACCTTTAAATCGAGCAGGCAAAATATATTATTCTGTAATTCTTATTAATTCCCTGACAATCACATAAATGCACCTTTCTATACACACACTTGTAAACAAATTAACCTCAAATATCGACATAATATTTAATATAAGTTTACCAGTATTTAAGAAAAATGAATGATATTTTTATGTAGCGTAATATTATTACTTAAAGCTAATTGACACGTGTGAACACTTTGTCAACAAAGTTATCAACTTTTTTGGTTGCTAGCGAAAGTTGATAGCCCGTCTACTTTTGTCGTTCAAGTATGACTATCGCCATTTTGGTTTTACTAATCGTTCGAGTTTTACACCGAATCGTCGCGTCTGAACATATGTTTCAAGTCGCTTATCATTTTTAGTTATTCGCGGGAAAAAGTAAACGTCAGGCGTTTCATTTATTCGGTACTAGTTCCTACCGTCATGGAATCCATTTCAACCAAAAAATATCTGAAATGGTCGGACGATTTAATGTTCAGATTTATCGATCTGTACCAAAGCCATCCCTGTCTTTGGGATCAAAACAAGAAGTATACAAAAATAGAATATTATTTTTGAAATGTAAATAATATTATTTTTAAAGAATTTGTGTTGGATGCGCCTTATTCACTCCTTCTCATGATCCATTTTCTCACCCAAGTACGACGTTTTTTATGTTTTTTTTTTTTCATAATCTCCAGCTCCTCTCACAGAACATCAGAAATTAGGAGACGCACGCACTAACAATTTCAGTTGACGCCATTTTGAATGTCAAAATCGGTTCAACTTAAATTGATACGTGTGAACAAAATCTTGTTAAACTTTTTTCGTAAAATAAAAGTTGGTCAACAAAAATCGAAGCGTCAGAATGCGCCATTAGGAGCATCGAATAGGAGCGATTGATTTTTTTTATCAAACTAGTTCTTAACTGGTAAATTATGTATTTTGAACTTATATTATTATGTTAATAAATATCCACCAGGGCGTTTAAAATTAATAAAAAATACTATTTAAGAAAATAATAATAAAATTTTCACATCTCAATGACTTTACCTACTATCTCTACGATTTTCTGTCTGTAATTCTGTATTAAGTGAAAGGCGATAATGCAAGACCCGCGTTCTTTTATAATTAGCTCTCTCTGATATTTCAATAAAGGGATATAATTTTCTGATAAAAAAAGCGTTAACTTATTGCTACGAGTATGAATAATTCAGATATATATTAGAAAAAAATAAGACTAATGTATTTATATTGTAAGTGATCATTGGAAAGAGATTGCATGAGATTAGATAGATTATTAAAT
This sequence comes from Limnephilus auricula, assembly GCA_951813805.1. Classification (NCBI taxonomy): domain Eukaryota; kingdom Metazoa; phylum Arthropoda; class Insecta; order Trichoptera; family Limnephilidae; genus Limnephilus; species Limnephilus auricula. Next base: position 18,811,774 of record OX638403.1, read on the forward strand.
TAACATATTATCGAAACATCATACGTAATAAATCAATAATTTTATAATTTCAAAACAGAAATCATTAAGTACTTAGCGATATTTTTATTAGTTTTTTTTAATAATATTAGCTCACACAATGTTGACATGTTGTGATCTAATTCAATGGAATAACACAAATAAAAATATTATATCGAATTTCAGTACATTTCACCCCAGTTGTGCTATTCTCTAAATTTGGGAGGCGTTAAAAGGCCCTTTAGTTTCTTAAAAATTTCCCGCATTTGTGTTTATGTGAAGTAACCCATATTACAACTTATGTTATAATGTGATTTTTAATAATCATGCTTCCAAACATAAGAAATGGAAATACTAAACTATTTTTAGTAGGTTGGTATGTACTGTTGGTACTTACTGTAAATCCAGAATGCAACTCAAAATGGCACCTAACTTAGTATCGTGCTAAAGTAAGTGCCGTGAATCCGTTATCCTAATGGTTTATTCGCTCAACAGTGAATTTCACGATGAAATTATTTAATAGGTTAACTACTCGCATTTAAACTCTACCGGTACTATTGCCGTAGGTGACAACTGGGAATAGGTTTGATGATACCTACCAATTCGACCGGTCGCGATATGAACCGTTCCTTATAACATCTCACTTCTGCCAACAATGTCACTAAGTATAAAAAATGATACCCTTGTTGGCTAATTAATTCTAGTTGGTACTAAATCTTTATTTTTTATTATCATCTGGGTTTATAACGGCTTTAAGCGATGAAGGGGCAAAAAGATGCAAGAAACTTCAAACGGCTACGTAAAAATTAAAAATACAATAAATTGACAATTTCGGATTGAAATACTAACTTTAATGGACAATGCACTTCGCGTGTACTTTTTGACAGTAAACGGGATTAATTAGTTATAAGAGGTCTTTAGTCATATTTGAACAACTTCCATTGATTAGATCAATTAATTAAACCCATGGATCTCGTTTACGATTACTTTATAACTTAAGCGCTTTGTTAGTTCACCTCCATTCATTAACCAGCCAGTTATTTTGCATAACGAACGAAAATATTTAATAACTTGTGTATATTGAGATTATCTCGTTCATAGACTTATCTGACAATCAGGAGGACGCACTAAAAATTAAGGCTTTTGTCAACCGGCTGCCGGAATCAATTGTGGACCATGCTCGCAAATATCGCTAACTGACCATTGATGACGGATTCTGTCAATATCTTATTGATATAGGATTGTAATGCAACCCTATCGTACCCATATTGTATGGGTTTTAAAACGCCTTCAAGCGTGCATTGCGCTTTCGTAAAAAATTGATATTTTCGTAAAAAGTGTCTTTGACTTCTGATGTACGTACAAATATTGCAGATTCCTGAAGAATTACTGCATTCTTGTCTTTTTTCAGTTAGTTAAACGATTGCCATCACTTTCCTTCTGTTTCTCCGTTCAGACTGCAGGTAGCACCAGCCATACCTGAGATTATCATCTGTCGCTCAACAGGAATGCATGGCATCTCGCGTTTCACCTTATCTGAAATCTCATCGTTAACATGTTAAATCTTCTCCCGGCTCTGCTTTCTTCTTCTTTCCTAATATCCCCGATTCTCGTGAATGGTAAAAAGTCGTAGCATACCGACTGAAGATGGATCGACTAATTAAAGACTAATTCCCACACTCATTACGCTCTCCTCTGTCGTTAGTCATAGCAATTTCTAACAAATTCACAGTTCACTGCTTGGTTATTAGCAAGTAACTCGCTCTGGGAAAAACCACTCTAGCTCTTATAATAACACTTGCATTAGACATTAGACTAGACTATCTTAGACTACCACATACCGCATTTTATTTGCGTTTACTTTAAAGTTTCGCTTCATATTTTCGCTCACAGGTAATTGAGGCAGGATTGTGTGATCACGACTGCACTAAGAATTTGAGAAAGCCAGAACACAATCTGATGATCGTAAAAATCATCTGATGATCGTAAAAATCATCCAGATTTTTACAACTCGCAAAATGTTGGTAATTTGTTTTAACTATGATCAGACCACCTTTGTTGCAGAACTGAAAGCTTCTTTGCTCTGAACACAGAGGTCAATAAAAATAGTGGTAGGTTTATTCACGTAATTTATATATAATTAAAATGTGTTTATGTAGTATCTACCTACCTACCTATCTATAATTAACTTTTCCAGCTTGGGCGATATCGTCATTATCGCAAACACGTTTAGATTAAGTTGTTCAGTACACCTCAGCTCAACGTTAACACCGCACCGTTTTATGTTTATTTTTTATTAATTACTATTTAACATACAACATACATTTGGCATGTGTTTTTTTTTAAGTGTGAATACAATAGTCTAAACTGCGCCCAACCAGTTAGACTATGGCATCCCCGATTGGGGTATGTTGCGAGGCTTAGGGTAGTGGGAAAGGGAAGAAGAAGGTAGGGAAGTACCCGGCTATTCTGACCTGGTCACCGAACACAGCTAATACCATTTCAAGCAGCGTTTCAATTCTGAATGGTGATCTTTCACCAGAGCGTAACTGCGAATATCTTCAACTATGAAAATGTGTTACATTATTGTTAGTATACTATAATGTAATATTTATAATATTCTAATCTTAATGTGTACTTTGCCATATTATGATTTAAAAAAAAATATTGTAACCAATTTGCGTAGCCAGGTTCCTCTGAACTTCCCTCTTCTTGGTTCTTCTCCACTTATTACAACCTCACAACATTCAATATGCATCGTACCGCTGTTGGCTCCATCCATTTAGGAAACCTTTCTTTTGCTTTTTGATATCCGTAATCTTTACGAAGCAGCGTATTATTTTATCTTTCCCATTGGGTCGAAAACTCATTCCGAAAGCCGTCACGATGATAATGTCGATACGTCAAGCGATTTAGGCGTATAACACCGTCTGACATTACACCGACCAAAAAACCACATCCGATACCGCTTTCTGTATCAAAAAGTGTAACCAATATTCATTTATCTCTAGAACGAAATTGATGGACCAAAACCTAACTCATTAGTCAGTTCCTAACCACCGCATACGTCTTATTTTACCGTGGTCTAATTATTAGACTGATAATTGGGTCAAAATGGATTGGTGTTGCAAAAACTGGAAGCCTAGCTGAAATGAATTGGATGCTTTCAAATTGCTTTAGCGCCGGCAACTTAACTAATACCAGCGTTGATGTACTCTATTACAACTTATCAAAACAATTCTCTTCTGGTACCCTTCTATCAGAGGTTGACTATCATCGCGGAAATCTTCAATCCACTAATCCACTGGAACCGAACCAGTCACGTATCTATCTTGTTTCTGCTTTACTGACCATGTTTCCATGCCATGCAGCCTTCGACCAAGTATATCCTTTTGTCAATGCATGCAGCAGAAGAATAAAGAAAAAATATTACTCCATCTTGCATGCAACACTTTTATTAACTTTCTGTGATGTGCCTAATTTATTTCTTCATTTGGAATTACACCCATTTGATGAGTTCGAAAACTTCATAAGTAGTTAATCTTACGTATTAATGTATTTACATTTTACTGTTTTTCTTCGTCAACAAATATTTACTATCTTGACTACATCTGTCTTATCCTTCAACACGACTCATCCAAGAGATTAAGTTGTTCAGTACTCCTCAGCTCAATATTAAAACCGCACCATTTCCGTTACCGCGGTTTCAACAAACTTTGACCTCGAGCCATTTTGGTCCCATTTCAGAATGATACACCTTTTCTCTTATTTATACTGTCTTCATTCTATTTTCGTCGTCCATCTGCCAGTTTTAAGGCTAGTTGCATAAATAAGGGTCGGAATTAGAATTTTTACTCCATTCAATGAATCTCCTATATTCATATTTTTTATCAGTCTTAAATAAACAAGCCTATCCTCTATTTTTTCATTTTTTGTGTATAAAATTTATTATCTTAAGAAAGCCTCTCTATATTGACTTCAGCCATATTGTGCAATACTATCTTGATGAATATTGTTGTATTGGATCCAAATATTTGCACAATACTTAATAACAACAGCCCCTCCTTTGTGAATCGATATTTGATATTTTTGCACAAAATCTGACTCAGCATTGCAATTCTCTTAAGAAGCGTGCCAAAAGCTGAGACAATGCATAAATGTTGTGGTGAGCGAGAATATTCATTAGAAAGATTCCGATGCCAACAGAAAAATTGAATACTGGTTTATAGAAATTCACGTGCGAGATAAGCCAACAGAATGGAATGCATTAAAATTGTAAATAATTCGGAAAAACTCGCTGTCACTCGCGCAATCACACCGTATCAAAGTATACACTGTGACATTTTCTTCAATTACGCAAAATAATTTATCATCACTATCACTTAGATAATTTCTCTTTTAAAATATCTTTCCTTTTTACATAAATTTTTTTTATGTTCCTGATGCCACACGAACACTGAGTTTTGTAATTGGATACATGAAGTTTTTACCTGTGTATTTGCAGATATAATAATGGACTCAAAATAATAATATCAATGTAATGATGGTCGTGTTAATGTAATGTATTTCCGTATTCGTCAGAAGTGATTATTTTACCATAATTATTTATGTCTGACCCGTCCAATTTCGGTGCATCATTTCCGAAGACTCTCAATGTCTGTAAAATGGAACAATGTGGGTTAACATCGAGTTTAACGACTTCTGTATCGAGTGCATCGAGAACAGATGAGTAGGCTTATGCTGTTATTCGCCTTTCTGTGGACCCCTTTTCAAGTGTGGATATCTTACATCAAGCAGCACGTTAACCGTGGATTAGCAAGTCCAGTAGCCAGTATACAGGCTTTGTATGTATTTTGTCCGAGGATGTCAATGGCATGATGTCATTGGCACCGAAAAGTTCCGGTTTTCGACCGTGCCACTTCAACTGTAAAGCCCCTGCCTTCTGTGTTTGATAACAAAGATTTAAAAATAGCCATGACGTAATGTGGACTCCACTTGGCGAGCTGTGCAAATAAATTACGGTCCCTCGAGACTTTCATCGATTTTCTATACCGCCGATTGAGATACGCCAAACATGCAAGCTAACAAATAATAATGGTATCGAAACCGGAATACCTCAAGGAACATCTTTAGCCCCTAAACCGGTCATGGTATGGACAACACAAAAGAAAAACATTAATTAATCATTACCCATTTTTCTTGTAAGGTGCTGATGAAGACTAGTTATATGAGCAAGGTAAAAAACACGGCATCTAGATTTGAACTTAATCGTTTTTTGTTTTGTTTTGTTTCTACTATCTCCTATCTAACCACCTATTTCCGTCAAAGTTTCACCTTCACAATATTATACAGCTTAAATTTCAAGCAAAAAAGTTGACGAGTCATCTCGTGATTTGAGTTTTTCTGCTTCATTCCTATTTATATCTTTCGTTAGTTCTCTTCACATAACTCGAGTGTTTATCAAATCGATGTTTTCGCCAGCGAGAGATCCGGATATTAGAGATTCATTGATTGTTTGATTGATTCAGAAGAAAGCTCGAATGATTATATCTTAGCGATTTGCCAAATGTGTTTCATCGTTTAATTCTGTTTTAGTGTTCCACATTTTTCATGATTAATAATAGATCTTTGATGTTTGTGCTTGAACTCATTGTCAGTTTTATTTTTATGATGCCGTCTTCTGGAATAGTACTTAAATACAATATCTACAAGTTTCGTTTGGTTCTTACCTGCCGCACGGTGGACGGAATGCAGAAAAAACACGAATTAATTGTTTGCTGGCTAAATATTGATGCAATTTTTTTGTTGTTGATCTTATTAATGAATTATAACTATTTTGAAGTAAAAATTAATAATTTACTCTTGCGTAAAAATTTACAACAACAAAATAATACATTTTGAAGATATAAAAAATATCTAGGAAAATAAAACATATTAATTTTAAACTTTACATATTATAATTCAGATCTATGAACACAAAAATAGAAAAATGGTAGAAAATCTAAGTGCTTAAGGTGTCTCCGTTGTCATCAGAGTCTAAATCATCACTCAAATTTCCAGAGTCATTGGACGGAATTCTTAGTAGACTTAAAACTTCCGTAGGTAAAACAGAACCTTTTTTTATTAAGTGGTCGAATAGAGGAAATTACAGGGTCTGATGAGATTAACAAATTATTGAATATATATTGATTGGTGCTGGTTCTGGAAACTTTTCGGCTATGGTGTTCTCGGTAGTACCTTATCTCTTTATGCCTCGATTCTTGTAAATCTCCAATTGGGAGTAAAAATAATATCATTACTGTCGCACCATGTGTTAGGATTTTATGAACACTTTTCGGCATGGGGTACCAATTATATAGACGTACATAAAGCCAGGCAGTGTCTAAAGCATATTGTTCGAATCTATTTTCGTCGATGACATATCCACTTATATCCACTGGACATTACTATAAAATTCGCATCGATACCTGTTATTTCCGAAGACAGAATATGATTGTCAAAAAATCGATGGGCAGTATTGACATCATTGGTACTACCGAAGCCCTGCTTTGGCATATCTACCAGTACGATATTTTTTTCTCTGAACTCTGAACTCATTAATAATGTTTCTCTTTCTTGATCCAACTTTTAGTTAATTTTCTTGTCCACGGACTTGCCATGATTTAATTTCGAGACGATATGAAATGTGCAATAGACATTCAAAAAATCTAATTTGTGCATGCAACGTTGACAGACCAAATGAAACGTGCTAACCCTGCACTCTAGATTTACAACTTTACTGAGATCATTCATGTATTTGGGCCTAGCTTTAGATAAATAGCACATTTGTGTCCAGTTATTGTTTGTCAGTGAGTTGCAAACCTTCAAAATGTTCGAACCTACCACTATGTGGTATTTTTGTATTATATAATTAATTAAAAACTCATTTGATTCCACGGAAGTGGCATTTAATATACCCCGTTCTTTTAATGCCTCGAATAATTCTCCACGGGGAATGCATATAGACCTTCCTGAAAATAACAAAATTGTTCAAGGAAGGACAAAAAAGGAACACAATTTATATATGACATAAAAGGTGAGACTTTAGTCTACAATACGTATATACTCACAAATGGGAACAAATGATGTTTTGTTTCTAAACGCTAAATGAAATAAGCATTTTAACAGCAAAAAAATACAAAAATAGCAGAAAATTAGATGTTAGTTCAAATCTCACATACACGTGATATTGATTTATAGTCTAATAAATTAAATAAAGAATACATTGAGAAACGTTAGTCGTAACAAACTTTTGTAAATATATCCAAACGTCACTCAATACACAACCGTCTCTGCTCATGCGTAGGAGCGAACTGAAAAAAACTATGCCAAACATCCAATTTACGACACACTTTGCAGCGTTGACAAACTTTTATCAAGCGCTATTGACATATTTAAATAAACACATAAAATGCAGAAACTATTTTTCTATACTAAAAAAAATAAATGTATTTAAAATTATAACGTTTGCAAAAACCACTTAATTCGGGTTTTTTCTCCATTCCGTCCATAGTGTGCCGGTGTCGCTCTAATGATCAGCTTAGGTTACCTTTAAGGTTTTGCATTCTTTGTTTATTCAATTTTATGAAAACGGCCGCAAATAGGTTATAATTAATTAATCTACTATTCTGTTTTGAGTTTAGGCGACATGAACACCTACAGCCGTTTTAGTTTTCCTTTTTGACATTTGAGTTATACTCAGTTTCCCGTTCTCATAAAATATTTAAAGGTTTTAAAATAAGAAAATATTTTTTAAGACGTACTGTATTCATCTTTGCTTAAAGTTATATAAAATATTTTTCAGCGCTAACAGTCAAGTCAAAATATTTAGTTTCCAGATAAACAGCATTGATGATTTTTATAGAAATAGAAAATTAATTCTGCTTAAAAAAACATTTCAATAACGGTATTTTTTTTAGAGTTCATTAATTTATTCTGATCCGTCTTTTTGCAGATAAATAAATATTTGCAAACATTTTTTTATGTTGAGTTTGATTTTGCTCTCAAATAAAGAATAAAGATGTTATTATTCTTTTTTTTAAATGCCATGTTTGATTAGTGTTTTTATTTTTATTATTTACTTTACATGCGCGAACGAGCCGTTTTTACGACTCCTTTATTGTGACCAACGGCTTAGCTATTGAATTATTTGCCAGCATTAGTTTTTGATCCCTCTTACAGCGTGGATGCCTTCTAGACCCGGTTCACTCCTTTCTTTCATCGAATGGATTCTCCACACATCATCTCCAAAGATGGCACATAGCTTTTTAGAAAGTTGGCATCCTGTGAGAAGTTAATGTAAAAAAAGTGTTATCAGTCTTTAAAAATGAGAAATGATTTAACTTTTTACGAGTTTGACCCTCCCAAAAATGCCTTATCATTTCCGACTCACCGAACATCATTAGACTTAGATAATGATTTCCTTCAATTTTCAATCGGTGAATTATTGGAATCATTATTTTTAAATCTTGACCGGTGATAGCATCCTAGTAAATAATATCTTGCAAGCAGTGTAGGTATTACTCGGCGACCATTTCAGGAAAGACCTGAATGATCTTGAATGTTCTCCAATGATCAAGGCAAGTTCAAGAAGCGTATCAAACACTCAGGATAACAATAAAGCGTAATCATGATCATCTCGAGTCATTTATCATCAACAAAGGTGTGTGTAATTACTTGAAAATATGCAATGATCGATCTTTAATAACACTTGCTATATTATATATTATTACAGCGTTTCGTTCGCTGTGATTGTTTCTATGGTGCCTATTTCAATCCTCGATGCATTTAAAATGAGATTGGTAATTCAGGCGACCACACCCAAGTCTGCGATATTGTTTCTATACAAAATAGAAATCATTATAGAGTGTAATCCTTTGTGTTTTTTTTTTGTTGTTGTTCGCTGTTGTGAAACATTGTGGATTGACTTTCATTTTTGAGATGCATTGTTTCGTTAAAATAAATCATTATTTGTATTTATATATCGGCCACCATTGAGAGTTTAAAATTATACTATGATTTCTTTGCGAATTATTAAATCTTTGTATATATTTCGATTTTTTTTCAGGTGTTTTCGTAAAAAGAAAACACTTCGTGGTGTGCCATTAATATGGCCGGAGCACGGACATGTCTGGTTTAATGCTTTTCCATACATTGTATTTTATAAATTTGGCACACCAATAATTTTTTCTTGACTCTTGAAATAATGAAATAAATGAACGATAAAGTACGTGGGGTAACTTAATACTCGAAGGATTCAGGCGTTCAATATATACGTTGTATCGTGACAATATTTACAATAAGTTATTATTATTCAGGCAATTATGGGCGTTTAGAATATGCAACAATCTCCCATATTATCTAACACAAGGCCTTAATAAAATATCTCATATCCGTATTAAATTTTGAAAAAAAAAATAATGACAGAACAACACAATTAAAACGTTTTATCAGTTTTTAATATTTGAAATGCCGACAAATAATGTAAATGAGTGAAACATATTTGCGTTGAACTAGAAATCTAGTCTTAAAAGTTGTGCAAATTTCAAGACGCCAGAACTTACCGGTTGATAGTTTTAACTGCTTCAGCACAGTCTTTATTTAGTAAAGAAAGAAATATTAGTAATTTATTTTATATTTGTGTTCAGGACATTGCGCTTTCCGTGGCAGATGACTAATGTTTTGCGACTCTTGGGAAGTAAAGTGAATGCACTGTGTGTGTGTGTGTGTGTGTGTGTGAGGGTCTCCTGCTGAGGGTCTGCTCGTCTGCTGGAAACGGATGTTGTTAAAAAGAATAATAACGAATGTGACTCGTGTGTTTGACATTTTGCCAAGCGTCTCCCAGACTCTCAGCGCCCCCAGCGCAGCGTCTCGCCGTCTCGATCTTGGATTAATCCATGTTTCCAATTTAACAGACCTTTCGTCGGCTAAACTATAAACACCGCGTTTCTGAAATTTCATTTTAAATGGTATCGTCTATACGGGTAAATAATAGTCATATTTAGATAAATCGTCTTGCGCCGCTCAAATGCTGGTCGACAATTCTTCGCGTAACTGAGGTTTAATAAATGGTTAATAAAACAAATAAAGTGTTCTATAATTTTATTTATAACTAGCTGATACCCGCTGCCAAACTTAATTAAATAACTCATTTTTCAAACAACACAACTTTTGCAATTTTTTTTGCAAATTTCTTAAATCCAGAATTTGCCAAAATAGAAATATTCTAATTTCTATAAAAAAAACCTTCACGGGGCATGTCCACAACAACTCACCAATTTTTTTATCGCAATCGGATGAATAGTAAAGGAAATATCTCTAAATATATCAAACGAGCAAACGTACGAAGTTAAAATAGTCGTTAAGTTTTCTGAAATTTCTCAATTTTCTGCGCAATATTCCTAATTTTTCTTTCCGTAAGAACCTTCTACAAAGTAATAGAAAACTTTAAAAAAAAAGATGAATGAAATAGGTAAAGTCGTTCTGAAGTTATGGCGTGACCAAGGGAAACAGGGATTCATTTTTATACAGGGTGTTAAGGTTCGTACTTGAGTTACTTTAACCAGTGATTCCTGACATTATTAGGAGTAAAAAATGTTAATGAAATTTTGGTCTCCGGGGACTTTTTTTATGAGAATTTTTATTTTTTTCCAAAAATTTTTTTTTCAAAATGAAACAAAAAAATATTATTTCACATGACCTTATTGGTCCCGCGGTCGGGTTTCCTCCACACCACTTACCCCTCCCCCAACTACCCAACACCTACTAATATTTACATTTTTTACTCCAAATAATGTCAGGAATCACTGGTTAAAGTAACTCAAGTACGTACCTTAACACCCTGTATATAGACTTTTATAATTCAAATTCGCGTCATATATTCTCCTTATATTTCTTTCTTCATTCATCCGCGCTACGTGCCAAAACCATCCAAGCTTCCCTTTCTTAATCGTACCTACTCATAATGCTTACATTCTTGATTCTGGCCATACATGGTTTTTCACACGCCTCAGGAATCTCATTTCTACAGCATTCAGTCTTAACTTTTGACAGTTAAATAGATATTGCAAAGTTCCGTAGCTCATGACGGCAATGTCGTTTCAAGCTGAAAATATTGTGTTGGTTTTGGAATTTGTGCGATAACTTGTAGATGTCAGAACTTATTGTCCGAGAGCTTTTAGTAAAGGGAAAATTACGTTCAGTCGTGTTGGTCTACATTTGAACTTAGCGATCGCCACACTGTTCGCTTTACAAAATCGGCCGTCGAATACTTATTTCAGAAAGCACTGCCTTGCTACTAGATAGTTTGGCAGTAACGTCAATTTTTATGTTAGAAAAATTACATTTGACGATACTTAAGAGCGATTGACCAGCAGCTGAGAATGAAAGTTTTAAAATGCTTGCAACTGAACAGGGAAATTTCAATGAGAAAGATCGATTACTCCCCGTGTTAAATTTTTAAAATTAAAAATTTAATATCGATTTATTTCATTCAAAACTTGCTTTAATATATACCTACATTCAAGTAAGAAATAAAAATGCTCAAAACGCACGATAATAAATTATTAAATATAGTGTGCTTCTTGAGAGTATTTTTTGATCATAAGTATTTATGATTTTTCAATAATGTCTAAACAAAATAAGTGTGTAATTTTTTTTTGAAATATTTTAGTGTGTAAGACCTTAAATAAACAGAAAAACTGAAGTATTTTTGTCGCAAAACACGTTCTCGGATTTATTTTTTAATAATTTTAATTTAAGTAAAATTCTGAACACTGCGTTTACTAGATTATGTATTTATTTATTTTGTGGTGCGATTATATGATTTGAAATTTGTGTTCAAATAGAATCTATCGTTTGAAAATTGAACAAATCTGTCAACGAACAACGGTATAACCCTAGTATATAAAAGATAAACTTAGTTTTTCAAAATTTTTAAACTGTGTGTACCTGATAAAATAACAATCTTTCAAAATCAATTTATGTTTTCTTGTAAAAAAGAGTCAATACGTCTAGAATTTTATTAATTTATTATTATTTCATTTATTTTTTATTAATATTAATAAGGACTAATTTCCGGTATTCTCTGGTAATACCCTCTTAAAAACGTCAATAACACCTTTCACTAAAGAAGTCCTTTAACCTGTCAGAATAATATTATTATTATGTTCTATTAGCAATCCAGAAAGCCCTGATAATAATTCGTGCTCTGATGTTACTTTCTAACTTTCATTGTGTTCAGGCTCAATTCCCTTCGACTCCGAAAACCAGTCACGGATTTTATGCGGGTCTTAGCTAGGTACTCTATCATTGTATATCAATATTCAGTATATAACAGAGACTTCATAGAGCCACCTTTAACAGCACAACAAGATATATAATAATATTATTATCTTTAAATCAGTGGCGTGCCACGACTTTTCTTTAGCTATTCAAGAACAAAAGCTTTTGCTTGTGTTTTTCATACCTCAATCGATTGTTTCTATCTTTTTCCGATGTATGAAAAAAAACACTTTTTATAAAACATGGAACAAACAGCATTAACTAACTAACTAACCATCACGCCGCTTCTCCTCAGGGGTAGGCAGAGAGGATGAACCTCTAAACAACTCTAGGCCCACACTTCTTGCTTCATAAAACTTTTTCACATTCATAAAACTTTTTCTTATCTACACGGAGAAAAATGTTATTCTAAAATACGATCATTTTATACGATCATTTTAAAACGGTTAAAAACGGGACTCAAGTTCTTACGAACAAATTAACAGTGTTTCAATGTTTACTGGCGGGAAAATAAAAAAAATTATTTGTTGGTATACATAAGAAATTACGTATACGAACAAATTATTCTTACATGTTCCCGCCAATAAACATTGAAACCCTGTTAATTTGTTCGTAAGAACTTCAGTCCCGTGTTTACGAATAAAATGATCGAATTTCAGAATAACATTTTTCTTCGTGTACGTACCGTTTTATTATTATGATTTTTGACATGACCCGACACAAGCATTTGTTTCACTTGATCGTGCCATGTCTTCCTCGGGCATCCCCGATTTCTATAATTCCCATTCGCGTCATATATTCTGCTTACACTCCTTTCTTCGTTCATCTGCTCTACTTGCTAAAACTATCTAAGCTTCCCTTTCTTTATCTTACTCATGACGCTTAGATTCTTGATTCTGGTCGTACATGGATTTTCCACGTTCGCCTCGGGGATCACATTTCTACAACATAACTTTGACAGTTAAGTAGATATTTCAAAGTTCCGTAGCTCAGGACGGTAATGTCGTTTCAAGCTAAATAATAACAATAACTTGTAGATGTCAAAACTTATTCTCTGAGAGCTTTTAGTACCTACCCAATTAAGCAGATTTTTTGCTTAAATTGAGGTTATGATCTTGAATTATATTTTTATATAATATTTCATATTTAAATTAAGGTTGTGATCTTGAATTGCTATCCCTTCTTTCCTCTATGGATAATTGATTATTTTCTATGTTTATTTTTAGCTTGATGGACGTTATTTTGTCCGAACAAATTTTCAACATCGTCACCGGTTGTTGTTCCTTCCCAAACATTATATTCTCACATGTTCCCGCAAACACGAGCACAGCGACCACATAATAGTACCGTGTAGGCAGCATATTATACGCCATGGTCGGATGGGCGGCGGCGGTAAAAATAGGCGGCCGTCCCGCCCTACCGCCCTACCGCCCTGCTCCTCGGTTCTCGGCTCTCTGCGCTCAGTATAGGCGGCGGCTTACCGGGAGATCGCTCGTTTGGGCGGCCGACCAGACAAACCTTCGATAAACCGAAATTCGCAAATAATCCTACCGGCTGTTTTTGATTTGATTGAGTAGTTTCATCGTTGTTTGTCGGATTACAAAATTCCAAATTTCAGATAAATTTTTCGCTGCTCTTCGTTTACTTTTTCGAGTGAACTTGTAAATATTTACATTGTCTTTCATGGTGATGAGCTCGTTTTATGAACTTGTGTTTAAAAGTTTGTACGGTGGTTTTAGTAATAAATTTTCTTCTCTAACGATTTTGTGGAAATCGAAAATAATAATGTTTTCCTAGAAAGAAACTTCCTTTTCATTGCACATCAATGTGAAATAAAGAAATCAATATATTTAATTCAAATTCATTGATATTCTTGCCCTTATGTTGACTGCCCTGGGTACCTATCACTGTCGATCGATATAGGATATATTGATAATGTCGGTAACTTGTCATCTTTCCCGAGCACGACTGCACCTCACCAACGAACAAACAACAGTTCAAATAAATTAACAATATTTAGTTGTTGTAAAATGTTGTTTGTTCGTTAGCTATCTGTAGTCATTACACGGGAACGATGTTACCGACATTATTGATAAAACCTATGTCGATCGACCGTGCTCGCTTGATAACCATTACAAGAAATTCATCTTTCATATAAAAAAAGTGATTGCTTTATTTCTTAACATTAATACATTAATTTGTGGAAACGTGTATTTCAGTTTTAAAACTTTGCCAGTTTTTTTTTCGAACTAAATTCACAGATACGTACTCCCTATTCAGGTTTTTTGGTATGTAATTTATTTAGCAGTTTATTTATGCAATGCATATTGAGGAAGAGCAGATAAAAAATCAATTTTTGTTAGATAATATTATTATTGTTAACAATTTTTAAAAGTTGTATTCTTTAAAATTGCCCGTCTATGTAGCGTCTTGCTATTTTATTTAAGTATTATTTACTACTGACGGCGCTATTGTATTACAAATATTTCCGTTTTGTAAATATACGTAAATCACAATCAGGCGAAGGGAAAGAATTTGTAATAGGTCACCAGTATTTATAAACTGAATTCTCAGTCTATTTTTTTTTTAAATATATTATTTTTTTATTTTAAAAGAAAGACAAACATTCCCGGGTTACGAATAACCCAACAACATTTGAAAATCTCTTACTATCACCACACTAAGCGGAAGATGTTGCTTGTGTAGTGATGGAGGACTTAGCCAGCCATATATACGATATGTTTTTACTTTATTGCTGCGTAATAAAAGTTTTTTTTTTTTAAATTTCTACACGGAATATTGGAAAACGACTCTACTCTTAAATATTTTTAATCCTAGAGCTATAAAAAGTTTTTTTTAATCCCTTAGGAAGAGCGTGGTTTGATTTAACTGTCTTATCTTTATATTTTAATTATTTCTATTCTAGAAAGGAGAATGTCGGTTATGTGCCTTTGCTTTGTATTTTTTTATAAAAATCTACACTTTGATTCCGAGAAATCTTGCTTACTGACTTTATAAACACAGTTTGAGAAAAACGCGTTCAAAGTTTCAAAAGCACTTTACACATAGTAAATGTTTTTCAACTTACACCGAGACGTCTGTTTAGAACCATAATCCTAATAAGGACCATATAATAAATGATAGAAAAAATAGATTTGTTTTTGGCCTCCTGACTGCGTATAACCCCTTAAAAATCCACAAAGAAGACGTCGCATTGTGTCAAATTCCACGATCTTGCTGACCAATTTTGATCAAAATTTCTTGAAATTGAACAACTAGGAAATTTTCCGAAAAGGGAAAGAAAATTCCACAAATTTTACTAACTGTTTCAGTTAAACTTTCTTAATTTTTATAATCAGTTTTAACACATATATATCGTGAACCGTTCCATTTTTACTATTCAAAAGGTTGACAGAATGAAGACATGTATGAAATTTTTAGAGTTGCCAATTTTATAATAAAAAAAGTGATTTGGAATTTTAATTCTGCGCTCTTGAAACGAAAGAATTTATGGCGTTCTGTTATATCTTCCTCTTTTGTTAGTTTCTGTTTCTCAAAAATGTCTTACGACGAGCTAACTAACCTACACCAGTCGTTCCCTCAAATAACACTCAAAATATCAACGCAAGTGCAATACCTGAACCCGAGCACCGCGCAATTACTATACTTTACAAATTACTTTTTTCTAACTTTTACAACCGCGACGTCCGGCTTTCTACCTTCCATTATATCTGTCTCGTGTTGATGTTCTCAGGCACGTGTGTAGGGCACTTAGCCTCCACTGTTGCGACCCCCTCTGCTGTCGGTAATTGATTAAACCAGAGCTTCCCAAACTTATCATTAGCTGACCGGCCTGACCGCCCCCTTTTAAAAACAATTTTCTTCGGGGCGCCCCACTCCCTCAACAAATACTTTTTCGTTTCAACTAATCATTATATAGGAAGTGTTATCATTAATACAAGGTGTCTGGCAACTTGTATTATTAGTGGAAAACTGATGAATCTGCGTCAGATAACCCAAAAAACGTATATTTAGAGTTTATTTTTTATTTTATTTTATTTTTAAACATTTGGTACCAGGTCTACGATTCGACGTATTTAAAAAATATTAAACAGCTAATATTAATCCCCTAGCGACCGTTTTATTTTTTCAAGTTTGGCCTAAAAAATTTCAAATTTAGTCTGGATTTACTCGAAAAAGGGAAGCTTAAATAAAAACAAGTTATACCACAAAACTCTACTCTAAGTGTGATCTAGATTCACCAGTTTCCCGCTTGTACTTCGAGTTTCCGGACACCGTGTATAATAACTGAATAACTATAACTGCTTTTTTTAAATACCTTACTTACGATTTTGAACTCATTTGTAAATGCCACTATTTATTGTTAGTAAAATTGACACACAGCGCTGTAAAATAATTCATTTCTCAATTAAATTGTAATTATGTATAAATACTATCACAATTTAAAAAAATCTTTATGTGAAACTTGTCTAATAATACCGTGAACGAGAATACTAAAGTCTGAATACAACCACATAGGTTGGGAATCATTTTGCTAAACCCTTCCAACCCAGAAACTCGCAGACCGTGAATACCCATCGATTATATTCTGGGTACCTACAGCACCGATTTAGATTTCGTCCAATGGAGATCGATTTAACGACGGTATTGCCTATTAACTATTACCTTTCTTACCCACATTGTCGTAAAATAGCTATTCCGTCCGTGATTAGGTCACATTAGGTCACCGGTAAAATGTTGCACAAAGGTCGATGTTGAAACGTAAATAAGCAGGGAAAAATAATGAGGGAGTTAACAATTAGAAAACGTTGAAAATCTTTTTAAAATATGTTTTCATTATCATTCAATTAGTATGGTTTAAAAATAATTTCGGCATTGTCGTAAAACAGTTATTCCGTCCGGGATTAGGTCACATTGGGTCACCCTTAAAATGTTTCACAAAGGTCAACGTTGAAACGTAAATAATTACATTATCATCACAATAAAGAAACGTTGCAAGTCTTTGGAAAATGTATTTTTATTAGCATTCAATTAGTGTATATGGTTTAAATATATTTTCGGCATTGTGGTAAAATAGCTATTCTATCCGGGATAAGGTCACATTAGGTCACCGGTGAAATGTTGCACAAAGGTCGATGTTGAAATGTAAATAATTACATTACCATCACAATTAGGAAAAGTTGCAAATCGTTGGATTTTTTATTTTATTATCATTCAATTAGTGCATACGGTTTAAAAATTCTTTCGGCATTGTCGTAAAATAGCTATTCCTTCCGGGATTAGGTCACCGGTAAAATGTTGGACAAAGGTCGATGTTAAAATGTAAATAATAACATTACGATCACAATAAGGAAACGTTGCAAATCTTTGGAAAGTGTATTTTTATTATCATTCAATTAGTGTGTATGGTTTAAAAATAATTTCGGCATTATCGTAAAAAGCTATTCCGTCCCGGATTAGGTCACATTAGGTCACCTGTGAAATGCTGCACAAAGGTCGATGTTAAAATGTAAATAATAACATTACGATCACAATAAGGAAACGTTGCAAATCTTTGGAAAGTGTATTTTTATTATCATTCAATTAGTGCGTATGGTGTTCCCATAGCCGTTGTGCCCATATGATGCATAGATGGGGCCTTAAAGAGTCGGCGATGTGCGAATGCGGTGCGGTGCAGACCACCATACATGTGGTCAACGAATGCCCGCTCCATTCATTCCCCGGCGGGATTGATGAGGTCCACAGGGCGACGCCTGAGGCCCTGGACTGGCTCGCAGACCTAGATGTCCCCCTCTGACCCCTCTGACCCCCCCACCATACGAAAGAAGAAGAAGTGCGTATGGTTTAAAAATAATTTCGGCATTATCGTAAAAAGCTATTCCGTCCCGGATTAGGTCACATTAGGTCACCTATGAAATGTTGTACAAAGGTCGACAAAAGTAAATAATTACATTACTATAAGGAAACGTTGCAAATCTTTTTTAAAATAAGTTTTCATTACCATTCAAATAGTACGGTTTAAAAATAATTTCGGTATTGTATCGCGTATATTTTCATTTAATTATTTATCAACTTTGACCGTCTTTACTTGTTTCTTGTACCAGATCATTTCAGTTTCCATCGCGTTAAAACATTGTGGGTATATTTCACAATGTCTAACAGTCCCTCCCTAATAATATCAACAAAATTTTGCAGAACATTATGTTTTTATTTTATTTATAAAGTTTTTTATTATTTTTTAATTGGCTAGGGTTGTGTTACTAGATGAGAATATTGAAATACAACCGGATTCCACTTTCGATATCGTTCTAACTTACGTCAATTATCTACTGTTCCGAGACGTGCTGATACCAATTACATTACTACTAACACTAACCAATCGGAACCAACGCTAATGCCAGCCACTTCTCTATTTACTTCTTGAAATCGTATATACTGTCTACAGGATGTGCCAAAAGTGGTCGTCATCCATTGGAGCGCTAATGGACCCACTCATGACGGACTAGAATATCAAAATATGACTTTTATATAAACACTTTTATAAATTTCCTGAAAATCATTTTTAGAGTGTCACCAGCTACAAAATTCCATATTCTAGGATTCCATTTTTCTCCGCAGCCCTCAATAGCCCTGCTATTGATCATAGTACAAAATAATTTTTTTTGGAAAAAAATTTGAAAAAAAAAAAAAATTTGCCCGATTCATGAGTAATTTTTTTTTACTCATACTATAAAAAAATATAGCTACTAAGCTAACCTCGCAAGTTATTTTTAAAAATTGCTGGTAAACAAATAAAATTCATAAATTGAATCTTAGAATTCGGAATTTTGTAGCTGTGGCACTCGAAAAACTGATCTAAGTTTTCAAGTTTCACGAAATTCATAAAAGTGCCAATATCTCGATAAATGACAATTTTTTTAAATTAGTCATATTTTATTTATTTGTATTAATATACGCCTATAAGGGCATTTACAAAACACGTGATATACATAAGAGTAGAACAGTAATCATGAGATAAATAATTATACTAAATAAATTATATATTAGTTATGTGAATGGTAGAAGTCGCGGACGCCCGAGAAAGACATGACACGATCAAGTGAATCAGAAACTTGAGTCGGGTCATGCCAAGAGTCAGAATAATAGAAGAGTATATATTTTACGATGTATGAATGTGAATGAGGCAAATAGTGTGCCAAGACCGAGTTGTTTGGCAGTCCCACCCCTGGGGGGAAACGTCGTAATGGTTAGTTAGTTAAATTATATAGAATCCATGCAAAAGAATAGTAGGTATGTTGTAGATGTACATTGATTTATTGAGTTCTGTTATTATAGCCTGAATGTAACTATATTCCGTGCAGTTGAACACATCTACTACTTCTGAGAAAGCATTTCCAAGTGCATGCAATCTAGATATACAAACGTGTATCTAATATTGATATTCTGATCCGTCATGAGTTGGCCTGTCCAATGGATATTGATTGTTGGGACAGCCTGTATTAATTATTACTAGCAGTAAAAAACCCGCCCCGCGGGTTTTTGCTGATAGGCCCTGCGGGCGGCTTTTCGTTCTGCTTCGCCCAGTTTAAGTGTTGGTGACTATTTATAAAGCATCACCCTTTTGCAAAACTAACTACTATTATTAACATTAAACTACAGAATACTTATATTTAATAGGTAGATATATAATAGTAGACATTCTTACATTAATACCGTGAATAATGAGAGGAACATAAATATTCTTAATATTGAATAAAAGCGAAAAATGTTTCCTCTTCTTCATACTTTTTTCCTTAAATATAGTATTATAGATGGCGCCACTTCCGTTTGCAAAACGCGTATGGGCGAGATCTAAGTGTGTATATTACGGCAGCAGCTCCGTGGAAAAATGCACGTTCACGGACGGCTCAGAACGGTGTCCATGCAGTGTGGCGTGGAGATTTACTCGGAGTCGGGTTCCTTAATTTGAACCGTACGGGCATTATCGTATTAATATACTCCGATTATTATCTATCACTATCTACCGGATAAGTTGCGCCCCAGACATTGCCAGACACATTCATAGATGTCGTTATCTAATCGACTCGAACGCTATTTAATTATTGTTTATGCTTGTCTCGGTGATCAGCTATTATTATTTATTGTTGCTACTTTGACACATCGTTAAACGCTGATTTTATTATTGATTATTATCTGCGTTCCGGCCAAATGGGATTTTCTCTTCTATCAATGGACCAGAATGATCTGTTGTTTGACTTGGATAAAATTCCAAATCAACCGGAACTTTCGCGTCTGCAAAGAATCTGTTCGGGTTTGTGATGTCCTATGATGATAATTCATTTAGAATTCTTATGCCAATTATTATTTTTCTACAAGTCTTATAAATGTTCCTAACAACTATAAATAATATGCACAATAGTTTTTACTAATAAAAAGCTGTGCAAACGACATGAAGTCAGAGAGCTTAAGAGGGTATTACCAGAGAATACCGGAAATTAGTCCTTTTTAAATTAAATTCTAGACGTATTGACTCTTTTTTACAAAAAAACATAAATTGATTTTGAAAGATTGTCATTTTATCTGGTAAAGTTATGTTTTAAATTCTGAAAAACTTAATTAATTTTTAATATAGTAAGGTTATACCGTTGGTCGTTGGCAGATTTGTTCAATTTTCAAACGAAATATTGTATTATACAAAACATTTCGAAAAATATAATCATACAGTGAGTTTTTAGTATTTAGTACTTAGTGAGGAGGACTGTGAAAAAGACAAAAAAATGTATACTTATATTATACTTTATACCTACATAATGTACAAACTTTGCTATTGAAACTAATACATAATCTAGTAAAGCTATTTTTCAGAATTTAATTTTAGTTAAATTAAAATCATTAAAAAATAAATGCGAGAACGTGTTTTGTGACAAAAATACCTCAGTTTTTCTATTTATTTAAGGTCTTACAAACTAAAATATTACAGTTTTTTTTTGAAAACTTCAAAAATCATAAATACTTATATCAAAAAATATTTACAAGAAGTACATGATATTTAATAATTTATCATAGTGCGTTTTAAGCATTTGTATTGCTTACTTGAATGTAGGAATATATTAAAGCAAGTTTTTAATTAAATAAATCGATACAATTTTTTTTATTTAAAAATTTGATACGGGGAATAATCGACCTCTCAGATCGGAACCTCCCTGTACAGTTGCAAGCATTTTTAAACTTTTATTCTCAGCCGCTGGTCAATGGCTTTTAAGAGTTGGAAGATATTTGCTTCTGACTAACAAAACATTTTGCTTTGTGGGTAAGTTCATGTTTTAACTTACTATAAATGTGAATAGATTCCAATTGCTCCATTTCTAGGTTATGACTGTTGAGAATTGGAACTCCGTTAAATCTTTACTAGTAAACCAACGGCTCTCCGTAATTCAGATCTGGATATTGCGATAATAAGTCTTGCACAAAAGAACAGATTAGAAAGGTTCACGAGCTATGAAAGGGGCTTTTATATGATTTATGTCCAAGAATTGATAAGTAGGTAGACTACTGACTACCAAAGAATTCGCTGGAATTATGTTTTTTTTTTCTCGATCATGAAAGAAATGTAGTGTTAAAGGGTGATAGTAGGCATATTTACACAAATATAGACCCCGTGAGGTCACAACGGTGTCAAACTTTCACTTTCTTAAACCCAGTACACCTTAAAAACGTACACGGAGAAATGTAATTTCGTACGTATACCAACAAATTATTCTTACATTTTCCCGCCAATAAACATTGAAACACTGTTAATTTGTTCGTAAGAACTTCAGTCCCGTTATTAACCGTTTTTACTATTAAAATGATAGTTTTTTTTCGAATACCATTTTTCTCCGTGTACTACAATTATTAACCGTTAATTTTTTTGGCTCTATCTATCACACTAGTCACAATTCATCAGAAAATCTTCCATGCCATTGTCTTTTATATTAACATCAATGTTCGTAACGACAGGTCGACTTAAGGGGCTTTTATCAGCCTAGGACCTCTAGAAGCTCTAGCACGGTCGATCGATAAGGATTGTATCGATGACTTTCGGTAACTCATCGTTCCCTAGGACAACAGCAAATCGCGAACGTATAAATAACATGCTGCTGACGTCGAATATATTAAGAACACTTACTCATTGTGAACTGTTATTTATTTGTTGGCGATCAGTCATGCTAGAGAACGATGAGAAGTTACCGAAAGTTATCGATAAAAATCCTTATCCATCGACCGTGCTAGTTGCGTCCATGGATTGGCATGAAGTCTAAAATATCAATAGGTTTGGTGGTTTGAAAACTTCACCACTTTTCTCTTACAAGTTTCGATTGTGTTTATTTTTTCCCGTCTTATTTTTATATCGTAAGCTTTTGAAAATCGCAAAAATCAAAAGAAATGTCAGACTAATATAAACGAGTGGCGTACAGAAAACACGACTCTACACTCTACAGCCTGTTTCGGCTGCTCTGCTTCTGATTTATTACCCCCTAAAGCGATCGGGAGAGCTTTACGATCAACTAACTGAAAACTTATGATGAACATTAGAAAATTTGTCATAGAGTATATCTTTTGAAGTCGTTGTTGGTTAAATAATCGAATTCTTTATACGTTGTATCAGCATGTACCCAAAGGGTTTTAACCAGCGTTTCTTGAGCATATTTGGAGTGAAAAATGCACACGTCATTTTGCTGTCCAATGATATATTTTTTTTATTAAATGTTTTTTATAAATTCCTTCCTGCTGCTTAACTGGTTCCCGACATAGAACCCCCGTCTTTATACTACATACTCGTACATGGTCGCTCTTTTCTTTTTTCGGTAGTGATGCTTTTCTTCTGGTCAGAAAAAGCATCACTACTTGTGCAAATTACGCCTTTCAAAATGACAGATTTAAACTGTCATTTCCTGTCAATCATAATGCGAATAATAAACTGTAATTATTACAAAAAGATATTCGCGTTTACGCAACAGAAAACTGAATACTAACTTGAATTTAAGAGTCTAGACTTTGAACCACACGCGGAACACCCGCGTCTGTCATTCTGTCCCGCTCACAATAAGCTCACGCACTCTTACAATACATGCGAATGCGAAATGTGTGAATGAGACAGCGCTCAAATTTACCTACAGAAATCGCTCGAAAAAAGGTTTATGGAGAATACACTTTTCTACACCAAAACTTTCACGAAATTGAAATTTTAAAAAATATATATTTTTTAGAAAGAAGAAGCTACGTCGGTAGCTTTTTATAATTTTACAATTCTTTATGAGAGTTGAGTTAGCAGCACTTTTTCCTTAAATAATATTTTTTGATAAATCGTACAAATTCGAAAAGATACCGACATAGTTTTCACCCTCTAGAAGGTAGTATAAAAAAATATTCATTTTGTGCAATTTTCGATGTAGAAAAGTGTTTTTTCCCGGGTGACCTTTTTGTATGGGTCGAAAAGCGAAGTCTATCATCTTAAAATCAACTAACTGAAAACTTATGATGAACATTAGAAAATTTGTCATGGAGTATATCCGTTGAAGTCGCTGTTAGTTAAATAATCGAATTTCTTTATACGGTGTATCAGCATGTACCCGAAGGGTTTTAATCACCGATTCTTGAGCATATTTGGAGTGAAAAATGCACACGTCATTTTGCTTTCCGATGGTATTTTTTTTTCAATTAAATGTTTTTTATGCTTTATATAATCCGGGCCTCTTCAAGACCCGCATTTCGCGACACAGTACCCCTTGTCTTTACACTGTATATAAAGGGGAGCTCTTTTCTATTTTCGGTAGTGATGCTTTTCTTCTTGTCAGAAAAAAGCATCACTACCGTATTGTGCAAATTACACCTTTTAAACTGTCATTTCCTGTCAATCATAATGACACCTAAAACTAACTGTAATTATTGCAAAAATTTGCTCGCGTTTGCGCAACAGAAAACTGAATACTAACTTGAATTTTAGGTACATTTTTCAAAATATTTCATGTTTATTTTCAATTTATTATATGATTACAATAAATTATTATATATATAAATATAGAAATCTACGAGTTAAAAAAATATCTATGATTTATACATCAAAAACACATCATGTTTTTTTTTTCAATTTACAGATTATTATTAAAACTGAAAATCCTGTGACATATTTGATAATGCTGCTAAAACATCAAAACATTTTTTTCTTGATCAAATTAACTGTAAATATTTACGCAACAGAAAATTGAATACTAATATTAATTTAAGAGATGTTTATAAAATTATCACGTATCTATTCCCAATGTCTTATATTATATGTACATCAGAGCGCGTATCACGTGATCCTTAGTGACTTGTGGCTGTGTGATCATAAAATAGACCCATTAAAGTAGTTTGCAGTTAAATAATAATTATTTATAATCTTTCCACAAAACAGAAGATACCCAATTGTTGAAGATATTAGGGTTAGTCTATTAGTAGGTACTATGGAAATATAGAAGGTACCTAACCTCTTGTGATGTTGTGTGATAATGAACTGTTGCTTTCGTATAAACGACTTCCTCAATTAGAGATTGACTTGACTCTCTCACCAAGAGAAAGAAACTAGTAGATATTCCAATAATAATGGTTTTTATACTACTCTACTGTGATTGACGTTTCCACAAATCCACTATTATTTTTTCTATCCATTCCCAAATCATTGTGATGGTGTTTTAGTGAAGTGTTTAGAATCTAGTGAAAGCATTATAATCTAAATGAAAGTAGTGTTTGAAGATTATCAACGCGTGAAGATATAAATAAATCTGTGAGAGTTGAAGCTATCATTTTGTTTCGTGAGAAGATAGAAGTAATAAAGTTGAACGATGGCGGTCGGGGCGGCGGTGCAGTGCGCCGTTCAGACTATATTTGACATTACTATGTTTACAGGTAATTATTTTTTTGTTTTTGTGTATTGTCTAGTTTACTAATCGAATTTTCTTAAATTCATGATCTATTTTTTATAACATATTGTGAATGTATAAAATGCGACATCAATATTTCTTTAAAGTTGTGAAAATTCAACATCATGATCCAAAACACCAATGTTTCATTTTTACAGACCTTCGCATATTTTGACAATTTTCATACTGTGTGAAAACTATCAATTTTTTATCTTCACACAGGAGGAAAAGGGGACTATGTCATATTTGATAATGCTGTGCAGTGGGTTTTTTTAAAGAAATGAAGGAGGGGAAGTTCTGAGAAGGAAAAACATATTAGAGTTGGGAAGGAACTATGGGTAAATGGCAAAAAGGTTTTTTCTAAAAAATAATCGTATCCATTCATCCCGAAAGTTTACACGCTTCTACAGGCTTCTTCTACAGTTTTTTTTGGTTGGTTCACTTCCATAATATATTCTAATTGAACTTCCGTCTAGACGAGACAATGCACATGATTTCAATCTTCTTCATTTGCCTTGAATAAGGAAAAATCCGCTAAATACATTCACTTTTGTTCAATGTCTCAAATTTACTTTGTTGCCACAATTTTCAAGTCTACAGGAAATCACACGTTCTTTACAACACAAAATACCACTTCGCATTATAATAATTTAATCTTTTGTCGCTGACCTAATTCTAATTTTGCATGGCTTCCGAAAATCTTAACAATCTAATATTGTTTTGTAAATATAACTCGTAAATATTGTTATTACAAACTTGACCTTCGGATTAATAGTACCTCGTTAAAAAAGGCAGAAAAGCGACGTGAAAGCTATTTTCCAACAACCACACGACAACATTTGCTGCTTTCAATGTTATTTTATTGTAACCAAACTTCGTCCTCGCAACATCACATCAGACCATTGACTAAAACTATTTTAGATTCTAGATTCCGTTAGAGACGTTAGAAAACAAACAAACAAGGACTGTATTAAGATGATACCCGGGTGGTGGAGAAATTTGAAAAATAGATTTTACTAAATTGTTGTTGTCACTGTTGCTCTTACTCCACCGGATATTGACCGAAAGGGACAATGCACCTCGGGCTACTAATACCTAACTAAAATCGAGGTTTTGTATTCCCCACTTTTGCCGGGTATCCCCTTAATGACTTGCGCTACACGACCACGCCCTACATAATTGATTATTGTATTATTTATGTTTTTTTTTACTTTCCATTTTTTCTATTGTGTTTGTTAATTTTATTAAAATTTACTGTATTCTCATATAAAATATGTATAACTCTATGGGACGTGCGGGATTGCACTATCCTTCCCACATCCCGAAATAAAACTGGGCTATTGTTTCGACGATTCCGACGAACAATCGGATCTGCTAAAAATTGAAAATCGTTCTGTTGATTAAATTGTCTATATTTTCGGAATTTTTACTGAAATTAAATGAAATGCCAAATATCAAAACACACTATAACGTCTTGATTTCAAAAACAGTAAAAATGCCGAAACAAAACTTTAAACAGCTCTACTGCAAAACTACAAAATCGCACATCCGACATTGTTCTTCGGGAACGTCGGATTTATCTTTTTATCTTTCTGTATCTTATTCTTTTTTCATACTTTCGTTTAGATTTATTAGTATTATCTTTTTCTTCAATTGGTATATTAATAGGTTTTGCATCAGTTTTTCATGTTTTATTTTGAGCTCTCTTTATTGACAGTAGACATAATATCTGTTCAGCTCAGTTCTAATTGCCAAAAGGTAGGCAATGTTGATATTTATGTATTTGGTTGGCCGCTGGTAGGTTTGGTCTGTTGGTTTGTTGGGGAATGGTCAAGGTGAACTGGTGCCGGTGCCGGTGGGGACCGGTGAGTATGTTATTATGTGGTATGAAGTGTGTCGACTGTAGCTATAAGGGCACTGGGCGACTGGGCAGCACGCGTGAAGGATCCCCCTTCGAACCCCGCGGCGACCTTTCCTTTCTGCCCATTCACATTGATTCATCGACCTGTTTATTTCGTACACACTTATTTATTATAAGCATCGATGGCAGTCCGCAGCATCTGTTTATATATGGATACTTGTTTTCGCTCAGCTAATATTACACTTTTTTTATAATTGTTTTAAAGTGGTTTATATCTTCGTGTGATAATAGTGTGGTTTATATCTTAACATCCTTTGGGTGATATTATGTCACAAAAACAACATTTATTTATTTTATTTATTTATAGAATACATGTTAAACATTAGGACATTTTAATACATTTGATACATTAAATCACCATTCTAGGCGACTGCCTGTTTTATGGTGACCAATGGAATTTACTTAATATGTAAGGTCTAGTCTTAACATATGAATTAAGTATTTATACATGTTAAAAGTATGAAAGATGGTAGTAGAAAATTTATAATGGAAATTGAAAATATAAGTAGAGAAAACAAAACTGAAGAAAATAACATAAAAAGATTATAGAAGAATAAGACATGCTATTTTGCAGGAAAAGATCATATACGAGTACATAACTCTTTTTTCTAGTAGTGTAAGTGTACATGCATGCATGTTAAAAAGATATATTGTTTTGAACTGTTTTCGTATGTTATTATTGCAATTATTATACCTAGCATAGCTTACGGCGGAGCTATCATTGAAATCACTGATTTCTTTTAATATTTTATCCTGAATCATCTTAAATTATGAATGTTAAAAATATGCTTTAGACAAATTGGAGGTTTTCCTGTAAGAGTATGTAGTTTCGTTTGAATATAAAAAAATATACGCGTAAACTACTAAATACCCTATTTTTCTTATTAAAAAATTATGAACGCTTATAATAAACATCTTTAAAATTATTAGAGATTATTTGTGACAGTTTCCATTGATTATTTTTTTTCTTATAAGAAAAATTCTCAAAATAAAGAAAAACCACTTTTGCGCTTTTTTATATAAAAAAAGAAAGACTAATATTCCCGGGTTACGAATAACCTGACAATATTTAAAAAATCTAATACCACCATAGAAAGCGGAAAATGTTGCTTGTGTCGTGATGGAGAACTTTGCTATCCGAGGAAATGAACACGGGTGGAACCCAAACGCGATGCCAACGTAGCCACTGACCAGACAAATTAAGCTTAAATCGACCATTTCCACATTTCGTTTGCCAAGCGATTTTTATGCCTAATATGTACATTCGTGGTGACAAAAGACACAATAAGAATATAAATATTTTTCACTTGTACATTCCTCTCAACCAATAGATTCTTATTATCACTAAAATAAGAAATTTAAATACCATAAAACACTTATTTGATTTTTCGACCTAAATCGACTTTCATTAACAACATGCTAGGCCAATTCCCATTATCAATTACACGCGCCGATCTATATACCTCTTTTGGAGACTCCACGCAAATCGTGTACTTACTGGAAATAATATTTTACAATGGCTCAGTAATAAAATGGACCACCGCCCACCATCTGAACTGTATCAGAGATAAGATATGATGTGGTCTTTGGTCGATAATCCCACCTGCAGCGCGCGGATGGTCCATTGTGTCCAAGATCTAAACCGGTCAGCCACACTGCCTTCCCAGTCGAGTATAGTCGGGTGTGGTCAGATGGGCCAGGTGAATCCAGACCACCGCTACAATTGGACCTCTAACAAGGCAGCCTGACTGCGTCAGATACAAGACCAAACGCGATGCGAGTTCAGATAGCGGGCTTGGAGTTATTCAAACGGCGAAAGGTATTATCAGAGTGCAGCGAACAAAGTCACGAGTCATGACTTACGACCATAGGAAAAGTTTAAGGTTTTGATGGAAAGCTGTATGAATCTGAAAGAAAATTTCTACGCTTCATAAATTCTAAACTTAACATCCATTTAGAGTACATAAATTAATAGTTGTTAATGAATATCATGCATAAAGATAGCAGCCAATAAAAATATGCATTAAGAAAATTAAGATAATTTTAGTAGTCCTTAGTCGAAGTATAATATACTGTTTAATATGTGCAAAGGGTTAAAGCACAAGTTCTCAAAATTATTTTACCGAGTTATCGACCACCGCCCATTTTGAGTTTGTCTGCCATAGCCTGAAAGCCTCCAGCGCCCACAAGGGGGCGTTGTCGCCCACTTTGAGAATAACGGGGTTAGAGCATCGCCCCGACAAGGCTAAGGTCCTGGGATGAATTGCTGGACGCTAGTCAAATATTTGTAAATGCATTAAAAAATATATAAACGACGAAATATAAACGATTTAACCTTTTCATTAACTTTGCACTCCTGTATTTATAAAGACTAGATAGACGTTAACATTTAACATATTATTATATAATATGTACAGTGTGTAACAGCACGTACGATTCCTGATCCCGAGCTTATTTGGAGTATGTAGAATGAAGATGTCATTCTTCTGTCCGATGACATTTTTTTTCAATTAAAAACAATCAAAATATTTTTCCATCACACGTCGCAACTGAGTAGTCGGGTATAGCCTAACGGGTCATATTGTTCCAGCAGCACGGTAACACACGAATCAGCCCGTGTATCCCGTCGCGACGTGTAGGAGTGTGAACAGTGGTGAGATGGGATTGAAAAACATGATATGCAAACTTCACGTCACAAATGAAAGTTTTTGTATACCTGAAATTCTTCTTAACTGATAAAAAACATTAATTTGATGTATATATACCTGAAAGCGAATTCAATGTGCCTAACTGTCTATGTTGAGCGAGTATGAAAAAACACCTCACAAAGTACTTACTACGTGCTTGCATTAGTTTTAGCTTATTTGTATTCCAAACAAATCGACATATGCCCCTCATAGTTTGCTCGTAATAAAGCGTATCAATAAAATCATGTTTTTGTATGGAAGTACCTTTATCTATGCAAATAATATAACTTTCCCAACACGAAACCAATTCATGACGTTATTTTCTCCGCGAATTATGGGTACCTTTAAATAATTCGCTGCCAATTTCATCGCGATTCGTTCAATTGTCAAAAAGTGTTTACATTATTATTATTTGCAAGAGAAAGGCAGATTTCTCAACACAATTTCTTTTAAATTTTCACACTATTATAATTCGCTCAGCTGCCTGCAAGATCAACAGTGTATTATTCTTTATTGATCAAAATAAATTTACTTCGAATACAGTGGAGGTCGTTAGCCCGGGGTGTAGAATGCGCTCCGCTAGTAAATGGGGAGAATTGGGTTCGAATCTCACAAAGGGTTTCATCACACACGCTTTGCATAGCAGCTTGTAAAAACTCCAGTAATTATTTGGATTATAAGCACTTAAAGAAGTATTTCAGCACACCAGTATTGTTCCAACACTCCAGTATTGTATGAGCATTTTCTTGAAATTTAAATCAGGAACATGGGTCAAAAAATTTCTAGTTAAAACAGATTGGCGATGGCGAAGCAAATGAAAGTATTGCCAATTATAAAATGCGTATTTTTAATGAGGAATTTTAATATTTCAAATATTGGATATTTGTGAAAATTTTATAAAAGCGTATTTATTTTTTAATTTCCCGTTTACTTTGAAAAGCTGTTGGCGTAAGTTATGAAAACAATGAATCCAAGAAAGTGTTTTTAAATGAGAAATTAAAATTGTAGACAGTTTAAATGCCGTGTGTTTCTTTTCCACTGTAATTCATGTCTGCGCCATGGTTTGTGATAGTATAAAAGTAATGATAATATACTATGTCTACCTACGTTAAATTATCGTGAAAACAAGCTTATGTGTTCAGGCGGTTAATAAATTTATCTACTCCGTTTTTTAATGTTGGTGACATCTTGAAGCTTTTCACATAAAAACTTTCTTACCTATACCGAGGATGACTTTAGTTGTGACCTATTGCTTTTTATCGTAAATAACGCTCGTACCATAGAGTGGCTAGACCATATACATGCATATTATCATAGTTCAAACTCACAAAGTCTCGGCAGACTACTTTTTTGACTTCCTGGCGAACAAATATGGGCTTTTTAAAATTACGTGTTGACTAATATAACTGTTTAGAAAGGGTGCAAGAATATGAAGATTTTCTAGACGATCTTTCATTCAGTGAAAGCAGTACCTGTTTACACGGGTCATCGCCAAAATCAATATATAAATAAATAAGTACCTATGTCTGTTTTATTATCTTTAAATCTGCAGCTCGCCAGTTGGATTTCACTGCCAACCCGTCCTTCTTTATATCTCTTTATTAGCGATAATTCTAGATGGAGAGGATGATCTTTACATAAAAGGAGATTAAAAAACAGATGTTTTCTCTTGCAAAGTACCAATAATAAAAATAAAGTAAACTAATAATTATTATTGTTGAATACGAAACGAGGCGATGATAACATCAATGCTTTACAACAGCGATAACTGTAACTATTGGACCTGCAAACAGTGAGCACGATATCCGTCCAACTTGAAATTGAAAGGAAATGAACCTTGTTGTATCTACTACCTAGTAACGTAGCATAGTTTTGTTTGCCCGATGTGACCCTTATTTTGCCCGATTGACCTGGATCCATTTGGCTCCATTTGGCATCGGAAAGGTTAAATAGCGCCTCTGCTCGTGATTTGACCCAGGGTTCACTTTCTTTACCCTTTTCATTATTTGTATCCGTTTTGTCTCTCCAGACCAGAGGTCGGGGGATCATCCCTAAGACGGATAGTTTAAAGTTTATAAGGCGGCCTCTTTGAAAAGATTTCCGCACGAAATTTTGATAGATAGACATAATTATCTTTAGTTCAATAAATATAGTCATTTTTCAGTACCTACCTGTGTGATATGTGATAACTAGGTGACCGACATTGCATAAATGCATAAATAGATGTGTGGTACGCTAACGTATATTTCGGCCATGGGTTCCTGTTAGTGCAAAAGTCGTGGGTTTCCACAGTAAAATCACATACGCAAATTCGATGCAAAATGTCTAACTGGTGGAAATAGCGGGGAACTGTTTCACATGCCAGTTCCGTCTGGTAACATTGATTAACGCGGAGCGGTCGTTTTCGGCATACAAATAATACATTCTCGCCGACAACTTGTAAATGTAGAAAACATCTCCTTTTGAGACAACGAAAATCTAAATTGGTTCACTTATAACTAAGAGTAATAATTATTTTTTTTTGTTTGTATTTCAAGGTTTTCAATGAATAATAAATAAAAAATATATATTTTAAGGTTTCCGCAATGAAAACGTGAAACAATGAATGTTTACGAAATCGTGGGTATTGTGGAATTTGACTAACTTTGACGGAGTATATTATGTACTTATGCCCGAGCATGTTTAAAAAAAGAATTGTCTGTTTTGTTTTAATTTGGGAGGTGGGTATGGGTACCGCCGCCCGGGAACCATTTATTGGATAACCAACACCTCTGCCATAGGTCACCCCAAGTGGTTCGCTATGTTTGGTGATTTAACAGGGGTGCCCGGGTTCATGGGGTGAAATTTGTCTAGGTCTTGGTCGCGGCTGCCTACTGACTGCCTGGCGGGCCGGATCGAGAAAGACTGGTTCAGGTAGACCTTTTGCCGGACTCTCTTAACCCATCGCCTTGCACCAGAGTTGGAGTATATGTCTGTCACTCCTGGACTCACTGATCTCCAGATTCTTACCCACCCCTCGGACCATTTTTGTTCCCAGAACTTTTCTTCTCTTCCTTTCCTTAAAAAGACCCTCCACACAGCATCCCCAAGATCTCATAGGCTCTGAGGAAAATTATTGTTCTCAGTGCTTCCTAAATGGAGCCAATGTAAAAAAGTAGTTAGAAATTTAAGTACCTACTCACAAATGTTATGATTACAGAGGAAATCTTGGTTTTGACTTATTACGGTGAATGTCAAAAGAATTCATATTCTACGCTTTCGTAGATGGCTCGTATAGTATTTTTTACTTATAAACGATTTTACAAGTTATGCTTTGACATATAAAAAAAAATGTATGGTTCGCGAAAGTAGACGAGCAATATGAATATTAACAAATAGTTTTGTTAATAAAAAACTTTAATCTTTCAAGAAAGGCTAACAAATATAATATTTAATCGGTGATTCAATCCAATATTGTATTTGTTAGCCTTTCTTAAAAGATTAAAGTTTTTTAATTAACAAAAATATTTGTTAATATTCATATTGCTTGTGTACTTTCGCGAACAATAAATTTTTCTTAATATTTCAAAGCATAACTTCTAAAAAGCGTTTATAAGTAAAAAAATACTATACGAGCCCCGTATACCTTAAAAAAGATCAAATTAGAATCATTCTTTTTTAGATACTGTTCACAGATCTAGTAGTAAGATGTGATTGGTTTGTTCCGTGAATAGCACAGTTCGCTCAGTGAATACGAAGTTTTGCACTGTATTAGTTAGTACGAGTATGAGTGCAGGTCGGCGCTCCGCAAATAACCGCGGCCAGTTTTAAGGCTCCGTCAAACAGAAGGCGTACTTACCGCGCGTCAAGGCGTCAGCGTAACGTCGCGTACGTTCTATTTGAACGGCTTCGACGCGCAAGCCAGCGCGTTCGGCGTCAGTAACTGTCAGTCGGTCTTCGCCACAATGTCCAGCGATTCAGATGAAGATAAGTTGTTACTGGTGTGTGCATTATCATGTTCCCGTAGTAATAGAATATGGGTGCATGATATTAATAAGAAGAGGAAAGAATTTGGAGAATATCATCGTTTATTCCGGGAGCTTTCATCACATGAAGATCGCTTCTTTCAATGTCACGAGAGTGCTTCGAAGAATTGCATTCACTTCTGCAACACCAAATAAGCAAAAGCACCACAAATGCACTGTTCCTAATGTCATACAAACTAGGATGTTTTCGGACACATTCAATTAACTTTTCAGCAACCATTTTTACCACAGTCAAGCAAGAACTCCCGGCGTCAAAGGAAATTTTGTAACAAAAATACAACGTGGCGTTCTGCCGCGGCGGCAGAGTTTCGCGTATTGCTACACGCTCGCTCTGTTTGACCGGTTTAGACATGTTCAGTACAACACAACATAGCGTTATACGTCCGGGACGTTTTAACGCCTTGACGCGCGTAAGTACGCCTCCTGTTTGACGGAGCCTTTAGAGTATTTTGCCATAAACGGTGATTCGCTTTGCTGCACTTTCCCGCTCTGCCTGTTTGCTTGCCTCTGCCGCATCGTCTGCTTCTGTCAATTGTATAACATACGAGCTTCGAGCAGCGAGCGATATTTGCTTTGGAAATTTAAACCAACCGAAGAGAAATATCAGGACACAAATGAGTCAAAGGAAATAAACTTTGATATTTATATTCGATCCTGCTAGGATAGGAAGTCAAATACAGTATATTCTACAGCGCCAGCTGATCATTATATCAATGTTTGATCCTATTAAACATATCTATATAATAAATTGTGTTTTTCTGATTTTTCATCTTGATTATTATAAATACCCCTAGAGATTTTTATCTACCTCTTTTATATGATGATATCTGGAAACCAGGGGATTAAAGCGGGAAACTGGAATGGAATATCATCACATTATACAGGAGATTAAGGGACGTGGTTGACCTATTTAAACCAGTGATTCCTGGCATTATTTGAAGTAAAAATGTTATTGACATTTTGGTCTCCGGTGACTTTAAAAAAAAAATCTTCAAAACTTAAATTAAAAAAAAAAAAAATCAAACACTTTGTATTTAACCACGAATATTTATTATTTTATAATAATAACTAAACACTAAGACAGAGTTGTTGGTTATTGATAAACATAACTCTGCACTTAGTTTTATTGCTTTAGTAGTTGTACTTGCTGATATATATATATATATATATATATATATATATATATATATATATATATATATGTTTTTATTTAATATTTAAAGATTTTTTTTTTACAATTAATACACATTTTTTACATTTTATACAGTGGTAAAATAGTGGATAAGAATAGCTTTTCCTCACCATAAAGAGACATAATTTTTATAATTTTTCATAATGCCTAACCACAAAGTAATTGCTTCTTACGAAAAAAAAATTTTTCTTCCCGATGTCATCAATGGTCACTCACTTTCCAATACCTACTAGTTTTTTTTACTATTTTAAGTTTTAAAAAAACATAAATGTCACCGGAGACCAAAATTTCATTTGAATTTTTTACTCCAAATAATGGAATCACAGGTTAAAGTAAGTCAAGTACGTCCTGTAACACCCTGTAAGCTTGAGACCTAATTGAGAATCAATTATTTGTAGTCCCGGAAAGGCAGAGGATCTGGGTTCGATTCCCAGTTGAGACTGCTACCGTTTTATTTTCTGAGTCTTTTTCTTTTTCATGTTTTATTAAGATTTGTTAATATTATGTTCTTCAATGATTCAATATTAGGTACAATGTCGTATATCTTTTATATATAAAAATCTCGCGTCACAGTGTTCGTACAAGGTAAACTCCGAAACTACTTAACCGATTTTGATGAAATTTTGCTTTCTGTGTGTAATTTGGTCTGACTTAAAAGATATGATAGTTTTAATCTCGATTATTGACCTCAATATTTATTATTGCGAATTAAATGTTTTTATGTGGACAATTATTTGTAAGTTCCATAAGTTTCTGATAGATGGCGGTGTGAGTTAATTTATTGACACAACACTTGGTTATCTAGTTTAGGTAACCATCCAGCAGATGGCGTTGTGTTTCGTTAGCCACAGCAACGCGTGGGTGTGTTAGCTAGTAAGTCTATAACTTATTTCTAAAAATTAAATACTTTAATTGGCTATCTAGATGCCTAGCTACTGTATAGTTTTCTTCTATCCTAGAATTAATTACAGTTGAGAGACATTATCATTAATTTACGCTATATTTATTAGTCGGCTAAGCTTTCCCCAATCTTGTTTGCCGCATATTATTGCAGTGTAATAAGTTATGATTGTGAGTATTGCCTTTATTGTAAATTACATTGAATACCCCGCAAACAGAAGCTAGCTATTCATCGACTACTTTATTAACCTGTCATATGTACGAGTATATACGCAAGAACTTATCCGGTCATTTAATCATAAAACTGGTTGTCGTGTTTCGGAAATGTTGCAACAGGATTTACGGGATATAATACCTTTTAAATAATATCTGATGTCAAGCAGACTTGTTTTCGTGATATTTTATTGCGGAAATGATATTTCACGAGTTTGACCTAGTGCAAAATGTTTTGGTTAAAATTTGAAAAGTAGATTATAATGTATGTTAACGGATTGCGTAACTTTTTAATTATTATTCATGTGGTTTGCAAGGCATCTATATTTCTCCTTCAACAGGCTTCGACGATGTTTCGTTGATATATTGTTTGTTCTAGTGTATAATATTATTGGGTAATTGCTTGTTAACAGTTAAATTAAATCTTTTTTATGAGCTTTTTAGGACTACATCTTGTAAACACTACAATAATATGGTTGTAATTATGTTTGTGCAAATAAATAAAAACCAATTACATAATACACGAGGAACCATTTTTTAGTTGCATTCCAATTCAGTTTCAGTTCAGTTTCAGTTCCGGCAACCCGGGCGTTTATTTAATATAAATTGGTTGATTTACAATTTTCTGTTCTTTTACCTGCCTCACTAGACAAAGTCTGTTCCGAGGCGGGTAAATAACATAATAATAAGTATATTTATTTAAAAAGGATATGAATCAGAAGAGACATGCATTAAAAAGATATGTATTAATCTAAGAGTATGGATATTAGAGAGACGGCATGTGAAGTGTGCCCGCGCGCTCCAAGTGTGCCTTTTCGAGAATTTGACCCAAACGGCTTACATTGGCTGCTGGTTTTTGGACGTTTAATACGTTCCGACAGCAGCCATTTTACATGGTGACAGCCAATGTCAGCCATGTGGGTAGAATTCTAGAAAAGGCACACTTGGAGCGCGCGGGCACACTTCACATGCCGTCTCTCTAATATCCATACTCTTAGGTATTAATATAGATATGAATTAAAAGAGATATGTGTTAAAAGATATGTGCAAAAAAGCAAAAAGTAAATATATATATAATAAATATTTACATACCTTCTTATTTTGATTTTATTATTTGTTACACTACCATCAAAAGCTTACATACGTTATAAAATTGGTTGGTGCATTAAGTTTATACTCGTCACTCATTTTTCCGCAGAGAAAGAATAGTTTCAACTTGAGTAGTGTCAAACTGTTTTTCCTTTTGACCATGACAAGTTTGGCCAGCGCCAGAAATTACATAATCTCGAATGCACCATATTTGTAACAAATAAATATAAATCGTGAAGTCATCGCTATTTGTAAACGTTTCTCACGGTCCCGTACAATTATTATTATTCTGTAGTTAAACGTTGAAAGATCAACGCTCTCTTTACCTCACCTTACCTTATGTTTACCTCTAGGCAGAGCATTGCCGACCACGGGTTAGCAGATATCTCCGCAGCGCTGTGCGGTGTTGACTGGTGATGGATCAGACTATTAGCCGTTCTAAGTTGCAAAACCCCTGCAAAACTGCAGGGGAATATCTGCACAGCTGGAAGGCTGGCTTCTGGGAGTCGTGGCGCTAACTGGGTTAATGTATACCCCGTGTCTGGGTCTGCTATGGTATACTAAAGCCTTATATCTGCAGAATGGTCCAATGAAAGGTGATAAATAAATTCAGGATTCCAAAATTTTCGATCTTCTGCTATCAGTGCAGTGGCTTAGGTATATATTTTTTTACATTAACTCCACACAGGAGGCCCTGGGGAAAGTAATTTGCTTCAGGGCCTATGTCATCTTTGGAGATGCTCTGTGGATGGTATATTTGAGGAGCGGAAGAAAGTGACCCATGTTATAGGAGGGAGGAAACACAGACTTGTGTAACATGGTATTTCAACCACCCTAATTACAAGCTTTTTAGTTTCTTTAATATCTCAGAATGGTAAAAATTACACCATGAGTAGTATTTTTAACCTTATCACTAGGAGGCGGCTAAGCGGTGGCAAAACGAAGAATTCTAAGTCACGAATCCGCAAAAACATCATTTGGAGATATTGAAATTTGAATTTTTGAAATTATATGTTTTTGTAATAACGAATCAATTCTAAACTTCAAACCTCAATATCTCCGAATGATGTTTTTGCGAATTTTCAACTTGGAATTCTTCGTTTTGCCACCGCCTCGCCGCCTACTACTTATCACTTAAATAATTATTTACATAATAATGTGTTTTATTTATACGAATTAATTTTTTGGTGATTTTTAACGACACCAATTTTTTTTCCACATTTTCTAAAAAATCGAAATACATAATATTATAATATGTACGTATATAACATTTTATCTTCTGTATTATAATAATAACCGATTTGATGGTCTTCCGTTTCCTTATCCACTTTCAAATGCTCACCACTATTCAAAGAGCTTCACAAGCCACTACCGAATACAATAAGGTACCTACTGGTACAAAAATACTGAATCGATGCATAAATAACATTATTTCTTTTCTGTTTATCATAATTCGAATAATTACAAATAAGGAAGTTGAGTCCTTTTTTATTTTTTTTTATCAATGTTCACATGCAAACTTAAAAACTAGTAATTTTTTTTTAAAGTTCGTTTTCATAATTAAATTATTTCTACAAGTTTGAATTGTATAAACCCCTCGAAAACGCCCGGCACGGTACAGGAGAGTGTGTGACGTTATCTGCTCCTTTGTTTGTGTGAAATATAAGAAAAAATATATACAAAATAGGGACACGCTTAATATGGACGAAAAAAATAAATTTAATAAGTTGTAGTAGTTAGATATTAACTGTACTAATCAATTCAGTTACCAGAATTTCGAAAAAACTGCATTTTCATGGTTATTTTTTCAATTTAAAAACACGAAATGTCATTTTTCACCGAACAACAGTTCCTAACATAGCGGTCGGTACAAAATGACATTTAGTTTTTAAATTGAAAAAATAACCATTAAAATGCACTTTTTTCGAAATTTTTGGCAACTGAATTGATTAGTACTAGTTAATATCTAACTACTACAACTTTTTAAATTTATTTTTTTCGTCCGTATTAAGCGTGTCCCGGTTTTGTAAATATTTTCCCTTATATTTCACACAAACAAGGGACCAGATGACGTGAGACGACGTCACACACTCTCCAATCTCTTACAGGGCGTTTTCGCGGGCTTTAATAAAATTCAAACTTGTAGAAATAATTTAATTATGAAAACGAACTTTAAAAAAAATACTGGTATTTAAGTATGCGCGTCATCTACATGAAAATATTTTTTAAAAGTCAAAATATTTTTCACTCTTCCCTATTGTGTAAAATTGTCCACGGTACCGATCGCCCATAATTGATTTCGTGCCCAGAGCACAGCGGCGGCAACGTTCACTGATACTATTGACTATGACTATGACTATTGATAGCATTGTGAACGGACTTTCTATTTTGGACGTGACCCGACTCCTTATAGGGTGGGATTTGTGTTCCTACTTTAGATCTGTCTATCTATCTGTCTAGTCTAGTTTAGTTCCTACCTTGTACCGGGAAAATAGGGTTGGGATAATAGATTTCAAATGAAAGGTCGGTGTTTCGATTTTCGATAAAAAATATGTCTTATCTTTACCTCTACAATAGAATCATTATGAGTAGGTACTATATTATTTTGTACCCACCGAAAATTTTCTGTCGAAGAGACAACCAAAATTCCGTTTGATATATATATTACTAGCTGATACCCGGCATGCGTTGCAATGCCACTTAAATAAAGAAATTGTTTCTCTCTGCGTGTCCTTTCCCATTCGTCCCCTTACGCACACCTTTTCCCCACCTTCGTCCCCTTCCCCTCCCGCGTTCCCTTTTCACCTTCCCGGCGTTCAACCTCCTCTCTCCCGCTATATTTCTTCTTGCAAACCTCCCCCTCCTTTATTCCCCTCCGCCCCTCCCGGCTTCCCACCCCCTCCCGCCTTTTTTCCCTGCCGCCATACTCCATAAAATACACTCATTTTTCAAACAACTTGCCTGTCCTATTGCAATTTTTTTTTTGCAAATTTCATAACTCCAGAACTCACCAATATAGAAATATTGCTATATAGAAACCTTTCCACAACAACTCACCATTTTTTTATCGCAATCGGATGAATAGTATAGGAAATATATTTATATACATATATCAAATGCGCTAACTGTCAAACAAATAGTCGTTAAGTTTTCTGAAATTATCCAATTTTGTAATTGGATAATTTCTAATTTAATTTTTTTTTCCGTAAGAACCTTCTACAAAGTATAAGAAAACTTGAAAAAAAAGATGAATGAAATAGGTATAGTCGTTATGAAGTTATGGCGTGACCAAGGGAAACAGGGAATCATTTTTATATATATATATATACCTAGATTTACTGACCATATTATGAGAGAGAACAAACTGTACCATTCTCGAGATGGCTTTAAAAAGCTGAAACCGGTTACGGTTAATAAATTAAAGTGGAAATAAGTTTAATATTTGTTTTATTACATTATTTAAAATGTAGTTTTTCTCGGTTATAAAATGTAGTTTGTTGTCAACACACATCGCACAATCAACAAAATACCTAACACCTACAACTAGGTATGTCAACATAATTTACTACGTTTTACGGTATTAGTGAAGGTACACATTCCGTATTTTATGAGTGTTTTGTGTAAGTGACGTCATAAGATACTACTTCATCATCGTTTGTGATGCTGGTTCCCCAAAGAAAACGGAAGGCGTGGGGACATGTTGTTCACGTCGCGCCGTTCGAAAGGTCAAGAACTATTCTATCTATCCAGTAGATATTATTGTTATTGGTGCAAAACGTATTGTATTGTTAATAATAAAAATAACATGTAAAAGCCCAGCGGGGCGTCTAATACAAAATAAATAAAAACCTACTAACTACATATCTGATTTGCGTTTTACACTGTGTTTTTTTTTATACCGAATCATATCTTATCTATACACGTTTTATAGGAAATCATATCGGGACCCATATGATTTTTTTTACTTTACACGAGCATTATGTGTATTATTACAATTTCTCTTCAAGACCCATGTTCACTACTTCCTCTCCTCAAAAAGACCCTCTTCACAACATCTTAAAAGATGACTAGGCCCCGAGGGAAATTATTTCCCTCAGGGCCTCCTGTGTGGAGATAATCTAAAAAAAATGTTTTCCACCACGGCTACTATTTTGAACCGGAACCACAACGTAACAAAAAAAATTACAGACAGATGAAATTCATTCCAAATGGTCGAGTTAAATAGGACTTCGTTACTTCCGCTCAGTCAATTAATTTGCAATCGCCTGATTTTACACCCAATACCTTTGGTTCCAATTCCGATGAACTTTTCGAGCTTGCCGGTAGAAATGTTAAAATTGAATCATTTTTGGTAATTTATGTTGGAATCTTGAACATTTGTAAATAGGTATAAATTTTTATGTGAATACCGCACAAGAATCCCAACTGCTCCCGTCTGGAGCCAGTGAGACTATGACATCCCCAATTGGGCTAGGTTGTGAGGATGAAGTTATTGAGGGAATAGGAAGGTGGAGAAATACCTGGCTATTCAGATCTGGTCACTGAACACGCCTAACGACATTTCATTGATACTGAAAGTATCTTCTCCTTTGGAACGTGCCGCAAATATACTTAAGTATATTATTTTTAATTAATTAATTGTGAAATAACGCGAGTTAATCAAATAAACTTTATTTGTGCACTGCGGAATTTTGAACCCCCGACCTTCGGATTGCTAGTCGAGAGCCTTGCCCCTCGACATATATTGTACCTAAAGTATTGATTTTGCCGTACAAATTTGCATCACTGCCATCAATAACATTGATATAGGTATCAGCGTATAAATTGCCTTGTACTGGTTCAGGGTTCTGCCTATGCCTAGTAGTTGGTTATGGCATTTGGTACTTGTCGGTAGCTCAGCGGGTATCACCATTGCTCCATTGCCTTGGCGCACATTAGCGTCTGATTCCCCGTTGTGGAAAGTCGCGTACAGCAATACTACCTTTGCCGTTGTCAAAACGTAAACAATAATAAAAGTTATAAGTTGTAAGCCGCGCGTGTAAACAACACACAATCAATACAAATAATGACAGTGACGCGAGTGTTACCGAAAATATAAATACCGTGTAAAAAGCTTTGCGTGCTTGTTAATAAGTTTAATATTTCACTGTGGTTTTAACAATACCGTTAATACAACCTATAAATTTAATAATAAATAACTAAATCTATAAAAATCGGAATACTAAATCTATTTTTGTTCTTAATAATTAATACGAAATCTGTTTTGTTTATATCATTTTAAGAGTGTCAGCCATTTCTCTTTTCAATATAACTATAACCACTGGAGCGACAGAGCAATTAAAATATTATTTCTCGTGTTGCTAAAGGATTTTTTTCCGCCCACATTAAAAAAATCATACCTCTGAATTTGAATATAGAGACATACAAACTGATTATAGTTCTATGTAGCCGATGAATTCCCCTATCTTTTGTCTATTAACACATATTTGTAGGATTCATAAAAAAAATATAATTAAATCTTTAACTTAAAACATTTTAAAGAAGCCAGAGAATATTTATTTTGTTATATGTTGAATGTACAATATATTATATGTATAGTAGTTTTAATAAAAAAATAATTGAAAATTTGCCACATTTTGGCAACAAAGCAATCCGAGGTTTTGGAAATAGTGCCATAATGTGGCAAAAAGCGAAGAAGACCAAACCAAAAAATTAGGTGTTTAAAATTTAAAAGAAATCAACTCATAAAAAACGGTGTTTTTTCTGTAATCTATTTTCAATTTTTTTTTGTTTGACTGAGGATTGAACTTTTCTTCCCATTGATTGGCTAAAATAAGTGAATACCGCAAACGGCTCTAACACCCAATTGGATAGGACTTAGATTTATTTCGGATATCTATTAACTGCTGTAAATTTTTTATATAAAATTCAATTTCAGAGAAATGTGTATATTTCCGCGTGTGAACCTGTGATTGCCATCAAAATTTGATAGAATGCATTGTCATCGACAAAGAGTCTATCTGCTCGATCGGATGTCAGGAAGTGGGTTAATTTCCACTTCCAAGATTCCGTTTAATTGATTATCACAAGAAAATAAAATCAAAATTCAAAAAGATGTATGTATAACAACGGAGAATTAATTAATAAACAACCTTAAAACAATAATAACCACATGACCACTATATGTGACCGAGCCACAGTTTGATTTGAACTTCTTCGAATTGCAAAACGGTCGTCAGTAAAAATTACATAAACAATGTGTAAAGCATTATTAAAAAAATGTATATTTTAATATAAAGAAATTTCACTGTGTTCTCAAAATTAAAACCATCAAGTTAAAATCTACACATTTTACGATGTCCGTACCTAAAATGTCGGTGACATCCAAAATAAAATCATCATCGTGTTTTTAATGTTTTTTTGGTTTTCCGTCCCATTTTCCCGACATTTTAAAGGGACCAACGAACAATTTCACCTGTTAATTAGTTGAATGAAATTGGGGATTGCCATGAACGTATGATCAATGAGCCAGGACTAATTGGTATAGGGAGTACAGGGGTCACTGGATATTCAATAACCGCTGAACCTTGCCGTATTTACTTCCCTGTCCATTTACCAAAAATTCAACCCCCGGCCTGTGCACTTCACCGTGGTTCACTTGAAATTATCGGAACTTCCATTTGGGCGGAAAACTTTCTGGGTGAATATTTCACTTTCAGGCAGACACGCAGTAGTAGGAAACGCGGATAGACAGACAAATATCGGAAAGGGTTCCTCTCTTCTACGTTAACACTTTATTATTCTTGTCGCTTGTGGTTCGACCAGATTTCACAAGATTTAAAGAAACAACATTCATTTGAAAAAGCGTTTTTACTGGTCATTATTCTTTTTTTATCTATGTACTGTTTTCGTAATCCTAAAGTACATTATATTTGTGTTGTTTTTCCGGGGGTGGGGGGGTACATCAGTATTATCATTTCAGTGAAAGGTGTTTATGATTTTATCTTAACGTTTAATTAACGTTGTGTTTTAGTTCTGAAATTTAGAAAGATGCATTTGGGACAAATTTGCCAAAACCTCTTTAAGTTCAAAGGCGTTCTTGTTCATTTCCAGATCTCTCTACTCTA
This sequence comes from Limnephilus auricula, assembly GCA_951813805.1. Taxonomy (NCBI): domain Eukaryota; kingdom Metazoa; phylum Arthropoda; class Insecta; order Trichoptera; family Limnephilidae; genus Limnephilus; species Limnephilus auricula. The sequence goes on from OX638403.1 coordinate 18,856,208, forward strand.
CCCACGAATGTTAGATCATCTTAATAAAGCTAGTGTTAACCAAAAGCTCGTAATAATAGGAAACATTTTATTTTTTAAATATTTTTCAATTCTATGCTATTTTCGCTAAAAATAATACAAATTTGATTTTTATATATTATTTATCTTCTAGAATAAATTTTCCTAGTGAAAGTGCTTTTCTCTTTTTCGAACAGTGAAGTGAACCAAACGTCGATTCCGATGTGGAATTTGTATTGACAATATTGCGAGTTTCGCCTTGTCCGTTCCAAGGATCCCCCATACAATATGGTTGTGAACACGCGCGGTAATGGTATGTCGAAATGATGATTATAAATGCCTAAAACTGTTGTTGATTACGTGTGTCGATATTTGCGCAATTTATTACTTACATTATTACGTCATGTTGTTTTGTTTGTGAACTGGCTTATTTGTTGGGCTCTCCTTGGTGCAAGTTTGGTCTGCCGAACTTGTGGCATGCGGCATTCAAGTCTTGTTTTTGTTGTTGGTACATACTTGGCCAATATCATACACAATATATCGTTATTAAACCACTATTATATTTTTTGATAAGAATTAATTTAAAGGTTAAGAAAGTGGGAAAGATGCGAGGTTGGGAATTAATGACCTACGACCTCTTTGTCATTTATTATAATTTTGACCATCGAAATGTGGCTGGTCTTGAAATAATGTCAATAGGATTATAAAAGAGGTACATGTCTAGTATTTCTTACGACATTATTTTAACAGGTATTTTGTGCCACTTTTTTTATAATTTATCGCGCAAAAATGTATATAATAAATGCCATGGTTTTATCGTCTGTAAATCAATTTAATGAAATGTTCAGTAATCGATTTACAATCACGTCGGAAATATGATGTAACTCTCTACGTTTTGCATTTTTGCATGATCTAACGAATTCCGTCACGATCCATAAAGTTCGCCCGCACCCAATACAAAAAACGACAGACAGACTCATACGTATACCTCCTTCATCTCCCGTTGCAGCACGTATTGCAGGATGTTTTGAAAATTTTGGTGTACGGTTATATTGTTAATGTTTTTTAACTTAGAACATTAAAAAAACGGTAGGTATTGGACCAGTTCGAATCAGGGTGAAGGATTAATCGGATACTCGACTGAGTGACCAGCGATGACATGTGGAAGTATATTTTTGTTGGGTTTTGAAGATATTTTTTAAAAAACATCTCAAAAGTCACCGGAGATCAAAATTTCATTAACATTATTTAATTCAAATTATGTCAGGAATCACTGGTTAAAGTAACTGAAGTACAACCCTTAACATCCTGTATATCTAAAAAAAGTTGATCTTAGCCGTGATTTAAACTCGGGCTAACACTATAATAATAGTCTTGCGCCCGCCCCACGTTTAAATTTGACATTAAATTAGTGTTTGTTTTTTCAGTCACATTCTGTAACAACAGTTTTCACAGCTTCGTGCACGTTATGAACTCAGGGTAAAAATAATATTATGACGTCCAGCACGCGCGTATCTGGATACCTTTGAGCATTGTTTTGACAGATTGCTAGAATATATTTTGTCTAGTTGAAAGCTGCGTATTTATAAATTTAACGGTCGTCTACTGATTTCTACATTAATGGTGCTAGAAAAATGTCTGCCTAAAGCATAAAGGCCTGAACCTAGGCTTGCCTTCACTGTCTAAAGTATTTTTTTATGGAGGTTGCAAAATTAACCCTTTTTCTTAAAGTTTTTTTTTAATATCCGCTATTATTTTATTTCAATCGCTCATGTTCACCAAAGTAATCGTGTGTTCTTGATAAATCTTTTTTTTATCGTAAAACATCACTGCAGTTTTGTATATACGAATGTTTCTGCTTTCTTTCAAGAAATTTATTATCTTCTGGTAATTGTCTGCCAGTCTATTACCCAAGTTTTAGGGGTCCAGCTGTTTTATTCGATTTACATTCTCAATTTCTCTCAACTGTATACACATTTGGAAAATTCGCATAAACATATTCTCCGCCGCGAGACTTTTACAACTCTGAAGAATGTTCATAATCGTAATTTAGTTCAGCTTTGAAAATGCGTTATTTGCTGCGTATTTCTATTATCACAATTAGATTCCTATCGTCAAGTTGTAAAGAAATCCTTGAACAGTGCTAAAGAATTCCCAGTGCCGTTGGATGGTAACCTCCCTACAGACGTATAGACAAACATAGTTGTTTTTACGGTGAATATTTGTTTGCGCTGACAAATTAGCCGTCAGGTAGCTGTTAGGAATTTTTGGCCAGATTGCCCAGAAGTTAGAGGAATGAGACTTACAGTAAAAATGACGTAGACAAATAGAATGTGGCTACTTTTATTTTAATAAGATTTTTTCCGAGAGATTGGATTGAGATGCAGCGAGAATATAAATGAGATATATATTGGTTTAGAGAGCTTCTATTCTTTTTTCCCTTCTCTAATTTAATGTATTCTGCCCGTCCAATGCAACTAACTAATAAAGAAAAAGAAGATGCGCTCGTAGTGTGTGAAGCTTTTAACATTTTTGTTTTCATTTCTTGTTATATTTTTTTACGCCATTAAAAATTTATTCTCGTTTTTGGTTAATCTCCCTAGGTACATGCGCTCCCTAGGTACATCTCCTTAGCTTTTATAATTTGCTAATGTGTCAGATTTTCGTGATTTGTTGTGTATAATAATAGGTTAATAAGTTATTGGATTTAGAGCGAACCCACGGCACTGACGGCACCTTCAAAATTACGACAATGTTTTTCAACGGTACCGTATTTTTAAAATGGCTTATTAGCTTATTACGGTAAGAACACTAGTTTGGCTAAACCAATTAATTTCAGCGCTTCCCACGTAACTGGTTTTCAGGTTAATTTCGGTATTTTTCCGCTTGAATCGCCATCATAATAATGTTTGTATGAGAGCATTGTTAGTTATTGAACACACCGTGAATGACTCCGTTCATAATTGCAATTAGCTTATTTATATCGCTAATGACATATTTGTTTACCGTTATGGCTTAAAGGTTATAGCATTATTTTTAAATGTATTTCGGTCGTATAAAATGAAAACCCGGGTACCGTCAAATAAGAATAAATTATTTCGAATTATAATAAAATAATGAGGTGTTTTCTGTGACTTGTGGTCTTTTATACATTTACAAATGAATTTTAAAAAAATTGTCTCGAAATTTTTAGATTAGATTTTTTGTTTCGTTGTCGGAATGTGTAATTGTTCAGTTATTGGAATGATTTTATAAAACAGCAACAAGTTATTTTGTTTACGAAAAATAATCTATATTAATCCACCGCTTTGATGATTAAAATTTCTTGCTGAAATCCCCTGCTGTGTTTTTTCTGAATTAATCTCACAATGTCTGAGAAAAATACCATTATTCTAATGAAAACTCGTGTTATTTTTTCAATGTTTACTTCTGATACTTTCACCGCCTGTTCTCTCAGGCTAGAAGGCAATGAGGAAGTGTAATATTGTGAATTGTGACATTTCCATCGGGAAATAATATATCGATCTCAGATCACGACTATCGGTAGCCGAGCTCTCGGCTCGGCGGCACGATCCGTCAGACTTGGAATGCTTTCATAAACCCAACTCGGATCCGGAAACATCAAGCTAATTGAATTACATGCCAATTTATATAATATTGTAGACTTTTCTTAGGTTTTTCTCCTTTCTACATCGAGTAGGTACTAAAAACCCTCGAGTTGGCAATTTGCAGTGAACGCTGTAATTGAACCGAGTATTTGACGTTGAGATAGTTGAATGAAACGTGCATACCAAGAATAGTTACATCTAGTTGGAAGTTATCGCATCGTTACTATTTAATTGGACTGTCGGAAGTCGGAATCTTGTATACATGTACCTATTCTTTTAAATGCTTCTCTAAAAACCCACTTTATATGCTGATGCTTACAAGCAACACAATTGTTATTTTCTTCTAGATCCATTTTGGTTTTCAATTGAAGAAGTCGATTTGGCGATATTCTATTATCTTTGTTAAAATAATTATTTTGATCTCTCTTCTCTTCAGAAACTATGTTAATAAATGAAATTTACTATGACGCCCAATGTACCATAATATTATTCTCTGTCGTAGTGAGTTTCCCTGATTCCACGTTTTTGGATTCTCAATTAATAAACCACATTTGAATACGCCTCGAAATCAAGGTACAAATTCTCCTCCAGATTCCCCAGTTAATAATTCACATACTCAAATTCTCAAACCATGGCTAAAATTGCTATATATTCTGCCAGGTTCGTTTTTACGACTCGAAATCGAGGTACAAATTCTCCTCCAGATTCCCCAGTTAATAATTCACATACTCAAATTCTCAAACCATGGCTCAAATTGCAATATTTTCTGCGAGGTCCGTTTTTCCAATTACTCGCACGCATTGTGAATTGTGAATACCTCAACTAACAATATATTTTGTTTGTTTGTTCCAGCCCACGATGGTCTCGACAACCGCTCCCTGCTGGAACAGTCCCCGCACCAGATCCAGCAGTACGAGATCCGCATCAGCCGGGCGGCCGGCGGCCTGGGACTGTCCATCGCGGGCGGGCGCGGATCTACGCCCTTCCGCGGGGATGACGATGGCATCTTCATCTCTAGGGTCACGGCCAACGGGCCGGCGCACAACGCGGGACTCAGGGTATGTCATACATATTTTCTGCTTCTTTTGGTCTTCTGTCAGCTGTCGTTAATTCCTCTGCCTGTTCTATTTCCATATCCCATCTGGTTCTCCCCTTTTCCATATTTTCAATATGTGCAATCTTCGAACGTCCACTATCTTGAGTTTCGTACTTTTTCAAAGATAAATTTCGTAGAATCCTCAATTTTTTCGTAAATCGAAAATTCAATTCCAAAGATAACAACATCTATCATTTCGAGATTCGGTAAGCATCGTTTGTGTTACCTTTAACATTATAAACATTTTCAACTTTATGGGTATTTTTACCGATTTTTCATGAATTTTTAGAACTTGCAAGGTATTTCACAAGGATCCGTTTTGGTCCCTTTAGAAAATATTTTTATTTATAGGTATTTGCCATAAAATTGGACGTAAAATTCACCAAAGATAATCTTAATGGTATTTCTACAATTTATTACAGCGCTGGTGTCTAGGATGAACGAAGTATGTATGAAGAATGAGTTAATGATGAACGTAAGTAAGTCTAAAGTCATGGTGTTTGAAAGACAGAGAGAACGAAAACAGTGTGTAATATAGTTGTGAACGATGAATACTTGGAGCAGGTGGATGAGTTTGCGTATTTGGGAAGTATGTTTACGAGAGATGGGAAGGCTGATAAGGATATTGAAAGAAGGGTGAATGCAGGTAACTCCATTAATCGTGGACCAAACGCCGTTGGCGCCAACAAAAAGCTGTCCAAACAAGCGAAGCTAGCAGTCCGCAATGGAGTGCTGGTACCCACCCAGATGTATGGTAGTGAAGCATGGAACTGGCAGAGGAAGGATGAAAGTTGACTAAATGCTGTAGAGATGAGATCCCTGAGGCGTATATGTGGTAAAACCATGTATGATCGTGTGGTGTGAGAAATGTAGATATCCGCAAAGAATGCAAGGCTGATGTAAGCGTAATTAGTAAGATTAAGAAAGGGACCCTCAGATGGATCGGGCATGTAGAGCGAATGAACGAAGAAAGGAGTATAAGGAGGATATATGACGCAAAACTGAATGGAGGAAGAAGTTGTCGACGCCCGAGGAAGACATGGCACGATCAAGTGAACCAGATACTTGAGTCAAACCATATCAGGAGTCGGAATAATAGAAGAGCATGTATGAGAAGATGTGTCAAGACCGAGTTGATTGGCGGTCCGTCCTCTCTGCCTACCCCTGGGGATAAACGGTGTGATGGTTATTTAGTTATAATGTATAATTATTACAATAATTTTTCTTTGCAGGTGGGAGACAAGGTGGTCAGCGTGAACGGCACAGTGGTGGTGGATGTAGACCACTACTTTGCAGTAGAGGTTCTCAAAGCCAGTGGACCAACACTCATTCTTGTTGTTACAAGAGACACTCCTGCATCTACGAGGTAAAACCCTTTCTCTTCTTTGGGGTTTGGTTGTTTTTTTATTATTCTTGTTTGGTGCATCTTTATAAGAGCCGGTGATGCAAACTTTTAGCTTAAATGTAACTACGCAGAATATTATTATGGATAGTAGTACATATCAGTACTAGTACATACATTCTTTTGTTATAATTCTTATGCTGGAGATGTTTTGTAAATCAAGCATCATGTATTTGTTATGTTGATTGATTGATTATTATAATAATAATGGTATTGTTTGGTTTGACAGATCACACAGCCGGGCAGCGAGCGGTGCGAGTCACCAGTCACTAACAATGGTGGAGACTCCAGTGTCACTGGAGAATGGACAGGTGTGCTTTATTGTATTATTTCATATGTATATACGATATACACCTTTACAGAGATTTTACATTAAACATAATATATTATATCCTTGAAATTCAGTTACAAAGAAAGAAAGAAAATTATTAATAATGTATTAATTATTAATAATTGTTGTATTCCCTTAAAAATAATATTGTCGATTTTTAGGTTATAATGGGCAAGAAGTTAAGTCCTCTGGTAATAGCCAATCAGTATGCGCAACAGGCTGAGAAGAAATCTACTCCCAGCCCTCAATCAACTCCCCCACCTCAAGGTAAAATATCAAATATTATTATAAACTTTGTTTGTTACCAGATGACAGGAATTTTCCTGACATGTCAGGAATTTCAGCTGTCTGTCAGGGAAACAGGAAAAATTGGAAAAAATTGGAAATTGTCAGGAATTTTGAAAAATATTAAAAATATATATAGATGTCGACAGTGAAGTCTTATTGTTTTGAAGGACAAGTGTGCAATATATATAATAGAATTTTGGATTACGGAATTTACAGGGATTACGGAATTCCTGGCAGAATCGAATAAAATGACAATAAACATGATTATGCAGGCGAAATTACCAGAAAAATTCACAACCTGAAATCCCCTAGCCACCCCCGCCCCAGGATGGATGGTGTACACCGGGTGTCATTCATTCGTACCGATAATGCGGTGAATTTATAATTCCTGAATTTCTCTATCCCCCCCCCCCCCTCCAGGATGGATGATTTATGGATCCGTTAAGTTTACAGGAATTTTTTGCTAAGTCAGGGATTTTGTCAGGGAAACTCATTTTCGGATCTGGTAACCCCTAAGAGTATGGATATTAGAGAGACGGCATGTGAAGTGTGCCCGCGCGCTCCAAGTGTGCCTTTTCGAGAATTTTACCCAAACGGCTTACATTGGCTGCTGGTTTTTGGCCGTTTAATACGTTCCGACAGCAGCCATTTTACATGGTGACAGCCAATGTCAGCCGTGTGGGTAGAATTCTCGAAAAGGCACACTTGGAGCGCGCGGGCACACTTCACATGCCGTCTCTCTAATATCCATACTCTTAGGGTAACCCTAATCCCGAAATACTCGATTTCGAAAATTTATTATCAAATAATTTCATATTTTTATCTCCAAAGTAACCATTCCCAATGGTAAAATGTTGGAATTCTGACAATGTGTAAACTTGCAGTTCTACACAATTTGTGTTTTAATATTTATGGTCTCCAGCATATTTCATGTAACCTACAAATCTCAATTATGTAATGTATTGTGATGTCATAGCATAATGTTGTCCCATTATAACATTAGACAAGTGCGAGTGGGCAGACAGTGGGAACTAGGATGAGATTTAACATCTTCAATTGGCTCTATGGCTGAATTTAGGTTAAATTTGATAGATGTGTCAATTATCACCATCAACATGATCACTATAAATAACCCTTGGAGAGTCCTGACATCTTTATAAAATAACCCACTTGTGCTGGTTTCCTTATGTCTCCCTTTAGTTCCCTACATCTTACGTGAACGTGGTATTCCCCTGCGTACTGTCCAGTCATCTAAGTTTAGGCCTCCAAGCACTCCTTTATCCTGCAGGCTTATTGTAGAGAAGCTCTTTGATGGTTGGCCACCTCCCATTCTGCCCAATGAAGATGGTTCCAGTTTTGTAAATCTTGCTGTTAGCAAGTCCTCAAACAATTTGCATAGTTTTCTGGTTAATAAATGCTGTTGTTTCTTATCATTTGGAAAGTCAGAAAATCTTTGTCTGAATGAACTCTTTTGGAGTTTTATCTATTTTTGAAAAAAACTGTATGAAAACCAAAATATTGCAAAAGCGATAAAGAAAAGTTACAAAAAAATTAGTTGGCATAAAAAATATAAACATTTAAGTACACAAAAAAGGTTACACTTAGGTTAAAGGTTAAATAATAAAAATTATTAAATTAAATTATTAAAATTATTATTTATTTTAATTAAATTATTTAACCTTTAACCGCTTGGACACATAAGCTTGTTTTCACGATAATTTAACGTAGGTAGACATAGGAATGACGTATGGCCCGTACCTGAGTTATTAACACACAGTTAAAGGTTGAATAATACTTAATGCTTATATTTGTGGTAGGACACATGGAAAATATTCACATTTCCTGCAGGACAGTTAATTAACCTTGTAAGGGGCATAACCTAAGAGTATGGATATTAGAGAGACGGCATGTGAAGTGTGCCCGCGCGCTCCAAGTGTGCCTTTTCGAGAATTCTACCCACACGGCTGACATTGGCTGTCACCATCTAAAATGGCTGCTGTCGTAAAAATGTCGGAACGTATTAAACGACCAGAAACCAATGTAAGCCGTTTGGGTAAAATTCTCGAAAAGGCACACTTGGAGCGCGCGGGCACACTTCACATGCCGTCTCTCTAATATCTATACTCTTAGGGCATAACCATTGCTAAGGTATTTTACACCTGGTGTGCTAGCACGGTCGCTCGATATGAAGTTACCGACCGATTGTCGGTAACTTCTCATCGTTCCCTAGGACAACTGCAGATCTCAAACGTACAAACGACAGTTGATTTCGAATACTTTAAGAACACTTAGTCATTGTGAACTGTCACCTATTCGTTTGCGATCTGCAGTTGTCGTAGGGAACGATGAGAAGTTACCGATAGTTATCCTACCGATCGTTATAGAGCAAGCGTGCTAGGGCCCCTGGGAAGAATCAGAAGCCTATATTGGTGGCCTCTCATGATATTATCCGGGACATAGAATCCTAATTTAGTCAAAAAAATCTGGTATTGATAATAAACCGTTCAGAAGCTTATAAGCCATCAGGAGTAATGCGACTGCACTAGTCTCCTAGAACTAAGGCTGCAGATACCCAGCATTCCCGAGATAAATGCTGTTGAAACCGAAATCGAACTCTCATCTAGAGGTATTGTAAAAGTTTCAACCATAGTAGTACATTGACTGGGACAGTTATGAAACTGAAACCTTAAAATTGCATCAAATTAATGACATCTCAACTAAAAAGCGCTGATTTATCCACAGTGTTTGTAATATAACAAGTGCATAAAGTACCTATGCCTATTGCCTAAAATCGTTTAAAATGCCCCCCAAAGCACTTTTTACTCTTGATAGCATAACCGACTTAAATCTATTTTCTAGGTTATTGTTGATAGTAATTTAATGATGTTTTTTTCCTTACAGTATACATGCAGAAGATCCTGGTGCACACAACTCTCATTAGGGATGGTCACGGATTAGGTTTCAGTATAGCCGGAGGAAAGGGTTCACCTCCGTTCAAGGTAAACTAAACATTTATTTAGATTACATCTTACTTACATAATGCTTACAAAGAGCATCATCTTTCCACGAACTTCTTTATACAATATTATTAATTTGTAAGAATAGAATAATATTTCTCTTGGTTGTTTTTTATAACTGCTAAAAAAGGAATTATTTTATTTTCTGCCACATAAGTTGACAAAAATAATGAATGTATATTTTTATGCACATGACATTCATAAAAAAAAAACATTACATCGTCGGTTTGCTACAAGATGCTTAAAATATTGTTTGCTGTAGTATTTTGATATAAACCAATTAGAAATTTAAATGCTCAGCAAAGGTAACCCTGCAGATTCCTAAATATACCACAAAGTGTAACAGTGATCGAAAATAAAACTCAGCTGTGTTAGTGACAATTTCAACATTTTTGCAAAATTTTTAGTTGTTTGATTGGTGAAAGTGGCTATTAGTGACATCTTGCAGCAGACCAGCGATATGTGTTGTACGTGTCATTTGAACGTTTGTCTTGTCCTCTGTGGTAAACTAATGGACTTATAATGAATATATGATTATAAATTGGCAGATGGATGAGGTCACAACTGTGGGAGATGGTATAGTCAAGTGGAAGGCTGAAAAGGTGAGGTCTAGTTCCCTTATCGGCCGCTTGTCACGTGTAAATGGAGGCTTATACAATTATAATTTTGATCTTATTTGTTACGCTGTACTGACGGGGTATTTACTTTTCAGGACGGAAGTGAAGCGATCTATGTGTCTCGCATTTCACCCGCAGGGGCGGCGGCTAGAGATGGTAAACTTCAAGTTGGAGACAAAGTTGTTTCTGTGAGTAAATATCATTTTGGAAAATTATAATTTTTGTGATTTAACCGTATTCATTCTTACTTAGCGGTTTTACTTGATATTGAGTAATTTCTTTCGTACTTACTCGCTTCCAGCCATCGAGCGAGGCTCTAGGGTGTGCAAGTTACATCGAGTAAGTTAATAGCGGCACAGAGCTGAGCTACAGCCAAAGGAAGACTCTAAAAAAAGCCACAGTTTCTTTCGCATTGTAGACATGCTGAGGCTCAAACAACTTTTCGGCATACACTAAACGTTCGACCCAATGTCGTTGAGCAAAACCGTATGTGTGAACATCACCTCGAGCCTTCGTTTTTACTCGATTGAGTAAGATCGAATGTGCGTACTAGGCTTTTAAGTTCTCCTTTTTCGCTTATAGCAAATATTTGTGGGTAACAGTGCTGTTTCTGTATTCAAAGCTATTGATGCCAAAATGGACCACCACACAACTCTGTCTCGACAAACTCTTGTTGCATTATTCACATTCTCTCCTGTTAACCGACCCCAAAATTTTTCTAAATCTTAATTTGTTATAGTTGATGATACATATTTATTTACATACATGTTTTGTTTGATTTGATTCTATATTTTTTAAACAGATAAATGGAACAGAGATGGCGCATGCGCGGCACGAGCAGGCGGTGTCTCTCCTCACCGGGCACGAGAGGTTTGTGCGGCTCGTCGTGGAAAGAGAAACGCCTGTCATACCACAGAACTCCAGTAAGTTCATTCACATTCATTTATACCTGCCTAAGTTAATAAACCATGTCACTTATCAGAACGGATTGAAATCTTTAGAACAGATCTACTGTCTTGGGAAAGTTGTGTTTTTTCTACAGTTATATGTGAAAGGTGTTCTACAGATAAAGTTGAATTGATCCCTTTGCCACCGGTATACAGCGGGAAGAACCGCCAATTTATATTCTGTTACTACACTATACCTATATTATAATCGATAAAAAGGTACAATTGGTGTGCTAATTCACTCCGAAATTCCAATGGCAACTCTGTGCTCTATGTTAACTTCTTCTCTAATGTTTTCCAATCCCTATAACTTTCTCTCGTTAATTATAGTGTGTTTTTCGTAAACTAAACTTTTATCAAAATCATTTCAGGCTATCCAACATACAGACGTTCCATGACCGAGGATGCCGTACTCCAAAAGGTGGGAATCCAGACCAACAACTTGGTCACCACAAATCCCGTGGCTAACAATCAGTACAACACGCTGCCCAGTGGAAAGTCCCAAAACCCCGCACAACTCCAGCAGCTGCAGCAGAACGCTGTGGGCCAACAGCCCATCGTGACCAGCCAGCTGCAGAACCAGGTCAAACAGCAGCAAAACTCTATGGCCCAACCGCAGAACTTGGCCGGTAGTCAGCCAGTCTTGAGCGGTGCTACTCAGCAAGTGCCAAATAACGTTCCGCCACAGCCTGCACCGAGAAGATTCTCCAGCTTGTCACCTGAGGTCTGTTTATCAGCTTTTTGACTGCTTATTCAAATTGTCACAATATATATTGAAAGGGGTGGAAGATATTCTCAGTTTCTTGAGGGATCACCATGAAAATCACTTTTTTGGCTCTGAACATTCCCCAAAAGTTTTCGTGGTAATCTCATCATTATCATATTTCAGAGTTCCTTTGATACTGTTTTCTCTTATCCAACATTTACAACATTTGATGTTCCTGTTTAACATTACATATTGATTTTTCGAAAAAGTGAACATTTCAGAAAATATGTAAATCATGCTTCACAATAAAGTTTCATTAAATTATTGTGAATCAGGTGACTTTTATTACTAAAATAATAACAAACAAAATCACGCCGTTGATTTCATCGAATAATATGCACCAAATGAATCAAATACCTACTTTATTTTAACTTGTAAAGGCCAGCATAGGAAAAATATTTTTTTTCAATACGATGTAAAATATTTGACAGTTCTCACCTTTCTTACGAACTCAATTTTTGTAACATTTATTTTGTTGTTGTATAACAAAAATTACATCTAAATAATGTAGATAAAACGAACTTCCTAATAATCACTAAAATCTATGCTTTCCACAATGGATTTATATAAAAAACATTGAAAAATATAGACTTCGAAAACGACTCCGTTCATATTATCAAGCGGCAGCCATTTTGTCCACCATCTTTGATGCCCGGCGCGTCATTGGGAATTAATTTGAAATATTCGTAGTGGCTAGACGCTATCCAGTATTTCGTTACGTCAAGAACAAGAATGGCCCAAGCGATTCTGACCTTGATCTTCATACAATTTCTTTATACATAAGGGACAAAATCGCTTAAAAAATTCGGACCCGACGGGGGGGGATTGCGGCCCGCAACGGGTACCACTTTATTTTGATTTAAATTGGTCGACCAGTTTCGGTCAGAAACAAAGTACATATTTGTTTGCTTTCTTCGATAAATAATATGCAATTTACTGATATAAATTTCAGTTAATAATCTTTATCATGTGATTTCCAGAACACCCTCGGCATTCCCATTGTGGAGAACAGCACCAGTCATCCAGCGCCGGGGGCACAGACAGCTCAGGGGGCACAGGGAGCCCCCAAGGTGAACAACCACATCCCCAAGAATGTTTCTAACTCCACCAACGAGGTGTTTAATGAAGACTCACAGGTTTGTTGTCACCACATCCTACTTCCTACCTCACTGTAGTGTGAATGGGAATGCTTCAAGTTCTGTGATTAATTAGACACATTCATAACAACCTTACTATACTTTGCGAATATTACTTACAGTTGACTGTAATTGTCATTCAAAACATGTTGACCTTAATTTAAACCGTTTTTTTTTATGATTGAGTTGAATTTGTCTCATTTTCATTCTGGTCAGTTGTGATGGATGTCTGTTTAAATTTAGTGTATTTATTAGTATTATAATTTAATATTTTGTATATTTCAATATCGTTACGTATTAAATAATTATTTAGATCTCGTTGTACCGCTGCAAAGCTTTCAATTTTGTCCTAACAAATTCTTTGTACAAGCATTTTTTTACAAACTCTTGAAAATTGGCATGATCCTCAAAGTTTTATTAATAATTCGTAGATTTCATTAAAAATTATTACTTAGAAACCTTTTATTTATTATATCAAAATTATTGTCATTCGGAATGAATAATTATTCCTATTTCTCAATTATTGTGCATGGATCTAATTTGTATTTGTAATTGTGGTAAGTTTATTATATGGCACAAATGGGTTGAATCACAACATTTCAGCTTTTTAATTGAATCTTTCTGATTAACAAAACAAAATCAAAATGGTATTGCCATTCTTAATGAATACCTTCTAGAACCAAGTAGATGCAATTATGAAATCCATTATATGTACTGGCAAATATAACAATAGATAAGTTAATATTTGGGTGACAATGAAAAGTAGATTCAGTTTTTTAATATGAAAGCTTTGAAACTTTGTGATTTGGCTCTGGAATGCCTTGGAAACGATTGAACACGCGCAAGTCGCTTTGACAGCCCATTCCGCGGCCGATCACCAACGAAGACTTTGTGGCTATGATCCCGCCGCACTTCAAGGGGGGCCCCCTGCCGCTGGCAGCCCCCTCGGCCCCCACGATGCCCCCCCCGGGCGGGGTTACCGTCACGGTGCAGCGGGGGCCCGCGCCGCCCCCCGAGGTGCCCTTGCCGCCCTCCCCCACTGCGCTGGGCCTGGTCACAGAGACCATCACCAAGTCCACCTTCACCGAGACCACGGTCACAAGGGTCACCGACAACCACCTGGAGGAACCGCTGCTCAGCGAGGTATGATTGTGGTAGAGGGCAAGCAAGACGGACAATAAAGTGACACTTCTTTTTACATTCCTAACCTTCAGTCTTAAATCTTCAATCTTATTCATTGCCAGATGTCGATGCTATGGTGGCCCATAATAATACTGTCAGTACTATTACAGGGTGTAACAGGACGTACCTGAAAGATTTTAACCAGCGATTCGTGAGTTTATTTGGAGTAAGAAATGTAAATAAAATTTTGGTCTCCGGCGACATTTTTGATTTATTTTTTTACAAAAACATAAAAAACAGTAGGTGTTGGACAGTTGGGAGCGTGTTTAGAGGCTGGGCGGTTACTCGGCTGAGTGACCAGTGACGAGATGTGAAAGAATTTTTTGTTTCTTTTGTGAAAAAAATTTAGAAAAAAAAAAAATCTCTTCAAAATAGTCTCCGGAGACAAAAATTATATTTACATGTTTTACTCCAAATAAGCTCAGGAAACACTGGTTAAAATCTCTCGGGTATGTCTTGTTACACCTTGTATTTCGATTGACAATACTATTAAGTGTATTATGCATGATCGATTGATGGATTTTCAGAAGTATTGATGAATTTCCAAATACATATATAGTAATTCAGCTACTGAAAACATGATGTATGTATATACATGGCCAAAAGTATTATCATGATTAATTACATATTATGCCTTGTTGCAATTCTTAATTCTTTAGTCAATGTTTCCAACAGCCTTCAGTGTCCATCATCAGGACTGTAACGCTATCCGAAACAAAGGATGGTAGAAGGAGGAAACATAACACAGCATAATAACCCAAAAATTTATCACTATTATCGATGGCTATAATCTAACTGCAGGATAGAATAGCCTTTCTAATCTGATGCAGTTTTATAAAATATTCAGATAATTCAAACATGAGAAAAATTACATCCCAATTAACAAAAGGCGTATTTAAACACAGTGTTTTTTTACCATGTTGATTTTCTGACAGCGTTGAGTCAGTTTTACCTTCCATGAATAAACTTAAAAGATTACAAGCAAAAATAGGGAAAAATTACATATAGTCAAGAAACTCCTTTTGTGAGTTGTGCATTAATTATTTTTGTAGTTCCTAAATTTTTAGTCACTTTATTAACTGTCTTTTGTTTTTATGTAGGCATTTGGTTGTGGGATTACTTATTTTTATATTGAATTAAAATTTTCATCAATTTAATTTATTTGTTTTATATTATTGAGATAGTTATAAAATATTAACTTTTTAAATTTCATTCAATGTTATCATTATAATTGAAATTGATGAAAAAAATAAAAATTTACAATTATTATTACTTACCATAATATAAAGTATGTAGATTGAATTCATCACATTGCAGTATTTATTTAGAAAAGTAAACACAGTAACATCATGGTGGAAGATTGTTTAACACTTACATAATTCTGTTCTACTTATTTCTTTTCACACCAAACTCATCATCATTTTATTAAAAAAAGTCAATTAATCATCAACTATTGAAAATGAATATATCGACGCTAGAAAGGATAAATGACTAAAGCGCCATGCAGCTAGAAAGTAACAGTGACTGAAGCGCCGTAAGATGTATGGAACTTAAGCCATTTTTCCCTTCTAGATGGGTGGCGCTTTAGTCATTTATCCTTTCCAGCGTCGATATTATGAACAAAATATAATTTGATTCATCACCTTTCATTAGATGGACAGTAGACAATGTTTATCAATGTATCTCTGAATGCTTTCATTTGATTATTTTTTAATAAATGCTGTCCAATTTTTTTGCTTTGAATCTTTAATAGAAAATTAAGTTCATATAATTAAAATCACAAAAAGTTTCAACACAAATTGTAATATCCTTTAGAAAATGTGTATTGTTTACCTTTACATACAGTGTTTGTATCGGCTTTCATTTAAACTGACTAACCCTCACATGATTAGATCAATTTGTAATAATACCCTTGTTCGTTGGCCAGCCATACACCTTCAAGTATACTTGTCAAGTATAGCGGACAAGTATTCTTGAAGATGTACGGCAGGCCTAAAACTGTTTATGGAAATGTTATTGTTGCATGATGGAATTTGGTTCTGGTTAAGGTTTTCCCCCTATCTCTCTTACAAGTTAATCCAGTATATATTATATTTGCTCCAGTTTTTAGTGACCCACCCTTATTTAGTTGACCCTGATAGCACCTAATTAAAAAGATTGTAATTAAGCTATTTGATCAGTAATGTTAAAGTTTTTACACCCATTACATTATGAATATATTTTTGAATGCTAAACTTTCTTTAATTTTGATTAATTATTTTGCTAAATCATTATTAATGTTTTTGTAACTATATTAGTTATTTATTTTAAACATTGTTCAAATCCAGATATATATACTTATATTATTTTATATTTTGTCTGTAGATTGATAAATCTCAGCGTAATAGTGGCCTGATTGGCCTCACTGGTCATTTATGAGCATATTTTAATAATTATATAAGTCAAGCACCATTTTTTTCACTAATAAAATATAGTCTTCCTGTAGATAATATCTTTTGTAAAATAAATCTACCGAGGGCAACATCTTTCTCAATCGCATAATCAATATGTGGATCAAACAAGTGTTATTTTTACCCGGTTTGGGTTTCAAACATTAATTTGGTTTGAGTTTCTTTGTATTAACTCTATGCCTAAATAGGCTAAACAGAATCCTAGAAAATTTCTTCCATTTCCCATCCTCTGTCAAGCAAAGCCAAGTTTGTTTGTTTGGACTTAACCAACTAAGTGGGAATCAGAACAATAACAATTCCAATAATGTGGCATGCCAATTATGTGGTCATTATTTGCATCTTGAATGAAATTGTCATCATTCATTATTACATATTCATTGTCTTGTTTGGATTAATCAATTACACAAACTACCATGATTGTTTTGTGAAATAACACTTGGCTCAATCCTCACATCGGCGATGGGAAAATGTTGGCTGCTCAAACGAGGTACGGTTTATTTGCCATTTTCTCTAAGGATCACACAACACTCTAATCCGTGCATTTAATTACCTACAACCGTCACTAATAATGGCTTCTCTTCTTCATAGATGGCAACAAACACTTCAACACATTCTAAGGATCTTTTACAGTGGATTTTATAAAAATCATCAAAAAGAATTAAGAGAAGAGAAGACTTGTTTTATGTTAAAACCCGAGTTTTGGAAGATATTCATTTTCTGCTTTTAATCTTAGCAAAATTAACAAATGGATCATCGCAGACGCCAAATTAATTTTCATTCTGTCCATTTTTCTTGCTGTTTCTTCCTTTGAAGTTCTCATTCAAGCACTTTCCGGCTGTAATAATTAAATGCATGGCTACCTAAATTTCAGCTCAACCACGCGATGAAATCATTGGCTGGCAACACGGAAGCTTCTCACATCTCACGGAGCATGCAATAATTTATTCTCAAAATTTCAAACATTGTGTTGTGTCCCTTAATTTCTGGATCATATTAACTAATTTCAAGGACATCAAATATTTGTATCATACGATTTAGTCGATCGTTAGATTGTACATATTATTTTGTTTCTAATATGTATCATTTGAATTATGTAAAAATTTAACATAAACAATCATTTTGAAGTGTAAAAACTGTAGCATGAAATATTTATTAAGTATATACATAATATATTGTGAGCATTTAATGCACTTTTCATCGAATGCTCACAAGTCAAAATCCGTTAGTTGGCAAACTAAGACTGAAGTCCTTTGCATGGACACAAACTTACAGCCCCCAAAAACGTTTATGATTATGATTGCAAAAGAGTTAATTTTTAGGGGTAATTTAAAAAAATGCATTTATGGCATTGAAGCTTGCTTACATTCCCACTTTGGTTCGGCAAATTCTAATGCCCTCCAACAATATTTTACCTTGAACTGTTTACTCCGCAGGATGTGGTGCTATCCAAGGAAGGAGGATCTCTCGGCTTCAGCATCATCGGAGGAACAGACCATTCCTGCACTCCATTTGGTGCCAAGGAACCGGGAATATTCATATCTCACGTGAGTCTTTCCTAATTTTTCCCTTTTTTATAGAACAATCACTGCAAATCACTGCACATAACTTAGTATTGAGAAATGTATCCACATTAACAATGCAAATACTCCCTTTGCAGGTTGTACCCGGTGGCGTAGCAGCCAAATCCGGCAAGTTGCGTCTTGGCGACCGCCTGCTGAAGGTCAACGGCAAGCCGCTGGTGGGAGCGACCCACAGTGATGCAGTGCAACTACTGCTGCAGCCAGCGCCACAGCTCACACTCAACGTGAGGCACGACCCGCTACCCAGGGGCTACCAGGTACGCACACAACACTGAACCAAACCTGAATACATTCATGTTTTACATATATATATCTTAACTATCAAACTACACAATATGCAAAAAAAATAGCGAAAATGCCCCTACTCAGAGAGTTTTTTGCCTTCTCAAATAGAAAAGTTTGTAAATTTACACAATAGATTCAAGTAGTTTACACGATTTTTATTTTTTTTGGCTTTACTGAATAATTTTCCCAAATGTGAACATGCTTGATAGTCAAGCCTTATATAATGATACACATATATTTTTCAATACATGTTTATAGGAAACTTGAAAATTTTGAATATTTTTGATTTTTACTCCAGCTCAGATGAGACCCATCAATTATATCCGCATATGTTTTGGATGATTCTAACTCTACAGAAAATTTACAGCACTTTGATTTATATCTAGGATATATATTATTCTGGGTGGCCACAGATATTGGAAAAATTGGAATTTTAAATAAAATGAAGATATCATGGAATTCTTACTTGAAATTTGCCATTTCATACAAATGTTAATTTATTAAAATAAAGAATCATTCCATTTTACATTTTTGTAATTTTGAGATTTCAATTTGATGAGATTTTTTGAGATGATTTCAATGAGACTTCAAGACAAGGAAAATAAATTCCAGTTGTACTTAATTCGGAATTTTACATTTTATAATTATTTTACCTGAAGGCTGCAAAACTAAATGGTATCTAAAAGATTTATTGATCGATTGATCGATATTGAAATCCTAGAATTTTGAATGGATTTTTGCAACCACCTGTTGCATTGCACTAAAAGTCTTGAATTATTTTGTAAATAAATTTTATTTCATTACTAGCTTCATCACTGAAAATTAATAATATTCTTCATTTAAATTCTTCAGATGTAGGTTTAAAATTTTTTATGCAATTCAAGCGGAAGAAAGTATTAAAAAGTTGAAGGTTTAGTGATGAAATGACTTGATGCGTTAAGTGACTATGTATTTGGTTGAAAGGGAAATATTCTGATGGCAATGTTTCTTTTGTTTGCGCTTCCTCACTCCGCACACCGCGCTTTACTAAACTACTCCCTCAGGACATTGTGATAGAATGTGTACAGACCGCAGTAAGTGACACGGAATGGCTCCCACATGTGTTGTAAAACTGTGCTTTCAAACTCCCAAATGCTTGCCCATCTTATTACCAACTTTTCGTTATTTCATTGTGTCATCTTCCCACTTTTCTTTTCTTTTCTATAACAGTTTTTTTTTATCAACTACACACAATAGTCAACTTTGGGGATGTTGTCGGAAGGTTTTTTTAAGGAGAGAAATAACAGAACTTGGCTGTTGAATAGATTCATGTTGTAGGTCATGGGAAACCCAGAAGCCGGCAAATCATTCCACTGCTTAGAACCAACCAAAAACAACCCACTCTCATTCGGCAAATGTCATATGTCGGGCATGCCAGCTTGTCTCTCAGCTATGCACAGTGCCGAAAGTTTTGTCACTAGAAGTTATTGCAACATTACTTTGATTATTAGTACTACCATGTTGGGCTTTCGATAATTACTCATTTATCTATAAGATTCAGGATACTATGAACATCTGCTGTCCCTGACCATCTCTAGTCAGTCAAGTTATTCAACTGCAAATGGGAATTCCTTTTAGCTTCTGTGATATGTTTCTCCAATTAATACAAAGTATTACAATTCACATGATGAGTTATCTCACCACATTATTTCCCTCGCATGAACACATTTTTCTTTTTAGAACCACATTGAATTTGTATAAACTTCACCATCCATATTTTTTTATTAGCCTAAATTAATTTCTTATCCACCTTTAAATCTGTGGTGCAAAATAAAATGTTAGATTTTATTAGACTAAAACATGTTTTTAATAGCCAATAAAATATTTCATTTATAAATGTTTAGACTACCCCTAAATTTAATTTTTGCCTACTCTAATCTTTTCTTTAGAAATGTGTAATTTATTGCTTCAATATCAATGTTAGTTTAGATAGAATTATTTAGTACTAACATAATAACCTCTTACTTACATAATGTATATTACAGAAACAATACATTTCCATGGGTATTGATAGAGCTTGATTGAAATTTACATTATATCTCCTCCATTCTCCATTACTTCCATCAATATTACAATACAATATTTTGTAATATTCAACTAAGTATCATATTTGGACACACATTGAAAGCCAAACCTAAAATCCTTGTAATTCTCGATAGATTGATGAGCCAAACCATGATTACTGCCTGCGCTATAACGCTAGAGTTCCTAGATTATGCTGTGTATATCATTTTGCCTCTTCTAATAAGTATTAAACATTACCAGGAATTGGTCATCACGAAGCATGAGGGTGAAAAGCTGGGCATGCACATCAAGGGGGGACTGCGGGGGCAGAGGGGCAACCCACTGGACCCCACCGACGAGGGAGTCTTCATTTCCAAAATCAACAGCGGAGGAGCAGCTAGAAGGGACGCCAGACTCAAGGTAAAATCATTTAATAATAATAATTGGATAATTTGTCGAACTCTTTTTTTGTGAAAAATCATTTCAAGAGCTCTGTACAATTTATTATGAATTCTAAGGCTCTTAACTACTAAATGTATTATTTACAAATAGATACAGAAAACATACTTACCTGGCAGGTCACTTCCGATAAACACACTTAAATTGGGCAGTTACTATTTCTATTTTTGAAACTGTAAATTCGTGGTGGAATTCCATTATAATAGTATAATAAAACAAATTTAAAACTTATTTCCACTTTAATTTATTTGACCGTAAGGCGCTCCGCCCACTGAGGCAACTGAAAACCAACTAAAACCGGCTGTTTTCTCTGTCTTGATTGGTCAAAAAGCTTGTTTAACCATAGATGAAGAACAATCAGCTGACAGCTCGCAACCTAGCAACGGCCGCCCAGGGTAATCAGCCGTGACAGTCGCAAGATGGTCGCTAGTCACCGCTTGCGTTACCATTGACAACGGGGTTTTGTGTGATTGTGTAGTGTGCGGGCCATCACATTGTCATACAAAGACAGTTGGCAGTTGAGAGTTTTCAGTTGCCTGAGTGGGCGGAGGTGCTAACCAGTTTCAGTTTGTTAAAGCCATCTTCGGACTGGTACAAATTATTAAAAGACGTTAAAGTTCTCCACAATTGTAAAAAAGATCATAAACTAGATAGGCTAGTTAGAAAACACCCCCCTAACTAAAAAAAGTAGACCCTAACTTTGTAATGAGTAAGAAATTAGAATCATCTGCTAAATCACTGCTCATATATTCATTGTAATTTTATCACATTTTCTAAGTAAAATATGTTTTTTGTTTATATAAAGTCTATTATAAGAATATTCCTACTCCAATTTAAAACATGGGTCCCTTTAAAAATCAATCGAAAATTCCATATCATCAAAATTATAATAATGATTTTAATTAAGAATAGACGTGCATAAATAAAATTAGGTTGTTAATAATTCATATTACTTGTAAGGTTGTTAAAGTAAGTTACAAACCTCAGATAATTAAACCTACTGGGAATAACAAAAAAAAAAAAAAAATAGAAATTCGACAGTCAAAGATGACTTAGTAACAAATGTAAGAAAACCCATTTAATTGAATAAAATCCTTGTAGACCACCCCTCTCTCCCATATGTTATGTACATAAACCGTAGATTAAGAATAATTTGTACCAGTCTGAAGATGGCTTTAACAAGTTGAAACTGGTTTTTTTTAATTATTTTTTTTATATTAGCTCCACAAAGGAGGTCCTGAGGAACATAATTTCCCTCAGGGCCTATGTCATCTTTGAAGATGCTGGGTGGAGAGTCTTTTTGAGGTGAGGAAGGAGTGAATATGGGTCTTGAAGAGACCCATGTTGTAAGAAGGAGGAAACACAGAAGCTGGCAAATCGTTCCACAGCCGAGCTGTTGAACTCAAGAACGAGTCGTAGAAGCGACACATGTCAACCGTGTACATATGTTGGGCCGTTGCTACGTTGTATATTATTGGAAAGTTTACGTTTGGAGAAGATACGACTTTGCACACGGAGGACGCTATACATTGATATGATTTTTAAAAAAAAAGAAGACGTTATACATATTTAAAACACTGGACATTGCATGATTTTACATTTGCTACCCTTATCACTGTTCATATATTTATTTATTTTTTGAAATAGGCAATTCACCCTAAGAAGAGTGCTTTGTGACTGTTTATATTAGATTTATAAAAGCCTGGCCAGATACGTGGCGAGCCACGGCAAGCCTTCACAAGTCCCAAGTGTCTGGTCAGTGCGTTTGGCTTGTCGTGCGGACGCCTGCGAGAGCGTGCCATAGCCCGCCGTCGACCCGGGACCGGGTGGATATTTCGACCACCAAGCGGCAAGCTCGGAAAGCTTCAGTATAACTTATGAACTGGCCCGGTACGGTCGCCGTTTTTGCTCCGTGCGGTTTATCGTAAATTGCGATAAAATGTAAAATATATTATTTTTATGTTACAAATTTTTAATGCACTAGTAAAATTTATTACGACTGGATTTACACAATACCCCTAAATGATTTATTTTTTTAAAGATTTATTATTTATTACAAGAATTTTTTTTTTAATTATTGAATATCTCTTATTTATAATAAATAATAACTTTTTTAAGGTTATTCCCTATGTAAGTTTAAAGTAATTAATAAGACGAGTGATCCTGGGTTCGAGTCCCAGTCTTAATTTGGAAGGCGGGAATGGGTACCGCAGCCCCGGGAACCATTTATTGGATAACAAACACCTCTGCCATGGGTCACCCCAAGTAGTTTACTACGTTTGGTGACTTAGCAGGGGTGTACGGGCTCATGGGGTAAGGTTTGTCTAGGTCTTGGCGGTGGATGATATAGACACACTGAACCCCAGATTCGTACCCAACCGTCATGCCTTATTCCTTCCCAGAACTTATTTTCCTTAAAAATACCCTCCACATAGCATCCCCAAAGATGACATAGGGAAATTATTTTCCTCAGGGCCTCCTGTGTGGACATAATGTAAAAAAAGGGTGCGCCGTTACCTTTTAATTTTTTTGTGTGTTGTTCTTTTTCATATTTTGGTTTAGATTTATTATAAAATAAAATAAAATTCTACGAAGAGATAACTCACGAATGAACAAAATACTAGAATTTAAAATAAATTATCTGGTACGGTTTCTGTAAATTTGAATCATCCACCATCTCTTTCGGCGAACTCTTTGTTTTTTTTTTTTAATTTAGTACAAATAAGTTAGGGCAAATGTGACAGCCGATGTAGTTGCCTCGATGTCCGCCATGCTTGGGCGCTCCGAACACAATGTGGAACTCGCAAGCTTGTGCACACGTGTGGTGACCAACATTTGCGTGCCATAGCTTGCCGAGTCGTGCGACAAGCAGCACGTGGCACGTGTGAGGCCGGGCCATAAGAAGAATTAGTACTAAAAAAATTAATATTTATTTCGGAAGACTGGAGGGAGAATTTAGGACTCTTTAGGACTGGAGAATTTGTATGAATTACATTTACAAAAGCTTACAATAATAATTTGCCGACATTTTTGCACAATTAGTTATTTACAATGTCACGGGTTGTGAAGGTGGAGGCAAAGGTTTTTTGCTTTATGGGTACCACTGTCTGAAAAGGTGAAGGTTTTATTTTTAGCGCTAAATTCCGGCGGGTCAGTGATCATTCTTCGATCATGTGGCAGTCCATTCCAGGCTTTAGGTCCTGACACTCCGAAAAGTAGTTTTCTAGAAAATAAAATTTTCATTTAGAGTTTCAACTGAAAACAAAACCATGTATTCTCATTTGATCAAATCCTATACATTAATTTTGTTTAAATAAAATACTTGCCCATTGGTTCCTAGACAATGAATTTGTATTTAAGTATTAGTATCCTGATAATATTACTTAATTCACAATATTATGTAATTCACAAATCTTTTAGTAGCACAACTTTTTTATGGGTTATGTATTCTCATTATGTGTTATTCTTTTGTTTTCATTTGAATTTGGAATAGTTCTCTTTTTGAATTATTTCACTGCATTTACATATTCCATTCAAATGCCGGTAGGTAAGTATCTACCCAAATAATGATAACTCCCGCTGAGTTGATTTGGGTAGGTACCGTAAAAATAAATAGTTTGGTTAGTTCGAACTTATTCCATTCTATTTTTTCTGTACAATATCTTTATTATTTTTGTTCTTCTCAACGGTTCTTTTGTAATTATTTTGCTTTGAAGGTGGGGATGAGACTATTGGAAGTGAATGGAATTTCCCTGCTGGGTGCCACACACGCTGAGGCAGTCAATGCTCTTAGAGGAAGTGGCATTATGGCGCCCCTGCACCTTGTTGTATGTCACGGCTATGACAGGAGCTACATAGATAGACTTCCTAGCCAGGTAATTATTCATTTCAATTTTAGGTGTTTTAGGTTTTCAGTGTTTTTTAGGAGTGTGTATTCTAGATTTTTGTTTTAACACTCTGTTTTTAATTAATGAATTTATTAACACTTTGATTAGACTCACACAAAATCTTCAAATTATTGTTTTCGTATTCACAAGGCATATGATTTAAACCGTCACAACCGTTGTGTATACATAGTATCCCACCATTTCAAAGTAATTTCTCTGCATTGTTGAAATCGCTTTTGTAACAAAGGTATAACTAGTTCTTGCTTAAGACTCGTACATTTCTAAATCATTCACAATATACGCTTGATGAGGTAATTGAACCCAAACACAGCTGTGAAGTCATTTTTGTACTTTTATTAAATTTGCTTTTCATTGTGTTTAATATATGAAATGAAATAGCCTTACAAAATCGAACTAACAACCTTCCAACTGTTCATATATTCATAGAATATTATTTTAACCTGTTCGGTTTATTTAAACTTAAATTAATTTAAACGCGTTCGGTACAATTTAAAAAAATATATATTTAAATGCGATTTTAACCCAAATATATAATGAAATTGTATGAAGGACGAGGTCAGAATCGCTTGCGCCAATATCTTTCTTGACGTAACAGTTTATTTGATTAATCTAGCTACTCTGAATATTTTTCAAAGTAATTATCTATGACATTTGGGAGTTATGCTTTTTGCCGTTTCACCAGCTGTCGACTTTTTAAAGAAGTATCAAAGTCATTAATTCTTGAAAACACCTTTGAATTGTTGGTTTTCGTGAAGTATGAAAACTTGTAACGATATTATCATGTAATATATATGAATAATAAGATACATTATCTGATAAACAGAAAACAATCGCAAAAAAAACAATTCTTTAGTTTTTATACTGATATTTGACCAAAAGTCATGAAGGTAATTTCCGCGCGGTTTTTCCAAATACGCCTGGCACATGACAGGTTAATTTTATTATTCAACATTGTTTATAATTATAGTGCATCATGGGAATATTAATTGAATATTAGTTGAAACAAGCAGACCCTTGTTAAATCACAAAATCAAAAAAAAATAAAGCAATAGAAATACACAATTCAAATATGGAATTAATAACTCAGGTACGGGGCATACGTCATTCCTAAGTCTACCTACGTTAAATTATTGTGAAAACAAGCTTATGTGTCCAAGCGGTTAAAATAATTTTCTTGTAAAAAATATTATATTTTAGGTAGGTACTTTATTGCTTGTCTGAATTCCTGACACACCTGTTACAATTTTGAAAATGACACCAAAGTTAAAATCACAGACAAACCCACAACTGAAATAAGTTTTTTTGACGATTCAGATAAGATGATGAGTAAGCCATAGTGGCTCATCCAAAGTGTGAATTAAAATAAAACCCACCCACTATTTTGTAATTCTCATCATTATATGTTTGCCCTGAAGAAGGAACGGTTGTTCCGAAACCGGTCGGCGTGTAACTAAATAAATCAGTGGTTGTAACTAAGATATATTGTTTCATTTAATTATAAAATAAAGCATACTATACAATTAGCTTTATGAACCTCAAATTAGAATTCACACCACTAGCCAAGAATTTTGCACCGTGAGCTTTCCCCTCGCATTAGCTACATGTAGCCTGCTTGCCTCACCTAATGCCGAGCACCTTCCTCATCTCGCAGGCCAACAGCGAGAGCGGGGTCAGCGGCTCCGTGAGCGGATCCCTCTCGCAGTCGGTGAGCAGTCTGGACCGCGAGGACCCGGAGTCAGAGCAGATCAAGTTGCAGGTTAGTCCCGTCGCATCCCTCATCCCTTGCCCCTTGCCCCACGACACTGCTTTAATTTGTGTGTTTTCATACAATTTAGATATGCTTGTTGTCAAATTCTTCATTTTGTAGCAGTAAACATTTTGTCATATGGGTTTTTTTTTTAAATTAACTGATTTTATGTTTGATATTATGTATAATTTTTGCTTGTTAAACTTATTTTTAGAAATCTGTTGTTTTCTTGTGTTAATATATTACGGTAAGGCCCTTCGTCCACAGGTATCTGATATTCGACGATTCAAGTATCTTGGCGACCACCACCATACATCTTCGCGTAGGCTCCTACACAGGCACACATTGTAAACATTTTGTAAACTTGTCGGCAACACCGGTAACCCGTGACCAGCCAGGCAAGGACGTTGCCACTCGTGTCGTCAAGACTTTAAACATGGCGTCATATGCTTTAACAGGATTATTTAATGTTTAGAGAAATGTCTTTTTTGCACTTTTCATATTTTGATCTATGGAACAGATAATATGTAAATATTTTTATTAATGGAGTAACATCTGTTCCCTCCGCCAATCTCAATTCTATTTCTTTGTTTATTGTTTCAAATTTGCGTACTTTTAAATCTTCTTATTTGTCATTATTTGAGTGGCGAATGACAATAATGTATCTTTACAGGAGCAGCAAATGCAACAAGAACTGGTGGAGTGGGAACGAGAGAGGCAGTTGGCTGAATTAACAAGAGAGAAATCTACACCAGAGAAGGTAAGAATAATTATATTGACTCTTCTAAAACAACATACCTCTAATTTTTACTGATTATATATTTCAATCACTTAAGTATCCCAGTTTCTTGTAATTTTCACTCGTCTTCACCGCGGTGCTACAACCCAGGGTGTGATATAATCTCCTTCACAAATGCTCTCCACTGGCTGCGGTCTCCAACCATTCGCCTCCAGCCATCAGTACTTTCCATCCTGCTCCAATCTTCTTCCATACAGTCAGTTCATCTCTTCCTTGGTCTGTCTATGGGTCACTTCCACTGGGGGACCCACTAGTTCATGATTTATGTCCTACCATCTGACATTGTGTCCATATGGCCAGTCCATCATAGTATTTATTTACATTGTGTAATCTCTTTATCCCAGGTGCTAGACATTGTCCGTGCCGCCGAGAGCATCGCGCTGGACGTGCCCCCCAAGTCCCCTGAGCCCCAGCAGAAGACCACCACCGTGGTGATGAGCAAGCACACCCTGCTGCCCAACACCACCACCAACACTGCCACCAACCAACAGACGGTAAGTCACCGCCCGCCTTACTACTACAGACACAATTGATGCCCGTCAAAACTTCTGCTCCCCCAATATAATATATTTATTTATAAATGATTCTGTGATTATATATTATATTTTGTCAACTGCAAAAGGTGCAAAGTACAATTAATGTATATGTACCTATACAATTTCATATATCATCGCTTCAGCCGCCAAACCACTATTGATCAACCTTCTTGAAGAAAACACGACATGTGTTATCTTTATTAAATAAAATGTAATAACAACATTGTTATTACATTTTATTTTACTTTATGTGGTGTAGAAATGTGAACTTTTAATCACATATTTTTTGGCTGTCCCTTTAAAAACATTTCCTCCCTTCTTTCAAGCCTTAACTAAAATTGCCTCCCCTCTGTTCAATATCTCATCTCTTCTAAGTCTAATCTTGACTCCAATCTTTCATAATGGCATACATTCTGGGTTTCTGGGTGTTCGGTTTTAGATTCGGCCGTTTGATTTAATTAATATCATACCTCCAAATATTAATGTGGAAACATATGAACTGCTTACTGCGGTTTGAAGCCAATGAATCCACTTGGATTTCACCGTTTATACCATATTTTTAGGTTTTATAAAAAAAAACTTTAAAAAATGTTTAAATCATAATTAATTTAAATCTATATTACCTGCATAAATTTGGATATTTCTCGGTAGAGTGGTTTTTGCCGTTGAAGCAACAATATATTTTTTTGATTGACTACATTTACATTGTTTATCTTCTAATTTATGAATACAATTATTTATTAGTAACAAGTAAACAGTTTCCCTTATGCAGTTGACTTAATTTATTTTACATTGAAAAGTTTTGTAGTAATAAAAATAATTATGTATTTTTAAATTTCTTAATGCCTCAAGTAAAAGTGGTGAAGGTTATAAGTATTTTTTTTAGAATAAATGATATTATAAAGTATGTTTAGCAATCCTTCATCATTCTGCAGTGTCAATGAGAAAATTAGAATTACGATAAAACTTATATGTAATGTCCCGATTGTTTATAATAACATTTTGAAAATCCCGATTAAATTGTTAAATATAATTATTATTATTGAAGGAATTGATATTATGTATTGGTATTGCGAGAGTATGACTCAATACACATTGCATGCGCATGACACAACACACAGACAAACTATTTGCTTTGCATGAAATCAACAAGTATGCATCACCCGAACCATTTTATTTTCATTTAGTATTTATTTGCAATTCGTGTTACCCATTTTTAAATTGCTTTATTGTCGATGGTCGCTTTTCAAAATTCTGTAGAGCTTCTAGAATGATTTTATGTTGAATCTCCTCAATTATTTTTAGAAGATTTACGTAAGCTTAGCTAGAAATTGTTTTAGTTGTGTTTGATTTATTGTTTTTACTCATACAAACAAACATTTTTACATAAAAACAAACATAATTTTTTTTACCCAATTGTCCATCTTTTTTTGTTTGTACCATAATATTAAAGAATGAATGTGAATTTTAGAAATAAAATAGTTTTTGATGTTCAGATAGGTGTATTTATAATTACTTCATATTGAAAGATATAAAGGATATATATCAGCAAGTATTTGATACACTTTGATTTCTGAACACATTTAGTGTAATGTACATGTTATTTTGCTGCGTGATTACTTTTTTTAATTAAAAACAAACAAAAAAAATATTGTAAATTAAATCAGTCACCACTGATCCCGCTTCTACACATTGCAATGGATCACATGATATTAGCAGTAGTACAAACAAGACAGAGCGCTTATCATATGATGCGCTAGGTTGCGCCTAGTGGTGACGTCTGATGGAATTTTTTGTTTTTGTTTTTAATCAAAAAAATGTCAGCAGGGAGCGAAATGTCATCTACATTAATATAAATATGCTCCGGAATCACTTGTTAAAGTCTATTGGGTACGTACTGATACAATCGCTGTAATGCACTTTAAATATATTTAGCAGATCTTAATCATAAATGTTCCATTTAAAAATAGTAATGAATATTATATTATTTTACACGAATTCTTTAAACAAAATACATAATAATATTATGTGCGTAAGAAATTGCGTTGTATTCATATTGTTATCAACTGAAAAACATTATGATGCTATTTTTTTATATTAAAACTACCAGTGTTTGCTAGACATAGACAATTTTTAGTAGACAATTTTTAGTAGACAATTTTTAGTAGACAATTTTCCTCTCAATCATAATTTTTCTCTCATTAAACTAATTCATAAAAATTTTGCCATTTTTTTAATGGTAAAAGCCAAAAGCTTTCATTATGATTAAAAATTGTCTTTTCTTCTACAATTACATATTAGCTTTTTTATATTTATTTAATTGATGCGCTTACTGTCAATTTTTTTCCAAAGTTCCAAAACGAAATTCTAAATATTAAACTGTATTCATTTTACATGTATCAAATTTAATTTACAGTGAAAAATTATCATATACATAATTGTCTTAAATCGTATGCCATTTGCATTTGCAAATTCACAAACAGCACTTGCATTTCTCATTACGAGTCTCAAGATGACATGGATAGTAATTTATTTACATAGTTCGTATCATGAAAATTGTGCATTACAATCATTATTTTTCATCTTTCACCCAAAGTCTTGTGTAACTGGAATGTTTGTTTCAATAGATTTATCAATGACCATTTCATGGAATATAAATAATTACACATTCGATTCTCTGTATGGTTAATCTGACTACTTAGTGTTTCATGCCATCAACCAAATTCTTGATACATATTATGATTATTTTTTTGTATTTGAGAAAGTGAATCCGCATTTGTATTGTTTTAGGGAGAAATGAATAGCAAAGCATGGAACTTAGGAAAATCAATGTATTTGGCAGATGATTGACCCTATATTATGTCTTATGTATTTTGTTGGGACATTAAGGACCAGTTGTTTCGGAAAATTTCACGTTTGAATTTCCCTCAAATCGACATTCACCGAAAAATTGGGTTGTTTCAACCTCCGTCAGAAGAAATTTCATCGAAAATTCCATAGGACCAGTTGTTTCGGAATTCCCTTCAAATTTGAATTTCCTTCAAATTTTAATTTCCTTCAAATCGTCATTCACCGAAAAATTGGGTTGTTTCAACTTCCGTCAGCAGTGAAAATACTATAGAAATGTGATGTGAATGTGATCAGCCGAGTCCGGACGGTTAGCGAAATAATGGGAGGCGCATGCGCAGACGTCAAAATTGTGATTCGGCGGGGAACACTTGAATAAAATTTTCAAATTTATCGAACGTTCTTTGTTGCTATTTACTACTGACGGAAGTTGAAACAACCCAATTTTTCGGTGAATGACGATTTGAAGGAAATTCAAATTTGAAGGGAATTCCGAAACAACTGGTCCTATGGAATTTTCGATGAAATTTCTTTTGACGGAGGTTGAAACAACCGAATTTTTCGGTGAATGTCGATTTGAAAGAAATTCAAACCTGAAATTTTCCGAAACAACTGGTCCTAAAACAATGGATCTTGTTAATTGACCCGTTTTATGGACCAACTCAGTAATGGGATAATGATGGATTAATTTCCTTGACATGGAATAGGCTCAATGCTCGTTGATGTTTGGTAAACAAATAGCTCTTTAAACAAATCTACTGCATGGATGTTGTCCAGTGATCTTCTATTAATTAGGTGTACTTGTGATTTATTTACTATACCACAATCTAGGTTTGTCAATAATCTACAACTATTTTATAAATTTATGCATAGGAATAAAGAAGTTTTGATCAATTGTAATAATTTGGAATAGATCTCTTCAATGTGTTAGTTATTATATCCATGGGATTGTGCTAAAATTATGTATTTTATTGGTACACCTAGATTGTTACAATTTTAAGCAAATTATATCAAGAACGGTAATTTAACACAACTATGGTCCAAACTCCCATGCTCACGATATTTGATACATGAGTGAAATCTAGTGAACAGTTCACTTACTAAATACTAAATGACAAAGCATAGATTTGTAATGGTTTGGGAACCCCTTGGTCTGCCACTTGTATGTGTTAACTTGTTAATGGTCAGTCTGGGTGACTGATTGAACATCATCAGCTGCTAACTTTAACATTCTACTAACTATGATACTATTGATTTATTAAAGGAAATATGGATTGACTATGGACAATTTTTAATATTTTTTTTATAGATTTAAACTGTATAGAATAATATCATTTTTTAATCCTTCAGATAATATCACCAAACTTAAACCTTGGAAATATTTTAGAAGGTACAACGAAAACTCAATGGTGTGATTTTAGACCATGTTTGTGTTAAATTACATTACATACATCATTTTGAATACAGTCAAACTCCGTTTAAATAAGGAAAGATTATGAACTCGTCGCCTCTGGATAGACCCACTGCGATTAACTTAAATATAAAAACTGCGAAAAGACCGAAGGGCATATAATATGCGATTTACATTTTAATCATTGCCTTGAGGATTTTTCACGAAAACGTATGTTGGCCATTTATTATTAAATTAAATACGTATTATGGACACATTAAAAAAATGTTGTATATGGGTTTATGCCCTTGTGTATTTTCACAGTGGATAAAATTATTACACTTATTATAATGCAGTTTGATCGTACATACATAAAACTTTGTATTTCTTATAAAATTCATTGAATTCATCGTTGATTTTATTTTCAATTCTGCACAAATTGAAATTGTATAATTGAACATATTTCCAGAGAAAATCCGATTGTACGAAAGAAGAAAAGCCTTAACATACCCAAGCACGGGAGTTTGTGGTTTAGATTTAAGTTTGATATATTATTATTATTGTACTCCCCTAAAATGAATTTTCTCAACCAACCAAAGGGACCTTTTTACTTTTAACTTTCACGTGTTCAACGTTATTATCTAAAATAATCAAACAATTACTTTATTCTAAATATAACTTAAATTAATATTCAAAATAATTATTTATGTCTAATCCAAGAAAATTCAAGACCTATGTACATGTCTCACTGATTTATTATGATAGTTTCTATTTTAGTTCTTTTTTTTACTGTGGGCTATCTTAAAATATTCACAGAGTTCTATTCTTATAAACTATTTGACCAATTTAGCTCAAAACCCAAAAGCGAAGCTGTCTCTCTTTCTCTTGCTGTCAATATTTTAAATTAATGGTAGTGTTTTAAGGTCTATTTATTCTTAATTACATGATAATTGTATTATAAAATATATTTAAGAGTGTTTAGCTTAATAATATAATATAATTAATATTCTTCATTGGAAAAACAGCTTAATTATCTAATTTTTGTAGCATTGTTTTCAAATGTACAATTTTCTCTACATGTTTTTCAATTTAAATAATCATTGTAAATCGATAAAATTAACAAAATTTTACATTCTATCAATAATTTTTTGCAAACTTTGTATTATACACGACCATATTAAAAATAAACTTCATTTTAACGCGCTTAGCTCTTGAAAAATACATATATAAGTAAAATATAATGAAATTACATGAATTAGTGTTGCCATGAATTCGTCCCCGAATTGATTTTGATTGGCTCCGACCAATGCAATGTACTAAACATAATTAAGCATTAAATCAATATAAGAGTGTATTTTTATGTAATGTCTTTGGAGTTTTTGTAAATCTGTGATTATGTAGTCTCTTGTTATATTATGGTTTAATCGTCAACATTTAAATTTAATTATCACTATTTAAAGTGTATGACTTTCTACTAGTAAATTACTCCTCTCTAAATATGTTTAAGCGAGGCCACACACCAGACATACACTTGTATTACAATAACTGTGGCGCCACATTTGAAACGCGACACATTTAATGCCCCCCCTATATTTGCGCGCAAGCCCGCACACCGAGGACATGTTTGTAGCGGGTGCAGTTTGTGGCGAGACGTTAGCCTCGCTACATGTATTCAAGAATGAACGTGTTCGATTTTTGTGGCGCAGTGGTTTGCAAAAATGAAAGACAATATTGAATTTTATGTGGAGTTTATTGCAGAGGTTGAAAAAAACCCTATATTATATAACCATAGATTCACTGATTATAGCAATAGACGGATTACAGAAATCATCTGGACCAAATTTTGCGGATGTAACTCTTGCGAAATTTTGAAATTACCGTACATTGCTGAATCTTGATTAAACGAGTGAACCGCCATAATTGGCATATCAAGAAATTCGTGTCGTCAGATGATGTCGACATTTTCGAGTATAAACCACAACTGTGCGTCCGGTGTGCATGTACGCGACACATATACCTACTCCAAGCAAAAATGTAGCATGCATATTGTGACGACGTAAATGTTGCGTGAATGTAGCGTGTGGCTCCGTTGTGCGGCTGGCTTAACAATGTTCTCTTGAGAAACGATTTCTGTAAGATTCGAAATTATAATCTATCTAATTACGTTTCATAAGAAGAATTCTAAAATTAGTATGTGTGCCAACATTCGGTTAAATTTTACGAAAGCACAAAAATTAAAAATAAGGCATGAATCTTGTAAAAACCTCTTACTATTGTAAATAATTATGTAATTTTCACACGTTTAGTGCGACAGTAATAAATAATTCATTGTTGTGTCTTTTTCTCATCAATGTTTTTAGCCGAGAATTGTCAAATATGTGAATAAAGTGTAGCAAATGTTCGAGTCATTTGAAGTTAATTTTAACTTCGTATTGTTTCTTGTTATTTTATTGTTAGAAAAATTTATCATCGTCAATTTTAGTCAGACAGACCAATTAGAATTTCCAAGTTTTCCAACAAATTTTGAATTCTGGAGAAATGACAATTCGTCGTGTAATTATTATTGTAGATTGAACGATCTTATTGCATATAAAGTAATTAATGCTATGAGGTTTCACTGACGGCATGCCATGTGATTTCAAAGGGTAAGTTGTTAGGTAATGTTGGAGGTAAATACTTTGCAGCAGTTGGGCAATTGCTTGTTATTTTTCTATTTGAAAAGATTCTTTATAAATATTGCATGAAACCGAATTGACCAAACTTGTTGAAAGCCAGCATACAAAAAATATATTTTTTCAATACGACGTAAAATATTTAATAGTTCTCACCTTTCTTACGAACTCAATTTTTATAACCTTTCTTTTGTGATATATTACAAAAATTTTATCAAAATAATATAGATAAAACGAACTTCCTAATAATTACTCAAATCTATGCTTTCCACAATGGATTTATATAAAAAACAATGAATAAATATAGACTTTGAATATGACAGCGTTCATATTATCAAGCGGCAGCCATTTTGTCTGCCATCTTTGGTGCCCGGCGCGTCATTGGCAATTAATTTTAATTTTTCGGAGTGGCTAAATGCTATCCAGTTTTTTGTTATGTCAAGAACGAGAATGGCCCAAGCGAATCTGACCTTGTTCTTCATACAATTTCTTTATACATAAGAGGCAAAATCGTTTAAAAAATCCGGACCCGCCGGGGGGACTGCGGCCTGCAAGAGGTTGAATTTGGACAAGGTCAACCAGTTTTTATCTCTCCTGATTAATGAAATTTGGATCATTGGTACTGTTGTGCAAAATTCGGTTGGATTTACGATGCAACAGTTTTGTTTGAGAACAGAAAACTAAATAGTGAAACAATTTGATGAAGTAACGGGTAAAATTACATTTCAAGTAATAATAATACGAGTGATTGTTGTTGCCCTTCTGCTGCTGCTAATGAAATAAAGCCATCAGTTCCCGCACTAATTGACTAATTGACGACATATTTGATATAATATGAAAGACTGAAAGTAAGGGCTTAGTAACATACCGCTCGCTAGAGTATGTCGTATAAAAGCCTTTTGATCGACGGGTATAAATATATATCTGCGTTATATTTTTGTAAACCCAACTAAAAGATTTATTTATTTTGCTTTCATAAATACCCCACTCACACCTATTGAAAAACAAAAAAAAAAATATTTTAAACTAATGCAGACCCATGATATATCACGGGTTAGTCTGAATTCTTGACAAATCAGTTCCAATTTTGAAAATGACAATTAAAATAATTTTCTGTTCAGAATATTATATTGTAGGTACTTTATCTCTTGTCTGAATTCTTCACACAATCAGTTCCAATTTTAAAAATGATACAAATCAAAACAAATCCGAGTTCCAGAGTTCATTGAACCACAGTTACGCAGGACACACACACAACTGAAATGAAGTGTGACCTACTGGCGCAGACATGTGAAAAATCACAGGATAGTCAAATCTTGACTAATCAGTTCAATTATTGAAAATGTGTTAAAAATATTATATTATAGGTAGGTACCTACTTTATGGCTTGTCTGAATTCTTCAATCAGTTCCGATTTTGAAAATGACACTTAAATTCAAAGCAAATTTTAGTTCCTTGAACCAGATTTCACAAAGGACTAACACACACCACAGACAATTGAAATTACTATGGTTGATAAATATTTTTAAAATCTCTTCAAATTCGCAGAAGAGTTTCCTCTTATGGTTGCAATACCTTTATACAAATTACACAAATAATAATCTTTATTACAAATAATATATTTTTTTTTAAGTTTTAAGGCTTATATTTATTTATGGTTTGTTTGGGGTTCGTCATTTGCTTATTATTTAAGGTTTTTCTTTGTCTTAGCATATAAATTGAATAGAAATGACTCTAAGGGAACATATTTTGTATATAGAAGCATACTACATAATATATATATATCATATTCTTGTGCATTCTAATATCATTAGAATTAATTTGTACTGGCCATAATATGGATATAATGTTTGTATAATTATTGTAGATATTGTATTCTAAGTCGACCACCTATCCATGTGTAAGCTCTCTTTTCCAGAATTATAAATGTCAAATAACTGTAATTTTTTAAATAATATCTACTTAATTCTAATTTTTATAAAACTTTAAAACTATAATAATTAACGTTTTGTTTGTTGAACACCTTTCCAATTAGATCGGCCCAATTTTCCATAATTATTTTTTTCTTTTAGATAAATTTGTGCCAATGTCTTTTATGTGAAGCAATAATCTATAAACATTCAAAAAATTTAAATTAAGTAATACTATGAACAGGTATACAATTAATAGTTTGACTTTGGTTAACTTTTGTAATGTGGAAACGTATGTATATACGAGAATCTTTCATTATTGACATAACACAATATCTAAATAACTCGAAATATGTGTCAGAATTATTTTTTGCAATCTGTGCCAAAATGATTTGATTATTTTAAACCATCTGAATTATTAGCTTGGAAGGGATTAAAAACGTGGCCCATTTGCTTTGAATAAAATGTTCTAAAAATGTTTGTAGATTTTTAGAAAAATAATGATATAATTTGGCATACCTCCTTAATTACTATAATACATACATAATAATATATTATAATCTTACATGAATGTGATCCTATATTTAAGATAAAATGTATTATAACATTATTATGATAAGGTTATTTTATTTTTAAATTAAATATAATCTTTCGCTTATATAGGTACTTAAAATTTATTTTTCATTGTTAAATAATTGACCTTCTATTTTTTTTTTGTAAAATTATTTATTAACATTTTATTAATTGAATTTAATAATTTTATTAAGTAAATTTAATGTGGTATTTTATGTTTATCTTTGGCTGCTTTGTCATTACTCAAAAGATTTTTTAGTCATATTGAAATTATCATTTTTCTCCCTGTAGAACTCTGAATAATTCTTTTGGGTGGTTTTCTTTGTCTTTTCAATAATTTTTTTTATTGTTGTGATTCACTAACATGGGTTAAATATATATTATGTTTAAATTAAACATAATTCCCGTGTTCCTGGCATAAGAATTGTTGACTTAGGAATTGTTGAGAAAAACTTTTTAAAAAGCCTTTGAGAGATATTTGAAATACTTTTATACCTGATTGAAATAATTTTATTTGTTGCCTCGTTAAGATGATATAAATCAGTGATGAATGTGTGACTTGTGTTCTGAACAACAACTGTTCTTGAATATACCTAAATATACCTCTATGCCTTTATACAGAGAAGATAGTGCCAATCACTCTAAATCTCTCCCAATTCAATGCATTTTTAACATATCTCTATTTAATACCTAGCAAAAGTTAATTACATTTACAACATTTATCGCAAAATATAACATTTCTTGTTCCGAGCACTTGTTACTAAAAATTGTTTATTACTATTGTTATGTAGATGAGTCTTGTGAACAATTATTTATTGTTTATTCTATGATGTTGTTTCTAAAAAGAATATTTGATGTTTTACTGTTTCGCAACAAACCCTTGTGTAAAAATGATTGACACAATTATTATTAGTTTTAATCGGAGTTCTGATTTTTTAAAATTATTGTAAGAACAAATATATCGTTTAAAAATAAATTCGATTTTGTCACTTCACCCCACTTGTCCCATTTTAGTTTTTTTTTTTTATAGTTTATTTTAAACCATTCACTTACTAATTATTTTCCCCAATTATTTACCAAAATACAAATCATAGTTTTTAACCAGTACTTACAATTTAATATTTTACAATCTCTTCATCACATTAGTTTGGCTGTTCCCATTTAAAAAGTTTTAATATTCTCCGATACATATTTTCATGTTCAGCTTTTAAATATCTCCAACGCCTTTAGACAACATCGGCAATCATTCTAGGCAGCACAACTCACTCAATTTACAGCTTCTTCTCTAGATCTGACAATTACAACTACTGTTCTTATTCACGTTTACAAGTCGGGTGCATGCGTACTTGGTGATGGTAAAATAACTTATCCATTCAATTATTATTGATGACATTTGTTCATATTAAATTTATACACTAACAACACCGATATACTCCATATCTTGTTAACTTATACAATTAATACCTATAATGATCAATCATTTGAATCCAGTGCTGTTTTATTAATTTAATAAAAATTTTCAACCCCGTGACAAAGTTCTAAAATAAAAGGGACGGGATTCAAATTGTAGATCAGTTGTATTGTAATATGATTGAGTATTTGATTTTGGTTTTGATTTATTTTTCCCTAAACAGCCGACCATTG
This sequence comes from Limnephilus auricula, assembly GCA_951813805.1. Taxonomy (NCBI): domain Eukaryota; kingdom Metazoa; phylum Arthropoda; class Insecta; order Trichoptera; family Limnephilidae; genus Limnephilus; species Limnephilus auricula. The sequence goes on from OX638403.1 coordinate 18,895,438, forward strand.
TGGGCTCGGCTATGCAGTCTCCGCTAACATCTGCTGCAGCCTCTACTTTACCTAAAGCTAAACCCCCCTCCCAACCTCCCTCGCACACGGGGTCCCTGCGGGGGCCTCTCCTGTCCCGGGTCACCTCCTCCGATGGCACCTGTATAGATGAGGAGGAACTTCCTCCCGCCCCGCCCACCGTTGTGAAGAAGCCCGCTGTAAAGAAAGTCAGCTTCGACAGCTTGCCTATTAGGGAGAGTCCCCTGGAGGAGTTGCCTCCCTCTCCCCCTCTGTGCGCCCCCCCTTCCCAACCGCATGAAGTAGCTTTGACTCCTAACACCGACCCAATTTCTACTACTAACACCGCATATCCCGATAACAAAATATCTGTGGCAAAACTTAAACCGCCTTACGTCCCAGTGGGGGTTCTCGATGCTAAATCTTCTTTCATTAACGAAAATTCCGATATAATCATCGCCGATTCCGATATCATTCTTCCGCCACCGCCGTTGTTTGACACCCGGGACCGAATGTATTCTGTTGAGGATATCGCAAAAGCGCTGCCGCCATCCCCTCCTCCCAAACCTAGAAAGGCACCAAAACCCATGAAGGTTAGCCCTCCGCTGCCTCCAGTGGATTTTGACAGCACTTCCAGCGTAGATTCCGATGTCCCCCCTCCCGTCAACCTGGCCACCTTGCCTCCCAGGACATCACTACACAGTGACCTGGTTCCCAGTATACTGTCATTCACCAATAATTCTCCGGCACAACAGCTCATGGATGAAGTGTTTGTTACGAGGCCTGCACTGCCCCCACCCCCACTCCCACCTCCGCCGCAACAAAGTTCCGATTCTGATGAACCGAGTAATCCCTTCAATCTAATGTCAGAAATAACATCACCAACAACTCCGGTGTCTCTTCCTCCTGCTATGATTGTGGACACTGTCAAAATAATTCCCGCGCAGGAAGCTGTTCCCATCCTACCCACCACCCCGGTATTTTCACACTCGTTTGACAGTTTGGGCCGGGAGAGGGTCAGAAGTCCGGAACTCATTCAAGTGCACCTCGCCACTCTGCCCACCGTGTCGCACATCCCCAACGTGCCGTGCAGCTTGCACCCCGATGAGACCCAGTCACCAGATTACACCCAGCCTCGTTATACGCCCCTTCACTCGGCAATGAACACGGCACCAGACGCGTATTACAACTACGACTCTATGCACAAAATGAATAATAACATGTCGCAATCGGCGACTTTCCCCGTTACGTACGCCCCTATTTCCACGGTGTCCGGTGCTTACAACCCTTACATGGTTAGGGACACCTCCGCACCCTTGCCGATTAGCACCCTGCCAAATACTCCCGCGCGACCGCTCTCTACAGTGGAAGTAATTTCCTCTGAGAGTGTGACCCCTGACCGCGATTATTACACTCTCCAGTCGTCTCGCAAGTCTAGTTCATCGGACAAGTCCCCTAGACCACCGGGGCAGTCTCAGGGCAGTGAGAAGCGTGTGCACTTTGGCTCTGTAGCACCCAGTCCCTACAAACACTCCGCATATGTCCAGAACACCTCTCTCAAGTCCAACGAGCCCCTGGTGAGCCGGATGGTTTCCCCGTACAAGCCCCTGTCTACTGTGTCCACCACTAGTCATGTGTTCAGTGAGAGTAAGGAGACTCGACGGGAACTCGGCCACCCGCTGCTCAAAGCCAAGACACCCTTTCTCCTTGGCGAGGTAGGACACCAACAGCGGGAGCTTTATACTAACTGAAACACAAGTCTCAGATTGGCTAATGTACGTCCTTACCTTCAGTCGGTATCTACATCTATTGAAGGACCTTGATCTAGACACTCGTGCCAATCTTTTGTTTGTTTCAGTTATAATATTGCTTCGTGAATATAACATAGTGTAGAAAAATTAACACTTAAATGATTTGATTAGAATTTTAATTTTATGATTTCAATCTTTTGTACTATATTATTTACTTTTCTTTATTATGCTTTCCCTTTGATTTGCATGATGGTTTTTGATTTTGGTATGTAGTTATTCTTTGATTCTAGAAAATTATTTTATGCTTTATTTATTTGTATGGATATTATTGTTAACTTCTTGGGTATAGTTCAAATTTATTTTATACTTTGGTTCCCAATCTAAGAATATTTATTTTTTATTTTCTTTGAATATAAATATGAATATTATTGTTATGCTGTTAAAACCTCTAGTTTGTCAATCTTCTACTTTTTTATTGTCCATTTGTATAGCTTTATAAAATCTCCTAGAATTTGCCACATCATAAAATTAAAGTAACTGAAAAATTTAATCTTCAAACTTTTGGATTGTTTTAACAGCTCAACAGTAATATGTCAATTTAATAAAATAAATATATTAATTAGAATGAAATGTAAATGTCAGTGAAGTAATAGACATTATTTGATATAGGCGTCTCCACCGCACAGTGCCAACCTGGTAAAAGCCTCTGTCAGCGATAAAAAGAAGTTCTTCGAAAATGCCATGGAAGAAAGCCACAAACCGTCTCCAAAGCCAGGTATGTATTTTAATTTGATGACTTCTTTTTAATTAAAACCAAAATTATTTTGTTAATTTCTCATACTTAATATCTACCTGTTATTATAATATTTTTTGTTTTTGTTAGTTTTTTTATTTTTTTTAACAAATAACAAAAAATTACTTATTCTAAACTGCCACATAATACCTTTTCTGTAGGTTCTATCATTTTTCTTAATTTTAAACAAAATACCAAAGACATTACAAAAGTAAAATAAATATAATTTATCCAGTTAAATTTGACTTTACGACAATGTCTAATATATTATGTTATGCACTATTCAGCCTTTTCTTCTTCTTTTGATTTCGCCTTTTCCTCTTGGAATTTTTGTACCACTGAAAAAACTCTGTAGAACTGCACAAGTTTTAAAGCCATTGAGATGCAGTTACTTCCTTTATCATATTTCCACTATTTCTCGTCTAAATAAAATAAATTTTGTAGATATTTCTTGAATATGTCCAATTCAAAAACTTTTGGCGAATACTTTTCATTTTAATTTTTGAATATCTCTTTAGTGTACATTTTGCTTCTATAACTCAAACCCGTTTGAGAAAAGGAATCTGTTTTAAACCGATATCTTTGAAAATAATTTGTACATTTGAATATTTTTTTATATATAATACCCACCACACCCCAAAAATTACACCCTACTTTGTATTAAGATTCCATAACCGTTGTATTAAGAATGTGGGGGTTAGATTTATTGAGGAAGTAATGATGTGGTGTTTGTTACAGACAAGGTGTTCAGTTTCCTGTCTACGGATGAGGTGGAGCGCATGAAGCAGGATGAGGAGAGGAAGATGGCGTCTCTGAGCCGAGCTGAGCTGGCGAGCTGGGCCATGGACCAGCAGCCCGGGCAACACAGCGATGAGGACTCTGACCCTGACCCCGAACCACTGGACAGACAAAAGTACACCATCACTATTATTTTTTTATTCAAATGTGTTGAATTACTAGGGTTATTTTTTGGCGAAATTCGCATTATTTTTGGAGAAATTCGAGTCATTTTTGGTGAAATTCGAGTTATTTTTGGGAATCTTTGGGAACATTTTAGTATTTACAGAAAAAAAGCGGTGTAATACTGTTTTCCAAAAATGAATGATAGTGCCCGGCATTTTCAACGTGAAAGTAGCTGCATTCCCTTTTATAGCTATAGCCAAAGAAATATTTAGAATGTATAGTATTTCTTTGGCTGGAAAGCCAACTGAGTCTTATTGTTCCTATATACGATAAGTCCATTTGGGTTAAATGTTGGCAAACCATTTTTTCTTTCTATTAATATTATTATTTATATTTACTTTCTATTCTATTATTATATTTCTTTATATTATATATTATTATCTAATATACCTTTATATAAATAAGTTATTTATGAAAATAAAAAGTTTACCAACATTTGACCGAAGTGGATTTATTGTACATATATGTATATGAACTACATATACGAATTAACTCATCTATTGTTGGCTTTTTATGAAAACCAACTCGCCGGTAAACACATCTGGCAATGTTTTCAACTCATCTTTGTTTACCGATCATAGCACTGAATAGATTATCTAGTTGGAACTGTGTACATATCTACTAACCCATCTAATTCATCCAGCTAAGGACTTAGTATTCAACATCAACTAAACTTACACGGTTTTAACCATGTTTAAACTTCTACAAGATCATTTTAATAAAAACACTGGACTCGCTAATTTGAACTCTTTATTTACGTAGATTCACGACATGACAAACACTTTTTTTTTATAATATTTTAATTAATGAAGATAATATTAGCAAAAGTCAATCGAAAATCCGAAACAGAAAAATCAGAAAAAGATATGGATACTTCTGGGACTCCAACCCAGGACCTCTGGCAATCCGGGCCAACGCGCTATCCACTGCGCCAACGTAACCCTATCCGATTCGGTCATTTAGTTCGAGTTGAATCTTGCAATCATACATAAACATGGCAGCCAATAAAAATATGCGTTAAGAAAAATGAAAAATAATGTTGGTGGTTCTCAGTCGAAGTATGATACAGTTAAAAATGACCGAATCGGATAGGGATACGTTGGCGCAGTGGATAGCGCGTTGGCCCGGATTGCCAGAGGTCTTGGGTTCGAGTCCCAGATCGCTGCCCTAGTGCTTGTATGTTCAATAGACCATTTGCAAATTTTACGGGACGTTTGTTTTTGTTTTTTTACAGGCAAAAATTCTATTTTCGGACTCTATTTACACGAAAACGATAGCTCAAATCAATAAAGTCATAACACAAAATAGACTACAAATATGATCTAGATTCACAAGTTTCCCGCTTGTACTAGGAATTTCCAGACACCGTGTATGTGTTAGGGATCTCCTCAATCATTGTGCCTGATGATCTTGCAGATGGAGCAATAGCAACAGCAGCAGCGGTGCGGTGCTGGCCCCCTCAGCCAAGGCGGAGCGGCGGCGCCAGGAGCGAGGGGAGGGGGCAGGGGCCGGGGGGGCCCTGCTCAGCGCCGAGGAGGCCCGCCTGGAGAAGGCGGCGCGCAGGGCTGCCTGGAGACAGGCTAGACTTCGCAGTCTGGAGCAGGTAATAACTTGAACACACTACACAATCATATTGTGGCTAGAGTTAATTTAACGACACTGTATTTGAATATTGAAGCATTATGAATTAATCATCAAATCATTTGACTGTCCCAAGCAAAATTACGTACTACTTTTCAGAATAGTTACAAGACTGTGTAAATGAGTAGTAAGTTACCATAAATTCTTCACTGCTATTTTTTTATATTTTTCTAAAAGTAGCAATTTGTCAAAATCTACCCAATTTTCAGTATTTTTATATTTATTTAATTAAAAAACAGTTTATTTATAAATAACTTCCGCTGTGTAATTATTAATATTGATGGATGTTTCGCCTTCCGATTACTCTTATTTAAACAATACAATAAGTGGGGAAACTTTATACCATCAATAATTTCCAAAAATTTAATTAGAAATCTATAAGGGCATTGGTAATAAGTACCTATATAGAAGCAATATAAATAGATCAATTATGAGTGGGCTTCATCACAGTTTGATAATGCCTTTGGAACACAGCCAGAGCTCGTTTATAAACACTGTTTTTTTTTTTTTTAAATTTATTATTAAAGCTTGGGCACATAAGCTTGTTTTCACGACAATTTAACGTAGGTAGACATAGGAATGACGTATGCCCCGTACCTGAGTTATTAAATAATAATATTGTTAAATATAAATAAAAAAACTATAATATTTTAATTAATGAAGATAATATTTAAATTAAAATTAAGTTCTATAAATTAAACTTGTAAATAAAAGTACAGACCTATCGGACGTAAGAGTACCCTCTGTGAGTATGGAACCTTTTCCTATTGAGTGTCCTTCGAACCAATCTTTTTACTGCTTCTATGTTTACCGACGCTTTACAAATGAATTAAATAAATTGTTGTGTCAAGGATGCAATAAAATCACAATTGGTGATGAAGACAATGGATGACGTTGTCGGCAATCACCACAACATTCCCGAGCTGGCTCCCGTTGAGGTAAGTCTTTCAAACGAAGTCTTCATTTATCCATTCATCAATTATTTTTCTATTAAAAAAACCTTGTTGCCAGATAAACAATAATTGCGTTAACATAAATAAGCACCCCGATGCTAGATAATTATTCTTCAAAGAATCAAGTTGAAATAATATTTAATATTGAATAATTTATTATGATCTAAATTAGTAATTGTAATACCATACATGGTTTTTAGATCTTTAAAATATATTTCAATAAAAAGCAATGATCAACCCAATGATTTCGTCTTCCACACCGTAATATTATTTTTCTATTAAAAAAAACCTTGTGGCCAGATAAACAATAATTGCGTTAACATAAATAAGCACCCTGATGCTAGATAATTATTCTTCAAAGAATCAAGTTGAAATACTATTTAATATTGAATCATTTTGATCTAAATTAGTAATTGTAATACCATACAGAGAGTTTTTAGATCTTTAAAATATATTTCAGTAAAAAGCAATGATCAACCCAATGATTTCGTCTTCCACACCGTAATATATACTATATAATAGTTCACAATAGTTTGAAGGTGAATAAAGCTTTATATTAAATTTATTGCTTTTATGCACTGAAACTGAAAAGCTTTGCTTCGGCTTTTGATACATTTCACATTTCATCATTTTTGATCACTCCATTGTAAAAAAAATATTTTAGAATTATAGCTTTCCGTATCCATGTCAAATAATTACACAAATTATATTATCAATAGTTTAAGCTTTATGGATTTGATAATATATTATCACCAATATCATTTTTCCTTCATTTCACTTTCTGACATCCTCAATCATTGCATTTTCGTTGATTTTTCATTGACGTTATGAGTGTCACTACTGAGTCATGAAGTGAACATGACACCTTTAGAACTTCATGACTGAGCAGTGTTACTCCATTAAAAAAATTCTGTTTGTCTTTAGTGATGGGTTTTTTTTTCATTATAACCATAAATTTTGTATGTCCAAACTATGTTTGTCGTTTCTGTGGTTTAACATTGTGATGGTTGAATGTTTTAATATTGTGTTTTGTCAAATCATAATGCATAGCTAGTGTAATGAAAACCCCACTGTTGTGCTTTTAACATGCCCAAAAGATTATTTAACATGATTGTCATATAAAGTCAGTCACAAGGCTCATTTAGGATTTTAGTAATTTGACATAATACCTATGCTAAACAATTCTTAGAGTAAATAATCATTATTATTTATCTTCACAAAAAACCTTTGTTGACTGTAGATTTTTTGTAGTTAAAAACCTTGATTAGAAAACTAATAATCTATGCTAGCCATTAATTACAAATTATCACCAGATTTTCCAAGCATTTTTTCATTGTGAATGTTTTCAGGTTAAGGTTTACTCATTATTTAATGAGAGGGCTTTACTTTATTATGTTGTGATGTTTGACTCAAATAAATTTAACTCCGATGTTGATTATTATACTGTTTTTGTCAAATATTTTCTAAGCTTGCACAAAATGTACGCTACTGCACATTCATTCAATATTAGCTTAACATTCAAATGGAGGCTTTGTAATATGTAATGATAATTAAAGAGGAGAATAGAACTAAGGCTTATTCACGCAATCACACTATCCGCAGTTCCAACTAGGAAACCTTGCTTCATAATCATTAAGGCCCTTTCATTCTTACAAAAAACATGTGTCTGTTTGAAGTGGTTGAATGTCATGTCGAATGAAAAGGAAGGAAAGCACTGTGATTTGATGTGAAAACCGTTCCATTCTTTGGGACGTGGTGATTGTTTTATAGCCGTGGAAAGTGCCTCGTATTGCCATCCGCACCAAGCAAGGACCAATCCTCGCCATCAAGGAGAAAGAGAAGTTGTTAGACGAGAAGATTACCTCCAAAACGGAAGAGTACGTCTGCCCGATCTCTGGCGACACCAAAGTACGAACCGTCGAGTATATCGAAAAGCTTATTGAGAAAGAGGTACGGCCAAAAAACCACACAAACTCCTGTTGAACCGCTCCAGTGTCGGTTGTGGACATGTATTTGTTTTTCTTTACCGCTGTTTCTTAACTATGTGCCTGTGTGTCAAAATATTATGTAGAGCTTTTTACAAATATGTCACACCTTATTTTATGTCGTCCTTCTTCGTACATATTCCAGATTATGATGACAGTAAACTTATAGACGACCAATTATTATTAACATCGATTGGACTTCCACGATTTACAATTGCACTCTTACCATTATTATTATTTTTGTGACAGATAATAGACGAATTGACACAAACAAATTTGACAATGACAATACGTGGGAAGAACATACGGACCTGAATTACGTTGGACTTGACAATATTTTATAGGTACGTTGACATAACTTGGTACCTTCTCGAAGTGCCATGAAATCTTGACATATATGAAATCAGTTATAGAGACTTCACTATACTTCTTCCCAAATCCCGTCCAAACAAACCGGTTGCATTTCTGTATAGATGGCTTATATACGGTGGCACAAAACATATTTATTAAAATTTGATTTAAGTTTCACAATCTCTTATACAGTACAAAAACATTTGGGGAAATAAATGTCGACAATTTTGGCATAACTTCTACTGTATAAGTGATTGATTTTACGAACACGCTAATTTGTAAGTAGCTTTTTGTGGATTGCTGAAAGGATTTTATGTGTTTGGTTTTTCTGTACATAAATGCCTATTTTATAAGAATTGTACAGTTTGTGATGTGTGTTGTGATAGTGAATGATTTCATTTCTTTGTGTGAAAATGTTCATGTTTGGTTTGCATGCTCAAATTTGCAACCGTTTGTTCAATGTGGGTAGCATTTCTTTCTCTTCCTCTCAAGTGTTGAGAATTTAGTCATAAAATATTCAAACCTCTTTGTGTTGCATTGGACAAACGGGTGTTAATGGTGTATGAATTACATAATATATTTTTATTTGCACGCTATGTATTTATAAATAACATATTTATTTTAATTTTTACAGGCATCACTCCCCAATAATACAATTGCATGTTTGACATGCGATTAAAAACACTTTATAATTTATATTCCACATCTTTCACTAAGTTGATTTTCATTGGTTTGTTTATGAAATATTACACATTTCAATTTTAGAAACATTCAAATTATTAGGTGGGTTTTGCTCGTAGGTCTCTGCATGCCCCAACTGGTAACGGACAAAGGTTATAAAATGCATAACGTTATTCATAATCACATTTAGATAATTCACTAATTTCATTAATTAAAGCATGTTTTTGAATTAATAAACTTTGCACAACAACACATCTAGATGTGAAAATAGTAAATCCATTGCATGAGATTTCATGAAGATTGTATCCCTGCTTAATTTCTTTGAATTAACTTATAAAAGCTTCAGTGCAGAGATTCTTACGATTCATCTTCTTCACTATACGTTCATGACGGCTATTTCTTATGATTCATCTTCTTCCCTATACGTTCATGACGGCTATTTCTTATGGTTCATTTTCTTCCCTATACGTTCATGACGGCTATTTCTTATGATTCATCTTCTTCAATATACGTTCATGACGGCTATTTCTTATGATTCATGTTCTTCACTATATATTCATGACGGCTATATCCTATGATTCATGTTCTTCACTATACGTTCATGACGGCTATTTCTTATGATTCATCTTCTTCACTATACATTCATGACGGCTATTTTTGCTACTGTTTTTGCGATGGCAACTTGCATAACCAACAAAACTATGAACTCTGCATCTATGCAGATTCTCCTCCCAATCTTTCATTTCTCTATTCATTCACAATTCAGTATTTCAAAGCATTCCTCTACACATATTTTGCATTCGTTCATTCCATTTAATCTACCCGATTATAAAATAAGATTCATTCATGACTTCAGAATTGTTTCAAACAAGAGATTATTTCAAACAATACAATTAAATTTATCACATTTTATCAATTATCCACTTTTTTTAGCTTTTGTAAATAAGCACAATTATATTATTTGTATAAATAACATTAGTAGATATAATTTAAGATTCTCAAGACCAATATTATGTAGTTATGATGGAAACTGCTCAACACACTCCAAATGTTAACCAACAATAAAACCTCGTAGTTTGGTTTATAATTTATGTTATGTTCGTGTGTATTTTAGAATTCAATTTTAGTAGAATTATTGAAAGAAGTTTAATTGTTAACATCCTCAAAATTATTAAATACTTTTTGTTATAATGTCACAATTATTCTAGATTAATATTCCAAGTAATTTGTCTCACTTTTAAGGATCATCATACTTACCATAGATTTCATGTAAATACAATAACTATTTATCAGTTTAAAGTAAATAAATTTCTGTATTATTATCCTATATAATATTATCTGACCGTCAAATCATTATCATAGTTTTTTTTTTATTCAATCAAATCGTAAAACAGGTAATTCATATAATACGTACCAAATGTGTATCAAAAACCGGTTTCAAATTATTAATATTTGTCTTGTGAATCAGGTGCAAACAACAACAGAAAAAATAATCTCTCTGGAACTGACAACTAGTCCATTGAGCGAGGAGGCCTTCCACAGCATCGACGGTCTGCAGCCGGATAGCCTGCAGCAGGACAGCCTTCAGACGGACATCGTGCAGGTGGTGAACCCCATGCTGGACGGCATGGCGGGGCAGGTCACCTCCATCTCGGTGGCGCCACCGCAGCACCTCGTCCAGCGAACCGAACCTTCCCCCGACCGAGAGGGTCTCCGGCTGGAGCTCAACACGACCTTCACCATTAAGAGTAATGGCAACGGCCTCGACACTCCCGACGGATGCGAATCCGATGACGACAATGACGACACGCCGGCCAGTACACCCACCACGCCGTCTGCCGACACCACGCCCACGATAACCGGCGCCACCAAGAAGAAAAAGAAGAAACAAAAGACGCGAAAGGGAAAGAACTAAATCTAGTGTCAGTGACGGGCGAGGGTGCAACTAAATAACGTCAAAAAGTAATTATTGTATTTAAACTTTTTATACCTAAGTCTTCTAGGATGGATTGATTGCCTTCTAGATGTATCTCCTCGGCAGTGTGAGTGTGTACTGCCGTCGTTTTGTAAATGTTTACGAACTACTACTGTATTTGTATTATTGTCAATGGTGCAATTTATAATATTGTAAATTTACCTTCTAACTGTACCACTTGTTTACCAATTAGATTTTATTTAATATTTGTAATGGACTTGTTATATTTCTTGGAATTACGAGTGTCAATAATTAAAACATAGGAGATTTCTTTTTTAAGAAAAATTATTTCATTTCGTTCGTCATGATTAAGTGTATTGTCTCAGTGTGTTTGTGTGAAAAAATGATTTTTTAAACTAATGACTAGAGACGACTCTTGTGCCGTCTTCAATTTCATTAATTATATTTTTATGAATGAACTTTAACAATTTCATGAAAAGTATTCTTCCATTTACTCATTCCTCTATTCAATGATAGTTTTGATTACTAATTTATTATTTATGAAATTTAGAATAGACTTTTAATGACGGTGCGTTTGTATGTGTGAATGATGTTTTATCTATTTATGTATTATTAAGTGCATTTTGTGTCCACGTTTCTTCTAAACTAACAACAATGCTCACATATCATTATGTAATATTCTGATATTGTAAGACCTTTGTTTATAAGGTGATGTTTTAAAAAACTTGACCATTGAACATAATATACTACTTTTTACTACCATATGATATAAATTTTGTACGTCAATGTAGAGTATTTCAATTCTATTTTAAAGGTATATTTCATTTACCTTAAACCGTTAAGTGAAAAAAGCTTGTCGATAATTATATCTAAATATTGATGTGTTCAACAAATTGTCTGTCATCTAATCTTCAAGATTTCTTTACCACACTTATAAGTTCTTTGTAGAAATCTTATAAACAATTGCAGCTATTCTGATTATTGTGTATTTTAATTAAGGCGTAAATATGTATACATATTCTGACAAAAGAAAGTGACACCTTGCATTGTTTGTATTGCAAAGCCATGGATCCGAGTACACCTTAATATGTCCTAGTTTATATTTATGTAACATGTCATGTGTCTTGTGTTGTTACGGTTAATTGTATTACAGAGTGTCCGTGGTAATCAGATGTGTACAAATTATTATTTAAATGTATTTAAGATAATTTTATTACACAATACAAGAATTTTATTTGTATTTATTTTAATTATAAGCTGGTTTATTTTTTAAAGATACGGATGTTACAGTTTGGTAAAGTTTATAATAGAGAAGAACTCCATGTGTAATTAGAGGAAGAGGTTTTATAATGATTCATTTTATCTACACTTTATTTCTTCATAAAGTTCTGAATAATATGTTCTATCAGTTATAACAACTATTTCTTGTTATTTGCGCTATCTATTTGCGTATAGGAACTATCTGTTTGCTTATTGGAACTTGTAACAGTATTTTTTTCTCAAATGAACATCGTTATAATTTCCTCTAATAAATTAATATTTTTTTATAAAAAGTCTAGCTTTTTAGGTACATTTTGTTACAATGTGCATTATCTTTTTAAAGGTATTAAGTTATGTGTAGGTTTTGTGTTGAAATTTATTATAAAGATACATATTCCTATCAAGTATTAAAAGTCAATAACTTAAGTAAATGGTTAAGTATTTACGCACGTACAAATCATAAGGTTAATTACTTCAAGCGCAGTTTGACCCCTTCTCAAATGCAGTCTCTTGCTCTTCATTTTCAAGGAAACTTACATAGTAAAGGTAGAAGTTAATTCGTTGATCTTTGATGGGAATCTTGGCAATTGCATTTTTTCTGTATGTATTTGAATTTATTTAACAGTGGAATAAATATTTATTAAGGCGGTCACACTGCTATTCATTATTGGAACAATTTTTAAAATGTTTTTTTTTCAACAGTTATTTGTGATGTATTATTTTAATTAATTCCAGCATCACAGAAATCATTGCATATGATTACGACATAATTTAAAGTATGTATATTTTAAAAAAGCACTTTTAAGTTAACTGTAGCTTTTGCATTTAATTTAATGAATTATCTCGAGCGTGAATGAGTGAAGTGAGTTATATGTTATATGTAGGTTAATGTGGAAACTTTATTTTTATTATAAATTTGTAACTCGTAGAATGATTATAATTGAATAATATATTTTAAATAAAATATCAATTTATTGTAAAAAATATTTTTTCTTTTATTAAAATGGTAAATAAAATTCATCACATGGTCCCGATGCAAATCTTGTTACGGGAAAATAATGCATAATGTTAAAAATAAATCCTCTTTAAAATATTCCAAAAGTCTTCTGAAAACATAGAAAATGTGAGTTTTTCATGCATTTTCTTATTTCTTTGGAGCAATGATTCCTTCTAACTGTGCCTGTAAACAAAAAAATTTCATTAAAAAATGTATTCAGTTTTTAAACCACTAGAGCAGGCCCCCTAGCACACTCGATCAATAAGGATTGTATCGATAACTGTCGGTAACTTCTCATTGTTCCCTAGGGCAACTGCAGATCGCTAACGTACAAACCAAAATTGATGTTGAATATATTAAAGACACTTTTTCGGCCAGTTGTTTCGGAAAATTTCACCTATGAATTTCCTTCAAACCGTCTTTCACCAAAAAATTGGGTAGTTTCAACCTCCATTAGAAGAAATTTCAACAAAAATTTCATAGGACCAGTTGTTTTGGAAAATTTCAAGTGTGAATTTCCTTCAAATCGTCATTCACCGAAAAATTGGGTTGTTTCAACTTCCGTCAGAAGAAATTTCAACAAAAATCCCATAGAAATATGATGTGAAATTTTTTAAATGTGATCAGCCAAATTCGAACGTTTAGCGTTCGATGGGAGTCATATGTCAAAATTGTGATTCGGCGGGGAACACTGAGTGAAATTTTCAAATTTATGGAACGTTATTTTGGAGTTGAAACAACCCATTTCGTATTTGAAATCTTTTAATTTTTTTAAACATTTATATGAAATTTTGTTGAAACTTCTTCTGACGGAGGTTGAAACAACCCAATTTTTCGGTGAATGACGATTTGAATTTTCCAAAACAACTGGTCCTATGTCATTGTGAACTGACAAGTATTCGTTGACGATCTGCAGTCATGCTAGGGAACGATGAGAAGTTACCGAAAGTTATCGATACAATCCTTATCGATCGATATTCCTTATCAGGAATATTGTTATTGGTCTGAAAGATAAAAGTAAGAAGAAAATGGAACAAATGCCTCGTCATCATTTAGAAAGATAACCCCCAATCTCTACCTACAGGGAGATTCATAATTTACACATGACAACAAGAAGAAGAGGAAGATCTGGTCACGAAGGGCAGCTGGAGCCATCTATTGACCTGGTGAGTCCTGGTAGTATGCAAAGGTTTGTTTACCTTGAGCTGCATGTTGGTCTTCTCCAGAGCCTTGATCTTCTCCTGGTTCTTCTTCTCCTCGGCCTGGCGCAGCTCGGCAGCGCGGCGCTCCAGCTGCTCCGACTTTAGCTTCAGCTCCGTGCATTGCCGCTCCAGACCCTCGCGCTCTTCCTCCAGGTGTGCCACCTGCTCCAGCAACTCCTCCTTGCCTTGTTCCGACTGGAATATACGTCTAATTGTCAAATATCTACTAGCTAGAAGCAGATACTTCTGTTTCTGAAAAGGACTACTAAGATGGAAAATACTGAATACAAAAAGCCAACTGTATGTAAAACGAAAATAAGAACAGTGATTATCTTTGGTTGTGAGATAAGGTGTCTAACCGAAAATTAAGAAAACATTTAATTTTTTGGACAGACACTAGAAAATATAACCTAAAGAAAGAAGATGAATCACAAACCCAATAATAATAAGTAATGAAGGCTGCGATGTACTAGCCATTCGAAAAGGAAGTCAGAAAGTAGGACTTCGAAAATAGTGAATGGATGCCCCAGTTTTAGTAAACAAAACCCACAGGAATGGGGAAATAGAAGTAGGTACCATGTTTGAAAGGAAACTACACTATCTACTGTCTTAGAAAGAAATGATCTACAAAAACACAAAAATTCTAGAATCAATGTAAAGAAAAGCTGTGAAGATTTTTTTAATTGAATATTCCAGTTTGTGGGTAGAAATAATTGGGGCGCCTTTATCATGAAACAGGTCAACTGAAGCAAGTTTATAAATTATAAATCAATAGAACAATAAAAGACCTAACCTGTAATGCTTTTCTCATTCCAAATGCAATAGAACTGCAGTAGAGTGTTTCATAGGCCTCCATTGTCATCTTCAGTTCGTCCCTCACTCGTAATAACAGCAGCCCTCTTTCAGCGCAGTTAATTGTGACCTGGAAATAATTACAGAGTCGCCTAAAAACACACACTCCTAGATAAAACATGTTAACTTTGGTCTAATATGTCTTATTAAATCAAGTTTCAAAAACGTGCTAGGTCTGATTGACAATCCGTTCTTAACAGACCGATTGCCATCTCTACTCATAATCTATAGATATGTAGGAATTCTGAGTCTATTCTACAGGTATTTTAATGAAGCCTACTCCAAGGAGTTAGCAGCATTGATTGAAATTCGATGGACACCAGCGGAACCCCCGTTCTCAGTTGATATTTTCTTCATGAGAACGGGTCGTTCCTTCGACTTGTTTTTATGTAAGTCAACTCGTATGTGGAACGTTCCGGCATCTATTTTTCTTCAGCCGTATAATCCAGGGCCTCTTCAAGATCTGCATTAATAAACCCCTTTCTACAGCTACAGCCTCTACCTTAACCCGCTTCCGTCTAACCGGGTGATGACCTATTTCTCCTATCTTTTCATTGTACAGACAGGTGCACACTGTGAAGTGTCATAAAAAGTGTCTTAAATCCAAGAAACATCACAGCAACTGTCCTATTTTTTTATAATGAATGTTTAATACGGTTATCCTCACCTGTCGAATGAGCTCATCGAAGCACTGTGTATAGAGCTGCCTCCGCACGGGACATATGCCAGTCTCCCTGGCCTGCCTCTGCTGCAGCTTGGTATCCAGGGTCTCTTGCAAGTTCATCACGTCCAAACGGGTGGCAGGTGTTGATGATACCTGATCAATGCACACATTTTTCATATTTTTGAATCCTTCACAATGTGCTTGGACCAAATACAGTTCTTGGACCAGTAGGTACCATTTTCTACACACTAAACAACCTTTTTTTTCCAACCATTACTTCAAATGTTGATAATACAGTCCAATAAATAATATGTTCATTATATCTCATTACTACCCTACCAATTGAATTATCATTAATTATTTCAAGTTTAAAATTATATTTATGCATACCTCTTGAATCCATATTTGTCCCTCCTCCTCCCATTCTTTAGGTGGCAGTATGGCGTTTAATATTTCCGCTGTCTCTTTCTTTGTCTCTGTGGCTATCTGTGTTGCACCAGATGATCCTGGCCGAGGAGATTCTTTCTTTTCCTTTATCAGTAAAATTATTTTTTATAATACATTTCTCTTTTTTAAAAAAAAACATAATTAATAGTTTCATACTCCGCCTACTGGTTTATACGGAATATTTTTTATTCAAACAGTTAGATTTTAGCTTTATTATTACGAAAATTAAGTATTTATGTCGGGGGGAGACGAAAAAACATGCATTTTATATTTCAATTTTATAAGATTATTTCACTTACGCGAAGTATTTGACAGCCACGTTTGGCCAAGTGAAACGGGACTTATACAACTTCAATTACTACAATATACAACTATTTACGTGCATAAATAGGTTATTAGGTTCTTAGGCTGGGTAACCTAAGTAATTCGTGCGTATTTAGATTGAAAAAAATCTCAAATATCAAATCCAAAGAAATGGCGGCAAAGGAAATCTTCCGCTCTGTATTATCCGTGCGTATCCGTGTATCGAAATTCGAATTCCGTATTATCCAGTAAGCGGAGTAGGAAACATTTACCAAAACATATTTTACGAGACACTGTACAAATTATTTGGAGAGCCGTCAATAACAAGATTCATGAAATTTGTAAAATTTATGGCAAGGACAGAAGATAGCCGACCACCAAAAAGTCTTTGCCTGCAAGATGAAATTGGGAGACCTAGCCTAAGGTGGTTTGTTTGACAAGTTTATCGGTGGTTTAACTGTGGGAGCCAACACCAACACAAGGCATAAGGAACTGGAAGGAGACAGCAAGAGTTGGAGCAAGAACTCTCCAAAGATTGAAGCTCTAATGGTGATCTTTTGCATATGGTTATGACAAGACTGTCTTAATTAAATGTGGCAGAACAAGCTCGTGTAAGGATTAATGGTAAGTAGGGATTGAATCTAGTTAGACAGAATCGATATGCCCCAAAAATGTATTACTTTCTTCAAATTAATTCTTTGACCAGTTTATTACAAAGTCCGATCTTGTACTATTGCTTTGAAAATCCTGTGTTGAATTGCAGAATCAATTCAGTCATACTTACATTTTTGTCTGGGTGTTTGGTGACCAGTACCGGGTTTTCATATTTCACCAAAGTGTCGTCAGTGGCTAATATTCTTTCTGCCATTATATCGGCTAATTATTAAAAATCTATCAGCAGTAAAATTCAATACAAACAGGGATGTTCTCCTAAAATGAAAAACTGTCAAAGTTGTTTGGTTTCCAAGGGGACACAAGGAACTTGTTGATCTCAGAAAATTTGATAACAGGTTACTATGCGAACAAATTAAGGCGCTCCGCCCACTGAGGCAACTGAAAACCAACTAAAACCGGCTGTTTTCTCTTTCTTGATTGGTCAAAAAGCTTGTTTAACCATAGATGAAGAACAATCAGCTGACAGCTCGCAACTAAAAACGGCCGCCCAGAGCAATCAGCCGTGACAGTCGCAAGATGGTCGCAAGTCACCGCTTGCGTTACCATTGACAACGGGGTTTTGTGTGATTGTGTAGTGTGCGGACCATCACATTGTCATACAAAGACAGTTGGCAGTTGAGAGTTTTCAGTTGCCTGAGTGGGCGGAGGCGCTAACTCTAAGCGCCTCCGCCCACTCAGGCAACTGAAAACTCTCAACTGCCAACTGTCTTTGTATGACAATGTGATGGCCCGCACATACACAATCACACAAAACCCCGTTGTCAATGGTAACGCAAGCGGTGACTTGCGACTTGCTCTACCGGTTGCCCTGGGCGGCCATTGATAGTTGCCAACTGTCAGCTGATTGTTCTTCTTCTATGGTTAACCAAGCTTTTTGACCAATCAAGACAGAGAAACAGCCGGTTTTAGTTGGTTTTCAGTTGCCTCAGTGGGCGGAGCGCCTAATAAAAATACTGAATGAACTTATCATCGGCATCATAGTAAATTTTACCTTTTCCTTATGGGGAAAGGAAATGGTCACTGAAACGCTGTCCAAAACGTTGGATAAATAATACCCCAAAAATAAATAACAATAATAATAAAATGATAGCTCTGGAATTCTTAATTATTCCACCTCCTGGCTGTGTACAATTATTAATTATTAGTCAACTATGTCGTTAAATCAAGAAAATTGGAATAGGGGTCACCATCCTCAGCAATGAGGATCCGATTTAAGAAGAAGAATCTAGTCAAAGTTAGCCACCTAATCAAAGTTAGTCACCTAGTCAAAGTTAGCCACCTGATCAAAGTTAGTTACCTAGTCAAAGTTAGTCACCTAGTCAAAGTTAGCCATCTTATCAAAGTTATCCACCTAGTCAAAGTTAGCCACCTGATCAAAGTTAATCACCTGGTCAAAGTTATCCACCTAGTCAAAGTTAGTCACCTAGTCAAAGTTAGCCACCTAGTCAAAGTTAATCACCTGGTCAAAGTTATCCACCTAGTCAAAGTTAGTCACCTAGTCAAAGTTAGCCACCTAGTCAAAGTTAGCCACCTGGTCAAAGTTAGTCACCAAGTCAGAATTAGCCACCTGATCAAAGTTAGTCATCTAGTCAAAGTTAGCTACCTAATCAAAGTTAGCCACCTGATCAAAGTTAGCCACCTGGTCTATGTTAGTCACCTAGTCTATGTTAGTCACCTAGACAAAGTTAGCCACCTGGTCAAAGTTATCTATCTAGTCACAGTAAGGCTTTTTAAAACCGGAAACGGAATGTACAAACAAATTTAAAGACATGAAATACCGAACTTTGACTAGGTGACTAACTTTGACTAGTTGGCTAACTTTGATCAGGTAGTATCAAAAAGTACCTAAATCCATAACCATTTAGATGTACAATATTTTATTTGTGTACGTACATTATAAATTTGTAAAAATGAAATAAAAATGTGAGCTAGTTCAAGAATTTTATTTATTTACAAGCACATAATATTTACTTGTCGAGTTGAAAATGTATGTCTGAAGAAATAATTATGAATACAATATTTATAAACCCAAAATTGATCAAAATAAGATTTAATTGGTTGCATTTTACAAAAAATTGTTAAATAATATTTTCACAAAAGTAAAACATGAGGTAGGGAGCATAATTTTTTTTCAAGTATTTTAAAAATTCATATATTCAAAATTGGGTGGTCATGTTACCATTTCACATTACAAATGTAAAAATAAGAGTCAGGAAGTTTTATATTTTGCAATGTTAATATCATATTATTTTTTATGGTAAAATTATAAATGAATAAGTATGTAATTAATATAAAATGTCTACTTCATCCTGTGCTGATTTTATTACCACAGTGTGCTTTTCATGCAATAAAGCTTTTTTTTTTCTTCTTGTTTTTATAACTCACAATACTAATAATAACTCTACAACTCGAAAGAAACATATGTTCGTGAAATATATATAGGAATCCTAGTATCTTCTGCCATTTTCAAACAAGACGTGTGAGAAGGAAGATTTATGAACGTCTTTTATGACGATCCTCGATGACGTAGATACAATCTCTCACTGGGAGTAATATATCTTAACTAGGAGTTGGGTTCCTTAATTTGAAACGTACGGGCATTATCGTATTAATATACTTCGATGATAACTCAGGTACGGGGCATACGTCATTCCTATGTCTACCTACAATAAATTGTCGTGAAAACAAGCTTATGTGCCCAAGTGGTTAACCTCTCGATGGCCGTTCGCCCACCGGTGGCCGCGGGTCGAAATTTAAAAAAAAAAAAATATTGAAGCGATTTTGTCCCTTATCTATAAACAAATTGTATGAATTGCTTGCGCTGTTCTCGGTCTTGACATAGCAAAAATCCGCATAGCACCAACCCATCTGAATAATTTATAATAAATATCTATGGTCAACTTGGTGTCACTTTTACAAACGGTTTTCAACTGTCATTTCATTTTCAAACAAGTATTTATGTCATTACTTCTTGGAAAACACCTTTGAATTGGTTTTTTTCATGTAAGGTGTCTATTCAGCTTTGTAGAGTAATTTAAAAAAACAATCATTTTCATATGAATATATTATTTACATTTTTTTGTCGAATGGGAAATATTTTCATACATTTTTTTGTTAAAAATAGCTATTCTGGGAAAACTTGTAACGATATTATCATGAAATATATATGAATAATAAGGTACATTATCTATCAAATAGAAAACAATCACAAAAAAAACCAATTCCTTTGATTTTATACGATATTTGAGCAAAATCCGGGAAGCTAATTTTGCGCAGTTTTTTACAAAAACACCTGGCTTGCTAAAGGTTAATGAAAGACCTTTAATCTCTCGAATGTCGGATGACATTTGCCGGAATTTGCCCACATATGGCCGTATTCCATAGAAAATTAATAGCATTCCGAGAGGCTAGAGTACTGAAATAATAAGCAACGTCTGGAATGATATTGGCGCAAGCAATACTGACCTTGTCCAATTTCTTATACATGAGGGTTAAAATCGCATTTTATTTTTTAACCTCTCATCTGTCACCCGCCTGCCGGCAGGCTTATGCCAAGTGAAAGGTTAAATTATTAATTTTTTTTTTTATTTTACTTTTCATCATTTTTGCTCCTGGTAAATATTTGTATTTATTTTCCTCTGTCCTTCCCCATTCACTTCCGCCCCACAACCCCCAACATTTCCTAATGACTTATGATGTTATGGTTCCATGGTAGGTGGCAAGTGTGGTCCCTTCATACATGCTTTGGTTGTCTCTTTACACATGCATTCCACTACTCTGCAAGTAGTTTATAATCTCTAACACTATAAGCAGTTTCCATATTAACATTTGGAGGAATGATTTTTGGAATGAGGGTAGGAAATTTCCAAACTGAACTAAAAAAATCACAGGGCTCAATTGATCATATTGCAGAACACTGCAAAGGTCACTGTTAATTTGTAAAATGGACTTATTGGCGCTATTTACGAGATGATATTCCAAGCAGTAAATCCAATATGACAACATATTTTGTAAGAGGAGTTGTGTTTTTGTCAAATCTTTTCAAATTCTGGTCAGTGAATGAACCTGGGAGTGAATTTGGCCATGCCAGTTATTGGTTTCAAAAGCAACATTTTCTTTAACTTGTTGAAAGCCAGCATAAAAAAAAATTATTTTTTCAATACGACGTAAAATATTTGACAGTCTCACTTTTCTAACAAATTCAATTTTTATAACATTTCTTTTGTGATATATTACAAAAATTACATCAAAATAATGTAGATAAAACGAACTTCCTAATAATCACTAAAATCTATGCTTTCCACAATGGATTTATATCAAAAACAATGAATAAATATAGACTTCGAATACGACCATATCAAGCGGCAGCCATTTTGTCCGCCATCTTTGGCGCGTCGTTGGCAATTAATATGAATTATTCGGAGTGGCTAAATGCTATCCAGTATTTCGTTTTGTCAAGAACGAGAATGGCCCCCAAGCGATTCTGACCTTGTTCTTCATACAATTTCTTTATACATAAGGGGCAAAATCGCTTCAAAAATCCGGACCCGCCGGGGGGACTGCGGCCTGCGAGAGGTTAAGGAATAGTTTGAGAGGGTTATACAAAAAGAGAAGTAATTCCAGAACAAAAGAGATTTTACTGTAGAACAGCATTTTTATCACAATCAATGACAATTAATCTAAAACGTTACATTATATTGTTTTAAAGTTAATTAATACATATTAAAATTTCACTAAAAAATAAATGGATTAATTAAATGATAAATGAGTTCACATGTAAATAACAATGTTTCAACTATCACTGAATGATACTTATTATTATAAGTTCCATTATCGACGCATCGCGAAATGCACTAATTCTTTTTTATCACAAAGTGGGACCCTTGGGAAATCTTCTTCCTGCACTGCTGATAAGCATTGATTGATCTCACTAAATATTGAGAACATCTCTCGCAGACAAATTTCTGGATGCGATCCTTTTGTTCCCTGATCAGAATTGGATGTGAAGCCTGTCAGACACACTGTATATCTGTAATAATAAAAATCATATTGTGACAAATGTAGAGAAAAACACTAATAAGAAGTGTTGTATTTAGAGAATATATATCGGTTAGGAATGCCGTGCTTGTTTCATTTATATTTAAATGGAAGGTACTCTCTGAAGAACTATTGATTACTTCGGTACTGGTGCACAGACAGGTTACACATACTTAATCCACCACAAGGAAAAGGTTGGTTGGTTTATGGTCCGGTCTTGCGCTTAACAACGTGGCTGTGAATTGATTTGCCACTTGTGTCTCCTTACAACATGAGACTTTACTGATTCACTGAGTACTTTCCTCAAAAAGATTGTCAACACAGCTTTCCTCAAGATGACTTAGGCCCTGAGAAAAAAATGAGAGCCTCCATGTGGAGTTAATACAGAAATAAATTATTAGCAGCCCTTCAACCAGCATACCTGTACACGTCTACTGGGAGTCACTGCTAGAACTGGAGCTGGAGTCAGTGGACATGACCTCTACGTCCTCCTGTGGCCCGTCCTTGGGGCGCGCCTGCCCCGCCTCCAGGGGCACCGTGGCACCCCCGCCCACGGCCAGGTGCAGCTCTCCGCTGGGGTGCCAGGCAAACTGGTTAGCGGCTGATGCTGGCACCTCCGCTGGAATAGAACAAGCTTTTATTTCCTTATTTATTTATTTAAGTCCTTCTTTAATCTATCCAAGCATATTAATTTAAGGTAAGGTGGTTCCCACTTCAGACTCAGACGGAGAGCTACATTGGGGAACAAGGAGACATTGCCAATCATCCAATGACAACTTGGTGAACATTGTTAAAGGGATGCGGCTAATGTCAAAGGAATACATAATATGAAAGATGGGAGAGAGCACAATCGGCTCAGAAGAATAATTACCTCCAGTGGTGATTCTGTGCAGATCACTGAGTGAGGGTGCGTGTCCATTGAGGGGCAAATCACACAACCTCCCCAGCAGCCCCAGTCGCATCTCTATGTCGGTGGGGTAGGGCCGGCGGGGATCTCCCGGCGCCCAGGACAGCGGGGCGCAGATGGCGTTGGATGCGCTGATTCTGGAATTCCACATTAACACATTTTAATTTGCAACATTCCAAATTTGGATGTAATTTTTGTAATATATCACAAAAGAAATGCTATAAAAATTGAGTTCGTAAGAAAGGTGAGAAATGTCAAATATTTTACGTCGTATTGAAAAAATATTTTTTTCCTATGCTGGCTTTCAAAAGGTTAAACAGGAAATCATTTTTTAATCATTGAGAAGAAGATAGTACCAACAGCTCTCAATGAAAATATGAAACAGATAGACACAGAAAAAAAGCTAGCTCTAGTCTTACCGGGACTAGAATATCTCCCAATTGAACTATTGCCACCCCTTTACATTCTATCATTTCTATCAATCTCATACATCAATTTTTGGTGTGATTACAAAGTTCTACCCGAATATATTTATTAATCTAGAAGGTGCCTCAGATTTTATTTATATGGGATATCTATTGAATTTTTCAATAATAGAATAGAATGAAGGAAATAATTTAATTGAGCGTGCACAGATTAGGTCATTTTTATGTAAGGTTGAAAACCAAACACCAAAAATTTGAGAGAAGCTTATCAGGGGTATAACACTCGGATCCAAATTTTCAACAGAATTCAAAACAAAAAATATCCACAGTTGTGTGAATGTGACATCACAATAATGAAGTTGAGTCCATTTTTTAATTTTTTTTTATCAATGTTTACATGCAAACTTAAATACTGGTATTTTTAATTAATTTAATTCTACAAGTTTGAATTTTATTAAACCTGCCGAAAAAGCCCGGTAAGAGGCGGGAGAGTGTGTTTCGTCATCTGTATGCTTGTTTGTATGAAAAATAAGGGTAAATATTTACAAAACCGGGACACGCTTAATATGGACTAAAAAAATAGATATTATAATCAATTCAGTTACTGGAATTTCGAAAAAAATGCATTTTAATGGTTATTTTTTAAATTTAAAAACATGAAATGTCATTTTTCACTGAAACTTGAACAGTTCCTAACAGGGGCCGCATCTTTTTTTGGTTATCTCTATTCTCGTCTATGTATATGTGACGTCACAAATTCCCATAGAAAAAAAATATTGTTAAATAGTGTCAAAAATTTCTATATAGTAAAAGACTGAAGTTATCAATCTAGTTATTAGTTTATTTATGAGGCTTATGTCCAAGGCTGGACATCGAACGGCTCATGAAGGGGAAATAAGTGGATCATTCCTCAATTTATTCAATAATGTTGATTTATTATAATCACAAGAAGTTACCTGTGGGCAAATTTGATTAATTCTTCAGAGGGAACGGGCCTCTTCCTGGACTTTACGATGGAAGCGAGCTTCTGCCGCGCCTGGTACAGCGCCGTGGCCAGGATCTGCTCCGCCTCCTTCAGTTGCCTCTGCAGCTGGCAGATGTCCTGGTCCTGCAAATACACCACACACCTCAATATGTCAAACTTTAAGTACCTCCTACAGCTGATCATTGTACATCCTTATAATAGCCATACTTTCACCAATATACCTCTGCCAGTTGTGGAAAGCGCCATTTGTGTTTTAGTGGTATTAACATAATAACAAACCTGATTATCGACTTCCATTTTCAACCTGTTCATCTTCTCGTGTATTTTGGCCTGTTCGTCTGCTAGTTCCAATGTTTTAGTCAGCTCTTCATTCTTACTCAGCAATAATTCTGTGATTTGGGTGTGTTCTGCGGCAGACATTTTTTGAGGTTTAGCCGCTATACTATTTTCGATTATTTCCCTGAAAAATAATAACTACTGGATTATTATTGGTAAATGTTTACTACTCCGCTTACCGGATAATACGGAACTCGAAGTTCGATACACAAATACACACGGATAATACGGAGCGGAACATTTCCTTTGCCGCCATTTCTTTGGATTTGATATTTGCGATTTTTTTTTCAATCTAAATACGCATGAATTACTTAGTTTACCCAGCCTAAGAACCTAATAACCTATTTTGTGCACGTAAATAGTTGTATATTGTAGTAATTGAAGTTGTATAAGTCCCGTTTCACTTGGCCAAACGTGGCTGTCAAACGCTTTGCGTAAATGAAATAATCTTATAAAATTGAAATATAAAATGCATGTTTTTTCGTCTCCCCCGACATAAATACTCAATTTTCGTAATAATAAAGCAAAATCTAACTGTTTGAATAAAAAATATTCCGTATTAACCAGTAGGCGGAGTACGAAACTATTAATCAATTTTCTATTACAGAAAAATAAACAAACCCTTCGACAAGAATAAACATATATTTTAATAATAAATTTGAAAGCTGATTTGTTTTATTTTTCAACACTCCAAATATAACACAATCATAATTTTTATTTCAAAAACACTAGAAGAAAATGCACAAATGAAGCCTAGATTTAAAAGTAATAAATTGTATCACTTACTTGGATATGAGTTCTATATCATCTATGAGGTTTAGTAACTGTTCCTTGGTGCTTAAATGAGACGCCATCCTAATATAATTGTAAAGTGTATTATTATTTACAAACAATGCGATAAGACTGTATCAATCGGCTAGCATCCTATTCGATACGATCATGAGCAATCAAATAGGCTTGTTGAAAAAGTATCGATATATCGATATATCGATATTTTCAATGAAATATATCGATATTTTAAGCCGATATATTTTGAACCGATATATCGATATATCGATATAAAATATCCAATATCGAAAATAGTATCAAAATCGATATTTTTTCAATTTCGGGGGGGAGGCGCCTGATTAAAATAATGTACATTGTGTAAATATACACTTTCATTTTTACACATTGTGTATATGAACACTTTAATTTTAAAAACGTACAATCTAAACATTTGACCGATATATCGATATATCGATTTTTTTTCCTCGATATATCGACGTCGATATTGATATTTTAATAAATATCGATACATCGATATATCGATATTTTTTTCCACTTTCGACATCCCTACAATCAAATACAATTTTCAATCTGACAGAAAATCAGGAACAGAAACGAAAATGAAGCATTTGGAACTCCATAGATATTTACGTTTAGAAATGTTGCAAGAATAAAAAAATCTCTATTAAATTTCTACCTAGTAGTTCTTGTGTAGAGCTTCGGACGCTTCAGTCAGTGTGTGGAAGTTTGGCCGTTTGTGTTGGTGATCGGTCTACTCAATGGCAACTTTTTAGTAATATGTATTATAATTTTATTTTATTTTGATCTTTATTTTTATTTCTCTTCAAAACTTTTTTTTTCATCAGGTTTAATATCAAAGTAAAAGTCAATAGAATAATCGGAAAAAGGGAATAATCAAAACTTTTATATAATCGATTTTTTTTAATCGACACATCACAATAATCGAATGATTAATCGATTTTTTTTTGCTCGGAGTTTGGGAGCAATATCTATGGACAAGGGCAGGATTTTTCTCTCCGGGGGGGGGGGGGGGGGGGGGGCGAAAATTATAAAAATTAAATTAAAATTATGGTGCATCGTGTATGGCAACGCTTATTGTTTGTTGTAATTTTATTTGTTGTTTTATTGGTATGCATTTCACAACATAACAATTTTTTTATTAACTTAAGAATGGTACATGATAATTCATACTGGTCTTCCATTAAAAGCATTTGCTTGTGGATGGAAGAAGAGTTTATATTTCATATATGTTCAATTAATAAAACCACGTGTTTCACATAATCGTATGTACAGTTAATACAGTAAGCGCCTCCGCCCACTGAGGCAACTGAAAACTCTCAACTGCCAACTGTCTTTGTATGACAATGTGATGGCCCGCACACTTCACAATCACACAAAACCCCGTTGTCAATGGTAACGCAAGCGGTGACTTGCGACTTGCTCTGCTGGTTGCCCTGGTCGGCCATTGATAGTTGCCATGTTGCCAGCTGTCAGCTGATTGTTCTTCGTCTATGGTTAAACAAGCTTTTTGACCAATCAAGACAGAGAAAACAGCCGGTTTTAGTTGGTTTTCAATTGCCTCAGTGGGCGGAGCGCCTTACTAAAATGTATAACATCTATTTATTCATATATTTATCGGAAAACAAATATTATATACGTCTGAACACCGAGTGAAATCTCAATCAGTTTGTCTCGCGTCCTGTACGGGAAGGACCATGGAAGGGCGCTATCACGTCGCAAGCAAAACGTCAAAATGGTATTCGTTCGGCTAATTTGTTTGCTTTTGGGAACACCTCTCATATAAATTTTTGGGTTTCCCTTATTATCCATGTATTATATATATTTTTTAATATATGTAAGATTATTAATTTGTA
Source organism: Limnephilus auricula (assembly GCA_951813805.1). Classification (NCBI taxonomy): domain Eukaryota; kingdom Metazoa; phylum Arthropoda; class Insecta; order Trichoptera; family Limnephilidae; genus Limnephilus; species Limnephilus auricula. The sequence goes on from OX638403.1 coordinate 18,923,242, forward strand.
GGAAAATGTTGGTAATAAAAAAAGAAAAATCAATTTGTGTTATTATGTCATAAAAAATAAAAAGGTTTATAAGACGAAACAATACTGTTTTTTATATTTATTTTTATTTAATTGTGTTTTTCCTTAAAATTCGGGGCCGGACCGCGCTGGAAATCAAACGAATTCCAGCGCAGTTGACCTCGCTCGGCGACGCTGTGGTGGGAATGGACGAGTGAACGCTTATTTCTATAGCGCCGTCTGAACATGGAATGAAACGAAGATGGACGATTAGGCCGAAAAAACATGGCGCAAACCTTTACTCGAGTGAACTGTCTGATTCCGCCATATGGACACCCCTAGATGGGGCACAAGAATTTTGCTCTATTTTGGCTCCTTTTCGAGTGACGTCGGGCTTTATTTTTAAAATCGAGTTGGCAACACTGCACTCGACCGGCAATGGGAAAATGAGAAACGTGACAGCCGTGAACATCGAGCATATGTTGACATTTCAGTTCTTTGACAGATGGACAAAATCTCTTGATCTCAATATTATTAGAGCGTTTGATAATATTATGTGCCACGTTATTACAATAGGTATCTTGATATAAATCTACTGATAATTTAAATTAACAACGCCAAAATGAATGTGAGTAAACCATTTATTTTAAAAGAGTCGTACAGAATTTTTGTTTATTATTATTAATACATTTCCTCTCCAATAAAAATGTTATTGTTAACATTCAGAAAACTTTATTATGCATGTTAAAAGCCAGATTGCAACTTTACTATCATTGCAGGAAGCTGATATTCCAATTGACATTCACACCGGAAAATTACTGGACTGGCTAGTCAGTAGGCGACATGTCAAAAAAGACTGGCAGAAGAACATATTACCCATCAGAGAAAAGATCAACAGTGCCATACAAGACATGCCAATACACGATGGCATTACAAAACTGTTGACAGGGAGTCATATTAACTACTTCCACTGTATAAAGATTATTGAAATTTTGAAGGAGACTGAGGCAGACTCAAAGAATCTGTTTGGGCGGTATGGATCACAGCGGATGAAGGATTGGCAGGAGATCTCTTATCTGTATGAGAAAGACAATATTTACCTGGGGGAAGCAGCACAACTGTTGGTTCGAAATGTGAATTATGAAGTACCAAGTTTGAAGAAACAAATAGCCAAGTTTGAACAATTACAATCTGTGAGTATGAAAATCTATGGGTAAATATTACACAAGTCGCTGCACTTTTATTAGGCACAGATCTAGGATATTACACCACGTTTCAACATAATTACATCAAGAAATAACTAAAAACTTTTGGACAGATGGTAAAAGATGCATTCAAATTCAATTTTTATTCAAAGTTTAAAATTTCCCATTTTAAATGCTTCCTTTGCGGTTTTTTTTTTTTTTTTGTATTAATTTGTCATTTGCATAGTTTTATTTCAATCTAAATACGAATTACCTAGTTTACCCAGCTGAGAACTTTATAACCTAATTTGTGCATGTAAGTAGTTGTTTCTTGAAATGAAGTGTAGTAATTGTTGAAATGAAGTGTAATTTTCATAATCTGAGGGAAGAGAGGTGGCTTATGGAATATTTAATAATCTATGTTATATATGGCTCTATCAAAGTCAGCGTTATATTGGCAAATACCTAAAATAAACCCTTGATTACAAGAAAGGTGGTCCTTTGATAAGATTCTCCTTTCTTAAAAAACGATGTTTGAATGTGCTCCAAGGAATGGAATGTGTTCCAAGGAACTAGCGTCATTGATCCCTTCAGCACCAGTACACAGTCAGAAAGCATGCCAAATGTGCATGCAATATTTGTGCGTTCAGAGTTTAAATATGTCACATGAGAATGGGTCATTTCTACAACTCGTTCTTGAATTCAACAGCTCGACTGTTGAATGATTTGCCGGCTTCTGTGTTTCCTCCTTCCTAAAACATGGGTCTCTTCAAGTCCCATGTTCACGCCTTCCTTTCAAATAGACTCTCCACACACAGTATCCCCGGATGTGTGTGGAGGGTCAGGGGATGACAGGCCCCGAGGGAAATTATTTTCCTCAAGGTCTCCCATGTAATTTAAATTTAATGTAAAAAATATAACATAAAATTATACTCGAAATGAGTTGGAATAAACTCGATTTTCAAAGGATTATTTGTGCCATTTTCTAAGCTTTTCTACTGGTAGATTCATTACATGATGAATTAGACTAGTCCCAGCGATAGCTCGTACGTTAAAAGGCAGAAGATACTAGAATGATGACATCACATACAACCTCTCGCTGGGACTCGTATGTATTGAGGAAGTGTATGCAATACATGTCATTGAGTTTTTCTTACACTAACAGCACAGACAGAGGTTTTTGTTTTTAATTAACATTGTGTCTTACTAATTTAACCTTAAATTGTTGTAGGAGTGTGACAAGAAGATCTCTGAGTATTCCAAAAGGGAGGCAGCTTCCCGAGCGGAGTTCAACGCTTTTTGCAAGCAGATTGGGATCTCGGGAGATAAACTTAAAACAGAACTCGTTCAGAAACTGAGCGAATTGCCTGAAATTTATGAAAAGGTTTGTGTAAAATGATTTAATAAAGCTGTCCAATTTTTGCCCTTTTTTAGCGTGAGAAACGACTCAACTGTTAATATGTGTTCTGTTTTTAATTGATATCTTGATTTTCTGAGATTAGATGTGCTTGTGTTTTTGTGACATTACCTAGGTTGACCCTCTCCCGGATATCAACGTACTCAAGATGGTAGCATGTTATGTTTGTTTCTATGTGATACACATATTAATATTTTTTAAATTTAATTTACAACAGGATAAATGTTGTCTTGTTTACTTCTTATGTATGACAGTGAGGCCCTTAAATTGGTAGAGGAAGGATGAAGGCAGACTAAATGCCAAAGAAACGAGATCCCTGCGCCGTATGTATAATAAAACCATGTATGATCATTGATCATGTGACAAATGTGGAGATTCACAAAGAAATCAGGGCTGATATAAGCTTTATGAGTAACATTAAGAAAGGTGGTTTTGGCATGTAGAGCAACCTTACGAAGAAAGGAGTGTAAGGAAAATATATATGAAGCGAATGTGAATGATAAAAGAAGTCAGGGACGCCCGAGGAAGTCATACCTGAGTCGGATCATGTCAAGAGTCAGAATAACAGAAAGGTATGCACGAGACATTGTATGAAGTGAACGAAGCAAGGAGTGTGTTTTGTCACTGCTAAAACACGTCAGGACTCAATTTTTTTTTTTCAAATAGGAAGCTACATCTATTTTTAAACAAATCTAGACCCTCCAATGTCCCTGCTTGCATGATTATTGTAATTTACAGTAACACATTGGGCCAGGGAATAACAGGTCATTCATCAATTCAGATAGGAAATCTTTAATTTCAGATAGGAAACAAGATATCAGCACTGAAGCCTGCTATAGCCCTGTATGCCTCATTCACCCGTTGCATCGTGAACGCGGAGCAGGCGCAAGTGTGCGTGCCGCTGGTGCGCTTCATCGCCGACAATGGCAACACCACACTCTACGAGTGGAGCTACGGGGAGGCCCCCCTGAGTGTGCAGCCCGACGCCATCATGATCCAGTTGGATGTGGAGGATGAAGGGAACGGAGAGGTAGGTTTTAGTTAATGTAAGATTTATCTTTAGTTATTAACATTAACTCGTTGCTAAGCACATACTTACCTTACCATGACTTCAGGGTTATTTTCTTTTACCCTTTCAATGGCTCCGGTTCGCACTAGTGAAATCTTTGCGATAATCCAGAAAGCAGTCAACTCAAGACTTGTGACTTGCGCATATAAACCTTTCTGAGTTACTCACTCATTTATTTTTTTGTATTTTTATTAGCCCCCATAATTTTTTGGTGTCGCCCTTTTATTTATCTAAGACAAACAATTGTTTTCTTGTGCACTTCATAGAAAATAGTGTAATACTATTTTTATTATAACGTGAGGCAAGTGGGTGGATATGTATGCCTTAATTTTCCAGGATTAAGATCATGCCTGTGTTAGTGAATTATGGATCCGACAGACACAGCTATAAAATCTCTAGCGTTATTTAGCTTGGCCTACTTCAGCATATCGCTCGTCATACATTCCCATTGGGAATGTACGGCAACCGATATGCCGAAATGCGCCCAACTAAACAACGCTAACGCTTTTATAGCTCTGTCTGTCGTCCCCATTATGCTAAAAATGAGATCCGATCCTGTGATCCTAATGGTGACAAGGTGAAAGGTGTTGAAAAAAAAATATAAAACATTGGTTCAATAGGTTATGGGGTATTTTTCAATTTTTTTTTCATAGCTTTTAATGATTTTTCAAAGAGGTGTTGAGTTAAGTTGATTCTGAGTTGTCATGGAACCAAATCTAATTACCGTGTTAATAGAAACTATAATATTATATCTTAAAGTTTTCAAGTATCTACATACCTAAAGAAAGTGTTAAATTAATTTTGTTACTATTTTAAATAGGTAACTCCATACTAGGGTAAAAGTTGAGTTTTAAGACCACAGCCAATGCCCAAGATTTCTCTCTTTCTTTTTCAGTGATTGTGTATTTGTATTATTCAGATTGATTTTGGAGATGGTGGTGGTGATGAAGGAGCCATAGACTTTGGAAATCTGGAGGAAGCCATTGACTTTGGTGCAGAAGAACCCCAAGCTGAAGACATCGACTGGGGCGGCATTGATGGCTTGGACGAGGTCAAGGCAAGTTCCATTTATCGACAGTACAAATCTATGCAACAATTACTTGAATTATCCATATGAATTTAACCCATACACTGCTATGCCTTGCACACAATTTGAGGTGCGAATATCGGCCAATAGGTAGTTTAATGTAAAGATGGAATCCAAGTCTTGGAATGACTAAAACCTCTTTTATCCACTCAAGTGATCACGTCAATAATTTAAAAAATTGAGTTGAGCGATCGTGATTTCTAGGCGTTCGATTTGGAAAAATTCAACCCACATTGAAAAATTCATACCTCCGAATTTTAATATGGAGACAATAAACTGATTATAGTGTTAAATAGCTAATGAATCCACCAATATTTTACCGTTTATCACATATTTTTAGGATTTATAAAAAAAAATTTAAAATATTATAAATTTTATAAATGCGCAAATTCTGCATGTTAGTTTCTCGCCGTGAGTGCTTCTAATTCTGGTCTACATTGAATATTTTCTATTTATGTCCTACTTGATAATCACAAATACAAATATATATTAGAAAACTTTTTTTTAAATAATTTAATCAATCAACAGCTGTTCTAAAGATTTGTATGAAAAAATATTTTATTTAATTTAGGTTTACGGACTGTCAAAATTGAATGAACTAAATTCGGATATTTAATACATTTACCACAAAGAACTGATATTACATTAGAAAAATACATTCACTGTCTACAGTTATCAATAAGAATAATCTCGATTCTCGCTATTTAGTTCGATAAATCGTTTTTTTACGGACAGCCAATTTAACAATGTAAAAGACATGAGGTGGATAATTTACACTATGTTTAGAAAAAAATGGAAAAAGTAACTATTTTTTTAATTCAAATGTTGAAAACATATTAAATTGAATAAGTTTTGAAAAAGTGCCATAATATGTCAAAAATCACGTTGAGAAGTCGGAATTTATTTCGGTGCAGAAATTCTGGGACTAACTGCCATATTATGTATTCCTCGTTGCCCAGAATACGAATCGAGGGAAATAATTATGCCGAGTCGTGGACATCTTCAATTTATCACTAAACAAATACAAAAGATTGTTACTGAGGCGGTTCAGTTATATGTTATTTTTAGTATGTCTGTGTAAAAGTCCCTAAAAAGGCATTAATAAATAACATATGTTGTTTTCAGGACGATTCCCTGGGCGATATGGAGGTCAACATGACCTTGGAAGAGTCGGGGATCGTGGTGGAGGATGGAGGCACTCTGGGGGGAGTGGCCACTGGGAAGGACGCCCTCACTCTTCTAGACAATGTGTCCACCAGGGCTGCATTCCTTGACCAGCTTATGGAGGTATGAGATAAACATACAATTACACTAACAACACTACTACAAATACCTTCCATACAGATTGAATGAGATAAACACAGAATTACACTAACAACACTACAAATGCCTTCCATATAGATTGTATTAAGTCCAATCTCCAGCTTCAACAAAAGGTTCAACAACGCCTTCAACATGTCGAGAACATTTTTTGTTTTTTTTCAATTGTCGTCTCCTGCGTTTGTTTTTACATTGGAGCGCCGTACCTAAACATGGATTTCAACGAACACCACTGTGGGCGTGGCCACACACGTCTACTATCATATTTTTACAGACTTCGAAATATTGCCGTTTTGCAATAAAATCCGAAATCAAAAAACTGTTTTTGATAGATGATGAATTATGTGCAAACATAAAAAAGTTTTAAAAATGACTCACCTTACGTTTTTTCTAACTAAAATTACTGTTAATAAAAAAAAAATAAAAACACATAAGTATTTATTTTATTAGAAAAATGTTATTTTCACCTCACTTTTTTATCGTTTGATGTAAAAATAATTAATAAAAAATTCTCAAAGATTCGTAATTGATTTTCAAATTGCAGCCGGAAACTTTAGCTTCATAAATATGCACATTTTAATTACTTTGCGGTTAACTTTTAAATTTCAAAATAAAGCATGATATTTTCTCTTTCTAACACCGCTTAGGTCATATTTCTAACCATGATGATAAGGGAGACACAATGTTTTCTATCAGACCTAATAAATACGCTCATTGTACATAACCTCAAAATACATGCCATACATTGTCAAGAGCGCACTGCGCAGCTGTATAAAATAATGAACATACCCTCCTCTGCCGAAAAAATAGAACCAAATGGATTCAATCTACTAAAGAGCTGACTAGCCTACTCTACTAAAATTGAGATGTTCGGACACGTTTAGCTACTAATATATTAGCTACTCGACTAAAATACTCTCCCAGTCAGATCAAGGCATTAGCGCAGTTCGAGTATTAATTTTCTTTGTTCTGTAATAAAAAAAATGATGATTCTCTTTGTTATGTGAATTAAATAAAGTGCCTCTGGTTTATATATTTTTTTTTTTTTTTTAAATCCGGTATCCGGCCGGATACTTGTTTATTATCTGGTATCCGGCCGGATTTTAAATTTAGGCTTGATATTGGATAGTTACCGAACATCCCTTTCATCTCTCGTTTAGATTCAAAATCACCACTCTCCACAGCGATTAACAAGTAAAATCACTACTCTCACACGAAAGCCAATCACAAGCCTTCATTCCAAATAAATTCAACATGACCAACGAATGTTATTATAACATTTTTTATTGTAATACTTCACTTTGGATTATATTTGTTAAGTTATTACTACAAAAAATCACACGAAAAATGCGCAGTATTCTTTGAATCGGTTTTTTGTGATTAACCGAAAACAGTACTTTTGGAGAGTGGCATTTTTGCTTTTATACCCCTCAATTAAATTAAAAGTGTGTGTTGGCGGCCTCGCGTGAAATTATCCGGGACATATAATATATGTTCCGGATGTTAGAACATATATTCCAGTGTTCGTCATATCTTTCTTCAAATTATTCAGGAGTTATGTATTTCGGACTCATTATGGATTTTGACATTCTGCCATTTGTGGGTGACAGTTGGAGGCATTCCTGAAGATGCGTTTCTACGAGATATCGACGGACACGCAGTTCAGCACGTTCAGCTCGCTGCAGGACCTGCCGCTGGAGTCTCCCGACTCCATTGCCTCCATGCTGGACCTAGTGGCCATCACCATCGGAGAACTCACCGACAAGAAGGTCAACCACCTTCACAACATCAAACATTCCCCCAGGTATGTCATATCCATAGACATATGAATATTACTAGACGAGAACATACAAGCTAGAGGTAAACACCAACTGTAGCGGGACGCGGAGTGGTGACTGTGATTCGTCAATAAATCAATCTGAGAGTATATAGGCATCTCGCATTATAATATCACCATTTAGTTCTTAAAAATAAAATCTGCTTTTGAATGAATATACCTTTTTACATGGGAGCGCGAATTGCTCGCCACGTTTTGAACGAACTCGCGAAGTCCAAATATGGCAAAGTAAAGTTTGTAGCTATTTTCAGAGTGGAATATTTTGTTGCTGTATTTAGTTAAGACACTTTTATAAATGTTTCATAATTTACTTACCCTAAAGTGTGACGAGCACACTCGAGAAATGCCTCGCCAGATATATCGCGATGTCGTAGTACCTATATGTTATTAAACTGATTATATGATCTGAATAAGCTTAAAATGTTGTAAAATAATGCTTACCTATGGAATGTAATACGACAATTGGGTTTATTTCACTTCTATTTTTACACTTTTTAATAGCACAAATCACCATTTTTGCCGCTTTATTATGTAAAATGTACCGAGGAGAACTCGACGCTAGTTCGCAAAAGAATGATGACGTCACATTTTCTAGACTCATGTGAAGCCATACGCGAGTCCAGCCGGCTCCAAATGGATCCGGTATGGAGAGGGGGAAATAATACGCTTTTATGACTTCTAGGCACGTCTAGTAATATTCATTTGTCTATGGGTCATATCTATATTATCTGAATGAATCATCTTACATTTTAAACATTGAAAGATTTGGAATGTATCCATATTGCATACGTCTAAAATGCATGCTGTAATGTCCCTAGATGCAAGCATATCTTAACCTAACCTAAACTTATCTTAACATATCCTAACCTCTATCAGCATAGGATACTGAATGTGTCACACAGAAGGAAGTTGCATTACAGTTTATTTCGAAGGTTTCTGCCCATCTGTTTGACTGCCTGCGTGGTAGCGATGTGTCGGTTCAGCTGGAATGGGCTCATGAACTCGGCTCCTTTGCGTGAAGCGGATCCTACTCCTACTCCCTTTTCAATTCGACTACTCCAAGGGTACTGCTCCCGGACTCAAACCCGGACTCAGAACTCGGATTCTGTCCCAAACCCGGAACTCGGAGCCGAACCGGGAACCCGTATGGCTCCACCGGCATCCCCGTGTTCGCGCCGTTCGCGGTCCTTGCCGGTCGCGAGTTCTTCTCATTCTCCTGGTACTAGTATGAGTTGAGAGTGAGTGGTGATACGTCACAGTTTTTTGCATATCTAACGGTCGATTCTGTTTACGAACTTTACAGTAAGTGAAAGTTTTGTTTATTGTTTAAGTGTCAGTTAATATTTGATTGAATTACGTGCTTAATAATAATTAGAGCTGGTAGGGTTTTAAAAATCAAATCTTACCCCATTATTGTCGTTAGTTTTATGGATGCGAGGAAATTTTTGGTATTTTTAACCAATTACTTTATTGTTCGAACATTAAATTAATTTTGGAATTTATGTAGGAATGTCAAGTTTATATATTATTTTTTTAAAGAAAGACAAACATTCCCGGGTTACGAATAACCCAACAACATTTGAAAATATCCTACTACCACAACACTAAGCGGAAGATGTTGGTTGTGTTGTGATAGAGGACTTTGCCAGCCGAGGAATCGAACACGGAACGCCTAGGTGGGACCCAAACGCGATGCCCACTCAACCACTGAGCGGTCATATTATTGGCAGTTTATTTCAAGTGACATTTTATTGACAGTTTATTTCAAACAAAATGTATGACGACATTTTTTCTGCCAAACCGATCGTGACGTCACTAAAGCATGAGATACACAATAGACGAACCAATACATAAAACGATAGCTAAGGCAGTGGTTTTCAAACTTTTTAAAAGCGCGATCATCATTATAAAAAAATGACATATTGGCGACCCCGACCTCCAGCGGTTTTTTAGTGTGTGTACCTTTAGTACGTAGTAGTAACTCTTTACTTGGAGGATCAATGTATCCATTGTCAGTTTTTACGCGAAAATTGGTGGTAGGATACGTACAACATAAAGTGGTTAACTTTGCAGTCAGTGGAGTCGCAAACCTATTTTATATATTGTAGAACAATAACTTCTATATTAGTAGGCCAAAACAATAAATGCTATCGATTTTTTTCATTCTGAAATATTAAAGAACATATAAAAAGTACTTGCAATTTTGGCCCCTGATTCAGGTTAAAAGGTTAAGGTTTAAACCAATGAATGCTGTTAGTTTATTATCGTTCAGATACACAATATTAATATGTATAATGTTTCGTCAAGAAAATCTTTTGTATTTTTTAAAACATCTTTAAAATTTACCAAACAATGATCTCCACAAAAAACCGCTGCATTATTCTGCAATTAAGATCGAAACTAACCTAAGTAACCACGAAATTCTATCATTTATTATAATACGCAAAAAATCACTTATTGTTTTGAACGGCTGATTCAAAACTTTGAAGAAAGACTAATTTTTCGGTTAAGACTTTTTGCAAAACAGAACAGAAGCCGTTGAATATTTTTTAAATATTTTATGTAGTCAAAGCCCAGCAGCAAATGGGCTTGCGGGGCGAGGGTTGCTCATCACTATGTTAAATAGTGTGCACTTCACATAAATATCAGCCTTTGCGTACAAGTTCACTTTTCTTCCTTTGTTACGAGAAAATCGAAATTTAGAAATAAACTAAAATTGGAGGATGATCTCATACTCTGCGCCTTGAACATAGAGCCAATGTTCGATTAGTTGAAAAGTGTGTCCGTTGCATTAATTTGTATTATGCTACGGACACACTTGCTCTTTTGAAGCCAAAGAGCATGCTACCTAGTAGCAATTGCTACCTAGTAGCATGTGTGTCAGTGACGTTGCTAGTAATGAGCATGCTCATTTGAAGCCAAAAGAGCATACTCTCAAATCGACAGACGTTTGATTTGTGAGCATGCTCATTGGATTATCGGATGGAAGGGGAAGCCTCTAAGCACGTGTGGACAGGCTGGCTTATGAGCATGCTCATTTCAATCCGATCTCATTTCGGAATAGCATTCCGCATTTGAGTATCTCGTTTTTGTATGCAATTTTAGAGAGTATCTCGTCAAATGTCTGCGGAAGCATTCGTAAATGATTTTTATATCCGTTGAGATCTCGCATTTCTACTAACAAATGATTACTTGCTCCAATGTTTGCTCTTCTAGTGATCCAATTACGAACCCAAATCGATCTTTTAATTTTCTTATCCCTTCAAAAATTTGGCTATTTTTGTCAGAGGCTAAAAATATTTCCGCTTTGAGATAAAATCCAAATAAATGGAATATTTGTTAACGTATCCGAAAACTAAAAACTGTTTTCGAAAGGTGATGAAATATGCTTTTAAATTATATTATTGGAAATAACCATGTAATTTTATAAATATAACATTTTTGGATGAAAACTTTAAAAAGTTTTAAAAATGGTAACCCCACTTTTTTTGTCATTTCATGTAAAAAAAAAAAAATTAAAAATTCACAAAGTTTCATAATTTTTATTCAAATTCTGATCGGAAAGTTTGGTTTCAAAAAGGTGTACATTTTATTTTTTTGTAGTTTACTTTTAGATTTGAATATATAGCGTGTTGTATTATCTTTCCAATACCATTGAAATCATACTTCTCACTATGATAGTAAGGGAGATACAACGATTTCTATGAGACCTTTGAGAGCTGGGACAAATAATATGGTATCCTGTGATTAACCGCGTTAATAAAATAAAATCTTTTATAATCCTTATAATTTTCTTAAATAATTAATAATTGCGTTGCAAGCAATAAGATGTTCTGGGCGAACGGAATTGTCTCTATAGATACGATGACAGTTATTATTTGACATGAGCATGCTCTTTAAAGAGCATTGTTGGCTTTGAGCATGCTCATACATTAGAAAGCTCAAGCCAAGCCTGTTCATTTATGAGCAAGTGTGTACAGTTGTGTGAGCATGCTCATTAAAGAGCATACTCATAAGCCGGCTTGTAATAAGCAAATGTGTCAGTACCTTTACTCAGGTACAATTTTTAATTTCTGTGACAGAAGTACTGTAAAATTATAACCATCGTTTGAATGTTGAAAAAAAAGCATCTAATTAAATTTATTGATGTCTCGCGACCCCCACTTTGAAAACCTCTGCAACACGATGCGTTTCTCGATCACGCGTAAACACAAAATCGGTTGTATGGGATCACGCGAGGGTCACGCGTCATGCGAATGATAATTATTGGTGTGATGGTTTGTATATCGTAGTGTGCGTTATTGGAAACATTTCACTTAGTCGAAGTCGTCGGGTCATTTTAAATAGTCTGAATAATAGAACGGTATTTTTTTACATTAGGAAAAAAACCCTCAGGGCCTATGACATTCCTGGGGATGCTGTGTTGGGGTTTTTTTTTAAAGGAAGTTCAGGGAAGGAAAAAGGCATTCGTACCGGTGCCATATTAAATTTATAGTATTTGTACGGGCCCCACTAACTTGTCCCACACACCACCACTTATAGAAATTTAACATAAACATAATATTATTATGAATCATTTTTAGTAATAAATAGGGGCGATTGGGTAAGAAAAACACCGTTCCCAATATATAATATTATTTAAAAAAAAAAAATTCTTCGATCCGGGTCCAAAAGTAACGTTGAGCCTGAGGTATATAAATAAAATCTATGTTCCTTGCAAAACCCTACTTAACGATGAAAGGTTATATAGCTTGCAATGAAGCGACTTTGTGTTCTAGCCACTTCCGTTCCCTATGAACGTTTATTTTCGAAAGCTGGACAAATGCTCACCGAGAAGAGGAATAGACTATCAACCAAAAAATTTGAGAAAATTTTGTTCTTAAACTCCAATCTCGGACTTGAATAATGAATGTATGTTAATCGAGTACCAGAATCTTTTACATTTGAATATGTAAAATGTATTGTATTATTTAATAATTATTCAAAATGCAATGTTTTTCTTGTTTTACAAAAAGATATCGCCGATTATCTTAACTGTTTATAATTTATTTACTTGAATAACGTTATTTTCCGATTCGGAAATAACGAAAAAACCGCACTGATTTGTTGTTTAAAAAAAAAATCAATGCGGAGGCATTTTTAGATATTGTTTTATTGATACAATTTTATTTTCCGATTCGGAATTGCAAAAAAAAAACTTACTGATTTAATATTTTTATGTTCAATTCTTTTGATGTTTTATAACCTTGTATAAAAAATCAATACCGAGACATTTTGATTACTCTATTGACTGTTAAACCTACTTGTACATTTTTTCCGATACGGAAAATTAAAAAAAAAACTTGCAGATGTATATTATTTTTGTGTTTAATTGTAATGTTTATAATCGTCTTTTAAAAAATCAATAAATTATCATTTTGAGAAAATGCTGATTCTTTTAACTATTTGTATCTATTTGTAAAAGTTCCGATTCAGAATTAACAAAAAAATCTTTGTGATTTAGGCGCTCCGCCCACTGAGGCAACTGAAAACCAACTAAAACCGGCTGTTTCTCTGTCTTGATTGGTCAAAAAGCTTGGTTAACCATAGAAGAAGAACAATCAGCTGACAGTTGGCAACTATCAATGGCCGCCCAGGGCAACCAGTAGAGCAAGTCGCAAGTCACGGCTTGCGTTACCATTGACAACGGGGTTTTGTGTGATTGTGTATGTGCGGGCCATCACATTGTCATACAAAGACAGTTGGCAGTTGAGAGTATTCAGTTGCCTGAGTGGGCGGAGGCGCTTATTCTTTTGATGTGTTATAATCCTGTTTAAAAAAAAACGATGCGAAGGCATTTTGAGCTATTTTTGATTCTTTTAACTGTTTGTACCTACTTGCATAATTTTATTTTCCAATTCGGAATTACTAAAAAATATTACTGATGGTTTATCTTTATAAATGTTTATTTTTATATTTGAATCTTTTGTGTTTTATAATCTTGTTTTAAAAATATCAATGCGAAGAGATTTTATTAGTATTGTTTGGGGATAATTGTACCACATGGACAATTGTACCACAATGTTTTCATACAAGATTAAAAAAAAAAACTTATATTTTTCTTGAGTTTAAAATATGCTATGGCATTAATATATATGTGTATCATCATTTTATTATATTACAATAGTTAAAGTTCTTGGTAACACTTCAACTGACGAATTCTATAAGAGTTTTCTTGTTGTCAGATAAATTGTGTATTACGTTCTATGTAATTGAAATTTTAAATAGTAGTTTTATAAACCAACAAAAAAACTGTCTTGCCTCACCTAAATTATTAGAATTAAAAAACTTTATCCATAAATTCTGTGTTTTAATTTAAATTCCGCTCCCCGCGGTAGTGGTCAGTTGTAGCATTTCCCTGGATCAATTAATGCGCTTATAGCTCAATTTATATAAGATTTAGAAAATCATATAATAAGAATTTGGCTCACAACTAAATAATCTGCCGTTGAGTATGAGTTTTTTTTCATAAACTTTATACCTAAAATGTAGAAAATGTTAAAAGTCAAATTGGTACAGCAGTCCCCGGTCTCCCCTACTACAAAAATGATATATTTTATTTTATTTTATTTTAGTTCACCATTTTTATATTGTTGTATTATTTAAAAAAAAAACTACTTTTGTTGGTATCTGTTACTCTGGTACAATAAATTCTATAACTGGGATTTGCTTTGATTTTCAAAATTGGAACTGATTGTCAACTGGTATTGGAACGATTCAGACAAGTGTTAAGTTAGGTACCAAAATTATTTTATTAATTGGTAATTCTTTATTTAAATATGCATTTCCTTTGTTAAAAATGTTGACGTATGTCGTAATTTTTCGAGCATAGTGTTCGTTCTAAAAATTTAAAAAAAAATTCTGATCGTCTATAAAATTGACAACGTGTGTTTTTGAAGGACAATGATCCTGAGGCAAATATGTTTTTTAGATACTTCTCGGCTTCACAAATCCTACAATAATATCACTATAATATATTGAACAAAGTGTATATGTACTGAATTGTTTATAGTGTAAGGCCAAAAATGGACTTGAAAAAATAGATATTAAAACCTTTTGACTTTTAATGATTGTTAAAATTTTAATATTTCAATGTGTAAGTACCTAACCACTCCCCGACTTTCTTTTTAAAACAACACGCATGTATTGAGTTTCTTTCGATAGAGGTTATAAAAACTACAAATCCTCAACGACAATCCAAATATTCATTATTATATTTGGTTTGTTACTGCTTACGCGTGTGCTAAAATTATCACCTTTTTGAATCACCGGAACTTGGAACCCAATACGCAATCCCAGACAGCCGAACATGTCTCGAGTCTCGACACGAATGGATTTCGTTGAACTTCGCCAAAATGTACATGCCGAGTCCGCGTGCAGGTACTTGTCTGGCTCCGGCTACGAGTTATTGTGGGGGTTCTATCTGGCTCCGGCTACGAGTTATTGTGTGGGTTCTATCTGGCTACGGCTCCGAGTACTTGTGCAGGTTCCATCCGGGTTACGGGTCTGGCTCCGAGTTCTTGGCCGAACCCGTGCGTCCCGGCTCGTTGCGCCGCAACAGCCGGTACTCAGTCCGTTCCGTACCAAAGAACTCGGACCCGGGACCTGCTCCTAGAACTCGAGTTCTTTTAAAACGAAGCACTCCTCGGAGGCCTCCGGCAAAATGCCGGACTTACCCACCTCTACTGCGTGGTCCCATGACTCATACACACAATACACGCCCAAAAGACCATTTACTCGTTCTTCCCAGACATCAAACTGCTGCATTTGAGGGTAGTTATAGCTACTCCTCAACAAAACTTTGGAACAAAATACTACTGTCTTTTTTTATATTATTTTTACATTAACTCCACACAGGAGGCCCTGAGGAAAATAATTTCCCTCATGGCCTATGTCGACCCGTTCTCGTGTGACAAATGTCAACCATGTAAATATTTTGGTTGCTGACTGCAGAGTCAATACCTAATGAAAAGGAGACCTACTTGTGTTAGTGATTTTGTGATTATGTTATTTAATTTGATTATATTAAAATCTGTTTTATTTTATGTTACACCTCACAAGAGCTCCCCTGTCTGTACGGTATAAAGGCAGGGGAACTATGTCGCCACCCGGTTGAGTAGTTTTGTCAGGCAGGTTAAGTGGGAGGCTGTTGGATGGAATTTATTATTGCGTGTCTTGAGATGCCCAGATTATTTTAAGGAAGAAAAACCGACGCCGCTCATTCCGGCTTACTTCCGGCAAATTTGTTTGCAACTTTAGGGCAGGTCTATTTATTCTGATGTCAGTGCACGTGTCCAATTATGTTTATTCTAAGCATTAAAAACCTCAAAATAAATGTTTTTGTGTTTCAGATACGTTGACACCCTGGCAGAGCAGTTGAAGCAGAAGTTGACCATCAGCAACAAGATGACGTCCCTCATTGAGGTGGCCAAGCAGAAGAAGAAGGAAACCCAAGACCAAGTCAAAGCCATTATTCCCATCCTCTCTCTCATCATCACCAAAACTAAGGAACTACAACAGCAGGTACCGATCACACTCAAATATGTTCACTGCAATTTAACATACTTTAGTCCACTACTTAATTCTATACTCCTAGGCGATTAGTCCCATCAAATGTGCTCAAAATCACTGAAAAGAAAACCCAAAGAATCAATACATCAGATATGATTCGGGATTTAATATAAGATGTCAACAGATGTCTCTGTTCCATTTAATTTTCAATATTAGTAGATTTCTGTTTTACCATAATCATTATAACCGTCACCATAGTAACCATAGATTTATAATAATATAACTGGATGGATTTCTCGCGTAAAGTAGCCGGTTTTCCCGTTTTGACGGCCGCCATCTTTAAGGAGGGCAAAAGATATGAGAACTCAGGATACTTCCTAGGGAGAACTCGCAATATCTAATGTCTTTTGCCCTCTTTAAATATGGCGGCCGTTGAAACCGGAAGACCGCTTTAAATTCGTTACGGCAAAGAGATCCATCCAGTTATATTATATACTTCTATGATAGTATTATTTCTTATATGATATTATTTCCTTCACACAATAGAGCCATCATGTAGATTCCTGCTTTATCATCACCATATTTCCTTTGTTTCAAAACTAAATTTTCGTCTTCAAATTTGGTTCTTCATGGAACAACAGGTTGTGACCGAGCATCCTACTGTTTATATTGTCATAAAAGGAAGGGATTGAATAAATGATGTGATTGATATCCAAAACAATTATCATGATTTATTTTTGGGGCCAACGTTTCGGAAAATGTTACAGTGTCCATCAACAAGGCAGATGTGTCGCACAAATTATGGTCCATTGGCCATCGAAGGATGTATTGCAACATGGCACATACCCCAAAACAAATATTATCCATACATCAAATTTTATAAGATCTTTGGACTCCTAGGCCCGACAGGCCAATGAAATTGCTTATTATATGTTCAAGAAAGGTTTTTAATATGTTTTTGTACACGTTTTATCAAATTCGCCTTAAAATCCATTTTAAATAAATATGCTTTCTGGATTAGGAACCATATATACAAATATTTTGAACCTTTGGGAGAGTATGGCCTCACCGTGTACGTCTGCAAAAAAAATACGTGTAAAGGCGTATGGACGCCAACGGTGCGGCGGTGTTAATAGAAATTCTTCTATTAATGATTAATAATATTAATGATTAAAGAATTAATATTAATAAATTAAAATTATAATAAAAAAATTATTATTTATTATTATTATTTTTTTGTAAAGACAAAGAAGATAGCTTTGGCCATTCAGGTGCTCATTTCAATGTAGCGATTGCCCCTATATTCATTTCAATGTAGCGATTGCCCCGCATTTTACATTGGCAAAACTGCAAGAAATATTAATACCCGCTTAAAAGAACGCCTACGATGTTACACAGTAACGGATTCTCAGAATTTGCGAACCATCCTATAGAAACTGTCCATAAATTTAATAAAAATACAGGCGTAACGCTATTGCATAAAAACGGAATAGGTATCAGATTAGATAATTTAGAAGCACTAGAGCTAAGGAAAGCCAAAAACACTAATAGCAAAGTAATTAACAACCAAATAAATTTAAATAAAAGTCCGATACTTAGTTAGGTTGTTCCCCATTGACAAAGAACATTCACGTCCCAATTCTCAGTCCCTTACTCCAATTACGTCCTGCACTGGCGGAACCCAGCCCATTTATATATCACATGGAGCTACTTTCAAGCGACGCGATCTCCGCTCGTCGTACCTTCCATACTATTATTACTGTTTGTAAACACCGCTAGGCGCTGCACTAACAAAATAGTATGACGGGTAGCTGCGATTTAGTCGCTTGTAAGTAGCTGCGTGAACGAAGGGCGTAAAACCTGACGTTTTTCGTGTGCATCCCGTGAGAGATTTATTATTTAAATTTTTTAATGACTATTTAAATAATGATGTGTTTTGTTTTTCTAGATCGAAGCCGATATTTCAAAGAGATACAATAAACGAACTGTTAACCTGATGGGTGGAGTGAAGACTTTATAATATCGTACAATTATTTTTGGGAAAAGATGTAATAATGTATAATTAATTGTACATTGTTGTACTCTAGGGATATAATTTTATATAATATGCATTTGTATATAAAATACGAAATAAATTTATTTTTTTCGTAAATGTTTTATTTTATTAATTATATAATTATAATATAACATCCTTTCGTTCAATTTGGGAAAATAACCTAACATAACATTTATTGAATAACCAACCCTGCCGAAGGTCAACACAAGTTTGGTGACTTAGGGGTGTCCACATTCATTATATGGTGAGATTTATGAAGGTCTGGGCAGCATATGTGTTTGCCCATCTCCTGTGTGGTGTATCAGATCGGGAGAGACTGGTTGAGGGAGACCTTTCTACCTCTCCAGCTGGACTCTTCATCCATCGCCTTGTACCGCAGTGGGAGGGATGGATTCAAATGTCCGTCACTCTTGAACACATTGGCCGCACCATGTAATCAACCCACTCCTCACACATTTTTCCTTCCTAGAACTTACTCTCCTTACTTTCCCTAAAAAGACCCTCCTCACAGTATCCCCTAAGATGACATAGGCCCTCGGGGGGATTATTTTCCTCAGAGCCTCCTGTGTGGAGCTAATGTAAAAACAAAAACTTTAATGCAATTTTGTTACAGTTTTCTAAAATTGTACATTTTGCTTCCAATGTGGTGATTTTATCAAAATGGCTTGTAAACTTTTGCACCACACCAACAAAATGAATCCTACCGCTCATCGACGATTTGTTCAGTATTACTACCGATAGAATAAATAAGAATATAAGAAATGCCACGCGTGCGTGTTGTCCTGATCCAAAAGTCTCGGGGATTCTGATGAGATACTGTTTTAAGGCAATTTTTAAAAAATGTTTGTTAATATGATGGTTGGAGTCTGTGTTTTTAAAAAAATTATTTGTGAAATATTTGGTTATCATCAGGGCAATCTTCACAAATCACTGATGCCATACACTAAAGATAGAAAAATCATGTTTTGAAGGATAGGTTCGAGAATGTTTTGAATAAACTACGACAACAGTCGTACTTTGACCGTCGAAGAGCGTACATTGAAATAACTAGTCCTTGCGCAGAAAAGTAAAGTTTGCTAAATTAAGGACTGCCTTAAGAAGAAAAAAAATTAACTACATTGAAAACCATTGAGTTTGCAACGTAGTTCATTGTGGGACTTTTCTGCGCAGGATCTGAATGTTCGTTTTTAACCAAACCGTGTATAAATCGGGTTGTATAATGAAAAAAAAATTTAAAGGTGAGTAAATTTTTGCGCATTTGTAAAAGTGTCTAACTAAATAGTATAACCAAATATTCGATTTTGGATATAAGCCAGATTTTTTTTTTAACTGATTTGGGATACTTAAATTTTTTTTATGCAATCAATTTTTACGCAACATTGAAAAAAGGATTAGTTATTCGTAAGCAGATTTTATTTTTGACGACTATGGTGATTATTACAATGCAAGTCGCCTGTATACTATATTGTCAGAGACGGTTTAAAAAAAATATATATATTATAAGAAAGTAATAATATAACAAAAGAGAAAAGTCCCAATAAACTAGTTTTTATTAATTGGACTGATGGGTTGGTCTATCAATTAGCATTTATATGGCCACCACTATTGCCACATTTCTGTGCTTAAAAATACTAATTTATTATTATAACATCACAATATTTTGGAACAATCTCCACGGCGAAGACATACACAAAGCCCGTTTGTTAGGGCACGGTCTTCTTGCCAGGCAGAGCGCCAGCTGCTGGTCGCACTGGCACAGGCGAGCCGCACAGCTGTCGGCATGGCCATATCCCAGGTGGTCCACGGCGCACAGCGGTCGGCCACGCCAACACCGCCACAGGTACGGCATGAAGTACACAAAGAACACGGGGCAGTTGACGGACGAGTAGCACACGTCGTGCAACATGCAGCATCTGGAATTAATACAAGGGTAATAGAGAAGTTTGAATTCTAACGCCGTTCTTCCATAAAGCTACGTTCAAGCGACGCGATCGCCGCTCGTCTGTATTTTCCATACTGTTATTAGTGTTTGAAAATGCCGCTAGGCGCTTTACTAGCAAAATAGTATGACAGGTAGCGGCAGCGTCGCTTGTAAGTAGCTACGTGAACGATGGGCGTTAGTGCAACTACTCGGGTGAACAGTAGCATCGTGAATATTCAATTGAGCAGTGTTGTGAGTGGCTATGACTGCCACCTTTCATGGTGGAAACGATCAATGCACCTACGCATCTCAAATCAGTCATAAATCGTAGTGTGATACAGATACTAATGTGACATTCTCATTTTGGGAGGCGGGTACCATTAATTGGATAACCAACACCTTTGCAATAAGTGGTTAGTTATGTTTGGTGACTTAGGGAGACCCTTCACTTCTCCAGCCGGACTCTCTCGACCCATTATCTTCCATCGGCAGTGGGAGGGTTGGATTCATATATCTGTCACTTCTGGACACCAGGATTCCTTCAGAACCTTCTCTCTTTCATTTCTTTAAGATTTAACCCTCCATTCACCATCCCTGTAGACCTCTAGTGTGGAGTTGATATATCAAAAATTCTCCATATTTCTATAGTAATATTTTTTTGGGGGTAGCACACTATATGGTGTATGGAGATGTGCAAAATGGGTATCCAAAACCATTTGAAATGCAAAATGGAAATGGGTTAAAACTTTTCCATTTGAAAATGTAAAATAGTTTTTAGAAAAGCATTTCAAATGCAAAATACCTATTTTGAAAATGCAAAACGGTTTTTCAGATCAAACAATAAAACAGAAAATAAAGTAAAATACTGTATAAACTAACATAGCAATCTATTCTAGCATATATAATTATAATATATTGGTTTTGATAAATATTCCACAACTGCTGCACTTTTAATAGACTTTGAAACAGATTATTTTTTTATTTTTTATATTTTTTTTTTTATTGAAAATTTTTTGATACAATCAGGTACATAAATAATAAAAGGTATATAACATACTTAAATATAATATTGTATGAACAAAAAAATCCCACAAAGGCAAATGCCTGAGCGTGGGTATAATATTGAATAATATAATAATAATAAAATATAATTACACTTCGTTTCAACTTAATTACTTCAAGAAACTTAATTAATTACTTCACAATTTGTGAGGCGGGAATGGGTACCGCCGCCCCGGGAACCATTTATTGGATAACCAACACCTCTGCCATAGGTCACCCCAAGTGTTTCGCTACGTTTGGTGACTTAGCAGGGGTACCCGGGTTCACGGGTTTCATTGTCTAGGTCTTGGCGGCGGATGATCTAGACACACTGAACCCCAGATTCCTACCCAACCCCCATACCTTTTTCCTTCCCAGAACTTCCTCTCCTTCGTTTCCTTAAAAATACCCTCCACACAGCATCCCCAAAGATGACATAGGCCCTGAGGGAAATTATTTTCCTCAGGGCCTCCTGTGTGGACCTAATGTAAAAAAAAAAAAAAGAAACAACTAATTATGTTAGATGGTAAAATGTATAAAACCAAGAACCTTGGTATAAAACAATCTCTTTACTGCCATTTTTTGGATTTTGTATTTGTGAAGTTTTGTTCCAATCTACATAAATACGCATCAATTACTATTATTAAGAGCAGAATAAAGATGTAAACAGACAGTTTGACAAAAACCGCCAAATTTTACCCGGAACTAATGTTGCCAGCTGAAACTACTATCTAAAACTTAATATTAGAGCATCTATGGCACATTTTTTGTAATGGTATCACGTATCACTTATTTTGCCAGGGCTTCTACCAGGGAGCAACTTGACAGACGTAAATATGAAGAAAAAACATGTGTTGAGATAATAGGAAAAAAGCATTGAAAAAAGCATTTGAAATGGAAATGGTTAAAAAAAACCCATTTGAAATGCAAAATACTCATTTTGCATTTCCATTTTAAATAAAGTACCTACATCTCTAATGGTATAGGCACATCACTCCCCCCCCCCCCCGCACTTCTTAGTCCAATGTGTGTATGTTGCTGACTAACCTGTCTATGCTGTCAATGATCTTCCCCGAGCCCAGGAAACCGCAGTAGCAGCCGTAGCCCTTGTAGGACAGAGGGTTGCAGCCTGTGGCGCAGGACAGCATGTTGTAGAGGTGCGTCACCCCGCGCTTCCCCCGCACTTCTCTTATTATACCCTGTTCATTCTCTTCTCCATTCTTTTCCGAATTGTCTTCTATCGATCTGTAAATGTCATCAAATATGAAAATATTTTTAACTTTTAACTTAATGAGTTAAACAACAAATTATAATATTTTAATTATGAAGATAATATTAGCGAAACTCAATCGAATCTCTGAAAAGGTCCTGGGTTCGAGTCCCAGATGTATCCATATCTTTTTCTGATTTCACTAAAAAGGCTTTATACAAATCATCCAAATATTATTATTATTAATTTATGTTGATTTAAAATGTATGCTAATAAGGAAAGGCAATTCAAACAGTAAATCTGTATGCGTCTCCCACACGAGATGAGCTCTGGCGTCTTGAAGTACGTATTTTTCTGAACTTTCTACATCTCAGCAATTTCCTATGCGTAATTTCTATCACGGGCTTAATACTTTTTTAACACGTATAAATATGTTTTAAATCTTACTTATCAGAACAACCAAATCAAACGAGTAAATATTGGTTAATTAGTTGTGAAAAATTTAGTAAGTGTGTAGTAAGGAGCTAAGTCTAGACCCATTTTGCTCGTTTCATAATATATTGTTTTTGTTTAGAATTAAAAAAAAAACAATCAAAACGAATGTCTTCACATCTATCCCTATAATAAATAAATATTAGAATGAATTTCCAAAGTGAAGTCGGGTATTTTAACCGTTTGGACACATAAGCTTGTTTTCACGACAATTTAATGTAGGTAAACATAGGAATGACGTATGCCCCGTACCTGAGTTATTAATTAAAAATAATATATATTGAAAGATAATAAAGAGGTGATTCTACGTGTTGGTAGTAGAAAAAAAGATAAATGACTTTTGTCAAAATTCCATAGTTTTTTCCAAACACAAAAATATTTTTTCCACACTAACAATTCAACTTTAGGAACGTACCCATCGATCCGCATTTAAAATGGTGCGGTGGATGATTTGTCTCGCGTGTGTCATGAAGGAAAGCGTGGAGTGGATAGATGTCGAGGCTGTCAATGAAGAAATTATAATCACGTCTGAGGAAACTCCCGATGTTACCGCCCCCGTGATCACAGATGTATCTGAGTGGATTGATGCTGGGAATGTGTTTGTTGAAGATGATTGAGATGGAAAATAAATATTAATTAAATAGCAGGACTTGTTTCTATAAAATAAGTTCTAGTTACAATATATTTTGACATAAGTTTTATCTTGATAATATTTTTTCCACTTGTAATTTATAGTTATGCATGCACTCTTGCTGTCACGCAGCAAGCGCCATATTAATAAAGACAAATATAAGCCAAATTTTTTTTTTTACTTTTTGTTAGCAAGAAATGATTCAAAACCATATTTATGAATTACTACGTGAAAACGGTAGGGGAGGGTCTTGGAATATACTACACCGGGGGGAAGGGGGTAGGGGGTTAAAAATTGCAAAAAGTGGGTCACGTAGTAAATGTGTTCCCTTATCTGAAAACCACCACTGTTGGAATTTCGAAAAAAGTTATTTATCCTATTTAGTTGTACTCTCACGTAAAACCACCTCCCTACCCCCAACACCTAATATAAATTCTTATTAGGTAAGTAGGTAGGTACCAAAAGGAGGTTTATAATTTATTTTATTACAATATGTTTTTTTATGTTATGATGGTTGCCTGTAAAAAGGCGCCGATCTTCAAAATAATGCACGAAGTTTGAAAATGAATTAGAATTTTATATGGAAAATGAACATCTTTAAAATATTAGCTATTATATTTGATTTTTATCTTTTATATTTTGCATTTGTGATTGGTTTGTAGGTTAACGAACGTTAGTATAATGTCGTACATGACGTGATTTAATAACATCATAGTAAAAATATAATTACAATAAATGCTAATAGCGTCGTAGATTTAAACAATTCAACTCGATTTAACTTCATTATCGACCATAACTTGATTTTTTTCAAAGTGACATAATTATTGTAAAAAATACATGCATTTAATTTAACTAATAATTTAGCACTGTTTACCGGTGATTTTTATTCCAAAGAACAGAAGAGCCAAATGGATTCCTCGCATATCCCAGGTACAACGGTTCCTCTGAGTCAAATGTTAAATTATTAGAGTTGTACGTTTCTTGCCACTTTTCGGGTATAATATTTTCGTGGTGAGAAAAATATTTATCCAGGTTTTTCTTCCGAACTTTTTTCCATTTAATTTGATGGCCGCTAAAGTTGCCGTGTTGGTCTTCATCCTGGTAAATATCTTCTCCATCGGTATTGAAATGATGTGTTGAGAATTCTTTATCTAAAAAATAAATATTGTTGTCAATTTTATGAAAATAATTACGAAATAAAACATTGAATATCAACGCAAACTCAGCATACTCTAAAAGACAAGGCCGAATAAACAATATAACACTAGAAGTGCCTTCCGTACTAATTTGAAAGGAAACAAATGTGCCCACTGACTTAGTACCTTTGGTTCTAGAAAATTTAGCACGCGGTCTGAATAGGCCACTTGCACCACATTTTTTTAATATACAGCCATCCCATTTGAAATTCGTAAGCATGGTGAAATACGGTTTTGCATTAAAATGTAGGCCGAAATTAGGCCTATAATTGTATCACGAAACACGCCCTTCGTGTGTTATTCTTTATTATATGGATGAATCATCGGCTGCCGTTAAGACGATAGACTTCGCTTTTCGGCCCATACAAAAAGGACGCCCGGGAAAAAACACTTTTCTACATCGAAAATTGCACAAAATGAATATATTTTTTTTATAATGCCTTTTAGAGGGTAAAAACTATGTCGGTATGTTTTCGAATATTTGATGCGTTTCGTATTAACGTAAACATTCACTGTCAAACATGTACGATTTATCAAAAAATATTATTTAAGGAAAAACTGCTGCTAACTCCACTCTCATAAAGAATTATAAAAAGCTACCGACGTAGCTTCTTCTTTCTAAAAAATATATATTTTTTAAAATTTCAATTTCGTGAAAGTTTCGGTGTAGAAAAGTGTATTCTCCATAAACCCCTTTTCGAGCGATTTCTGTAGGTAAATTTGAGCGTTGTCTCATTCGCTCATTTCGCATTCGCATGTATTGTAAGTGTACGTGAGCTTATTGTGAGCGGGACAGAATGACAGTCGAGGGTGTTCCGCGTGTCGTTTAAAGTCTAGCCTCTTAAGTAAAAAATAGCCTAATCACTCTATTTATTTAATATGCTTGCGGTAAAACAACACTCATATCAGCCGTAACTGCAATAGCCGCAAACTGTCGTTGTTCGATGGCACTGACTTGATTATGTGACACATCAAAATCCGTCGCGATCCCTGGCCTGTACTCTAGTCGGCATTGATAAATTACGAGATAGACAGTAGGTAGGCATCTAAAATAAGACCATCGGTTGAGAGACGTGATGAGAAGAAATCAAATCAGAATTTATTGTGTCGCATTTGAGTCTACGCTAGAAAATTTATTCAATGAAAATAAAATAACAGTGATCTCGAGAATCTAATTGGGCATGAAATCATAGTAAGTTTCTCCAAAACCCAAAGACATCGACGGCCTGAGGCCCTAGCACACTCGCTTGATAACGATCGATAGGATAACTATCGGTAACTTCTCATCGGTTCCTAGCATGACTACAGATCGCCAACGAATAAGTGACAGTTCATAATGACTAAGTATTTTTAACATATTCGACATCAACTGTTGTTTGTACGTTAGCGATGTGCAGTTGTCTTAGGGAACGACGAGAAGTTACCGATAGTTATCCTATCGATCGTTATCGAGCGAGTGTGCTAGGGCCTCGGTTATGTGAAAAGAATGTCAAGACAATAAAAGGACACAAAAAATCATGACCAAAAAGTGGGTGTCCCAGTGAAATAGACTCAGAAGCAGCCCGAGGAAAGAGGCATCTGGTATTGTGGATGAAGTTTGGAACAGAATTAGAAATGCTGGGACCAGCCAGACGCGAAGAAGAAAACTTGTGGAAAAGTTTAAATCCCACCATTAGTTATATTAGCGTGATAATGATACAGAATATTATAGAGATGAATAAATAAAAAAAGAGTCTATTGTGTAATTAATTTTGTTAAACAAACAGTAGTTTGATAAGGGTTTCAACGGACCGTTCGACCCACATAATACATACCTACATATCTCGTGAATGTAATCATTAAGAGGGTATTACCAGAGAATACCGGAAATTAGTCATTTTTAAATCAAATTCCAGACATATAACTTTTCGTTGTTTGTTTTTGGGGTGTATGCCGTGTTATGCTACCTCCTTCTTTAGCCGACGTTTCGGACAGCGCTGCAGTATCCATCATCAGGGCAGATCCGGCAGATCCATCGATGTGAAATTGTTGTGTTAAGTGTGTGCTTATTTACTTGGAAGCGATACCGTGTCGTCAGCTTCAATCCACTACGAGCTAGTATATTGACCCTTTTTTACAAAAAAACATGAATGTATTTTGAAAGATTGTTATTTTTTCTGGTACACGCAGTTTTAAAATTTTAAGCGTATTTTTAATATACTAAGGTTATACCGTTGGTCGTTGATAAACGAGATAAACGATAGATTCTATTAAACAACACAAATTTCAAATCATATAATCGTACAACAAAATAAATCAATACATAATCTAGTCAACACAGTTAAAAAAAAATTTTTTTTAGTTAAATTCAAATCATTAAAAAATTAATCCGAGAACGTGTTTTGTGACAAAAATACCGCAGTTTTTCTATTTATTTAAAGTCTTATAAACTAAAATATTTAAAAAATTTTTACACACTTATTTTGTTTAGATATTATTAAAAAATCATAAATACTTATGATCAAAAAATTACAAAAAGTACACCATATTTAATAATTTATCATCGTGCGGTTTGAGCATTTTTATTGCTAACTTGAATATAGGTATATATTAAAGCAAGTTTTTAATTAAATAAATCGATATTAAATTTTTAATTTTAAAAAATTGATACGGAGAATAATCGATCTTTCTCATTGGAACCTCCCTGTACAGTTGCAAGCATTTTAAACATTTATTCTCAGCTGCTGGTCAATCGCTCTTAATGGAAAAAATTTTGACCATAATTATTTACCGTATTATAACACAATATGCAGGCAACGTAAGCAGATTAGCGTTAGAAAGAATCGAAACGGAACGGAAACGGGTTTGAGAGAAAATTTACATCTACGTTCGCCAATCACGTAAGAACATTGGTGAATATTTAAAAAATATATTTTTAGCGCAAGTCATGCGGAAGTTTTTGTAGGAATTAACATAATTACTTGAAGTATTCTTTGGACTCCGTGGTTTTGCTGTTGAAGTTTTATCTTCTTACTAATATTATAAACGCGAAAATTTGTGTGGATGTATGTGTGTTAGTTACTCTTTCACCAAAATTTACTGAATGGATTTTAATGAAACTTGACAATAATATAGCTCATACATCGGAATAACATATAGGCTATAATTTATAAAGCTAGCTATTTATTTTCAATATATTGAAAATAATAATTATTGCTTAATAGAAAATGTCAAAATTTGAAAATGACATTTTGCAAAACAATGATTGAAATCAAAATTCTATTTTAGAAAATACTTAAATTAGTGAATTTATTTGAAATACTCGCCTAATACTTTGAATTGAATCAAGAATTATAGATATTTTAAATAAAATTTTGGTACAATGCTATGCAGACGAAGTCGCGGGCGGAAGCTAATCTGTTTTCTTTATCTAATTTACAAGGGATATGCGCACTACGCTGTCCATAGTGCCTCTACTTCTAAATACACTTCTTATCGAGTGTCGTGACTCGTCCTCGTGACGTCTAGGTCTCCTCGAAATAATCAGAGAGGTTATCCCTAATGCGAGGGAGCCCGAGTCTCTTCACTCTCGTGGTAGGTATTGCGCAGTTGTTGCTTAGATTATGACTGTGGTGATAGGTATGATGTAATTAGGGCATCGTGAAGATAAGAACGTAATATTCAAATCCATGATGTTTCTAGGGGTTGCGCGTCCCCGAGAGGTCTTCCTCTTGTAACTTGTAGAATCACGTGCTTATTCATATAAGACAGGCCTTAGAAGCGACTCATACTAGAATGTTCTACTGATAACAATAATAATTCATCCTTGATTCAAGATAGCATTGGTAGAAGAAGCCGCCGCACCTTGTGGCTTAGAAACCTATCTGACTGCTCCTACGAGTGCAGACTGCAGTTCCGCTGCATCAATTTGGGAGGCGGGAATGGGTACAGCCGCCCCGGGAACCATTTATTGGATAACCAACACCTCTGCCATAGGTCATAGTCACCCCAAGTGGTTCGCTACGTTTGGTTACTTAGCAGGGGTGCCCAAGTTCATTGTCTAGGTCTTGGCGGCGGATGATCTAGACACACTGAACCCCAGATTCCTACCCAACCCCCATACCTTTTTCCTTCCCAGAACTTCCTCTCCTTCCTTTCCTTAAAAATACTTCTACACCGCATCCCCAAAGATGACATAGGCCCTGAGGGAAATTATTTTCCTCAAGGCCTCCTGTGTGGACCTAATGTAAAAAAAAAAAATCAGAGTTGTTCAGGTCAATGAATGACATGGTGAATATTCCCTGATGGTAGCCATCCTCCTTTCAAGCCAGAAGAGGAAGTTCTTTAGAATTGGGGCTTGCATGATATTTACCAAACCAAAATCACAATGCAATTTTTTTTTAAATGGGTGTACTCTTGAGGCCTGAAGAAAAAATAATTTCTCTCAGGCCTCTATCATCTTTGGGGATGCTGTGGGAGTAGGTTAGGGATCAATGTGTCCAGGCAGGGCCACCGATAGGATGGTTCATGGGGTGCAAATCACCGGGCCCGGGGTTAGTGAGAGGATCCGAATCGGGTCAGGAGGGGCCCAAAGGATATGAGCAATCGTAGTACCTACTCCTAATATTAATAAAGCGGCCCTGAGATGATTTTTACAATACAACGACTTATACAAAATAGCCAATCATTATTAAGGTACCTACCTAAAATTTAAAGGATGACTAGAGTTTTTCAGTACTAATTTCCCAAAATGTCAGAACATAAAATTGAATACAGGATAAACATAAAGCAGATTTACAATACGAGCTTGCAGTTGACGTCAAAGGCTCAAAATCGATTTTCACAGCTTATTTTGCCGAAAATATGCAGGGTTAAACTAAATAATACTCAATTATTATAACAAAATTAGTCTACAAAGTTTATTTATAAATTTGTGTAACGCTCTCCGATTCCAAATCATTTTATGCTCTGAAACGAGACAATTGTACTCTCCGGTCCACTAGTTTTTCGCTGGTTTTCCGCGCTGCAGTTAGTAAAATGAATATTGTTCTAAGGATAGATGACAGCCAGCCTCCAATTGGAAATGGTGTTATTATACATGCCTGATATTTAGCATTCCAAATTCTCATCAAATGCTAATTGTTTTGAAAACAAAGCAAATATGTATACTGTAATGGTCCGAAAATGTAGCGAATCCCACCTTCCTCTGTCACCTGTCCATCTTGCGGAAAGATGAAAGTGATTGGCGGATGGAAATAGTGGAGCATTCGTTTGAAAACAATCGCGCAGCTTATAGCAGTTTAACCTTTGTAGTTACACGTTTTTATGAATTACAACAAAGACTCTGCTAATGGAAAATCCATTGTCGTGAGATTTGATAATGGTGATATAGTAAGATGAAAAAGTATTTCGAAATTTGTGAGAAAATTGCTCACTCCAAGCATTTCTGCGATGAATTAATATCTTCACGACCCGTTAAAACGTAGCTACACATATGAAAATACCAAATGTTTTTTAGTTACAATGGCTGGGACAAAGTATATTTTTGTATGGCGGGTAATTTTATTCGAGATATTGGTGCATCAATCATGAAAGACGGAGAAAATGGGTGATTTTATCCAGCAATCTCAACAAATCTTTATACGCAGCAAGCTACTTCGGCATTTAAAAAATCTTTGCATAAAATGTTTCCATACTTTCTAAACTCATTAAAATTCATCAATACAATTCATTATTAATTATTACCAACAACAAAACTTACGTCATACAAGCTGAAAAATATAAAAAACATCTTCTCTCCGTTTGACAAGGGTTTTATGAGTAGTTGCATTGAGCTCGATATTTTTATTTTCTATTTACTCTCTTAAATACCTATTTCAGCGATGCGACTAAAAATATTACGTTTGTAGAAAAAAATCCACCGGTTTCGCGAATAAAAAATAACAGAAAACGGAAAAAATATGATGCACCTAAACTTGAAGTTATAATGTAGCTATATATAAACTAGTTTCTTAAGAGGGTATTACCAGAGAATACCAGAAATTAGTCCTTTTTAAATCAAATTCTAGACGTATTGACTACTTTTTACAAAAAAAAATAAATTGATTTTGAAAGGCTGTTATTTTATCTGGTATACGCAGTTTAAAAATTTTTAAAAACTAATTTAATTTTAAAAATACTAAGATTATACCGTTGCTCCTTGGCAGATTTGTTCAATTTTCGAACGATAGATTCTATTAAACAACACAAATTTCAAATCATATAATCATACAACAAAATAAATCAATACATAATCTAGTAAACACAATTTTGAGAATTTTAATTTTAGTTAAATTCAAATCATTAAAAAATAAATCCGAGAACGTGTTTTGTGACAAAAATACCTCAGTTTTTCTATTTATTTAAGGTCTTAAAAATTAATATATTTCAAAAAATTTTTACACATTTATTTTGTTTAGACATTATTAAAAAATCACAAATACTTATGATCAAAAAATACTTACAAGAAGTACACGATATTTAATAATTTATCATCGTGCGTTTTGAGCATTTTAATTGTATACTTGAGTGTAGGTACATATTAAAGCAAGTTTTAAATGATATAAATCGATATTAAATATATAATTTTAAAAAATTTGATACGGGGAATAACCGATCTTTCTCATTGGAACCTTCATGTATACAGTTGCAAGCATTTTTAAACTTTTATTCTCAGCCGCTGGTCACTCGCTCTTAATATTCGGGGAGACCTATTTTTCTAAACTACTTTCCTGAATATAATTATACTATTTCTGCCATGTATGTAAAAACACAGTATCTTCCTTGGGACTCTCAAGGAAGAAAATCCCTTTTTATTTACGGCAGTATTGTCGTTAGATTTTTTTTATTTTTTTCACAGCCTAGAAATCGAGAACATGTATCTTTTAAAAATAAAGTGCATACATTATTATCTGTGTGGCAGTATGAGATTAATAAAATAAAGATTTACCTGTGGTACAGTTAACGCCAAATAATGAAAAAGGTAACCCATAAAAGAAAATGAATAGGTAAATCCAAACGAACACACATATTTTTATACTGCCCTTAATATTAAAATCACAATAAAATTTGTACATTATAATATTTACACGCATCTTCAACGATTTTTTTTAATAATAATAGTTTCTTGCGTTTTCCCCTTTCGCCGGCAAAAACTCCAGAGAAAGTTCATACATGTTTATTATTTACACTGAGGCTAGATGTAACCTTATCTGTATAAAGAAAAACAGATTTTTGAAAGTTAGATTTTTTTTAAATACTTTAAAGAACTTTTGTAAAAGTTCCTTCCTAAAAATTTATATCACAGATTTTATAAAATTCTTGTCATATTGCTATAATTTGAATTTAGGCAAATTTTTCCACGTATTTTTCTTTGATATTTAAAAAAAACGATTGGATTCCACACGTTCACTTGTTGGACAATGCAGAAAGTGCAACACTATTACACTACCATCTACAACCGGCGAGAACCAAAGTGTGCATGGAACCATGGAACCACAGCCAGAGGAAAGCGAATGGCGGGAATTGGTGGGACAATGATGGTAAATGGTATCAGACCAGACTTAAACAATACCCACAACCCACAATGGCCTGACAGCGGTTGATTGACACGCGGAAAACAATCGAGACTTGAATGGCCGACATTATTTCCGTACCTACCACCCGCTGCACTGCAGCAGTTAGATCATGCCATTTGTGTGCTTTCAGACGGACGTGGAAATTACCTTCGATTGCGAATTAAACTGTCTTTTCCCATGCAATAAATAGAACGGAGACAGATTGATTACAAATTACAATAGAATAGGAATGTTGTTGATTCTAAACAAATCATTAAATAGATAGTCAATTTAATGTATTATGTGTTTTAAATTATAAAAACGCATTGTAGATGTAACAGCCGTTACGTTCATTCAAAAAAATAACTGCAAGAGAAAAATGTCATGTTGACGCCTGACATATTTTCTTCCGCAATCTACATAACTCCAATCGCTCAAAGAAATAATACCTATTTTCAAATCTTTTGCGGCACAAAAATAATTATTTATGACGCATATTAAAATTATTTTAGGTTGGCGTAGATTATATGGTCAATCTTTAATATTACTATCTTGTAATATATTAAAGATAAAACACACTGGGCCGACGTACGCTACGTAAACAACGAAGGGTTGTTTTCACAGGATTTTTGCTGCTAGGTGCGGCGTTCGAAAAGACGGTCCTAGAAAGTCGTGCGAACGTGTAATAATGGGGTCATTTTTTTTACCAAAAGATACATTTTTTAAGAAAAAATAAAGGAATAATTCCATCATTAATTAAACGTTTGATGTGTGCAACCACCTTAGATGAATTATTGTAATCACTCACCCTTTGTAGACTATAAATCTCATTGTGTGCATTGTAGGGATACAGTAATTTAATTTAATGTCTTCTTAATCTTCTCATAATTGAGAAAAAGACATAATAAAGAAAAAGTGTAATCATAATATATAAAAATAAATGTTTCTTTGTTTTACCTAAAACTGATTGATCCGATTGCGGTGACACTTTGGAGATTTGTCGTGTACATGCCCGTGAAGGTTTTTATAAATAGTGCAAGTGAGCTCTAGCGTTATGAAAATATTTCCTATACCACTCATCCGATTGTGATGAAACTTTGGTGAGTTATTATCCGCACACCCGCGAATGTTTCTATATATATAATAATGAGCTCTGAAATTTAAAAAAAAACTTGAAAAAATAATGCAATAAGTGGCACGAGAGTTGTTGAAAATGTATGTATTTAGTTTAGCTGCAGGGTAGAAAGGAGGCAGGAGGAGGAGAATTTCAGGAGGGGGGAGAGGAACGAAAGAGGGGAGTTTCGCAGAAGGAGTAAGTAATGAGGGAGGAGAGAAGGTGGAAGGGGAACGCAGGATGGGAGAAAAATGCGGGAGATATGGTCGCGGGAAAGGATGACGCGGGAGGGGGGAAGGTAGAAGAAGGTAGAAGGTAGACGCGGGAGGGGAACGAGGCGCATGGGAAAGGAGACGCTTGGGAGGGGTGGGGGATGAGGGAGAACCAGAGGGAATGATTGCAAAGGAGACATAGCGGTAGGGGATAGCAGGGGGCAAACACATGGACAGCTGTGAGAATTCTACAAGGCCCGCAGTAAGTCTTATTTCTTTCCTTTCCTTACATGTGAAATATTTTCTCCTTGTTACAAACTTCATCATACAAAGGTCCTTTGATTACACAAAATGATCGCATTTTAGAATAACATTTTTCTACGTGTGTCAATACCTGCAATCGTCTTTATAAACACTGTATCAAAAACATATAAACATATTAAAACGTGAAATATTATTTCTTTAGAAACAATAACAAAATATTTACATTGAAGTGTCTTACATAAGAGTTAAAATTATTTTCATTATATTTTGATTATTTATTAGTATCCCAATTTTTATCCGCAGTTTTAGGCACACATGAAAATTATGAAAATTACACTTTAATTCATGCGTATTTAAATCTATACATAATAAAAAAACTTTGCAAATGTCAATTCCATGAATAAAAATCCAAAATAACGGCAAAGGGATCGTTATACGAGAAATTTTTAACTTAAAGTAAAGATATAATTTTAATGCATCTTTTACCAAATATCCAAACGTAATTAGTTGTATCTTGTTATAGTAATTAAGTTGAAACGCAGTATAACTTCCAAAATCTGTGCTTAAAAAAAGTGCGACTAATTAATAATTATAATTACCGTACTATTATTATTCAGAAATGGCTCTCGCTGAACTGCGAGCGATCAATTCGATTTATCATCGATTTCATTTGATGTTTCGATTATCTAAATGACTCAATTGTGCCCATCCAGTGTTGCCAAACGTACGAGGTTCCTCGTACAAATACGAGATTTGTGGCCTTCCGTACGAGGTACGAGGATACTATCAACTCGTACAATTATGTACGAGATTTTGATAATACCTATGGCTATACGAACATTTTGCATCACTATTATATAATAGTAAAAACTAGTGCCATCTATCAATATATATCCTAAAGGGATAAATGAAATTAGTGAGCCAGATAAGTTTTGGGCTCAATTAATCAAAATTGAAGACTTTAACCAAGCTAGTTCATTTTGCCCTTTCTGCACTAGGCACCCCTAATGACTGCGAGCGGATTTGTAGTAAGGTAAATTTAATTACCAAAAAATATACTGGTATAAGTTGACAGTGAGGATGTTCCTGACATAATATTTGGAGAGGAGATGTAAATTTTGTTCCCTTGATTTACATTTAATTTGTTGTGATTTAACTTGAGTAATAATAAAGATTTTTTTAAATACAACACAAAGGGATGTTTTATTTAGTAGAAAACTTGCAATAGTTTATTTCATTGAGTAAAAAGTCCTAAATCCAGTAGGTAGTTCAATACTTATGCCTTAATTTTGCTTTTAACATGTTTTTTGAAATGTACGAGGTTTGAAAGTCAAAGTACGAGATTTTTAGCTGCAATGTACGAGGGAATTTTTTTTACGGTTGGCAACCCTGTGCCCATCACTAGTGAACCGCAGCACTCATAACATTTTTGTCTATGTTATTTCTGTCACTTGATTTTGAGGTTACACTGAAAATTGTGATTCGCTACAACCATTAAACTTATATGTACCGCCTTACATAAACCGAAGCCACTTAAAAAGAAAAAGTAATACATTTCCTGCATATTAACTTACGCGCAACTAGTAAAAGAAATAGTACATTCACAATCGAAATGAATTTGTTAAGAACTCTCCGTACCTTCGGAATGCAGGAATGGCGCAGCACCTCAAATGTTTTGAAAACCGCCGGGCAATTCAGGATGTGTTCTGCCGAGGCTGGAGAAATTGAAGAAGCCGAAACACCGGTAGACCCTGCAAAAGATAGAAGAATTCCGACACCTCTAGAAGTAGGATTGAGATACATGGAAAGCAAAGCGTACCAAACAACCTACGGAGATTTACCTGTGTATACTGAATACAGGCGTAACCATAAGGGACAGCTTCCTCCTAAAAAAACCCGCAAGTCTTGCACCAGAAAACAAATGATTTCTACGGGAAACCCTTGTCCTATTTGCAGAGATGAATATTTGGTCTTGGAACCAGAGAATGTAAAACTCTTAAAGCAATTTATCTCTGAGCACACCGGACAGGTAAATGAACTTATTAAATTTGACAATCTTTCAAAGGGACAGTAAGCTAGACACATATATATATTTTTTAAATAACACTCAGATTTAACTTAATTACTGTAAAAGACAGCTTTGGGGGAGGGGGTAAGAAAAGGTAAATAAACAGAAAAATGGGAAATTCAAAAAACACTGATCAGTTATATAACAATAGGAAGTAAATATGTATTTCAGTTTCCAAAAATTGACTTTCAAAAATTCATTATTTTGGCCATAAAGCAGGAAGTTTTGATGAGATGGTGTTTTATTCATTTTTAAATAACGATTTATTAATTCTAAATAATCTATCTTATATATATATTTTCATAAAGAAGGTGATTTAAAAATCTGTGCCTAAAAAAAGTGCGACTATTAGTGGAATAAACACGGTATTATTATTCTGAAATGGCTCCCGCTGAACTCTGAGCGATCAATTCGATTTATCATCGACGTTGGTGACCTACGGCGGGCGATGTGGATCTGATTTGTATACAAATCTAAAGTTTTACTCCCGAGTTTAATGAAATTTTGCACACATGACATTCAAATAAGAGAAAAATTACTGTTTACATCTGATTTCGAAAAATGCGTAAAGCCCGGACAACGATGGGGACTTCAGCTAGTATATAATAAAACTTATGAATATCCAGTATCAGTGTTAATTTTTTTATCTATACATATATATTTTTTTAGGCATAATATTTTCACTGGAGTTTCTTATTATGTATATTAAGAGTGAGTCTAAATAGTAAATAACTAGCGCCGACCTGTGAAAAATCACAGAATAGTCTGAATTCTCGACAAATCAGTTACAATTTTAAAAATGGCAATTAAAATTATTTTCTGTTAAAAATATTTGTTATATCAAAATAGGTACTTTATCGCGTGTCTAAATTTTTCAAAAAATCTGTTAAAATTTTTTAAATTACACTTAAATTCAAATCAAATTTGAGTTCATTGAACCAGCTTTCATGCAAGTCAGATACAGCATGGACAACCAAAATTAGTATTATGTTTGATTTCCAAAAATTGTACTGACGCGATTATTATTTTTAGATTCTCAGCTACAGTGTTACCGGCCTGTGCCAACGGAAGCACAATGCTCTAGTAGTGGCCATTATCCGTGCCAAGGAACAAGGAAGAATCGTCTACGATGTTCCCTTCAGAGAGTACAATTATGACGAGTACATTTCCAAGATTTCCATCAACGAATAGGCCACGTTACGTTATACACAAATTAACCGTACTTTAAAATAAGATTTTGTATGTAATGTACATACAACTAATCCGAAACATTAATAACCATAGTTTTATGTATTGTTTAGTATTTATTTGCTTGTTCTATTACATATATTGTGTGTGCCATTTGGATGCCTTTTGCCTTTACAATGTTATCTATCCTATCAGGTGGCACGTTTTGACACAATATGTCTGTTATAGTGAAACTTCATGAATCACATATGCGGCATTCGCATACGGGGATAGCTGCCGATGGATTCCATATGCAACATCCGCATAGATAAGTTTAACTTGTGTTTGTAATCAGTACATACATAAATGTTGGTCAGTAATGTTTGGGATTGCGTAGTGCATGTTTTAGTTATTACCAGATGGTTTGTGTATTTAATTGTTGAATAAATTAAATTTGAAAACAATGTTCATCATCTTTCATTGTGAATCTAATTTTAAATCTGTTGAAGAAAATATTTAACTCTTAGGCTGCGTTCGAATGTATGGGAGATATCACCACTACCGGGCACAGTTTTCAATCTCGTCTCGCCGACCAATAATGCTTTTTGAAACAGTTATTAAACATATTTCACATGATCGTTCTTTATATAAACATTGCTCAAATAACGCATTCATATCTTAACTATTCATAAACAACTCAAAATAATTGTTTTGGGACGATGTTTATATAAATAAAATGCAGTATTACCGAGCAGATAAAACATCAGTGAATCTAAACACCTGCTAGCGGTACTGTATGGTATTTACGTCACTTTGTGTTTGAATTTTTATATCCCGTTGTTTGATCTATGCGCCGATATTGTGAGTGTTTTTTTTTAAGTAAGGATTTGTTTATGAACTTATTCATATTGTATGCAATCTAAAAATATTTTCTTTTTACACTTCGAGAATGAAGATGACATTCTTTTTCTTTACATGTAATTTTTTTTAATCAATTTTAAATTCAGGTTTCTGGGCACCATGATAGTTTAAATTAGTTTTAAAATGCACATAAATCCTCTAAAACACGAAACAAAATGCAATATACAGAGACTGGAAGCAAATCTTAAAAGAGAAATGTATTTTTTTAGGCTAACAACTCTAATGCATTTTTATATTAAACATTTGAATAAAATACATATCGTCACCTTAAAGCAATAGTGAGATAGATATCTTCGAAAAAACCACTTTTGAGATAAGTATGCAGTTCGATGTAAAATTGTGAGCTCTACATGATACATTACTTGGATACTTTGAAAAAAAAAATGCACGAGTTACAAGTAAAATCTCAGTATTGAGATATTTCCAGATTTACGTATACTTTGTCAAAATTAGTATGAAAAAATTTAATTATTTATCTATTATTACAATGTTGTGTTGATGTTTAATAATTTAACTCTCTAATACCATATCATTAATCTGCAACATTAGTTAATTTGATTCTGCTAGAACTCACGCAAACCTAAAAGTCCTATTATCTCAGAACAGCATTTTTCAAGATATCTCACTGTTGCTTTAAGGTGACGATATGCTTACTCATCCGAAATGAGATTGTCAAATGAAATTCCTAATTTCACAATTGCTAAAAAAACTGTCGCGAGGTCAGTCTATAACAAAAAGCGGCGCACGATTCTACTGCTATCGCACTACTCGTCCATTGCATGCCGAATACGACCGTAGATTTCAAATGAGTTGAAGGGGAAAACTGGCTGTGGCTTTAAATCCTTACCGAAGATAAACAAATAAATGTAATCAACATATTTCTAGAGATGTCGCTAGAGACATGAATGGAGAATTTTCACAAATGAATTTCGATTCCGTATTATGCTTATACACAATACAGCGAGGACTCAAACCTTGAAATGACTTAAGACGGCTCCCGTGTGAGAGGCAAACACGATGAAATGACTATAGATGCTTCTAGCCGCCTGTAGATTAATAATAAACTTACTGCTCTGCAGTCACAGCTTAGATTTAGTGGTAGATAATCCCGGTATCGCCCTGGTGACTAACCACCATTCAGAATCAAAACGTCAGGAACTTCCCAACCTTCCTCTTTCCTATCTCCCTCCTGTTTCCACTTTATTTAGCCTCACAACATACCCCAATCAAAGTCCCATTGACTCCGAACAGTGGGGAGAATTTGAAACCAACTCAAACTGACATGAGTCAAGTTAACCTTGGGTATTTTTGTGCCTTTCAATTGTGCATTACATTGAGCATCGATAGCAGTAGAGTATTTTGTGTACTTCACGACACAAACTGAGACGGACTTATAAAATTAGTTCTGTTGCCTTTTCTATTACTGGCATATTATTGAAGTGTGTTAGAAAGTGGCAACACCACACTTTGTATTTGAATTTAAAAGTTTACCATAAACTTCTGAATAATTGTAATATTCATATTACAAAAATTTGTTGACCGCCATTGCTTACATATTTGCAGTCAAAGTTTTTGAATTTTTTATTAATTATTTTTACATTAAATGAAGTAACAATAATCATTATAATAATATTTGTGTAATTAAATATGTTTTTTTTTAGTTTCTTATAAAGTGGTGTTTTTACAGTTTACAAAAAAAAACAATTGGTACCTAAGCTACAAAACAATCCAATAAAAAAACTCTTTAAATAATTTTTTTAATATTTTTATTGCATGATATTTAATCCATTAAAAACAGTATTTAATTTTGGGATACATTAAAAAAACTAACTGAAAATTGATGTTAACTGAAAAAATTTCTAAATAAATAGTGAATCTGACAGACCATTTAAAGTAACTTGACAAAATGTCAGAATAACCTCTTGAATGTCGGATGACAGTTAAGAGGTTAAGGCCGTATTCCATAGAACATAATTATCAGAGCATTCCGAGAGGCTAGAGTATTGTAAAAAAAAGCAAAATCTTGAATGATATTAACGCAAGCGATTCTGACTTTGTTAAAATCGCATTTTATTTTTTAACCTCTAGACTCTAGACCAGAGGTTCCCAAACTTTTTTTCTCGTAGACCACTTTCAAAATTTTACTGGTTTCAGTAGACCCCCTTCTGCTACATTTCTACCATATTTACTACCAACGTAGACCATTTATCATGCCAACGTAGGACCCCAACGATCCTCCCGTGGATACCTGGGGGTCCTCCTGGACCACTTTAGGAATCACTGTTCTAGACTGTCACCCGCCCGCCGACGGGCTTCCGACAAATGAGAGGTTAGTACATGTTTGGGAAAAAGATTTTTTTTTTATAATATACTATTTATTTGTGTTTCTTTATACACTGTGCTATTCAATTAAAAATAATCTTACGCTAAACTTACACTAAAATATGAAAATATACAAATTTGGAGATCACAATATTATGTTTGTAAAAGATATAAAATTGTAAATATATTTATGGAATGTTCTGACAATGTATTTCCTAATGGAGAGCATCTGATTCACTGTGGGTTCCGATTTTGGCCAGGTATCGCGATCTGATTCTGTTGGAATGCGCCGTGTCAGGTTGGTCATCAGCTCTGTCGTAAGAATAATCTATGGAACCAGATTGTATGATTGGTTCATCATATTTATCCTCTCTGGAAAGAAAAATATATTAGATAGAGTACAAGTTTTATTTATTTATTATACGCGATGGTCAATAACTTGGTAGATAGGACGCTTGATCAGCAGTAGTACGGATCGAGTACAATAGAAGCAAAGGGAGATATGGCATGGAAGCACGTCGACTGTCGCCAAGCTAGACTATCAAAACGGCAGAGCCAATAAGGAAGTTGAGTCCTTTTTTTTACCAATGTTCAAGCACGTCGACTGTCGCCAAGCTAGACTATCAAAGCGGCAGAGCCAATAAGGAAGTCGAGTCCTTTTTTTTTACCAATGTTCAAGCACGTCGACTGTCGCCAAGCTAGACTATCAAAACGGCAGAGCCAATAAGGAAGTTGAGTCCTTTTTTTTTACCAATGTTCAAGCATGTCGACTGTCGCCAAGCTAGACTATCAAAGCGGCAGAGCCAATAAGGAAGTTGAGTCCTTTTTTTTTATCAATGTTCAAGCACGTCGACTGTCGCCAAGCTAGACTATCAAAGCGGCAGAGCCAATAAGGATGTTGAGTCCTTTTTTTTTATCAATGTTCAAGCACGTCGACTGTCGCCAAGCTAGACTATCAAAGCGGCAGAGCCAATAAGGATGTTGAGTCCTTTTTTTTGTACATGAAAATATTTTTTATAAGTCAAATATTTTTCACTCAACTTCCCTATTATAGTTAAATGTTGGTGTAGGTAGAAATAAAGTCGAAACGCCGCTGTGCGTAAATACAACTTCCGGTAGTATGGGTGAGCAAGGCTCAATGCCAGCTTACTTTCATACACAATTCCAAGATCCTTTGGTCATTTAAGGTTATGGCCGAGCACAGTGTACCTAAGTGGTAGGTGAGACTAAATGCTCCGAATAAAAATCTCTAAATGCCAGGATTACACATTTCTAGATATTGAAATGAAACTGGTTTTATTGATTTCGTGTCAGAATGAAAACGCAAGAAATCCTCAATATTTCTAATTAGAAAAAAATAATTTGAAACCAGTCAGCAAAAAGAAAAATAGAAAAAAGCAGAGGACTTAGGATTGACGCTTAGCCCATTCGTACATGGAGCCACTTAAAAGCGTCTCGAGCTTCATGCGCATAGCACACGCACCGCTTGTGAGTACCCGCCATACTATTTTGGTAACGATGCGCATAGCATCATGTACAAATACTAGCAAAACAGTATGGCGGGTACTCACGAGTGGCGCATGTACTAAGCGCATGAAGCTCGAGTCACTTGTAAGTGGCTCTATGTGCGAACGCGCTTAGGGAACTCCAGAAAAAACAAGAAACTCAGCGGAGTGGAAAATTGCTTTTTGTTTTTGAGGTACTTTCATAAAAACTTTAAAATACAAAGGACCAAAACCGTAGAATAAAGAATATAACACTAAAGTGCCTTCCGTACAAATTTGAATGGAAACAAATGTGCTATTGACTTAGTACCTTCTGGTTCAAGACCATTTATTATGCGGTTTGTCTTTTGTCTCACTTGCCCGAAATTGTATATCACCATCCCATTTGAATTTCGTAATCATAGTGAAACACAGTTTTGTAAGGAATTATAGGTCGAAATTAGGCTTACATGACACTTCTTGGGAGAAACCGATTTAGCCAAATTTTGTGAGTAAGATACATACATACTAAGATATCATGATTCACGTAATCAAAGACTTTCGAAATCACGAAATTGTTATATGAACAATCTATTTGGAATCCACTATCTAGGGACCTGGCAACATAGTCAGTGAATACCATCAGATTAGTTTCTGTGGATTTTCCTTTTCTGAAACCATGATGTTTGGGGATAATGTATTCCTCTGTTTGAGACATAATGAATTAATCTTTCAAATATGAGCTGAAAGAATGGCAACAGGGCTACAATTTTAAATAGACTTTTCGGAGCCATTATTTTGAAAACTTTCCATAATTCTGGAAAAGTGGAAGTACTAAGAGCTAGGTTAAAGATAATAATGATTACTATGTATTATCAGGATTTCAATAAAGATTTACTCTATACATATTACATGCGCCATGTTTTAAATTATCGTTTATCGGTTTTACCCTCATAATGATTGACCTCTGATCAATAAATACGAAGATTGGGATCATACTCACAAGTTCTTCTTCCTTTGGCTGGGAGACATATTTAGAATTCCCTTGTTAGCTGAATCCAGAATATAAATGCAAACTGCAGAAATCAATGCAACTGGAAGAAAACAAATCAGATATAATATTATTTGATTTTAAAACATTTCAGTTTCACCGATCTTTAAATGCAACATTGCCATCAAAGCGTAATTTCTTTTTCATTTGAAATTCATTTTATTTTTTTGGGTCTCTATTTGACATAGATTCCCCAGTTTCCCGTTTGTACTATGAGTATCCGGACACCGTAGATTATATATATATTCTCCTATGTACACTGTATACTTATGATTTCACAAATCACACATTAAAAGTAAATAAATAATGCGGATTGAGTGTAGCTGACATCCAGTAGTTTGGAATGCAGTTTATATTCTTTCCGTGAGGCGGGGATTATTTTATTCACTACTGAAAAACTAGCTCAGTGTGGCCCACCATAGAGCACTTGTAGCGAAAAAGGCGCTTGTAGATATATAGCTTGTAGCAAGTGTTAGATCTTTTTACTGCCATTAAACTTACAAACATCCCAGGAAGAACATCTCAAGCATGAAGTAGCCACTGTTATCTGTAAATCATTCCAGATAAAATGGACACCCCAGCAAGTCCAAAGTTTTGTGCTGATTGGATGTTTTTAGTATTCCCGCGGAAACGGCACGGCTATGGGAATGGCCGGCGCCATCTCATTTCTTTAATAGAAGTGAGGTAGAGGCAAGGAAATGATTTCCTTTTTCTTTTGGAGGAAGCAGACATACATTCATTGTGTGTCTCATCATTTTTCTCACCATTATTTCATGTGTAAGAAAGAGCTGCAGCATTATTGTGATAAGGATTTTTTCACCTAAGACAACTTAAATCAGTTCGAAGAAACCTTCCAACAGAGGCAATAAAATTACTCATCAACTCATATGTAGTCTCACGTCTCGATTACTGTAACGGTATTTATGCTAGCCTTCCGAAATGTCAAATCGACAAACTTCAATCCGTGTTTAATGCAGCGGCACGGCTCATAACCGGGGTCTCTAAATATTTGCACATTTCAGAACACCTTCGCAACCTTCACTGGCTTAAGTGCCCTGAAAGAATCCAGTACAAACTGTGCTGGATGGTGTTTAAATCCATCAATGAAATGGCCCCACATTACATCTCTGAACTATGCGTCCCGGAAAACATTGGTCCAAGGCAGTCAACCCTTAGATCAGCAACATCATCAGCTCTAGGTAGACTGATAGAACCTAAACGAAAGCCAAATACTAAGTTTGGAGATCGTGCATTCGAAGTATTTGGGCCTAAGGCTTGGAACAAACTCCCTCCGGAACTAAGGGGCATAACAAGCCCAACAGAATTTAGGTCAAAACTAAAAACCTACTTATTTAGGCTCTCATACCCTTAAATTTAATAAATCTATTTGTATTATGTATTGCCTATAATTTATCTTAATCTATTTTCTTATTAGATTAACATCATTCGAAGCCTTCACAGCAATCCGTCGCTTAACGAGAGACTGAGACTTCATTTAAGAAAATAAATAAAATTCATGTACTACTCTGTACCGCCCATTAATTAATTTTGCTTTTCCCAAACACGTTCATTAAATAACATAATATATATCAAATAATTACTTTTCCAACAACATGTGTTCGCTATTATGTCCTCTGCGCGCAAACTGTATATAAATAAACATCTTTTAACTTTAATCTCAAGTGACCTACCAGGTAAGTATGGTCCTGTACATTTTCATTGAAAAAAAAAATATAT
Organism: Limnephilus auricula; assembly: GCA_951813805.1. Taxonomy (NCBI): domain Eukaryota; kingdom Metazoa; phylum Arthropoda; class Insecta; order Trichoptera; family Limnephilidae; genus Limnephilus; species Limnephilus auricula. The sequence goes on from OX638403.1 coordinate 18,968,164, forward strand.
ATAATAAAAAAAAATTAAAAAAAATAAAAAAATAAAAAAAAAAAAATAAAAATAAAAAAAATAATAAAAAAAATACATGTACATTTACATTTTTGGGCTGCACCGCGGTGGTTGTTCAGATGCATTGTACATATAGTTTTGTATCGCTGATCAAAGAACCGGTGGATTTGCATCCATTGTTTTAGCCATAGGTTTTTTATATTTTCTAGTGTGTAGTTAGAAGTAAGATTGTAGAAATTATTGAAATTTGTACAGCGCCCTTGAGGTGATTTTTCACAAAAACGGCGCTATACAAGTCATCCAATTATTTTTTTTTTTTTTTTTTTTTTTTCACCAGATTTACAGGAACGGGTTTAGTTTTTCCCTTTAGTTTTTTTTAGGAAAAACTAAACCCTTTCATACACTTTTCCATATAAATGATCATCTAGTAAATCCACGTTATGCAAGTGTATTATATAAGTATAATTAATACAAAACAATACAAGAACAACACGTAAATCTACCAAACTATTAAATGGGAATATAATTCACCGTCTCCAGATATTTTCATATCAGAGGGTTCGGCTCTGTGGAATTCCTAATTTGACCGATAAATCCTACTGATCCCTCAATATAAATATTTAAAAAATCTTTCGTAATTCTACATGTATTTAAAATGACTGATTTTTGCATTTTTATATACAAATTCTTTGACAAATCTAATATGCCTAAATTTTTAATAAGAGAGCTAGGTATAATGCCAGTAGCCGAAATAACAAAAGGTAATATTTTTATAGTCTGAGAATGCCAAATTCTTTTAATTTCATTTCCTAAATCTGTATACTTTCTTATTTTTTCAGAAACAGATTTTTGAATATTACAGGAATTTGGAATAGCTACATCAATAATATAAGTAATTTTTTTTAATTTTGTCATGTAAAACTATATCAGGTCTATTATGACCAATTGGTCTGTCTGTTAGTATAGTTTTATCATAGTAAATTTTAAAGAAATTATTTTCTAAAAATGAATTTGGTTCGTATTCATAATATGGTACTATATTATGACAGTCAATCAAGTTATGTTTAATTACCAAACTTTGGTGAATTATTTTTAAAACCTGATTGTGCCTAAATGTATACTCAGACGGCGCTAATATAGAACATCCTGATATAATGTGTTCTATAGTTTCCGGAAAAGCCATACATTTTCTACATAAATCATCAATTTGATTTGGATCTTTGATTATATGCTTCCTATAATTTTTGGTATTAATTACTCTATCTTGAATAGCAAGCATAAAACCTTCTATTTCTGCGCTCAACTCTCCAATACTCAACCATTTGTTTGACGAAAGTTTGTCAACATACGTTTGGTTGAGATAATTGAAGTGTTTTGCGTGAATAATTTTATTTGACCAGGAATCTAATAATTCCTGGTTGGTATTTATAAAAATGTTGGCATTCTCGTCGTATAAATTTAAAGGTGAAATATTTCTGTCTGCCTTGCAAATTATTTTATGCAGCTCTGAGCTATTAGCTTTTCTATGAAAAAAAATTCTTAACATTTCTACCTGATTTTGTTTTAAAGAAGTTATTTTGACTATACCTCTACCTCCTAAATTTCTAGGTAAATTAATTCGTTCTATAGCTGAATTTGGATGATGACAATTAAACTTTGTTAACGTAGTTCTAATTAATCGTTCTAAGCTATCTAAATCTGTATTAGACCATTTAATTATACCAAATGAGTACGTTAATAGAGGTATTGCCCAACTATTTATTGCCTTTACTAAATTTTTAGCAGATAGATTGCATTTTAAAATTTTTCTTATCCTAGTTTGAAATTTAATCCTAATTTCATTTTTAATACTAGTATGATCTAATCTATTCGATTGCGGGTATCCTAAGTATTTATAAACCTCATCCCCTTTCATATTTATTATTATTATTATTAAGGAACGCACGTTTATTGCCGTTTTTGTGCCGCTGCGGTGCCATAACCGTGGGAATTATAAAATCAGCTATTGTCAAACAATAAGTAACTTACCAAACAAACATCCCAGGAAGAACATCTCAAGCATGAAGTAGCCACTGTTATCCACAATCATTCCAGATAAGATGGACACCACAGCAAGTCCCAAGTTTTGTACTGATTGACAGCTGAAAAAATTAAATAATCACATTAAGAGAAAAAATTAAATAATCGATTGACAAGTGGCTGAGAATAAAAGTTTAAAAATGCTTGCAACTGTACAGGGAGGTTCCAACGAGAAAGATCGATTATTCCCCGTATCAAATATTTTAAATAAAAAAATTAATATTGATTAATTTGATTATAAATCGCTTTAATAAATACCTACATTCAAGTAAGCAATAAAAATGCTCAAAACGCACCACGATAAATTATTAAATATTGTGTACATCTTGTAAGTATTTTTTGATCATAAATATTTATGATTTGTCAATAATGTCTAATCAAAATAAGTGTGCAAAAAAAATTTTAATATTTTAGTTTGTAAGACCTCAAATAAATAGAAAAACTGAGGTATTTTTGTCACAAAACACATTCTCGGATTTATTTTTTAATGATTTTAATTTAACTAAAATTAAAATTCTGAAAACTGTGTTGACTAGATAATGTATCGATTTATTTTGTTGTATATGATTTGAAATTTGTGTTGTTTAATAGAATCTATCGTTTGAAAATTGAACAAATCTGCCAACGACCAACGGTATAACCTTAGTATATTAAAAATACACTTAGTTTAAAAAAAATTTAAAACTGCATGTACCAGATAAAATAACAATCTTTCAAAATCGACTTATGTTTTTTTGTAAAAAAGAGTAAATACGTCTAGAATTTGATTTAAAAAGGAATAATTTCTGATACCCTTTGGTAATACCCTCTTAACTAAAATGTTCCCAGGCAGAGCTAGTGTCCGTGTAATCACGGAGCATTTCAAAGGAACATATACCCTAACTTGCTTGTTATAATATTGGTGGATGACAATTATCATTCTTCCATAAATAATGGGCCCCTTACACACATTTATTTTTATTTATTTATTTTTATTTATTTAATACATGTTACATAATTGTGACATTTACATAAAGTTGATATATTAAATCACCATACTAGGCGGCTGCCTGTATCATGGTGACCAATATAGTATAGTTACATTGTATGAAATATGAAGTCTAGTGTAAACATGGAATTAGTATAAATCATGTTAAATATTGGAAAAATTATAATAAAAAATAGAAAATAGAAAGGAGAAAAAAAGTACATTAGATTATATAAACAGGCTTCTAATTCTATCACATTCACTCATCAAAAAGTCTCCAAGCGTCTTCCTGAAAGTGTGATATTTGGTTATTGTCTTTATTTCAATTGTTAAGTTATTGAAGATTTTTGGAGCAAGAAAGTTAAACTGTGACTGGGCCATTGAGGTTTTTGTTACTGGAATTATATAGTTGCATTGGTTGGTTGAAATCTTGTATTATATTTTGATTCAAAAACATATTTTTTAATAAATTTAAATTTACAATAGCAGGAAATGAATTTTACATATAGGGATTGTATATTAAGTATTTTAAAGTCTTTAAATAAGTCCTTTGTGGGATGAATGTAATGTACTTTGTAGATAGTCCGTATTATCAATTTTTGAGCCTTTACTAATGGATCTAATATAGTTTTAGAACACCCTCCCCAGACAACAATACCGTAAGAAATAATTGATTGACATAGAGAAGAGTATACTTTGTATATATACAATATACATTGATCGTCCAGTTGGTTAGTCAGACATCTCCGAAAAATAGAAATTTGAGTTAAGTTTGCAGTTATATGTAAAATGGTACCCTCTATCTTGTACAATACTTAGATTACTCATAAACGCCACCAAATAAATTATAATGCAGAAGAACTTGTAGTGAAATAAACAAAAAATTAATGTTTTCTGGATTACTAGTAGGAAATTTCAAAATGTCATACTAAATGTTAAAACCCAGACATGTGTAAATAATATTTGATTTATGGTGAGCATTCGTTCATTACACATATTGCTATAAATCTCTATGGGCCGGTATATCAGTTGGTCTAAAGCTCGGCTTTGACGGAATGTGGAGCTCAGCATGGCTTAGCACACAATCCGTATATCAGTCGTAATCCTAGAATTGACCAATTTTAAACATTTAGTCTATGATAATTTTAGTCATTTCTATGCCGAACCAATCTATTTATGTAAGTATCTATGAACTCTATGGTTATTATCAAACAACCAAACGTCAAACGATGTCTAAATCGTCATCACTCGAAGAAAGTTCGAATTCCATGTTGATAGGTAAACTTATTCCTCCAATGTAATTTATTGCGTCCGTACGTAGCAGATCGAAACCGAAGCAATGTGAAATCTGACAGATGACAGATGTGTTTTTGCCAATAGCGCTACAGCGTCTAGCAAAGGAACTATTCTGCGGCTTACCACGGCTTAAGCGGCCGATTTCGGCGGTTTAAGTTGAGCGAGGAATGTGCTACTTAGCAAAGACTGATATACCGGCCCTATATAACAGGATAGATTACAAATTTGAGGTAGATATAAATATAAAAAGGTCATGGGGGTAGTTTTACAATTTTATGACATGCATCAAAAAATAGTCGCTGAACTATCTGTAAGTGACGTTGAAAATGTCGACGGTCAACACAGAATCGTTAAGCAATTCGAGTCGCTCTGTTGATTGGGTGATTCTGATAGATAGAAGTCCTCGCTTTCGGAGCATAAAAAAAGTGCATGAAATCTGCCACAAAGTATACTTATTAGGGACATAATATAAGTTAACCTCTTTCAACATAGGTGGATTGAATATAGTTCCAGAGACTAACTAAAAAAATGTTTACCTAAATATATTTTTTGGCGGGCTTCTACATTCGACATTCTAGTATCTTCTGCCTTTTTCGTTTTCATACAAGACGGAGAGGAAAGATTTTTATGGATGGCTTTTACGATGATTGTGGATGGCATAGATACAATCTCTCTCTGGGACTAGAGTATTCTGATATCAATAAGTTAAGGTCGGATATGGATGGTCATATTACATAATAACAATGAGTCACTTAAAGAATGTTTGTGAAACTTACATTCCATAAGCAGTGCCCAGCTGGTTCTCAGGAATGATGAGTGAAACGAGGGGCCAAAGTCCACTGGCAAGCATTGAATATGCCAATCCTAGTATGGTCTGAAATATTACAACATAAGTTTAAAAATAATAATCAATAACTAACCATCACGCCGTTTCACCGCGGGGATAGGCAGAGAGTATGGACTGCCACACAATTTAGTCTTCACATTCCTTACTTCATTTACATTCATACATACTCACTTGATCGTGCCATGTCTTTCTTGGGCTTCCCAACCCCTATATACAAGGAGCGGCAAAACGGACAGTGCAGTTTTGAAAGGCCGGTATATCCCGTGTGGTTGGGTTGGGGTAGGAACCTGGGAGTTGTCTCATTGTGTCGGGAGGGTCGTGGCGTTTTCAGTCCTTGCCACGGTTTGGTCCAGGCAATGCCGGGGCTTTTCTTTTCTTTCGCACATTTCTTGAAAATCGCCACCCAGCGGGCCTTCCGGCTGCACTCCAATCTTGCGCATCGTGATACCGTCCCTTACCGTAATTTAATCACGAGATAGGTGCATACATTAGAAGGAACTGGTTAAAGACCTAGGGATTTAGGAAGATCCAAAACGGTAAGAACACCGAAAAATTTAATGAGAGTGAGAGAAGCTATTTAACCGTCGCCTTGGTGCTCTGCCCGGAAGCACGCAATTGCATTGGTCATTGCTGACCGCTCACCAAGGGGGATTTTGCATCAAGACTTATCATTCCACCCCCACAAGATTATGATTGTCCAAGAGTTGAAGCCTCCTGACTATGAAAACCGCAAGAATCGCTCCCAAGAAATGTTGAACCGAATGCATGCGAGATCAACTTTTTTCAGTAGTGACGAGGTCCACTTCCATCTCTGTGCCCACGCGCTCACCTGTTTTAAGCATTTGCGACTTCTTCCTGTGGAGCTATCTGAAGGAAAAAATTTTTAAACATTGGTCTCACACCTTGGAAGAACTCAAGGATCAAATTCGGGAGGGAATCGCCGCTATGCCTGTCGAGATGTGTCAATCTTTCTGATGTCATCTTCAGGACTTGTTGCATAAAAAGGCACAATGTACCGAATAAAATAAAATAAACCCTATTTTGGTAGGTTGCGCCGTTTTTTTTAATAGCCCTTCAAAACTGCACTGTCTGTTTTGCCGCACCCTGTAGATATAATCTACTTATACTCCTTTCTTCGTTCATCCTCTCTACATGCCCAAACCATCTATACGTCCCTTTCTTAACCCGTCATCATGTCGGGCTGCTGCGTTTCTTTTGCATATGGTTTCTGTAGAAGAATATATAATCATATCTCTGAAATGAAGGAGCGTGAAATAGATTTTTTTTCGGGAACACACAGACAAAAATTATTATGCCGGTGGGTTAATCTTATATGACACACTTTTAAAAATTTTAATGAATAACTGCGATGGTGGTATCAGGTTAATAGACATTCATTTTAACCAAAAATATATTGAAACTACCAATTCCGTAAAATTGTTTAAAAAATGTTTGTAAATACTTACCATTCCAACATAAGGGTTCCAGAATGTGAAAGTCAGTATGGAATGGGCTCCAATAGTGATAATAATACTGAAGATCACCCAGTAAATATTTCTGCCAGTTTTGTCTATAATGAATCCAAAGCCAGGACTGACCGCCGCCGACAGAATGTAGATTATAGAATTAACAATGTTTGCATCTTCCGGGGTGTAGTCAAACTTGCGCTCAAAGAACATTCTGAAAGAAAACACATTTCAGTTTAATATATTGACGGACACTTGACGGAATATGATGGAAGCATAAGTTCTTGATACGAATGCTATCACATCAGTTTTCTCACAGGACACATGTGTTGTGTGAAGTTGATGAAATCTATAATATAAAAATTAATGTTTGTTTGTTTGATCGTACATTATGCGCGGCCATACCGTACATCCGATTGCGATAAAACTTTTGGAATATGATGTGCCCGGGATGGTTATGGGATAGTGAGCTCTGGCGTTATGAAATTATTTCCTATACTATTCATACGATTGCGATTAAAATTTCATCCAATGCTATTAATTTTTTTTATATTGTTGTGAACATGCCCATGAATACATCTATATCTATACTGGTGAGCTCTGGCATTATGAAATTTGGAAAAGGCGAGGAGATGGAGAAAAGAATGTTGAGAAAAGACATTTCATGGCTTGAAGGTTAACAAAATATTATTAGCTATTTGAAAAAGATGACAACTACTGCATGACATAAGAATTTTTATTGTGTGGTAGATCATATTAACACTTACTTTCCAAGGGCGACAAATGGGAATATAGCAACGTAATATGCGACGCAGATGACGGTCACCAGCCAGAAGGTGCCGCTGAAGTACCTAATGTCTGACAGTTTAACGGGCTCTTCCTTGATGTCCTCCGCCTTGTTCAGGATGTGGTCGGCCCGCTTGTCCATCCAGGCCAATATCAGCCCGCAGATGAGGGACAGCACGCAGGTGATGGCAGCTGAGAAAAAATATTATCAAGTTATTCATTTATTTATAAATGTTACCTTTTTTGAAATAGGCAATTTGCCTTAAAAAGAGTGCTTTGTGAATGTTACCTTACTTACTAACTAATCATTTAAGTCCGGTAGTAAGCATTCAAAAAGAAGTAGAAAGGGAGATATGTAAATACGAATGTAAAAGGGAGCGCGCTAATATTAAAAAACGATTATAATAAGGCCGGTTAGTACTCGACCGACCGTCGGTGCGTACGTTCCGTCCTGAAGATACACATCGATCGATTGTCGAAAACCGTCAGTTTGTATCATTCAGTGCTCTCCTGACCAACAAACTGACCAGACGTTGTACGTGAAATGGACGCGTTTACGATTAGTTTAATTGCTGCTTATTATCTTCATAGACGTATTAGGAACAGAAGTAAGTTTGTATCATGCAGTGCTCTCCTGACCAACAAACTGACCAGAGGTTGTACGCGAAATGGACACGTTTACGAGTAGTCTAGTACTGTAACCGGCCTAAAGCGAAAATAGTGAAAGTTTGTAATAAAACACGACTTGTTTAAAATAGAGTATAAAATCTCTCGACAAATGCTTAAGTTGCATTTTAGATACACTGAGAATTTTTTCATAGCTAAAACATGTTAAATAACAGAACAAAATGTGTTTTTAATAATTTTCGGAGCATACTCTGCGATTTTTTTCTATCGAGTGAATTTCATATATATTGTTTTTGGTTTTGAGATATTTACAAAATATTACCCGTCTTCTAAGCGTTAAGAAAGGCAAACATTCTTGACAAAAATTATAACATTTAATATTCATATTCGAGTTTGTTTCATTGATCATGGTTAACGAGATCTCATTATTGTGATAACATCATATTTGTAAAAAAAATAATCAGTCTGTGGCGAAGGTTTAATGGCAGTGGCGGCTCGAGCACTTCTTTGATGGTGGGAACTGACATTTTTTACATGTACCTAGTGTACTGTAATCTCACTACTCGGAGAATATAATATAAAATTTCTCAAACAAACATTTTTATAATCAAATCGTGGTAATCAGATGTCTAAACACAAAATAAATTAAAATGTGTATAGATATACAATTTATAACACAGTGTAACCTAAATAATGATTTATTCTATCATTAATTTGAGCACGAGCAATTCCCCCCCGAAATTACGCAACATTCTCGAACTAAACGTCTGAACCCGCTATGGTTCAATATTTTGTTACAAGGGGATTCAATGGAGTGTCCCCGTGGTATTTGAAATTCACATACAAGTCCGCATGCGTAGTTTTCGGATTGCCTACGATCGAGAAAGAAATGCAAAAAATGAACCAAAATGCTTAAAAGGACAACAAGTGTGCGGTAAGTTCTGCGCCCTGAGAATGGTTCGTGCGCTGGTCAGCCTGGGTGGTTGCCGGATTGCTTTAAAATGATCCGGAATAATTATTTGAATTATATTTCTGCAAATGTTAATTGCTTTTATGTTTAGAGAATTCATTTATTTTGGAGTAGACAAAGCATCGACTGCTATATCTTTTAGTAGGTTTCGGGTGTAACTGGTGGGGATTGTCCCTGCTGTCCCCCTATGAAGAACCGCCACTGGCTAATGGTCAGTTGATACTCAAATTTCTGTCCGTATGTAACTGATACACCACTACAAGTCACGACTCACGCGGGTGTAGATGATATTATATTATCAGTAACTTGATAAAAATTTAAAAAATTGCAGAACAGTTTTAGTTTGTGGCATAAAAGCGGCCTAAACAAACTTCATATTATTCGATAATTATTTTTGAGCTGATTAATTAGTTGATTAATTAAGCTATAATTATTTTTGGCTTGGTTTCAAATCTAAACTATCATCATTGCTATTCATCTGAATAATTACCGCAATAAACTCAATCAGTAAAACATAAGTGTATTTACTTCGAGGATAACCTCAAAAACCACATCCATCATCATATATTCTGTGCGCGTCCCCTGATTGTGGACAATAAAGGAATTCAGAGAAGCAGCTAGCCTTACAAACAACAGCAGAGTTCCCGGAGACCACAGCCAGGGACCGTCCATATGGTAGTTGTTAGATAATTAGGTGGCGGATTACTGAATTACTGAGAGAGTATTGTATAACCAACTGGTTTGGGTTCATCAAGTCCTGTAGTTAGTAATAGAATCAATGCATACCGAGGAACAAGACAACTCCAACGCGATGGTATCCGGTGTAGAAATGGCCAATATATTTGTATAGTGGTTCCATGACGATGAAGTTTATGGTACTGCCAACCCTGGCGAAGGACAGCTGCAGACCAAACACCATGTTCAGCTCCTTCCCCTTGAACCAGCGCACGGCGTAGTTGTTCTGCGCCACAGCCAGTGATTCTCCACCAATTCTGGAAAGGAAATATTCAAGAGCTAATTAAATAAAACATTCATTTATTTATCCAACACGCACCTAATACAACCATATTTTCTGTATATCCACTTTTCCATTTTAATAAAAAAAAAATTTTTTTTTTTTAATTTTTATAGTAAATAATGAATAATTTTATAGTTCAATTGTAATCTATAACTTTCATGTTCAAAAGCTAATTAACCCTTTGAGTGCCGACGAGCGCCATCGCGCGCGTGCTAACTAATTTTGCCAGAGGCGCGATAGCGCTCTCGAAATCAGTTACTGTTTAGAGCGCGGTATATTATCAGTAATTACAATGTAAAAATGATTTAGGAAAAGAAAAATGCCAAAATTTCGTAATACGAAAATGAACATTCTTCAAGTTGTGAAGAAAGTGATAGTGGGAGTGTCATTGTGGTGCGCTCACACCGCGTAATGCAAATTTTGAGTGATGGTGATATAGTGACGATAACAATTATTTTGCTGATATGGAGGATGTACGGACTACGAAAATGACAATGTGACCTTGACCCAATTCACATGCCTACCACCGGATACGCAATTTTTCTATAATTTTCTTTGTATTTTATTATCCTTGTACAAGTTTTTATAAGGAAAACACTGAAAAAATTATTAAAATTGGATAATATTTGGAAGAGATACAGTTTTTTTTTTCGAGACAAGGGTAAATGACATAAAAAAAAGATTTCTTTGGCATTTCTAAGTGTATATGAGTAAAAAACAATGGCACTAAGAGGGTTAAATAACACATTAATTTATCTGTTGAACATGCACCGAATACAACAACTACATTTAGGGGGTTTTTCACCATCCTCTTCATAGCTTATCCATGGGATAAAGTTTATTTTCGATTTACGGTTTATTTATTTATTAAGTTGGAGTTTATTATTCAGTACTCGAACCTATGAAGAGTAGCTATACAGTGGTGCCTCACACAACGAACTTAATTCGTTCCAGGAGCAAGTTCGTTATGCGAAAAGTTCGTTATGTGAAACGCGTTTTCCCATAACAATACATGTTAAAAAAAATAATTCGTTCTGTAGCATAAAATATGGTAAGATGACATAAAAAAAGATAAATTTTTTGTTATTATTTTTATTTAGATACATCTAAAAACATAATGAAAAAAACACACATTTTTTAATTTTAAGAAATAATCGAATCTTGCACATCTTCATCCATTTTCCGCTTTTTGGCCGATGGTGCAGTGAAAAACCTGACCAAAGTCGTGTGCGATTTAATTCGTAATGAAGAACGATTGCTGCGATACGTGCGTAAGTTAAGCGTACTACGCAGTGACTAACGAGTCTAACGACTGCCTGCGCGGGAGGATGCAATTAATCGGCAGTGATCGTAGAAGATCGGGCGACTTCGTTGTAATGATGAACGATTGCTGCGACACGTGCGTAAGTTAAGCGTACTGCTCAGTGACTAACGACTGCCTGCGCGGAAGGATGCAATAAATCGGCAGTGATCGTGTGAAGTGGGCGACTTCGTTGTGTGAAGCGAAGTTCGTTGTGTGAAGCGAAGTTCGTTGTATGAATCGTGAAATGAACGAAAAGGAAGTTCGTTGTGTGCAGCGTTCGCTGTGCGAGGCGTTCGTTATGCGAGGCACCACTGTATATTACATAAGTTTGCCGAGTTTTCTAACTATTGCGAGTATTTTATTTTTATTTTTAATAATATTCTTTATAGTATGGATAAGCTATTAGGAGGATGGTGAGAAATCCCCTTATTCTCTAATAAATTTAATACTTCCACTGTTCCAATTAAAAAAGTTGGATACTTTGAATTAGAGCTGTTTAAAGATGCCGTAATAAATTTTTCACACTAAAGATTGTCATCAAGAAAGAATTCTTATCATGCTACAAACGAAACAGACAAAAAATATCAGAATGTCAAATATGTACTACCATATGAAATATTCATAGAAAATGAAAAAATAATGTTCTATCTGAATTTTAAATGGTCAATGCTATGCAATATTATTGTTAAAAGAATCAAGTTACAATTAATGTATGATGACGACCTCTCATGAAATCTAATAAGCAAAGATAATAAAGTATACCAATTTCGTATTGCCAGAACTTACCCAAAAACGAATCGTCCAACCACCATAAGCCAAAAAGCATCCAGATACCCTCCAAGGGCAAATATCAACGCTCCAGTCAGTAATATGGCCATGTACAAAAGTGTCCCGAGCCGTATTCCAAACACCCTGAAACAATAATCAGATTTAAATTAAACAAATTACTTTGTGTAAACTACTTTTTTTTTTATAGTGAATACCTCTCAACAGTCCCAACTGCTCCCGTCTGGAGCCAGTGAGACTATGGCATCCCCAATTGGGGTATGTTATGAGGCTGATGGTAAGTGGGGAAGGGAAGGAGACGAGGAAGAGGAAGGTGGGGAAGTACCTGGCTATACAGATCTAGTCACTAAACACGGCTAAAGCCATTTCGAGCAACGTTTCAATTCTGAATGGTGGTCTTATACCAGGGCGATAACTAAGAGTATCTTCCACTCTGGAACGTGCCGCAAATATACTATACATTATTTTAAATAATTAATTGTGAAGTAACAAAAATCATTAAATACAATTTATTTGTGCACGTCGGGTTCGAACTCGCGGCCTTCGGAATGGGAGTCTAACGCCCTACAGCTGGACTACGCTGGCCGTCTACTAAATCAATGTTATAATATCTACATGTTTCAAAAGCGATGGTTTGCTGGGATTTTTTTAATAATTATAATATTTTATATATTTCTGGGACCAGATGTATCCGTATCTTTTTCTGATTTTTCTGTTTCGGATTTTCAATTGACTTTTAAAATAAAAATATTTTTAATAATTATTGACCGCCAGCGTAGTCCAGCGGTAGGGCTTTGGACTCCCATTCCGAAGGTAGCGGGTTCGAACCCGACGTGGGCAAATAAATTTTATTTAATTGATTTGTATTATTTCACAATTAATTATTGAAAATAATATATAGTATATTTGCGGCACGTTCCAGAGTGGAAGATACTCTTAGTATCGCCCTGGTGTAAGACCACCATTCGGAATTTAAACATTGCTTGAAATGGCTTTAGCCGTGTTTAGTGACTAGATCTGAATAGCCAGATTTTATTTGAAGTTAAATTAACATTCTGAAAACTGTCTCGACTAGATAATTTATTATTTTATAATCCTGTATGATTAGATCATATGAAATATGTGTTGTAAAATACAAGTGTGAATGTTGAAAATTAACAAATCTGCAAATCGACCAACAGTATATGTTTATTATAATACAAGAAATTCGAACATTTTTCGAAAATTTAATAGTGTGACTACCAGATAAAATAACAATCTTTCAAAATCAATTTATGCCTTTTGTAAAAAAGCTTCAATACGTATACAGTTTGATTTAAAAAATTCCAGTTGATTCTAATTTCTAATTGATTCCAGTTGATTCTAATTTCTAATTGATTCCAGTTGATTCTAACCAAGTTGATTCTAACCAAGCCCTCTTAACACTTATACCATTTCCCCAACATAAATAGTTTTTGCTTTAGTAATAAGGTTGAAACCAAGTGTTTTAATTATATTAAGCGTGAGGCGGAATTGGGTAACTTTACCAACAATTTTTTTTTTTTAAAGAAAGACAATCATTCCCGGGTTACGAATAACCTGACAATAATTGAAAATCTCCTACTACCACCACCGTAAGTGGAAGATGTTGCTTGTATTGTGGTGAAGCAGTAGCCAGCCGAGGAATCGAACACGCGACGCCCTGCTAGGACCCAAACGCGATGCCAACTCAGTGTACAAACCTCAAACTTCTGATCTCCATGAATCTGATTGGTGCTTCTCACCAGGGCAATATTATAAATTTAATATTTAAAATTCCCATTAATTATTGCCAAATAATACCTACACTTCAGAAAATAATAAAATAGCACACCTGTCAATAAGGTACCCTCCGATGAAACACAAAATGACATTCGGCCAGGAATAAATTGAATATAACAGAACAAACTGTTTTGTGTTAATTCTAAGGTCCTCTTTGAAATTGTCTTGAAGGGCACCGGGGTTGTCGTAGCAGAAGTAGGAACCTGAAATTTCATTAATATTTTTACAGGCTGGATATATTATTTATCTATGAAAATTCAACCAATGGAATAAAAATTCAAATACGTAACCAGAAAGATTGAGAGCTTTAATGACATTTTGAGCGGGAAAAACAGTTACAAAAATGATATGATTAGGTGGGTAATAAAAAAAAATTTGGATAGAAAAACATTACCAACTAATTACTATCATCATTACAATTGAGAAAAGTTGCCAGTGTAATGATGGAGGACTTGGATGGTACAGGATTAAACCGTTAGGAGGTGATGATTAAACCCGTCATGTCTGGATGAGAAGCAGATGCATTTGCCCATTCAGCTACTAATCAGTGTAATAATGATACTTTTATAATAATTATTCTACAAATTGAAACATTCTGAAAAAGAGATAGTGATAAAAAGAAAGATAGACAGCTTATCTAGTATATTTGAATGGTTTCATCCCACATTTTTAGACAGATAAAATATTATGAGGAACAATATACTATTTAAAAACAGCTGAACCAACCTGAAAAAACCAAGTTTTTATTACTCAGTTTCAGTGCCGACAATCCGGACGTTTATTTAATATAAATTGATTGATTTACAGTTTTCTTTTCTTTTACCTGCCTCACTAGACAAAGTCCGTTCCGAGGCGGGCAAATAACATAATAAGTATATTTATTTAAAAAAGATATTATATTATAGATTATACATCTATTTCCATTTTTTTTTTGGTTTGAGAGTGGATTGAACCTTCCTCCCCAGGGACTGACTAAAATAAGTGAACACCGATAACGGAGCTAACATCCAAGCCAAATCCCAACTGGATAGGACTGAGATTTATTTTGTATAATAACCACTGAGCGACCACGCGAAATAAATAAATTTGCTTCAATTGCTCGAGATTTCCAGACAATCATTTTTAAAATTTTTCTCCTACATTAAAAAAATCATACCTTCGAATATTAATATGGAGACATAAAAGCTTTTTAAAAAGCTAAATAGCAAATGATTTAACCTGTATTTTACCATTTATCTCATATTTGTAGGATTTATAAAAAAAATCGTTAAGTTTATAACCGCGCGGATCATGCGTGTTTGATACTTTGAAACTGCCGTCAGAGGTACTTTTTCGAGTCAGCATAGAATATTTTCGCTTTCTGTTTGTTGTCTGTGTTATACTTGATAATGAAAGGTACATATCTTTGGAAAAAGGTCTTAATTTTAACCGTAAACAGCTGATCAGAAATTCTGCGTGAAAAAAATATTAAAAAAAATTATTTTTAACATCGTTCTAAAATAGTCTAAGAATTTTGGATTTGCGTCATCTATGGTTATAATATAGAAAGCATTCCAATAGCTTCGTTTTAAGAACAAAAAACAAATGTAGGAGCTACAAATATATATTTTTTTAATTTTGCCAAATCAAGAGATAATTGGCTTTTTTTATCTAAAAAGCAATCGTAGACATTTAAAATGGTGCATATATAAGCCAAAAATCGCTCCAGAGGTTAACTGTTGTAAAATTTTAAATATAATGTCTTCCAATTTCAGAGAAATGTGTATATGTCCACGAGTGTGCGAACCAATATGAGGCAGAAAAAGATTATATAATTATTATTCAACCAGCTTAAGTCCCAGGCTAATAAAACCATAGATTTGCATAAAAAACAAAGACAGGCCACCTACCTGCCCGCCACAGGCACTCATATATATATATATATATATATATGAGTATATATATATATATATATATATATATACAATAGTTTTTACCCGCAAAAATTTTTTGTACAAAGAATTTTTCCATGGAAATAAATGGTTTTTCCAGAATGAAAAGTAGCCCATGTCACATCCCAGTCATCTAACTATCCCCATGCAAAAAATCACATCGATCGTTAGCTCCGCTGCGATGTGAAAGAAGGACAAACAAACAAACACACTTTCACATTTATAATATTATTTAGGATACTAGGCCCTGCAGGCGGCGGGCGGCACGACAGTAGCTATGTAACAAACTTCACATACGAAGATGGTTTTACATAAGGTTTTGCATAAGTCAGAGATGTACTTGAAGTCCGGTTCTTAAATTTAAAAAAATTATTTTTTTATACTTTTTCGTTTTCCTGTTCTCTATTTTATATTTTCATTATAATTTTTCTTCTATAACTTTTCCTATTTTCAACATCTTTATATATTTAGTTCTTATGTTTACACTAGACATCACAAAGCAACTATATAATTATATTCCATTGGTCATCATGAAACAGGCAGTCGCCTAGTATGGTGATCTAATGTATCACATATATGTAAATGTTTTAATGTGTATAATCATGTATTTTATAAATAATAAATTAATTAATTAATTTATATATATTTATTAATAAATTTCAACCGTACGGTCGCTAGGGTAATAATACTATCAGATATCAGATAATAGCTGAAGTCCCCAGCGTTGCTCGTGCTTCACAGAGTTTTTCGAAATCCAGTATAGACAGTGACCTGCCTCTTGCTTTAACCCCTAAAAAAATTGGCGTATTTCGTCAGAGGCTAAAAATATTCCCGCTTTGCAATAAAATCCAAATAAATGGAACATTTGTTAACGTATTCGAAAACTAAAAACTGTTTTCGAAAGGTGATGAAATAGGCTTTCAAATTTCTATATTAAAAATTACTATGTATTTTTTTAAATATAATTTTTTTTTGCGAAAACTTTAAAAAGTTTTAAAAATGGCTCACTTTACTTTTTTTTCTAACTAAAATTACTGATAATGAAAAAAAATAAAACGCATACTTATTTCATTAGATAAATAAATTATAAACATTACTGTCACCTCACTTTTTTTCGTTTCATGTAAAAAAAATTCTTAAAAAATTCACAAAGTTCCATAATTTTTTTTCAAATTGCTATCGGAAACTTTGGTTTCAGAAACAGGGAAATTTTAATTTTATTGTGGTTTTCTTTTAGATTTGAATATGTAGTTTGTTGTATTCTCTTTCCAATACCGTTTAGATCACATTTCTGACTATGATAGTAAGGGAAAAACAATGATTTCTGTGAGACCTATATGAGCTGGGACAAATATGGTCTCCTGTGATTAAACGGGTTAAAGGTCAAGTGTGCAAAATTTCATCAATTTCAGAATCAAATTGTAGATTTGTATAAAAAATCAAATCCACACTATCCACCAGCGACCGCCCGCCCACAACAGACATTCTTCTTTATATTATTAGATAGATAGATTAGGAAGGTACTTACCAAAGCCAATGAGACACATAAAAACTAGAGCAATGAACCTATGGCAAGAATTGTTGGGATTGCAAATATCCCCACAACAGGATTTTGACACCGGACCATCTTGCTCATTGCCCTCAATCAGTGGCCGGTGATCTTCTTCTCTCACAGATGGCATTGTATACCTAAAAAAAAAGTCAAAACTTATATAATTTACATCAGTAAAATCATTTTTAACCCGTCGCAGGCCGCAGTCCCCCCGGCGGGTCCGGATTTTTGAAAAGATTTTGTCCCTTATGTATAAAGAAATTGTATGAAGAACAAGGTCAGAATCACTTGGGCCATTCTCGTTCTTGACATAACGAAATACTGGATAGCGTTTAGCCACTCCGAATAATTCAAATTAATTCCCAATGACGCGCCGGGCATCAAAGATGGCGGACAACATGGCTGCCACTTGATAATATGAATGGAGTTGTAGTCGGAGTCTATATTTTTTTATTGTTTTTGATATAAATCCATTGTGGAAAGAATAGATTTGAGTAATCATTAGGAAGATCGTTTTATCTACATTATTTTCATGTAATTTTTGTAATATATCACAAAAGATGTTATAAAAATTGAGTTCATAAGAAAGGTGAGAAATGTCAAATTTTTTACGTCTAGCTCTCGTAATGCTCTGATATTAATTTTCTATGGAAATCGGCCATATGTGGGCAAATGTCATCCGACATTAAAGAGGTTAATGTATAGGGTCTTTCAATGAGGATTATCAATTTTAAAATGTAAATAAAACAAGTTGCAACACTCAATTTTTTTAATCTTTATTTTATGGTATTAAGCAGTGGCGGCTCGAGCACTTCTTCGATGGTGGGGACCGACATTTTTTACATATACCTACTACATACTGTATTGTAATCTTACTACCCGGAAAATATAATATAAAATTTCTCGAACAAAAATTTTCATGGTCAAATCATGCTAATAAGATGTCTAAACACAAAATAAATTAAAATGTCTATACACAAAGCACTCTTCTTAGGGTGAATTGCCTATTCCTTAAAAAAATGTCTATAGATATACAATTTATAATACACCATAATAAAAATAACACTTTATTTGCTAGATTATCATCGAAGTTAATTTGAAAGCGAGCTATAAGGAAGTTGAGTCCTTTTTTTATTTTTTTTTATCAATGTTCACAGGCAAACTTAAATACCAGCATTTTTATTTGTATTTTTTCGAAACTTGCAACAGTTCCTAACATAGCGGTCGGTGAAAAATGACATTTCGTGTTTTTAAATTTAAAAAATAACCATCACAATGCACTTTTTTCGAAATTCCAATAACTGAATTGATTAGTACTAGTAAATATCTAACTACAACTTTTTTAATTTATTTTTTTCGTCCATATTAAGCGTGTCCCGGTTTTGTAAATATTTTCCCTTATATTTCACACAAGCAAGGGCCGGGTTACGATGACTTACTTACCACGACTTACCACGACTCTGCCGCACGGTATTATGCTCTTGCCGCCGTTTTCGCGGGCTTAATAAAATTCAAACTTGTAGAATTAATTTAATTATAAAAACAAACTTAAAAAAAAAAAACAAAATACTGGTATTTAAGTTTGAATGTCATCTACATGAACATATTTTTTATAAGTCAAAATATTTTTCACTCAACTTCCCTATTCCCGCCCGAAACTATGCATCTTTTGTTACTAGGGGATTTATCGGACTGTCCCCACGGTATTTGAAATTCACATACTAGCGCGCATGCGCGGAGTCTCTGCTTCCGTACGAAACGCAAGGAATGAACGAAAATGCTTAAAGGGACAATACGAATGGTGACCCAAGTGCGCAGTAGGTTCAGCGCAGTGAGAAATGCACTCTTCTTATGGTTAGTGTGCCGATCGGCTGTCCGCTGGTCAGCGTGGGTGGTTCCCGGTTCGCTTTAATTTGTTGTATTTTATTTCTGCAAAATGTTAATTGCTATTATGTTTAAAGATTTCATTGTTTTCGGTGAAGACTGTTATTTCTTTTAGTATGTTTCGAGTATAACTGGTGGGGACTGTCCCCACTGTTCCCCTGTGAAGAACCGCCACTGGCATTAAGTGTGGACTATAACATCACCGCACCTTTGCTTGGTGGCACGTATTCGAGAGGTCCAATTTTCAAAGACTTTGTCGCATAAATCTGGCTGAATTTGCTGGATATCGTTTGTTATGTTGACTTTGAGGGAGTCAATTTTTTGCGGTTTATTCGTACAGACCCATGATTTAAGATAGCCACAAAGGAAGAAGTCTAAAGGAGTTAAATTGCACGATCTGGGAGGCCGGTTTATGTCGCCGCCGCGCAAGATAACCATGCCTTTGTATCCAATCGTTAATGCTATATCCTTACACGGTGATTTGCCGTACATTACTAAACAATTGAAAACAAATTTAACAGTTGTCACTTTGACAACATGGCAGCTATAACCTAACAAATTTGACATTTTTCATAACATGGCTGCTATAACCTAACAAATTTGACAGTTGTCACTTTAACAACATGGCTGCTATAACCTAACAAATTTGACAGTTGTCACTTCAACATGGTTACTATAACCTAACAAATTTGACAGTTGTCACTTTAACAACATGGCTGCTATAACCTAACAAATTTGACAGTTATCACTTTAACAACATGGCTGCTATAACCTGACAAATTTGACAGTTGTCACTTTAACAACATGGCTGCTATAACCTGACAAATTTGACAGTTGTCACTTTAACAACATGGCTGCTATAACCTGACAAATTTGACAGTTGTCACTTTAACAACATGGCTGCTACAACCTGACAAATTTGACAGTTGTCACTTTAACAACATGGCTGCTATAACCTAACAAATTTCGAGGGTCCCTATTGAAAGACCGTATACATCAAACTCGACAATCAACAAAATAATATTATGTATACGTGTATATTTTGGGAGGCAGTGGTGGTAAAAAGAGCACACAACCGTATAACTCAAAGACACTCGACATGTGTAAAAATTACAATACAGAGGCAGTCTAGATTTCAGGACGGTATTAAAATAAACAAAAATTTAATGAATTATAAGTTAGTTATGTCAGGTGCTCTTGAGGTTATTTTTATCACAAAACAGCGCTTCTCTATTTATCCAAATATTATTATTATACAGAAAAACTGGATCTACCTTGGTAGTAAAGAGCCTAAAAATAATTAGGAAGCAGTATGAAAGAAGTTAAATTATTATTTTATAATACATGGACAGGATGTTTTATCTTCTGTGCCTCTGCAACTCCACATGATGTGATAAGTTTATACTTTTTTTAATTGTTTGTCTTTATTCTTAATCCAAAGCAATGAACCTAAGGTAAATATTTACCTAACCGCTGCAATTTTGGAGACAGATTATGGAAATTACACTTTATTTTAACTTAATTACTACAATGAACAACTATTTGCATGCACACAATAGGTTATGAGGTTCTTAGTATGGATTATTTAAATAATTTGTGCGTACTTAGATGGAAACGAAACCTTCGCAAACTTCAATCCATACTAAAAAAATCCAAAATGGTGGCAAAGGAAAATTTTTAATTTCTTTGAATAAAATGTAACTTTAATGCATCTTTTACCATATCTCCTGACGTAGTAGGCGATTACGTACGTATTTACCAATGTTTTATCTTCTGTGCATGCACATGATATGATAAAACATATTTGTTTATATTTCAAAAACTTGTTTGGATTTTGTTACTAGTACAGAGCAATGAAAGTAACGATAAATACGAACAAAGAGAATGAGATAAACATTATCATTTTTAATTGGGTAAGAAGGGTGGGTTACATAGATAATCTACTAACAAATTAGAAACATCTCTATTTTAGAGAAATTATAAATAAATTTAAACTTTACATGCAAAATATAATTGCTAGCCAACAACGATATCAGTAAATTTTATCTTTATTCGAAGCAGTTGCACTTTCGATAAATTATTCTCTAAGATAAATAAGAATTTGTAAAACATAGGTTTTTTTACAGAAGTTGCCATTCAAATTGCAGGCTGATTAAAAAATGAAAGTTTGATTGTAATAAAAAGTCAAATTCTCACCAATTTGCACAATAAAATCCAAGTAAAACGCAAACAGTCACGTCGTTAAGAGAAATCAGAATCGATCAAAATCCTGACCGTGTATATTACATTTCATTAGTCATAAACGTACCATAATTCGACAAACATGGTATTCTATAGTTATTTATGTTTATTGACACAATTAGATAGCGGTTGACTCACAAATAAACTATAACCCCAACAATACAATAATCAGAACAAAATTATGCTGGTATGCTTATTATGACGTTTTCAAATTTTAATTATCTACTTTTTTTTTTTATTTCCAAGAAAACTTACCGAATATTGGAATGTCGCCTTGTGGTTTAACTCCGTCTTTGGTCGTGGACATAAATAAGTCGCGGAATTCTTCGACTTTATTGTTTTGGTAAAGGCAAATTGAGGCAAATGACATCAGATGACAGTTCATTTGAGATTGTTATGTTTGTTATGTTCACTGGTTCACTCTCTAGAAATGTTCACTCCACTCATTTTACGGACTCAAATCCGGAACTGGATTCAGCCTAATGGACTTGATTCATTGGACTCGCTCCTTTGACTCCATTGACTCCTTTCGCTCCGCCGGATTCACCGAATCCGGTGGAGTCCATCACATTGCTTCGTTCCGCTGGACTCAATGAATCAGACGGAGGTGGCTGGAGCCAAACCGTTGAGTTGATTCAACTGAACTCACCGAATCCTGTGGAGTCAAAGTCTTTGTTTTGTTCCGCCGGAAGCCGGAATCAGCTGGAGCCAAACTCGTTGATTCAGCTGTAATCGCCGGACCCGGTGGAGCGTCAAGGAGTTGGAGAACGTTAGAAATAAGAGGTTTATAGATTACTTTAATGTTTATTTGAAGAATACCTAACATGAATTATTATCACCAATTTCATTGTTGTCTGTTGATATAATATTATTATTATAATTGATAACATTAATTTTTTATTGATATTTGCAAAGTTGGATTTTTAAAGGATACTTATTTTATATTGGAGTAGGAAAAATATTATAATGGACTCGAATATTTTGAAGCATTCATACAGCTTATTATATTGTTAATAAGTAAGTCCAGAATTCTGTTTTGTTTTTGAAAAATTATCTTCATAAAGCTATGTAGTAATAGTGTAATAGTACTTGTGTAACGTTGCCGCGAACTTGCTGGAAGGCAAATTTGCTCCATGTAGACCAACATATGTTAAAAATCTACGCTTCTTGCTATGTTTTGACTCCGAGATAATGCTAATTCTTTTTGAAGTGATACCGGGGTCAATTTCAGGTACAATTTCCAGCAGGAACGTGTGAGAGTGAATCCAGAGTTGATTCATTACTTTTTGCGAACTCGGAGCGATTCTAACATTTCAAACGCGTTCGGAGTCATATTCATTGGATTCGTTCCGGCCGGACCGACACACTTTTATCACTCACTAATAAACCAATCCACTGTTACCAACAGACACGAGCCAAAGGAAACTAGTTGCGTTACATTTTATGGCTATCAAGCTTAGAAGCTTAAGAGGCTAGACTTTGAACGACACGCGGAACACCCGCGTCTGTCATTCTGTCCCGCTCACAATAATCTCACGCACACTTACAATACATGCGAATGCGAAATGTGCGAATGAGACAACGCTCAAATTTACCTACAGAAATCGCTCGAAAAGGGGTTTATGGAGAATACACTTTTCTACACCAAAACTTTCACGAAATTGAAATTTAAAAAAAAATATATTTTTTAGAAAGAAGAAGCTACGTCGGTAGCTTTTTTAAATTTTATAATTCTTTATGAGAGTTGAGTTAGCAGCACTTTTTCCTTAAATAATATTTTTTGATAAATCGTACATGTTTGACAGTGAATGTTTACGTTAATACGAAACGCATCGAAAATTCGAAAACATACCGACATAGTTTTCACCCTCTAGAAGGCAGTATAAAAAATATATATTCATTTTGTGCAATTTTCGATGTAGAAAAGTGTTTTTTCCCGGGCGTCCTTTTTGTATGGGCCGAAAAGCGAAGTCTATCGTCTTAACAAGAACTATTTAGCACGTACATACTGAGAAAATTGCGAATTTCAAGTTATTTGCGTGAATACGACAAAATTCACGAAGGTATTTTGGGTAAAATTGACAAATTTCGCACTTTCAACAACCTTATAATTATTATCCTAGATTCCAATTGGAAAAAAAGTTTTCGATGTTGGCGAGGGAGAAGTGTGATGCTACGTCCAGACTGCGGCCAACTTCCAACTTCAAACGTTTGGACGATTGGACGATTGTGTGGAAGATCGAGTTGGAAAGTTGGAGTTCGAGTTGTCCCAGGATCGCCTCCGAGGCGATCGCGACGGCCAACTCATACGAACCAACATGCCGCAGCCGTCCACAGTCCACACATCAGTCATCAGTCTGCGAACGGCCGGCGATCAAGACACGTGTGCCGCGTGCCATTAAAATGAAAATATTATTACAGGAGAGTGGTATAATAATTGTTTGAAAACATGTCGTGTATATACTTCTACGAAATAATTGTAGGCAACAATGTTGAAATTCGGAGTTTGGAGTTTAATGGGGCCAACAGACCTAGCTATAAAAGTTCAAGCTTTATTTGGCTTGGCCTACTTTAGCATATCGCTCGTCATACATTCCCATTGGGAATGTACGGCAACCGATATGCCGAAATACGCCAAACCAAATAACGCTTGAGCTTTTATAGCTAGGTCTGTTGGCCCCATAAAGGTTGGCCGCAGCCACCACACGATCGGCCAACCTTCCAACTCCGAGCTAAGTTCGGAGTTGGAAGGTTGGCGATGGTGTGGAAGTACCATGAAAGAACACACTACACACTGTTCTATCGTCACCCGGAAAAGTGGCAGAGTTTTTATATACCTCAAAGGTAACATGAATACAGTAAAAAAAAGTGTGCCTTAGACCACACGACTGAAGTAAAACTTATTTAGCTCCATCTATATGTATAAAATATATACATGTATATACGTTTACATATATTAATTTTCTAAATATATTTAATTTAAATTTATTATCGTTCGCCTCGCCCGATTACACTTTTCGTAACTCTCTCGCATTGGCCAGCATACTACCCAAGACAAGCGTGCGTAAAGAAGTTTTACTTCAATAATAAAATTAGTATTGAATTGTGGTATTTTTTATTAACGCCGATTGACGGCTTTTACATGGAAATTACAATAATTTGACATGTAGTAGATAAAATATACATAATTAAGAAAAAATATAAGTGACAAAAATACAAGCGGGAAATTGCATGGGAGTTGAAAAGTTCAAATGACAAAAAACAATTAGAAGTAAGTATTGTGGTAACAACATAAAAGTACAGAAAGTAAGCTATTATAAATACAAGTATGTAGAAAAGAGGAGTGAAAAACAATATATTATAATTAAATTGAGAAGCGATGGCAAACAGCTCTAATTAAATAATGTTTGTATGTTGATATTCTTTCAATATTTATGGCATCATCAACAACATATTTATTACCAAGTATATGCATAGACGATTCATTTTATGGAATTCAATTCAGCTTCACTCGTTTGCAGTAGAAGCCAGCATTTTTTTCAGCTTATTTTTAAGCCAGAATTTGTGCACCGTTGCCCGCCGACGATTTTGTTCGCGGTTCGATGTTCGTCGTTTAAGTAACGCACCTAGTAACAATTTAATTAGAAGTGGGTGCAGAGGTTTCGTACAACAGGTTCAACAACAACCCACGGGCAGTCCCCAGCCGCACATCAAGAACTGCAGAAACATTGGACGTGTTGCAAGCAGTGTAGATGAAAATCCGCTCCAGTCTATGCACAAGAGAACGTCGGCTTTGGCGTTGCCAAAAACGACGTTACACCGAATTTTAAGCATGGATATAAAATATCACCCTTGTAAGATCCAATTAGGGCAGGAACTTAAACCAATTGATTACAAAGTGCGTAAGGAGTTCAGTGAAAACTGATTTCGAACCGTAAACGCCATTTGGTTCAGTGATTTTGTCATCAAGCTAAAACTGCCGCTATTGATCACCTAAAGCCTAAAGGACGAAACACGCGGCTCTGCACACACAGTCCAAAAGAAACCGTTTAGGCCGCTCTATCCACGAAATGAATAATCGGACCGTTTTTCTTCGAAAATTCTCGTGGAGCAACCGTAACTGTTGATGGCAATTCTTACCACCCCATGATTAGCGATTATTCCAAGACTTCAAGAGCAACATTCGTACAGTACACACACATGGTTTCAACAAGATGGCACGATACCTCACACAGCGATAGCCACCATGAGCCTTCTCCGCGAATAATTTCCTAGAAAACTTATAAGTCGTTATGGTGACATCGTGTGGCCACCCAGATCGCCGGATCTCATCCCTATGAACTTTTTTCTGTGTGGGTAGGTATCTTAAAGCTAAAGGACATAATGGAAATAAAAGAAAATATCGTGCGATAAGTGAACGGTATTTCACAATCACTGTTTTAATGGGTCACTCCGAATACTGTCAATAGATTCGGTGAGTGTGTACGCCGTGATGGAAAACATTTAGACGGTATAATTTAAAAAAATAAAATCCGCATTTCCTATCTTTAATTTGATATTAAATACTTAATTATTTATTACTCACAATTTATATTTATTTAGTTTACAAAACCAAAATCTGCCACTGGACACCCGGTATTAATGTAATTAGTAATTAATTACCCGTAGTATTCTGCTACAATAATGTGTGCTCCTGTAGTGGAAACTGTAGCGCATAAATAAACTAATAAACCATGTAGCGGTATACGAGCGGGTACATCAGCAGACCGCCCCGCCCTAGCCGCAGACTCCATGAGTAACGTGAATTGTCGTTCCAAACCGCTACAAATTTTGATGATCATCAAATCGACGATCAACGACATTTTGCAGCTTTAAAAAATAAATTGTCTCTGATTTTAGGACTGTTCCAGTTCTGGATCAAATTGTGATCAACTGACAAGCATGGTCAAATGGTCACAATTGCATAACATTCTCCAATTGCTCAAAATATTTTTAATGAAGTCCTGGAAATTAAAGTGTTTCTTGTTTTCCTGAGAGTAGTAATTTTCTTTTCTCGCATGCTTTTAACCCGCAGAGCCGGTATTTGTATGTTTTTGTTTACATTGATTTACCACCGGGGTGCAAATTCTATCTTTGGCATCATAGTCATCATGGTGATGGACTTTTTTGCTGTTCCATGTGCTAAAGTTGTCTTTGGTTCGTGATCGTTGGTGGTTGAAAGGTCATTTTGCCTCCCCCAGATTCACACGGCTCATTTTATTACGTAGGTGGTCAACTCTTCATCCAGCATATTATCACTAGAGCTACCAAAAGTGTAATGATCGTCAGTATTTCAAAAATATTTATCAATTCCATTTTAAATCTTATGGGAATTCAACGATGATTCGGACACAAAGATTTGGCTGTAACTAATAATATTATTGAACAATTTGCTTTCTTTGCAGGTTTAATCGATGTGATCAATTCCCACGCGATTTCCTTTTTAGCAGCATTTATCTGTAAAATGAAAAAAATATATGGAGGTTAAATCTAAATTTAACATTCTTATATTTAGGTTTATTTTTAGAAATCGTTCTCTTCGGAGTCTCAAAAGATGCGCGAGGCTGTTTAGCTTATGCATGTTATTATTTTCGGATTCAATAGTTCTTTTAGCCCTCCACTGAAACTTGAATCAAATATTTACTTGGGTTATTGTTTTTGATTTGATTATATTATTTATTTTGACTATATTTTATACTTGAATTGATTTTATTTGTAATTTGAATTGATTTTGAATTTGAATTGATTTTAAATTAGAATTGTTTTTGGAGTTGAATTGATTTTATTTTGAATTTGAATTGATTTTGTTTTTGAATTTGATTTGATTTTCTTTTGAATTTGAATTGATTTTATTTTGAATTTGAATTGATTTTGTTTTGAATTTGAATTGAATTTATTTTGAATTTGAATTGATTTTGAATGTATTTTTTTTTATTTTTAACTTAAAGAACCTCAAATTATAATATTTTAATTAATGAAGATAATATTAGCGAAAGTCAATCGAAAATCCGAAACAGAAAAATCAGAAAAAGATACGGATACATCTGAGACTTTATATTAATTTATTTATTTTATTTTATTTAGTTTCTTATATTGGAGGCACTTCTAAAAACCAGCTGCATTCCAGGATAAATCCTGAATTTCAGCTGAGCAGTGACCTTTCGTCATTAGAACCAATGAGTAATCAAAAATGTGTAATATTGTAAAAAAAAAATCTATTGATGAATATTAATACTTATACTCTTAGAAATATTTGAACGATTCAGATTGCAAGAGAAAAGAAAACGAGAAAAAGTACATTTTTTTACTAATGTAAAATGAGATTTCTCTTTCGCTTGTTGTAAAGTTACCTGCGCGAGAAAGGATCGTGTCAAGTTCAGGTCGGCATTTAAGTTTGGCGTGTACTATACACTAAGAACATAAGAACGGCAGTGGACTGACTGAGTAACCTCAGCATCAGAAGATGATGAAGAATATTCACACAAAGACAAAGAATAGCTATTATCATTAATACTTACCATTCATTAATTAGTTATTGGTAAAACACATCAACTTTAAAGTCATAAAAACTTAAAATAAACACACAAACTTTATTGACTCAAGCGACTGTTTGCTAGAAAATGATTTGAAGTTGTGAAAGTAGTTTGTAAAAATATTTTCATAGCGGTTCCCTCCTCTTCACTCACACCTACTCGTTTATCAGGTATTTACCTATTACTACAACTGAGGTCATTCTGGACCTTGATGAATCACATTTTTTCATACATAAATATCGACTTGTAACTCCGCAGTTATAATAGGTACTGTGTTGGAGGCACAAAATAAATAATACACACTAGAAATGCCTTCCATGTACAATGCATTACTGAATATATTACATGCATTAGCAATGCCGTGTAGATTTAGTACCATTTGGCTCTAGCTCATTTGTTTGTTACACTTTGCCTGACATCATATATGAGCAGTGGTCATCACATTTCATCGAAACGAAAATTTCATAATAATAATAATAATAGGTGTTTATCCCAGTATGTTGGGAGGTTCGTGCAGTCCCATACATTCCATAAAGATACATACTTACATGAATATTTGAAAACAAAGAAAAATTAATAAAATAAATGAGTGCCTACATAAAAAAGTAAAGATAATATAACTTGATTGACTGTCATAATATAGTACCATATTATGAATACGAACCAAATTCATTTTTAGAAAATAATTTCTTTAAAATTTACTATGATAAAACTATACTAACAGACAGACCAATTGGTCATAATAGACCTGATATAGTTTTACATGACATTCTCAGACTATAAAAATATTACCATTTGTTATTTCGGCTACTGGCATTATACCTAGCTCTCTCATTAAAAATTTAGGCGTATTAGATTTGTCAAAGAATTTGTATATAAAAATGCAAAAATCAGTCATTTCAGGTACGTGTAGGATTACGAAAGATTTTTTAAATATTTATATTGAGGGATCAGTAGGATTTATGTGTCAAATTAGGAATTCCACCGAGCCGAACCGATATAAAAATATCTGGAGTCGGTGAATTATTTTCCCATTTAATATTCTGGTAGGTTAACATGTTGTTCTTGTATTGTTTTGTATTAATTATACTTATATAATACACTTCCATAACGTGGATTTACTAGATGAACATTTATCTAGAAAAGTGTATGAAAGGGTTTAGTTTTTCCCATGGGGAAAACTAAACCCTTTTAAAAGTCTGGTGCTTAAAAATAATATTTTTTATTCACCAGATTTACAGGAACGGGTTTAGTTTTTCCCATAGGAAAAACTAAACCCTTTCATACACTTTTCCATATAAATGATCATCTAGTAAATCCACGTTATGCAAGTGTATTATATAAGTATAATTAATACAAAACAATACAAGAACAACAAGTTGATCTACCAAACTATTAAATGGGAATATAATTCACCGTCTCCAGATATTTTCATATCAGAGGGTTCGGCTCTGTGGAATTCCTAATTTGACCGATAAATCCTACTGATCCCTCAATATAAATATTTAAAAAATCTTTCGTAATTCTACATGTATTTAAAATGACTGATTTTTGCATTTTTATATACAAATTCTTTGACAAATCTAATATGCCTAAATTTTTAATAAGAGAGCTAGGTATAATGCCAGTAGCCGAAATAACAAAAGGTAATATTTTTATAGTCTGAGAATGCCAAATTCTTTTAATTTCATTTCCTAAATCTGTATACTTTCTTATTTTTTCAGAAACAGATTTTAGAATATTACAGGAATTTGGAATAGCTACATCAATAATATAAGTTATTTTTTTAATTTTGTCATGTAAAACTATATCAGGTCTATTATGACCAATTGGTCTGTCTGTTAGTATAGTTTTATCATAGTAAATTTTAAAGAAATTATTTTCCAAAAATGAATTTGGTTCGTATTCATAATATGGTACTATATTATGACAGTCAATCAAGTTATGTTTAATTACCAAACTTTGGTGAATTATTTTTAAAACCTGATTGTGCCTAAATGTATACTCAGACGGCGCTAATATAGAACATCCTGATATAATGTGTTCTATAGTTTCCGGAAAAGCCATACATTTTCTACATAAATCATCTATTTGATTTGGATCTTTGATTATATGCTTCCTATAATTTTTGGTATTAATTACTCTATCTTGAATAGCAAGCATAAAACCTTATATTTCTGCGCTCAACTCTCCAATACTCAACCATTTGTTTGACGAAAGTTTGTCAACATACGTTTGGTTGAGATAATTGAAGTGTTTTGCGTGAATAATTTTATTTGACCAGGAATCTAATAATTCCTGGTTGGTATTTATAAAAATGTTGGCATTCTCGTCGTATAAATTTAAAGGTGAAATATTTCTGTCTGCCTTGCAAATTATTTTATGCAGCTCTGAGCTATTAGCTTTTCTATGAAAAAAATTTCTTAACATTTCTACCTGATTTTGTTTTAAAGAAGTTATTTTGACTATACCTCTACCTCCTAAATTTCTAGGTAAATTAATTCGTTCTATAGCTGAATTTGGGTGATGACAATTAAACTTTGTTAACGTAGTTCTAATTAATCGTTCTAAGCTATCTAAATCTGTATTAGACCATTTAATTATACCAAATGAGTACGTTAATAGAGGTATTGCCCAACTATTTATTGCCTTTACTAAATTTTTAGCAGATAGATTGCATTTTAAAATTTTTCTTATCCTAGTTTGAAATTTAATCCTAATATCATTTTTAATACTAGTATGATCTAATCTATTCGATTGCGGGTATCCTAAGTATTTATAAACCTCATCCCCTTTCATACTTTTAATTTTGAAATTTCTAAATATACCCTCATCTCCATCTATAATTTTGCCTTTCTCTATATGGATCGTTCTACATTTATCTAGACCAAAAGTCATTTTAATATCATCTGAAAATTATATATTATTATTTCTTAAAGATGCTCTAACTACATTAGGAACTAGTATTTTTCTCCAGTGTGCATCAAGGCTGGAAGACGGACTGAGGCGGGCTTCCATGATGAGGATATTTTCAGAGCTGCTTATCCTTTCCCTCATTCTGCCACCCTGGATCTAATAAGGGGTGCCCCTCAGGGAAGTCGCCCCTCCGTGAACATCTGGGAAGCGCTCAATATTTGTCTTTCTCACCCGGACGATCTGGACCCAAAGTCTTTCTATAGTACTATTTTTATGGTTTGACCAAAGTTCGCATGTATACAACGTTGCGCAGGAGGAAAGGAAGAGCGTTCTTTTTACAGCGGTAGTGCAAAGGCGAGATCTTTTACTGACCATGTTAGCTTTTACGCTGAAGCTCGTCTTTGCCTATCGATATCGTCGTCGTCCATCAGATCATTGGTGATTATATGTCTAAGGTCACCTTCAGGTTCACACTGTTCAGAGTAACTGGAGGATAATGAAGTACAGTTCTGTATTTGCAATTTAAGTAAACAACTGTCGGATTTTTGGTTAACAAAACACGCCCACGTAGCATTTCTTGTGTTCTTCTTTATTCTATGGTTGGAGATTACTCAGGGGTTGCAAATGGAGCTGGATTCGAGATCAGTTAGTAAGTATATCTATAAATATAATTAGAAACAACTTGACAATGATAATTTGTAGTAAGTTGCTAGCTGTTACCCCTGTTGGAAATGTCAGTGGAAAATGATCAATTAACTATTACCTGAATATTCTAATGCTTCAAAAATATTAATTATTATGAAAACCTTAAAATGCCTGAATTTATTTTTTGTACACAGACACTGCAAAAAAACACTCAGATAACTCTTTTTACGCGTAGGTAATTATTAATTATTTTCCACAAGGCTGAGAACACTGACACCAGCTTGGCCAAATAATTACTAATTACTGAAATTTTATGTATACCTACACAGAAATCATAACAAAAATAATTAGCTGAATATGCAAATTATCCCAGTATTCAATATACAAACAATAGTCAAAATGTACAAAAAATATTTAATAATATAGATTTTTAAAGAAAAACAGTTAAGTAATATAGATTTTTTTATATATCAGAATTAAAATTCCAAAATCGAATTCCAAGCGTATTAAAAATATACTAGGAATAACTTAATTTAACAACCTTCCTTTAAATCTCAAAATTACCGACAACATAAGTTTCAGCTTAACCTCTGGAGCGACAGAGCAATTTAAAACTTTTTCTCGGATTGCTGCTAAAGGAAATATTTCCGCCCACATTAAAAAAAAATCATACCTCCGAATTTGAATACGGAGACATACAAAATGATTATAGTTCTATATAGTCCATGAATTCACCAATCTTTTGTCTGCTATCACATATTCGTAGGATTTAAAACAAAAATATTATAAAATCGTTAACTTTAAAACTTTTTAAATAATCTAGAGAATATTTGCCATATTTTGGCAGCAAAGCAATCCGTGGTTTTGGAAATAGTGCCATATTGTGGCAAAAAGCGTTCGAGTGGCTATATTGAAAAATTACCTAAAATACTATAAGAGATAAGAGTCCTTATTTGTTAAGTATTATTTTTTTTTTTACGTTTTTTTTTTATCGATATCTTGCGTTTTTGTTATTTATCTCGTGTTAGTATTTTTTACAATATTTTATTACCTCCTTATTTAAAAGACTTCGTAATTTTAGCATTCATTTTCTCACAAAACTTCTCTTTGCGGTAACAATATTTTTACTTTTATAATAACACCGTTTAACATTTAAAAATAAAAGGTTAATAAAAATATTAAATAAAAACTGTACCTACTATTATTATACCCATTCTGAGGCACATCTGAGATATTTGAGGTAAACTAGATTTTGGTACGATTTCGGTTAGTTTTTTCAAAATGGCGGCGAAAGCACAAGTGCCCCAAAGTCGAATACCTCAGATTTTTCAACAGGATATGAGTGTATAAAACTTAAATGCTAGTATTTTTTTTTTAAGTTCGTTTTCATAATTAAATTAATTCTACAAGTTTGAATTTTATTAAACCCGCGAAAACGCCGGCAAGAGTATAATACCGTACGGCAGAGTTGGTGACGTCACCCGGTCCTTGATTGTGGGAAATATAAGGGAAAATATTTACAAAACCGGGACACGCTTAATATGAACTAAAAAATAAATTTAAAAAATTGTAGTAGTTAGATATTAACTAGTACTAATCAATTCATTTACCGGAATTTCGAAAAAAGTGCATTTTAATGGTTATTTGGTTTAATAAAATTCAAACGTGTATAATTAATTTAATTATGAAAACGAACTTAAAAAAAAAAAACAAAAAATACTGGTATTTAAGTTTGCATGTCATCTACATGAACATATTTTTCACTCAACTTCCCTATTGTACTTGCCTATAAATGTTACTTTATGTCTTGAGATTTTAATGTACGAAAGGGTATAGAATTAGTTTAACAAAGGTGTCTAGATAGTATTTAGCTTCGCTGGACAGACTGGTTATTCTAATTATAATACTTAGTTGTCGGAAAACGTAGAAGCGGAAATATGTGGTCGCTAATTTTTCCAGTGCATCATGCAAGATTTTTTTACTTACCGGTTGTCACCGGTTTATGTGATGGTTGGTTGTTGAATAATTGTTAGAATGTAACGGATAGAATCAAATGATTTGGGTTATTTGGCCACCTCTAGTGTGGAGCCCCAAGGTAGTCCGTTCCGTAGGTCCGTTTGATAGATTCCCCTATCTTAACAAATGGACTGTTACGTTGTTACGTTGAAATGCTGTACTTGTTCTACCGGCATTTCAATGGTAGATGCTCCGAGGAACTAGGGTCATTGATCCCTTCGGCACAGCTGCATTGTCCGAAAATACGAAAAACTCGCATCCAATAGTTGACATTTTGTCACATGAGAATGGGGCTTTTCTAACTCGTTCTTGAGTTTAACAACTCGGCTGTGGAACGGTTTGCCGGCCTCTGTTTTTCCTCGCTTACAACATGGGTCTCTTTCAAGACTCATGTTCACTCCTTCCTCTCCTCAAAAAGACCTTCCACACAGCATCCCCTAGATGACATAGGCTATTAATTATGAAGTTATATGAAACAAACATTTACAAAAGTCTTTAACATAATTTCTAATTACTATGAATCATTTCACAACATTTGCCAGACCCAGTTTTAAAATTTACTCAATTTTGTTAATTGCTTGAATAACCGCAGCACGGAAATAAAGCTATTGAACATCTTGTAAAAAACTAAAAAGTATGACATGCATTCCCCGAGGTTCCATATTAGGTCTAATTTTATATATCATATTATATATTATGTATAATATTTTACAAAATTAATTTTTACACATGTATATTATGCGGAAATTAATATAATGATAATATGATAATAATATGCATACCTTGCTGACCAACACACCTATACTACAAGGACAAAATCTTCAAATCTACTAAACATTCCAAAATTAAATACAGCTTTCGGCCAGAAAAACCATTATTTCCATGCTACAAAATTATATAATGCCCTTCCGATTGAAATTAAAAATACCATGGATATACAAAAGTTTAAAAAGGACATCAAATTATGGCTAACTAAACATGAAGATGAGGAACTAATTAAAATTATAAAATAACCCAAATTCAACCTACAGATAATGAACATAAACACTTTTTAAAACAACGCAAAATAATAAACATGAACACTTTTTGCTTTATTTGTTTATATTTCGTGGAAACCAACAAAAACAAACAACATTGATGAGGAAATCATGATCAACAACATACGACAACCTGCAGTCCACCTCGGAACAGGAATACCTAGTGAGGAGGACTGAGGAAAAAAAAAATTAAAAAATATTATTAAAAAAATATATATTAAAAAAAAACAGAATTAACACACTTTCTTTTAGTGCCATCAACGCATGTTAGTATTAAAAAAATAATTGACCTGGGATTTTTAATTTTTAGCGCCTGTTGATGGGCAAATTCCGCAACACCTTTGCTAATTGGTACTGACGCCTGTTGTCAGGCGTGATCTTCTCGCGTATATGACGGAACGTTTCGGTGAGACCCAAACGGTTGTCTGGACATTTCCAAGGTCTTTGACTAGGTGTGAAACCGAGGACTTGTCAACAAACTGCCTTCTTACGGACTACCCGCACCCTTGTGTACGTGGATTGCTGACTTTTTGAGGGAGAGAAATATATATCAATGGAGAGAGGTCGATTCAGACGGTTGCTGGTGGTTTCACCTCTTCCTCGAATTCAATAAATGCTGGCGTCCCACAGGGATCGGTTCTCTCTCCGACTTTGTTTTTGTTGCACATCAATCACCTTTCGTCGTGTGCACCAATTCATTGTTACGCGAAAATAGCATTTTGTTTGACAAGCCCCCAAAGGGCACACAAACTCCAACAGCTTGGAGGGCTTTGAAGAATGGGCGGTTACCTTGAGAGTGTTTCCTCTCGGGGTAACAATAACCCCGTCGAATTTAATATCTCTCTCTCTCTCTCTTCTCGGCCTCTGTGTTTCCTACCTTCGACAACTTGGGTCTCTTCAAGACCCATGTTCGCTCCTTCCTGTCCTCAAAAAGACCCTCCACACAGCATCTTCAAAGATATCTCCTCCTGTGCGGAGTTATTGGTACATACTACATACTTTTATTCTGTTTTATTCTATTTATTTATTTGTTTCATCGACGGCGAATAAAACAATTTACAATTTACAAAAAAAAAAACGGCAACAACCTCCTAGTTTTTACTAGTATCGAGGTATTTTTACTTGTTGATTTTGAATTTGTATGTATTATGACACCGATTTTTCTGAATTTTAAATTTAAGTGAAGTATTGCGAGATTTTCACTGCTTTTTTTATTCTCGAAAAAAATTCGATCTAGAATGTATTTTTATGTTTACGAATAAATTTTCTATAACAATTTAAAATTTCTAAGCCATTTTTGATTTACTGCCAAAACGACATGTTCATTTTTATTCATGAATTTGGCGGCGTTGACGTCACGCCGAACAACTTTGGAGAGAGCCGTCTTACCAGCCAGTGGCATTTTCTATATCATAATGACGTTATAGCCAGTTAGAACCGTTGTGGAATGTGCGGTAGGGAAGTTGAGTGAAAAATATTTTGACTTATAAAAAATATGTTCATGTAGATGGTATTCAAACTTAAATACCAGTATTTTTCATATTTTTTAAAGTTCGTTTTCATAATTTAATTAATTCTACAAGTTGATTTTTATTAAAGCCCGCGAAAACGGCGGCAAGATTAAAATTAAAAGGGAAGTCTTTTCTAGTGATTTTAATAATGCAGGCCCTGAAGAAAATAATTCCCCTCAGGGCCTACATCATCTTTGGGGATGCTGTGTAGAGGGTTCTTTTTAGGAAAGGAAGGAGAGGATGTTATGGTAAGGAAAAAGGTATGAGGGGTGGATAGGATTCTGGGGGTCCGTGTGTCCAGTAGTGACGGATGAATGATTCCATCCCTCCCACTGCAGTGCAAGGTGATGCCGAGAGAGCTCTGCTGGAGAAGCCAAAAGGTCTCCCTCAACCAGTCTCTCTTGTTCTGGCCTGCCACGCAATTGGTGGGCAGACGCATGCACAACCAAACCCGGACAAACCTCACCCCATGAACCCGGGCACCCCTGCTAAGTCACCAAACGCAGCAAACCACTTGGGATGACCTATGGCAGAGGTTTTGGTTATCCAATAAATGGTTCCCGGGGCGGCGGTACCCATACCCGCCTACCAAACGTGTTTGGTTGACAGTTTTTTTTTACATGATTTTCGATTACCACACTAGGCACACGCCCTTATTATGGTAGTCGAGATTTGTGTAAATAATTATAAATTAAGGGTGTTAAGGAACAGTGGCGGCCAGCTCTAAAGAGCGCTAGTGCGACGCACTCCCAGAATTTCTGCCAATCCAAAAATTCCCTAGCGCCGAATAATATATTTCCGACACGCCTCGTCACAAATCACAATACACACTTCGCTAATACATACATTGCATACATAATATGTCCATATAACTGTGTGCGTATCGAAGCAGATCGTTGTGTGCCTATATTCCGAGCGCTGGATCGTTTTTAAAATCGCTCCAAAGAGTCCCTTCATAATTATCTAATAAGTTCAAACCGTGGGTAGGTATAATATGGGTAATATCCTTAACAAATCTTACGTGTACGAGATCGGCGATCTGAAAATTTCCACCACATCAAAAGGAACGGTTTGTTCACCAGCAGATTAAAATGAGACGCGTTTGTGTAATATTATTTTCGATATTGTGTATTTAATTTAACATCTACTCTTTCATTTAATGTTCCGCTTAGCATAATTAACAAAAACAATGTAGACATGTTGTGACTGGTCACAGGTCCAGGGGGCCTAGTCTATATCTCTCACAGCGCCCGTAACGCGGGTTTAGCTACGTCACGAATCCGTATTAACCCTCCTCTGACCGTGCTAAAAACATTCTCGCGCTCCGATGCTGTACACTCAGTAAATATTAGTGTAATGTATTTATTTAATCCAATACATAAATGTATTGTGGAGGAATACCTAAAATGTTAACTCTATGTTTAGTATATTTACAAAGATATTTCAGTAAATACAAACCGTGACAGCTTAGTTCACAGCACCGTCAAGAAAGGTTAAACGGCAAACGTGCTTGTTTGTGAAACCGAAAGATAGAGACTAGGCCCCCAGTACGCTATTGTGATCCGTTTCTTGGATGAGTGAGAGCTCATTCACACTTCCGTTTTAAAAACGGAGGCGGGTTCCGTTTTTAAAAACGGAGCCCCACGGCACTATTCACACTTCCGTTTTAGCGACGGATCCGTTTTAGCGACGGATCCGTTTTAGCGACGGATCCGTTTTACCGACGGATCCGTTTTTAAAAACGGATCCTACTCTACGAAAACAAATAATTGTCAATTCAACCAAAACATTATAGGTAGATTATTCTGTAGGTACTTATGTAGGTTCATATTTAGGTACTTAGGTAGATACTTAGGTAGATTATTAGGTAGATACTCAGGTAGGTTCTCAGGTAGGTATTTTGGTAGGTTCTAAGATAGATAGGTATTTAGGTAGATAGAGTAGATAAGTAGAAAGGTACTTAGATAGGTACTTATGTAAATACTTAGGTAGATTATTTTGTAGGTACTTAGGTAGATACTTAGGTAGGTACTTAGGTAGGTACTTATGTAGATTCATATTTAGGTACTTAGGTAGATACTTAGGTACGTACTTAGGTAGGTTCTCAGGTAGATAGGTAGATAGGTCGATAGGTCTTAGGTAGATAGGTACTTATGTAGATAGGTACTTAGGTAGGTACTTAGTAAGGTTCTTAGGTAGATACTTAGGTAGGTACTTAGGTAGGTTCACAGGTAGGTACTTAGGTAGATCCTTAGGTAGGTTCTCAAGTAGGTATTTTGTTAGGTTCTAAGGTAGATAGGTACTTAGATATTTACTTATGTAGATACTTGGGTAGAATCTTTTGAAGTTACTTAGGTAGACTATTTTGTAAGTACTTGTGTAGGTTCGTATTTGGGTACTTGGGTAGGTACTTAGTTAGATAGTTAGGTAGGTTCTCAAGTAGGTATTTTGGTTGGTTCTAAGGTAGATAGGTACTTATGTAACTACTTAGGTAGATTATTATTTTATTTACTTAGGTATATTATTTTGTAGGTACTTGTGCAGGTTCGTATTTGGGTACTTAGGTAGATACTTTGGTACGTACTTAGGTAGGTTCTCAGGTAGATAGGTATTTAGGTAGATAGGTACTTATGTAGATACTTAGGTAGATTATTTTGAAGGTACTTGTGTAGGATCGTATTTCGGTAATTAGGTAGGTACTTAGGTACTTATGTAGATACTTAGGTAGATTATTTTGAATATACTTGTGTAGGTTCGTATTTGGGTAATTAGGTAGGTACTTAGGTAGATTATTTTGTAGGTACTGGTGTAGGTTTGTATTTGAGTACTTAGGTAGGTTCTCAGGTAGGTACTTAGGTAGTTTCAAAGGTAGACAGGTATTTAGGTAGAGAGGTTCTTAGGTAGATAGGTACCTATGTAAATGGGTACTTATGTAGGTACTTAGTTAGGTACTTAGGTAGATCTTTAGGTAGGTTCTCAAGTAGGTATTTTAATAGGTTCTAAGGTAAATAGGTACTTAGAAAGGTACTTATTAAGATACTAGATAGGTAGATTATTTTGTAAGTTCTTGTGTAGGTTCGTATTTGGGTTCTTAGGTAGGTACTTATGTAGACACTTAGGTACGTAATTAGGTAGGTTCTCAGGTAGGTACTTAGGAAGGTTCTCAGGTAGGTACATAGGTAGGTTCTAAGGTAGATAGATATTTAGGTAGATAGATACTTATGTAGATAGGTTCTTAGATAGGAACTTATGTAGATACTTAGGTAGATTATTTTGTATGTACATGTGTAGGTTCGTATTTTAGTACTTAGTTAGGTACTTAGGTAGATAGGTATTTAGGTAGATAGGTACTTATGTAGATACTTAGGTAGATTATTTTGAAGGTACTTGTGTAGGATCGTATTACGGTAATTAGGTAGGTACTTAGGTACTTATGTAGATACTTAGGTAGATTATTTTGAATATACTTGTGTAGGTTCGTATTTGGGTAATTAGGTAGGTACTTAGGTAGATTATTTTGTAGGTACTGGTGTAGGTTTGTATTTGAGTACTTAGGTAGGTTCTCAAGTAGGTTTTTGGTAGGTTCTAAGATAAATAGGTACTTATGTAGATACTTAGGTAGATTATTTTGTAGTTACTAAGGAAGATTGTTTTGTAGGTACTTGTGTAGGTTTGTATATGGGTACTTGGGTAGGTACTTAGTTAGATAGTTAGGTAGGTTCTCAAGTAGGTATTTTGGTTGGTTCTAAGGTAGATAGGTACTTATGTAACTACTTAGGTAGATTATTTTTTTAATTACTTATTTTGTTATTTTGTAGGTACTTGTGTAGGTTCGTATTTGGGTACTTAGGTAGGTACGTAGGTAAATATTTAGGTACGTACTTAGGTAGGTTCTCAGGTAGGTACTTAGTTAGGTTCAAAGATATGTATTAGATAGGTATTTGAGTAGATAGGTTATTAGGTAGATAGGCACATGTGTGAATAGGTACTTATGTATTTACTTAGTTAGGTACTTAGGTAAATACTTTTTTTTTAACATTAGGTCCACACAGGAGGCCCCGAGGAAAATAATTTCCCTCAGGGCCTGTGTCATCTTTGGGGATGCTGTGTGGAGGGTATTTTTAAGGAGAGGAAGTTCTGAGAAGGAAAAAGGTATGAGGGTTGGGTAGGAATCTGGGGTTCAGTGTGTCTAGATCATCCGCCGCCAAGACCTAGATAATCCTTACCCCATAAACCCGGGCACCCCTGCTAAGTCACCAAACGTAGCGAACCACTTGGGGTGACCTACGGCAGAAGTGATGGTTATCCAATAAATGGTTCCCAGGGCGGCGGTACCCATTCCCGGCTCCCAAATTGCAAATACTTAGGCAGGTACTTAGGTAGGTTCTCGGGTAGGTACTTAGGTAGAACCTTAGGTAGGTATTTTGGTAGGTTCTAAGGTAGATAGTTACCTAGATAAGTACTTTTGTAGGTACTTAGTAAGGTACTAAGGTAGATACTTAGGTTGATACTTAGGTAGGTTCTCAGGTAGGTACATAGGTAGGTTTTAAGGTAGATAGGTATTTAGGTCGATAGGTTCTTAGGTAGATAGGCACTTATGTAGATAGGTACTTATGTAGGAACTTAGGTTGGCACTTAGATAGATACTTGGGTAGGTACTTAGTTAGGTAATTAGGTAGATACTTAGGTAGGTACTTAGGTAGGTTCACAGGTAGGTACTTAGGTAAATCCTTAGGTAGGTTCTCAAGTAAGTATTTTGGTAGGTTCTAAGGTAGGTAGGTACTTAGATATGTACTTATGTTGATACTTAGGTAGAAAATTTTGAAGTTTTTTAGGTAGATTATTTTGTAAGTACTTGTGTAGGTTCGTATTTGGGTAATTAGGTAGGTAATTATGTAGACACTTAGGTACGTAATTAGGTAGGTTCTCAGGTAGGTACTTAGGAAGGTTCTCAGGAAGGTACTTAGGTAGGTTCTCAGGATGGTACTTAGGTAGGTTCAAAGGTATTTAGGTAGATAGGTTCTTAGGTAGACAGGTACTTATGTAAATAGGTACTTTTGTAGGTACTTAGTAAGTTACTAAGGTAGATACTTAGGTTGATACTTAGGTAGGTTCTCAGGTAGGTCCATAGGTAGGTTCTAAGGTAGATAGGTATTTAGGTAGATAGGTTGTTAGGTAGATAGGCACTTATGTAGATAGGTACTTATGTAGGAACTTAGGTAGTCACTTAGATAGATACTTAGGTAGGTACTTTGGTAGATACTTGTGTAGGTTCATATTTAGGTACTTAGGTAGATACTTAGATAGGTGCTTAGGTTGGTTCTATAATTGGTAGTTCTCGTCCATTATTACAGTTTTAATTTATGAACTGAGGAATAGAATAGCCAAAAATATTTTACTACCCCTCCGCGTGTTATTATCTGCCCAAGGAAAGTAGCACCAAAGTTGTTTTTATTATTTTTATGAATAATTTTACAAGAACGAAAAAAAGTTAGTCAATGGATTGAGTCAAAAATAATCTTAGCCATAAAGGGGTATTTTTTAAAAGTTGTTTCTTGTATAACTTCAGATTTATGTAATGAAAAAACAAAATATTTAGTACTTTACGCTTATATTTTTTGTAACGTAATTAATAAATCTATCTTAATTTCAATAAATTTAAAAGGTAGGAAAACTTTCAATGTATAAATAGCATATTTTTTCATATTCATAATGTAAACCGATTCGTAGTAAAGAGAAATCTAAATAGTGATTTGGCGTATACCTTCATCAAAACAAACAGATACGACCACTCAACTCGCCTGCTTCCTCGCGACTGGGAGCGTTCGGGCTGGGGAGCGGGGCGTGGCGGGTTTCGCCGGAGCTACGAGGCGGCAAGTGTGAACAGCTCCATGCAAACCTATGGGCGAGCGAGACACATCCGTTTTTACGACGGATGCGCTGCGCTGGCAATCTCTCCGACAATAAAAACGGATCCGTTTTTAAAACGGAGACGGACAAGTGTGAACACCTCCATATATCCACTACAGCCGCTAGGACATCCGTTTTTAAAACGGGACCCGCCTCCGTTTTTAAAACGGAAATGTGAACGCTCACTGGAAGATTTAAAAATGCGCTGAACTTTGAAAAACGGTTAGAAATTAAACATTGTGATCAATATCTATTTTACAACTCTTTTATAGTAAGTAATAAATTATCGGATGCTTTTTCATGTGTTAAATTGTTAAAAATCGTGGGTATCATCCCTATGACGCCGGGGAAAGTTGTTTCGGTGATTTTCAACTTTAAAAAGAATTTAATTATTCTTGAGAAACACAATTAGCCAAGATAGACTCAATGCATTGTCAGTGCTAAGCATTAAACATTAACTCCAGGCTCATTGATGTCTTTGCTACTCAGAGACAACGGAGAATGGACCTAATATACTATAGGTGGGATATTTTCATAATTAAATTTATTTCAAAGGAGAAAGGAGTGTAAGGAGAATATATGACGCAAGGTTGAATGATATAAGAACATAGTAGAGAACATCCGAGGCAGACATCAGACACTTGAGTCGGGCCATGTCAAGAGTCAGAAAAATAGAAGAGTATGTATGAGACGATGTATGAATGTGAATGAGGCAAAGAGTGTGTGCCAAGACCGAGTTGTTTAGCGGTCCGTTCTCTCTGCCCATGGTTAGTTGGTTTAAATTTATTTTAATTAGAGTAGGTATATGTACAAGATTTTTAGCGCACCACCGATTTTTGTGAGCGCCAGCCGCCACTGTTAAGGAACATACCTGACTAAAGTACTGAGAGTAACCAGTAACCAGTAACCAGTGTTTCCTGACTTTATTTGAATCAAAAAATGTTAATGAAATTTTGGTCTACGGTTGGAAATTATATACAGTTGGAATACAGTTGAAAAAATCTAAATACTTACTGAACTTGGATACGTTTTTAGATTTTCACGGCCAAAAGCATTTTCGTTGTTTGTTTTTGGGGTGTTATGCCGTGTTGCGCTTCCTCCTTCTTTAGCCAACGTTTCGGACAGCGTTGCAGTGTCCATCATCACTAACAATTACACATCGTCGGATCTGCCGGATCTGCCCTGACGATGGACACTGCAACTAAAGAAGGAGGTAGCGCAACACGGCATAACAACCCCAAAAACAACGAAAAAAATCTTACAGAACTTAATTAAAATTTATGTATATTATATTTTTTAAAAAAATTATAGAGTTCTACGAAACGCACTTAATGGACTACGGCATCCCCGATTGTGGTATGGTGTGAGGCTAAAGGTAGTGGGAATGGAAGGAGGCTGGGAGGAGGAGGAAGGTGGGGAAGTACCTTGCTGTTCAGATATGATAACCAAATACGTCTAAATCAATTTCAAGAAGAAGAAGAAGATAACAATAATAATCAAAATAAATTTAAATATGAAAATGAACAAGACACAGGAAAATAATAAAAGATAATCGTCGCAACTGGGACCATTATCTTTTGTTATTGTTATCTTCTTCTTCAATGATATATTACATTGATGGGAATAACCTTAAAAAAAAAGAGAGTTTTTCTTATAAAAAAACTATTATATAAATATTCCATATTTTTGGAAGAGAATGAATGTTGAACGGAAGAGGCTTACTTATTTATTTCATCCAATTTCATCTATATATAAGCATTATTGTATTTTTTTACATAAACGTTTAACGTGTAATTTGCAATTTGCATTATTCAAAGTTAACAGCGTTATTTCGTCAGATTCTTTGCAAAAGTAAGGCGTTCATGGTGTATATAATATTTAATAGGTACCAAACAATTATTTCGCAGTAAAAAGTCAGTGTACCCGGCACAGCTCAGTGTTGTTTGGACCTCAGTTAAACGAGCACTGACGTTCCGGTAATGATTATATCTCGAAAGTGACAGTTAAACTGCGGTAACTTAATGACAATAATAGTTAACTTTAACGGAATACGTGTGTTTCTAAACTATACTTTTATTTTTAAACGTGCATTCCATTTGATAAAAGATACGGGTTTTATGAAACAATATGTATGTTTTATTTCATCTGCTAATAATTATTGATGTTGTTAAAGTGAAATTTTTCTATGTAATCGTTTTATATTCATGGCTAATGTTTCGTAATTCGTAGAGTAGATTTGTTAGTATAGGCTTGTACCTACGTGTGTACCTACCTACGTATGTAGTTACATTTTATTAATTTGTTTTGATGGAGGATTCAATTGATAGTTTCATTTTTATTTGTCTTCGTACTAAGTACTTACCCACTTTCATTGATTCTTAAGGCGATGCACTACGTAGTAATGGTTATAAAATTGGTTGTAAATCTGATCGCTTAGAAATTTTTTTTAATGCTTTAATAAAATTCTGCAAACATAACACATCTTTTTCGTTGTTTGTTTTTGGGGTGTTATGCCGTGTTGCGCTACCTCCTTCTTTAGCCGAC
This sequence comes from Limnephilus auricula, assembly GCA_951813805.1. Classification (NCBI taxonomy): domain Eukaryota; kingdom Metazoa; phylum Arthropoda; class Insecta; order Trichoptera; family Limnephilidae; genus Limnephilus; species Limnephilus auricula. The sequence goes on from OX638403.1 coordinate 19,012,868, forward strand.
GTTTCGGACAGCGTTGCAGTGTCCAACATCAGGGCATATCCGACAGATTTTCTAGAGCTTTTGGCCGTGAAAATCTAAAAACGTATATAACACATCTTGGTCTTTGAAATAATTGAGTATTTTTAAAATAGAAAAAAATTATGGATAGGGTCTTCAAAAACTACTTTAAAGTTTAAAATCTCGTACTAACGAATCCCTTTTCGGTTATTATTTTAATGTATAATATGGTAAATTAAGATATTTTGAAAATTATCGTAAAACATTTTAATATTTCTACCTGAACTGCGCAAAAAAAAAAATCAAAACAGGTGGCAATTTAAGCGGGAATTTCAACCTTGTTTGCCATCTACATAAGGAGTGTTATTGCTAGCGGCCCGATTACTAATATTAGACGACGTGGTGCATCGCCTTAATAGCTTTTACTGGTACTAACGAAGTATTTGATTTACCTAATTATATCATCTTTCGAATAAATTTTTCTTACCGGTGTACTACTCTTTGTTTTTTCGGTAATTGTTTACCTAAACGCGGCACTTTTAGGTAAACATTGTGGAAATTATACTTCGTTTCAACCATTACCACAAGAAACAACTATTTACAAAACTGCTTCATAAGGGAAATTTTGAACTTCCATTGAATAAAAATGTAGTTTTAATGCATATCTCTCTCTCCAGACGTAATTAGTCGTTTCTTGGAGTAATTAAGTTGAAACGAAGTAGTGCAATTTCGATATTAGGAGTATGTGATTATTAAAAGATGTAATTAAATGTTTACCTTAATCGAATACCTTCAAAAAAATGCGTGTTTTTACATTAGAAATTTGACTTTCGAAATTCTGTCACTAGTGCGTAACTTTTACAGCGATTTTATATATTTTAAAAATAAATACAAAAGTGAAAGGTTCTAATATCAGAGATCAGCATGGGAAACACCGCCTCGATGAAAAATCAAGAAAAGTAAGTAAATAAATACAGTTTATTTATAAAGATGTATGCCATAATAATAAAACTAAATTGTTTATGTAGCCTAGATATTGTGTACTGTTTTTGTGGAAATCAATTCGAGGCCTGGAGATGGAGAGCGCTTTTCAATTAGCCAAATGATCTCAACTAACTACAGTCATCTAGCGACCTAATGACTTTGAATATTGACTATGTATTTATAAACACCTGATGTAAAACACTGATAGCAGTGTGCAAATGTTTACAAAAACCTGATGTGAAACACTGATAACGTAATCAAATATTTACAAACACGAAGACGTTAAAGTTCAATTAATGAAGATATTACATTAAAGTCAATGTAGGTAGGTTGATAGGGAAGTATCTAATGATATAATACGGATCACAGATTTAAATAACAATAAACACTAAGGTCAGTGGTTTATCTCTTTGTATTAAGTTGTACCTACCTACTAGATATTATAAACCATTCATTATTAACGTGACTAATTTTAAGCCTTCAGATTTCGGGCATATTATGTCCAATCCAAATAAATGGATTATTTCTGAATGTATCCGAAAACTTAAACCTGTGTATGAAAGGTGAAAGTTATTATTATTACAAATGTTATTATTAGAAATAAATACCAAATTTCTGAAGTCTTAAATTTTTTTAATACAAAAATAAAAAGTTTTAAATTTGGCTTTTTCACACTTTTTCTATTTAAACTTCCTGGTAATGAAAAAAAAGAAAAACACACACATATTTTATATGTTAAATGTATTATAAACGTTATTACCACCTTGCTTTTTTGTCGTTTTATAAAAAAAATAATTGATAAAAAAAATCTTGGAATTTTACACATTTTTCTCAAATTTTTATCGGAAACTCTGGTTTTATATAGGTGCACATTTAAATTTTTCTATAGTTAAATTCTAGATTTAAATATAAAGCGTTTTCTATTTCTAACACCGTTTAGATCATATTTGTCACCATGGCAGGACAACAACTATTATATGATACCTATGTGTGCTGGGACAAATTCAAGCAAAGTTTCAATTCTGAATGGTGGTCTTACACCAGGGCGATGCTGAGATTATCTTATTTTTTTTATTAATTATAAATGAAATAACACAAATGAATTTTCTACTGAAATTCTCTTTTCAATATTCAATGTACCTACAATAGACAAAATATATAAAAAATATTCAATACTACAAATTTACAAAGAGGTATAGTTAAATAACTTACCATTCCATTCATCAGCAAGATATCAGAATACTATCAAAATCCCTAAATTTAGTACAAAGCACACACAAAATACTTATCTCTACCTAGGTATAACATATTATAAAAAACTACCATTATATCTGAAAGTTATCGAAAATATTCAGGAATTTAAGCAAAAATTAAAAAAATACCTAAAAAAAACTATAAGAAAACAACTATAAGAGTCCATATCTCACTATTATTATTATTTCTTTTAAATCCTTTATTGATAAATCTTGCATTTTCTTAATTATCCCTTGTTTTTTGCCATATTGTATTATTTACTTTCACACATGATATTATATAATTGAACTAAAATTCCCTCACCAAACACAAGAGCCTTGTCTCTTTATGGTGAGGAAAAGCTATTCTTATCCACTATTTTACCACTGTATAAAATGTAAAAATTGTGTATTTATTGTAAAAATCCTTTAAATATTAAATAAATTAAAAAAAAAAAAAAAAAAAATTTTTTGCGCACGCTGGGTTTGAACCCGCGACTTTCGGATTGTGAGTCGAGAATCTTACCCTCGACCACGGAGGCCTTCAAGTTATCCATCTAGTCAAAGATTAAAAAACGGAACACACATAAAATTTAACAACACACAAACAAATTTACAGATATATTATGTAATGCCAAGCGGTCGAGTTAAAACAAACCTTTGCTACGCTCAGTCAATATTTTTTATTATTATTTTTATACAGCCCCCATTACCTTCTGATACCACCCTATCGATTTTTCTTTTGTACTGAATCTACATACCTATTCGCCTTCTGCCCTTGTTACTAACTGTAGGTATCATACATATTGTTTCTTTTGTGATATTATACCAATCAATAACCCATCACTGTAAATTGTAACTAGTAACGCACTAGTTCATCACGCGTCACGACAGAAAGCTCTGGCCATTGAACTCTTTGGCACAAACATATAGCTGATATAATCAATAAAGATGTTGATGATTCTACTAATTAAGAATTAGTTAAAAATTAAGTAGGGACACGAAGAAAAAGAGAACAATAATTTTGTTAATAACGTTCTTTGTAGTCTGCTAAGGCGCTCCGCTGACGAGGCAACTGAAAACCAACTAAAACCGGCTGTTTTCTCTGTCTTGATTGGTCAAAAAGCTTGTTTAACCATAGACGAAGAACAATCAGCTGACAGCTGGCAACTAGCAATGGCCGGCCAGGGCAATCAGCAGTGCAAGTCGCATGTCACCTCTTGCGTTACCATTGACAACGGGTGTTTGAGTGATTGTGTAGTGGGCTATCACATTGTCATACAAAGACAGTTGGCAGTTGAGAGTTTTCAGTTGCCTCAGTGGGCGGAGGCGCTAACGATAGAAGTAATACGCATGCTTTATCATTTTCTATACAAGTATTTAGAAAAATTACTAATCCTACAGGCTGCGCCAGTTTTGTTGTAACTCCGGGATCAACAAAACACGTTTTTTTACATTATCTTCACACAGGAGGCCGTGAGGAAAATAATTTTCCTCAGGCCCTATGTCATCTTTGGGGATGCTGTGTGGTGGGTCTTTTTAAGTTAAGGAAGGGGAGGAAGGTATGAGGGGTGGGTAAGAATCTGAGGTTAGTGTGTCCAGAGCATTCACCGCTAAGACCTAGACAAACCTCACTCCATGGACCCGGGCACCCAACATGGTGAACTACTTGAGGTGTTCGTTATCCAATGAATGGTTCCAGGGGCGACGGTACCCATTCTCGCCTCCCAGATTGAACAAATTAATATCTTATTAAGCAGGCAGTGCACGGAGAAAAATGTTATTCGAAAAAACGATCATTTTAATAGTAAAAACGGTTCAAAACGGAACTGAAGTTCTTAATTTGTTCGTAAGAAATTCAGTCCCGTTTTTACTATTAAAATGATCGGTTTTTTTAATAACATTTTCCTCCGTATGGAATTATATTGTGGACCCTGACCTTGAGATTCTCACCAAATTTATTCTACACTCGGTCTCTACAATATTGAAAGCTAAACGCCATCTATGGATAACCTACTACACTCCTATCTAGTGCCATCTCTGTGTGACCTCTTACACTAATTTCAAGGATATTATAACGTCTAGTAAAAAGCTGTATATATGTTAAGGTTTTATAATGAAATAGACAGATACCTACTAGAAATATTAGGTAAAACGTTAAAATAAATTCATTGGTTTTCAAACTGCTTCCAATTTTCAGACCTTTTCGTATGTATTTCATAGAACTTGAAAGACTACAGTTTGATTTTTACGATTTTTGTCACTGGAAACCTTAGAAATTTTCCTAACAATCCGTATAGAATTTACAGATAAATATTTTTTAATATATTTAATATATTTTTATATTTTATAAAAATATATTTAATATATTTTTAAAATAAAAATATATTTAATATATTTTTTAATATAAGGCACGCTCTTTTTTTTAGTAAAATATACCACACCATAAAGGAGTTTGGTACATTTACGGTAGGTAAAATAATTTCTATTCATGAATCCGAATTTTAATTCTGCAGTTATGGTCGTTATAGCTCAAACAGAATGATTATAGATAACATAGATAAAACGATTATTTCGGCAATTAAAAATAATACTAGCATCAATTTTGTTCCTGGTAATGCGTGTGTGTATAATGTGGGTCTTGTACCCACCAGTCACGTCAGTGGAGTGCTGTGACTTTAGTGCTTCCGTTCACGAGCAACTGAAAAAAAAACAGTTTTCAACTCAATTCACTATCCCGTGTACGTAAATATGATGGTGTACACACTACACAGCTTCTCAAAAACCCGTTGTCAATGGCAACGCAAGCAGTGACTCGCAACTCGCCGTGGTATTTGCCATGGACAGCAACGCGCCAGTTCCCGGTTGCCAAGGATACGCCAGTTTTGTTGTCAGTTTTCGAGATGATAGCTGAAGCGTTCGTCGTCTATGATGAAACAAGCTAAGATAATGACTGAAATCGTAAAATTGACATGCGCCGCGAGAGAAGTTTGGCTGGCAACCATAGCAACGTGCAGTTGCAACTGGTTTATATATGGTTGTAACCGTAGCAACAACGTAATCAAATTTTTACGATTTTCCAGGTTAGTTAGCAGTTTAAGCGCCTCCGCCCATGAGGCAACTGAAAACTGTCAACTGCCAACTGCCAAGTCTTTGTATGACAATGTGATGGCCCGCACACTTCACAATCACACAAAACCCCGTTGTCAATGGTAACGCAAGCGGTGACTCGCGACCATCTCGCGACTTACACTGCTGATTGCCGTGGGCGGCCGTTGCTAGTTGCCAGCTGTCAGCTGATTGTTCTTCGTCTATGGTTATACAAGCGTTTTGACCAATCAAAACATAGAAACCAGCTGGTTTTAGTTTGCTTTCAGTTGCCTCGTCAGCGGAGCGCTTTATAGTCAAAGATGATGTTTGTTTAAGTTCGGTATTTCGGCACGAAAAATCTGTCCAAAAGGTAGTTTTCATCTAATTCAGAATCATAAACAATCCTATAAAAATCATTAAAAAACAGGCTGCTTGCCTTGTAATTTAAATAATATTTTCTATTCGTAAACATGTAGGTACTGTCTTTACCTTGCTAAATACGCATTGGGACGTAAATCCGCTTCCTTTGTTGACAATAATAGCCACTTCCTACTATATTTTACAGTATTATAGCGTCCGAAGGTTGGATAATTGCTTGATTTGTTAAGTTTATTTCATCTACTAAATAATGGAAAATCGTGTGTTTTTGGTTTGAAAATTAGATGGCTTACAAATATTTCAGATGCTTTAATTAAGTACTGCGAGTAGAACACATCTTGATCGGTTTTTAAATAAGTAAATTAACCACTCGAGCGCTTTTTGCCATTTACGGCACTATTTTCAAAACCACGGATTGCTTTGTTGAAAAAATGTGGCAAATTTTGAAATTTTTTTTTTATTAAAACGACTTTATAAAATATTGTACATTCAAAATATAACACAATAAATATTCTCTAGATTCTTTAAAATGTTTTAAGGTTAAAGATTTATTTATATTTTTTTTTATAAATCCTAAAAATATATGATAATAGACAAAAGATAGGGGAATTCATTGGCTACATAGAACTATAATCACGTTGTATGTCTCTGTATTGAAATTCGGAGGTATAATTTTTTTAATGTGGGCGGAAAAATTCCTTTTAGCAATCCGAGAAATAATATTTAAATTTCTCTGTCGCTCCAGTGGTTAAAAACAAAAAAAGTATCACGCCTACAAAATCTGTTTTGAAGTTCAAAATCTCCTACTTAAGAACCCCATTTCGGTTGTGATTTTATTTTTATTATATAATGTGGAAAATAATTTTTTTAGAAAATTATCGTAAAACATTAAAATATTTGTGCCTGAACATCTAAAAATAAAATAAAACACGCTTTTTGACGATGTTTTTTTCTTTAATAAATCAAAAAAGGCGGATGGTGTTAAATGGAAATTTAAACCTTATTGCCATCTATATAAGGAGTGTTATTGTTAGTGGCCTGATACCGAATTATACACGATATGATGCTTCGTTTAAAATAAAAATTTGCTTGTACCCCGCATAAAAATTGAAATTTGCTTAGTGAGGCTGGTTTTTTTTCTTACTAGTGACTATGCACATTCTGTTTGTAGTCTTCTCCAAAAAGAAATATTACGACACTAGTGATATAATTCAATACATACATATTACCTACGTGTAACTAATTGTTTCACCATCTGTCTGAAGATAATGGATAGTGAAGAATTCATTGCTTGTAAGCAGGCACTACCATCGTTCTAGCTACTGAACTAAAGTTCAAGTGTGGTCTATACCGATTTCATAGAAAACTGATGTCGAAATTTACAGAAGCCGAAAGGAGTCAATAATTTGTCATCGTTCCCTAACACGACTGCAGATCACCAACGAACAAAAAACAGTTCACGTCAATTAAATTAAGAATACTTAATCGTTGTGAACTGTTGTTTGTTCGTTAGCTGTCTGCAGTCATGCTCGGGAACGATGACAAGTTATCGACATTTTCTATATCGATCGACTGTGCTAGATCAAAACCTCCTAGATCACAAGGCCGGGACACTGAATCCAATCGGCCTCCTAACTAACTAACCTCAAAAAAAAAAGAACTTGTATCTAGGAGGGTTTGGCTAGATACTCTGAGCTCCATACATTCCAATGTAATTTGATTATTGGTGCAAGTAACTGGGCGTACTGTACAGGGCCCGCAGATACTTTAATAGTACACAACTGCTAACTCTGTACAAATCGCAAGTGCGCCCCACGGTTGAATTTAGCAGCCACCTCTGGTCTGGAGCCCCAAAGTACCTGAAAAACACCCTCGACTCTGTGCAGAAACGGGCGGTCCGTTTGATAGATTCTCCCGTCTTAACAAACGGATTGCAATCTTTAGAGCACAGGCGTCGGGTAGGAATGCTTTCCTTGTTCTACCGGTATTTCAATGGAAGATGCTCCGAGGAACTAGTCTCATTGATCCCTTCGGCACCGGTGCATAGTCGGGAAACACGCCAAACGCTCGCCCAACATATGTACACGGTTGACATTTGTCACATGAGAACGGGACGCTTCTACGACTCGTTCTTGTGTTCAACAGCTCGGCTGTGGAACGATTTGCCGGCCTCTGTGTTTCCGCAGCCCTCCTCACAGCATCTTCAAAGATGACATAGGTTCTGAGGGAAATTATTTTCCTCAGGGCCTCCTGTGTGGAGTTAATGTAAAAAAAAAAAAAAAAGTATTTAAATTTTGGAAAAAGTTTATTCGCAGGAAGAGGGTTTCTCCTCACTGATATAAAGTACTTACGCAATCGTCAATCCAAAACTGAAATTTTAGCATTTAATTCATGGAGTTACAATGTCCCTGATCAAACTATTTCCAAGACATGATTTAGACCCTCAATAAACATAATAAATCCATCTTATTTTCCATCGCGTTTTTGTACGTTTATGTGTAGGCAATTACACTACTCACTAGTAGAATAATTAGCAATTATATTTTCAACACGCTTCAATCAGCTTCCGCAATGAAAACCGTACAGCGGCGAGCGGCCGAATTACCAAACAACTTCTAGTGCGTGAAAGTGCAACGCTGTTTTAAATTCTGCGGAAACAAATTCGTCGTAATACTCATATGCACGAATAATTATCAAATGGATATTTCTGTAATATAAATAGGCCCGTAAAGTGTAGACAAGCATTGGCAATATTACACTTTATATCTTGTAGTAATTACGTGTCTAGAAGCTAGGTACACTTTAAAGTAATTAACTTTATCATAATATATGTTACACCGAGTATTTATATATAGTAGAAATGAATGTTTCTTTGTTAGTCCCATATGTGTTCCTAAACCATTCATCTGATTGCGATGAAACTTTGGTGAGTTCTTGTGCGCACGCCCTACCTGGTTTCTATATATATTGGTGAGCTTTGGCGTTAGGAAATTAGTTCGTATACCTTTCATCCGATTGAGATGAAACTTTGGTGATTTGTTATGCGCGCGCACGGGAAGGTTTCTGTATATAATGGTGAGCTCTGGCATTATGAAATGTGTATAAAAAATTTACAACATGTGACGCGCGAGTTGTTTTATTTCATATAGTACTAGATACCCGGCTTGCGTTGAAATGCTAATTAAATATCCGCTTCCCCTCCCGCGTTCCCTTTTCCCCTTCCCGCGTTCCCCCTCCCCTCTCCCACTCTCGCCTTTCTCGCGACCCCCCCCCCCCCCCTTCACGCATTCCGCTTCTACCTTCTTCGCCTTCTCTTCTCCCTCGTCCCCCCTCCCGCAAAGCCCCCCTCCTTAATTCCCCAACCGACCTTCCCACATAACCCTCCCCCTAGCCTTTTTTCCTTCCAACAACTCGCTCGATCTATTTAATTTTTATGCGAATTTCATAATGCCAGAGCTCACCAGTATAGATATATAAGTATTCACGGGCATGTTCACAACAATATATATAACCATCCCGGGTATGCGCACATCATATTCCCAAAGTTTCATCGCAATCGGATGAACGGCATGGCCGCACATAAGGTACGAACAAACAAACAAACAAACATTATTTTTATGTTATAGGTAGTTTATCCGCAGGGAGGGAAGGTGGGAGGGGGAGGGTTATTCGGAAGGGGAGAGGAGAACGCGGGAGCGGGAGGATTGTGGGAGATGCGGAGGCGGGTAAGTGGGAAAGGAAACGCGGAAGTGGAAGGGGACCCAGAAGGGGAAAGGGGCGGGAAAATTTGGAAAATCCGTGCTTCTCACAAAGACAGATATGTGTGTAAAATAATATGTGGAAAGTTATTGCCAGCGACATTCGAAACAGAATGACGGTTAGAAAACGGTCAGAAAACGCTCCGTTATTGAAACACGCGGTCCAACGCGCATGCGCCTCAGTGTGGCAATTCAATAACATTGCCAGCATTTAAAAATCGAATTACTAGTAGTTCCTACACAACTACTACTACTATAAAAATTATGTGATGTGTTCTGTTGTCGAGCCTATAAATAAATAAACAAAACTAACCTATGTAAAAATGTTTTGAATTTACAAATGCCACACTCCTAAGTACATTAACAACATGAAATATAGTTATCATTAAAAACAGTATGAGCGTTTTAATGCTTGCAATCAGTCTGCAAGAACGCCTAGTAAAAACATTGACCGACACTGAATGGTGGGTACATACATGCACGCAACGTGACCAAACTTTTTCCAATGTTACCCTCCAAGGCTAAACTAACCCTTATCGACGGTATACATATTTCTAATGACCTCTGATAGATGATCATACAGTATACGTGTGTATGTGATAATGATTCGTGATATAATTCGCACGATATACCTACCGCTAATATGAAAGTTGCCTGGGGCCTGTCGTTGTCCTACATAATATAAAAGTCAAATTACATTGCATGAGTATCATTCATACGCTCATACCGTAAATATAGGTACCTACATCATTCTAGCTATGAACATAATATTATATTATATTATTACTAACGTAACCTTAGATGTTAGTAACAGCGGCGTGCCGTGATAATCATATAAAAGTTTTGGTAAACTATCGGGATTACTGGACAAACTTTACGAATAATTTTAGAAAAAACATTCGATTTATCTCATTCACTATTAGACCACTATTTGCACTCGGAACGATGGAAAATACTGCATTTAAAATTAGAATTTCTTTCAATGAAAATTTACTTTAGTCGTATTAGTACGGGAGCCGACCAACGTAAGCCCTACGTCATCGAGTACACGGATGAAACTACTTTGCACGGGAATGGTGTCATATGATAAAGGTCATTTAGTAGATTTATGGTATTGAAACAGGATAGTAATTGTATAATAATTTTCAACAGACAAGGTTATTGTTCTGTTGCGGTTTTCGGTAATTTCCTTCCAAGAATTATGTAATTTAATTCCAAGAAATTTTAACAAAATTTGGGGGGTAAAAATTATTGTTTGTATTGATTCAATAATTTGATTTGCATTATTTTATAATTTAATAACAATTTTTATGTTAACCTGAACGTGTTATATTTGCTTACGTACACCATTGTAGTAACACAATTAGCAATAAAATAAAGTAAGTTGACAACGTACGTTATTATGGCTTTAACAGATGCTAAAAACTCATGGATAAATTAATTCGTATACATGTTATTCGAAATATGTTAAATAGAGTAGTTTCTCACTTTTAACCAGATTTATAAAGTGGTACATGTTAATAATTATTATAATATGACGAAAAAATTATGGAAATATGAACCTGTATGTTTATTTATGATTTTCAGATAGTTCTGAGATTCATGTATTAATTTATATTTTCACGTTATCATAACTAATTATCGTACCTACGTATACCATTATAGTAACACAAATATCAATAAAAGAATGTATGTTGACAACGTAGTGCCCATGTCAGTCAGCATTATAATCCCATTTCATGTCAGCCGACAACCATTTACAATGATTTATGTCTGTGTGTCGTATGTCCGTATTTTTTCTTTCTTATAAATATACGCTTTGTACTTATTCAATGCAGAATATTGCAGTCATACCCCAACTTGCAAAACTACACACAGCTTAACTTTGGTCATAGATCAATGCACGCCATTGCCCAAACCACAAAATGAAACCTTACAAAAATGTAATTATGCATCAGATTATTAGAGCAAATTAGGGCTCAGGTTTTACGGTAACATTTTGGAAATTTATTCAGTAATGAGTGGACATTTGAGGGGAGAGGTCGCGCGCTCGCATTGCAGTTCCGTCAAGCAATTAATGGGGAAATGGGTGTTATACAAGCAAAGTAGAAATTAAATAATTAATTATTTTATCGTATAAAAATGAATGTTTCTTTGTTTGTTCCTCGTGCGGAACCTAAAGCATTTATCCGATAGCGATTTGTCGTGTATGAAATTATTTCCTATCTAGCGTTATGAAATTATTTCCTATACCATTTATCCGATTGTGATGAAACTCTGGTGAGTTGTTATGTGCACACCCGCCAATGTTTCTATAAATAATAGTGAGCTCTGTAGATAAAATTTTTAACTCTGTAATAGATGAAATTTGTTAAAAAAATACATAAAAAATTAATGTTTCTTTGTTTGTCCCTTATTCGGTACCTAAAGCATTCATCTGAGTGCGATGAAACTTTGGCGGATTTTTCGTGTACGTGTACATGCCCTTGAAGGTTTCTATATATATTATAGTGCAAGTGAGCTCTAGCGTTATGAATTTATTTCCTGTACTATTTATCCGATTGTGATGAAACTTTTGTAAGTTGTTAAATGCACACCTTCGTAATTCCTTATACGGTACCTAAAGCATTACTCCGATTGCAAAGAAACTTTGGTGATTTGTTGTGCACATACCTTTAATGGTTTCTATATGTAGTGCTGAGCTCTGGCGTTATAAAAAAATTCCTATACCATTCATTCAATTGCGCTGAAACAATAGGTGATTTGTTGTGCACACGCCCGCGAAGGATTCTATATACATATAGTGGTGAGCTCTGACGTCATGAGATTTGTAGAAATAATTACAATATTTCCTTCTCATCCCCATTCACCTTCAGCCACACAACATACCCCAATTGGGGATGCCATAGTCTCACTGACTCCAGACGGGAGCAGGTGGGACTTTTGTAAGGTATTCATATAAAAAAAGGAATGGCGGACGTATGAATCCATCTCTCCCACAGCGGGGCAAGGCGATGAGTCGAGAGAGTCAAATAAATTTTGGGTAATTTGTACACGAGCTGCCAATAAGAAGGAACAGCCTCAGGAGCACACGTGTTTCACGAATTATTAAGGGTCGTCTACCGCGATGGAATCCTTGTTCTACCGTTATTTCAGACATGGAAGATGCTTCAGAGAGGAACTAGCGTCATTGATCCCTTCAGCACCGGTGCAAAGTCGGGAAACACGCCAAACGCGCGCCCAACATATATACACGGTCGAAATTTCTCACATGAGAACGGGTCGCTTCTACCACTCGTTCTTGAGTTCAACAGCTCAGCTGTGAAACGATTTGCCGGCCTCTGTGTTTCCTCCTTCATACAATATGGGTCTCTTAAAGACAATTTTTCTCCGGGCCTCCTGTGCGAAGTTATATATAAAAATAAAAAAAATATTCTACTATTATTGTTGAGAGGTTTAAAAATTCCGTACGACTAACACTGTTTAACACAAGTACTAAAGATAAAATTAATATCATTCTAAAATCCACAAGTCTTGGCAATTTTTGTAGGATATTATGCTGAATATTTGCATACCAAGTTTACATTTAGTTGATTTTATATCAATTTGTATTAAATTTTGTGATTTTTCGTTTATGTGCGTCATTCTACTTTTTGTTTATCTGATCTAATATTTTGAAATATATTCTTTCTTGAGTACGAAAAAATTTGTCGAAATAAACTTTCAAAAACAAAACCACCTTTTGTCATTTCTATTGCACGTACTTAAAAATATTTGTCCCAACTTTATTTTATGATCTCCCTTTATTCACACCCATTATTTTCCGGTAATATTATAAATACAGTTATTACCATTTTATAAACCATACAATCTACGTCAAAACACCATTAGATTCAAAGTCTCATTGAGTAAAAAACGGAGACGTCAAAAAAGGTTCAGGGCGTAAAAGATGTTTCTATCTATCCATTCCATTGCTAATATGATTTTTTGTCTGTCTAGCTGTATCCATTATCTAGTAAACAAATTTAAATTTTATAGAGCAAGTGTATTTTTTATTTCGTACTTTATCAAAATGCTAAATGGTTTACCAATTTGGTGTCAATCTTACCCGAGTCTGCCCCATAGACGGCTAAAATTGTAGTTCGCTAGCGGGCCGTACAAGTACCAAAAATACCTAACTGCAGTCAAGCCGAGTTTTGATACACCCCCCCCCCCTTAATAATTTTTATTAATCTTTTCATCAATCCAAATTTGTATCTAAAGCTTTCCATCCAGGAAAAGTTTCAAAGAAGAAAACGTATTTAAGATAACATAAATAATAAAAAAATGGTTGTGATACATTTATTTCAAATAACACCTCTGGAATTATAATACAAAAGTAAATAAAAGCCGGTTTGTTTATTAAATAATAGTGATCTATTTACAATAAATTATTGGTATCGGTCAATGGCAAGATTAATTTTCAAGGTCACCCAAGGTAGTCCATCACTAGACTTGGTAAGATAACGCCATAACTACTGTATACTTTTATGTTGCTAACCGATTACATAATGTAATAGATTTATCTAATGGACTCTGTGAAATCAATTACATATTTTATAATTAAATGAAACAATATAACTTAGTTACAACCACTGATTTATTTAGTTAAACGCCGACCGGTTTCGGAACAACCGTTCCTTCTTCAGGGCAAACATATAATGACGACAATTACAAAATAGTGAGTGGGTACAATTTATCAGTAGGTATTGTGGTAGGGGTGGGGGCGTGGCTAGGAATTAATGAAGAGTAAGAGAACAGAATGGACATCATGGGAAGAGATTTAATATTGGGCTATAGGTTAATTTTTTTTTTGTTTATTGATAATCGACTCATTATTTTTAATTTATATCATTGATTGGTAATAGTAATGAATAATGATGGTCTGACCAAAGATTTTTTTTATATACAATAGAAAACATACACGCAACTTTAAATATGTTTATTTTCAATGAATTTATGTACTTAAGAAAAAGCCATTTGCCACCTTTCTTTCAGAAATGAGTTTTCTTTTGATAAGAAAAACAATAAAATTTCTAAACGCTGACTTTTACTCTGGAAAATAATGAAATCGAAAAAATCATTACACGCTTCTACTTTTTTTTTGTAAGCAGGGTTGGGCAGTATTTGAATTACTCGTAATTGAAATACGAATTTGAAATACAAATACGTATTTGGTATTTGCACTGCAATTACTTCCTAAAAATGTAATTTTATTTGGTATTTCAAATACCAGATGCTGAAGTATTTTGTAATTAGTATTTCAAATACTCAAGTCTTCAAAAAAATACATTTTCCCACAAATACATTTAGCGATCTTATGTTAATAAGACATCAAAAATCGAGTTAGAGTTAGTCAGCTTTCTAAACGATAAAAGTAAAGAGCTTACCATTCTTAAAAGCAATCTAAATACACAAAAAGTGTTTATACAATTTAACAAAAGTTTGTGCTCATCAGAACCTGTAGAAATATTATTTTCTTTAGCAGGTTCTATTTATTCCCCAACAAGAAACTGTTTGTCTGATGATGTATTTAAAATTCCAGTGTTCATAAAAGGTAATTCTTATTTTACCGATAAATAGGCTGGGCTGAATTAGTTTTTATTTACAGTACCTAACACCTGGGTCCTATAACATAAAATTTTAGAAGTCCAAGTGGAGTTGGTCTACAATATGATTAAAAGATTGACTAACCATTGATTTTGCTTTTATGGAAACGCACTCTTAGATAAGGGTACTTACGACAATTTATTGCAATTGAAAGTTCTGAAAATATTTTTTAATTTGTATTTCGTGTCTTAATATATAAAACAAAGTCGGGTTAGTTACACCATTTATAACTCAAGAACGGCTGATCCGATTTTCACGATCTTTGATTTGTTAGATTTGTCTCCGTCCCAATTAACAGAGTAACTACTAAAACATCGGAAAAGCCACGGGAAAAATAATTATAAAGAAAATAATTTTTTTCATATATTTGTATAGAACGGCTTTTAAAATAATGTGCGTTGGTCGACATAATTTGAATCAATTCGAACTGTCAATGGTGTAGCGTTCCGAACATTTCATGCGTAGGCGCTCCGCTGACGAGGCAACTGAAAACCAACTAAAACCGGCTGTTTTCTCTGTCTTGATTGGTCAAAAAGCTTGTTTAACCATAGACGAAGAACAATCAGCTGACAGCTGGCAACTAGCAACGGCCGCCCACGGCAATCAGCAGTGCCAGTTGCGAGTTACCATGGAGTTACCGCTTGCGTTACCATTGACAACGGGATTTTGTGTGATTGTGAAGTGTGCGGGCCATCACATTGTCATACAAAGACAGTTGGCAGTTGAGAGTTTTCAGTTGCCTCAGTGGGCGGAGGCGCTTAGTCAACAGCTCAATTTCATTTTTTGAACTTAGAGTAGGAACCTATTTATTTTAACTTAATAAAAACTTAATTTATTTCAGCTAATAAATTAAACACATTTATTGATTCTGAGGCGGTACGAAGTTTGCCGGGTCAGCTAGTTTTAAATAAAAAATTGTTAAAATGTAGTATTTTGTATTTCAAATACACGACTTGAAAGTATTTTGTAATTTGTATATTAATTACAGCAAAGCATGTATTTTGCCCAACCCTGAGTGTAAGAGCACAAACCCGAAGGATTTTAACCAACGATATTTGGCACGAGCATATTTGGAATAGGAGTGTAGAACGTGAAGTGATTGATAGAACGAAAATATTAACGTTCAGCAAAATGATATGTTAATTTTTTGCTCCAAATATGCCCAGGAATTGCTGGTTAAAATTCTTCGGATATGTGCTTTTACACAATTTATATGTTTGTACAATATTATCGATTCATATTATGAATTGATTTGAGAAAATTAGTTATGATAACGGGAAAATATAATCAATACATGAATCTCAGAACTATCTGAAATTCATAATTGAACATACAGGTTCATATTTTCATAATTTTTTCGTCATATTATAATAATTATTAACATGTACCACTTTATAAATCATGTATTTTGCACAACCCTGAGTGTAAGAGCACAAACCCGAAGGATTTTAACCAACGATTATTGAGCATATTTGGAATAGGAGTGTAGAACGTGAAGTGATTGATAGAACGAAAATATGAACGGACAGCAAAATGATATGTTAATTTTTTGCTCCAAATATGCTCAAGAATCGCTGGTTAAAATACTTCAGGTAAGTGCTTTTACCCTATTTATATGTTAGTACAATATTATCAATTCACAAATTATGAATTGATTTGAGAACATTAGTTATGATAACGTGAAAATATAATTAATGCACGAATCTCAGAACTATCTGAAAATCATAATTAAACATACAGGTTCATATTTTCATAATTATTAACATGTATCACTTTATAAATCTGGTTAAAAGTGCTTTGCAATAGTGAGAAACTACTCTAATTAACATATTTCGAATAACATGTATACGAATTAATTTATCCATGAGTTTTTGCATCTGTTAAAGCCGTAATAACGTACGTTGTCAACTTACTTTATTTTATCTAATTGTGTTACTACAATGGTGTACTTAGGTATAATATAACACGTTTAGGTTAACATAAAAATTGTTATAAAATTATTGAAGAATGCAAATAAAATGATCTAATCGATACAAACGAAAGGTTTGTAAGACAAGATTTTTTTTTATGTATAGCACAAAATAATAATTTTTACCCCCCAAATTTTGTTAAAAATTCTTGGAATTAAATAATATAATTCTAGGAAGAAAATTGCCAAAGACACCAACGGAACAATAACCTCGTCTGTTGAAAATTATTATGTAATTACATTATACTGTTTTTTTTTACGCACCAGATTTTCAGGTCCGGGTTTAGTACACTTTTCCATATAAATGATCATCTAGTAAATCCACGTTATGCAAGTGTATTATATAAGTATAATTAATACAAAACAATACAAGAACAACATGTTAACCTACCAGACTATTAAATGGGAAAATAATTCACCGACTCCAGATATATTCATATCAGAGGGTTCGGCTCGGTGGAATTCCTAATTTGACCGATAAATCCTACTGATCCCTCAATATAAATATTTAAAAAATCTTTCGTAATCCTACATGTCTTTAAAATGACTGATTTTTGCATTTTTATATACAAATTCTTTGACAAATCTAATATGCCTAAATTGTTAATGAGAGAGCTAGGTATAATGCCAGTAGCCGAAATAACAAATGGTAATATTTTTATAGTCTGAGAATGCCAAATTCTTTTAATTTCATTTCCTAAATCTGTGTACTTTCTTATTTTTTTTTCTATATTATTTCTTATTTATTATTATTAATTATTATTATAAATATCTACTGCTGAAGTTCTCAAATTTTCAAAAACCTATCGGGTAAATTAACAGATCATTTTATTACTGTCTATTTTTACCCAATCATCGTAATAGATCGTTTAATAAAATAGTTTATTTTATGAAAATAGTATATGACAGTGCGTAGGTTCCTTTTTACTTAGTACCTGCCTGTGTACTTAAAAAATTAGAAC
This sequence comes from Limnephilus auricula, assembly GCA_951813805.1. NCBI lineage: Eukaryota > Metazoa > Arthropoda > Insecta > Trichoptera > Limnephilidae > Limnephilus > Limnephilus auricula. The sequence continues at coordinate 19,030,887 of OX638403.1, forward strand.
AGTTTAAAACTTTAAAATAAAACAAATGATAGGGTGTGACGGGTATGATATGGGTGTGATTGTCAAACGATTTGATGTCATTATTTTTATTACATGCAGATTTTATTGAAGTCAATATATTTAAAATCGATCTTAAAAGTAGTGATGTCATCTTCAGTTGATTCTGCAACGGAGCGAGTTGGAACAACCGTTACGAGGGTTTCTAGGACACCGAGGAGCAACCTAAAACATGGAAGCTTGTCGCGGTCGCCTGAGACAACCAAAGAAGATACCACTATGTTAGTAGGTAGTTTAAAATGAATTTTTATTTATTAACTAGCGAGTACTCGGCATGCGTTGCAATGCCACATAAAGAAAGGGTGGGTAAATATTTCCAAAATCGGGACACGCTTAATATGCATTAAAAAAAACGGTAAATGTTTACTACTCCGCTTACCGGATAATACGGAATTCGAATTTCGATACACGGATACGCACGGATAATACGGAGCGGAACATTTCCTTTGCCGCCATTTCTTTGGATTTGATATTTGCGATTTTTTTCAATCTAAATACGCACGAATTACTTAGGTTACCCAGCCTAAGAACCTAATAACCTATTTTGTGCACGTAAATAGTTGTATATTGTAGTAATTGAAGTTGTATAAGTCCCGTTTCACTTGGCCAAATGTGGCTGTCAATGCATGTTTTTTCGTCTCCCCCGACATAAATACTCAATTTTCGTGATAATAAAGCAAAATCTAATGTTTGAATAAAAAATATTCTGTATTAATCAGTAGGCGGAGTATGAAACTATTAATAAAAAAACATATTGTATTAGTTAGATAATAACAAGTAGTAATCAATTCAGCAACCGGAATTGAAAATTAATGCATTTTAATTGTTATTTTTTAACTTCAAAAATACAAAATGTCATTTTTCACCGACTGCGATAAATACGATTGGTGCCATATCTGTGGGACCGATGCATATTTCGCAAATAGACACTGCCAACTTAATTACAAAAGCATTTGTGTAACCCATAGGTTTTAATGCAAGTTATGATTATCTGATTATATGATTATCATAAAAATTATTTTTTCTAAATAACAAAAAATTGTATAAAAAACAATAGCAATGATTTTATTATTATTAATAATTACTTAAAGTAAATAATAGTTATTATATAGGGGAGTAAATTTCTTCAAGAAAGGATTCAAACCGAATACAACACTATGCAAAGACATTGATGGCTCAATTATTTCCGATAAGGAACGGATTAAAACAGTGTGGAAAAACTACTTCTGTAAACTTCTCAACCCTAATGGCGACCTGAGAAGCCACCCTACCAACATCCCCACGGAATCAAATAATGAAGAACAAGCGAATCCACCAACAATGCCAGAAATAAATGCGGCACTAAAGAGACTTAAAAACAACAAATCGCCTGGGAAAGACAACCTGCCTGCAGAGCTGTTCAAATATGGAAATGATCACCTGAGAAATCTGCTACTTAATCTTATTACCAAAATATGGACACTGGAAAAAATCCCAGAGGAATGGCAAATAAGTATAATATGCCCAATTCACAAAAAAGGTGACAAATTAAAATGCGAAAATCATAGAGGCATATCACTTCTGTGCACAGCATATAAAATATACACCATAATACTGAAACAAAGAATTGAGACGTACGCAGAAAATCTACTAGGAGAGTATCAGGCAGGCTTCCGCACTGGTAGATCCACAACAGACCAACTGTTCACCGTCAGACAGATCTTGGCAAAGTGCTGGGAGTTTGATATAGATATACACCAACTATTCATAGATTTCAAGCAAGCATATGATAGCATAGATCGTGAGTGTCTATATGACATACTACTACAATTCCAGATTCCGCCGAAACTGGTTAGGCTCATCAAAGCCACAATGTCAGACTCAAGATGTCAGATCAAAATCGATGGAGAATTGTCGGAAGAATTCACAGTATCGCAGGAATTAAAACAGGGAGACGGCCTGGCTCCCACTCTCTTTAACATTGTGCTCGAACATGTAATAAGAAAAACGCTAATAGACACTGGTTCCAATATTTATTTCAAGAGTAGTCAAGTTGTCGGATATGCGGATGATATTAACATTGTCGGAAGATCAATTTCAGCTATTAAGGAGGTCTTCGACCCTTTAGAAATAGCGGCGCGGGAAGTAGGACTGCGGATTAATGTTGACAAAACGAAAAAAATGATGATACAGAGCAGAAACCCTTCACATAAAAGAAGAGGTAGTGCACAATTTAAAGACAACTACTCATACGAAGTGGTCGATCAATTCACCTACCTGGGCTCCAGTCTGACAGAGAACAATGAGGATCCAGCAGAAATCAGAAGGAGAATCACAGCAGCCAACAAAACATACTTCTCTTTGCTGCCAGTGTTTAAGTCACGTAGCGTCCACAGGAAAACGAAAGTAACCATATATAAGACCATTGTCAGAACTGTATTGGCATATGGATATGAGGCGCTGACACTGACTGCAAAGATGGCTGAAATGCTGGATACTTTTGAAAGAAAAGTGTTAAGAAGAATATGTGGACCCGTGAAAGAGGGGGAACAGTGGCGCATCCGGCACAACAAAGAACTGTATGACATATATCAGGCCCCCAATATCTCAGCCCATATGAGACTCCTCAGGTTGAGATGGGCTGGACATGTACAGAGAATGCCGGACACACGCGTCCCCAAAAAAAATTATGGCTGGACACCCAGGTGGAAAGAGAAAAGTGGGAAGACCCAGACTGAGGTGGGAAGACGAAGTAAGAGGGGATGCAGCACAGCTTCTCCAGATAACAAACTGGAAGTCAGCTGCTGAGGAAAGGAGGAGTTGGAGGCGAATGTTGCGGGAGGCCAAAGCTCGATATGGGCTGTAGCGCCATCGAAGAAGAAGAAGAAGAAATAATAGTTATTATTTAATTTCAGGAATTATTTTTTATACATAATACATTCACTTTTGTATCACAAACCATGTTACCTAGGGTAGCCAATAAGCTACTTAAAAACTGGGATGTTTTTCTTGACTTTACGCGAGCTGGCGGTATAAAGGGGGCACTTTCTTTTGTATCACAGACCAATATTATTGTTTAACCGGTGGACGCAGGAGGTGGGGGTAGGCGGGTTCGGTGAAAACTACAATAAGCAGAAACACTAACTTTCTTTGGGTTGCATTCAACGCACGCCGGGTACTCGCTGGTTTAAAATAAAATGTAGGTATTTATTAACTGTGTCCCACTTTTCTGTAAATTTAACGTAAATTTTATAGGTGAAATGATAAGATAAAAATGAAAATAATTTTAAAGTTAGTAGGTATATTGTTTACGATACAGCAGGTATACGATTGCATTGGTTCTGTAGCATTGGGAGTAATTGTCGAAGTTAGCACCTATTGATTTTACTATTTGATTTTTTAATATCCTATTTTTTTTAGTATCCGCGATATAAATATACCATAAACAATGATTACATGTCACAGTTAAAATCATAACAAAATAAACTATTATAGACTTTACTGTAAAATATTTTGAACATGCAAGGCATGCCCAAAGTTGCTTCATGATTAATGTGACACTACAGTGATATGAAATTTTATTTTTAAATTAGACAATTTATTTTATTCTATTCCATTATTTTAAATTTGTAAACGATTTGTGGTGCGGGCCCGTTGCAAATCTTTGATTGCATACGCGTAAATTCGGTCCTGCCTCGAAGTCTCGAAGCAGTGCTCTCTCTCTTTTTATATTCTACTAGCTGATACCCGACATGCGTTGCACTGCCAATTATATAAATAAATTGTTTCTCCCTTCGTGTCATTTCCCATTCCTCTCCGTTCCCCTTCCGACTCCTCTTTCTTTTCCCCTCCCGCGTTTTCTTTTCATCTTCCCGCGTCCCCCCCCCTCCTCTCCCACTCTCCCCCTTCTCGTGAATCCCCTCCCCCCCTCACGCATTCCCCTCTCCCTCACCCCCACTCCTTAATCCCCAACCGAACCTCCCGCATACCTCTCCCCCGCCTTTTTTTCACTACCGCCTAACTCCATAAAATACACCCATTTTTCCAACAACTCGCGTGACCTATTTAATTTTTTATGTAAATTTCATAATGCCAGAGCTCACCAGTATAGATATTCACGGGCATGTTGAAATTTTAATCGCAATCCAACAAGAGAATCAGACTTGAACAATAGTAGTTGTATTGATCATGTCTTTGTTAAGAGTAAACTAGAAAATAAATCAATAGTATATCAATCAACTATAACAGACCACTATGCAATCATCACTTCAATTACCAAAAAAATCCACAAACCACCCCAAACTACTCAACCCCAAGAAAAGATTTCTTATGAAATTCTCCTAAATCTTATCTCGAAAGAAAACTGGGAACTTATCTACTCTTGTACCGATGCCACCTCTGCATGCGAATATTTTATAAATACTCTTCATAACCACGTAGCTAATGCAACATCATTTTCAAATAGTAAAAAAAAACGATCGGACACAAAACTCAAACCATGGATCACTGCTGGTATTCTCCACTGTATCAGAAAGCGTGATAAAATTCATAACTTCTGTAGGAAAAACCCCAGTGATTATGCATCTCTCATATTCTACAAACGTTATAGAAACAACTGCAAAAAAATAATTGAAAATGTTAAAAGAGAATACTACAAAAAAAAAATCAGTGAAGCAACCAATGATAAAAAAAAAATTTGGAATATTATAAAAGATATAGCCAACATTAATAAAACTGACTCACCTATTGTTAAGATTAATGTTGAAGACCAAACAATACATATAAATTCTGACCCTGAAAAAATATCCGAACATTTCAATCAATTTTTCTCGAATATCGGACCCAACTTAGCAAAAAATATTTTAGCCAAAAAAAGCGTTTCAGAGCAAGATCTTGCAAATAATATACCTATCGGTATTCTGAGCTATGACCCGTTTCAGTTCACTTCCACCACTGAATCAGAAATTATAGAACTAATAGCATCTCTTAAAAACAGTAACTCCACAGGTATAGATCACATCTCGACTAAAATTATTAAACATATCCAAAAATTTATCGCCTCCCCTCTTAAACACATAATCAACTTAAGCTTCAAAACTGGCACTTTTCCTAACTCCTTAAAACAGGCCAAAATAATCCCAATCTTCAAAGCAGGTGACAAATTATCTGTAAATAACTACCGACCGATTTCCTTACTAAGCACAATATCTAAAATTCTAGAAAAAGCGGTGAAACATAGATTATGTAAGTTCCTTGAAGATAACACAATATTATCCGATAACCAATATGGCTTTCGCAAAGGTAGGAGTACATCAGATGCAATTGCCGCCCTCACAAAGATCGTTTCCTATAACCTTGACATTGGTCGCAAACCACTTGCTGTCTTTCTCGATCTAGCAAAAGCATTCGATACGGTCTCTCATTCCTTACTGCTAAAAAAACTACGTCAGATTGGAATAACAGGAGTAGCCTATACATGGTTTGAAAACTATCTAATAAACCGAACACAACAAACTCTTATCCACTCTGACAAAATACATATAAGCAAAAAATTACCTGTATCCTATGGTGTACCTCAAGGCAGTATACTAGGACCAATATTATTTCTTATATATATTAACTCACTATGTGCCATGAATATTGGAGGTATGATATTATCATTTGCCGATGACACTGTTCTAATATTCGAAGATGAAACATGGGAATCAGTTATCAACAAAACTAATAATGGTCTATTAAAAGTAAAGCATTGGCTTGATACAAACCTACTCACACTTAATATCGACAAAACACAATATATGACATTTTCCATCCGCAAACATAATTTACCCAACAACTGCCCTAAACCTATCATTCACTCATGTTCACTCAATTTACAAACTCCCAATAATATCCCTAATATAAATTGTACGTGCTCTTTCCTTAAATCATCAAATGTAGTTAAATATTTGGGAATACTCATAGACAACCAACTACGTTGGGAAGCCCATATCAGTGACACAGTAAAAAAACTCCGTAAACTCTGCTATATTTTCTGCTCCCTTAGGTCTATCTTAGATTTACTTACTCTAAGAAGCGTATACTTTGCCCTTTTTCAATCTGTAGCAACATATGGTATAGTGGGATGGGGCGGTTGTGCTGAATCCATTATCTATCCGATTATTACTGTACAAAAACTAATTTTGAGAATTATATTTAAATGCCAACCTACCCATCCCTCAAGTGAACTATTTGATAAAATAAGGGTCTTAGATATTCGTCAGCTATTTACTAAAATAAGCTTATGTTTTATACGGAAAAATAACTTACTGGTGGCTCCACAACATCAAGCACACACCCGCTTTTCATCAAACCTGGGATGCATGGTCCCAAAAACTAAAACCACATTCGCTCAACGACAATTCTGGTTCATAGCTCCGAAAATATTTAATGCATTGAGTACCGATATTAAGTCAAATAATTCAGTATCCACATTTACCGCCCGTCTACAGCATTGGATATTTGAAAAGGGACGAGCTTTCTTTAAAGATTACATGAGTTCTTAACACTTTTAAAAACAAAACAAAAAATTTATCCTGTCACAGCTTTATTCCAACTTGTTTCACATCACTGAAATTGAATGTGACCATAAACATAATCGTCTTGTAGATTATATCTACCACAATTTAACCTGCGTTCAAAACAATATAATATATAATTTTATTTGTTTTATAATCTTAATGTTTATTATTTTTAATTTCTATTTCTTTCTTTAAAATATTTATCTCTCTTTATTTTTCAGCTCACTATTATTTTAATATTTGTATTTACTTTTATTTATCTTTAAATATCTTTTTTTTTCTTTTCTGCATTCTTATTTCTCATTATTTATTACCTAGTTTTTATTATCTGCTTATGTAAAAAAGTATTTTTAGTTCATATATTCATTATGTATGACTACCACAACACGGGCAGTAGCCTAGTATGGTAGTTAAAAAAAATGTCAAAAACTGTAACTTGTAAAAATTTATTAAATAATAAAAAAAAAAAAAAAATAAAAAAAAATCGTATGAATAGTATAGAAAATAATTTCATAACGCCAGAGCTCACTATCCTATAACCATCCCGGTATGCGCACATCATATTCCCAGAGTTTCATCGCAATCGGATGAACGGTATGGCCGCGCATAAGGTGCGAACAAACAAACATTATTTTTTTATATTATAGATAAAGATCTGAATTCGATTAATTTATATCTTGATATTTACTGACATAGCTTGATTTAAAAAAAAAAGTTATTTAATTGTTCGTCTGCTCTCGCAGATATGACACGATAATCACATACACCTACTTTATTTGCTATCTGCAAAACTCAATATAAGTATATAAAGAGTGTCCGGGGGTAAAGTGCACTAACTTCAGGAGGTGATTCTACGTAGGAGTAAAAAAGATTAGGTAACAACTTTTTCCGAAATTCCTCACCCGATAAATTTGCTATGAGTCAGCCGGGCGCGATAGTGTCGATGTTGGATGGATGTGATTCACCCCGTAACGTAACAGCGTAAAATAATAGTGCTGGCCGCACACACCGGACTAATTTTACCTTTTTACCTAAAAAGTACCCTTAAAAGTTGGAATTTCGAAAAAAGTTATTTATCTTTTTTACTTACACTATCATGTAGAATCACCTCCCGAAGTTAATGCACTTTACCCCAGGATACCCTATATAAATTAATTAATTAGAGTCGATTTAATTACTTACACAAAACACAACGAAGTGTCCCCGAAGGGGTGTGCAAATAACGTGTACCGCCGAATAATAAAAATATAAAAATTATGAATTTAAATTTTCATTTAAATGCATCAAGGATAAAACTGTCTGTATTCTGTATATATCAGCGTACAAAAATTCGACACTAAATACATTTGTTTGATATCCATACCAACTTATAATTAACAGGGTATTTACCAGAGAATACCGGAAATTAGTCAATTTTGAAACAAATTCTAGACGTATTGACTCTTTTTTACAAAAATGCATAAATTGATTTTGAAATATTTCAGATTTTTTTACACACTTATTTTGTTAAGACATTATTGAAAAACATATATACTTATGATCAAAAAATACTTACAAGAAAGTACAGGATATTTAATAATTTATCATCGAGCGTTTTGAGTATTTTTATTGCTTACTTGAATGTAGGTATATATTAAAGCAAGTTTTGAATGAAATAAATCGATATTAAATTTTTAATTTTAATAATTTGATACCGGAATAATCGATCTTTCCCATCGGAACCTCCCTGTACAATTGCAAGCATTTTTAAACTTTAATTCTCAACCGCTGGTCAATGGCTCTTAAAGGTGTTTCTGAATTCGATTTTAGGTTTGAAATCTTACTAATATTATAAATGCGAAAGTTTGTATGGATGTATGTGTGTTTGTTACTCTTTCACGCAAAATTTACTGGATGGATTTTAATGAAACCTTACAATAATATAGCTCATACATCAGAATAACATATAGGCTATAATTTATAAAGCTAGCTATTTATTTTCAATATTTTGAAAATAATAATTATTGTTTAATAGAAAATGTCAAAATTTGAGAATGACATTTTGCAAAACAATGATTGTTAAATCAAAATTCTATTTTTTTTAATATTTACATTAGTGCATTTATTTGAAGTGCTCGCCTAATACTTTGAGTCGAATCAAGAATTATAGATATTTTAAATAAATAGGTTAAGAATTTTGGTATAAACGTAGATGGGACCTACGAAAAGAAAATAGATTACTCGACGTACTAATCCTATGCAGACGAAGTCGCGGGCAGAGGCTAATTGGTAAATAATGCACAAAAAATTATAATTTTATAATAATTATAATTTCGGGGGCCAAATGTCGGGGATCAACTGTCGGATCACCATGATTGTATAGCTCTGTGATAAAATCAAGCTTTTAACTGGCTGTGAAGAATTCTAACATGACTTCTGCAGATATCCAAAGTCTACCACAAAATTTCGCAACAGTTTGTGGCAATTTCTTTATTGAAGTTTATTTTGAGCCATGACTTTAACATGAGTTGTGAGGTGTGTAGATATGATTGCACATTAATTTTAGTACAACCTTTTATACTCCATTAACCCAAAAAAATCATTTGATATCTTCGATATGGAACGTAGAACATACATAGATAAAATAATAACATTAATAACAACAATATTGTTTTGGAAGAATAGATTTGTTTTCAATATTACCACATAATTACACTCATTACAAATACATCAGATAATACTATCACTGTATTATCGGGTATTTTTATAATCGTTTTTCAATTAGAAAAATCTAACGTGGTAGATACTAGGAATTATTATCAGTGAATCTATCAGCGTTTAACTAAAGGATGTGGTAATTTGTTTGTTTTCTAAAGTGGGTGAATCGTTGACCCCTTGAAAATTATATATATTTTTAAGTGGGCACTTACTTGACGCATTCTATTAAATTCATACAATTTTTTTCCCTGTATGTATGTATACGTATACAGGTAGCATAGGGAAATAATAGTTAGCATTTAATTTACTTTTATTTATCAATGTATTACCTTCTTTTTTTTAACTACAAGCTAGCAATCCACAATGGAGTGCTTGTACCTACCCTAATGTATGGCAGTGAGGCATGGAACTGGCAGAGGAAGGATAAAATTAGACTGAATGCTGTTTAAAACCGCATTGTGTGGTAAAACCATGTGTGATGAAACCATGAGAAATGTTAAGATCCGCATGTAATACAAAGCTGATGTAAGCGTAATGTAATGAGTAAGATTAAGAAATGGACCCTTAGATGGTTTGGGCATGCAAACCGAATGAACGAAGAAAGGAGTGTAAGGAGAATATTTGACTCGAATGCGAATGGTAGAAGAAGTCGGGGACGTCCGAGGAAGACAAGGCACGATCAAGTGAATCAGATAGATACTTGAGTCGGGGTCGGGACATGTCAAGAGTCAGAATAATAGAAGAGTATGTATGGTACGGTCAGTGGTCGAGTGGGCATCGAGTTTGGGTCCCACCCCGGCGTTCCGTGTTCGATTCCTGGGCTGGCTAAGTCCTCCATCACAACACAAGCAACATCTTCCGCTTAGTGTGGTGGTAGTAGGAGATTTTCAAATGTTGTTGGGTTATTCATAACCCGGGAATGTTTGTCTTTCTTAAAAAAAAAATGTGAATGAGGAAAAGAATGTGAATGAGGCAAAGAGTGTGTGTCCCAAGACCAAGTTGTTTGGCGGTCCGCCCTCTCTGCCTAACCCTGCGGGGAAACGGGATTTTCAAAATTGGAATTGCTGTCAAATGGCAATGAAATAACATACATTTGGTAACACTGATTTATTGTAGAATAAGTAAAAGTTATGTTTGTTAATAACACTAAATTCACAGGAAGCAACTGTCAAAATAATAGTCTCTCTGTATGTGTATGTATGTGCTCTGATACAATATACTCGTACTTTATTTTGATTAAATTTTCAGCATTTATTATTTATCTCATTACAGGAATTATAATATGCCGTGATTTTTTACGGGTCCACGTTATTATAATATACACATAATATAGTACATACCCATGAAAAATCGCGGGATATTATATATTGTAGGATTTGTGAAGCTGATTTTGACATCATCGTGGCTCTCGACTACCCATCCGAAGTTCGTGGGTACAAATTCCGGCGTGCGCAAACACGTTTTTTTAAAATTGATTCGTCATTTCACAAATAATTAATTTAAAGATAATATTTAGTAAATTTGCGACACGATCAAGAGTGGAAGATACTCTTAGTAACGCCCAAGTGTAAGACCACCGTTCACAATTGAAACGTTGCTTGAAGTGGCTTTAGCCGTGTTTAGCGACCAGATCTAAATAGCCATTTACTTTCCCACCTTTTCATCATTTAGTTATTTAGTATTTTGTAGAGGTGATGTCCCACTACCTTCAGCCTCACAATATAGCCCGTTTGGGGATGTCATAGTCTCACTGGCTTCAGACGGGAGCAATTTGGACTCTTGTGCGGTATTCACATAAAAAAATTTAAAAACCTGAAAAAATTGCGCTTTTCAAAAGAAGAAATTTACCTATCGAAAGTTAGTAGACTTGGAACATTTACTTGAATATAAACGTGAAATGGAATAATAATGAGTTATAATAATGAATTATAAAGTAATCATGCACCGATGACATAAAACTATGCACGTGAGATTTCTTTTAAAATATTTATTTATTTTAATTCATTTATGTATTTTTAACTATGTATGTTTTGCAGTAATAATGACCATGATCTTTACATAAAAATAGTGTTCACAACTCACAATTGCTACGGCAAACTCTCAAAGCTCCCGCTAATTTCCCGGGCTTTCCTTCCCGAGCCGCCACGTTTTCCCGAAGTAATGTTCGTGCATCTCCGTAGGGAACGAGAGAGGGACAACTGCCGACCTCAGCGCGCAGGCGCGAGCGAGCGCTGCTGCGGTGGCAGCGCCGCCTGTCAGTCCGCCGGCCACTTCCGGCCGATCAACACTGAGCTTCGCGCGTCCCATATAAACCGGCGAGACCTCTCTCCCGTCAATAGTTCTCCCGAGACCGACAACAAACCATCATCAACAATGGACCGCGACAAGATCGGAGTGTGGGGACACGGAGACGCGGGAAGTAATTCCACCAAGACGGGACTGGATCACCTAAAGAATCCTGGATTGAATAAGGTAAGACTATTTCGTAATTAACTTTGACAGGTAACGGACAAATTGTAGACTTGCGCAAAGGGATGCGTGGACGCTGCGCTTAAAGCTGCAATGTTTGACAATGTTACAACGATTCACTCAAATTTAAATGCAATTGAATATTTTAATATTTATTTTCAATTTCTATGCAAGTTTTGTTTTCACATCGTAAAGCTTTGAGTAGAAACGGCATTCAAAATGCATTTATAACTTGACAATACTAATTTGAATCTTTCAAATTAAAATGCATATAAATTTTTTAAATGGTGTATAGTTTATTTAGAGTTTGTAAATGTGTTCAATTTTGTGTTGAAATCATTAAGTTCTTGTGTAGAGGTGACGTCCAAAGCTCCGTAACTTTATAATGACAATCTCAATGATCTTTCAAATCTAGATGCAATTAAATAGGTATTGTTAATTTTGTGACTAAACATCTACATTGCATCTATAGCTCTACTTTTACTGTGCTGTATATATCTTCTATCTTTCAAGTTTAAAATTGCGTGTTATTTTGTTTGAAATCGTCGAATAAATGCTTAAAAACGTCTGAGCATCTTTAAATTGTACATAAGTTATCGGTGAAACTTCAAAAAGTCTTTATTTAAAAAAAATTTCAACCATATTGAATATTATTATAGCTTATTTTATGTTTTTCGAGTTTGCCACTCAATGGTTCGAAGAACATGAAAATATCCATCGTTTCAAAAAGCAGACACTAAAAAATTCATTAAAATTAGCCAAATTTGTGCAATTTGATCAGCATAACCTTCGCGTTACCGCAACCAAATTAAAGCTCAAAATAGCGTGTTCTAATTTTGTAGTAAATATTTTACTTGGGCCGATAAAAGTGTTTGAACACCTGATTTTAATTACCTCAATTCGTGTTGTTAATTTTGTTTAACCTTCGTAAAGACGTGCAAACGATATCATGACGTCTAACTGTGCAAAAGTTCGCAAGATTATGTTATGAGTTGAATTATTACTAAATAATCAATACAAATACATCCTACGTTTACGTAATTTTATATTTTTCATGTCATTAGTTACCTAGTCATGACCTCCACGAGTTCTGTTTTAATAATTCAACTTTGATAGATTGGCAATATTGTAAATGATTTCGTATTGTTTTTAATGGGAATACAAAGGCAAATCATTATAACCACTGGAGCGACAGAGCAATTAAAATATTTTTTCTCGGATTGCTAAAGGAAATTTTTCCGCCCACATTAAAAAAATCATACCTCCGAATTTGAATACTGAGACATACAATCTGATTATAGTTCTATGTAGCCAATAAATTCCCCTATCTTTTGTCTACTATCACATATTTGTAGTATTTATAAAAATTAAAAATTAAATCTTTAACTTAAAACATTTTAAAGAATCTAGAGAATATTTATTTAGTTATATTTTGAATGTACAATATATTATATAGTCGTTGTAATAATTGTTTTTTTTTTTAAATATGCCACATTTTGGCTACAATGCAATCCGAGGTTTTGGAAATAGTGCCATAATTTGGCAAAAAGCGCTCGAGTGGTTAAAGAGGACGCTATATATTTTTGTGCACATCGATAGAATCGGAAGTTTCAAAAAAGTTTTTCGAGGTGCGTGGAAAATCGGGCCAAACCGGATAGTAAAGTTAGTTAATTTCATAAATCGTGTTTTATGTGAATACCGCACAAGAGTCCCAACTGCTTTCAACTATACGGAGGCAGTGAGACTACGGCATCTCAAATAAATTGGGGTGTGTTGTCGGTCTGAAGGAAGAGGGGAAGAAGAGGTGGAGATTATTGGGAAGTTGGTTACCTGGTTATTCAGATCTGGCCAAAAAACACGGTTATATTAGCCATCGTAAACAACGGTGGTCTTTCACAAGGGCGGTACCAGTATAATCATGTAATTACAAAAAAATATATATTTGTGAGTTAGTGTAGCGGACGTTTGTGATCTGTAAAATTATTATTTTTATGTAATATAAAACGACACATTTGTTTGTTTTCCGCAATCATTACGTGTTATGAGAGGTCTGTTTCAATGACAATGACCTCCAAACTTCAAACATTTACGTAAATAGACGGTTATGTCAGTATCATTAATTTATGTTATTTTATTACAGGATTACGATTGTGAGGCAAACAGTTGTTTGATGCCGTTTTATTTAGCGATGAATATAAATAGGTTAATTTATTTAACACTTGCTGAAGTCCCCGACGTTGCCCGGGTGTTATACGGAGTTTTTCTAAATCAGACATAGCCAGTGACCTCCTTTGATTTTGAAGGTCAAGTGTGCAAAATTTCATCAACGTCGAAATTAAACAGTAGATTTGTATAAAAAATGATGCTCACCGTTTTCCGCTCGCCCGCCACAGACATTTTTATTTATACCTTTTTTAAGCCTGGAAACTGTTACGCATTTTGGCTTCTGCTGTAACTCTGGGGTTGCCTCAAACTCTGTATAAAAACTCCGGAGTCAACAAAACACTTTGAAATTTATGGTGATAGATTGACAATAGGCTCTTATATCTTCTTTAAAATGTGGATCCCGACCTTGAGGTTCCCACCTTATTTATTCTATACTCGAATATCTATGCTAAACGCCATCTATGGGTTACCTAATAGACTACTATCTAGTGCCATCTACGGGTCAGCTCTTACACTAATTAATACAGCTTCAAAGTCCAATGGGTTTCGGAGCCTTACAAGAGCTCATAAAGCCTCCTGACCAGTGGCGGTTTTCTCTAAAGTGCGTTTGTGCGGCGAACCTCCATTAAAAATATGAGAAAATAAAACAATCTTGTTGTATAGTAATATAAGCGCATCATAGATAGCTCGACATTAAAATTCCGCATTTGAAACTCGCGCCACTGAAAAATACGGTATCTTTTCCCATTTTGTGCGCGTTACGATCCGCACACATTTGTCCATACGAAAAAATCATGCCGATACAAATCACTGTGACGGTGGAATGAACAAAACTACGCAGCTTGGTGCGCCGCGCGATCACGAGTCAAGATGTCACGTGACCTCCGAACTTTGACGAGTCTCGCCGATGCGAAGCCCGAGATTATCGCAGGATGACAGGCTGACGGTCGACTTTTGCACCATATGGATGCAAGTTAAATGTTATATATTATGGTATTTAACTTTGTAGTCATTTTTGTAATTTTTTTTATTTTCTTGTTTCTGCATTTCTCCAACCGTTTACTGATGGCATATTTGTAAATCTACTACTGAAGTAGACCGATTTTGACTTCTGTTTTCGTAATTTTAAACATTTACTAAAGTTTTGGCAAACAACGTCGCTAGTTATACAATTTTGTGTTGAGCTTTCCCAGTATTGTTTTGGCTTTCAAATTGAAAGTGGTTGCGTTTATCGATTGTCGCGAATATTCTGTCCTAATTTTTTTCACACAATGACGGAATTCAGTATTGTGTTACATACAAAAAATAACGCTGATGCTTATGAAAAAAGTTTGGAAATTAAAAATAATTATTTTTTGTATACTTATAATGGATTTTTTGTGTAAGTGAAAAAAGCTAATTTTATTTCGTGCCACCTTTATTTATTTGTGTTTCTTGTTTTTTTTTATGTTTTCAAATATAAATTATATTATATTCTACATTCTGCGTAATTTTTCTTATTGAAAAAAAACAATAATAGTTAGCAACGTACATTGAGTGTTGTAAAATCCGTTAAACAATTTAATTCCTCTAAAACTTTTCTGGTTATCTAATAATTGTGTGGAGGAGTATCAAGTTATTTAAAAACAATAGTACCTATTTAGGTACCCCTCCACTAACTTTATTTAATTTGTGTGACAAGAGTAAATTTTGATTAGACAATATATCTTTTCTTGATTTTCTGAACCCCCCGTTGAAAAGACCACGAACCGCCACTGCTCCTGACCGCTAAAAAAACGGTAAAAATTTAGCATCGTAAAATATGCATATATGGTGCATAGCTTTTTCTGTCTGGAATTTTACGTGAAAGCAAGTATTTCAACTCTTGGTGTTATTTCAGGTTAAATGTATAATAGAGCGTTTAGTTGTAGCAAGCCACCTTTTCTCGAGCGTAATTGATAGGTATTTAATCTCGAATGCTCTCCCATTCCCGCATCGCGCCGTCCCTTATTAAATGGGGGCGAGGGATGTTATTGGCTTATTTGACTTCAAGGAAAAACTCTGACAGGACTGTACGACAGAGACGTATTGGCAAAACCGTCCTTGTGAGTTTCAGCTAACCCAGAGTGTATAGAAATTGTAACCCTTTTGTTAAAAGGTTTAACGAACAGTTGAGGGAACAATAAGATTCCTTTGTTGTTAAAGTACTCCTAAAATTATTTTTTAAAGTTTTATACTTTTGAACTGTGAACCACTTCCAAATTGATTGTACCTACTCCAAATAAAGACCAATGTGTGTTTACCGTAGAATAATTGTGGATTTTATTTAATTACTACAGCGTACTATACTTTTGAATGCATATTTTAAAATAAGATCTCTGGTGAAACCCAGGTAATAAAGATGTTAGTCACAATGTCATTCGTTTAGATTTTTAAGGTCTATTAAGAAGTTAATGAAGTTTAAAAAAAACACAAGTACAACGAAATTTCAAATCTGTAGAATTAACTACCGTAATTATTGATATAAAATTAAAGTCTCTCGAATACAGAAATGATTTTTATACAATTGTTATTTAATGATTTAATTGTATTTATGAATGAACTATTATTGTTAAGCACTATTTAGATTCACAAGACAGATGAACTTCTAGCGTTAAGGACGGTGTACAATGAGAAAAATGTTATTCTAAAATACGATCATTTTATTCGTAAAAACGGTTAAAATCGGGACTGAAGTTCTTACGAACAAATTAACAGGGTTTCAATATTTATTGGCGGGAACATGTAAGAATAATTTGTTGGTATACGTAATTTCGTACGTATAGATACTAACAAATTATTCTTACATTTTCCCGCCGATAAACATTGAAACACTGTTAATTTGTTCGTAAGAACTTCAGTCCCGTTTTTAAACGTTTTTACGAATAAAATGATCGTATTTTAGAATAACATTTTTCTTCGTGTAGGTACATTCTCTTGTAATGAAAAACATTCCTATGTATAAATAAAAATTATAAAAATATTATGAGAATCGAGCTTTGCTGTTATGTTGACCAAATAAACATCTATTCAATGGAGATGCCAACAAAAACAGTATTCAATCATTTAGGTACCTGTACCAGGTAGCGGGTGTGTAAGCTTACAATGGCTAACCTTTACCTCTCAAGCTATAGCAAAAGGAAAAAAAAATATTTTGACGAAAAGCAAAAAAGATAATCATAATGGAGTGAACGTGGGTGTATATTTTTGGTAGGTATAACTGAAGAATATTGTTATCATTCATTTGGTGTAATTGTTTGGTTGATTACCGGTCAGATGATTGAGACTTCGATTCGAAGATGGATCTTCGAGTTCAGCAATGTGTTGCTAGTTGCTACCTACCTACACATAGTTAATCGAATAAATGCCCGGGATGCCGGCAATTAAAAAAATCATACATACGTATATATGTTTTCCGTGAACATAAACACATTGACTTAAAACTCGAATTGCGAAATAATCATTAATTGTTTTTTTATATAACCCTTTAATCGAGCGCCCCTCTTAGGTTTTCCTCCACGTTTCGGTTTTCGAAAAGTTGACGCTGTATGTAAGTTAGGTATGTATGCATATGTGTGAGTGATGTGATGTCATCCTAAAGTGGAGAGATCTATGACCCTGCAGGCGACCAAACGAGGAGTTATTCGGCTGTCAAAATCAGTTAGGTCTCTCCAAATGGAATGGAACTTGACGTAAACCCGTCTCATAATTATAATTCTACGAAGTACTTGATGTTATTTTTGCAGATATTTCTATTATATCTACCACTGTAAACTAACCCATGTTCACTTTATTGTTAAAGCCTCAATGGCGTTTAAATAAAATATATATATATTAATTTACTGCTTGTATCTATTATTAGCTATATTAAAAACAAAGTCATTGTTATTTTTAAGTGTTTTGTTTTGGGTGATAACACAGTTATTCTCCGACTAAAACATAACACCCATTGGATGATAAGTGATAAGTTTATTTTTATCAAAGTCTACATTATTATTATTTAGTTCAAGTGAAAGTTGACACTTTTTTTTTGTTTATTTTAGATAAACAGTGAAAGATAATCATGAAAAGTAAACATATAATTCATTGGCAATCACAATAAAAATCTATATTTTTTTTTATTATTTTTTTCTGATCCAAGCAAAAAGCCTTCGATCTCATCGTTTTTTTTATTTTTATTTATTTGAGCCTGATGATAAAAACTACCACATAAATCAGAAAATTCTATTTGTGTTTTGTCTGAAGCATCAAAAACTCTTGTACTATGAAATTTGCAAAGCTTTTCCGTCAACTATTTTCAGCTCGCAATATTATTTCCATCATAAGCTAAGGAGCTTTAAAATATTCATTGAACTCAAGATAAAATCAAGGCACTCAAATATTTCGAAAAAAGTGGTTTATTTGCGGTAGTGGTGTATAATTTTTTAAGGTACAAAAAAGCTAGATTGTTATTAAAATTAGATTTTTTTTAAATTTATTTTATGATGATAAATTGCTTTTGGTAACAGAATAATAGGTAGGTCATTGACCAATCATCTAGAATAATATTATTAATCGCTGTACTGCCACGAATGTTTTGATGATTTGCTAGAATGTCGGTCTTTTTTATTTAACCGCATCGTAATAATAATAGTATGTTTGCGTTGTTTTCAGCGGAAAAACACAACAATTACCCACTCAGTTTTAACGAATGCGGTAATGAAGAAATACATAATGTCTGTTATGTTTTTGAGAGCAGGTAAATGTATTTCAAAATGGTTATTTTAAAATTTGCGCTTAATAGGGTGGCAGGAAAGCCTGGAAAATATTGGAAAAACTATAATTTTTTGGTACAAGATATTATGCAATTCTGTATTATATGATTTCAGAACTATATTTCCCTATAACATACAATACGGCGTATATATTTCATTATTAAGAAATTCAGTAGATATTTAAATCTACCTTCAGTTTCTTGTATAATTATTGAAGAAGAAGATAATAATAATAATAAATGAAAATAAACAAGACATAGAAAAATCAAAGATAACTCTCGCAACTGGGACTCAAACCCAGAACCTCTCATCTCACCGGGACAAACGCCTCTACCAATTCGGCTACTGTCACCATTTATTTAAATGTCATATTTGTCAATCTCATATTTCAAATTTAAGAATTAACAATATTATCTTCGACTAATTTTTCTCCATATTATCGGCGGCTACCTTTTTCATTGGAAACAAGTGTTCTATGAACGTGTTTCCTAGATGATAGTGTCTTTAATAAATATATCCGATTTTATTTATATGAAATACCTATTGACCTTTTTGTAAAAGTCTAAATAAATATATTAATTTTTTTAATAATTATTTAAATCTTGATATCATTCCATCGAACTTATAAGTAAGAAGAGTTATAAAGAATAGCTACCTAATGAGTAGAAATACCACTCACTTAACCACTGAACTCTATGTCTAGGAATTTCCTTATCATATTATTATTAGTCCTTATACAAATTTCCTGTTAACGTTTTACGATTCGTGCGTTCAATGTAATATTGAAACCTATAATGTACGAGTTAATCCATTTGAGTTACATGTACGTTTACAGAATTACATAACAAAGAGCTACATATATATGTAAAACAAGAAAATAGCTTTGAACATATTACGTTAAAAGTTCTTAAGCGGCGTCTCTTCCGACGAAAATGTGTACACACTTTGTGGATAGTTAGGTCGGGACCACAATGTTTTTGCTTTCCGTGGCCCATGGAAAACAACCAACTTTGTGGCCCTGCCCCATGTTTATGGTAATGTTTGAGGTATTGTTTGTGAAATTGGTCGCAAGAGACCGGCCTTTAGCCATTCAAATCGATTAT
Organism: Limnephilus auricula; assembly: GCA_951813805.1. Lineage (NCBI taxonomy): Eukaryota > Metazoa > Arthropoda > Insecta > Trichoptera > Limnephilidae > Limnephilus > Limnephilus auricula. The sequence continues at coordinate 19,050,690 of OX638403.1, forward strand.
ACTACATAGGCGTTGAAAAATAAACGCAACATGTATTTACGGAATATTTATAAATGTCCGGACTATGAGAGAGGCTATGAGAATGGTCGTGTAAGATAAATTACTGAAATTAAAACTACTAAACTAAATTTGCACTCTGTAACACAAAATTGTATTTATAGAATTTTATTTATTTATCTATGTAAAGTTTGATGGTATTTTTTCGATGCTTCTATTAGTATCTAGTGGCTCTCTGGTATAAAGGTTTTACCTTTGCTTTTACTGGTTCTGGTGAAATAAGAATATCGTAGTTGCTAGATCTTACTAATATTATAAACGCGAAAGTTTGTATGGATGGATGTATGTATGTTTGTTACTCTTTCACGCAAAAACTACTGAATGGATTTTAATGAAACTTTACAATAATATAGCTCATACAACAGAATAACATATAGCCTGTAATTTATAAAGCTAGCTATTTATTTTCAATATATTGAAAATAATAATTATTGTTTAATAGAAATTGTCAAAATTTGAGAAAGACATTTTGCAAAACAATGATTGTTAATAAAATTCTTTTTTAGAAAATATTTAAATTAGTGAATTTATTTGAAGTACTTGCCTAATACTTTAAATCTAATCAAGAATAATAAATATTTTAAATAAATATGTTAAGAATTTTAGTACAAACGTAGATGGGACCTGGGAACGAAAAGAAAATAGATTACTCGAAGTACTAATCCTACGAAGACGAAGTTGCGGGCAGAAGCTAGTACTTATATAATGGACAGTATGTATTATGGACTTAACTTTAACCAGCTTGGTGTTAGAAATAACTAGAACGCGAAGTGTGTCAGTAATGCTAAAACCGGTCGACACAATAGCCTACAAAGACTGATTTGCTAGGAATCGAAGTAAGTACCTACACTACCTACAGTAAAAAATTAATAGTCGATTAGGCAACAAATTCGCCGAGTGTTTTGTGGTCGTTATCCGCTGAACTTTTCCTAGAAAGGTGACTCGTGACACCTCAGGTTTTACCTTGACTGTTGTCAGGTGTATAAATTATATTTTGGGTCAATTTTTTTTGCTGCAACGAGGCAAACTCTGTCTCATTAGTGGTTATTGATTAACTTTTAAGAGGTAATATCCAGCAATCCATTATTCCGTTTTTTTAACAGCGCTGCGCGTGGATGTTTTTAAAACCATGAAGCTAAACGGTAACACAGGACCTCTCACGGCCCCATCTCGGCAACTAATACTCGCGAGAATTTATGTCTTGAACTGCCATGAAAAATGATCAAACGGGAGAGGGTAAATGAATGAAAATTATATACCCACTTCTTAAAATTAATTTTTGACCAAAATAATTTATAATAATTTTTATAATTTTTCAAAATTTTTCAAAATGTCTAAACAAAATAAGTGTGTAAAAAAAATCTGAAATATTTTAGTTTGTAAGACCTTAAATAAATAGAAAAAACTGAGGTATTTTTGTCACAAAACACGTTGTCGGATTTATTTTTTAATGATTTTAATTTGTCTAAAATTTTAATTTTGAAAACTGTGTTGACTAGATTATATATTGTTTTATTTTGTTGTATGATTATTTGATTTGAAGTGTGTGTTGTTATATAGAATCTATCGTTTGAAAATTCAACAAATCTGCCGAGGTTATACCGTTAACCTTAGTATATTATAAATACACTTAGTTTTTCAAAATTTTAAAACTGCGTGTACCCGATAAAATAACAATCTTTCAAAATCAAATTATGTGTTTTTGTAAAAAAGAGTCAATACGTCTAGAGTTTGATTTAAAAATGACTAATTTCCGGTATTCTCTGGTAAAACACTCTTAATTTAAAAATAATTTTCACCTTAGTATTTTATATTAAAATTTGATGAGGATGAAGTAGGTATTTTTTAGTGTTGTATTTCCCTAAAAGTAGAGTAATTTCATTCGGAACATTAGGTAGATTCGTACTATTTCATTGCTTTGGCATACAATAGGGCAGTGGCGGTTTTCTCTAAAGTGCGGTTGTGCGGTGAACCCCCATTAAAAAGATGATAAAATAAAACAATCTTGTTGTATAGTAATATAAGCGCATCACAGATAGCTCGACATTAAAATTCCGTCTTTAAAACTCGCGCCACCGAAAAAAATACGGTACCTATCTATTCCCATTTTGTGCGTGTTTAGATCCGCACACATTTGTCCATACGAAAAAATCGTAGCCGATACGAATCGCTGTGGCGGTAGAATGGACAAAACTACCCAGCTTGGTGCGCTGCTCACGAGTCAAAATGTTACGTGACCTCCGAACTTTGACGAGTCTCGCCGAAACGAAGCCCGAGATTGTCGCAGGATGACCGGCTGACGGTCGATTTTTGCACGACGGATGCAAGTTAAATGTTATATATTATGGTATTTAACTTTGTAGTCATTTTTGTACATTTTTTATTTTCTGGTTTCTGCATATCTCCAATAAATAAGTAGTAAATCTACTATTGAAGTGGACCGATTTTGACTTCTGTTTTCTTATTTTTTTTATAGATAAGTCGTTATATCACTTATTTACGAGTACATTTCCTAAAGTTCCGGCAAACAACGTCGATAGTTATGCAATTTTGTGTTGAGCTTTCCTAGTATTGTTTCGGCTTTCAAATTGAAAGTGGTTGCGTTTATCGGTTGTCGCGAATATTCTGTCCTAATTTTTTCACACAATGACGGAATACAGTGTTAATAAAACGCTATAATTATTTTTTGTATACGTGTATAATGGATTTTTTGTGTAAGTGAAAAAAGCTAATTTTATTTCGTGGCCACCTTGATTTGTGTTTCTTGTTTTTTTTTATGTTTTAAAATATCAATTATATTATATTCTACATTCTACGCAATTTTTCTTATTGAAAAAAACAATAATAAATAGCAACGTACATTGAGTGTTGTAAAAACCATTAAACAATTTAAATCCTCTAAAACCATTTTGGTTGTTTAATAATTGCGTCGAGGAGTATCAAGTTATTTAAAAACAATAGTACCTATTTAGGTACCCCTCCTCTAACTTTATTTAATTTGTGTGACAAGAGTAAATTTTGATTAGACAATATATCTTCTCTTGAATTTCTGAACCCCCCGTTAAAAAGACCACGAACCGCCACTGCAATAGGGTTTAATTTTTAATATTCGTAATATTAAAATAATGATTTTTTCGAGCCTTTATAATCGTTGTTTTTATATAGTCAGAAATAATAATATCAAGGTGTGCATTCTCAATTATTATTATTAAATAAAATACAACGATTGGAACACATTTGGCCAAAACTCTCGTTAATGTATATTTTTTTAAGACACCCATAGACTATGGCCACTATCGCCTTAAATGTAACAGTATATCAAATGCCACCTGGAAGAAAGATAGATAAACTGATGTCATAACTAAAAATAGAGTATCTACCAACATTTTTTTGAAGTCAGGAAAGAAGTCAAACGCCCATCATAATTCACAGATAATGTATGGACCACCAAACAATGTGCATGCCAGTAGTCAAAAGCTCGCCAATGTTATTTTTATTCACGTTTAAAAAAAAAATTTACTCGCCCAATCTAACTGCGTAATGTGTAACTATTAATATAAAAAATAATTTTACCATTTGCTGAATCTATTTTGTGTGGCTGAATCTGATCTTGGCAGTGACTCTGGGTCACGGACTGTTCACGTGTTTCCCGAACTACCAACTCGGTTTAGTCAGTCAGAAATGTAGTAGACTAATCGAGAAGCAAGGCTGGGCTTGGAAATATTCATTGTGGAATGGATTGGAAATAATTGTAGAATGACTCATTTTGTCTACTCATATCGTTTGATGTAATTTGCGGAAATTTTCAAATTTATCGGAATATCTCAGTGTAAGTACATAATATACATATATATATTATTATACAATATTGTGTAAGAAATGTTTGCCCATAGAAATTTTGTAACAAAATGATATGTTTTAGTAACAAAATGATAAAAATGTGGTTAATTAACGAAAACTCCATGTATCTTTAAATATGTTGAATTGATTATCTTAATGTAGCTGCCTATATATCTTATTATTAGGCATTTACATTGAAATATCTTATAGATGTAATTCAAATAATCTAATATTATTACGTGATCTATCCTAATGTGTCCTTAAAACTATGTAATATGTATTAACAAATATTTCCTTATGTATAATATTAAGAGTGATAAATTGTAGAACCCTCAGACAAGCTGCCATATGACAGCTTTGTGGGACTACCCTTATTTTGTACAAATGTATTTTTTGATAAATAAATTTAAAAAAAATAGAAAAAAAAAAAAAAAAGTAAAACTTCCCAACTATCAAGCAGCAAAAACACACAGTGAGCTTTCGAGTCATGAAATTTACTAATGCTTTTGATGTCTGCGATGTCTAGTTTAACACAATTATTTTTAGCATGCTATGCTACTTCATTTGCCTCTCGACCCATGGGGCTTTAAATTTATTTGTAAAGATAATAAGACGGGATACCATACGAGTATTATTTTCAAATGTTTTTGTAAAAAGAAGCGTGTTGAATTTTGAAACAAGTAATGCTAGTAGACGATAAATCTTTTTTAATGGCGCGAGAAAAAATAATACGCTCTCTAAAACAATTTATTTTATATTATGCAACTATATTTCAAAATTATTTAGGTGTAGAGAGGTGCTTTTTAAGAGCTTACATTTTTTTTAAAGTAAATTAATCTCTTTTACGCAAGATGTAAATTGTAAATCGCATTGGCTGAATGAATAATCCAAGGTTGAATAAACTAATAAAGAACAGCGAATCAACTGGATTAGGGTCGGCGTAAGACACATTCTGACTCCCCGCTTACGCCGACCCGTATGATTTACAAAATAAACGGTAAACTTTCCGAATCAATACAAGACGATTGTAAAATTAGTTAGGTTGGCGCACGAATATGTGTTGGAAATTGCGAAAATAGGTAGGTACTAGGTACCTACTAGCCCACTAAATTTATTTGACGGAATGTATTTTATATATATCTAATATTGACTACTTTATATTTACTTGCCAAAAAAACTGTCGTATTGCGTATTTATAGTAAACATTATTTTAATGAAGATTCCTCATACTTTCTCTCTTGATTAATTTATGGATACTTTATGTCATCATTTTTCATTCGTATTACTGATTTTTGTATTGGCGAACCTCCCTCAGCAATATGTCGATTCATCTTACATCACTACAAATATTGATGAAGTTGTGTCCCATCCCTACAACTTGTTGTTTTTCCTTTCAATCCATCTGTCAAAGCAGCTCTATTTCACTTTAAAAATGGAATTATTTCAAACATTGATAAAATCAACCAGGAAAGTTCCTACCCGAAAACCGTTTTTTTTCTCTTTTTTTTTAAATTTTCATGTGTTACAGTTTTTGACATTTTTTTAAACTACCATACTAGGCTGATGCCCGTGTTATGGTATTCATACATAATACATATAATAACTAAAAACTACTATTTTTATAGAAACATAATAAAAACTATGCTAATAAATAATAAAAAATAAGAAAGCAGAAAAGAAAATACCACATTTAAGGATTAATAAAACTAATTACAAACATAAAAATTAATAGTAAGCTGAAAAATAAAGAAGGAAAAATATTTTAAAGATAGAAAAAAAAAAAAAAAAATTAAACATTAAGATTATAATACAAATAAAATTATATAGATGGTTTTAAACCCAGGTTTAGTTATGGTAGGTATTATCTACAAGACTACATGTTTAAGGTTACATTAAATTTTCGTGATATGAAACAAGTTGAGATAAAGCTGTGAAAGAATAATATTTATAATTTTTTTTTCTTTCTATTCTTTGAAGAAAGCTCGTCCCCTTTCAAATATCCAATGTTGTACACGGGCAGTAAGAGGGATTTAGAATTGATTGACTTTATGTCAGTACTCAACGCATTATATATTTTAGGAGCGATGAACCAGAATTGTCGTTGACCGAATGAGGTTTTAGTTTTGGGGACCACGCAACCCAGGTTTGATGAAAAGCGGGTGTGTGCATTTTAGCAAAGAGTTGCGTTAGCGTTTAAACATTTAAATCGATAAAATATGTATTGCAACTCTGAAAATTATATTATGCTTACGTGGGTACCTACTGGGTAATTGCATTCTTATGTATACACACATCGTGTGATATTAGATATGCCGTAGATAACACTTTGAGTACCTACGCACGCAGCACTAATTAAAACAAAACATGATAATTTCCTGCTGACATCAAGTGGCTAAAATGTTATTTTGATTGATTGATAATAAAACTAATAAAAGCAGACATCTAGCAAGGTTTTTTGACACGTAAATAGGGTGGATTGAGAGATGAGTGTCCGGAGAATTTGGCTATACTGTCATAAGTAAATAGATTATTTTGGCTATGTTGTGAAAAGTAGTATGTTTCTTAAAATTAATCCAACACAAGAACACATTACTCACACCTTACAAAATGAAATTCAAGCGAAAATTAAGAAAAAAAATAAGTACCAAATTTACTTTGATAGTCTTTGGTTAATCATGCATAGATAAATGCCAATTAATAGTAATTTATTCTTTGCATTGGTTGTTATTTGTTATCATAGTAAACCGAATGTCAAGGGCCAGTTGAGTGTCAACTGTCAGTAGTTCTGTTGTCAGCTGAGAGCTGTCAACTGTCAACCGGTCGCTGGGCGGGAACAATCAGCTGATTGCTGTAACGCGCACGCGCCGTGAACCGCAATGTTATGTCATTGGTCATTGCACTAAATAACGCGGGGAAACTTTTATCTGCGTATCGAATATTTTGAATACATTAAAATTTAAATTAGAATTCGTGAATTTCGTATACAGCTTGACGTTATTATCTACAGGTGGCAAAAAGACGAACTAAAAGCGCAATGTTTTTGTTATTCTGCTGTTATTTATTTCCGATTGGGTTTCTTATTCTTTTATTCGGTTTTATAATAGACTAGCACAGAAAAATCACGGAAAATTATAATAATTGCGAGGCTAAAAAAATCTATTTGCCTCGAGATCATTTCTTTTCAAAAACAAACATCGTTTATGGATGATCAGAAATTTACTTTCGAATGAACACAGTTAGGAAAGTTGAAAATTACGACATCTGTCAAAATTTTTAACGAAAGATTACACATTTGAAAAATACAAATATTAAATAATTTTAGTATTTACTTACCTATTTTATCGCTTGTCTGAATTATTCTTTACAATACTGATTCTAATTTTGAATCCAATTTTTTACTTTTAATTTCAAAGAAAATTTGAGTTCATTGAACGTGTTTGGCGTTTATGGATTTTGAGTTATATAAAAATATAATAAAAAGAGCCTGCACTCTCATTATCAGGATAAGTTGCTGACAGTTGATATTATGCTGTTGGCTTTGCAGTAATAATAATTACCTTGCATGAATAGTTTATTTTCTGTTAATTAATTGTTATTTGGTTAATGCATTTGAATTGACTTTTAAATATACACGGGTGGTAAAATTGTGAAATAAAGGTGGTGTGAAATTATAATGGTTGGATTTAAATTCAGATATTTATTTTACTCTGGTGTCCTGAAAATTTACAACGGCGACACCAACGACTACATAGTTAGGTGTGTCGATATGTATTAACGAATCAGATAGCTGCATTATATTTAAAATATTCAAATTATAGTACAGCTTGACGTGGTTAACTTTGCACTCAGTGACGTACCTAGTGTAGATATTGTGGATACGAAAAATGTACGATATTTAAGCTTTATTGTATTTCTTCGTTCGTTCGTAAGTTTCTCCTTTGGCTGTCTGCTAAGTTAAGTGTGTCATGCTGTATGTGCAGGTGCTAGGTGCCATTCTATACTACGATCTATGTTTTATCCCATGATGCAAGACTTTCTAGATAGAACAAATAATAGTACGTAGATTCTACATAGATTAGTGTGGCTAGTTGTTACGTTATTGCATTGTGAAATGTGTAGTGAAATTTGTTGCTTGTCATGTCGCGTTGCTTAGAGCTGCGATCATAAATTATTATTTACTAGGTTATATAATTTTATATAGTTTTCAGCACACATAAATATTGAAACGTATCTATACTGGTACCTACATAGATGAATATCGATCTGTGACTTTTCCATTAAGTTAAAATCACTACTGTTACAAACCATCTTAGATTTTCGAGCGATTTTTCAGTCCACCGCTCAGGCTTACAGATGTCACAGCTGGGATGACCGACATAAGGTCGTTTGTTAACTCGAGAGGATTGAGTTGCTTCCCGGTTCTACTGAATCAAATAGACGCGGTGTAAACCATCGACTTGTGATTTCAGCTAACCTAGAGTGAATAGACTCTTTGTAACCCTTTTGGTAAAAGGTGAAACGAGCGGTTCGGGATCAATTAAGTTCCTTTGGGAGTGAACCTATAAAGTGTATTATCCTGTCTTGCTTCTATTTATTGAACCGTATTATACTTGCAAATTGGTTGAACCCAAAATAAAGACTAATTGTGTTTACCGTAAACATTAAGGATTACCGTAAACATTGATAATAATTGTCCCTTTACACTACTAAATTAATTTTAGGTTGGAATGTTTAAACAACTTAACAAAAGATATACGATCTAAAATTTGATCAAACTCATTCGTAATATAGTCACACAAATGTGTCTTTCGTTGGGAAAACTGATTGCTGTCTATTTTCAACTCTCAAATTCTTTAACCAGAAATGAATTTGTATACAAAAATCGAACACGGTGGTTCTGGCCGCTTGTAAGATGCGCAATTTTTCTATCAGGTCCATAGACATGAATATTCTGACTATGGTCAGGTCATATATTTATCACGAATTGTCTAATAAGAAAATCTGAACGTTCTCTGAAGAAATTCTAGAATTCCTAGGGAAACGGAACAATTTCAGTTCCATCACGGGCGTTGAAGCTTTGAAACATCCAGGGTCGGGTAGTGAAACTGGAATAAGATAAGTCCGGTTATAAGAGTTTTAATTCAATAAATCTGCTCATTTTGACTGTCCTAAAACAGGTTAATTTCCTAGTTGGACAGCCAAAGATCTTTGTAATATGAAATATGTAATGTTTTAAAAAAAAAAAAAAAAGGAGTATACGAGCCTCCTAAAATTAATGATTTTTTTACGTCTATTTTAAATTATGTTCCATGCTGCCATAATACAATTACTAATTGCATATTTACGTACATGACTATTTAAATAATATAGTTTTTTCTTTTTCACCCTTGAAAAATCACGGGATAATATATTTGTAGGATTTGTAATTCTGAAACTATTTATACAAAAATATTTGCCTCAGAATCATTGCCTTCCATGAACCAACATTGTTAATTTTAGAAACGATCAGAAATTTACCCTTAGTAAAAATCACGAAATCTGTCAAAAAATTTAATAAAAGGATTACACATTTCCAATAATATAAAATTATTAATTAATTAAAATATATTTTTTAATTTTATTTATTGTATTTGTTTTGAATTCTTATAACTGCATTTATTTATTTTTTAAATTTAATTAAAATTAAATAATGTTATTATTTTCTGTGAGTAGATTAGTTTTTTTTATAATTGGGATAGTTGTTACGGCTTACAAGGCCATTTTCAAATTGTGGTTGTACCACATTTATACCCCTTCAAAATTGACATTTAAATTCGTATAAATACGTCGCGTCGTCTCAATAATTAAAAGAAAATAATTTTAGTGCTTACATTATCGCTAGTCTGAATTGTTCCCACAATCATTTCCAATTTTGAAAATGATACTTAAATTCAAAGCAAATTCAAGATGTTACATACAGAATCCCAACCAACATTAGTATTTTAAATATCCTAGTCGTTTATTTTTAAAAGAATCCAACCGTTGGCAGTTTTTTAGTAAATATTTATTTCACTATGTTTTCTGACGAAACCGGTTTATGATTGATTTTTGTCTTTTGTGACTGTTTACTATTGACCGTCAATATTACGTCATTCTGAAATAGTAAAAGTTTTTTCCTTATTGTGATCGATTTCTTTGCAAACAAGTGCTTCATGTTGTTTTTTTGTGGGTTGGGTTAAACAGAGTGGGTACAATTGAAGTTGACTCAAACGACACATTCTCATAATTGTGTGAATTGTTGTTATTGTTATATAATAGGTGTGTAACCCTTCGGGTGATTTTTGAGTAAAAAAAATACGCTTTGTTGTTACGTTCGCGTGATCGTGGTTCCTACAAAGAGCTATCAAATCGCAATAAACAATGTTATGGTACTTACCGGCCTCAAGAAAGTTTGTAAAAAGAATTGTCATTGTGATGGTGACATTTCTTTGGACAAATTGTATTATTTCTCATTTGAAATACAATAATCTTGCTTAATTTTTTATAAATAAGTAGTTAGGTATTTAGGTAGGTAGAAATTTTGGTTGTGATTTATTAAATAAGATAAAATTATAAACATGATTTTTTGGACGCGAGGTCTACTATTTACAGAACTCTATAAAACACTTCCGACAGTGATGTCCATGCCAAACATCACTGAGTAACAGCCTTTTGTCTTGCCTACGCCTACTTATTATTATTAGCGGGAAAGGGACAACAAATGTAGACAGACATCCTATTTGAATATTCGAAATCTTTACCGTGTCTCCTTTTTATGTTCTAAACAAAAAACTTTTTTTTTCAATTTCACTGAAATTTCCTTTTTCGAAGTCAAATAAGAAGTTTGAAACAAGTGGGATGTAAGCAATGTTGGTGTATGTGAGTATTGTGTTTGACTCAACTTTGGTTGTCTTATCTATAATTAACTGATATCTGACAAACATTTTATTTCACAATGGTATTTATATATCACACTACGAAATAAAGTTTCCATTTTATCATGAATCGAATTTGACTTGCAATTAATCCATTCAATAACTACATCTATTAAAATTTGTAAGACAAGCCCCTTTCTGGTCTAGGCTTCTAGTCCAAAGTCTAGACTATTTTCATACAACAATTTATTACATAACCCGCAACAAGTCGATAAGTCAATTGCATAAAACGTGGTTTAAAAGAATTGGCACGGAAATTTGTAGACCAGCATGATTTGTGGTTTGTAGGCAATTCGAAACCAGTTCAAGTTCCTCTAGCTCTAGCGAGTGGCGCATAGAAATATGTATTGAAATCATTTCAGTAACTTACAACAGCTATTCTTGATATGAATCTAAAATGTGAACAACATTTACTTGCCAATCTTTCATTCTATTAATTAAACAAATATTAACTATTCATGATCTTTTCAAAATTAATCTTGTTTTCAATTAATATTTTGTCACCTTCAAAACACAAACTTCACAAAATGTTACATAAAATAACTATCGCCCTGGTGAAAGACCAACATTCAGAATCTAAACGTTGCGTTGCTTCAAATGTCTTAAGATGATACCCGGGTGGTAGAGAAATTTGAAAAATAGATTTTACTAAATTGTTGCTGTCACTGTTGCTCTTACTCCACCGGATATTGAGCGAAAGGGACAATGCACCTCGGGCTACTAATACCTAACTAAAATCAAGGTTTTGTATTCCCCACTTTTCTCCTCCAAAAGTGGACTGATTTTCATATTTTTTTACCAACTACATAAGAAAAAACTATTCTATGTCTGTACGTTCTGCCTTTTAAAAAAAACATTGTCTAGTTTGTATACTGAACGTCTTTTGACGGCGTTTAAACCAGTCAATTTTATTGATTTTTGGAAGGTCATAACTTCTATAAAAAGTAACTTATCAAAAAAACAAAAAGTACCGACACGCTAGTAGTTGTTATCTATTTTATGTAAAAACAATATTTTCTCTAGGGTTAAAATCCAGAGAGATAAATAGAAAATACGTTTGTATGGAAAAATCACCGCCGGGTATCCCCTTAAGGCTTGTTCATGTATTTTCCAACCTTCCTCTCTGCCATCTCCTTTCTCCTTCCCACCTCATCCAGTCTCGAATCGTACCCTATATAAGACAGCTGGGACTAGGTTTTTATTTACATTAAAAGGTCTAAGTTTTTGATTTATTATAAAGTTATCTACAGTAATATTATAAAATTGTTTTTTTTTAATCAAATTACAGTTATCTTTAACTCGATTTTAAGCAGGTGCGCAAAAGTGCACGTATGTACTCTGTCGTGCAACATTATGTAAGTGTTCTACAGAAGTTCTAGATAATAAATTAATTACCCATATAAACGAGACGTCTCTCGATTAAAAATATATTAATGTCTGAGATGTATGATAATACCAAATAAGATTATCTTTGCGATCTATGGTTGTCATTTTCCATTTTCCAAAATGGCCGCTGAACTGTCAAAAACTACAAACTGAAGCGCGCGAAAACATCGATTCTGTCTGGCGTGCCACAGATTATATCTATATTCGCATACCCGCATTTTATTGCACACTGCTATATTGTTAGCCTATTCCCCATGTTACAATGTATATAACATGGATGAACCCAATCCCCATAGCTCCCATGGTAACGGATAAACCGCCATGCACGAGGCTAGCAGCTAAATTGGCTTAGCTTTAGTGTACAAATATTCGTGGTTTTCCCTTGTCACGATACCGCAGTTGATCTTTGTCGATATTAATAATATAATAATAATTTACTTTAGCGGTTTAGCCAACGCAATTCTTTATTTCTTACCACCTATGGACTAAGTAAGATCTTTACGATATAATATTCAATTTTGTTATCAGTGATATTATACACAATACTAATAACTATAAGTTGTGAGTACACATTGTTAAAGAGAGTTACAAATAATTACATAATGTTTGGTGATTTGGTGAAAAAATTTAAAGCCAATAAGATAATTGACGTTTACTGCCAGCATGTGATGTTTTCGTCGACTGTAAAAAGATTGTTTTAAAATTATATATCTACTAGATTTTTTCAATAAGTATATAATTTTCAATAAAATTATACCTACGTGTTGTGTACGCGTTATATTGTTGTGTACTTCAAATAATTATATTGACGCTCTTAACCATTGAAATGAATTAAAGTAGGATTGCCAATGCGAATCCGAAAATGATGTCTTATCGATTACACTGGCAAGTTTGAATATTAGACGGGTACTTCATTATTCCCTTCCTGTCAAACGTATAGTTGATACTAACACTTAACTGTTTTGTTAAAAAGATGCGTCATGTTAAAAAAATGCGGTGTTTTTTAAATTAATTTTGTTGATAGTGTTAAAAAATAAATCTATTGACCCCGTTTCATACCGGGTCCCTTCTAGGGAAGGACTTGTCTGGAGTGTATTCTCAGTGCTTGGAAATAACGGGAGCATACCGGAACGATGCTCCGGTTTGTGAAATTCTTGGTTATTGTGCATGCCCTCCGATTTCTGATTTTGGATAGTGGCCACCTTTATAGCATGAGAAAATTCATGTGTAAGCTCTCAGAGCGAGAATTCAGCCGGAGCAAAATGGAACAATGCTCCGGCTTCTGGAAGTGTTTCTGTCTCTCCCGATCCAGCTCGTGATATTAGTAGACGGTTCATCTACAAATTTGATTTCTCACATGGTGCCATAATATGTAAAAACATTGATATATTTTTGCCTAGCTTTGCTTACGAAAAATACCTTATTTGCTAAAACAATCAACTACTCCAGTCACCTTTGAGATCGTGGTTACACCGCCTGGGTACTGTGATTTTGAGAGTTGGACCTTTAAAAATTGGAACGTTAGTACTGTTACGTGTTAACAGATACATTTTTAAACCTAAACCCGGGAAGACATGCGTTCCGGCTTGTAGAGTATTCCACTTCGTGCACTGTGTACGTCGAATACATACTATAGGTAATACTAAATGCCAGTGGGGTAATAAGTATTTCCTAGGTATAAGTACCAAGTCGCCCTATTTCTAGATTCTAGTCGTATTCCCCTTACTTCCGTAACTACATAAATTATGCGCTGAAATATATACCTAGTGTTTCTCACTATTGATTAAAACTATACATGCAGCTGTTGGCTCCCTGTTGTTTCACCCGTGGTTTCACTGAGGCAACAACCATTTGCACCATGCACTTGCTGGACGCAGTTTCAATCTCTTACCAATTGAAAAATATCTACTTAAAAACGCGTTTTTTTCCGGACGCAGTTTGAATCGGGAACTAATTTTAAATTAACATCCACTTGAAAACCCTGGGTGTAAACGTACGGTTTTTTTTTTAATTCCCATGTTTTCTTAATACTTACAAAAAATCTATTCTGAATATTTGTATAACTGTGTAGTGCTGTATTAATTGTCGGGTCTATTGTGTAATCGGATAAAATCAGTTTAGTTGTAAGCTAGTACCTACTAGTGTGATATCATCTTTGGCTTCTCTAATTAAAATTAACCTTCAAAATTACGCTAATTGACATCGTAAGAGAGTTCAAAGAACTACATCAATGTATGTACATTGTTGAACATCACTGTACACCTGGACAACAATTTTACATTGTATGTAAAATGTTTGAAAATTTTAAACAAAATTGTTGTTTTTTTGTCATGTGACAGGGCTTTAAATAACATGGCCAAAATTTGAGCCTAATTGATGGTTTAACTGAGCGGCAGTTTAATATTTTGGTTGTTTTAATAAAGTTTTGTTATCTTACTTATGTTTATCTTAATCCAGGCCGAATTCAGACAACAACTATGAAAAAACATTAATATAATGAGTGTGGAAGTACACCTTTTTTAATGCTTTATACACAGTGTCCGGAAACTAGTGGTACAAGCGGAAAACTGGTGAATCTGCATCTCATAGAGAACCCATAAAAAGTATTTTTTCTATTTTTTTTTAAAGATAAGAAGTGAAAAAAGTGCATGTAGTAATATCTATAATTTTGTAATAATGCATTGAAGCAGGGCAATTAATTTCGCCATTTAATTATTTGTGAAATTTCTTACAATATGGTCTCACTATGTTGTGACGTTTCGCAGTGTGCCCATAGTGAAATAGTAAAAATAAATTAGGTGGCATTATTCAAATTCAACGGCCATCTTGTTGTTGATATTTGAATATGGAACCGGGACACGATTGGTGGGAGTTCTCTCCAAAGAAGGTCCTCTTCAGCGTTCCGGAGTGCCTCGCATCCATAGATGGAAAGGTTTGTACTGTTTTAGTCGAATTAACCTGGAAATGTCACTTGTCTATGGAAAGTACTACATACTTTCAGTATCGCCCTGGTGAAAAAAAGGCTACCATTCGGAATATTCGTTGCTTGAAATGGCTTAAACCTTGTTCGGTGACCAGATCTGTATAGCCAGGTACTTACCCGCCTTTCTCTTCCCTATATCTCTCCCTTGTACCTTTAACTTCATCACACGCAACGTAGAAATATTTCGAAAGCTGCTCACGAAAATTATCTCCGTCTGATATAATTTTTACATCAGCTCCACACGGGAGGCCCTGAAACAATTTCCCTCTGGGCCTATGTCATCTTTGGGGATGCTGTGTGGAGGGTCTTTGTAGGGAAAGAAAGTAGAGGTAGTTCCGGGAAGGAAAAAATATACGAGGGGTGGGTAAGAATCCGGGTGTCAAGTGTCCAGGAGTGACGGTGGATGAATCCACCGTCCCACTGCGGTGCAAGGCGATGGATCGAGGGAATACGGCTAGAGAGGTCAAAAGGTCTTCCTCCCCCAGTGTCTCCCGATCCGGCTCGCCACGCAGTGGATGGGCAAACGTATCTGCCGTTAATACCTAGCAAACCTCATCCCGTGAACCTGGACACCCCTGCTAAATCACCAAAGGTAGCGAACCACTTGGGGCGATTTATGGCTAGCCTATCCAATAAATAGTTCCCGGGCGGCGGTACCCATACCCGCCTCCCAAATTGTAATCTGACATGTCTAAACTAATTTCGGATGAAACAAGCTGGTCTCACGTGTAACCTGAATTACCACTTTTGTATTTATTCATAAATATACACAGTACATTAAATATAAGTTTTAATTTAATGTACTGTAATCTATGTAAAATATTTTTTGATCATAAGTATTTATTATTTTTCAATAATGTCTAAATAAAATAAGTGTGAATTTTTTTTTTAATATTTTAGTTTGTAAGACCTTATATAAATAGAAAAACTGCGGTATTTTTGTCACAAAACACGTCCTCAGATTTATTTTTAAATGATTTGATTTTAACTCAAATTTAAATTTTTAAAACTGTGTCGACTAGATTATGTATTGATTTATTTTGTTGTATGATTAAATGATTTGAAATTTGTGTTGTTTAATAGAATCAATCTATCGTTTGAAAATTGAACAAATCTGCCAACGACCAACGGTATAACCTTAGAATAATAAAAATACACTTAGTTTTTCAAAATTTTAAAACTGCGTGTACCAGATAAAATGACAATCTTTCAAAATCAATTTATGTTTTATTGTAAAAAAGAGTCAATACGTCTAGGATTTGATTTAAAAATGACTAATTTCGGGTATTCTCTGGTAATACCCTCTTAAGTAATATCGCCTGGGTTTTAAAACATAATTATGATAAAACTAATGAAAAGAATCAAACATTGGTTGACTAATAAAAACAAAAATGAAAGAGTGTGGGTGGAGAAAAAGTTACGTTTTAAATCAAAAATTATGTGCTCACTAAAGTTTAATAAAACGAAATTATTAATTATTGTGTGACTTTTTTCTGTTCCTAGGCAGAAATAATGTGACGTTTGTCGTACATATTATGTACCTGACTTTCTATTATTATTTTTAAGTGATAACTCAGCGATAAGGCTATTATTATCGCTGAATCAGATAACTGCACCTTTATTATTATGTATTTTAGATTATCAAATAAAAGCAAACATCCTCCTATTTCATTATCTTGATTCCGTTTTTTGATAATTCTGTTATTACTATTCTCATTGGTAATCTTTTATTTGTTTTGCAGCCGAAAACTTAAATAATATCGTTTTTTTAATTGCTGTTTTCACAAATTAATAACTCGAGCTATGTATAAATATATATACTGAATATTAATGAAACTTGTCATCGCTCCATTCCCTCTCAACTTTTTAAAATGCACGAGCTTGAATCACTAGATTGTACTTTCCGTGATCTAGAAATGGGAACTTTAGTTTATTTCTAAACAAACGTCGTATTTTCTATTAAAAAAATTAAAAATCTGTTGTCGCTGAAAGTTACTACTGCAGTAGATTGTAGAAGAAGGTTGGAGGAATAGCGCCAAATTGAAAATTACACTTTATTTAAGTAGAAAAAAATAGGAGGCATTAGTTTTTGACTGACCCTCATATATTATCAAACGATATACATATTTTCAATAGTGTCAAAATCCAAGAAAGGAAATTGGGGAATACGTTTCTATACACAAAAGCCACCCCGTTTCCTCTTGTTTTAATTTGCGAAAAATAACACATTTCGGCTCAACTACGTGATAAAAAAAGAATATTACCTATGCCCTTCAAACATATTTATCTGCTTTCTATCGATCATCATTAAAAGTTATAATAATAATATTTCGCAATTGATTGATTTTAACTCGAACAATCTTCAATTAGCGCTATCAATTTTATTGGCCAATATTTTTTTGTTGTTGTGACAGTTAGATTGAATATTATGTCATGACAATAATAATAGTGCTATTATTTGGAACGTTGTTATTATCATAATGATTGTGTTATTTAACCCAATTTGAGTCAGAATTGTTGTTGGTGTTTTTTTTTACAATAACTTCACACAGGCGGTCCTGAGGAAAATACTTTCGCTCAGAGCCTATGTCACCTTTGGGGATGCTATGTGGAGGATCTTTTTGTGGAATGAAATGAGTGAACCTAGCCCTCGTTCCAAATTATTCTACAGCTGAACTGTTGAACTCAAACTCCCTCTCTAAACACGATCATTTCTCAATTAGAGAGGTATTGTATAAATAAATAAAAAATTAAAAAATCTACCACCATAAAAAAAGAACAAGTCGTATAAACGATCCGTTCTCATGTAACAAATGTCAACGATATACAAAAGTCTAGCGCGCGTTTGGCGTGTTTCCCGAATGTGCACCATTGCCGAAGGAATCAATGACGCTAGTTCTTCGGAAATTCTTCCATTCCAGTAGAAACAACGTGGAGAGATTGGCCGTCTCTCCCTGTCGTTCAAATAGGTACCGAGAGTATAACAACACCGGTAATACATAATAGCAAAAATTTAAACAAAAACACAAACTAAAACTCAATTTTCAACAACCAAAATAAAATCCAAGATGAAAGAGCAAGGGGCCTACGGCCCGGTACTCTGAAAGCCATTATTCACAAGTCACATAATAGTCGTCGTTTTTATACCTGCTTTTCAATCACTGAATACCATCCACGTCGTAAGTATTGATTGACATAATAAATAGAGTTTTATAATTACATGAGATGGCTAATTAAAAACCTCACATTCTAGTGCATCTTGTACTGGTAGCTTACCGGCTCTATGTTATTTTATTTATTTATTAATTTGTCTAAGATCTACAAGATACCCCACATATGGACACTAATAATTTTATGCATAATGAGACTCGGCCACTTGCATGGATTATTTTTATTGGTTTCATGAAATCATGTGAATATTGCTTTGTTGCCTTATTCAAGTGTTGATAGCATCCATTCAAAGCTCTGGAATACCGTAACTCTGATTTGGATTCCTGGACATGTTGGCATCGTGGGTAACGACATTGCGGATTCCTTGACAAAACAATAAGCATCCAACCCCATTGTTACCATCGTAAATCACAATCCCCCATGTTTGGGCAAAGTATTGGCACATTGCTACTCAATCCAAGGATACAATCCCTCAATACAAAGGACTGTTTAATCGAAACCGTGGTTTCAACAATTCCCCCATTTTTTCAAAATTTAAAATTCCAGAGCAGTTTTTATACTAATAGTGTATGAGTCATTAGAAAAATGCATAAATCCTCCGCCTCGAAAAAATGGATTCACCCGAAATGCATCAATCTCAATTGAAATAATAAAATAATAAAAACTATTAAACTAATGTGGAAATGAAAATAAAAAAACTATTCTGCCGCAACAGGCAGAATATTATTTAATTTACGACGGCCTTTTAAATTAAAATATTTTAACAATTTATTTTGCTAGATTAAATATCATTTATTCCAGTATATACTTGCAAGATGTAGGTATGACTATTTTGTGTGTATTTGAATTAGACCACACATTCGCGAAACTGTAAACAGCGGTTTATGTGTTTATTATGAAGTATTAGGAAGGTAATATAGCATAATTTAAACCAATTAGGTCTGACTTTTGACGTAGGAAGAGAACAGGCGACCCTCTGTCTATTGAAAGCGGTTTCAAGCGGAAATTCATCATCACAGTACTGTGTCCTCTGTATGACCTTTAGAAGAGAGGCACGGTTTAATGGAAATTGAACTGAAACCACTTTATAAAAAGCACAATTATTAAAAGTAAGAATTTTTACAAAATTATTATAATACCTTTGCTCTTTTGTTGCGAGTTTCGTTAGACCTGATGTAATTTATCAATTAATTACATAAAGGTCAACGCATTGGATTGATTAATGGATGATTGATGATTGATAAGGGAGTGGAATCATTAAAATGGGTGTATTTATGTTTGAATCAATCAAAATGATATTATAACAAACATTTTAAAAAAATAATATTATCATTATGGACGACATAACCAAATCGTCATAATTTTGTAAAAATAGAAGTGAAAAAGAGAATAAACCGAATTGTATTACATTCCGTAGGTAAGCATTATTTTTATTTATTTTACTTATTCAGATCATATAACATGACAGTTTTAATGACATCAAAATACATAGCGACGCGAAACACAAAGCCGTTTGCAAAAGTCGCTGTCTCCTGGGGTAAATAAATTATAAAACATTTGTAAAAGTGTCTTAACTAAATACGGCAACAAAATATTCGACTCTCAAAACAAGCGAACCTTACTTGGCCGTATTTGAGCTTCGAAAATTTGTTTATGACGTGGCGAGCAATTCGCGCTCCCATGTAAAAAGGTCTATTAATTCAAAAACAGATTTTACTTTTAAGAACTAAATGGTGATATTACAATGTGAGATGCCTAAATACTGTCAAATTGAATCACATATCATCACAGCCATCTGGCCCCCTTCCGCGTCCCGCTATAGTTGGTTCGTACCCCTAACCTGGATGTTCTCGTCTACTAATAATATTCATATGTCTATGCGTGCACCCAATTTAAAACAAAGTGAATGTTTTATTTATTTAATTTACGTAATGTGATATCACGTCATCACCAAGTGTTTACTTTCCAAGAACGTAAGCTTATTATTTAACCTCTGGAATCAGTAGGAATGTCAGTGACACGCGAATAAAATAATAATAAACCAATTAATTATTACATATAAGACAGAATCATGTTCCGTACCTAAGGTAAGGTCGTACGACATTACAATGGGCCACTTACAGGAACTTTTATTCATTTTTTTCAGTTCAGTATTACATAGGTAGGTACTTAAAACGTTTACATTGTACCTAATTATAATAAAATCTGCAGAATAAAAAACGTTTTTACCTGCAAAATTGAAACACGACCAAAAATCTGTCGACGTCTGAATTACGTAGCATTTAAAGTAGTGTCCGACCGAAACTACTTTTTACTGCCGAAACCGAAACCGAAACTGAATTTCGGTTTTGATCTCAGTTTCGGCCGAAACCGAAACCGAAACCGAAACTTCCATATAAGGTCATGTTATCATGGGAAAAAAAATCAATCTTAATCAGTCAGCCTTTATTTTAAAGCCTTATATTAAACATCGACTCTCTCGGATATTTGAACTAATAATAAACATAACATAAATTGTCTCTTGGTATTTCAAATAAATTATTTGTGCTTTTTGAAATAATGATTTGAAATAAATATACCTACTTATTCTAGGTATACTGATTTGAAATACATATAACTACTTATTCTAGGTATATTTATTTCAAATGAACTCTTTGGTAAATAATATTAAAATAAGAAATGGTAGGTCTGTTATTTCTTTTTAAACGTTATTTACGAATAACATAAAAAAATAGATACAATTTTTTTTTTCTAATTTGTTTAGGTACACTAAACAAAAAATACTTTATAATATCTTACATCTTAAGAACAAAATAATTTCTTCTAAACTTTGGTCATTTTGTAAGGAACTCTTTTTAATGAAATTCAATAAAATAAAAATAAAAATTACCTGTCTACTGAGTTCAATAACTTTTCAAAAAAATTTTTATACAAATAATAATTATAGCCCAATTATTTGGTAGTTTTACCTGGAAAGTTTTCCGGGAGTTTTTGAAAATCGGTAATTTTATAGATTTCGATGTGCTCTTTTCGAATTTCAACATTGCCACATCGTATCTTTGCCGCTCGCTCCGCCATATTGGAAAAATGGCACCTAATAGAATTTTTTTGACAATATCTCCTTTCCGACTCATATTACGATAAAAATATGTATGTACAAAATTAAACTAGAGAAAATTTCCTACAATTAACGTACAAACATTTTTTTTTGGTAAAATCAATAATTTTGTACATTTTTACTACGTTTTTTTCGTATATTTCTCCAAAATATTTTACTATCCGACCGGCAAAGATACGAGTCGGCAAATTTGAAATTCGAAAACAGCCAAAAATTACCAATTTTCAAAACTCCCGGAAAACTTTCCAGGTAACCTCTTTTTTTCGAACCAAATAGCTGTACTATTAATAATACGGCCGGCGTTGTCTAGAGGTAAGGCTCTAGACTTACAATCCGAAGGTCGGGTGTTCGTACCCGACGTGCGCAAATAAATTTCATTTGATTAATTTGTGTTGTTTCACAATTAATTGATTGAAAATAAAATCTAATATAAAAAAATGATATAGTATATTTGCGGCACGTTCCGAGTGGAAGATACTCTCAGTATCGCCCTGGTGTAAGATCACCATTCAGAATTGAACTCAAACTAAAAAAAAATGTGAAGAGCTCCAATGTGCTGCAATCATTAATAATTTTAATGAATTAATTATTATCAGTATTCATAATTAAACAATCTCATATTATAAGTGAGAAACAATAATTTTATCAACTTTTTTGCCACAGAAATCTTTTCTCCGGTTTAAATAAATTTGACCATCAGCACTAAATAGTTGTTAACTGGAAACATCCGTCGGTGGAGCCGACAAGAATTTCACTGCAACCTTTGTCAAAGACAGAAATGGACTAGAATTCCAGTAAGAATAAATATCTGCGTTTCTTGTAACCTTTGGCTCTGTTAAGTAGGCTTGAATAATTTGCTCAACTTGTGTGCGATCACCATTATCCACACCAGAAGTTGCTTCCATTAAAAGTCATGGGCATCCCATAGCCCTTCTCCTCTTTCAGAAAACGCGATTCTAGATTATCAAGATAAGATAGCTGTGGGTCTCCAGAATTACAGCTTTTGCTCATTGTTGCACTAACGACGCCCGCGCACAATTATCAACTCCATCAGAATTCAAATATATAATTTTTAATCTGGGATTCAATAATGTTGAAGTAATCAGAGCAGGATGTCCTTTGACGTATGCAAATCAACAAGTCCTGACTGTCCTGACACGACTATGAGTGCTAACGCAACAAAATGACACTTCGTCGCTCGCAGCTCAGTGTACCGAACATATCCGATCGCAGCACGAAACCTCCCGAATTCAGTTTCGGTTTCGGCCGTAGTTTCGGCTGGATGGCAGCCGAAACCGAAACTAAACCGAAACCCATTTTTTTGCCGAAACTAGGCCGAAACCGAAACCGAAACCGAAACCGAAAGTTCGGTCGGACACTAATTTAAAGTGATTTTTTCACCCCCCCCCCCCCCCCTATCCTCCCCTCCACCCCTTCCAGAATTCTGAACGTAAGGACAACTGCACTTTAGGCTAATAATACCTAAATAGAATCGTCAAAATCGGAGTTTTGTATTCGCCATTTTTCTTCTCCAAAATTGGGCTGATTTTGTTACTAACTGACTCATAAGAAAATATTATGTCTGTACGTTTTGCTTTCTTTAAAATACGTAGTCTAGTTTGTATATATATACAAACGTCGTTCGTCTGTTGATGGCGCTCAAACCAGGCAATTTTAATGATTTTTGGAGGGTCCTAACATCTAAGATAAGTAACCTATCAAAAAAAGTAAATCGTACCTACCGACACGCTAGTAGTCGATATATATATTATAATAAAAAAAATATTTGCAGTAGTATCAAAATACTGAGAGGAAATTGGGGAATACGTTTGTATGAACAAACCGCCGCCCGGTTTCCTTTTTCTTGTTGGAAAAGTGAAAAATGTGAAACGGAAACAAAAAATCTTAAATAATGTCTCACCAGAATTAAACATTTTGGCGCTTTGTCTTATTAATATTTAAAATCTTCACTCAGCTCATGATAGAAATAACGGTGCCAGCTGAGAAATAACAGATAGAATTTGCAAATTATTACGCCAGAGGTCAAGGATTTTTGACATTTCAGGAAACTCATTGTTGCAAGGTGCTTTATTTTCCTTTAAACTTCTGAACTGTGAGTTATTTTTACATCATTGTTGTGAATTTCGAGGTCGTGGGAAATATATTTGGAATTATTCATTTCTAAGTCATTATCTGCTTATTATGTTTTCGTAGCGATAAGAATAATCTGATTTCTCTACGAACCCGCTAAAATAAAATAATAATATTGGCCGACGTACACTTGTACATTGTACGTAAATATAATTATTATGTTTGGGTAGATTCTTTAAATGTCAATAATACATTATTTTGGTTCCATGACAACTCAGAATCATCCAATTTCAACACCCCTTTGAAAAGTAATTGAAAGTTATGGAAAAAATTAAAAATAGCCAATAACCTAACCTAACGTAACTTTTTAAACCATTTTTTTCGTCACTTTTAATAACTTTTCAAAGGATGTGTTGAAGTTGCATGATTCTGTGTTGTCCGGTCATCTTTATTTTGATAACGTAAATTTTAAACAATAAATTCATTTGGCGTTAAAAATTATCTATTGGGCGAAAATTCTCTAAAATTATGATATTAAAAAAAAAAACAAAACCAAAATTCCATCTAGATATACCACTGAACCGAAAAACCATCAGAAGTGTGTTGTGGAAGTTGCCTTGTGCCCCTTTTAAACTCAATATTACCCGACTTCTTTTGAAATTGATCACACATTTTCAAATGTCGAAATTCTTTTTTGGGCAGATTTTATTTTTATTTTTAACTTAATGAGTTAAACCTCTATAATATTTTATTTGTGAATCTTAATATTTTAATTAATGAAGATTATGTTAGCTAAACTCGATCGAAAATCTGAAACAAAAAAATCATAAAAAGATACGGTTACATCTGAGACTCGAACCCGGGACCTTCGGCTTTCCGTGCCAAGGCGGTACCACTGCGCCAACGTATCCCTATCCGATTCGGTCATATTTAACTGTATCCATACTTCGACTGAGAATCACCAACATTATTTTCATTTCCTTAACGCATATAAATAAAATAATGTTGGTGGTTCTCAGTCGAAGTATGATACAGTTCAATATGACCGAAACGGATAGGGATATGCGTTGGCGCAGTGGTAGCGCCTTGGCCCGGAAAGCCGAAGGTCCCGGGTTCGAGTCCCAGATGTATCCGTATCTTTTACTGATTTTTCTCTTGTAGATTTTCGATTGAGTTTCGCTAATATTATCTTCATTAATAAAAAAAATAAATAGAAAGAAAGAATTTGTGAAACCTCGTCTAATTCATATGTAGGTACTATCAGCTGTCAGTCGGTCTATTATCGATTGTTTGATGTCAAAGGCATACGTAATTTATTTACGTCATTTTCCGTGCCCTTCATCTTCTGTAGGTCATGCTAACATTGTAGGTAAAGGTGAGGGAATACAAATATTGAAGGTTTTATGACCTTCTGTGACCTTCCTCTGTACAGCTTGACACGTATAACTCTGCAGGCAGCTAAAAGGGTTACGAGCTATGTTTTAAATACATAAGAAAATCTACATCAGTGACGCTATCAAAGTTATGCGTGTCAAATGTATAAAACAAGGTTTACCTACCATTTCCAGAAAGCATGTTTTGGCGTCATGAAACTTGCACGGTTTTTCTGCCCGAAATCTTTTATGCTTAAGTTTATGCATATATTAGCAGCATAAACTAAATAAGTCGAACGGTGAGCTCTAGCGTCATGAAATGTACATAACTATTTTAAGATCGCTGCATAATTTCAATCAAGAACTACGGAGATTTTAAGTACATGTCCATCTAATTTTCAAAAAGAAAACAAGATGCCACATTTTTCAACACAATTGAGAAAGCAGTATAATCATAACTCATAACTAAAACTGTTTTTTTTTTTTTAAATAGTATATTAACAAAATTGTTACGTTAATTGCAATTGCTACAATTTGGGAGGCGGGTATGGGTACTGCCGCCCCAGGAACCATTTATTGGATAACCAACACCTCTGCCAAGTTGTGACTTATCAGGGGTGCCCGGGTTCATGGGGATGAGGTTTGTCCGGGTCTTGGCGGTGTATGCATCTGCCCGTCAGCTGCATGGCAGGCTGGATCGGGAGAGACTGGTCGAGGGAGACATTTGATCTCTCCAGCCGGACTCTCCCGGAACATCGCCTTGAACCGCAGTGGGAGGGATGGATTCATATGTTGTCATTCCTAGAGATTTCGATCCCCAGATTCCTACCCAACCCGCATGCATGTTTCCTTATCAGAACTTCCTCTCCTTCCTTTCTTGAAATTACCCTCCACACAGCATCCCCAAAGGTGACATAGGCCCTGATGAAAATTATTTTCCTGAGGGCCTCCTGTGTGGAGCTAATGTAAAAAAAAATCATTTGATTATAGTAGAAAACAGAATTTATTTTTATTTACGGTATAGGGAATGGTAATCGCTGTACTTATTTCAACGATCATTAGTCTAATGGGTTGGTGTGGTTTGTAATTAAGAACTCCGATGTAACGTAACAACTTTAGATTTATTTTAAACTTTAAATATAACACACAATCAACTTAAATAATAATCAGAAGGATTTTGCTGGAACAAGTCTGCTACGACGAGAGTGGCGAAAATTGGAATGTCTTGTCGAAAGGTTACCCAGTTAGGCGATCCGCTCACTGAGGCAACTGAAAACTGCCAACTGGCAACTGTCTTTGTATGACAATGTGATGGCCCGCACGCTACACAATCACTCAAACACCCTTTGTCAATGGTAACGCAAGCGGTGACTCGCGACTCGCACTGCTGATTGCCCTGGTTGCTAGTTGCGAGCTGTCAAGAATAGAATCAAGACATAGAAATCAGCTGGTTTTAGTTTGTTTTCAGTTGCCTCGTCAGCGGAGCGCCTTAGGAATCCTGTGTTGCAATCCGCTTTGGGTTGCCTGCGATTAAAATTAGCGTAACCTATTTCTGTCAGTACTTATTCCTACAACGGTATCTAAATATTATTTATTATTGTACCGAAATTTATGTAAAAATAACTCAATTTATTGAGTCATTGAAAATATTAACATTGGCTAAACTGCGTTCGGGAGGTCAATGAAACCAGTCAAGTGATAAGGTCAGGCCATTTTCACCAAGAATGATTGATTCGTCAGGTGATCCTTGCTTTAATGATTGTTTCGTAATATCGATTGGACAATCAGCGTGTAATTGGTTTATAATTAGGTTAATTCATTTTCTATCTTTTTTTATTATATTGTTTGTGTTTTGGTTTTGAAAATAATTACGATTTGTGATTATTTCTTATCTGTTAAATGGAATTGATGGCTGAAACGAAAAAAAATATCAAGCCTTGTCATAAATGTAGTATCGGGAAAAAGGGTACCTACCCGCTGAAAGGTCGTCGAGGTGCTAATTCTAATTTTAAATAATTTTTTTTAATTAGAACGTCTGACCTGAAGAAGTTGTTTGTGTTATTTTTTTCGGTTGTCAACTAATGTAAAGAGCTGAAAAGACGTATTTGTAATCTTTGGATTTGAAATTTAATAAACGTAAACTAAAAATAATTGACCATTCTTACTATAGATAAAAAGGATATTACATAAATAAGTTTTAAAATATTAATACGTTTTTTTATTAAAGCCTTATATAGCTGATATTGCAATGACAAGCGCCTAAAATCTTGTGAAAGTGTAAGGCGCTCCGCTGACGAGGCAACTGAAACCAAACTAAAACCGAGTGGTTTCTATGTTTTGATTGGTCAAAAAGCTTTTTTAACCATAGACGAAGAACAATCAGCTGGCAGCTGGCAACGCAACGCAAGCAGTGACTCGCGACTCGCCCTGCTAATTGCCATGGCCGGCCGTTGCTAGTTGCCAGCTTGTTCTTCGTCTATGGTTAAACAAGCTTTTTGACCAATCAAGACATAGAAACCAGCCGGTTTATAGTTTGGTTTCAGTTGCCT
Organism: Limnephilus auricula; assembly: GCA_951813805.1. Taxonomy (NCBI): domain Eukaryota; kingdom Metazoa; phylum Arthropoda; class Insecta; order Trichoptera; family Limnephilidae; genus Limnephilus; species Limnephilus auricula. The sequence goes on from OX638403.1 coordinate 19,078,211, forward strand.
CGTCAGCGGAGCGCCTAACGCCGTTCTTCCATGGAACTGCTTTCAAGCGACGCGAACGCCGCTCGTCCATAATTATTAGTACCTTCCATACTATTATTAGTGTTTGTTTTGATTTAGTCGCTTGTACGGAGGGCGTTAGTAATTAATTTCCCCTAACATAGAGAAATAATTTTTCTATCGATTTGAATATTTCTACTCTAGGTGAATAGGTATTCACTAAATCTATTTAAATAAAGAAGAGTGCCTGTGACCCTGTAGAAGCCGAGTGGCGTGGATTTGATTTCTATACAAATCTACAGTTTAGTTTCGAGATTGATGCGCATACTTGACCTTCAAAACAAGAGGAAGGTCACTTCTGCTTTAGATTTGGAAAAACAATCCCCACCCCCTCTTCCCACCCTTTAAAGCAGAATTTTAATATTAAATTCTTGATGAAATTTTGCACACTTGACGTTCAAAATAAAAGGAAAATTGTCTATATCTGATTTCGAAAAACTCTGCGTAAAACCGGAGCAACGCCGAGGAATTCAGCTAGTACCTTATATTGAACATGTTAATTCTGTTGGTTGTGTGAATGTGAAAATTGGCGAATGTGAATTAGAAGTAAAAAAATGGAAATCGTTAAATGTATTAAAGTTAAGCACATTTTAAAATATTTTGTAGCTATCTTCGAGTGAATCGCAGATTTCGTAATATTTTTACAAAGTGTTCGCTAGTCGCTTGTGTGGATTTAGCACTTAAAATGTATATTTGGGTGGACCTTTTTATGTTAAATTATATAGAGCATCTTTACTATGCCGATTTCGAAATTCTGAAAAAAAATTCACTCCAGACTATATTTTGAAAAATTCCATATTTCGTTGGGTCGCATACGAACTTTTGTCGATATTTCGAATAAGAATCCCCACGGAAGGGTGCGACTTACTTTCGATTAAGGGGGTACTTGCACAATAGTCGAGTACTCCAATCAAAAGATTCGATTATCAACACCTTTCGAGAATGTACTACAGAAGTAACGATTCTTGAAACTTCAAAAGAAAAGATCTTTACCGACCTTGACCATACTTTGATAATGCGATAAAGATTTATTTTAAATGAACCCTCATTCCGTCTACTTTCTTTTTACGTGTATATTTTAATTATTAATAGAGACTGCTTTAATTGCGTAGGTATTTTCAATATACCTATGTAATCTCCCAACATAATAAAATAAAATCCTTGGCCATGAATATTCGTTTCATATCGCCCAGCGAGATTATGCCCCTACTTTTTCTGTATTTTTTTCTGAGAAAATTAACAGAAATCTTAAAATTAATATACGTATAATAACTATTCGCGGTGTGTACATTTGCTGCCTGTAACTCATACAATAACATTTCATGTAAGACTATCAGCGAGCACACGGTATTTTTTAAAATTATTAATAACAAAATAATCTCCAAGAGTTTTCAATTAATATTTTATGGCAAATATCTTTTTCAAATGTTCTGCCTAATCACCTTACTGTATAACATTATACCTCCAGTGTTATAATAACAATATTATTATATATGAAACAGCAATATTCACCCAAAATTGATTTATAATAAAACTCTGCACGCGAAGATAAAAAAAAACTGTAGCCATTCCTCGCCATTAAAAATTCAAATAAAGATTTCTTTGTTTTGAAAATTCTTCAATAAAAGGTGTGTTTGGTCGTGAGTTTCAGAATGTTGAATTTGTTTGGATTCTTTGTTATGACAATACGATCATTTGTACCTAGTTGGAAAATTCCACCGGAAAATACAATGGACTTTTCTCTGATCTATTGACCTGAACTAATTACTAGCTGAGTATTTTATTTAGCATTTCTTTATACCATGAAGAATAGAATTTCGTTTCAGTATTATAATCACTGATTCAATATTTGGATTTTATTTGTTTTTACCACAAATTGCTAACTTGTAACTAAGTAGTGCAGACCCGTGAAAAATCACGTGGTTATTATAAATAAATATAGGATTTGTTAAGCTGAAAGTATTTTAAAAAAATATTTGCCCCAGCGTTGCCTTCGAATAGAAGAAATTTACCCTCCGAAAATTAGTATACTTGAATTATTACGACATCTATCCAATGAGATTATAAAAATACAGAAAATTTTATATTCACACTAGTAATTTTTTCATTCTAAGAATATGTAGATTAACGGGCCGCTAAAGTATGTCCGCTGGACATAGTTCAGTGAAACTACACGTGTCGCCTCAGTAACGTTTCTTCTCTCTATTAATTTATTTAAGCATCTGTCAAACATTTGAACAAAATAAATACCCATTTTTAATAAATAATTATTGATTCATAAAATTATTTTGGTATCTACTTTGTCACTTGTCTTATATATGGTAAGCCCAACATTTGTACACCGTTGATATTTGTCACATGAGAACAGGTTGTTTTTACGACTCGTTTTTGAATCCAACAGCTCGGTTGTGGAACGATGTGCCGGCATCTGTGTTTTCGCTTTCCTACAACAAGGGTCTCAAGACCCGTGTTCACTCCTTCCTCTCCTAAAAAAGACCCTCCACACAGCATCCCCAAAGGTGACATAGGCCCAGAAGGAAAATACTTTCCTCAAGATCTTCTGTGTGGAGTTAGTGTAAAAATAATAGTCGAAATTGAAAATTAATAGTTAATAATGTTACTCATTATGCAGGAATATTTCATATTACTTACCCACGCACTAACAACCAAAATTAATATGTGTAATTAATACAGTTTCAGTATTATATTTGAAAATGTTGATAATTACTATTATTAGATTAAAATTTCGTTATTTTTATTACTTATGATACAATTTCAGTATTACATATCTCACATATATGTATCATGCCTGCTTTCTCTTTATCTATTTCAAATTATTAATTTTTTATTTAAATTTTTTATAGGGTATGGCTTTCACGATCGAGGAGAGGCAGGCTATGGGCATCCACGGGCTGCTGCCTCCTCGCGTGAAGACCCAGGAGGAGCAGGTGGAACTCTGCAAGCTCTCCATCAACAGATACGAGGATGACCTCAACAAATACATCTATCTCATGGGACTGCTGGTAAGAAAACAAACCTGATATTCTAATAACCTATTTTAGGGAATTGTTGTCTACTGGCCATCATCATCAGGTGCATCCCCGGGCCTCCTTAGACATTTATCTGTAGTCCTTGGGTCTTGAGAGGCAGGTTTGGGTACCGCCGCTCCTGGAACCACTCATTGGATAACCAACACCCCTGTCATGAATCACCCCAAGTGGTTGGCCATGTTTAGTGGCTTGGCAGGCGTGCTCGGGTTTATAGGGTGAGATTGTTATCATCCAACTGCATCGCGGGTTGGAATGGGAGAGGTTGGTTGAGGGAGACCCTTTGACCTCGCCAGCCGGTCTCTCTCGACCCATCGCCTTGCACATTGCACCTCAGTGGGATTCCTACTTTTGTCACTCCGGAGGCACTGACCCCCAGATTCCTACCCATCCCTCAAACCTTTTTCTTTCCCAGAACTTACTCTCCGTCATTTCCTTCCTCGAAAACACTCTCCCCACAGATGACATAGGCCCTGAGTAAAATTATTTTCCTTACAACCTCCTGTGTGGAGTCTAATTCCTCCTCGAAGTCAGTCCCCTCTTCCCTGTTCTGCCTCTGGGTCACTTCTACTGAGGCACTCACTTGGTCAATGCAAGGCTCATTATTTATTAGTATGTTTGTTTTACTGAATGATCATTCTGTATCTGACTGAGCTAAATTATATTGGAAAATTACTTGACCCGAATACATTCAAATAGCTCAGACCAGTGTATCTCAGATAGTGGGCTACCACCCAGCACTGGACCGCGAATGAAATTGTCAGGTCAAACACGTTATAAGAGCATACTGAGTGCGACACTTAAGCGACACATTACGATATCTGGACATCTTTCCATCCATACATTTTCTTTGGAAATATGTGATTCTGAAGTTGATTTTCTGGTTTCTGCTACGTAAGCGACACATTACGATATCTGGACATCTTACAATCCACACATTTTCTTTGGAAATATGTGATTCTGAAGTTGATTTTCTGGTTTTAGTTTAATATCTTGACATTTCCATAAGAGTAAACCATAGATGATAGAAACAAGGAAGACATTATTAGTATGAAACCGAGCATAGAAAAGTGTCCCCAACAACGTTTACCCATATTGCTGAAAATCACAATAGGGTATTTTCACAAACGAGGGATTCTGTTGAAAATGTATGGAATAATTAAAGATAATTTTTCTGATTTTAATCATCACACTAAAAATGTTTGTTTTTTAAGTTATCATTCAAATTTATTCATTTTAAAAACGCTCAAAAACCAACAAAACCAAAATGGTTCGTGATTGCCAATGACGCTTCGTAAGCACGTCATCAAACAAACAAAGTAGAACTGTCGGAAATTTAACAAGAACGGGCGACCATTGTGACGTCACACGTCGAAAATGCCGTTTTGGCGGGATTACAAAAATGGGCAACTTAGACTCGCTGTAGAAAATTTATTCGTAACATAAAAATAAAATAAAAATGCCATAATAATCGTAATTTTTTTAAGCTATAAATAAAAATGTCAAAATTCGCTATTGCTTACAGTGGAGCCCCGCCTTTTAAACCTACACATCAAATTCATTACTTTCATTGGCTCCCCCTGCTTTGACAGTTTGTGCAGTTTGGTCGCAATTTGATGACAGTCAGCATACTTCCATGCCATATCTCCCTGTGTTTCTATTATCTATGGAGTAAACTCACTGTAATAAACTTTTATCGTGATTTACTTTTATGGTTTTAAGCCTTGTTGCGCTACTTCCTTTTTTAATCAGATTACACATTTGTCCTGATGATGGAAGCTGTAACGCTGTCCGAAACGTTGTCTACAGAAGGAGGTAGTGTAACAAGGCATAGTTCCCCAAAAATAAAACACGATAACTAAAATTTTTTTGTCTTTAACCATCATTAATGAAAATAAATTGTTTTCAGGACCGTAATGAGCACCTTTTCTACCGCTTCGTGGGAGAGAATGTATCGACCATGATGCCAATTGTGTACACCCCTACAGTGGGCCTAGCATGCCAGAAGTATGGTCTGGTGTACCGCAGACCCAGGGGCTTGTTCATCACCATCCACGATAAGGGACACGTTTACGACATGCTCAAGAACTGGTAATTGAAAGTTTTAGTTTCGATTTTTGATTAATCATACACACATTATTTAGATTACAATCATAGTTAGAAGTTAGTATGTTTTTGCCTTGTTGTTAGGAGTTCTTGCTAAGTTATTTGACCTCCTGTTACATTTGCAATCATCACAAATTGAACTTTTGACATTTGAACGGTCCCCGTTAACCGCCGAGTGTAAGCATGTTTCAGCATTTGATCAGCCGTCAGCATAGCGGTCCTTGTTTTTGACAGTTAAATAGATTTTTAAAAACTGCATAGCGCATGATGGTAAAGACATTGTGAATTCTAAATAGTTGCATTGATCTTAGAAATTCCAGACAGAAACAGCTGTGCAAATTTCACAACTGTTAATAAGATGAATTTTAGCTGAATAAGAAATTAGATTTCAATGATTTAAAAACTTTTATCAAAAAATATTTTATTTAAACCAAACTTAAAAAAAATATCTGAATTCTCCACTGCCCAACATAAATACTCAACCAGAGAAATAAGCCAAAATATACAGGTTATTATTATTATAGAAGCCAGTTTGAATACATCCATTGTCCAGCTATCTCCAAATACAAAGTTTTGAGTTTATTTTTTTTTATTTTTTTATTTTATTGTTTATTCCAGATCTCGGGGAGGGTGGTGCAATCCCACGAGCTCCATATTATACATAGAACATATTATCAAATTAATATTAAAAAATATATATACATTGTGCGATACTGCACACATAGTAAAATAAAATTAATGCAGAGAAAAAAAAAAAAAACATGAAAATAAAGTTTTTTTTTTTTTTTAAACTATGACATCAGGAGTTGGCTCTATCGCTTGTAAATAGGACCCTGCCAGAAGTGCAGTGCTGCCATCACAAGACCGTTTTCACTCGTGGCTAGTAGCGTTCTAAAGCTGGTGATCCGTTTTTTGAGTAGTGCTCGGAATGAATAAATAAAGTTTATGAGGAATGCAATACTGGAATGCTCACCATAAATCAAATATTATTTACTTATTTACAAATATTGTGTCTGTGTTTTACATATTAAATATACTATAAAATAACACCGGGAGGCATAAAGGTCCTGTACATTAGTTTGACATTTTGAAATATTCTACTAAAGATCAAAAAAAAAAATATTGTTTTCACAAGTTTTTCTGCATTATGATTGATCTGATGGTGTTTATGAACAATCTGAGTATTGTACTAGCTGATACCCAGCTTGCGTTGCAATGCCACTTAAATACATAAATTGTTTCTCCCTGCGTGTCCTTTCCCATTCGTCCCCATTCCCCTTCCCCGCCACCTCTTCCCCACCCTCGTCCCCTTCCCCTCCCGCGTTCCATTTTCACCTCCCCCGCATTCTCCGTCCCCTCTCCCACTGTCCCCCTTCTCGCGAACCTCCCCTCTCACGAATTCCCCTTCCACCTTCTCCGCCTTTCCCCTTCCTCGAACCACCCCTCATTCATTTTCCTCCGCCCCTGCCGGAATCCTTCCTCCCTTCCGCCTTTTTTCTCTATAACAACTCCATAAAATACACTCATTTTTTAAACAACTCGCGTGTGCCCTATTGCAATTTTTTTTACAAATTTCATAACTCCATAACTCACCAATTTAAAAATATTGCTATATATAAACACACAGAGATGTCAACAACAACTCACCAAATTTTAATCGCAATCGGATGGATAGTGAAGGAAATATCTCTAAATATATCAAACGCGCAAGCTGTCAAACTTACTAAGTTAAAATAGTCGTTAAATTTTCTGAAATTATCCAATTTTCTGCGCAATTTTCTTAATTTTTCTTTGCATAAGAACCTTCTACAAAGTATTAGAAAACTTTGAAAAAAAAGATGAATGAATTAGGTAAATCTGAAGTTATGGCGTGACCAAGGGAAACAGGGATTCATTTTTATATACATATATATATAGAATATAGATAACTTTATACTTCACTCAAATTTCGATTTTTCAGATGACTAATCACTGTACAATTGACATATTTTGGGCAGAGAAATGTTCAATTTCGTGCTATGAAACTATACAATGTTCTACCAAATCAAACAAAAAATAACAGAAGTTAATACATACATACATTTAAAACTAAAGTAGAAACAAGGCTGAGAGAACAGAGTGATAATCAACTTGCAAATATTAGGAAGACAATGTAAAGACAACTAGAAACTAAAAACTACAGACCGCCTCAGAAAAGGAAACCCTAGTGGACTGTGAAAACTTTGAATTTATTCTTGTATTATGATTTATATTTACGTCATGTATACTTTGCTATAGAAATTAATAAAATTAAAAATTCAAGGTCGGATATTAAAACTAGTTTTTTTGAATTATTCTCAGGGGCGTAGCTACCGCCGTATCAGCCGTTTCAATGATGCGGGGCCCCCAGGCTACAGAGGCCCCTTACGTGTGTAAGGGCATTCATTTTTGCCCCCCAACTAATTTTGATACAGGACCCCTCCAAAGCACGCTACGCCACTGATTATTCTTATAATCATGCACATCTCGATACAGGAATACCCTATTGAGATGTGCAGCTTATGTTTTTATGTAATCCATTATTTTTTTAATAAATCAATGATTTTAACTGACTAAATGGTATTGTGTGCAGGCCCGAGGCAGACATTCGCGCCATCGTGGTAACAGACGGAGAGCGCATCTTGGGACTGGGAGATCTCGGAGCACAGGGAATGGGTATTCCTGTGGGGAAACTGGCCCTCTACACCGCCCTCGGGGGCATCAAACCTCATCAGTGTCTTCCCATCACACTCGGTAAGACCCATCATCATCTCCCCATAGGTGCAGTATTTCTACACTGCGGAGCCTCACAATTTTACTCTCACTCAAGAGTATCTTTCAGAATTAAACTGCTTCCGGTGCGGTCTCCCAATCAGTCAGCCCAACTTTTGTTCACGGTTGACACACATGAGAGTGGGTCATTTCTACGACTTGTTCTTGAGATCAACAACTCGGCTGTGGATTGATTTGCCAGCCTCTGTGTTTTCTGCGTCTCATTAAGACCCATGTTCACTTTCCTCTCCTCAAAAAAATCCTCCACACAAGCATTGAATGCCCCTCGACCAGTTTCAAGAAGGCATGTCTGTGCTGAATCAAGTGACTTCCTGAATGACTATAAGTTGACCTACTGAATAACCCCCATATGAAGAAGAAATAAGATGTAATATTAATGTAGGACTAGCCTGTTACTTTGTATTTGTTATTTATTTTATATTATTTCAGATGTGGGCACCAACACACAATCCCTGCTGGACGACCCACTGTACATTGGTCTCCGCCACCGCCGTGTCACCGGACAGGTATACGATGACTTCATTGACGAGTTCATGCAGGCCGTTGTACGCCGATTTGGACAGAATTGTCTGATTCAGGTAATAAACAAAAACATCATTTATTTTGGGGGTAATGATTTTAATTTTTGTAAAAGTATCAGAAACTTGCCTGAACTTAAGTTAAGTTTTTACACAGCCAGCAATTTGCCCGTAATTATAAAAAGGACTAGTAATTCGTAAGCAGATTTTATTTTGGATTAATAGAATGCGAGTTGTTCTGTATACTGTCAGATTCGTTTATTAACAAATCACGGAAAGGGAGACGGTCACGCCGCTTCCCCGCTCCGCGTACCATGGTTTGTTCCCCTTTCCCTGATTAACTGGTCTATCATTTTCAATGTCACATTTTGAGTAATTTTGGCCCTCCATCACTATTAGACATTAAATTAAAATATATGAATTTGCATATGCAAAATGCATAATATTTCAGCCCTTTTTTGTTGTCAGTGCATTTTTGGGTCTTTTTTCTACAGTAATGTATATTTCAGCCATTTTATTCTTCAAAATATGAACTGTTCAAATTAGAGATGGTCGATATATTTGTCTTTTTGAAAAAATGGGGTTATTTTTAGAACCAGTTCTTTATCCACACAATTGTCCTCGATCAGAATACTGAACCTGCACGAGAATCGAGAAAGCAGTAATTCCAGAGAACTGAACTTGTGATTGCACATAAAAACCGTTTTTATATGGCTATATAGGCATTGAATTCTTGCCCTATATAGGAACTGATGTCTCCTTTCTTTTAAATAAGATTTCACAGTGGCAACACTGACGCCCATCGTTCACGTAGCTATTTACAAGCGACGCTACCGCTACCTGTCATACAATTTTGCTAGTGCAGCGCCTAGCGGCGATTTCAAACACTAATAATAGTATTGAAAATACAGACGAGCGGCGATCGCGTCGCTTGAACGTAATTCCATGGAAGAACGGCTTGATACTCTCAGAGTTACAATATTTCAAAGTTGATTGACGTTTTATTAAATTTTTTCAACATGAAATCAAACAAATACAGTTGGTTCCTTGAATTACAATTTAAACACATCTGATTCCAGTTTGAAGACTTTGGAAACTCCAACGCTTTCCGTCTCCTGGCCAAGTACCGTCACAATTACTGCACCTTCAACGACGACATTCAGGGCACGGCGGCCGTGGCAGTCGGTGGCATCCTGGCCTCCGTCAGAATCACCAAGACCAAGCTGTCGGATAATGTCATCGTTTTCCAGGGCGCCGGAGAAGTGAGTAAAACACTACGTTTAATGGACAGAATAAATAATTTTGATGCCCTTCAAAAAATTATTGAAATCTACTTAACGATTGTACAGTTAATAAGCTAGTGTCGAACTTTAGCGTCGTAATCTACTCATTATAACCGGTAGTTGCTATATTTACTTCAGATTGAAAGCTACTTTCCTTTACTCCACATCAGAAATGATCCTCGTACAAGGGAATGGGTTGTTTTCTAACTGATAAGTAATGTTACTTTCAAATTATTGCCAAAGTAATCACTTCAAAACTGATGGAAAATTCCAAAATAATTTTAATGTTTAAGACCCGCCAGTGCAATTTAAATGAGATCTTCTTAGGCAATCTTTATAGGGCTGTAATTTGATGTACATAATCATCAAATTGTCGCAGAAAATTTTGTTTTGAAGAGTTTTAATTTTCAATGTACTATTGAAAATTAAAACTCTGTACATTAAAAATTAAAACTCTTCAAAACAAAATGTCTAGAAATTGTTACATAGTTAATGCCCAAGAAATACAAAAAATTGTCGCAGAAAAGTTGCAGAATTTCGCTGCACGCTTAATTCGCAATTTTTTAAAAAATAACACTTGGTTTCAGCTTCGTTATTCCGAGATACATATTTAGTATGTAGTGGGAAATGGTAAAAGGTACATTAAAGTTCCCCTTTTTCCAAAGTTAAAAAAATTCCCCTGTATTGACTGTTTTGACCAATCTGATTTTTGCCACAGGTTAAGTTTGAAGGTTAGGAAACATGCATAAATTATTAAAATAACCCAAACTAAGAATAACCTATTTTGTGCATGTTTTCCATCTCCCTAGATGTAAGTACATACTAGAGTGTTTTTTTGTTTTTTTTTTTTTAATTGCATTTTAAGCATGCAGCAGAATTCTGCAACTTTATCATTTTGGGTTCGTTTTCATGTTTGTCTAATGTGCTCTGAATTGGGAATTACCTTAGCAATTATAAATCTTTGCAGAGTTCCACTGAGCGTCAATAATCCCGTTCACGTTGAAAACCCCATCCGTTTTCAAATCTATGAAAATATACATACGTCAATAAATGTTTGCTTTTTAGTGTGATATTATATTATATGATATTTAGGAGTTATCTCATTATGACCAAGTTCGACTGTACTTATTTCACAACTTTTTAATTTCTTTGCTTTTATTACTTACTTACAAATTTGATGAATTTAGGCCTCTATCGGAATAGCCGAACTATGCGTGATGGCCATGAAAGCAGAGGGCACCAGCGAGGAAGAGGCGCGCAGCAAGATCTGGCTGGTGGACTCGAAGGGACTCATCGTGAAGGACCGGCCCGAGAAGGGGATCAATGAGCACAAGGCCAAATTCGCCAAGAACCATGCGCCCGTCAGGAACCTCCTCGATGTCGTACTCACCGTCAAGCCCAGTGTACTTATTGGTAAATGATTTTAATTATTTAATTTAACTCATTTAGACTTTCAACTTTGCAAAAAGTTTGTCATGTCGGGTTGATCTCTTGAAAAATGTGGTGTCCTATCAATTTTTTGTCAATTAGATGTTTATTTCAATGCTCCGTGCTTAGTAGTTTATGATAGAAATGATATAGCTAGCAAAAAATAGTTGCCCGATATGGAACCTAGAAATGCAGAGAAATAATTATTAATTTGTTTTTAGTTAGACATACAAATAGATTTTTACTTATGCAGTTTTCCATAAAAAAGGGAAGTTTTGAGAAAATATTAAGACACACAACAGAATGAAATACTGTAAATTGTTAGACATCCTTCCCGATATTTATGTAAAGAAAGAGTGTAAAACCTCCTTCATAATTCAAAATATTGTCTGTTGTAGGTACCTACTTACATTTAAAATCTAGAAGTACCTACTAATGAGAAAGTTAGTCATTTTTGAAATTAAATCTTTGAATTGAACTAAACTACATACTGGTGAATAATTTGGGTAGGAGGAGAAGAAAGGGATGTTGTATTAGGACCAGGAAATGGGGCTGGGGTTGGAGCAGGACTTGTTGCTGGAGTAGGAGCAGGAATAAAAGCTGGAGCAAAAATAAGAGACGGAAATGGGGCAGGAATTGGAGCTGAAATCAGTGCAGGAGAAGAAGTTGGAGTTGGGGCAGGAATAGGAGCTGGAGTTGGGGTAGGAATTGGAGTTGGTGTAGGAATAGGAGTTGGAGTTGGGGCAGGAATTGGAGTTGGTGTAGGAATAGGAGTTGGGGCAGGAATAGGAGTTGGTGAAGGAAAAGGAGTTGGGGCAGGAAAAGGAGCTGGGGTTGGAGCTTCTTTGGACCCCAATATTGGGCTTGGCACTCAAGTCCATTTAGCCAAATTGGGTAGGTGACACCATAATTCAAAATAAGTTATAATAATTATATGGAATCTGAGAGATTATTGAAATCTGGTAGCATATTGGGTTTTGAGCTGAGCAAATCCATTGTTTCAAATCAATTATTACTTTGGTCCATTTAGAAAATACCGGTTCTGTAAATGTATGCGACACAGTTCCAGAAATTACATTTTTTGAAGACGGCTGTTCCTTACAAATATGAATTCAAAAATTCAAGTCGTAGAAAATAAATCATGCAAAGAAACAAATATCGCCCAAGTTGTAGCAAATCACATTATTTAAAAAAAAAATGTTGCATCAAGTATCAATAAAAAAACTGATACAATTAAAATCTTTTTCGTTGTTTACAAACAATTGCTTGGCACTGCCGCCTATGCTTCTATGCACCTCATATTCTTTCAGATTCTGTTAGCCCATTCGCAAGCTTCTAACAATACAATATTTAACTGATTGCGTCATGTTATTTCCAGGTGCTGCCGCTATTGGCGGAGCCTTCACCACGGAGATCCTCGAAGCCATGGGAAAGAACAATGCCCGCCCCGTGATCTTTGCCCTCTCCAATCCGACCAGCAAAGCAGAATGCACAGCCCAACAGGCATACGAACACACTGATGTGAGTATTCCAATTTCATATCCCCTCACATGATCAATGTAATAAACAGACTAGCCGACCTGATACTTCATACAGTGTCTACGACCAGTAAAGTGGCTACTATATTTTTCAAGTGGTGTGTTTTCTATTGTTATAATTTTCAATACTAATATATAGTTATAATAATCAATACTACTCTTCAATATAAATATATCTGTCTAAATGCAGTTAACTGAGGGCTTGTTGTTGAAACGATCCATCAAGTAAAATATGTATGTATTTTTTTATTATAATTATTTCTGGCTTTCACCCTTCAAGGGTGTTCTAGGCCATCATTTAAAATTATGGAGAAGTGAAAGGCGAATTTAAATATTAATTTTATTTAAATGGAGAAATTTCAAAATTATAATGAATATTGGAGTCGAGTTCAGACTTAGAAGAGATGATAGAAGAGTTTAACCTGTTTAGAGAGGGACAGCCAAAAAATATGTGATCTAAAGTTCCCACTTCTAGACCACAGAATGTACAATCTGGGGAGTCAAGGACGTGAATTTTAAAAAGGTGAGAAGGAACAGAACAATGTCCGATTCTCATTTGAATAAGTGAGGAAATTTCTTTTTTGGAAAAATTGGGGAATTGTTGAAACCATGGTTTTGATGGGATAGTCCTTTGATGATAGAAAATATGTATGTATTAAATTTTGTGAAATTTTACAAGGATATTTAACAGCACATTTATTGTTAGACTGGATATGTGAGACGATAATACTTTACCCATAGTCACTAATATGGATAAAGAGGGATATAGATAAATCACTTATATGGCCAGCAGTAAATGGAGAGGGAAATGAGGGGAAGCTTTTTTTTTTTATAGAGAAACCTCACAAGAGTCCCAACTGCTCCCTTCTGGAGCCAGTGAGACTATGGCATCCCCAATTGGAGTATGTTGTGAGGCTGAAGGTAAGTGGGGAAGGGAAGGAGATGGGGAAGAGGAAGGTGGGAAAGTACCTGGCTATTCAGATCTAGTCACTAAACACAGCTAAAGCCATTATTAAGCGATGTTTCAATTCTGAATGGTGGTCTTACACCAGGGCGATACTGAGAGTATCTTCCACTCTGGTCTATAAGTGTCTCAAATAATGTTCCGGCTGTTGTGGAAGTTGCTTGCCCACCTTAGAAGCTTAACAACCGCCCTCTCTTCTTGTCTAATATTTTAATGTTTCGCTAACCGTGCTGCATTGCAGAAACCTGTATAACCTAATCTAATAATTTCAACTCATATGAGAAAGTTTTTTTAGCCATCTGACCTCTAATGATATTATCAAGTTCTAAATTATTTTAATACTGGATGTACTTTGCAGGGAAAAGCTGTGTTTGCATCTGGATCGCCCTTCCCGCCTGTCACGTACAAGGGCAAGACCTACCACCCTGGACAAGGAAACAACTCGTACATCTTCCCCGGGCTGGCACTGGCCATCATCACCACAGGGATCATCGACATCTCAGATGAGATCTTGCTGCTGAGTGCAGAGGTAAATCATCTCTGTTCCGCTAAAATCATTTATCCTAAATACATTTAGGATGAAGGTTATTTAGGAGTGATAAGCTTGGTTGACTGATGGTGTGGAGACCAATAGCGCAGCCTTAGGCATAAGGAACTGGAAGAAAACAGCAGGAGACCGGCAGGAGTGAAGATGTCTTTTAGAGGCGACCAAGCCTCTCCGAGGACTAATGAACTTTTTCATCTATGGTGTAATGCATATTGAATGCCAAAAAAAGTAATAGATAAAAAAAATAGATAACCTATAGATCAAATAACTTATCTAAGCATGTGGAAAAAAAAACCTATAGATCAAATAACTTATCTACGCAGTTGGCATAGCTGGTATTTGTGTGAATTATGAAGTATGAATTTTAAAATTAGTTTATTCATAGGCCTTTCTATTGACCACATGTAGGAGTTATGATTAACTTCTTGTTCGCCAGTTATTTAAAAATAATTTTTCTGGATAAGTATAACTAGCTATTCTGGAGAACTAGTTATGGTAGGTAATATACTATTTTTATAGATTTATAAATATATTTTTTCTTTTTAAATGGTACAATTTACAAAAACATCATTTTGCCAAAACAAGTCAGTTGTAACGAAAATAGAATCAGCTGGCGCATTGCGAAAATTTAGCATCAGCCATCAAGAAATTTAGTTTGCTATGATTTTTTAAATCGTTTTCTGCAAACTATTTCATATTTCTGAAATGATGTAAAAAGTATTTAATATTGTTTTTTATTATTTCTAGGCACTGGCTGAACAAGTCTCCGAGGATGATCTCGCCAAGGGCAGTATTTACCCGCCAATTGAGAATATCCAAACCATATCACTGAAGATCGCAAAGAAGGTTGCCGAATACGCTTACCAAACAAGTAAACAATTTTGTTTCTATGATTATTATGTTCAGTTTTGTGGTCCATCAATAACTAACTAACTAACTAAGTAACTAAGGTAAAAAGTGTAATTTCAAAATATTGATTGTGCAAAAACATTGTTTGGCTCCATCTGGGCATTCACTTTTGAATATCACCTGAAACTATTTCAACAATCAAATCCAATCCATCATTTTGAAAGAGCAGGGGGCAGGAATGGATGCTGAGTATGCAAAATTAGCAAAACAGTCAATTACATTGTTTGGTTGTTGGATGATTGAAGCAACAGTCTTTGATAGAATGATTAATTTGTTTCCAGATAAGGCATCCGTCCGTCCCGAACCAGAAGACAAGATGGCGTTCATCAAGGCGCAAATGTACGACTACAACTACAGTCCTGCTGTTCCTCCCATATATTCATGGCCCATGTTCTAAACTCTTAACATTCTATTATCACACACAAATTATTATTATTATAGAAAGTGTTCTATGTCAATGTTACCAATACCAGATCAACAATCTTGCGTAAGAAATTATTTGTCATGTTTCAATGTTCGTAAAATCATTATTTAATTTAATGACTTTACTGTTTTAGGAATAAAAAATTTATAAAGTAATGTTTTATATCTATTTTTTTTATTATTCCATTTTTGTTTTGTATTAATTAATGAATAATAATAATTGTGAATAATGGAACTGTGATGTATCTAATACCACAATTTGAGAAACAACTTGTTAACTTTTGTTAGGAACAATGTCAATCATTTTCAAGACATTCTCCATACTTTGAAATTTTTATAATAATTTATTTTAACTGATAAGCAATTGCCCCCAAAAATAATTTAATTAGATATTAACATCAATCATTCCGTAGGATTAATATTATTTTGTTTTTAACCAAATTAGTTGTATTTTTGTATTATACAACATTTGTTTGTGGTCTCAATAAGCAATAAGTCTACGGAGTTCAAAAATGTTACCAATTGATGTTGTGGATACATAATAATTATGTAATGTATACCGCCTTAAAAATATATATCATGCAAAACAAGAATTTGTCCTTTTTTTAACCTCCTCATAACATTGCCGATGTATGTTTAACAACTTGAAAACTAGGGAATAGAGGTCTAACCATCAAAAACATGCTAAAACTTCATATTTAAAATTTGGGAAGCGGGTATGGGTACCGCCGCCCTGGGAACCATTTATTGGATAACCAACACCCATGCTATAGGTCACCCCAAGGGGTTTGCTATGTTTGGTGACTTAGCAGGGGTGCCGGGTTTACAGGGTGAGGTTTGTCTTGGTATTGACGGTGAATGCGTTTGCCCACCTACTGCGTGGCGAGCCGGATCTAATATAGACCTAATTTAGACCTCTCCAGCCCGACTCATTTGACCCATCACCTTGCATCGTAGTGGGAGGGATGGATTCGTACATTTGTCACTCCTAGACACATTGTTCCCCAGATTCCTACCCACTCCTCTTACCTTTTTCCTTCCCAGAATTTCCACTCCTTCCTTTCCCTTAAAAGACCCTCCACACAGCATCCCCAAAGATGATATAGGCCCCGAGGGAAATTTTTTCCTCAGGGCCTCCTGTGTGGAGCTAACGTAAAAAAAAGAGATTCTATTAACCTCTCAGACCTCGGGTTAATTTTGTCAGAAGGTCAAAATATTTCCGCTTTTTCCATTAACTCCACACAAGAGGCTTTGCAGTAAAATCCATATAAATTGAATATTTTTTAATGTACCTATCCGAAAACTATAAATTGTTTTTGAAATGTTATGAAATATCCTAATTAATTTTATAATAACAAAAAAACATATAATTTTTGAAATATAAAAATTTTGAATGCAAACATAAAGTTTAATATTTGGTAACCATGTGAGAATAGCCGGGTACTTCTCCACTTTCCTATTCCCCATTTCCTTCCCCTCCCCATACTGAAATAACCCAAATTCTTCATCAGAAGTAAATGGAATAATACAATTTACAAACTTATAATCCTAACAAAATAAGCCACATTTCATCATGGATAAAGTATTTTTTAAACATCAACTCCACACAAGCCAGAGGAAATTAAATTCCTCAGGGCCTATGTCATCTTTGGGGATGCCGTGCGATGGCTTTTTTGTTTTAGAACATGCGATTTTGAATATGGGTCTTAAGATGGTACCCGGGTCACGAAGAAATATGAAAAATAGATTTTACTAAATTGTTGCCGTCACTGTTGCTCTTACTCCACCGGATATTGAGTGGACTGATTTTCAATTTTTTTTTTACCAACTACATAAGTAAAAACTATTTTATGTCTGTACGTTTTGCTTTTTTTAAAAAAACATTGTCTAGTTTGTATACTGAATGTCTTTTGATGGCGTTTAAACCAGTCAATTTTATTGATTTTTGGAAGGTCATAACATCTACAAAAAGTAACTCATCAAAAAAAAAAAAGTTCCGACACGCTAGTAGTTGATATCTATTTTATGTAAAAACAATATTTTCTCTAGGGTTAAAATCCAGAGAGATAAATAGGGAATACGTTTGTATGGAAAAATCACCACCGGGTATCCCCTTAAAAAGTGTTGTAGGAGAGAGGAAAAATGTAAATCTTTTCACAGTCAAGCTGTTTATAGGAACGACCCCTTCTCATGAGATAAATAATGTCAATAAAGTATTGGCGTGTTTCCGGACTATGTACTGGTACCGAAGGGATAAATGACACTAGTTCCTTGAAGCATCTTCCATTGAAATACTGGTATGGATGAGGATAGCATTCCCACCTACGCGTATGCTCTAAAAAATGCAGTTTGTTACAACATGAGAATCTATCAAATGGATTGCCCGTTTCTTCACTGAGTCAATGTTTTTACATTACTTAGTACTTTGGGGCTCCAGTCCAAAGGTGGCTGCCAAATTCAACAATGGTTAAACGTATGTAATGGTGATGTATTCAAAGTATGTAGTATGCACAGCAAGATAATATACCAAAAATAATATTTAATAGCTGACATGTACCTAAGTCAGCTATATGTGTGAATAGTTTGGAGTGAGGTTGTGAATTCTACTGCACCTGAAAACTGGGTGTAGTTTTAAAGTAATAATTAGTTAGTTTGTCATATTATTATTAAGAATTGAAAAAGTATTTGTTTCACTTAATCGCGCCATGTCTTCGCCGGACGTCGTCCACGTCTTCTACCATTCACTTCCAAGCCTTACATTACCTTACTTACATTTTACCATACATAAGTATTTGTTTCACTTGATCACACCATGTCTTCCTCGGGTGCCCCCCACTTTTTCCACCTTTCACTTCACTCACCACTGAATACCATTTTGTTACTGTTTATTGTAAACTACATTACATCGACTTTAATTCAACTCCGTACCTGCGTCATTCCAGTGCAGAGATGATGCGTTAAGTGTTCATCGGGCGTCCTCAACTTTTTCTACTGTTCACTACTGCTGCATACCACATTGTTATCTACTGTTAAAAAACTACATTATATCGCCTTTAATTTGACTTCGTATATTATACCTGTGCGTGCAGAGATAATGCGTTATTCCTCGGGCGTCCCTGACTTTTTCTACCATTTACTACTGTATACCACTTTGTTACTTCTAAAAATTTACAACATTTTATCGACTTTAATTCGACATGTATGTGCATAAAGATAAACATAAATGCAAAGAAATCATCTCAGATTTACCAAAAAATTATATACATATATACCTAGTAAAAACTTTCAGACACCAACTGGATTCAAGCCAGTGACGAACTTGCGAACGGCCTAATGCGTTTTTTCCTTAAAAGTGTCTGTACGAGCGAACCTTGTTAAAAACATTTTCTACAAACCTTGGCCCTAACCAATGAAAGATAATCTGAAACTCTTGAATCAGCTTATTCTGTTAAAAGTATGTGTAGATAGTGTGGACGACCGTCCGTGGTCGAGTGGTAAGACACTTGACTCCCATTCGGAAGGTTGCGGGTTCGAACCCGGCGTGCGCAAATAAATTTTATTTGATTAATTTGTGTTATTTCACGATTAATTAATAAAAATAATATATGTTATATTTGCGGCACGTTCCAGAGTGGAAGATACTCTCAGTATCGCCCTGGTGTAAGACCACCATTCAGAATTGAAACGTTGCTTAATAATGGCTTTAGCCGTGTTTAGTGACTAAATCTGAATAGCCAGGTACTTTCCCACCTTCCTCTTCCCCATCTCCTTCCCTTCACCACTTACCTTCAGCCTCACAACATACTCCACAATTGGGGATTGCATAGTCTCACTGGCTCCAGAAGGGAGCAGTTGGGACTTTTGTGAGGTTTTTCTATTAAAAATTAATTTTTAAAAAAAGATGCATACACTCATAGGAAAACAATCTGAAATAGGTTGCAGTTATATTGTTTAAAATATTTCACGGTTTTACGCTATATTCTACTTCTTGTATATTCTTAAAATTTTTCACTTTTATAACTTTTGGTATAAATTCTATGTATTATATGTAATCCTCGATAACATATTATTTTATAATCTATAAATCTATGTAATGTATAAAACCCTATGGGCATATGACAACAATAAATAAATAAGCAAACCAAGTCTTGCATTTCTATTTCTGAATTTATTTTTTAATAACTCCTTGACACTCCAACCAGTCAGATAGCTGTCATATAATGCAAATGCCAGCCAAACCAGCGCCATCTGATTTAAGCTTTCTAGATTTAAAAAAAGTCATACCTTGTAACACTAAGATTTAGGTTAAGAAAATTAATAAACATGTGAACTGAAATCAATCTGATTAAACTTTAATAAACTGTTGAATGTGTGTGTAATTGAGACTAATCCTTTATATTTTATTGTAATGATAGCATGCTATCTCTTACATTTAGACATGTGCGGGTAAAACTTAGATGAGGATAAATTACTAAAAATAAAAGAATTAATTAACCATTCTTGAAATAATTATATTTATTTTAAAAAGACACACAATGGAATGATAATGATCAATTTTTCTAAACATGAGACTCATTATGAATTTTAAATCTAGGGTCTTGTAAAAAATGACGACGGTAGTCGCCATTTTCATGGTTTGCAACTGAGAACCGAATCTATAATAGGAAAGACATTTGGAAGAACTAAAATATCAAAAGGGGCGCCAGCTCAGTTAGATATATACTGAACACATTTATAAATTAAAAACAGTAATTCCCTAAGAATTTATCTAAATTACAATCTCATATCGGAAGCGTTTCTTATGTGAACAGGCTGAAGTCCGCCTGCTGGACACTCGACACCTGGCACGACCAACTCTCACCGGCTTCAAAACCCAACTGCTGGAAGCGTTTAAATTGTGAACTAAAACCTTTCCACGAGAAGCAAGCTAATATCTCTGCACAACGAACGGCTGTAAACCAAATCTCATAGGCAGATACTTCCGTGAAATTTAACTGTTACAATCTAAAAAAAAGTCAAATTTCCAATCATCATTAAAAAATGGTATTGTGGCGGTTCCTAAATACATCCTAATTTCTGCGCTGGTAACACCGCGACGAGTGCAGACGGGACCTCAAACGGGGCTCACTCACTGCAGCCCCGAACCCAGTACGTTAGTTTACACGTGCCGCCACCGTGAACACCTTCCGTTCAGTTTTTTTCGTTGTTTGTTTTTGGGGTGTTATGCCGTGTTGTGCTACCTCCTTCTTTAGCCGACGTTTCGGACAGCGTTGCAGTGTCCATCATCAGGGCAGATCCGGCAGATCCGTCGATGGCATAACACCCCAAAAACAAACAACGAAAATGCTTTTGGCCGTGAAAATCAAAAAACGTATCTTCCGTTCAGTTGTTTGTTTTTGGGGTGTTATGCCGTGTTGTGCTACCTCCTTCTTTAGCCGACGTTTCGGACAGCGTTGCAGTGTCCATCATCAGGGCAGATCCGTTGACAGATCTGCCCTGATGATGGACACTGCAACGCTGTCCGAAACGTCGGCTAAAGAAGGAGGTAGCAGAACACCGCATAACACCCCACAAACAAACAACGAAAATGCTTTTGGCCGTGAAAATCTAAAAACGTACCTTCCGTTCAGTATCATAGGTTTGTGTTATTTTTTATTATTTATTTTTACCTCTGACAATCAATAATAATCGATAAATAATGTAAGTGTATTCAATAAATCGATCAATGGTAATTCGAGTCTTTATTAAATACCTCCATTCACAATGTTATAGATTCAGCTACGCACATACACATACGCACATACTACGCACATACACTTCCACATCATTTACAGTATAATTAATACCTATGCTAAAAACTTTAATATTAGTGCCTGAAAAAAAAGTCTAATTTTCAATCTCATTTATCTTCATCGGCACGGGTTTTAGACCACTTGCACTATATATAGGCCGTAATTATAAGCACAAACTTTTAATTATGTTTTTTTGAATAATTACCGTGTTTCCCTCTTTGATCTTCTTCTAATGTGTTAGAAAATTTACTCTTCTTGGCAATTACTGTTCTAATTGGTCTGTCGCTAATATCCAAAGTATTCTTAAAAAACATTTTACAAACTCGAATTTTCATTTCCCTCAAATTAAAGTAATATGCACTATTCATTGATCTGTGACTATCTTCTCGTACATATCGGTATTTTGGTTGAATGGTTTGCAAGCACGAAGAAATAAAGTGTCTCTGTTTTTGAAGATCGCCCAACTTCCAGTACGCTAAAAATATTTGCTGACGTTCTTCTTCCGTAATTTTGGTAGAACATTTCAATATACACTTTTCAGTGCACGGTGGCTTCATCAAACGAGGATTCATTATTTTCTTTGTTCTGGTGTTCTCATAACTTTGTCCAAAATTTCTCAATCGTTTTGCAACATTTTTTTTCCACTTGCCTTCATCACGAATTCTCTTTCCACCCTTCTTTACTGAACATGTTTTTATTTCTTGGCTGGTGGAAGGTTCAATTTTGAACAAACTTCTAGAAGTTGACACATTGTGCAACTCTTCTTCACTGCTAAAGTGGCTTCCCTCTACGTTCTGGTAAAGAAACTGTAAATCTTCACTATCTGAAATCAGAATCAATTGTAAATGAATAAAAATATGATATCTAGTGATTACCAGAGAAATCAAACATTACTTTCTTCCTTCGAAAAAATAAAACTTTTTTCACCAATTTGACTGAAATTCTGGTGCAATTTTATCAAGATAGGTTAAAAAAAACAATTTCCAGTTCCATCCCAAAGATTGATGAAAGACAACTGAAATTAAATGTATTAATTTCAGTTGTTGGTGCATTGGTGTATGGGTAAGTAATGTAAACCGCGAAATAAGTAACATTATTCAAGAACGAACTTTTAATTTTTTAAAAGGGAACTACAAATAATATCAGACAAGCATAGACATATGAATATTACTAGACGAGAACATATAGGAGAGGGGTAAAAACAAACTATGGCGGGTCGAAGAGGGGCAGCGCCGGTTATACATATCTATAAAAAAAATAAAAAATTTATGCAATACGTTCAAAATAAATTAATATCCCGCCAACAAGAATCAAGAGTAACTTGTCCAAGTTACCAGGCAATATCTATGACACTGGACAAAATAAGAACATCATAACAAAATATAATATAAAACAGGAGGCAGTTTAAGTTCAGAAATAATAATATTCCGATCAGTTTTTTTTTTTAATTGGATTCCTTTTTATCTTTAAATGCATGAATATAAATCGAATTATAACCTAAAATAACAGCTGTATGGTGCCAAATCGCGCGCGAACATAAAATAACGCGGCGAACGCCAACGAACAACGAAGGCATAAATTGTAACGAAGGGTTTCCTTCGCGAGCAGCGATCAATGAACCAATCACAATGTTTGTTGAATTTCGAACGATACAATGGTCGTAAGAGACAAGAAGGAAAAATAGGTCTTACGTTCGTATGAAATATATCGTATTTGGAAAAAAATTCCTTGACGTAAGTCAAATCCGTATTTCGTTAAATTTTAACCATCGATGCGCGCGCATTAGGTTCACGCATATGGAAAGTGAGTGTTGCCAGCGCATACTAATAATTCCGTATTACGAGTAATTTTCAAACGATTCGGGGAATATTTTAATTAAATTTTAAAACAATATTTATTTTATCACGGCGCCCCTTCGAAGTTGGCGCCAGGTTTTTTGCACGTTTTTGAACGTATGGCAGATCCGGCGCTGAAGAGGGGTGAGTTGACTGTGATGATTAGTTGACTTATTTTGTGATTAAGTGATTCGTCATTAAATCAATCTGACAGTATATAGGCATCTCGCATTATAATGTCACCATTTAGTTTTTAAAAGTAAATCTGCTTTTGAATTAATAGACTTTTTTACATGGGAGCGCGAATTGCTCACCACGTTTTTAAGTCGAAATACGGCAAAGTAAAGTTTGTAGCTATTTTCAGAGTCGAATATTTTGTTGCCGTATTTAGTTAAGACACTTTTACAAATGATTCATAATTCACTTACCCCAGTAAACAGCGATGAGCACACTCGAGAAATGCCTCACCATGTATCCCGATCATCTCGCTGTCATAGTATATTTTGATTATATGATCTGAGTAAGCTTAAAATGTTGTAAAATAATCCTTACCTATGGAATATAATATTGGGTTTATTCTCATTTTTACTTCTATTTTTACACGTTTTAATAGCACGAGCCACCATTTTTGTCGTGTTATTTCGTAAAATATACTGATGAGCTCGATGCTAGTCTACACAAGAATGATGACGTCACATTTCACACGAAGCTATACGCGAGCTCAACCGGCTCCAAATGCAACCGGTATGGGGAGGGAGAAATAATACGCTTTTATCACTTAGGGCAGGTCTAGTAATATTCATATGTCTATGCAGACAAGTAATAAAGTAGGTACCAAAATAATTTTATGAATTAATATTATAATAATTCTTTATTCTTAAATGTGTATATGTTTTGACAGATACTTAAGAGTGTTTTACCAAGAATACTGGAAATTAGTCATTTTTAAATGAAATTCTAGACGTATTGACTCTTTTTTACAAAAAAACATAAATTGATTTTGAAAGATTTTTATTTTATCTGGTACATGCAATTTTAAAATTTTGAAAAACTAAGTTTATTTATAATATACTAAGGTATACTGTTGGTTGTTGGCAGATTTGTTCAATTTTCAAACGATAGATTCTATTAAACAACACAAATTTCAAATCATACAACAAAATAAATCAATATACAATCTAGTCAACACAGTTTTCAAAATTTTAATTTTAAATAAATTAAAAAATAAATCGGAGAACGTGTTTTGTGACAAAAATACCTCAGTTTTTCTATTTATTTAAGGTCTTACAAACTAAAATATTTCAGATCGTAGAAATGACCCGTTCTCATGTGACAAAAAATGTCAACCGTGTACATATGATGGGCTCGCGTTTGGCTTGTTTCCCAACTATACACCGGTGTCAAATCAATGATGCTAGTGCCTCGGAGCATCTTCCATTGAAATACTGGTAGAATAAGGACAGCATTCCCACCCGAAGCCTGTGCTCTAAAGATTGCAATCCGTTTGTTAAGACGTTGTTAAGAATCAATCAAACGGACTTCTGCACAGAGTCGAGGATTTTTTCAGGTATTGTGCAGCTCCAGACCAGAGGTGACTGCCAAATTCATCCGTAAGGAATACTTGCCATTTGTACAGGATTAGCAGTTGTGTATTATTAAAGCATCTGCGGGTCCTGTATGGTACGCCCAAAATGTTCGAAAAATCATAATTCAATGCAAATAAAAAGTGATATTTTTTCAGCACATTTATTTCACTATTAGGTATACAGTTTTATATTACATGAAAAACATGTTTTTCAAACTCAAGTACAGTGTGGTAACAAGGATTCACTGTCCAATGCGAATAAAAATAGAAGTATGGCTGCTCTTCACGGTTATTTTTTTATTTTTGTTAGAAAAAAAAATTCTGGAAATCTAAATGGCAAAAAAAGATTTTACAGTAAAATAAGGGAAAAAATTAGGAAGGTGGCAATTTTTTTTTATAAATATTCTAATGTATGATAGTCCAAAAAACACTGGCCAATGCAAAGGAAAACATTGCACTTGTTGCAATACGAAGAAACTTGCTTGCTTTGCTTACGTGCTATACAACGTACACACCTTTTTCGACAGCGTCGACCCGCACTGTTCACATTAGTGGTTTCTATAAATAAAAAGTGTTTGTTACCGTCTAGTCTGTTATTCACAGGAAGAGCGTCATTAATGGTGGGACAGGTCCCTCTGGGTACTGCCGAAGAGGAACAATGACGCACTGTAATAATATTATATAAGTATTAATTCCGGTGTGTGGGGAGGTTAGTGCAGTCCCACACATTCCATAAAGTGCATAAATACATTGGATTATGAAATAGGAGAGGCAAACAGAACCCTTAAAAAAATTGGCGTATTTTGTCAGAGGCTAAAAATATTCCCGCTTTGCAATAAAATCCAAATAAATGGAACATTTGTTAACGTATTCGAAAACTAAAAACTGTTTTCGAAAGGTGATGAAATAGGCTTTCAATTTAATATATTAAAAATTAGTATGTATTTTTTTAAATAATTTTTTTTTTTGCGAAAACTTTAAAAAGTGTTCAAAATGGCTCACTTTAGTTTTTTCTAACTAAAATTACTGATAATGAAAAAAAAATAAAACACATACTTATTTCATTAGATAAATGAATTATAAACCTTACTGTCATCTCACTTCTTTTCGTTTCATATAAAAAAAATTCTTAAAAAATTCACAAAGTTCCATAATTTTTTTTCAAATTGCTCTCGGAAACTTTGGTTTCAGAAAGGGGTAAATTTTAATTTTTTTGTGGTTTTCTTTTAGATTTGAATATATAGTTTGTTGTATTCTCTTTCCGATACCGTTTAGATCACATTTCTGACTATGATAGTAAGGGAGAAACAACGATTTCTGTGAGACCTATGTGAGCTGGGACAAATTTGGTCTCCTGTGATTAAACGGGTTAAACTCGAAATTTCATTCAGTAGTTTTTTTTTTTTTTTTGGGGTACCTATACTTTTATTGATTGTTCATATTGAAACTTGAAAGCACTTTTGTTTTTTATTGATTTTCCTCATAAATAAAGGTTACAATTTTAAATTATGAAGAATAATCTTATTTGTATATCGTAATTTAACCTTCACTTCTTTTAAGTTTTTCGCAAAACTTCAAATTTCGACTATATATGCAATATGAAAATAAAGCCTTTAGGGTACTGTGGCTATTGAATGTGAGGGGCCAGTATCCTTCTCCAGTATGCCTCGATGCCAGAGGCTGGACTTCCAGGTGAGAATATTCCCGGAGATGTTTATCCTTCACCTCTTTCTTGCTACCCTGGATCTTATAAGGGCTGCAAAACTCTGAATGGGAACTAAAGCTAAAGGCGAATTGCCGCTTATAAGGGCTTCATCCCGAGTTAGCCATGTAGGCGACGGCTGGCTATCCGGTGGCGATACATAGAAAACCTTCTGCACTTCTTGTCTCGGTGTAACGTGACAGGGACAGCGCTATATGGAGAGAGGAAGATAGTATACTAAGCAATAATTTCCTGCACGCTACAGAATATATATTTAACGCGGTTCAGAATTTTTGGATCGATTGTTTTAATCACCTTCTTTTTTTTTAAATAATTTTATTATGTATGTTTGAAGTGTGCTATGAAAGGGTGCTTTAGAAATTAAATACTGTACAAGTATTGAAATATGTTTATTGATAAAAAAAAATAATAATATTCAACAGATGTAATTGGGCCAATACATTGGAGGAAATATCTTATCAAAAAGCAATGGTATCATTCTCCACAGTAAACTTGTTTTATTAAATAAATTTTAATTATACAATAGCTGCTACAGGTTTTACATTAGGTTTTTACATACAAGATTTAAATACTAATCTTCCATTACAGGTACATGTACATAATATGCTGTAGTAAGTATATTACTATACTGTTCTAAAGACAGCCGCAAAACCAACAAGGTTAACCACAAAATAATACTCAATTTGGGTAATGGGTATGGGTTCTGCCCCCACAGGAACCATTTATTGAATTACAATACCTCTGCCATAAATCACCAGAAGCGCCAGATACACTACATTTGGTGACTTTAAAATAATACCCTAAGCAATTAACCACTGGAGCGACAGAGCAATTAAAATATTTTTTCTCAGATTGCTAAAGGAAATTTTTCCACCCACATTAAAAAAATCATACCTCCGAATTTGAATATGAAGACATACAAACTGATTATAGTTCTATGTAGCCAATGAATTCCCCTAACTTTTGTCTATTATCACATATTTGTAGGATTTATAAAAAAAATATAATTAAATCTTTAACCTTAAAATATTTTAAAGAATCTAGGGAATATTTATTTTGTTATAAAGCAATTCAAGGTTTTGGAAATATTGCCATAATGTGGCAAAAAGCGCTCGAGTGGTTAAAATAGCTATATTATCATAGCACAAAAAACAATACTAATCTCATTTATCTTTATTTGTGGTCCGGCCTCAATTATTAGCTTAATCATTTGAATGTTTTCTTGAATGATTGCCATGTTTCCCTCTTTGGTCTGCTTCTAATACGTTAGAAAGTTTATCCTTCTTGGCAATTACCGTTGCAATCGGTCTATCATTAATATCCAAAGTATTCTTAAAAAACGTTTTACAAACTCGAATTTTCTTTTCCCTCAAACGAAAATAAAATGCATTATTCAATGATCTATGTCTGTGGCTATCTTCTCGTACATATCGGTATTTCGGTTGAACGGTTTGCAAGCAAGAAGAAATAAAGTATCTCTGTTTTTGTAGATCGCCTAAGTTCCAGTACGCTAAAAATATTTGACGACGATCTTCTTCGGTAATTTTGGTAGCGCATTGCAATATACACTTTTCAGTGCACGGTGGCTTCATCTGACGAGGACTCATTGTTTTCTTTGAACCGCTGCTTTCATAACTTTGTCCAAAATTTCTCAATCGTTTTGCAGCATTTTTTTTCCACTTGCCTTCATCACAAATTTTCCTTCCACTCTTCTTTACTGAACATGTTTTTATTTCTTGGCTGGTGGAAGGGTCAATTTTGAACAAACTTCTAGAAGTTGACACATCGTCCAACTCTTCTTCACTGCTAAAGTGGCTTCCTTCTACGTTCTGGTAAAAAGGGACGTTCCAATCTTTACTATCTGAAACCAGAATTAATTGTAAATTAACAAAATATGATATCTAGTGATTAATTACCAAAGAAATCAAACTATTATTTTGCTTAACTTTCTTAAAGAAAAAACTAAAACTTTGTCATCGATTTGACTGAATTTTGGTGTCAATTTATCAAAATAGAAAAAAAAACATTTTCTAGTTCCATCCCAAAGACTGATGAATAGAAGGCGTCCGCGCGGTGGCTATTACAGTGCCGTACTCAAGGTAAAAACAACTTCATCATGTTTAATCACACAAAAAACACATAGGTACATATTAAACACTTATTTTTAAACCGCCTCCCGGTTTTAGCATGCGTGAAGTTAAGAATGTTGTTAACATTAAAAATTTACTTATTATAAATGACGTGATATATACGTTTAATATACGTGTATATTGGGGATATCCTTCAACTGCTGTATATTATTCTAAAATTTACACCAAACGCGCGCCTAACATTTGCACACAGTTGACATTTGTCACATGATAACGGGTCGTTCTTACGACTCGTTATGATGTCTGTTTTCTGCCGGTATGTCAATGGAAGATGCTCCGACAATCTAGCATTTGTGATCCCTTCGATATGGTTGTATAATTGGGAAATTCGTGTCGCATGAGAACGGGTCGTTTCTATGGCTCGTTCTTAAGTTCATCAGCTCAGCTGTGGAACGATTTGCCGGCTTCTATGTTTCCTCTCTTCTAATACTTGATCTCTTCAAGACCCATATTCACTCCTTCCTTTTCTCGAAAAACCGTTTACACAGCATCCTTAGAAATGACATAGAGTCTATGGAATAAATATTTTCCTCAGGGCCTTCCGTGTGGAGTAAATTTATTAAAAAAAAAACAAAGTTCTTTTATGTTAATACCATACAAGAGTCCCAATAGCTCCCAACCACCTGGAGCCAGAACCGTTGTGAGACTGAATGTTGTGGGGAGGGGAAGGAGATAGGGAAGTACCTGGCTATTCAGAACTGATCACTTAACACGGCTAAAGTCATTTCACATAAAGTTTCAATTCTGAATGGTGGTATTAGGTACACCGGGGCGATACTGAGAGTATTTTCCACTATGGAACGTGCCGCAAATATACTACATATAATTTTTAATGTTTAAATATAAACACAAATTTGTGAAAATAACACAAATAAAATTTACATGTGCGTGCTAGAATATGAACCCGCGACCACCATATTGCTAGCCAAGATGACAAAAGTGTATTTCTTTTTTAAAATATTACGATAATTAATTGGCAATGCTAATTCCAACTCAAACTTCAATTTCCCCCTGTACTTTTAAAAGGATTGTGTTCACATAAGATATCTTGATAAAAAGTCTCTTTCTTTGCAATATGTTTTCTAAAGACGAGAGAGACGTAAATAACGTCATTATCATTTCTACATAATCCGATAAAGAGCGTATCATATTTCATATTCCAGCGAGTGATCCGTAGCTAGCAAACAGATTTAAGTATTTTTAGCGCAGAAAGGGTAAAGAAGAGTATACGAAACAAGACGTTTTTTAGTGAGAATGAATTTAGCCTCTTCGAAAAATCTCCACTTATAAAAGTCACAGTTTTATCACTGCAGACATTAACATCGCACTAGGAATGAACACCTGCAGTATATAGACCTCCCGCGTGTGGTACTGTTACATCGTTTTTAATATATTTTTAAATTTTACTTTGGTGAATTCTTTTATACTTGATATTATATTTCATAAAAAGGACAATTGATATTACGCAACCTTAAGACTGAAACGCTAATATATGTTTATGCACAAAAAAGTGTTATTTGTATGAAAACTAATTTCGTTATAAAAATTGAATATTAGTTCATACTAGGTCCCTCGTGGTTTATACCAGACAGCTGCAAACACTACACTGTGTCTAGAACGAATTTAACCCGTTAAATAACGATAATTTAATTGTTTTGCCTTTAATAATGAGCGGTTCTGGGATTTCTTCATTTTGCCACCGCCATCCTCCTTCTACTGATGAAAGATAACCGAAGACAACTGGGAATGATGTAAAATATCGACCGTCTCTGATGTCAAAAGATTTGGCAATTTTTTGATTTACATGGTGGGTCCGCAACTTTCAAGTTTTCATATATTTTTATTTTCATATATATTTCTGGGGATTTATATTATTATCCTGTGGGGGGAGGGGGAGGCTCTAAATTTAGTTTTTTCTGCCCCCTAAAAACACTGCCCTAATTACGACTGAAATATGAAAAAGGATGAAAGTAGACTGAATGCTGTAGAAACGAGATCCCTAGAGCATGTGTGGTAAAACCATGTATGATTGTGTGAAAAAAGTGGAGATCCACAAATAATGCAAGGCTGATGTGTAAGATTAAGAAAAGGACCCCCAGACAGTTTGGGCATGTAGAGCGAATGAACGAAGGAGCTTAAGGAGAATAAATGACACAAATGAGAATGGTAAAAGAAGTCGGTGACGCCCGAGGAAGACATGGCACGATCAAGTGAATCGGGCCATATCAGAAGTCAGGAATAATAGAGGAGAATTTGTAAGACGTTGTATGAATGTGAATGAGGCAAAGCGTGTGTGCCAAGACTGAGCTGTTTGGCGGTCCGTGCTCTTTGCCTAGGGAAACGGCTTGATGGTTAGTTAGTTATGTGTTGGTTGTATAAAATATCATTATTATTGTAAATGTTTGTTTATCAGTTGTATAAAGGGGTTATCCTATGTATATTGTGTAAAACTTATTTGAGCATTACTAGGAGACTATACACTCTGAGAACTAATTTCTTCACTTGCCGTTAACTGTTTATTTATTTATTTTCTCATGTTCTCCATAAAACGGTTATACACCAATGTCATGGAGAAGATTATAAATTACAAAGTACACAAGGACAGTTTTGATATTTTGTGACATTGTATCAAAAGATAGTTGCTGAACTGCCTGTAAGTGACATTGAAAATGTCGATGGTCAATGCAGAATCGTTAAGCAGTTGAATCGCTCTGTTTATTGGCGCGTTCTGATAGGCAGAAGTCCTCACTTTGGGAGCATAAAAAAGTTCAATCCAGTCATTTATTTATTTTAGACCAGTCATCGACATGGAATATAGATGAAGTTCTTGAAGTGCTGTTCTGAGATTGTGCAGAAGAAGTGCTTTGAGCAGTGATTTTCATTGCCTGTACTGTAGCCATGTGAAGGTGATGCCATTGGTGTACTATTTTCCATATATGAATTATTTTCAATAACGGACATTATCTCAATTTTGGTTCTCAATTTCACAACTCTTTTTATAGTTTTTATTTTTATCGATCATTTCTTCATTTCATTTCAGCGTATGATTCTGCTATGTATATTTCTAAGGGTTTTTTTGTATATATGGAATTTATGCATATACGCTATATGCATATTCGTGCGCAACACCAACAACTTGCTTCTAAGGTAGTCCCAATCCTTCTGTTTTCACTATTTTCATGCAATTGTTAGGCACCAGTGCTGAGTAGAGTGAATGTGCTAGTAGTCAGCCGTTTGACTAAAAAGTGGTTTTTGGCAAATCGTTTTGAGTTTAAATTGGAAAAAATGGTTTAGAAAAATACAGATTTGTTACCTATCACCTATCCCCCTCCTTTCTCCCGCAACTGACGCTCTCTCCGACTCTGGTATACTGTCCCCTTCTTTCATAACATTATGTATTAGTGATGTAACAAATGTTATTTTTTCGCGAATATTGAGATTTTTTTTAATTTTTGGCGCCAATTATGTATGGCTTAACGGCTCACGTTTGCACGAGACTCGTTCCGTTTTCTTCTTGTTCCAAGAATTTCATTTGTCGTCTGCTGATAAAGTAAAGTTCGCGAATGCGAATATTCATCACTATCATGTAGATATATATGGGTGTACTTCTATATTTGTAGACATTATTTTTGTAACAGTCCTAATGATGGTACGGAGGTACCGAAACCGTTAAATAAAAATAAAGTGACTTAAAACAAAGTATTTTCTTTTCATTTATTTAAAATGTCAAGTCACAATATGTTTGCTTCTTTTGAAAAATTGAATATTTACATTATAACTAAGATTAATTGATGACTGTGACTTAAAACTAAAACTTATAACTAGTGACATAAAACTAAGACTATTAGTGATTTAAAACCATACAAATTTAAATGGTCGAGTGGGTATTTATTATTTATTACTTATTATTTACTCTTATTCGTATTATGACATACAACTATCTTAAAAACTACACATATTTACGACTACGTAACAAACTTTGTGATATAAGTGCACTTTTCAGGTTTCCATAGCAGTGCAAAAAAAAGGTGCTCCAAAGCTATGCAACCTAATGCCTTGTTCTGACTGGGAGAGTATTTTAGTCGAGTAGCTAATATATTAGTAACTAAACGTGTCCGAACACCACAATTTTAGTGGAGTAGGCTAGTCAGCTTTTTAGTAGATTGAATCCATTTGGATCTATTTTTTCGGCGAGTAGAGTCCCCCTCCACGCGTCCCGGACATGCACAGTTCATTCGTAGGCGCAGACCGCGCAATATGTCTTCCCATTGGAGCGAAAATTCTTTATTTTTGCGACTATTAATCTATTTATGGGACCATGACCATAGTTTATTTATTTTCATCACACTAATTTATTCTTCCACTACTAAAATAATCATTACAATCAGCATAATTAGCATATTTACTTTATTGCATTGCAGCCCGTCATGTCGCGACGCGTCGCTTACTAATAAACTCTACTTGACAGCAGTGCGGACACTTTTTGGTGAGTCAAGTAGCGAGTTACTCCCCACTCGACTTACTAATTGTCAGTTCAGAACAAGGCATAAGGGCTGGAAGCCAACCAAGAACTCTTCTGTATTCAAAACATTTTGAAGGGTTTTTTTTATTATGTATATACCTCACAAGAGTCCCAACTGCTCCCGTCTGGAGCCAGTGAGACTATGGCATCCCCAATTGGGGTATGTCGTGAGGCTGAAGGTACGTGGGGAGGGGAAGGAAATGGGGAAAGTACCTGGCTATTCAAATCTAAACATGGCTAAAGTCATTTTTAAGCAAAGTTTCAATTCTGAATGGTGGTCTTACACCAGGGCGATACTGAGAGTATCTTTCCACTCTGAAATGTGTCCGAAATATTCCGTACATTATTTTTAAATGATTAATTTGTGAAAACACAAATCAATCAAATAAAATTTATCTGCGCACGCCGGGATTGGAACCGGCGACCTCCGGAACTGTAGTCAAGAGCCCTGCCCCTGGACCACGGCGGCCGTCAAAATTTGGCCGTGTTCTATCAACAGAACTTTGAATGTAACTCGATGGATGAAGCATTGCCTATTTAAATAACATCGTAATATAATATGTATGCAAGTATAATTATATTTATATCAGGCCATGGAGTTAAAAAATACACAACAAAAAATACATACATATTATGAAAAATAATGTATCTGCTTTTTCGAAAATTGATTATTTGCTACATACCTACATATTTACTACATACTTACCAGAAAAAACTATTGTGATTAAATATAGTACTGTACAAATAAAAATGTGTTTTATTTATGGAAGTAATAAATAATAGTTGTTATTGCCCCCAAGTGTCAAGCCACTGAATAATAACATTGGAAATGGTCCGGCCATCTTGGCTGCCATTTTTATACTATTAGGACAGAACATTTCATTAGTAAGCCAAGTGCTCTTAGATATTTTGTTCAGTCATTGCAAAATATCTGGAAATTAATAAAAATCACGACATTGTAGGTACTTCCTACTAGCGATGATATGGAGCTCCGTAACTGAAACTATTGGATATCTGAAATAAAAAAATATCCGTAACCGTAACCGATATAAAAGTTTTGGATAAAGGCAGAGTCTAAATGAGAGGTTTTTGTTCGTTTTGCCCGGCCGAGCCGTTACTTGTAACAAAATAGTCTCCCCCACACGTATAGTTCGGAGCGGGACGTGCCGCGCGCATTTCAGGACGCCGCGCAGAAAAGTCTCACAGTGAACTGCGCTGTAAACTGTTATCTTACTTTCGGTCTTTACTTTTCTGCACGGCGGCCTGAAGTGGGGTTACTAATAAATGTCAAGCAAATCTTTGTGCACATACCTTCATACATATCACAAGTGGCTAAAATAATTATTATTTATTTGACTGTAAAAACATATGATAATATGGACTAGAAATAAAAGTCAAATCTTGCCATTTGTATTTTGCTTTAATAATTTTAAAATTCTAATATCCGTATCTGAAACTAGCGGATAATCCGAAATAATTTCATATCTGTATCCGAAACCGGTATATTATTATTCCTATGTCCGTATCGGTATCCAGATCTGAAATTTCATATCCATAACATCCCTACTTCCTACAGCTATCCCAACTGACTTGAATGTGTATCTGTTCTCGTCAATCATATTTGTAATACTTGATATGGACTAAAACATGATTAGAATTGCATTATCAGAAACATGATTAGTTTTTAATGCTGTTGGATTTTTTCACACTGTGATATTAATTAATTTAGAGTATTGACAAATTTAATATTTTTAAATATATTATAATACTTATGCATATCAATTAAGCCTTGGACAAACGCGAAGTTCATATCAAAAGATACTTTATAACACAATAGCGCTCGCCATACAGACCCGCCACATGTAAAAAGATGTGCTAAGTGCGGTTCGGGTCTTCGCTATTCTCTGTAACGGCTAGCTGGGTTAGAGGAAGAAATCTTTTATAAAATAGTGACTAACTAACCATCACGCCGTTCTCCGCAGGGGTAGGCAGAGAGGACGAACCGCCAAACAACTCAGTCTTGGCACACACTCCTTGCCTCATTCACATTCATACACACTTTTCTATTATTCTGACTCCAAGTATCTGATTCACTTGATCGTGCCACGTCTTCCTTGGGCGTCCTCGGCTTCTTCTACCATTCACATTCGCGTCATGAATTCTCTTTATACACTCCTTTCTTCATTCGTTCGCTCAACATGCCCAAACCATCCAAGCGTCCCTTTCTTAATCTTATTTATTACACTCACATCAGCCTTACATTCTTTTCAGATCTCCACATTATCATACATGGTTTTACCACATTCGCCTCAGGCATCTCATTTCTACAGCATTCAGTCTAACATGGCGTCGGTAGAAAAGATATTGTATTATTAAGTATCTTTTGATGTGAACTTCACATCAGTCCCGTGCATTTATATAATGAAAAATAGATAGCCATATGAAGCAGAATTACAAATAATGGCAATGTTTTTTTCCATTCATACCAACGTAATGAATTTAGTCAAATAATATCATAATACCACCTTGACCATACTGCTTCGTTTGGCTTCATGTGCTTGGGAAACATAACAAAAACAAAATAAACAATTTATAAACTGAATGCGGTTTGTTTATTTATATTTTTTAATTCAGTATAACATTTGGGAAACAGAAAATAATATTTTACTATGAGTTTATACTAATATTTTACTACATATTTACAAATAAATATTAATACTTTACTACGTATTTTATATAAATATTTTACTACATAAATATTAATTTACATTACTATAAATATTTTACAATCACGTGTTTGGAAATCAACACTTATACACAGTATCCTAAAACTGGTGGTACAACAGAATGTTTTTTAGCAGAATGTAGAACGTAAACAATTTGAGCATTGTCAAAAAAAAATATATATCAAAGCCGGATCTACGCTCTAAAAGACAAATATGCAGATGAGACTGTGGAGACCTAAGAGTATGGATATTAGAGAGACGGCATGTGAAGTGTGCCCGCACGCTCCAAGTGTGCCTTTTCGAGAATTTTACTTAATAACTCAGGTACTGGCCATACGTCATTCCTATGTCTACCTACGTTAAATTATCGTGAAAACAAGCTTATGTGTCCAAGCGGTTAAATGGCTGACATTGGCTGCTGTTTTTTGGTCGTTTAATACGTTCCGACATTTTTACGATAGCAGCCATCTTCCATGGTGACAGCCAATGTCAGCCGTGTGGGTAAAATTCTCGAAAAGGCACACTTGGAGCGCGCGGGCACACTTCACATGCTGTCTCTCTAATATCCATACTCCTAGGTGGAGACAGTTGCAAGCATAAAAATTCATTACGGTATATGGAGACGTGCACACAAGACTAAGTTGGAAGACTGGTTTCTTATTTTAGAATTTGTAGTAATTTTGGAATAGTTTTCCAACTCTCGCTGTAAATATGGTCTCTCGTCTGCAGGCACCCTTATTCCATAGAAGCCAAATATTTTGAATTTGATCAATTAAATCCAACTTCAGACTTCCGATTCTGAGGCACATTCTCACTAGTTTCCAGACACTGCATAATAAACTAACCATGCATTATCTCAGAAATGTTATACCAACCGACAAGCCATTCAAATAAATTCTAAAACAATTTTACAAAGGCAATGATGAAAAATTTGGGGGGGAAAAAAAAAAGGGGGGGGGGGTCAAACAACATACTTTACGGAATTAATAGGTTTTGGTTACAGGACATGTCATAACTCTTTTACTATTTGCTGGTAATAATTTCATATTTGCGACACATTCGATTCGATTGTAACACGTTTGACATTCTTTTAATTTTCATAGTTCACGAATGTACTATTACCCCCAACTAGAGACAAAAAAAATTTGTAACTAGCATCTTTTTTGTTTAGTTAGGCTCTAAAATTTATTGTATTTCTATAGCAAAATCAATAATCTAATCATAAAAAACGAATTATTGATAGAGCACAATCAACCGCGTGACTTGTTTGAAACAAAACTGTCAGTTTCGTATGCAAAATGGCCTTGATTTGTTGTTGCCAGTATTTTATGTGTTCGAGGAGGTATTCAAACATTGAAAGTAACTTCAATTTGATTGAACTAACTTCAATTCACATGACTTGTGCATCATGTAAGGTGTGGTAAGCGGGCTTCTTATCCCACGAGGGTGGTTAGTAGATTGATACTGCAGACCTGCAAAATTAAAAAAGTATATATTATTGATTTTTGAAGCTTTTAAAATGAAATGTGAAGAATAAAGACGGGTTGTTTCGCAGAAATTCGAATGCCACATTATAACAAACGCCGTTTTTTTTTTTTTGTTTACATTTAAAAGGTCAAATTCTAGATGCATTTCAGCTTTCTAACAAATTGTAATAAGCTGACAAGCTTAATGGTTGTCTTCTGCTGATCACAATTTGTTCAAAAGTGGAAATGGACTTAGAAACGGCACTTAACGGGAATCTTTAAACTGTCAAAAACAAAATGGCGCTGAATGGCCATTTATAACTGTTACGTGAATTTCTGCAAAACAACAGTGTCTAAGAGGAAATTTTTGGGAATCAAATCATGGACTGAAGAGATAATGGTATTTTTATCCCATTCTGGATTGAGATATCAGCAATGGATAAGTGCTGCGATCTCACCTAGAAAGGCGTTTACTCTCCTTCTTTCAGCCCCCAGACCGATAATATGTCAGAATGGTATATTAAAAGCCTCCAGAAGTTATGAATACATTATTTAAAAATTGTAAATCGTAAATAGAAAGTTTCACACAAAAATATTACCATCAACAAGGCAGCTTCTGCTATAAGTCCGATCTTGCAGTATCTTCGTTGTTGACACGACCTGGTACAAAAAGAAAAAATAATTAGAAATTTTGTAAATGAATTTTTTCTAAATTCTTATGAATGTACCATTGTTCAGACATCCACGGAAGTTAGAAATATCATTGTGAATCATTTTCTTTGGAAAAAGGCTGTCATCAGGTTATTTTTTTTTTTTAATAACATCATTTTGAAAATGTGATTGGTACTTACAATTTAGGCAAAACATCGGTGAGAACCCTCCCAAGCATGTTTCCCGCAACGAGTTTTTCGTATCTGTAAAAATAAACAATGAGATGACTTTCTTGTGCATAATGCAGTAAAATAACAGAATTCATAACATGTCTTTTAAAACATCACGCACAGTTTGACGCACCCAACTTTGCGGGCTAACAAAACAGGGAGGAACATACTATTTTTAAAACCATAAATTTTATATTATCCACAAAATCTACACTAGTGATGCCACTGACTGCAAAGTTAAAGTGTGTGGAGCTGTAATAAAATAGACAAAGATACAATGATAAAATTATCCCATTCTGGATTGAGATATCAGCAATGGATAAGTGCTGCGATCTCACCTAGAAAGGCGTTTACTCTCCTTCCTTCAGCCCCCAGACTGATAATACGTCAGAATGGTATATTAAAAGCGTCCAAAAGTTATATTATTATAGTTAATAGCACAGATTCAAAACCAAAACTCACCATTAATTTAATGCAACGTTTGATGAATGAAAATTTAGTAGTTTATTGAGCAAATCTCATCCAGTCCAGATCTGTGCTACCTGAAAGAATAAAAGAAATAAATAAAATGAGTGTTACAATAAAAATGAACTTTAATTAACCATAAAACAAATTTGTTTTTTTTATCCCATTCTGGATTGAGATATCAGCAATGGATAAGTGCTGCGATCTCACCTAGAAAGGCGTTTACTCTCCTTCCTTCAGCCCCCAGACCGATAATAAGTCAGAATGGTATATTAAAAGCTTCCAAAAGTTACACAAATATAAAAAAAAGGTAAATGTGTAGTACTCCGCTTACTTTTGTATGGATTTGATATTTGCGAAATTTTGTTTCAATCTAAATACGCATGAATTACTTAGTTTACCCAAACTAAGAATCTAATAACCTATTTTGTGCACGCAAATAGTTGTTTCTTGTAGTAATTGTTGAAATGAAGTGTAAAAGGCCACTTCACTTGGACAAAAATGGCATCGAACACTTGCGTGAAGTGAATAAATCTTATACATAATTTTCATCTAATATGCATATTTTTTTCGTCTCCCCTGACATAAATGCACTCACTTTTCGTAATAATGAAGCTAAATCTAACTGTTTGAATAAAAAATATTCCATATTAACCAGTAGGTGGAGTACGACACTATTAATAAAAAATTATTTTTGACAACAAAAGCCAAAGATTTTCCATAAATATAGGACACTTTATCCTGGCACAATCAACAAGTTGGCAATTTAGTTTGGATCAAATCTTTAAACAACATTTACAAACGTAAAGATGGATGCCTGACAGATAAAAAAAAATTATTAAGAATATTCAAAGAAATGTCATTCATAAAAACTATGATTATGAAAAGTTATTGGGTGTCTTACCATTTTTAAATTGGATTGTTGTAGAACAGTCAAATTCAATAGGCATAGTAGTTGGTATTCTTCTGATGATTCTGTAAATAGAACACAAATTATTAGTTTTTTTTTGTAATTTTTTAAATGCACATAAATATGTGATGTTAGTTTCAGATTCAAAGGGTATGTTTATCAACACGGGGCTTCTGTATGGTGCATGGGTTATCATCATGAAAGAGATAATTATATCAGGAAATATTGAATTATAAATGATAAACTTACTAATTGTTATAAAATTATCCATTTTCCCCTTAGTGGCAGGTGAAATTTTTTCCACGGTGTGGCACGTGATGTGGTCTAATTCCTGTAATAATGTAAAAAAGTTAATAACATGTCTTTTTCAATGTAAAATGAAGGTTTTTTTAAAGTTAATTTTCAGATTCAAAGGGTATGTTTATCAACACGGGGCTTCTGTATGGTGCATGGGTTATCATCATGAAATCAACATTTTGCAAGAACAAAGTAGGCAAATTTCAAATATGTATAATATATTTAGGATACTTACAGTTATTTAATGGCTGTCGAAATCATCAGTGTTCTGAGGAGAAGGATTTTATATTCAGTATTTTCTGAAAGAAAAATAAAACGACTGTTAGAATTGTTAAAACAAAAAATTACATAAAACTACATTCATTCTAATCTTCAGACATCCACGGAAGTAAAAACAGTCACAGCTCTATCTCTATAAAACTCAGTTATGTTTTGGTAAACTTTTTTCATCATTTGAGTATTTACTTATTAACTTGTTGTATTCATAGTGTTATAAACTTACATTTTGATAGTTGAAATGTTGATCAGGAAAGAATACATCGCAGCAACTATAAAAAATTTAAAAAAAGATTAGTTATAATTCTTGAAAAAATGTGGAAAATAGGAAGGTAACTTGGTTCAGAATTTTTGGATCGAATATTATAATCATTTTTTTTCATTTGATTACACTTTTGAAAGCATCATTTCAATAAAGATAGAATAATAATTTTAATATAAATAAATAGAACAAACCTTTTGTTTGATTGGTTTTTCCCAGAGTTATTAAGTTGGCTGAAAAATAACAAGATAATTAGAATCGATAGAATATGCATAGAGAAATATTTCAGATGTGATTAAATTATAAAAATGTTATAAATAAAATACTAACGTGTTTTTCTGTAAAATAAATAATTTAATAACTATTATCTTCTAAAGTGTGCCATAGGAGTGCTTCAGAAATTAAACGCAAATTCTGTCAGAGATATGTTTATTAATAAAAAAAGTAGTAATCAACATATCGCTAATGGAATTGGGCCACCACAATGGAGGTACCATCTTATAAAAAATACGAGGCTGTAAAACAGCAATGTTATCATTCTCCGCGGTAATCTGTGGTGAGATGTTGTGGTGCGTGCGAAGGTTACGTTTAACGCTTTCTGCGCAGCTGCAGGGTGTTGCGGCGGATCCAGGAAGCTCTGCGGGATCCTCCGGTGGTCTGGGAGAATCTCCTGCCCTTGCCGAGTCCTCGGGAAGACTTTCCGGCAGAGGTGAGGCCGCGGAGCTCGCGGTGCTTGTGCACAGCCTTCACGATCCAGTTGATCTTGGGGTCGCGACGGATGGCCTGGAATGTTACATTTTTTGTCAGTTAACTGTCTCCGAGAATATTGTACATAAAGTAGATAGATATTGAACTCTGGTGTAACCTCTCTCTTAAGCAGAGCACGTAACAGAGAGTTTGCAATAGAGGTGCAATTGACAGGATCCTAACGCTTTTGTCACCCTACCCAAAATTAACGATTTTTTTAGGTTAAAAAGATTTTAAATGCATAAACTTCAGTAGGTTAAATGGGTTGTTTTCTCAGCAGTACTCAGAGTGGTGCATACCAATCATCATTAGAAAATGCATTATATTTATCAGTTTTCTTGAACTGAGGGATCATATTTTGAATTTAAATGTAAACAAAGTACAACAATTCACTTACGTTGTGTGAGGGATCAATCAGGATAACTTCAAAGTATTTGTATGAAGAGTCCTGTGCGACCCAGTAAGAGTTCAACACTCTCAATCCTCCGCAACGTCTGCCAACACGCTCCTGAAACACAATTAGGTTAGGAAATGCCACAAATTGGGGGAAAGTTCACATAGAGATATATCAAAACTAGAGAGAAAATGAGTGCATAAAGATCAAGTTTACAATAAATCCATGTCTCACCAGGCATGTTCATCACATTGCTTTTAAAAATATGCAGTATTAGGAGGACCCAAATGAATAGCACATGCTTACCTCGGCCATTGACTGCAGTTTACGGGTGGGCTTCAGC
The DNA here is from genome assembly GCA_951813805.1 of Limnephilus auricula. NCBI lineage: Eukaryota > Metazoa > Arthropoda > Insecta > Trichoptera > Limnephilidae > Limnephilus > Limnephilus auricula. The sequence goes on from OX638403.1 coordinate 19,120,216, forward strand.
TGGTTGACTCCGTGGCTCTTGGGCTTTCCGTAGGTGGCTCCCTTGGGCACTGGGCGTTTACGTCCTCCACGGCGAATACGGATGCGGAAGATCACGTATCCTAAGAGAAAATACAAGTTTAATTAGAGATTGGCATGTTTCATTTAGCAAATATTTTATTAGTAACGAGCAAGTCATATAGACTGTGTGGATATAAACACTAACCTTGCTTCGCGCGGTATCCTAGCCTGCGGGCTTTGTCTGGACGAGATGGCCTGGGGGCACGGTGCATCCTCGTCAGCTGGCGGTATTGCCATACACGAATACGTAGCAAGTAACGCAGAACATCGCTCTGCTTCTTGCGGTACAACTCCTGAATATATCTATAGGCGCCCATCGCGACAGACCTAGTAACAAAATCAATCTCAATTCATTGATCAGAAGTCACATCATCGGTCTGTCACATCGCGGCTGACGCAAGCGACAACCGCGACTGCGCCCCGTTTAAGCACTTCCACCATCTTCCTAAACACAAAAATGATTAATAAATACAACCCTACGGCGGCCAACGTGCAGTGAAGTCACTAAATATTTTGACACTTGAGCTTACATGTGCACTTGCTGACCATATTTAAGAGTAAAATGGGAAACTAATTTTAAATAAATTGGCAATAATCCAAACAAGAACTAAACTTATGAAAATAATGTAGATTGAACAGAGGATCACGAATATAAAACTAAATATTTCGAAAATGCCGAAAACCCGTACCTTCACAACGACGATTAAACCGGAAAAGAATGGACAAAATTTCCGAACGCCGCGCTACTCCATAGAAAGAAAGTGCTGAGCAGGGTTGCCAATGCATATCGAATACCCACCGGGGATGCCGTGTCCTAAAAATAAAAATAAAAACATGTTTCAGCAGTTAAAAAATCATGACATATATATGACATGATTTGAGATTTTCACGATCAAAAGTATTTTTGGGGTATTATGCTGTGTTGCGCTGCCTCCTTCCCTAGCCAAGCTATCCAGAGTCGACTGTTCCTAAAGTACAATAATGATGTCTTTGCCATTTGGCCTCAAGGAATAGAGAAACTGAACGAATTCCTGAACTTAATTAGCCCAACAAAAAAAATGTATTTATTATACTTAAATAGTACAATTACATAGCATGGATTGAGTAACAATTATTATTAGCAATAATTATTAGCCAGAAACACTCATCTCCCGACTCGAACCCACGCCCCTCCGATTGCCGGTCAGGAGCTCTATCCACTGGGCTACGGCAGCTTATCTCATACCCGCCAAATGATTCAATATATACTAGTATAATATTTTTTCACCTGCAAACAACCAACTTTATTTTTATATGAGAAAGGCATTGTAAGTGCTAAGTTTCTCACTAGGTGGCGTCGAGACATATGATGTCTACATTTTTTGGTCAAATACTTTTAACTCGTCAAATATCAAAGGGGTGCGGGTTCGAGTCCCGTCAGCGGCATGTATCTTTTCTCGGGAGGTGTTTTCAATATGGATGAGTGTTTCAGGCTAATAATTATTGTTTTATTGTTACCCTTTGTGATATGCATAAAAAGTCTTGCCGTAAACATTAGTTTATCTATTAAAAAATAATAATAATGGATTGAGTAGATGATCATTTGTGGAAAAGTGTGTGGAAGGGTTAAGTTTTTCCTCTGGGGAAGTTTTAACCCGGACATAAAAGTCAAAAGAATAACATATATATTAGAAATTTTAATAAAATCAATTTTAGTTAATCAACTTTTGTTGAACGACAAAAATTGTTAGAAAAAACTTGTTCAACTTTGTTAAAGGAAGGTTCACACTTGTCAATATGCTTTCAAGTGTCGAGTTGATCAACTAAAATTGGGCGTTCATACTCGATGATTTCATGCTCATTCAAAACTTCTCAACATGTGTACCGTTTCGCTCGATGCTTTTTTGTTCGATATCGAGCCAACGCTCGGTGCAAAAAATTAATCCGTAATTCTCGTTGATGTTCGACAGAAATTCGGTTGAGCGTCTCAATGTATGTAATGTATCTTGAGTCCGATGCCCTTGTTGTTCTTATCATTGCATAACTTATCATATCAGAGCCTGCATGCTAAAAATAAATTATTACAAACTTAAAATAAAATAATTGCCGTCGACCAAACTATTTCTCTAGAGTTCTACAAAAATAATATTATTTGAAGAATTTGTCAAGTGCCGTTTTTGTAAAAAGCTCCTCGAGGGCGCTGTACACATATGATTTCATAGGCTCTATAAGATTCACAACGCTATAATTATACGATGACACTAGGACTGGTTTATTTTCTGTTTATTTTTACAATCATTCTTGAAAGTTCATTATTAAAATATGGTGTGTGCATTTAATTTTTTTTTTTTTGATATGTTTATTCAGTTTTAATTTTACAATATTTTATTTTACAAATCTTACGAAACTGATCAATCAGTTTGATTGTAATAATATAAATAAGAAAAAAAATACATAAGTTTATGTATTTTTGAGCAGTGGCACTTTTATTTTCCTTCGACGGCAATATTTATACTGTTTGATACGAACTCTTAATTTGTTATTAGTTTGATTAAATATTTTTATACCATATATTACAACGTTACCCTTTTAAAAAAAATCAACGTTACACATACCGAAAATTAGAAAGTGAAATCCATTATTTCAAAAGAATTTGCCTAAAAGTTGCCTAACAATATATTTATTAATAATTGATAATAAACAAAAAAGCTTAAATTTATCATAATAGTAAAAGAAAAATACCTATACGGAATCAGGCAACTTACAACATAAATATTATAACAGACCAAAAAAAACGATTTTATTATCAAGCAGTAATATGTTTGGATGATCTCTCAAAAATTTAATTTTTAAACAACATACACCGGTTTCCACCTCTTCTAGGTAGGTAACTTTGCGTAAACGTTGAAAAGAGAAAATCTATTTTGTGAACACGCACGTAACCGCCATTATTCGTCAAGCAAATCGCCATCTTGCAACGAGAATTGTTGTCAGTTGTTGTCATGTTTACATTAATCTGTGTCAGAAGGTATATTTTGTTGTTCTAACTCTGAATTATTAGTGTTTTTTCCAACAATACATATTATTATTCCATAATAAGTCGAAATATATAAGCTTGTGCAATAGAAATCTGCTTCTGAAGCTTAGTTTGCCTTTTGAAACTGTGATTTCTATGCCTGTGAGAATGGGCGCCAAAGTATTTTTTGAGTTTATTTGTGTCGTTTATAATCAAATCCGTGCATATTAACGTGATAATGCATCAGAATAGTATTTGTGTGTGAATTTTTAAAAGTTAAACGTGCTCTGGGTGGAAATGCTTACCCTTTATTGTTTACACACGGCGGTTGTCAACAGGGCACCGAAAGCTTCGTTTTCTACAATACGATAATTTTAATGATTTCGTTGCATTGTGGTTCTGTTTTAGAGTTTCGTCGTGGTTTGTAAGCATTCTTTGTTATATTTTGTTACTTAACAAACATAGAAATTATACATAAAATTGCATTGTTTACTGAACTAGTTTCGCGATTTCCCATTCAAAATTATACTTTTAACCTGTTTGCTCACACTTCACAGCTCTCTTTCGTATCCGTGTCGATTATTTTGATTAGGTGTATGTTTTAATATGGTTTGTTTTTATTTTAGGATCATTTTTTATCTAAACAGAAAATAACAGGGAGTAATAATGTTCTATGCACATTTTGTGCTGGCCAAGAAGGGCCCCCTAGCCAAGATCTGGCTAGCGGCCCATTGGGACAAAAAGCTAACCAAAGCTCATGTGTTTGAGACTAATATTGAGAAGTCTGTCGATGGAATTCTGCAGCCCAAAGTGAAGATGGCACTCCGGACGTCTGGACACCTCCTTCTTGGAGTTGTGCGGATATATTCAAGGAAAGCCAAGTATTTGCTAGCAGATTGCAATGAAGCCTTTGTTAAAATTAAGGTAAACTGTCTTTATTGCATTACACATATAATATATACATATTAATGTTTTTCTTTAAATTTGAGGTTAGGTAAACATAATGAATTGATGATTTGTCCTCACAAGGAAATGTGGAGCTATGCACTCAGACATATTGATAATGTTTTATGATTGATTATTCATGAAATTATAAAATGTTTATTTTGTTGACGTTTTGAGGTTGTTTATCTCAAAGCGATTTAACAAAACGATCTTACTACAATGCTACAATAGTGCAATGATTATTTATCAACATTTTTTTGTTCTATATATTTTTATGACGGACCTAACCTAACACTTCGACTGTCAAATAATATAAATCAAAGGACAAGAAATTATATGGATGATTCTCCTTGACCTTGATTACTTGGTAGATCTTATTATTTCATCTTGTTTATTCATTCGAAAGTCATTATAAATAATGGTTTTTGATATTTTTATATCACAGATCAAATTATATACCTTCTCTATATGTCACTAATTCTAATAATTTTCAATATTATAGTAAAGCGCACTTGAAGTGAAATAACACAAGACTGCAAGTTTAGAAATAACAATAAATATCATGTTATTATTATTATTTCTAAACTTTTAGCCAACATGGACATGTCTCATAAATGTTAATTTTACTGCTTTCATCATTTATCTCTTCTCCTTCATTTCTTTTCTCTTCTCTTCCTTCTCTTCATTAAAATACAAACTTATATTCATGTCTTATGACTACCAAACTAGGCACATGCCCATATTCAATGTAGTCAAACTTGGTTGTAATGATCATGGTAATAGCTATAATATGCTTTTAACCTCTTGAATGTCGGATGATATTTGCCTACATGATGGTGCACACCATAGAAAATTAATTACAAAGAATTCCGAGGAGCTACAATTTTAAATTAAAAGCAATGTCTGGAATGATATTGGCGCAAGCGATTCTGACCTTGTCCTTGTACAGTTTGTTTATAGATAAGGGCTAAAATCGCATTTTATTTTTTAACCTCTCATCTGTCACACGGACATAACGATATTTTAGTTCGGGCTTATCATTGGATGTTATACGAGGATTGGATGTTATAATATAATATCATTGGATGTTATAACGAGGATGATGCACTGATTTAAAGTACAAACTTACATTCAGATCTTAAGACTACCAAACTAGGCGCTTGTATTTGTTGACACTATCGCTAATACATATTATATCGCTGGTTTTCGTCAAAGATTTTGAACAACATGAAGATGTTTATCTGTTCTCTGCAGCGGAAAATAACTTTCCAAACTATTTTATAATGTAATTAAATGTAACAATTTAACTTAGTTACAACCACTGATTTATTTAGTTAAACGCCGACCGGTTTCGGAACAACCGTTCCGTTCCATTTTATAATAATTTACCGTGTACACGGTACCTTGAGCATTTTAGCACTTGCTAAGAGTAAATTTTTATTAAGGATTTATTATTTTGTCACTAAATGAGTAAAAGTTATCACTATGTAGTATGATTTACATAATCTTTAAGTAATAATTTGGCTTTGAGCAGTTAGGACTCTTGTGCGATATACATAAATTTTTTGGGAACAAATTTGACAAAAATCATTACAGTTAGTCTCATATTGAGTAGTGAAGTAGTACCCCCTATTTTATTTATATCTCATATTCTGTGTAGCTCATTTATAATTGTTGTGAAGTTACAAATACTGATTCAAATAAAATATTAATTCTTTGTTCTTATAATAAAATTTTTGGGCAACATGACTGTTTTATGCGCTAAAATAAATAATAATGTAACTAATGGTGGATGGTTTCCGCAGATGGCCTTCCGTCCAGGAATGGTGGACCTACCGGAGGAACACCGCGAGGCCGCCATGAACGCCATCACTCTACCGGAGGTCTTCCATGACTTCGACACCGCCATGCCTGAGTTGAAGTAAGTTAAAACTGAAGATCATTGTTGCATATAGAATATGAACCATGTGAGATTGAGTACATTCTGAGAAAATCGATAAAAACTGTTTATAAAAATAACGAAACGGAAAATAACAATGCTATTTATGGACAAAGTAGGAAAAATATATTTCGTTCATTATAAGAATATATTTATGGCTAACATTAATTATTTTATGCCAGAAAATTGAATTTGAACACGTTTTTCTCACATGCTTCTTATTCTAGGCACACCCACACTATATTCTATATTAAGTTTTTGTCATAATTTTAAATACCATAATAAAGTCAAAATATTTCATTTAAATTTTTTCAAATTTGACAGCTAGGCCTCACAAAATTATGTAAATATTATGTACATACCGAGGCAATTGAATTGTTTAGTGGTATGCAGAGGATATGACTTTATTTATTTTTTATTATGTACTATTTTGATTGTGCTCACATGGTTTATTTTCTATCGCCTTAAATATTTGATATTTTTACGTGGCTCAAATTGTAGAAGATGGAGAAAAAAAAAGAAAAATAACTGTAAATTTAACTCATTTTTGTCAAAATCGTCATATTGTTCATATTAAATATGCAATGATGAGATTCTTTAATTTTTCCAAAAATTTAAACATAAGAATTACCTAACAGACTTTCAGATTCCTGAGCTTATTTCATAGATAATAAAAACAAAGGGAGATGCGGCATGGAAACTTGACGACTTTCGTCTAGCTACGATCACACTGCACGGACTATCAAAGCGGCGGAGTTATTAATTATACTAATAATGATTCATGGCCCATCTCCTCTTTCCATTATTATTTATGGCTTATTTGGATTAAAAAATGTTAACCCGTTTAATCACAGGAGACCATATTTGTCCCAGCTCACATAGATATGTCTCACAGAAATCGTTGTTTCTCCCTTACTATCATAGTCAGAAAAGTGATCTAAACGGTATTGGAAAGAGAATACAACAAACTATATATTCAAATCTAAAAGAAAACCACAAAAAAATTAAAATTTACCCCTTTCTGAAACCAAAGTTTTCGATAGCAATTTGAAAAAAAATTATGGAACTTTGTGAATTTTTTAAGAATTTTTTTTACATGAAACGAAAAAAGTGAGGTGACAGTAAGGTTTATAATTCATTTATCTAATGAAATAAGTATGTGTTTTTTTTTTTTTCATTACCAGTAATTTTAGTTAGAAAAAAAAGTAAAGTGAGCCATTTTGAACACTTTTTAAAGTTTTCACAAAAAAAAAATTTATTTAAAAAAATACATAGTAATTTTTAATATAGAAATTTGAAAGCTTATTTCATCATCTTTCGAAAACAGTTTTTAGTTTTTGAATACGTTAACAAATGTTCCATTTATTTGGATTTTATTGCAAAGCGAGAATATTTTTAGTCTCTGACAAAATACGCCAATTTTTTTAAGGGTTAACATCATTTTGGTTTCTGGTGACATTTCTTCCAATTAAAACAAAAAAAATATAGAAATAATAATCCAATGATGATGAATAACGACCTGATATTAAACATTCTGTGAATATATATATTTTTTATTAATCTTTAATGTTCTATTCTCAGTGATGTGGATATCGAAGCCCAGTTCTCCCTCAACCAGTCGCGTGCGGAGGAGATCACCATGCGGGAAGATTACGGATCCTTGAACCTGGTCACGCATGACGATGGATTTGGAGACATGGGCTTTGACACTGACGGACCCGATATCATGAGAGATGCCATGGGACCCGAGGCATCTCTAGAACAGGTAAAACACTAATCTTAACTTGATCTACATGACTGTTGTGTATGTGATTCATCGGCTTCTATTCAAGTGTGCGAATGCCGCATACGCAATCTATGAAGTTTCTTTAAATCTTGTACAATATGTCAAAACGTGTCATAATTTGGAATAGATTCCCTTGAAACTTGTACGCATCAAAATATAACTAGATGTTGGAAATTTTAAATATTGAAGGAAATCAGCATTAATGGTTGGAATATAATTATCCAACGCAACGCATTAGTTAAGAGGGTATTACCAGAGAATACCGGGAATTAGTCCTTTTTAAATCAAATTCTAGACGTATTGACTCTTTTTTACAAAAAAACATAAATTGAGTTTAAAAGATTGTTATTTTATCTGGTACACGCAGTTTTAAAATTTTTAACAACTAAGTGTATTTTTAATATACTAAGGTTATACCGTTGGTCGTTGGCAGATTTGTTCGCATAAATCGCAATAAATCGCATCTCAAGTGGTATCGTGTCTAGATTCCATCGTATTTTTATAGATAGAATTTTGCCTGCCGTTGTCCTCTCTAGATTTCCTTAACGCTCCCCAATTTTCTTGGAGCCTTTTACTGCCCCCCTGAAAGCCTCCAGCGCCCACAAGGGGGCGTTATCGCCCACGTAGAGAAAGACTGATCTACGGCGATTGTAATAAACGATACAGAGTACATCTAAAGTCACACGGGTTCTTGACTGTACAATAAATAAAACTTGTAAATAAGTTAGGTATTACATTTATTAAAAAAAAAAATTTAAAAAGAAATTTGTGAGTTTGATTTTAAATAAGTGTACAGTGTATTTTTTTGTAATTACCAGATTTTAATATAAGGGTTGACGAAGATTAGGTTAATTAAAACATAATTTTCGGTGGTTTTTTGTAAACTGCTCGACCACTTTATTATGAAAATCTTCTAAGTTTCCATGAATAAGTTTTCTGTGTGCACTCATCATGGCCAAAACTTTTTAAGAATCCCCCTTCCTGCCCCCCCCCCCTGGCGACGCCCTTGGTCCTTTCCATCATGATCTATGAAATGTTGAAATAAGACATAAGACATTTTTAAAAATAAATTGAACTCAAAAGTGATTGATCAACAAAAAAAAGTTGGCAGGTTTACAGCATTTTTATACTAATTGTATTTACTTTTCCAGAGTAATCTATTATTTGCCGACGGTCCCTCGTTGGACCTGGGCCACAAGGAGTCCCTCTCGGCCCCCATGGGGCAGGCAGGGCCCAGCATGGTCCCCCCGTCGGGGCCCTTGTCCCCCACGCCCTCGAGACACGCGCCCCCCACCCCCATGGACCAGGGCCCCCCTCCCCTGGACGATGGCTTCGGTGGCACTATCGGAGATGAATTCTCACGTGAGTTACTTATTGAGACATTGAACCCCTTCGTTCACATGCTGTATGTATTTTTATTTCTCAGATAAAGGCTATTTATTAATTATATTTATTTAATATCCATGGTATAAGTATATCATAAACAATGATTGCATGTCACAGTTCAATACAGGTATAAACAAATACTAGAAGTAATATTTTTTATAATTAACAATTAACTTGTTGAAAGCCAGCATACAAAAAATATATTTTTTCAATACGACGTAAAATATTTGACAATTCTCACCTTTCTTACGAATTCAATTTTTATAACATTTCTTTTGTGATATATTACAAAAATTACCTAAAAAAATAATGTAGATAAAACGAACTTCCTAATAATCACTCAAATCTATGCTTTCCACAATGGATTTATAAAAAAAAACAATGAATAAATATAGACTTCGAATGTGACAGCTATCATATTATCAAGTGGCAGCCATTTTGTCCGCCATCTTAGGTGCCCGGCGTGTCTTTAGCAATTAATATGAATTATTCGGAGTAGCTAAATGCTATCCAGTAATTCGTAATGTCAAGAACGAGAATGGCCCAAGCGATTCTGACCTTGTGCTTCGTAAAATTTCTTTATACATAAGAGGCAAAATCACTTCAAACATCCGGACCCGCCGGGGGGACTGCGGCCTACAAGAGGTTGTGTGGCATTTGATTGTAAAATGACATCAGAAGTATAAAATGAATACAAGATCTCAAAGGATATAAAAGTAGAAGATACAAGTACCTACAAAATATTAATTATAAGTATGTAGCGTTCCACCTACTTACGTAGCGGCCTACCTAGTTACTGAACGGCCGCACCTACCTGCTACTTCGCTAGGCAATTTAATTTCGACCACCTTCTGGAAAGAGCTCGGACCTGCCACACATTACACACAGCGCTGCATAGCCGTATTGAGAATCTTCCAGCGTGTGCACGATTTCGCCTGCCGTTCTCGTACCAGGCTCGGCCCTATATAAGGGCTCGAGTGAGCCAAATCCACGAGTCGTTCTTACTCAGTCTTCACTCAACGCAGTGCTCGCGCGGCAAGCGGCCGAGTAACACAACATCGCGATCTGCAGTCCTCGGAATAAACTTACGCAATTCATTTGTAAATAGTGCACAATGTAAATATTGTAAATACATTTCATCAACAATCATCCTCGCGTTTATTATTCCGACCAGCACGCACAGAGATATCACGACACACCGGTATCTCCTCAATCAACCGGAGGCCCATTTATCTCCTCACCTAGGAGACACGCATCCTGCCTCTAAAAGTAGATTTACATATTTAGTCTATCTATTATGTACTAACTTCATCTAATCTAGGTATAAGCCAGTGTTTGAAATGCTCACTTGGAACGAGTAGTTCTCATAGGTTTATGAAATTCAATGGGGTTAATTAAATCAGGGCTCTCTATACTACTATTTACAAATTTGAACATAAATATTAAATAGAATATAATTCTTGGATCTTGAATTCTTTCATCAAAAGTAATTATAGTTTATGCTCATCATCAAGCTCGTTGGCAGCTTCACATGTAGATACTACTGAGTTTTCAAAATTCGCAGAACAAACACGCAGAACATGGTAAATAATCACAACCCACTCGACAACAAGGGGCCTAAACCATTACATATTGAAAGAAAAAGTCTCAGATTAAATCTACTTGAACAATTAGAAATCAATAAACGAATGAATGATCCTATTTTAACACTGATTAATAACGTACGGAAAATAATTTATTCTCCCCTTCTCAGTATTTTCACAAAACCTAAGCAATATAACGCATTCAAATAATTCATAGCAATAACGTCATTATTAAACAATTAAGATCGTATTAACAATTAGTGCGGAGAAAACATACATTGGTTTAACCCGATTTTGTCCCTTATGTATAAAGAAATTGTATGAAGAACAAGGTCAGAATCGCTTGGGCCATTCTCGTTCTTGACGTAACGAAATACTGGATAGCATCTAGTCTCTCCGAATAATTCAAATTAATTCACAATGACGCGCCGGGCATCTAAGATGGCGGAAAAAATGTTACTCTAACTTACTAAAAATGAATACGACTCCGTTCATATTATCAAGCGGCAGCTTATGAACGGAGTCGTATTCGAAGTCTATATTTATTCATTGTTGTTGATATAAATCCATTGTGGAAAGCATAGATTTGAGTGATTATTAGAAAGTTCGTTTTATCTACGTTATTTTCATGTAATTTTTGTAATATATCACAAAAGAAATGTTATAAAAATTGAGTTCCTAAAAAAAAATGAGAAATGTAAAATTTTTTACGTCGTATTGAAAAAAAAAAATTCTATGCTGGCTTTCAAAAGGTTAAGGAGTAGTATATTGGCAGGCTACTTGTGATGTCACAAGCGTCACAGTCACCAGTTTGTAAGTATCTCCATGTATGAACGCTTTGTTAGCTGAGAGCTTCAAAAGAGCCCTCAAGAGCTGACATTTGCATTAAGTATATATCGAAGAAGCCAATCTATTGCCGCTTAAATCATATTTGGCCTAAGTACAAGCCCCCTAGCACAAACACATTGATAAATAAAGGACTTACCTAACAAAGGAATTAAACTCAATGCTTGGGTGGAATTACATCCCTTTTAGCACATATATAATTTTGACTAGGATATTGTGACTATGTTGCAAAAACTGAATAATTAACAAATTATACAGGAGATCTCCGAAGGAATTAATTATAAGTAATAGAGTAAAAAAAATCTAATTTCATAAAATTGATCATATTTGTCATAATAAAAATGCCTTTTTATTGAAAAAGAAAAAGGATAGCCCACGTAAAAATCGATATACTAACACCCTTCGTTCACGCAGCTACTTACAAGCGACTAAATCGCCGCTACCCGCTATCTATGCTCGTTGTATCTGTTTGATTCCTTATGATTTTTTTTTTACCCACTTTCCGTCTTATTACAATTTCCAGACCCCAACGGCCTATTTGAAGGTGACTTATTCGGCGATGTCTCAGCCGGGCCCGGGGCCTCGAGTGCCCCGGGTGGTGGGGGCCTCCGGCGGGACCTGGAAGAGGCGGCGGCTGCTGTGACCCCGCGTGCAGCCGGGGGTCACCACGTCGGGGACGCCAGACACGATTCTGACGATGATGAGGAAGACGGGATGGATCATTATGATGGCGGCATGTCGCCTTCACACAGGTATGTTAATAAGCTCTATTATAGCAATGTTAGGTGAATATATTATTATTACAATAGTAGTAATACAACAATATATTTCACGGCGTCCAAAAAAATTCATAGTAAAAGCGGGAAACTGATAAATCTACATCACATATAGAACCCAAAAATACTTTTCTTTTTTCGATCTGAGCATTTTTATCATTCTAAAAAAAACTTTTGGAGCTGGGTATACGTTTTGATAGATTATACAATAAAATAAACAGCTGATATTAAACCTCTAGCAACCGATTTAAAAAGGTTTTTAAATCGGTTGTAAACCTAAATATTTCAGATTTGATTTATTGGAAAACGAAAGCTCAAATCAAAATAAGTTATTCCAGAAACTCAACTGCAAATGTGGTGTAGATTCACGAGTTTCCAGCTTTTACTACGAGTTTTCGGGCATTATGTAATATTATCGCAGTAGTAGGCTGAATGTTGTAGAAATGAGATCCCTCATCAAATCTACAATCATTGTTCTTTATTCTATGTGAAATCCTAATTAGCAAGTTCCCTTCTCATCATCGCTTGTATTTAAAACATGTGCAATGTTTTCAGTTGGGACGGTTCAGCCCACGGATCCCCGCACCGGGGCCAGGGCTCCAGCAGCGAGCAGCAGCAGGCGGGAGCGGGGGCGGGGAGTGGCTCTCCCCATCCTCAACTTCCCGATCACCTCCTTCTCCCTCCCCCCAGTGTGCCCCCGCCAAGTGTTCATGTTCAGGTAAGCAGTACATACATACATATTTATTATTTCACATTTCATTGCTATAAAAATAAAATATCGCATATTTGCATCATGTTATGTACAACAAAAAAATATAAATAATTTTTTGACTTCCAAATATTAATCACAAAATCCGGCCAATTAGTAATCCATTCATTTTGACAATATTTAGGATTTTATTATTTCTCTTTCTTTCGATAAATAAATCACATAACTCTTCATTACAGAAAAAAAAAATTTATAATGTATGGATGCCCCTAAAGACTCGTTCGGACTGGGCAAGTAGTTTAGTCAAGTATCGAGTAAATTAGTAACTAAACGCGTCCAAACACCATAATTTTAGTAGACAGCCCTTAATCAATCCATTTAGTTCTATTTTTTCGGGCGAGTAGCACCCCCCACCATGCGTCCCTACTCACTGGCTCAACTACTAAATAAGTGCGAACCCGTCATTTTAGTAGAGTTCATTAGTAGATGCGAAAATGTCGTCCCTTTGGAAAGAAGATGCTACTCTAAAATTCTTTATTTTCACTGCCGTATTAATCTCTTTTTGTGTCCATAGTTTATTTAATTTCCTCTCACTAATTTATTCTTCCACCTCTTTTAAAATAAGCATTACAATCAGCTTAATTAGTGTTTTTACTTTGTTGCATTGCAGCCCGTTCATCTTGCAACGCACTGCTCACTAATGTACTCTACTCGACCGTAATGCGAACGCTTCTTGGTCAGTCAAGTAGAGAGTTACTCGCCATTTGACTAAACTACTTGTCAAGTGCGAACATGCCATTACTTACATCGGATTATATGCACTAAAGAAGTGTCAAAATATGCATGCAAATATGCACTAAAAACTCTTGACATGCCCAAAATATGCACAATGCAAAATCATAAAACCATTTTTATTTTTATATATTTTAATTAAGGACAGTACAAAACAGCGAAATATTCTTAAAATTATGCATAGTTTTTGTGACAATGTACAATTAAGTATTTTTCCAAATTTTCGATAGCAAATTTGTGAGGTTGTCAACTGAGGTCATTGGAGAAGATTTAAAATTTGTTGCCATTTCTGGAGATACCTGATTTAGATAGGTAGGGGACCTGTACCGTTTGATGTAGGCGTTCATGTTCCTCATGTCTTCAAGACTCGGGTTTAAGCAAAATAGCGTCTAACTTTTTACGAATCTTTTCTGATATTGAATTAGGAAGAGCGTTGACGAGTTCCACCATTATTTCCAGTATTTCTATTGATTTAAATAGAGGAAGGTTTTTTGTTTCCAATTTTTTTATGGCATCTGGTAACTTGTGGCTAGTAGCTTCCTTCCAAGACTTGAAGGGTTGAGGTCCCACACTGAGCACCTTATCCTACTGATGAAGAATCAGAGTTTACAAATAAAATATTGGAGAACAAATTAAAAATTCATTAAACTAATTAATGTTGAATTTCCCTAGGAATTGGACGAGCGCTCCTACACCCCCATGCTGATAGACCGCGCCCCGAGTCGGGCAGGACTGGGCATGGGCAGCGACGGCATCGGGGGCCCGGCGGGGGTGACCGACATGCTCGGCAGCGTTCCCGGGAGTCAGGAGGGCGAGGGAGACCACACCACCCTGCTGCACAATGAGGAGGAGTCCTTCGCACTCGCGCCTGTTGATACTTCTGTTCTTAAAGGTAATTATTGCCGATTTCGCAGGCGCAGGCAGAAAGAATGAAATCCCACACTTCTCTGTTTTACTTTGTTCACATTCATACATACTCTTCTGTTATTCTTACACTCGACATGGCCCAACTTAAGTATTTGATTCACTTGATTGTGCCGTGTCTTCTTTGTGCGTCTCCGACTTCTACTATTCATTTCCACATCATATATTGTCTCTACACTTCGTTCATCTGCTTTACTTGCCCAAACCATCTAAGCGTCGCTTTCTTAATCTTATCCAGTACGCTTACATCAGCCTTGCATTCTTTTTAGATCTTCACATTTTTAGCACAGTCATACATAGTTTTACCGCACGCCTCAAGGATCTTATTTCTACAGCATTCAATCTACTTTCATCCTTCATTGAAATTGGTTGGTATCAACATTCTATTGTGGACTGCTAGATTTTTTTATTAGTGCCAACCATAGAATAAAGAATAACACAAGAAGTTCCTTGTGGACATGTTTCGTGATCCAATTTCGGCCTATATTTCCATACAAAACCGTTTTTCACCATGCTTACAAAATTCAAATGAGATAGCGATATACAATTTCAGGCAAGTGTTATGCCTTGTTCTGACCTGACAAGTAGTAAGTCGAGTGTCGAGTAACTCGCTACTCGACTCACCAAAAAGTGTTCACACTGCTGTCAAGTAGATAGAGTTCATTAGTAAGCGACGTTTCGCGACATGACGGGCTGCTACACAATAAAGTAAATAGCTAATTAAGCTGATTGTAATGCTTATTTTAGAAGAGGTGGAAGAATAAGTTGAGAGATGAAAATAAATAAACTCTGGCCACAAAAATAGATTAATAGCCGAAAAAATTAAGAATTTTAGAGTAGTATTTTGCTCTAACGGGACGACATATTGCGCGCGTCTGCGTCTATGAATGAACTGCGCATGTCAGTGCGCAGGGACACGTGGAGGGGGACTCTACTCGCCGAAAAAATAGAACCAAATCGATTCAATCTACTAAAGAGCTGACTAGCCTACTCTACTAAAATTGTGGTGTTCAGACACGTTTAGTTACTAAAATATTAGCTCCTAGACTAAAATACTCTCCCAGTCAGAACAAGGCACAAGAGAGACAGACTGCGTGCTAAATGGTCTAGACCCAAAAGGTACAAGTCAGTGGCACATGCCGCGCCACCCACCTGTTCAGGCTGCTGCGAGGCGATATTGAGAACTCAGCTGTTTTGGAACGCGTGAGTCTCTATGTTCCAGATGACTATCTTAGACAGCGTCATCATAGATTATTCTACTTCCTGCCTGTAGAACAAACCTGCCAATGGTTCTCCCGGTAGGGAGGAGTATATTGCTCCTGAACCAAATCTCCGAGATTGATATATTTGGCGTCGGTAAGGAGAGATTCAAAAGGGACATTCTTTCGATTCTTGAAAGAGTCTCTCTATATTGACGAAATCAACACTACTGCCTGCAATTTTTTTGAATTTGCTACATTCCTAGAAATTTCTTTTACATATACATAAATATTTATAAACAATTTTTTGTAATGTATTTATGTGACATTATTTCTTACATGTATTATATTAAAGTTTGTAATTGTCTAAGAAATCAATAAAAATTATTATTATATTGGTTCCATTAAAATTTGTGCATAAGGCACTGTTTTATATTTTTTCTATGCATCAACCGCATTCAGTCCTCTTTTATCGAAGCTTTCTGCGTTTACCCTTCTCTCAATATCCTTATCACCCTTTACATCTCCTAAACATACTTCCCCTGTGTTTACTATGTTCTTTTTGTTATTTCAGGCATAACTAAGGCAAAGCGCAAACGCAAGCTCATCGTGGACGAGGTCAAGAACATCTCGGGCGAGGAGATGAAGAATCAGCTGTCCAACACGTCGGATATAGTCACCACCCTGGACCTGGCTCCACCCACCCGGAGACTGATGCACTGGAAGGAGACGGGCGGGGTGGAAAAGCTGTTTGCCTTGCCCGGCAGACCCATTCCTTCTCGACACTGCTTCAAGGTTCCATTGATAGATATTTATTTTAGAATTTATGCTGATACACTAATAGTACACAACTATGCAACTAGCTACTACTACAAGTGCGCCCCGCTGTTTACTGGACCTCCAAAAGTACCAGAATGAAACCCTCGACATTGCAGAAACAGTCATCAGTTTCATAGATTCCCCTATCTTAACGAATGGATAATCTTCGGAGAACAGACGTGAGGTGGGAATGCGTTCCTTATTCTTCCGGTATTTCAACAAAAGATGCTCCATTGAACTAACTCGTGTACATTACAATGTACACGGTTGAAATTAATTATGAATGGGTCGCTTCACTCCTTCTTGTGTTTAACAGTTCAGCTGTAAAATCATTTGCCAGCTTTTGGGTTTCCTCCCCCCTGCAACATGGATCTCTTCAAGACCCAGGTTCACTCTCAAAAAGGCCCTCCGCACGGCATACCCAAAGATGATATTGTGGACATATGTGACCCATCAGTGACTATCCCCCTACAAGGATGTCGCTTATGTGTTCCATGAAGTTTCACAAAAACACATACATTGTTTCAAAAAGAATATGTATATGAAACAATGCAGTTTACATTTTATAATTCAAACAAAGATAATGAATTGAGATTTTCGGTAATACAAATTTAACATTTTGTAATATTTTTGTTTATAGAACTACCAACGCAACATGGTGTACCGCGCCACCGATCTGGAGGATGTGAACGTTGATGCCGCGGAGGGCAGAGCCCCCGAGCAGCCCCTGCAGACCGCCAGCCCCCCTACACCCGCCACCCCCCAGGCCAGGAGATCCACGCGCAAGAGGAAGCTTGAGGAAATGGTAAAACACGATATATACACAAGAAGTTGTCAAAGTTTCCATAGAACTCGTTGAAGTCTTTAATATAGTCTTGACATTTTTGAAATTTGTGCATCAAAATAGTCATTTACTAAATTTAAAATCACAACAAAACAATTCACAGATCAAAATTGTGAAGATATAGGCTGTCAAAATGTTGAAAATCTCGCCCGCCGGCCGATAAGCGTGTGATGACATAAAATGACTGGCGCAGCCACTGATTTCGGAGGCGCAACAGTGTGCGTTACTGCCATTCGAATCGTGAATTATACTGAATTGTGACTCTTGACATCACGGGTACACAATACTTCCTGAATTGACTTGGAAAGCTTATGAAAACTAACTTTATAAAATACCGCCGCCCCGGGAACCATTTATTGGATAACCAACACCTCTGTCATAGGTCATTCCAAGTGGTTCGCTACGTTTGGTGACTTAGCAGGGGTGCCTGGGTTTATGGGATGAGGTTTGTCTAGGTCTTGGCGGCGGATGATCTGGACACACTGAACCCCAGATTCCTACCCAACCCTTATACCCTTTTCATTCCCAGAACTTCCTCTCCTTCCTTTCCTTAAAAACACCCTCCACACAGCATCCCCAAAGATGTCATAGGCCCTGAGGGAAATTATTTTATTCAGGGCCTGCTGTGTGGGGCTAATGTAAAAAAAAAAAACAAAAAAAAATAAGAGACAACCTCATTGTGAAATTAATGTGGTATTTCCAATTTCCAACTTCCCTACCTTCCTCTTCCCCATCTCCTTCCCTCCCCCGCTTACCTTCAGCCTCACAACATACCCCAATTGGGGATGCCATAGTCTCACTGGCCCCAAACGGGAGCAGTTGGGACTCTTGTGAGGTATATATAAAAAAAATTGAAAATTATGAAAAGATGACTCCAATATCTTGGTCATATTATGATTACGATAAGATACGATTCATTCATCACTCAATTGATAATCTAGTGGAAGATAAATAGAAGACCACACATGGGAAGACACCACCGTAATCTATTTGACTGGTACTTTTCGCACTACTTTTCTTGGAAATATTGTTTACAATTTCATAAATTACAGTGAGGAGTCTGCCGAAGTAGCGCAGGTCGTGGATGCCTGGAGGCACCTTGTCGGGGTGATGAATTCCCGACCCGAATATGAAAATGGGGAAGAAGATGAGATGTTACAATATTTTTTAATGTTTTTTTTGTTTTAGGCTAGTGCAACTCCTCTTCACGAATCTGAGATGCCTGAAATGGACATACCACCCCCAACACCGCAGGAATACCAACCATCCATAGGTATGTCAAAAAAATTATGCTTTCATAAAAAATTCTTCATAATATGTGCTGTAAACTAACACAACCAATTTCGCATTAAATAGTAATTGACTCACTACTTGGCTAACAGCAGGTGCAGATTGACAAATTTGTCTGCTCAGTCAGTGGCAAATTTAGATAAGTTTCTAGATTTGTACATGTCATCCTGTGTCTTCCTAACTAAAACTTTTAATTGTAAATAATTTTTTGTACTTCTCTTCACATTAACAACTTACATTACTATCATGAATGCTCTTTTAGAAACACCTGAAATGCTGGCCCCGCCAACTCCCGCCTATCCTCAAACACCCTTACACGAAATGGACCCTCAGACTCCAGGTAACTCGCTCATTCTTCATCCTCTTCTCTAACCTCATTACATATGTGTACATACATACTTTCTTACGTCTTGCTGTATTTACTAATAACAATATGTTACTAAATATTATTTGTTGTGCTTATGTTTTACTTCAAAATGTTTTTTTTTAATTAAAAAAAAATCCTTTTCTAGGAGGTATGTTGAGTGGGTTAGGCCCCCTAACACCTGGAGGTTTGGGACCTCTCACACCCGGCACCTTACTCCAAGGTGGCATTACACCCGGAGGCTTACAACATGGAGGTTTAACACCCGGCGGCTTACAACATGGAGGATTGACCCCAGCAGACTTGCAACATGGCGGTATGACTCCTGGCGGCCTACAACATGGTGGAATGACTCCTGGAGGCTTACAGCATGGAGGATTGCAACATGGAGGAATGACTCCAGGAGGATTGCAACACGGAGGAATGACTCCGGGAGGTTTACAACACGGAGGAATGACTCCGGGAGGTTTACAACACGGAGGAATGACTCCGGGAGGTTTACAACACGGAGGAATGACTCCGGGAGGATTGCAACATGGAGGAATGACTCCGGGGGGATTACAACACGGAGGAATGACTCCAGGAGGTTTACAACACGGAGGCATGACACCTGGCGGGTTGCAACATGGAGGAATGACCCCTGGCGGTCTGCAACATGGAGGCATGACACCCGGAGGTTTGCAACATGGGGGAATGACTCCACTCCACCACGACTCTGACATGATGCAAGGAGGCATGACTCCCATGGGATTACAGCATGGAGGAATGACTCCGGCCGGGCTGCAACATGGAGGTATGACTCCAGCTGGATTGCTCCACGGTGGAATGACCCCAGCGGGATTACATCACGGGGGTATGACCCCGGCGGGATTACAGCACGGTGGAATGACTCCTATGCAACATGGTGGCATGATGCATCACGGAGTAATGACTCCCTCACACGGCATGGTGGATGATATGCCCATGATGCCAAACCTTCCCGCTGATCAGGTAAATTATTTTATTTTGTTTCTAAGTTGATAATGTTGGAATCCTTTTTATTTCATCATGCTGCTGATGACACCTTACATATTTTATCATTAACATTTTGTGGCTTGCTGATTGGGTTCCCTTTATATAAACATTTGAAATTTGTAGGTGTCCTCACTGCTGGGGGAGCATGGGACCCCCGCGGCACCCTCGTCCCCCCACCACCCCGGGCTGGAGCTGGAGCACACAGTACCCATGGAGCCCCTGCCGCTGCATGGAATCGCAGAGCAGACTCAGCACCACTACCAGGTTCATATTCTTCATTATTATACAGAAAAGTACAATACAATACAACTATGCAGAGAAAGAACAAACAAATAAACCTGACCTAATCTATTCTTTTAATAAAAATGTTATGTTCTTTTTTTATCCTGTTACCGATTCCAATACAGACTTACTTTGGGAATCTTTGAAAAATGCTCGTAAATGGAGAACTGCTGATAGCTCGGTTGTAACCTCTTCCTCGTAAACGATGCATGTATCAGAAAAGGTGGTTACAATGGAGCTCTCAGTGGCAGGACCATATTGAGAAATATTTTGTTGTGTGGATAATGTGATGTTGTTTTTACTGACAGTGACAATATATGTTATTTGTAATAATGGTTGCAGCCCGGAGTTGGCGGAGTCTGTATGGCCAACATGGGGTACGAGGAACTGCACCCGGTGCATAGTCCACAAGACGATTACGAGTTTGCACCCAGTCCAGGACATGTGAGTACAATATCAATTTACATTATTTAACTAATCTTCTATAGAATCGCTGATCACACTAAAGTTACTATCTCAATTTTTAACCTTTAGTTTTACGGCTGTTTTAGTTTTATTATGTTTAACAAACGGATTGCAATCTTTAGAGCACAGGCGTCGGGTAGGAATGCTATCCTTGTTCTACCGGTATTTCAATGGAAGATGCTCCGAGGAACTAGCCTCATTGATCCCCTCGGCACCGGTGCATAGTCGGGAAACACGCCAAACGCTCGCCCAACATATGTACACGGTTGACATTTGTCACATGAGAACTGGTAGTTTTTACGACTCGTTCTTAAGTTCAACAGCTCGGCTGTGGAACGATTTGCCGGCCTCTGTGTTTCCTCCTTCCTACAACATGGGTCTCTTCAAGTCTCTTCAAGACCCATGTTCACTCCTTCCTCTCTTCAAAAAGACCCTCCACGCAGCATCTTCAAAGATGACATAGGCCCCGAGGGAAATTATTTTCCTCGGGGCCTCCTGTATAGAGTTAATATAAAAAAATAAAATTATTTAACTAAAAAATAAGTGCGATGGTGATAATTTTAGTGTTTTAAAGCATTCTTGACATTTTTTGATATTATAAAATCATAAAAATACACCGTTCAGCCAAAAGTCCTTCAAATAGATAGTCCAGCCAATCGGGGAAAGGGGAACTAACGAAGTTGCGCAGAGCTGGGAGGCGGCCTGACCGTCTCCCTTTCCGTGATTACTTAATAAATGAATCTGACGGGATACAAGCAACTCACACAAGTGTAATGATCTTATATTATTAGTACTCTAACGTCTGCCGTACACACCCGCCCAATGTACGAGATACAAACCGAAGCGGCTTTTTACTTGCTGGTCTCTATTTAGTCCTTCAAAATGAAAAAGTCTTCAACCTCTTGTAAGCCGCAGTCCCCCGGCGGGTCCGGATGTTTGAAGCGATTTTGCCCCTTATGTATAAAGAAATTGTATGAAGATCAAGGTCAGAATCGCTTGGGCTATTCTCGTTCTTGACATTACGAATTACTGGATAGCATTTAGCCACTCTGAATAATTCATATTAATTGCTAAAGACGCGCCGGGCACCAAAGATGGAGGACAAAATGGCTGCCGCTTGATAATATGAACGCTGTCATATTCGAAGTCTATATTTATTAATTGTTTTTTATATAAATCCATTGTGGAAAGCATAGATTTTAGTGATTATTAGGAAGTTCGTTGTATCTACATTATTTTGATTTAATTTTTATATTATATCACAAAAGAATTCGTAAGAAAGGTGAGAACTGTCAAATATTTTACGTCGTATTGAAAAAAAAAATTTTTTTATGCTGGCTTTCAACAAGTTAAGAATAACTAGTTTTTTTTACAATATTGGCATGCAAATTGGCTGCGTAAAAACTTCACTACAAATCCCAAATAGGATAAACAAAAATTCAGACTTGTTTCCAAAATTGAATATGTATTTATACACTTTTACAAATACAGTGAAACCCTCTTAAGAAGTTTTCCAAGGGACCTTATAAGTGGGATAAATTGGGCCATTTGGTCTTCAAGGGGCCGAAAAAAGCAAACTTCTTAAGAGATAATTTCTAAGTGGGTTTGTATGTTAAAATTTACTCACCTCACTCATTTTTAGCATCGCTACGCCATTTGATTCGGTTAAAAACGAACATTCAGATCCTGTGCGGAAAAATCCCACAATGGACTGTGCTGTAAACTGTTGTTGCCTTACTTTAGCGAACTTTACTTTTCTGCGCAGGGTCTGGTTATTTCAATGTGCGCTCTTCGTTGGTCGACTTATGACTGATGTCATAGTTTATTCAAAGCACTCTCGAACTCTCCCTATGTCAAAAATATGGTCAAGCACTTTGCCTCCAGCTCATCGAAATGATACCCAGATTTTATGTTAGGGCAAGTCTACCAATTTAAATGTCTATGGTTCAGGAAAAAGTTGCCAACCCACACGCCTAAGTATTGAGATATT
The DNA here is from genome assembly GCA_951813805.1 of Limnephilus auricula. Classification (NCBI taxonomy): domain Eukaryota; kingdom Metazoa; phylum Arthropoda; class Insecta; order Trichoptera; family Limnephilidae; genus Limnephilus; species Limnephilus auricula. The sequence continues at coordinate 19,143,223 of OX638403.1, forward strand.
TAAATTTGAATGTTGGAGAAATAGTTGATTGTGTAATTGTGTATTAATAATAATGATGTAATTTGTTACCAGAACGGTGAGGAGCAGTTGCAGGACGAGACGGATGAGCAATTTGAGGAGCGCGTCCTGAACAAGAGGGCCGCACAACTCTTCGGCCAGATGCGCGTCAAGCTGATGGAGAGGGGCCAGCTGAACCTCAGCGAGATGACACATAGAAATAAGCGCAAGCAGGTACAGGAGCTGACTTCCATACCAAATAGAGATAAATCAGAATATACATTCCATCAAGAAACTATAGGAATTTAATAAAACGGAACAATATTTTTTCTTAGCTATAAAAACCAAGTAACACCGATTTTATAAAAATGATTTTAGATTCAAATGTGGGTTAAGTTTGACTTCCAAATCTGACATGTTGATCCCTAGTGTTGTTGACTACCTCATACAAGATGATTACAAATGTCCCATACAAAAACGTAAAATGTCCCGCCACCTCACAAAATATATTTGTCCTTTTTTTTTGTATTACTACAAATGTTTTGAGTTGGAAGGTTACTCCCAAGATACAAGATTTTAGATCCTTTTTCGACTCTTACCCCTCACCTCATTTCAGTATTTGAGTAGGTACCTCATACAAACTCATTCGGAAACCTGTTCTAACCAACACTGGTTAAGAGGAAACTGGCGGCATTTTGTTTATATAGATGTATTCCCCAATTTCCTCTCTGGATTTTGACACTCCTGAGGCCCTAGCACACTCGCTCGATAACGATCGATAGGCTAACTATCGGTAACTTCTCATCGTTCCCTAGGACAACTGCACATCGCTAACGTACAAACAACAGTTGATGTCATGCATTTCAATAGGACATTTAGTCATTGTGAACTGTCAATTATTCGTTGGCGATCTGTAGTCATGCTAGGGAACGATGAGAAGTTACCGATAGTTATCCATTATCGGTCGTTATCGAGCGAGTGTGCTAAGGCCTCTGCAAATATTTTTTAACATAGATATCGACCACTAGCGTGTCGGTACATTTTGCTTTTTTTTTGATCTGCTACTTTTTATAGGAGTTAAAACCCTCTAAAAATCGTTAAAATTGCCTGGTTTGAACGCCATCAACATACATTCAATATACAAACTAGACAATATATTTTTTAAAAAACCAAAATGTACTAATGTATTTTCTTCTAGAACAAAAATCTTAAAAATCAGCCCACTTTTGGAGGAGGAAAATAGGGAATAAAGAACCTCGATTTTCATGATTTTATTTAGGTATTATCAACCTGAGGTCCAGTTGTCCCTTTCGCTCAGACAGTTGACAGCCATAGTTCTCGGTAAAATATTCTCGGTGACCGGGTTTCCTCTTTAAGTCAACTCTTTTTTATGAATTCAGACTAATGATTTTATGTGAAATTCCAGGTGGCGCAGAAGTTCTACAGTTTACTAGTGCTGAAGAAGTTCCAGGTTTTGCAAATCAGCCAGACGGAGCCCTACGCGGACATCCTCATATGCAAGGGGGCCCAGTTCGACACGGATTCCTTATAAGCGACCCGTTGCGTGTATTGTGCCCCACAGCGGCTACTTATGATAGAACCTCGTTATTGTTCACTCAGTTCCATAATCTCAACAACCAGGTGGGACGTAACCCTTTGTGCGCTACTAGATACAACTGAAATGGAATTATTCCATATTAAATTTGTTATACAGTGAAACTCTCCTAGGTTATTTATTCCCTTTAAAATGTTTTACTGTAATGCAGTTTTTTTTTCTAACCCTGATAAAATACTAAGGGCCAGTTGTTTTACAGAACTTCAACAGTTCATCTAATTTTAAAGTTTGTATTCAAGTTCTGTTACTATTCCATTATGGACCAGTTGTTTAACAGTATCCATGTACTTGAAATTTGATGAATTGTTCAGGTTCTGTGAAACAATTGGCCCTAAGTAATTTTCACATTTTGTTCCCGTATGACACAATTTGAAATTAATAATATGGATTTCTGACAATATTACGACCCTTTTAGGTTTTACAGCACGAACATTAACTTTGTGTCTATCTTGTATAGGGTGAATCTATCTTGTCTATCTTAGTCTATCTTGACAGAGAAACATTTGTTTTTGGATAATGAAAGAACATAATTTCCAGTTTAAACCTCTCGGGCCTCTTGCATATTGACCATTATATTTTTTAAGACGCTGTCAGAACATTGGAGAATTTGTGTGAATTTCCGCTTTGCAATAAAATCCAAGTAAATGGAATATTTCTGAACACATCTGAAAACTAAAAACTTTGAACATTTTTGAAAGGTGATGAAATATGCTTTCAAATTTTATTATTAGAAATAAACAATATAATTTTTGAAATACAGTGAAACCCTCTTAAGATGTTTTCCTGGTTAAGAAGTTAGGTTTTTTCGGTCCCCTGAATACCAAATGGCCCAATTTATCCCACTTATAAGGTTTTCCCACCTAAGAAGATTTTTTTTCCGGTCCCTTGGAAAACTTCTTAAGAGGGTTTCACTGTATGTATTAAAATTCTGGTGGACCGATCATGTATGAGGAACTTCTGAAATCGGTTGCACCACTGTGTAAAAAATGCTGGACAGCACCTTTCAGATGTTTTCTACAAAAAAAATTAAATTATACTCTTTCATTATCCAAAATTACATTTTGTCTATTAGTGATGCCTTCAAAAAAAGGATGTTACTAGACCCCCCACCCTGTATCAACATTAATTTTGGCAATGTTGGTGTTGTTTTCCCGATCAAAAAAACTCTATTTGTCCTATTGAAATGCACCGAGTTTCAAAAACTGATTGATTTGAAAGTTTTCCACAAGAAGTTTTAATTGGCTGGTTCCTTGAAAAACTTCTTAAAGGGTTTCACTGTAAGTCCATAGTTGTTCTTGATTTTGACAACACAATTCAGAAGTAAATTCTGCATACAATTTAAATTCTTCAGTCATGCCTTTTATAAAATTATTATAACGAATCGAATACCTTATGAAGTCTTTGTATTTTTTTTTCTGTGTCACGTATTGTATGAAAATATTTTTTTTTTTTGTACAAAATGCAATAATTTTTCTTATAGCACAAACTTGGTTTTATTTTAATTAAAAATTTTCTATAAGTCACCTATTTAAAATTTTTGTGTTAGTAATTTGTATCGAGGTTTCCATTGAAGTATTTTTAATAGAACACAAAGGGTTATAAAAAAATTGCTAAATTATATAGAGTTTTATATAAATAGGTAGTCTGTAATTTTATTTTTATTTGTAAAAAGAATATTGATAGATTTTTTTTTCAAAATTATTGAGATTTTGGACTTTCATGACGATGTAAATTAATAAATTCTTAAAATAAGTTCTTAAGTTGTTTGATACTAATGTTTATGACACATTTAGATGGTATCTTTTTAATTTAGCCCTTTATATGTATTTTGTTGAATTAATGAATGATTATTGTATTATGAGAAACATCACCTTTGAGAAAATAGATTCGCTTGTAAACTGAATATGATGTTATTTTTTTATACACATTTCAAAAATTCTTTTATAATTTGACTTTTGGTTGGTAAAGGATAGTTCGTAACTCAATGAGTAAAATAATATACGGAGTATACATCACTACTTATTCACTTGTTATTGGGGAATCCAATAGTGATACTTTCTGATTTACTTTCATTTTAGACTGATATCTTTGGGCAATTTGCTTCTATAACGGTTACCTTTTTTTGTATTCTATACCAATACTAATCTTTATTGAATTAATGGCTTTCATATTACATACATATGCCCTTATTCAAATTATCATATAAAGTTTGTTTTCTGGACAAATACAAAAAAAAACTTGGAACATAAATTCATACTATGAATTTTTCAGAATAAAATGTGCTTATTTATGTCCAGAAAAGATTTGATGCTTTAGGCTCTTCTTCCGATGCTCCTGTTGTGTACTCATATCACAAACAACTTGTAACACGTCATTACTAAAATCATGAGACCCTCGTCGCCACAATTATTGAATTTTCGAAATGTCAAAACATACAATGTCATGCTTTGTTGACTGTTTTATTCTTAGCATTGATCTTAAGCCCATGCATTGTTATAAAATGTCTGTCGAGTGATGCCAATTCTCGATGATGTGAGCGTGTATAACCTTGCCGGCTGGTCGCAGGAGACTGGTGTCACTGACGAGTTTACAAAATGTCTGCAACATGTGCCTGCGTACGAATATCTGCGCAGATGTATGGTGATAGTCGCCTAGATACTTGAATCGCCAAGTGTTTGATACTTGTTTTGCTGTGTAAGACATGCCTTAGAATTGAAAATATATTTCCTGAAATCTTAATCCATTAAAAAAGTTTGAATTAGATGAATAAGAAGTCAAGTCAGAAGAAGACACAGCTCACTAGGCAGTGATATTTTAGTCATACTAGTTCAGTTATGGAGAGATCTTATTTCTTACTTTGGCCCAACCCTCCTCTTATAAATGATTGGTTTTTGGGTTTGACACATAGATTTATTTATCAGTAATTTTTTTCTCCATGAGCAAATTGATTGTTCCAGTGTTTATTGTCCCGTTTTAACTAAAAAAAGGCTGTGTTTTAAACATATGCCTTACTTAATTTGTATGTGCGTCAATTTCCAGGCTTTATTCGAAGAGTGACGCTTTCTTCAAAGTTTAAATTTGATGTTAAGCTAAAAATTGCCTATACAAAAGAATTTTATAAATTTTAGACCTTTGTTGCCATAAAATAAAGATGTGTATCAAAATTAATATAATCTAGTAACATAATTAGAAAGCTTAGAGAATCTATTTTAGCGCAAGAATTAAAAATAATTGTATACTGATACCTAAGCAATTAATGTATGAATAATATTTAAAATTACATATCTGATTTTATCAAACTATCCAACATTGGTTATTAAAAAAAAAACATTTTTTATTTTCATTTTTGACATTTTGATACAATTTTATAACCTTTTTTGACATTTTTGTTTGTTTTTTGGATTGATTTGTTTTCTTGACAATTCTACTGACTATAAATGCGTCACATTGTAACTGCATTTATGTAAATGCATTATTTTTTAAAGATTTTGTTATAGTTTGATTAGTAATGTGATTTTTCAAAAACGTTTCTGTAGCCATTATGGCACAGTTAAAAATAACAAACCTTTCTGATCCATGGACTCTTTCTAGCAAAAACCTCAATTTGTTGTTGGAAAACACTCCAAAATACATTGATAAATGCACTTACAATAAAACAATAATTTAAATGTGTCAAACAACTCGATTAACTTTACTTTGAGTAATAAGTATGTATTACATAAATTTTTGTTTTTTGTGTGATCACTAAAATTGTTGTAAACTTTTAACAATAGATACATAGAAAAATGTTTTGTATGCATTTATTGTTATTCCATTTTCATAATACAGTGAAACCCTCTTAAGAAGTTCCCGCTTAAGATGTTTTCCTGCTTAAGTCCCTTGAAGACCAAATGGCCCAATTTATCCCACTTATAAAGTTTTCCCGCCTAAGAATTTTTTTTCCGGTCCCTTGGAAAATTTCTTAAGAGGGTTTCACTGTATATTATTTGTGTAACCTTTATTATAATAGTTATTATTATATCGATGTGTATGGCTTTCTTTTCTTTAGATTATGTTTCTTATGCTTAGTTTTTGATTTTACGCTTTTTAGTCTGGACATTATTTTTTAGCCGTATGCGTGGAAAATAAATGTACAAATAACCTTAAAATCATTGAGGTTCCAATTGACCTTCAAATGGTGGTATCGTGGAAATTGGATTGTTACTTTGGTAGTATAGCCAATACATGTTTTAGGTATACTTACTATAAATATTATATTATTTCTTTTTCAATTTTCCATCAGACGTTATTATGCAGTGTTATTTTTGTTGTGAAACATCTTGACAGAAAAGGGAGACGGAATAACCACATCTACTTCTGTATCGTGTTGTGACCGGTTGCTGTTATAGCAGCAAATACCACCACCTCATGGTGTGTAGTAACAATTTGTTCTAGCCCAATTAAAATGGTTATTATTGGCACCATAGATGAATGCTCTACACATATTGTCTCTAGAGGTAGCAGTAATCTGTTAATAGTACCCCATTCGCACTGGCTCCCGCAATAACCTTTTATCCACGCTGCGTAAAATTCTCTTAATTTATTAAAATTGATTCAGCAGAACAATGTTAGATGTTTCACATATAAAATAGTTCCTTTTTTTAAATCTCGATGAATTTCCATTCTTATCAAAGGATGTATTCGTGCAAAGACCAAAGTGTATTTTACACAAAGTAGCATATTATATTCGGAAATGTTAGAATAAATTATATTAAAGGCGCTTGTTAACTATGTGTTAGTATCTTTCTAGTAGTTTTTAATGAACCTGTGACCTGTGGCTAATGTTCCCACAAAAACTAGACTCCACGTCGGCAAGTTAAAGTATATCATTGGATGTTATAGGCTTAGTTACATTAGGGACACAGTACTAGAGATGTTTATGTTCCATTTCACGAGACGATTATAATTTCAGAACTCCAGTACACGATTGATAAAAAGGAGAGCACTTATCAGTCGTATTAATAAAATTACGAGTCTGTAAAATAATACAAATAACCTATTTGAGAATATAGTATATAATATACTAGAAATAGGGTAATTTTCTACTTCTAATAATTGAAAAATATAATTTTTGGGAAGAAAAGGTATTTTATTATGTATAATTTATTACGAGAATTGCCGAAGATGCAAAATTTGTTTAAATTTACTTTAAAATTTCAAGTCTTTATGTATGTATAGATTATAATTTTCGCATTAAATTTGTTATCATGAATATCTCTCTATTTTTATTCCCTATCCCATTTTTACTTCGATGATACATTGTGGTTTGTGAAATAACAATTTTTTATACATTCAAAGAATGGAGAAATATAGTGTATTACGAGAATTACAATTGATTTTCAGACACTTTATTTTGCCTTTTTGAATGCTTAATTATTTATTTGTCAGTTGTGAATCGCGCTCATGCATTGTGCAGGCCGTCTGGACTCTGGACGAAGCTAGTGAGTGGTTCATTATCTTTAGCATCCAAATCTTTCGCGGACCGGTACCTGTGGTGTTTCCCAACCTGTGGTCTGCGGACCACGGTTGGGAATCTCTTGGTTACACTTCTCTTATTTGGGACTAAATGTTTGGGTTCCGATGTGTCCTAATCAAGCGGAATCGATTGCATAATTTGAGTCGTATCAAATTTCCTCTAAAACAATATTGTGTCTTCTAAAATACTCGCATCAATGAATGGATTAACCTGTCATTGGCCGTACGTACTCCGGTGTACCATCGATTTTGTCCCTTATGTACAAAGAAATTGTATGAAGAATAAGGCCAGAATTGGGTTTGGGTCATTCTCGTTCTTGACGTAACGAACTACTGCATAGCGTCTAGCCTCTCCGAATAATTCAAAATAATTCACGATGACGCGGCGGGCATCAAAGATGGCCGACAAAATGGCCGCCGCGTGATAATATGAACGGAGTCTATATTTTTTCATTGTTTTTTTTATATAAATCCATCGTGGAAAGCATAGATTTGAGTGATTATTAGGAAGTTCATTTTATCTACATTATTTTCATGTAATTTTTGTAATATATCACAAGAGAAATGTTATAAAAATTGAGTTCGTAAGAAAGGTGAGAAATGTCTAATTTTTTACGTCGTATTGAAAAAATATAATTTTCCTATACTGGGCTTTCAAAAGGTTAATAAACAAATGGTGATATCAGGGAACTAGGTTACAGGAATGGGACACAAATAACTCCTCGTAATATTTAAATTATCTTATTTAATCATATATAATATTTGTCATTTAAATACACATAATACTTTTAATCATGTTTGATAACATTAATTATATTAAAGTTTCATCTTAAAAAATAAAAAGGATGAAATGAACATTACTTAACTTAAAAAACAATAGTCACTAGTCAGAATTGAAAATCTTATTCCTAGAATAAATACAGATAAACCTAATACAAAGGGAGGGAAATCTGCTTCAAATCTCCTAAACAAACTTCAACTGAATCAGATTAAAAACAATCTTGAAAATTTAAAAACGATTGTGATTTGAAATTTTCGAAAATTAAAAATATAATGTTTAGCCCAGCTTCACAATGCAATTTTATTGTTTTTTTTTTCTTTAAAAAGTAGCAAAATATACAAGTTATAAATAATTTTTCTTCAACAGATTTCACACCCTAATTAAAATCATCTTTTTTTATAAGTAAACAGGGAGACATACACAAAGATAGTGTCTGTACACTTAATATGGAACAACAGTCCTATAAATAGATAAAACCCTTTATAAATTTAACAAGTGTAAAAGGAAATAAACAAAGATAGTACATACATATTATTTTACAATAATAAAAATCATATCATATTTTTCAACTCTTCCTTAAATTTTGCCCCAATATTTTTAATAAGAGTAGAAAATACATATTTCATTAAGTGCGAAAATAAATATAATATGGTTTGGATGGGACTATTGGATTGACAGAAGTGACAATATAACATTAACCCAAGACAGGAGTTCCTTAGACTGCAGCATACAAAAATGAGATGTGAAATAATATTACATTAATTTGGACTATACCCAGAAATATCATCATGAAAGAAAAAAAAATCGCAATGAAACGAATGTAACATCACATTCTTTAACCCTTTCCGACCGAGAAAAAATGTCCGAAATTTGATAGGCCACACTAGTAAAGCTGATGACACACTAGTGAAACGCGCGCGCTTAAAGGTACCCTACATACATACGAACGTTCGATTGACACCGGTTCCGTTCCCAAAAACAGATTTATTTTCTCTCAGGATTTTTTTCAACTCAAACTCATGCTCGTATGAAGCCGGTCGGAAAGGATTATAGCGGTAGTCACAGAAGACAGAAGGTCAGATATCACCATTTTGACACAAGTTTTCCTTCTTCCACAAATCTGTTGATCTCCCAATACTTTTATTTTTCTGAGTTGGCCTGTTTATGAATGTTCAATACTTTATACACGTAAAATATTTTTTTTTAGGCAATTAATTAATGAACAAAATTGTATGTTTTTGCTACGTTCAGTGAGATGGTAACTTCACAAATCTAAGCCATCCGGTTATCACATAGATAAAGGAAATGGGAGGAGATGCTGAGTTATAAACAAACAGCACGGACTATCAAAGTGGCTATGCGTTTGGTGTTTAGGTAGAAACAAAGGCCTCCATGCATAGATGTGATTTGAATTAGTAGTAGGGCAAACAATGTTGGCGACACGCTTTGTGCGCACGATTTCATACTAATAATGATTCACGGCCCGTCTCCCTTTTTTCTATTATGTATGGGTTATCAGGTATTTAGATACAGGCTGGAAGAGAAAGATTACTGGATCTTTCAAAGAGGAATAGTGATTAAAAGATCTTCAAGAGTTGTAAGTTGATTGTATGTCATTGGAAGTAAGTAAGAAATAAGTAGACTCCATGTATAACTGCATCCAAAGTATTGCCATCAATTAAAAGATTATAAAATAAAATTCATTAGAGTAGGTACAACATATTCACAACTGAATGTACAACGTGAAATCTTAAATAGGTAGTTGTATATTTTGATCCATTGCGATAAACAAGTTCAGTATGTAATATAAATCTCTAAGGTGATTTTCTTTGGCGTTATTTCAATTCACAATAATACAAGAAAATCAATGATGCACCTCAATGGGCTATTCAGAGAACATCAAATGCGGAAATGTCTATATAACTTTTTGGTACTGGGATATCCTCAAAAAGGACCCTGAACAAAATGATGGTTATTTACTAATAGAATTCAATCAAAGCTTTGTAAAGCTAATAATAATTAATATACGAAATATTTAATACAACAGTTTTAAAAGCTGCCAGAAATAAAATCTCTCTGATGTTTGAATCCGAACTTGATTTCTTCAGTAAGAAAATTTACTTGATTCAACATTAGTAATATTGAAATTATAATCTTGCATGGCTTTCTCCAAATATGTGCTTTGAAAATCAAATTCATGCAAGAAATCACAGGTTTTAAATTCGAGCAGCGATAAAAAACGAAGATAATTGTTTATTTTGAAAATTTTTTCTATAGATTGTGAATATTTTGTTAAGGTACAAAAAAAACCACATTCCTCTACCATACGGAATACACATATCAACTTATTTTATTATCCTAGTTACAAAACACTTCACTAGGTCAATTTACACCAATCATTATTTCTTTTTAATCATACATTTAATTTTATTATACATATATTTTTTTAAATTTTCAATTTAGATTTTAACATATTTACAATAATTTTAGTTAGAATTCTATTTGGTGACAAAACAAGTGTGGAGGAAGGCTCTTTAGGAAGGTGAAAAAAGATTTCAGAGTTGAATAAAAAAACCATTGCAAAGTTAGTTTTTAAAGAACTGTGTTCAATTGTGTTGTGATATTTAACCCTTAAAGAAGTGGCATGACCAAAGGAGGAAGCTAATTCTGTGTTTATTGATAAAAAAAATCCTACATAAATATCAAACATTTAAATTTTCAATGGTTTTGAACACTATTATGGAACTGTTCTATCCAACGAGCCATTTGGAAGAATAAACAGATACATCATAATGAATTGACTCATTATTCCAGATTTGCCACAAGTTGCTCAGAAAATGACTTTAAAAAAAGAGGAATTATTTTGGTGATTTATTTGCCAAAGATATTCTTACATAAAGGTGAACTGAAGGTGATAACAATGCACCGGCCATACATTTTTACTGCCTGGAATTGGTACATTGAAAATACACAGAAGCAAAGTGTTTTATGCAAAAATACAAACATTTCTACTAACATAACTGTGAAACTGTCTATAAGCTTGAAGAAAAGATAGATAATGTATACAAGGTTGAAGAAATAAGGATAATATTGTACTGATTTGGTACGGAACACACGAGGAACTCATAGAGTACATACTACAAAATAACACCTCAGTATAACAACCCATCTCTATTTATAATCTAAGCAAGATACTTACTATCATAAAACAAGATGGATCTTATTCACAACATCAACATATTATCAAATATCCCCAATGAAAAAGATGTACATCGCAATGATACAGAAATATGGGAATCATAAAAATTCTACTTTGCATACGGATGAAATAATTGTTTCTTAATCGCTAAACATACTTACCCAATACAATATTTCAAACAACAAAATAATTTAAAGTAATATTATAACCAGATCACTCAGTAGATTTAAAAGTCTTCGGGAAATAAAAATACAATGTAAATTTGATCAAAAAATATATTTAAAAATCAAACCATAGCGTCTTTGAGGTAAAATTTATAAGATAAGTCAAACAGACTGCGATCTGTTGAAAAAACAGACATAACAGAATCAAAAACTCACCCTACAATTGTAAACAGTCGAAGAAAAATAACTTCAGATCTTTCGACAATTCAAAATCCATTTTTAAGGTTGGGGTGTTTCACAAATGTAACATTGTCATCCAATAGCCAACCACCAACATTTTGTATTTCATTAAACTTTTAAAAGGTCTCAAAGGTCCGTTTCAGCATTTGAATAAACAACAATCGGCAGGAAAGCACAACCGTTATATTGTTATGCTTGTCAGCTGATCACAATTGACAAAAAAGCACAACCATTATACTGTTGTGCTTATCAACTGATCACAATTGGCAGAAAAGCTCAACCGTTATATTGTTATGCTTGTCAGTTGATCACAATTGGCAGAAAAGCACAACCGTTATATTGTTATGCTTGTCAGTTGATCACAATTGACAAAAAAGCACAACCGTTATACTGTTGTGCTTGTCAACTGATCACAATTGACAGAAAAGCACAACCGTTAAATTGTTGTGCTTGTCAGCTGAACACAATTGGCAGAAAAGCACAACCGTTATATTGTTTTGCTTGTCAGCCGATCACAATTGGCAGAAAAGCACAACCGTCATATTGTAATGCTTGTCAGCTGATAACAATTTGATAGAAAACTGAAACGGAACTAGAATCGGCGTTGAATAAGGATCTTTCACATGTCAAAGAGAAACAAAATAGGATCTGAGCTGAATGGCCATTTGATGACAATGTTACATTTAAATTTGTGCAAAACACTCCAACCCAAGCTTTCTCTTTACAATAAAAACTGGTCAGAACTTATATAATCCAATGCTTTACATAAGTAAACGAAACATTAGCACATATTGGTTCTGTGGGTCTAGTGAGCGAGTTGGAATCGCATAAATAATCAATATTTGTACGGAAGAGGCATTTGCAATGAGAATGTTGCACTATAGTTTGTTGTGCCAATTGAAGCAACACCATATCATAGAAGGCAATCATTTTCATACATTACTTATTCAAACCTTCAATTGAAGCCGGAATCCATTATATGGATAGAGCCAGACAACCTATCAGCATTTGAGTTATATTCGTTGGCCAAGTCATGCCAAATGAAGCAATACCACAACAAAAGGCAATAATCCATTATACATCAATATTCAATCCTTCAGTTGAAGCTGGTATCCATATCAACAGAGCTGGAAAGCTTATCGGATTCCGAGGTGTATTCATTGGTCATGTTGGAGTTGTTGATGTCCAAGCTGGAGTAGTTGATGGCCGAGTCCTTGTCCTGGTTGGAGCTGGAGGGGCTGGCTCCGTCGGAGAACCCTGAGGGTTTGGAGCTCCCGGAGGTGCCGGGTTCTACGTTCCTAGCTGCGTACGCCTTGTCACACTTCTCCAAGAAGTTGATTATCTTCTCGGTTCCCTTCACGTGGGCTACGCTGGCTGCTTCAGACTAAAATAAAATGTAGAGAATTATTATTTGAAATAATAAATTACAACCATACCTCTTGTATACCGCAGTCCTCCCGGCGGGTCCGGATGTTTGAAGCGATTTTGCCCCTTATGTATAAAGAAATTGTATGAAGAACAAGGTCAGAATCGCTTGGGCCATTCTCGATCTTGACATAACGAAATACTGGATAACATTTAGCCACTCCGAATAATTCATATTAATTGCCAATGACGCGCCGGGCACCAAAGATGGCGGATAAAATGGCTGCCGCTTGATAATATGAACGCTGTCGTATTCGAAGTCTATATTTATGAAATCATTGTTTTTGATATATGTAAATCCATTGTGGAAAGCAAATATTTTAGTGATTATTAGGAAGATCGCTTTTTCTACATTATTTTCATGTAATTTTTGTAATATATCACAAAAGAAATGTTATAAAAATTGAGTTCGTAAGATGTGAGAAATATCAAATTTTTTACATCATATTGAAAAAAAAAAATTTTTTCTATGCTGGCTTTCAAAAGGTTAAGATACTTTGGACAAGTTGTTTGCCAAACTGAGGACTCCAACTTGGTGAAACTCATAGTCACTGGCAAAGTAGAGGAAGGTCACCAATGCGCTGGAGTGAGCATCACTGGTGTCCGGTATGCGAGGAATAGAGGAGCCTTGTTCACTTGTTCACAATTGAAAATTAGCATGGCACGATCCTCAGCAATGAGAAACCGACTTAAGGTGAAGACATGCGGAAAAATGCAAAATCGTATAAAATCTTGTGTATTAGTTTTGAAAATTTGATCGCTTAGAAATAATATAGATGCTTCAATTAAATACTGTGAGTAGAACACATCTTGGCCTTTAAAGTGATCGAGTATTTTTTTGATAAGCTTTTTAATACGCTTAGAAAAAAATTATGCGTCTGACCTATAAAAAATGGTTAAAAGTGAAAAATATCCTACTTACAAATCCTTTTTCTGGTGTTGTTTTATTGAATAATGTAGCTAATTAAGTTTCTTATAGAGTGATCGGAAAACATTTTAATATTTGTATCTGAACTTCACAAAATAAAATAAAACATGCATTTTGGCGACGTTTCTTTTCAGTGAATAAAAATAGGCGGTACCCAACAAATTTGTAAGTGCGAATTTCATCCTTATGCCATGTACGGAAGGATTTTAGCCCGTCGCTCATTCTACGTCCAGGGCCCGGGGCAAACGGACATGCCTTAGTCTACGCGGCGCTTCGACCTTTAAAAATATACTTGCGGAATAACAAAACACTGTTGTTTGCTAGAGATTAGGGTTTTTATTGGTAAACGCCCAAAAATCGTTCGCTCCACCCAATTCCGAATGAGTCAAGGACTAGTGGATCATCTTAAGAAGGTGAATTAACATGACATTATTTTAAAATTGAGTCAGAATTTGGATATTTAGAGTTTGTAATAGTAAATAACATGTGGCCCAGCAGCAGCACAATGGTGTGCTCCATGTAAGTGCCGGCCTTCAGAAGTTGGATGTTTAGAGTTTGGAATAATAAATAAGACTCACGCTGGCCGTCAGGTTCAAGAAGCTGTAGTACTTGTGCAGCACGACGAGCATCTCGCAGAAGGAGGCGTTGGGCAGCAAGTTGCGGACACGGGCCTCGTGCTCTGCCGACTCCATGGTCACGTGGCCCAGCAGCAGCACCACGTACGACCCCACCATGGTGTGCTCCATGTGGGTGCCGGCCTTCTGCAGCACTATCCAAGGAAAATACAATCATCAAATACAAGCTTTTTATATTACACGCAGTAGCAAATAGTACGGGGTATTGAGAACTATACTTGGTGATTGTCAACCGTTGCAAAAAGAACCCGACATTGAAAACAAGTAAATCTCGTAAATTTTATAAATGAGCCAAGGAGTCTGTGAAAAAAATCATCCTCAATTCTCATTTAAAGAATCATACATCCTAATATTGATATGGAAACATATAAACTGATTACTGTTGTTTAAAGCCAATGAACCTACTAATATTTCACCGTTTAACCCATATTTTTAGGTTTATAAAAAATAATATAGTTAAATTTATAAATGCATGAGTTCTATATGTTAGGTACCAAAATTGCCGTAACTTATACTTATGTGGGGCAACACTGAACTATTTCTCTATATTGTCTATGATATCACTGAATATTACTATTTCTCTACATCGTCTATGGTCTACTGAAAATGTCTATTTAAAATGAAGTCTACACTACATAAATACATACAATACATCAGAAAGGATACTTACGTTTCTCTACCGTTTCATCCATGCACTCATCAGCTGATTTCTTCTTCTTTTCTTTGGGTTCATCTTCCTTGACTTTTTCACCATCAAGAATAGCATCTGTGTTTTTCTCAGCCAACCTGCATAAATGCAACATTAAAGAAAACAATTTAAATATTGAAATGTTATTATTAAAACACAGATAAATAAAATAGTTCATATCCTTACCAGATATGAGTCGTATAGTTCCTATGTACAATAAGTTCCCTTGGGTGAAATGTTAGAAAACCATTTTTTTAAAATAAAAACTTAGAAAATTATTTATTTTGTGTGTTAAACATAAGTAGTCTAATAACAAAGCACACGAAATAAATAATATTCTAGGTTTTTATTTAAAAAAATTATAATTGAAAAAATTAATATATTATAGGAACTATAAGAACCATGTGATTTTTTTATTATAGGGCGGTGTCGGTTTATGTATGGTTCCCGTAAGCACTCGGACCATATGCCTATTGTGTTATTTCCTATTTTACCCCATTCCAACAATAACACGGTCCCTTTTATAAAGTTCACCAGGATTGACATGTCTTCTGGTTCCACAATGTGTCTCCCCACTTATTTTATGTATACATTTTTTAATATTTCCTATATATTTGATACCTATATGTACATTTTTATTGGCCTGAAATCGAAAATTAAGTTTTGTATAAAAAAGAAAGCATAATCATTCGGGAAGGTCCGAGGACTGGAGGCGGATGGCTAGAGACCGGAGCCAGTGGAAAAAAATAGTGGAAAAGGCCATAAGCCATTAGTATTACTAACTCTACTAGCCGCTGAGAGATTAAAGAGTGAACAACGCCCCAATGATATCCGGATAACGGAAAATGAATCAATAACAGGTCAGGTTAGCGCTTTTGTTTGTTCTTTTTTTTCACCTTTCTTTAATGTTCTGTTTTGACACTGTTCTGTGTGTTGTCAGCAACAGCTATCATTGGGATTACAAGCTCAAAAGACGGTAAGATAGTGAACTGACCTGGCCAGCTCTTCCCTCTTGTAGAAGTGGTCGATGAGAGCTTGCAGCGCCGGCTTGTTGCAGGTGAACACGGCCTCGTGGTCCGCGGGGGCTTTGGCTTCCATCAGCAGGTTGATGTTGGCCGCGTTGTTCTGCATCAGGTTTATGAGGAGCAGCAGGACCTGTTCACCAAAACGTACACTATTAAAATATGTTTTAGACTACAAAACTCAAATAAATCAGACAAAATTAATTCACAAGTGTGTCATCAAAAAACTGCTGTTAACTCTTTATAGATGTTTCTTTCGACTTCTAGTTCAGTTGGTGGCCACAGAAAAAGCAGCGGAAAGCAGCTCTTGTGGCTGTACGAGGAGGATTGAGTACGCAGAAGTAGCACAAGTATACAGTATGGGTAAATTCTGTGAAATTCATTTTTGGGGAAAACTCCCAAAACAGAGAATATTGCGGGAATTTTCATCTAAATGCTGAAGTGCCCAGACTAACCATTGAGGTTGTCTCCTACAATAAAATTTCATGTTAATTTACAATTGTATCACATTAATTAGCCAGGCGTATTTGGAAAAACCGTGCGGAAATTACCTTCCTGACTTGGTCAAATATCTGTATAAAACAAAGGAATTGTTTTTTTTTTGCGATTGTATCATATTGATAATGTATCATTATAGTATTTAGTATTATTCATGTATATTACACGCTAAACTTAAAACTCATCTTTTCAGACTGTCTTATCCATAAAGTCAAAAACTTTTCACCTTTACTGCCATTATTATAATATCGTTACAAGTTTTCCCAGAATAGCTAACTTTAACAAAAAAATATATAAAAATTTTCCCATTCCGCAAACAAATGTAAAAAAAATATATTCATACGAAAATGAATGTTTTTTTTTTATTTCTACACAAACCTCAATAGAAAGAAAACCCTACGTGAAAAAAAACAATCGAAAGGTGTTTTCGAAGAAGTAATGACATTGATACTGCTTTGAAAATGTAAAATATTTATATGCACAGTTTGAAAGGGGCGCTACCATGTAATAGATATTTTATTAAGAATTATTCAAAGTAGCTAGGGCTCATGCCGGTATTAACTACGTACAGAACGAGAATGGCCCAAACAATTCTGATCTTGTTCCTCATACAGTTTCTTAATACATAAGGGGGTTAAAATTGAAAATTTATACCGTGCGTGCCGGCGCGCTTATGGCACAGGCGAGGTTAAAGCATACTAAGTACACAGAACTTTTGAATTTTTGGAAAACCCAAAAATTTATAAGTCTTCAAAATGTTGATTTTGTGGCCGGCCGATGAGTGTGTGACGTCACAGTGCATATAATAACTGGCGCAGAGTACTTCAGAACTGCTATTCTAATTATGAATTATACTGAATTGTGCCTCATGTGACATCACTAGACACAATTGTATATGTAATGTTAGCAATATCCGCTAGGAGATGCGTATTCAGATTTACAAGATTTCCAAACCTTGCCGAATGCTTAGAACAGAGCTACACGTTCCCAACACGTTCAGACAAATTCTAGTCTTTGTACCTGTCAGCCGTCTGTGGCTTTGTAGATATTCATTTTTGTATTGATAAACCAAATAAATATACAGTAAAACCCTCTTAAGAAGTTCTCGCTTAAGATGTTTTCCTGCTTAAGAAGTTTGGTTTTTTCGGTCCCTTGAAGACCAAACGGCCTTATTTTTCCCACTTATAAGGTTTTCCCGCCTAAGAAGTTTTTTTTTCCGGTCCCTTGGAAAACTTCTTAAGAGGGTTTCACTGTAACTATAATTGGATCTACATGGCTTCTTAAAATTTGACCTTTATATCCGAAGACAACCGGGAAGTGCATTACAGTATACGTTTTACCCAAGTTCACTTTGAAAGCTTATAACTTGATAAATAAACTAATTTTACTGTCATTATTAACATTTTAAAAATATAATACATTTATCATAAAAATAATTAGAAGAGAAACTCATTAGTGTAGAATAAAGGCAGAAACATATCGGGTCGACGTACGTACGCATCGTACGCCTAACAATGCTTAGCAACCATACATTTTCTATGAAAATGACCACTGACATCGCACGTCGCGATGCGTGTGGCCAATGTGATTCTAAGGCGCTCCGCTGACGAGGCAACTGAAAACCAACTAAAACCGGCTGTTTTCTCTGTCTTGATTGGTCAAAAAGCTTGTTTAACCATAGACGAAGAACAATCAGCTGACAGCTGGCAACTAGCAACGGCCGGCCAGGGCAATCAGCTGTGCAAGTCGCAAGTCACCGCTTGCGTTACCATTGACAACGGGTGTTTGAGTGATTGTGTAGTGTGCGGGTTATCACATTGTCATACAAAGACAGTTGGCAGTTGAGAGTTTTCAGTTGTCTCAGTGGGTGGAGGCGCTAAAACATAAATTTTCATGGAAAATGTATGTTTGCTAAGCATTCCAGATATTGTTAGGTGTAGCGATGCATACGTACGTCGACCCAGTATGTATTTACCATTACTTTCTTAATAATAAAAATAAATTCCCAACTTTGGGGAATTTACATAAGTTGAGGAAAATTCCCGGTTGCACATCACTAGGCACAAGGACAGGGATGTTTGGAGGTAATGGCATCTAAATGAACCATAAACTTGAGAATCTAATTGACAATGAAAGGGCTGTAAGATTCTGTAGTTTCCAAAAACTACAATGGGCTGGTCATGTGGAAAGGTGTCAGATGAACACCAAAAATCATGACCAAGAGGAATCAAGACTCAGAGGCAGACTGAGGAAAATGTCGGCTGACGGAGTGGAAGAAGATTGGAGCAGGACGGGAAGGTCCGAGGACTGGAGGCGGATGGCTAGAGACCGGAGTCAGTGGAAAAAAATATTGGAGAAGGCCATAACCCATCCTCTGATGACATCTATAAATTGTATGATGGAAGGCAGGGTACTCACGCAAACGCTGAATTCGAAGTTGCTTTGTTCGGGGATATAGTTGGGCGCTTGCAGTAACAGGTGCAAACTGGCATCAATAATTCCGGGACGTTCACCAATCACCGCAGAACCAATTGCTGCAAACAATCATAGTATCTCAGAAAATGCACTTAAGAAATTAGTGTGAATAAATAATTTGAAGAGAGTATCAGTAGAATGTATGAATTGACAGCCTCCGTGGTCGAGGGATATTTTTATTTTTATTTACAAAAGAAAATCATAAGTCTAATAATTACATAATTCTTTGGCTAATTACAATAAAAATAGTTTTTTTAACAAATCTACCCAATTCAATAAAGAAAAACATTTCTCGTGTTTGAATTGATAATGATATGGCTCTTGATTACGAATCTGGGGGTCGTGGGTTCAAATCCCGGCGTGCGCAAGTAAATTTTATTCAATTAATTTGTCTTGTTTCAATATAAAATAATATAATATAGCATATTTGCAGCACATTCTACAGTGGAAGATATTTTCGGCATCGCCGTGGTGAAAGACTACCATTGACTAACTTCAGCTTCACAACATACCCCGATTGGGAGCAGGTGGGACTTTTGTGCGTTATTCACATAAAAAATGTAATAATATGATTAAAGTGCATTGCAGATTTACTGCTTTAATTATGCGTATTTGATAAAATTTTCAAAATGTGCATTTGTTTTGCAGACGTTCTAGTTTGTCTATAAGAACCCGACTAAGTTTAAATAGCTTCTGTCAATCAAGAAAAGACAATAAAAGAATTTATAACATTGCTAGTAGAGTGAAACCCTCTTATGAAGTTTTCCAAGGGACCGGGAAAAAAAAACTCCTTAGGCGGGAAAACCTTATAAGTGAGATATATTGGGCCATTTGGTCTTCAAGAATCGAAAAAACCAAACTTCTTAAACAGGAATTTCTTAAGAGGGTTTCACTGTAATTGACTTTTATGTTTCCCCCAAAACTGACAGCAATCATGATAGACAACAGGGAGCTAATTGAACATGTATAAGAATAGGATACTTACAGTTAGAGTTGAAGGGGTGGGTGAGGTTGATGAGCACCTTGAGAGTGGGCAGCAAGGCATCCCGCACGGTGGCCCCCGTGGCGTGGTGTCCCCCACAGGTGGGGTACAGTGGGATCTCCCGGTCGCACAGGCGGAACAGGCGCACCAGAGTGTCCACCGCCAGCCCTCCCTTCCAGTTCACCAGGTAGGTCTGGTTCTCTTCGTTCTGCTGAGTAACCTGATCAAACAGAATGGACAATGGTTATATTGCGGCAGATGGTTGATTTTATAATATTATTGTTCATTTGGCAAGGAAATAATGTATCTCAGTATTATTCTAGTTTGTCATTTCATCACTTGTAAACATTGTGTGAAAATGCACGTTGAAAATTTTGTGTCAAGTGACATCATTCTTAATTTTCCAGTCGTAGTCTGCATTTATTTACAAAAGAAAATCTCATATAACTTATTTTTATTATGAATAAAACGCTTATTTAGCTGGAAAATTTACTAAAACTATAGAATATTATTTAGAGAGAAAAGCATTTCTCTAAATATAAGTAGCTATCCTGGGGAAACTACAAGGATAGGAATAGACAGTAGAACCCCGTTAATTCGAACCCCGATATTTTGAAAAAATGCATAATGAGAAATTTTTTCCACAAAAAACTCATCTGAAAATCATTTTCATACAAAATGATTTTTTAATTCAAAATTCATTAATTCGTAATTCGAAATTTATTTTTGTCCGTACACGAAAATTTGTTTGTGTGATTTGAAAAACATTGATTTTGCAAAAAAAAAACCTACAATTTTGTAAATCAGAATCTGACAGACAGCCGTGGTGGTAAAACGAACTTAAATGTGAATTTATGCTATTGGAGATCGTCATAATTCGTATTATTATTTTGTAAATCGGAATGCCACTGGAATGTCGTATATTTACAAATTTACTTTGAATATATGAATTTAAAGGGCCGGGCGCGGTGGTAATCGGCAGCAAAAATTTGATTTACGCGGAAATATATCGTATTTTTACGAATTTACTTCGCATACCTAAATGTAAAGTGTCGGCCGCGACAGTAATCAGTCGTGAGAATTTGATTTACACGAAATATATGTGGAATTTTTACGAATTTACTTTGAATATCTGAATCTGAAGGGAAAGCTGCGATGCGATATTTTGATTTAGGAGGAAATATATGGTATTTTTACGAATTCACTTTGAATGTCTAAATTTAAACGTCCGGCTGCGACAAAAATCGGCAGCGAAATTTTGAATTACACTGAAATGTACTGTATTTTTACCATTTTTCTCCGAATACCTAAATGTCAAGGACCGGCCGCAACGGTAATTGGTCGTCCAAAGGTTATACAAAAAAGATTGGTTCCAACTTAGCCGCCATTCTTTAGAATAGCCGCCAACAGAATGTTTTATTGGTATCTTAACCTCTTGTATGTCGGATGACATTTGCCCACATGATGGCCGTGTACTATAGAAAATTAACTACAAAGAATTCCGAGAACCTACATTACTGAAATTAAAAGCAAAGTCTCAAATGATATTGGCGAAAGTGATTCTGACCTTGTCCTTGTACAGTTCCCCTATACATAAATCGCATTTAAGCATTTAAAGAGATGAGAAGTTGAGGCTTGTTCACACATGGCAAGTAATTTAGTTCAGTAGTGAGTAACTCACCACTTGACTGACCAAAATGCTACTACTAAATTTATGGTATTCGGACAGGTTTAGTTACTAAAACACTTGACTAAACTATTAGCCTAGTCCGTAAGGGCCATTAGGGTATCTTATTTAGTTAATGGGGAAGAGAGTAAACTTTACAAAAGTATCATTTTATAAAAAAAACAAGTAGGGTATTATGAAAATAATGTAAGCCGGTAGGGCTGCTTGGCTATTTAACTGGCACACTAACGCCGTTCTTCCATGGAGCTACGTTCAAGCGACGCGATCGCCGCTCCTCTGTATTTTCAATACTATTATTAGTGTTTGAAATCGCCGCCAGGCGCTGCACTAGCAAAATTGTATGACAGGTAGCGGTAGCGTCGCTTGTAAATAGCTACGTGAACTATGGGCGTAAGGGTTAAGCGAGCTTATTAGGGCTAGTTGTTTCACAGAATTTTCAAGTTCTGTGAAAGTTTTGATTTTTATATCATTATGGGCCAGTTACTCCACAGAACTGAAATAATAATAGAATGTGAGTAGAATTTTTGCAAAACTTTAAAATTAACTTTGAAATTTGATGAATTGTTCAAATTCTGTGAAACAACCCGTCCTAAGAGATTTGTTCGCCATAATGTAAATACAAGGTTATTGGGGTGATGCCTTCTTTCATCTACTGCAAGGGTGTGCAAGATGAAACAAGGAAGAATGAAGGGTTGGTTGTGAATCCATCTTAAGTATCTTACATTCTCTAGCACCCTCATGCAGCGGTCCACCTTGCGCAGCAGGTCCAGCAGCAGCGGAGACCACTCCACGCCATAGTCCCCGATGGTGGCGCAGCAGTCGCAGATAGTGCTGAGGATGTGCTCCACACCGCCCAGAACCCGCAGCTCCTCCTTAAACCACTCACCGGCCCGCTTGGAGGTCAGGCTGAGCAGGGTCTCCATGGCCAGGTGGCCCACCTGAAATAAATAACAACAAAATTATAACATTTTCTCATGAAACTTGAGGCTTCTGAATGTTAGTTCCTTATCCAACACTCGAAAGCAAAAACCCCACTTGACCCATTAACCTGACATTGGCCGTACGTACTCCGGTGTACCATCGATTTTGGAAGCGATTTTGTCCCTTATGTATAAAGAAATTGTATGAAGAACAAGGTCAGAATCGCTTGGGCCATTCTCGTTCTTGACGTAATGAAATACTGCATAGCCTCTCCGAATAATTCAAATTAACTCTCGATGATGCGGCTGGCATCAAAGATGGCCGACAAAATGGCTGCCGCATGATAATATGAACGGAGTCGTAATCGGAATCTATATTTTATCATTGTTTTTTATATAAATCCATTGTGGAAAGCATAGATTTGAGTGATTATTAGGAAGATCGTTTTATCTACATTATTTTCATGTAATTTTTGTAATATATCACAAAAGAAATGTTATAAAAATTGAGTTCGTAAGACAGGTGAGAAATGTCAAATTTTTTACGTCGTATTGAAAAAAAATATTTTTCCTATGCTGGCTTTCAAAAGGTTAAGTGGGGGTTGCGCTGCATGATTGTGTGGGTCCACACCTTGAAAGGCAATGGGCAGCACACCTTGAAAGAATGCCAGATTGTCACCTGGAATCAAAAATCATATCCAAATACGGAAGTGATATCAAAGGTAGACCGACGAAGAGCCTGATAGACTGCGTGTAAGAGAAGGTGTAGGAAGAAAGGGCGGGTAGTACTAAACTTCAGGTATTAGTGAAGGACCACAGCCAATGGAGATGTAGAGCAGTGATGGTGATGTAAAAAGATTGTGAGCATGTCGATACAGTGCACTTGAAAAAACACAAAAACTTGCACTTTTTATATTTAGTGTTACTTCTTCAAAAAAGACTCGATCGTCAGTATCCGTGTCTCATGATTGGTTCCAGAGTGACAAGTGACCTGATCCTCTCACGACTGACATAAAATCTAAAATATCGTTTACCTACTACATATCTATGTCAAACGAAAGTAACCAATCAAAGATCGAAGTAGATTTAAGACGTAAACGATGGGGGCTTTCGAATTATGGCAGCACATGGCACACATCAATAATCTATATGGCATTTTTTCCATGTGTAAAAAGTGTTCCAGTGGGTCCTCTAAAATGATTGATCGACCCAGCTCTAATTTAGCACGTGCACAACAGTCTAGTGCCATTTGTTTGTAAAAAATTGAGGGACTTACCGTGATGTTATCAAGATCCAAGTGTTTGGCTTTTCCTTGACTCTTTATTTCAGCACAAAGTTCCCTCACTCGCTCCTTGTTCTTGGCAAGCTGCACGGAAGTCAGCCCACAGTCGTCCAACGCATCCCTGAGAAGATAAAAATATTGTAAGGACGGATCAAAATTTTCTTATTAAACTCATATAAAGACGGATCAAAATTCTTGAATTTCTTTGGTGTTTTTTTTTTATCGGAAGTTAGCCATCATTATACACAATACATTATAACCACGCAATTCAGTGGAACCACTCTCAAATCAGTGATTCATCAATGTGCCTCAATCTTGTATTTGTCGGCCCTCACAATATGAGCAAGATATTTTAGAACGGTATCCTATCAATACATACCATACTGGCTGAGATACGATTCTGAATAATTTCACACGAGGCCGCCGACACAGGCTTTTGTTATTTCCCAGGTGCAAAATGTTTATTGACCCTCGTAAGACAGCTAGGTTATGTAACTGCCTTGCAGGAAATATGGACAGCAAATTTTTCGATGAAGATCTCTGTATATGTATTAGAGTGGTAGATACTCCCAGTATCGCCGTGTTGAAAGATCGCCATTTAGAATCGAAACATAGCTTGAAATGGCTTTAGTCGTGTTTGGTGACCAGGTCTCAACAGCCAGGCATTTCCCCATCTTCCTACTATTTTAACTTCACAACGTAACCCATTTTTTCTCTTGCGTTGCAATAACAAAAAAAAAATTGTCATCCTCTTTGTCCGGGGTATTTTGGGATTCCTCACGTGTCAACGCTTGTTTAGTGTTAAGTTTTCATGGACACGATAGTAAATCATAAAAATTGGGGTACGTATTTAAAAAAAAAAGCTTACTTGTGGGAGACATCGGATTCCAGAAGGTTCAACATCAACTCTAATGATTCTCTGTCCAGGTCCATATTGAGTCGATCTTGCGAGAGGACAAACATCACAGTGGCTGTACATAATCCGAGACTCTGAAAAAAAAAAACAAATTGAAAAATAATTAAATGATCTAAAAAACGTTATAGAAATCAAAACAAATATTAGTACGATAAACATAATCTTTTTCATATTAAACTCATATAGGAGGATCTGAGGAAACCTATGTCTTCATTGGAGATTCTTTAAGGGGACTATTTAAAATCCTCTTAGCAGAGTCTTATAACGCCAATCTGTCAATCCTTACTTTAATGTATCATACAAAAGAAAAATGGCATAGGAAACATTGTCAAACTAAAAAAATCCTTTAGAGTAACCTTTTCGAAATTTAAATAAATTCACTTGTAAAACATTATTTAGGTTTTTTTTTACTGAAAAAAGTAAGATTAACCTCTCGTAGGCCGCAGTCCCCCCGGCGGGTCCGGATGTTTGAAGCGATTTTGCCTATTATGTATAAAGAAATTGTACGAAGAACAAGGTCAGAATCGCTTGGGCCATTCTCGTTATTGACATTACGAATTACTGGATAGCATTTAGCCACTCCGAATAATTCAAATTAGCCAATGACGCGCCGGGCACCAAAGATGGCGGACAAAATGGCTGCCACTTGATAATATGATAGCTGTCACATTCGAAGTCTATATTTATTCATTGTTTTTTTATTTTTTTTTTATATAAATCCATTGTGGAAAGCATAGATTTGAGTGATTATTAAGAAGTTCGTTTTATCTACATTATTTTGATGTAATTTTTGTAATATATCACAAAAGAAATGTTATAAAAATTGAATTCGTAAGAAAGGTAAAAACTGTCAAATTATTTTACGTCGTATTGAAAAAATATATTTTTTGTATGCTGGCCTTCAACAAGTTAAGCCAAAAGAGTTGAGCAGAGAAAGAGGTGAAGTTGGATTCTAAAAAGACATAATTTCTTCGGAGCACCTTCCATATAAATACCAATAGAACAATGAAAGCATTTCCATCAAACGCTTAAAAGGAAATTTCAACGAATTGCATGATTTAGCAGTAAGGTATGCTAGTAAGTCAATACATAACATAATAACTTTAGATATTTTTACAAGAATGTTAGAACTGAATGTTTTAAAATACCTGATCGTTTGTAGCATCGTGCAATGCCCTAAAGAATTTCGCAACAGTCCCATGGGCTCGTACGTGCATCCTAAATGCAGGTGCAGTGCACTTGGAGGCGAGCGTGATTGCGGAAAGGCAGCGAGTAGACATTGGGTTGTTGTCCTGGAAAATAAAATCACGTATTAAGTAACACACCAAACAGAAAATTTACATAAAAAATTAAGAAGATCCCATAATTCTAATGAAAAATTGGTATTTGACGCCAACTCACAAATTGGACCATTTTAACAGGTTTTGATATAACTCACTAGTACAGTGAAACTCTCTTAAGAACCTGATTAAGAAGTTTGATTTTTTCAGTCCCCAGAAGATCAAATGGCCCAATTTATCCCACTTATAAGGTTTTCCCACCTAAGAAGTTTTTTTTCTCGGTCCCTTGGAAAACTTCTTAACTGCTTGGACACATAAGCTTGTTTTCACGATAATTTAACATAGGTAGACATAGGAATGACGTATGGCCCGTACCTGAGTTATTAAGACGAATATAAACGTCAGAAATATTTGTGTAATCTGCCCGAGGAAAGTAGTACCAAAGTTGTTTTTATTTTTTTAATGAATAGATTTACAAGAATGAAAAAAAGTTAGTCAATCAATAAAGTCAAAAATAATCTTGGCCATAAAGGGGTATTTTTAAAAAGGTGTTTCTTATATAACTTCATATTTATCTAATGAAAAAACCAATTATTTAGAACTTTGCGCTTATATTTTTTGTAACGGAATTAATAATTTTATTTTAATTCAATTCGTTGAAAAGGTAGGATAAGCTTTAATGTATCCAAAACATATTTTTTCATATTCATAATGTAAACCGATTCGTAGTACAAATAAATCTAAATAGTGATTTGGCATATAACTTCATCTTGAGGGTTTCACTGTATTCATATAAAGTTGAGGACAAACCTGTAACGCATCCAGAATGTATTCCACATCATCGTTGAACTCCTGGAACTCCCCAATCTCTTGCATTTGATGGGCCTTCTTCACATTTCTGACCACCGTGTAGTACTGGAAATAAATATTAATTATTGAAACAATGATAATTATATTTCCCTGATACTCCTTTCTCCGTCCATTCGCTTAACATGTTCAAACCATCTAAGTAGTTATTTCTTAATCTTGTTCATTACACTTACATCAGTCTTTCATCCTTTATGGATCTCCAAATTTATAATACACACTCAAACGTTCAACACAGTGATGAGCAACCTTCAGCCCACATGAGTCCATTCTGCGAGCCTTTTCGTACTTCCCTTGGCTAAATAAAATATCAAAAATGCAGTAAGAATATTCAACAGTTTCTGTTGTTTTAAAAAAGTGTTGAGCAGAAAACATCAGTATTTCCTCAAAGTTTTCAATCAGCCCCTCAAAATAATAAGATTTTTCTTAACCTCCAGGCTGCGGGACGCATCTAAAGTCATTTCGTCGTACTTGCCTCTTAGGCGGGAGCTATCTTACGTCATTTTTAGGTTTGAATCCTAGCCGTATTGCGTACAAGCATAATACAGAATCGAAATTCATTTGTAAAAATTCCCCATTCATATCTTAATATCTCTAGAAAAATGTTCATTACATTTATTTGTTAATCTTGAATAAGGATTTAAAGCCACCGAGTCAGGTTTTCTCCTTCAGTTCATTTCAAATCTGCCGCCTAGGTACATCGACGCGCGGGCTTGATCGACGCGCGGGCTTGATCGACGCGCGGGCTTGATCGACGCGCGGGCTTGATCGACGCGCGGGCTTGATCGACGCGCGGGCGCAATGGACAATTAGTGCTTTGTCAGTGGAACCGTGCGTCGCTTTTCGTTTTTGGCTGATTTCGCAAAAGTTTTAAGCAATTCTGAAATTAGGAATTTCATTTGACAATCTCTTTTCGGACGGATAAACATAAGTATTTTATGAAAATGTTTAATATAAAAACGCACTTGAGAAAATAAAATCACATTAGATTTGTTAACCTAAAAAAATACAATATTTTAATTAATGAAGATAATTTAGCGAAAGTCAATCGAAAGTCCAAAACAGAAAAATCAGAAAAAGATACGGATACATCTGGGACTCGAACCCAGGACCTCTGGCAATCCGGGCCAACGCGCTATCCACTGCGCCAACGTATCCCTATCCGATTCGGTCATTTTTAACTGAATCATACTTCGACTGAGAACCACCAACATTATTTAATTTTTTTTTTTTTTTACGCTTATTGGCTGCTATTTTTATGTATGATTGCAAGATTGAACTAAATTCCATCTAGATAGTGTCAGGATAACTTTTATCACTTTTAAGCCCCACAACATACCCCAATTGAGGATGCCATAATCTCACTCACTTTCGACGATTGAGAGTAGTTGGAATATTGGGTATTCACATAGTTACTAGTATTACCACCGTCAGGGTTGGTACCAGCACTCCCTTGGGGACTGCTAGCCTTGTTTATTCGAAAATAGTTGAGTGTTGAGACTTACGTCCTTGGCGTTCTTGGGGCACTTGACGCTGGTGTAGGGCTCTATCTCGTCCTCGATGGAGGGGTTCTTATCCTTCTGGTAGCGGGTGACCCTGGTCAGCATGCTGCGGCTCTCCTCGAACTCCTGCAGGGCGGCCTGTGCACTGGGCTCTGGCTCCGGACGCGGGGTCTGCCCCCCTTTGCCCTGAAAACATCATCACAATTAGTCACCGCCAACAAACCTACCAAATTATAATTCAAAACCAGTCAGCCTGCTAAAGTTACAACAATCAAAAATGTGATAACTTAGCCTTAGAGACCCAGTGTGTTAATTCAAATTAACAAGAACTTTGTAATTATTTTCCTCCATAGCTATAGTAATTGTAAAAGATGGGGATTGTCTTCGAATAGCAGCTTGCGATCTCCTATTATTATTAGGTAATGAGCAGGCAGCATTCCGCAGATGCGTTCATATCTGATTTCACAATAAGTCAATCCTTTCTTCTCTCCAAGC
Organism: Limnephilus auricula; assembly: GCA_951813805.1. NCBI lineage: Eukaryota > Metazoa > Arthropoda > Insecta > Trichoptera > Limnephilidae > Limnephilus > Limnephilus auricula. The sequence continues at coordinate 19,172,335 of OX638403.1, forward strand.
GAGAATCCAATCAAGATTTAAATTGATTTATATTTGTAGTGTACAGCGTCCATTTTATTCCTCAAGGTTGCAATCCTTATTCCCGCCAAAAAAACTAGTGACTAGCGATTTGAGATGTCAAACGAGGCAACACTTTGTAGCAGAGACTATTCATTATTTTATTTTTGATGACTTGTAAAAAAAAATTACAAATCGTCATTGCACATACAATATGAACCATGTTATACTGAGTACATTCTGAGATAATCGATAAAAACTGTTTAAAAAAAATAACAAAACGGAAAATAAGAATTCTTTTTATGGACAAAGTAGGAAAAATATATTTTGTTCATTATAAGAACATATTAAGGCAAACATAAATTATTTTATGCCGGAAAAAAATTTTTTAACGCGTTTTTCTCACGTGCTTCATATTTCTATGCACAGTTTTTTTCACATGGTTCATATTCTATACACAGTTTTCGTCATAATTTAAATACCATAATAGTGTCAAAATATTTAAATTTATTAAAATTTAAATTAAAGTACAATTTAAGTACATACCAAGGCAATTGAATTGTGTAGTGGTATGCAGAGGATATGACTTTAAAAAAAAAAAATTATTATATTCTTTTTCGATTGTTCTCACATGATTTATTTTCTTATCGCCTTAAATAGTTGATATTTTTACATGGCTCATATTGTAGAAGACGGAGAAAAAAAAACTAATTTTCGTCAAAATCATCACATTGTTTATATTAAATATGCAATGACGAAATACCAACCATCCAATAACGGTGTAAAATATGTAAACATAAAAGAAAATGCATACAAAAAAAAGAGAATTAAGTTTGAGTCAAATGAAGTCAGATACGTTTTTAGATTTTCACGGCCAAAAGCATTTTCGTTGTTTGTTTTTGGGGTGTTATGCCGTGTTGTGCTGCCTCCTTCTATAGCCGACAATTCGGACAGCGTTGCAGTGTCCATCATCAGGGTAGATCCGGCAGATCTGCATCGTCGGATCTACCCTGATGATGGACAATGCAACGCTGTCCGAAACGTCGGCTAAAGAAGGAGGTAGCGCAACACGGCAAAACACCCCAAAAACAAACAACGCAAATGAAGTCAAGTTAAAAAGAGATTTAAAACATTTGGAAAGTTCTGTGGGCTATCGCTAACTATGTCCGGAATCTTGTCAATACAGTGGATGCTATTTAATTTACAGAAACGCACAAGAGGACGGGAGAAGGTTAAGTTGATTCTTTGGAAAGGAATATGGAAAGTTTTGGTTTTTTTTTTTAGTAGATTGTGATTGATATTGATTTTGATTGTGCCAAGAGGGAAGATTCTACATGGTTTGATGTCATTTTTGCAACAACGTTCAATAATTGAATGTTTCTAATTTGAAATATTCTAGGCATTTCTTATAGTCAGTAAGCAGCGTGGACAAACTGGACTAGATCAAGTGGCCGGCAACTATGTCACGTGACAGCCAAATTCGCACATTTCTGCCGACTAGAATTGAATATGTTCTAATAATATGGTCGCTGCTATATTTAGTAGCTGTTGGTCGAGTCACTTGCTCAATTACCTTGTCGCACAAAAACATACTACTATGCGATAAAATCACCCCGCAGGACAAAGACTAAAAGTTTAATTTTATTAAATATTTTAAAATACACATATATTAACTTCCAATAAACAAAAGATTTCCGGGAAAGCCCGGTATGCATTTATTTAAAATGCAACAACGGTGAAACAGTTTGTAATATTATGAATGTGTTTGGTCAGCCATTCAACACGTTCCCAAAAAGATAAAATAATGAAAATAAGTTTATAATGGAGAAATGTAATAAAATAAAACAAAATATTTCAGAATATTAAATAGCTTCTAGGTGCAATATTTTCAATAAAAAAACAATAAAGTAACAACCATGAGATAAACGCACTCTGATATGATTTCATTTTAATTTACGATGTTATTATTTTCTCAGTAGATAATAATTAAAGTCAATTGAATTATCGCTTTAATAATTTGTAAATGCAATTTTCACGCAAACAACGCATTTTAAAATTAAATACATTGATTCAATTTGGTTGGATGTAACCACAGGGTGGCCACAAAAAACGGATTTCAAAATTCCCTGATAATTCCAGGTTTTCCAGGGCAGTTTCCACATTTTTCCCTGATATGTTTAATTTGATATAAGGGAAAATCGTTCGTTAGATAAATAATAAAGGGAATTCTGTCATCTATAGCCTTTATTATTTATTTGCATCACAATAATCTATTAAACCACTGGAGCGATTTTTGGCTTATATATGCGCCTAGGTCTTAATTGTCCAGGATTGCTTTCTAGATAAAAAATCCAATTATTTCTTTATTCAGCAAAAAAAAATTTAAAATATTTGTAGCTCCCTCTTGTTATTTTGGTTTTAAAATGAAGCTATTGAAATGTTTTATCTATTATAACTATAGATATTGCAAATCTGAACTTCGTAGACTACTTTAGAACGATGGAATTTTTTTTTTTTTTAAATTTTTTTTTCGCGCCAAATTTCTGATCAGATAGATATTGCAAATCTGAACTTCGTAGACTACTTTAGAACGATGTAAAATTTTTTTTTAAATATTTTTTTCGCGCCAAATTTCTGATCAGCTGTTTACGGTTAAAATTAAGGCGCTCCGCTGACGAGGCAACTGAAACCAAACTAAAACTGGCTGGTTTCTATGTCTTGATTGGTCAAAATGCTTGTTTAACCATAGACGAAGAACTATCAGCCACGGCAATCAGTACCAGCAGTGCGAATCACCGCTTGCGTTACCATTGACAACAGGTTTTTGAGTGATTGTGCAATGCAGGCAACTAATTGGTTAAAGCACTAAGAGATTTGACGTTTGGATGTGGATGAAGCAAGAAGTGCTCGGTTTGTCAGAAACGACATGTCACATGACTAACCTTAGAAAATTCTTAAAAACAATTCTTAATTCAAATATGATGTTTGAATGTGGATGAAGCAATAAGTGCAAAAAACCACAATTTGGTAGGCGGGTATGGGTACCGCCGTCCCGGGAACCATTTATTGTATAACTAACACCTCTGCCACAGGTTATTCCAAGTGGTTCGATATGTTTGGTGACTTAGCAGGAGTGCCCGGGTTCATGGAGTGAGGTTCGTCCGGGTCTCGGGTCTATTACGACCGTAATTGGTGTCCGACCCTATTTGTTATAACTTTTAAAGCTTTTTCTTTGCAGATTTCGCACCTACCGGAATAGTATAGAGTATAGGGGAAAAACCAAGGCGGGTGATTTTTGACATGATTGTGTTGCAAGGGCTATTTACGAAAATAATCATAAAAAATACCTACCCATCTAGTTTGTCTTTGCCGGCATATTTTTGTTACACACGCGACATGTAAAAATAATAAACACAACTTTGGGCTTACAAATCTGAAATGACGAATTTTGTTTAATTTTTGGAATTCCCTGATATTCTAAAAATATTTTGAAATTCCCTGACATTTCCCTGATAATTCCAGGTTTGGTAAAATTCCCTGATAATTCCAGGTTTTCCAGGTATTCCAGGTTCTGTGGCCACCCTGAACCATATATTGGTAAACCAACACATCGGTTACAAATGGTGACCGGACAACTCATAAACATGCAACTTTAACACCTTCTTTGAAGAGTCATTAACCTCTCGTTTGTCGTAAGCCCGCCAGCGGGCGGGGGACAGCTGCCAGATTAAAAAATAAAATGCGATTTTAACCCTTATGTATAAAGAAATTGTACAAGGACAAGGTCAGAATCGCTTGCGCCAATATCATTTTAGACTTTGCTTTGTATTAGAGCACTCTAGTTTCTCAGAATGCTCTGATATTAATTTTCTGTGAAATACAACCTTGACATCTTAATTGTCATCCGACATTCCAGGGGTTAAAAGAAATGATTTTTTTTTTTAAATTGGTTAAATAGGTTAGGTTACGGGCTATTTTTCAATATTTGTTTTCATGTTTTAATGACATTTCAAAGGGGTGTTGAAATGCCACATTGTTGAGTTGTCGTGGAACCGTCAAAGATCACCCCTATTGGTTCGCTACGTTTGGTGACTTAGCAGGGGTGTCCAGATTCATGGGGTGAGGTGTGTCCAGGTCTTGGTGGTGGATGCGTCTGAGCCGGTTGAGAGAGACCCTTTGACCTGTCCAGCCTCTTTATGACTCAACGCCTTGCACCGGAAGGCAGAATGGATTCTTACATTACTATATGTCATTTGGAGCTCTCATCTTTTCAGCTCTTTACACTCATTGAAAAAACTCACTGTGAAGAAAAACAAAAGAACAACAAACAACCAACTGCACTCAGGTCAGACGTTCTAATTTTAAAAAGTATTTAATTAAGAGTTATCGGCGGGTAGGTACCCCTTTTCCCGATACTAAAAAGAGTTAGCAACAGCACCTACCTCAACGACCTTTCGGCGGGTAGGTACCCCTGATACTACATTTATTTTGTACATTTTGGTACTATTTTATCTGTAGTAGTAGTACCTGCGAGTGCAAATCATACGCCCTAGTTATAAGGTAAACGATAACTCACTCGGCCTAGTTTGTAAACATATTTACTTTTTACAATTCCCCCCTCTCCCTAGCGGGGTGTTACAAAACATTTAACATTTTTTGTGGCAGACTCTACAGATCTTCATTTATACTACCAAGATGAATGTACGACGAAAGTTGTATTAACCTCTCATTTATGACCGGTCATTGGTTGAGTGGTCATCGCGCTTGGGTCCCACCCAGGCGTTCCATGTTCGATTCCTCGGCTGGCTAAGTCCTCCATCACAACACAAGCAACATCTTCCGCTTAGCGTGGTGGTAGTAGAAGATTTTCAAATGTTGTTGGGTTATTCGTAACCCGGAAATGTTTTTCTTTCTTTTTAAAAAAAAAAAAATTTGTCGTAAGCCTGCCGGGGGGCGGGTGACAGTCTAGAGGTTAAAAAATAAAACGCGATTTCGACCCTTACATGTAAAGAAACTGTACAAGGACAAGGTCAGAATATCATTCCAGACTTTGCTTCTTATTACAGTACTCTAGAAGACACTCGGAATGCTCTGATATTAATGTTCTATGGAATACGGCCTTAAGAGGTTAATGAACAAATTTATTAATTGATTAATTTATCAAAAGTTTATCAGTTTTATCTAGCAGAGAATTGAGCCTGGGATGCCTGACCACTACTGGGAACCCAAAGCTTTTCTTCCAATCTTACTACTTTTACAATAATTGGCGTGTGGGAGGCCATTAGTCATCAAAAAATTACTTTTATTTGAAAAGAACAACCATTTAAGGCAATGTTGGAAATTTGAGTTGGGGCATCTACGTGACTAAATATGACCTGAAATGAAAAATGCCGTGTTGACTAGATCAGGGATTCCCAAACATTGTAGTACTACAACCCTCTTTTTAGAACAACATAATTGCAGGATCTGCCTTTCTGTACAGTGTCTGGATACTCTTAGCACAAATGGGAAACTGGTGAATCTACATTACATTTGGATTCGATTTTGTGGTACAGTGAATATTGCTTGACCTCTCCATGAGTATCGCCGCAACGTTGCGGCTAAGTGAAGAAAAGCCCAGAAGAGCATGGCTGTAACGTTTCGTCCGCGGCTATAATTCAAACGTCGTCATATTTAATGAAAATGTTTGACTTGTATCGGCATCTATGGTCATCTGCGCGTAGTTTGTCGAAGTTTTGGAACACCTACCTACAATAATATCGACTTCACAGTATTAGTTTCAAAATTCTTGTTGCGTCATTCAGCGGTCATCAGGGGAAGGAAACAGTTTTTTGTATGAAAGCTTGTATGTTGGTTTATTTGCATGGATTGATGTTGATGATGTTTTTATTCAAAATATACGATTATTATTAGTTAATCTATGACAATATATAGAAAAATATTTAAAAAATGAATAAAAAATGAATAAAAAAAGCTCACTTCCCATGTACAGTTCGCCAAAACTCACTAGCGGAGAGGTTAATTGGTACACTGGTTTATTGGGACGGCCTGTTGTTTTGGACAAAGCCCAAGGAACAGAAACCAAATAAAGAAACTAACACTATTTTTTTATCAAAGGAAGCAAATATTTTGTGGTGTGACATTATATATTAAATGAAAAAACACACTTTTTTCATTTAAACTAATACTAATTTACTTCAGTTATCTGGGACACCATTCCGTTTAATTTGGACAAATTCCCATCTAAAGTCCATGCAAAACGTGTTTCAGTTAACGCATTTTAATTAAGGAGGGTGGACCTGCAGTATGCAGCGCGGATGAGGAGGAGGGATGCAAATTTTTCAGGATTGGGTTACAAGAAATTAATAATGTGAAGAAAATAATATTTTAGAATAAGTGGAAAACCAATTTTGAACCAGGAAAATGAAGGTGGACCAACAAATTATATATGTTTATATCAATAATGATTATTAATGAATACAATAAATAAAAATAAATGGAAATCTTTCTTCACATTAAAATTCACGTTAAAAATGTATTTTGTCAATTTCAATTTCAGTCAATTTTTGCTCTGTGGCTGGAATAGATCCCATATCAAACTCAAATGCATAGAACTTTATGCTGCGGAGACCGTTCTTACAAATGTTTCATAATTGAATGGCCGAAGGTTGGGAAAAAAGCAATTGGTAATTCTTTGTAATGTGGTACTACACAAGAGTTCCAAAAGCCCGGAACCAATGTATCTATGGAAAGTTGCCAGATAGAAGAAAGTGGGGGGAATGTAATAGGGACGATATAAAGTACCTGGCTAATCAGATCTGGTAAATTAACACAGCTAAAGCCATGTTAAGATTCTGAATGTTTCATCAATCCGATTCTATTTTACGTAAAAATAACAGCCCTCGTAAATTGAGGACACCAGGTTTTGAAACGAGCGACCTTTGGTTCAAAAAGTGAAGGAGCTGCAGTACCATGGAGATCATCAGATATTCCCTCGTCAGGAATCCCTGACGAGGGATTATCTGATGATATTACCTTAGCCCATCTCACAACACTTCCCAACTGGGTGGCGATATAATTCACCAGGCTTTAAACCGTACAGTTATATAAAATATTATTTTTGTATTCTGTCCCAAAAAACTTATTATTATTATTTTTGAACCTGGAAAACGACAGTCCAATTAGGTCTCAAACACGACACGATAGGTGAATGATTCAGTTCGATACTGGGAATGAATTTATAATATCAGTCACTGGACTGAATTCATTCCTTCTGCTTCACACATGTTTGTCATTTAATTCATTTCGGCTGTTGATTTAGTCTATATGTTACGGGTGATGCTAGAAGAAGAGGTAAACCTAAGTTTATCCGGGTTAACTTAGCATTACCCAATCCTTTTAGGTAATGTTCCAAAACTGACAAAAATAAAATTGAATTCACAGTTTACCCATGTACACCTAGGTCTACCCAAAACTGGCCGTGTAATTTTAGGTTAGGTAAATTATTGAAATAAAACTTTATGCTATCAATAATTTGGTTTTTCTAACAATATCCAATCAGCATTGGGTAGACCTAAGTGTACACGGGTAAACTGCGAATTCAATTTTATTTTTGTCAGTTTTCGAAGTTTACCCAACTGAATTGGGTAATGCTAAGTTAACCCGGGTAAACCTAGGTTTACTTCATATTCTAGCATTACCCATAACATATATATGGTTTTGATATCAAAGATACGGCATTGACAGTTCTATTTACTCTTTGATAATGAATAATGATTAAAAAAAATTATTTGAAAGCACGGCAGATATTACATAATATTAAACATTTATCAAATCTGTATTTACAAGGGAAGTGTGCAATTTACTTTACATATTTCATGAAGTTAACTCAAACAATAATTACTAAAAAAATTGGTAAACTTTTAGAATAGCTGGACTTAATAAAAATATTTTTTTGAAATAACACTTTTTTGAAATAACACTTTTCTTCAACTTAAAGACAACTATGAACGTCGGAAGAGATGGAAAATACTGCATTATTAGTCATTTTGATAAACTTTATTTTTGAAGAGAAAGTTGGATAATTGTTTTATTTTATTTAAGTAACCCAATCTAAGAACGTAAAATAGGTTATTAGGTTCTTAGTTTGGGTTTCATAAAAAAAAGGAAAAACAAAAACACGTATTTTAATATTACTGTCAAAACATAGCGGTAACAAAAGACGTCAAATTATCAGTATTTTGAATGAAATAGCTGTTAAAATACAGTATTTTCCATTTTCCCCAATGTTAATAGTTGTCTTTTGTTAGGATTTTTCTCTAAATTATAGATAAGATAAAATATATTTATGTTTTTGACTCTGACAACATTTTGCTGCTATACTTAGAAGCAGAATAGTTTTTATTATGATGTTATGTTTACTACATCCATGCCAGAAAATATCCTAGTCTCCCAATGGTTTTTAGTTCAATTGACAATAATAATAAATTGTCAATGTCATATTGGTTTGTTGTTATGAATTTCAGCAAGGCATATCATGAGATAAGGGAGGAGTTAATTATTTGAATGAAAATCTACATTAGTAAAAAAAAAGAGTCACTATCTAAATAATGAGTTTTAGATTGTTGTTGTTTGTCATAAAAACAGTATCTACAATATTAAAAATTACTGCAACCAGTAATCTAACCAAAGCAAAGGGACCTAACCTACAAATTTTGAAAGTTGTGTGTGCAATTACAAAGTAAAATAATATGAAGTCAATTTAACTTACATCATCGGCCCATTTGTGTTTATAGAGATGCCTTTTCTTTCCGGCAGCTCCTGGTCCATCGTTCACTAGAGACCGGCTCTTGAAAATGGATCCCTTCTTCTTTGTAATCACTAACTTCACACTGGGCTTCTCCTCCAAGTCTCCCTGAGTGGGACTGCCTTCGATCATCAGTCTCTTGGGAGATTTGAAGGTATGTTTGTCTAGGTCCGCCAGTCTCTCACTGACTTTATTCACTTCTGTGTCTTCTATCACTTCACTCGATTCGTCCGGTTCCGTGTGTTCATCTTCTAAACTGTCGTCGGGCGTTTTATTGTTTATCACGGGGTCACTTTCAACTACACTTTCAGCGGGTAAGGTTTGAACAACGACGGCTGTTTCTTCAGGCGGGGTAACTTCACTTTCCGTCCTTGCACTTGATAGAGATTCGGGGGATAACTTGGGGATTGGTTCAGGTAACTGGGTCACTGCTTCAGAGGGAGGGGTGGTGGGGTCACTAATGTTCTCAGGAGGAGGCAGAGCCAAGTCCAGCTTCTTTTTGCTTTTCCTACTGTAACTCTTGGCCGGGTTCTTATTGAACCTGGCTGTTATATCATCTATGTAACTATTGACATTCTCATTATAATTAATGTTAGCTCGGTGGCGCATGGCTCTACCACCCGGATGATCCTGACTGTCACTAATGGGAGATTTCATGTTTTGTACACCGTTCTTCGGAGAGGCGGGGATGTCCACAGGTTTCCCAGAGTCCAACCGTGCCAGAGTCATTTCTACATCATTGTCCATATGATGGTCATCCTGTATGCCGGCTTCGTGGCGACTAGGGGTAAGCTGTGGTGACCTAAGGGGGGTGGCCTGCGGGGAGGTGAGGGTTCGGTAAAGTTCATAGTTATCGCTCCCCGGTGTGGGGGATGCGACCCTTCCCGAATCATCTTCCTTGTGTTGGTTGCGTCTTGAAGCTCTTGTACTCCTGGTGTGTCCGGTGTCACTGTCACTAGTCACAGTCTCCGACTTGTGTCCACTTTTCTCACTCTTAATCTTAGAGGACTTATCTTTACCGCCACCAAAGCACTTGATAGTGATCTTAAGACTCTCTTGCTTGGCCGCGGGACTAGCGGAGGGCTCAGGTTCAGACGGTTTGCCTTCTTCCGTTTCAATACAGTGGTCGGAGAAGGAATGTCTGTCGGCATTGGGGGAGGTGACGACATCTTCTGAGTCCGTGCTGAGTAGGCGAGAGGTTCCCTTGGAGATGCGCAGTACGATGGGTGGCTTTCCATCCTTGTTGGTGGGACTCATGAGGCCTGGCTTGACATAGGTGGGGCTGGCGGCGGGGGCCGGGCTAACTTTCGGCGTGCTGACCCGGGTGGGGATGGTGACCTGGAAGGGTGGGGGCAGCACGGCGGGTGGGGGGCTGTTGCTCCGCTCCTCCGAGTAGTTGATAACCTTGTCCCTGTTCCTTACTAGGTACCTCTTGTTGGGACTGAGGTGAGTCTTCTCCTCCACAGGAGTAGGTTCCTCCTTCTTGGCCACAGGAGCTTTGGTAGCAAAAAATTTACCCTTGTTATTCTTGGTGGATCTATCAACGTGAATTTTGAGCTTGGGGATTTCCATCTTATCCGCCGCTGCCGTCTTCTTGAGCTCCTGGTGCTTGGGAGACTTCTTGGAGAAGCTGACAGGCTTGGGAAGCTTGTCATCCTTCTTGCTAAAGGTGGGGGTGGGGTAGGCGGTGTGGGAGGGAGAGGGCGCGGGCTGCGGCGCCACGCTGGAGGTGGGCAGGGCGGCGTTCTCCGAGGGGTCCACATTGCGAGACTTGAAGAACTTCTTGGGTTTGGGGGGTGGGGTGTTGGTCTCGAGCGCGGGAACTGTCAGAGGACTGTTTTGGTCCTGTTTGGGTTTCTTTTGATAACCGACTTCTGCGCCGAGGAAACCTGAAATAAGAAAGGTTACGTGAAATGCGTGCAACTGACAGCTGAGAGTAAATAGGGCAATATAGAGGTACGAGGGAATGTACACTTACTGTAGGGCGCGCTGCGGGTGGAAGTAAAACTGGTGATGCCCCACTTGCCCACGGTGGCCGTGGAGCGTGCGGCCGAGGGACAGTTGGAGTTCTCCCGGAACAGGTGCTCCAGGGGCACAGCCACGCTGGCGCCCCTTCCTCTCCCCCAACGGCTCATTCTGGAAGTATTTACGATCCCTATTCACGACATGAGCTCGCAATGGCATATTACGTTGCCCCCACTGACGGACCGTCTGTCATTTTCTTAATGTTTTTGCAATCACAGCGATCGACTTCTTTCATTAATATCCGAACCTCGATCACGCTCGAGAAGGACAATTGGTTGACACCGAATAACTCATAACACAACCCAAATAGATAACAATACCGCCATTTTCACTGTCGAGCGTATTTCTCTTCAATGACGCGTTTAATTACTCGTAAACAAATTAATAAACGCCTGGCTTTCTATCACGTTTCAGATATATTAAATTGTTCGTAGTATTTGAGTGTACAGTATCACTTATCATATTTATAAAAACTTAGAACCATTTGACAAACACGGCAATGTTGTCATTTAGCTACATAACGATCGCCATTTGCATCAGGCATGAGAATGTAGAAAGCAAAGCACCGCAATGCAGCCAACACTAGCGGCATACATATATGAGCAGCGGCCAACAGCCAGCAGCCTCGGCCAGTATTCGCGGGCTCGGCGGGTGTGCTCCAAAGCTCACTAACCGACGCTTCGCGCCGCTAATTTAAATGTTGTTGGAACATCAGGATTTCGCGCGGAATAGAGCCATTATTTGAGAAATAACTAATAAATAATTTCAACTTTTCTGACTGAAATCTAAGGTCACCTCCACACGGCCAATAATCTTGTCAGTATGTTTAGTTTTTAATGTGTTTACGCACTATTATTGATGGATTGATGAAAGTATTATTGAGTCTCCGAATATTTTGTAATTCGTCAATAATACAATAATTTATTTCGATGTTCGTTGGTGGGCGGCAAAGGCAATGGGTTAGATGGGTATTGATATTTATTTGCCATTTGAATGGATAGACGATAGACTATAATTATATTTCAAATAACAATAAATTATTTGATTCGTAACAAGCATAAGTTTTCAGCGTATCTATATTATTTGTATCAGGTTCTCATGCACATTATTTATAATAAGCAACCGATAGTTTGGTGAGTAGAAACAAGCTCTAGTTGAATACTAATTAAATGCACACGTAAGTAAAAACAACTGAAAATAATTATATTAAAAAAACCGGTCGTAATAGTCATGAAAAAGACGTAACCAAAATTTATGAAAACGTAGGGAAGTAGTTCGGCGGATCCTCCAAAGCTTCATAACGTTAAATAAAGGTTCAAATTATATCCGCTAGATGTCGTTCACCATTAGGTTTCGTTTTTTGAAACATTTTGGATATTATTTTTGCCTTACGACTAAAATATCATTCTCTAATAATGTTAGTTTTTTTCTAAGTTTCTACCGAAATCAACAACTTGTTGAGGATGAGCTTGCCTCCTACAATGAAATTATTTTCACAATATAAAAATAAAATAAAAACACACTTTATGTATACTAAGGGGGTTTCTCACCATCCTCCCGTTAGCTTATCTACCCTAATAACGAATATTATTAAAAATAAAAATAAAATACTCGCAGTGGTTACAAAACTCCGCCAACTTATCCAATATATAGCCACTATTCGTAGGTTCGAGAACCGAATTAAAAACTCCAACTTAATAAATAAATAAACCGTAAATCGTAAATCGAAAATATTCGTTATTAGGGTAGATAAGCTACTGGGAGGATGGTGAGAAACCCCCTAATATGTATATGTGTAGGCACATATATGTGTTTTTTTTTCAACTTTTATGATGCTTGAAATTAAAATATTCCATTTTATAAAGTATCGTTAAAATATAAAAATGTAAAATGTAGTAATTTTATCTATTTTCTAAAATGGTTTTTACTAACTAACTAACTAACTAACCATCACGCCGTTTCCCCGCAGGGGTAGGCAGAGAGGACGGACCGCCAAACAACTCGGTCTTGGCACACGCTCCTTGCCTCATTCACATTCATACATCTTCTCATACATACTCTTCTATTATTCTGACTCTTGACATGGCCCGACTGAAGTATCTGATTTACTTGATCGTGCCACGTCTTCCTTGGGCGTCCTCGGCTTCTTATACCGTTCACATTCGCGACATAAATTCTCTTTACACTCCTTTCTTCATTCATTCGCTCAACATGCCCAAACCATCTAAGCGTCCCTTTCTTAATCTTACTTACTACGCTCACATCAGCCTTGCATTCTTTTCGGATCTCCACATTCCTCACACGATCATACATGGTTTTACCACACATACGCCTCAGGGATCTCAAATGGTTTTTACGAAGTCTTCAAAAAGAAGAAATACCATATATAGCACATTTAAAATACTTACATTGGAAATATTCAAGTTTAGGTAGGTATACCTACAACAGATAAAAAAAAACCTTCTTTAGCTGCTTGGCTTAAACAATGTATATCTTTCCATGAACATCGCCTTGCAACGCAATAGGAAGGATAAATTACCTCCGTCACTCCTTAGTCAAACTACACACTGACCCCCAGCTTCCTATCCACCCCTCATACCTTTTTCCTTCCCAGAATTTCCTTTCCAAAAAAGCAGCGTCACACATCATCCTTAAAGCTCAACCTTACATAGTGAGAAAAATTGTTTCTATTGTAAAGAACTAAAATATTGTTTGTTTGAGACCTAAACAGCTACTCACTAAATTAACATTGATAGCCCTTTGGTTTGTAAGTATGTAGGTATAGTAATAAACCGTTGGTAACCTCAGGCGTTGATTGTATAAAGCCCTGTTCAGAAGGGAGGCAAATGTTCGGCACTGACTTTTGTCGTGGAAGTTGCCGCTTCATCATCATCGAACAACATCAGTAACGTCGTTTTTTTCAATCTTAGCACTCCACCTCACTGAAAACCAGTGGCGGCTCGTGACTTTTGGTGAGCTAGCGTGTTAATTTTAACAAAAACGGCATTATTGATGTCGTTGTAGCCGAAAATAAAAAAAAAATTGTATGAAGATTTTTCAGTTTTACTAATTTTTTTAATCTTCATACAACAAAAAAATATATATATATATTTTTCGGCTACAACGACATCAACAATGCCATTTTTGTTAATATTAGCACCCTAGCTCAGCAAAAGTCACGAGCCGCCACTGCTGAAAACTCACGGACCGCCCCTGGTAGGTACTTGAACATGTAAAGAGGTAGATTTCACTCACCGAAAAAGAGTTCAAACTTATTTTTTAAACCATTATTATAACATAAGTAGACAGGCTCTTGATATTACTGCCAAATTTGTATATATTTACCCAAAATTACACTCACAAACATTACATACAAATTCATTTACTTGACACTGGCTAGAACACTCCCTTTGGGTAAAATGAATTGAATTATTGAATGAATTTTTTTTTTTTAAATATCAAAATGTCATTTTTGGTTTATGTTAGTGCCTCCGCTGACGAGGTAACTGAAACCAAACTAAAACCGGCAGGTTGCTATGGCTTCCAACCAAACTTCCATCAAACTTCTATGACGGCCTACTCAATTTTACGATTCATATAATTATCTTAGCTTGTTTAACCATAGACGAAGAACAATCATCTGTCATCGTAGTAATCTGTCGCTGTCAAATTGAAAAAACTAGAAAACTGATAACAAAACTGGCGCAACGGCCGGCCACGGCAAAGACGCCAGGGCGAGTCGCGAGTCACTGCTTGCGTTGCCACCGACAACGGGTTTCTGAGAAATTGTGTAGTGTGCGGGCCATAATATTGACATATATACACAGGATAGCGAATTTAGTTGCAAACTGTTTTTTTTTTCAGTTGCCTCGACAGCGGAGGCACTACTTATTCTAACGTTGCGCGTCGATCAGTTTACCTATTTATGTACCTTTTATGATTGTATGTACCATTGTATCAAAAATTTTTCAATACAAAAAAAATATATAAAAATGGTTTACCCTCTTTGTGAATTGGGCTTTAGTGAATCACCCCGAACATTTTTACCCGAAAAACATGCAAGTTCATTAATTTGGAAAAATCATCGAACTGTAAAAAGTCTTTGGAAAATCATTGCAATGGAATTGTTTTAATTGATCTGATTGAGGAAAGCCTGCAAACCTAACAATGTTGAATAATTGACCGGAAAAAACGTTCACAACTGAAATAACATTTATTTACAGAATTTAACAGTTTATTGCATGTAAAACAAGCAGTATATTATTTTAACCCAATAGACGCTGTAAGTTGTATTATATTACAGTAGTTTATGACGACGTATCCCAAACGTGGCAGCAAAAAAATTGATAGAATTTAGAGAAAAATTTACCAAGTCGGGATTCTTCAGTCAAAGACGTTCAGTAATATCATCTTCGTCATGTTAGCGTACCTTTAAACGCATTATATGATATGCCACTGGTTCAATCATTCGGGAGTAATTTTACATGAAGATGTTAGTTCTTCTTTTATTATCACTTTTTAGTATTTAAAAAAAAATAAAGCAACAATATTTGTGTATGAATCATGAATATTTACCCAGTGGAAAATATTATTATGACCACATGTATTGAAAATTTAAAAACAATAGATTAGGTAGGTACATCGGAACTTCCTTATATATTTAAAAGTTTAAAATTTCGACGAGGAAGTAACACTCGTAGCTTGAGTCGTGGGTAGTGAATACAAATCTTCATCTTTATCATTAGCTCCCGCTAGGTTACTGAAGTGAGTTCTCGCCAAAAGGTGCTTTCCCTCGACCAATCGCACCAAATCTGAGTCGTAACACAGTTCTGGATTCTTCAGCTTCATGTGAGATTTGACTTCCTTTGTACTCAGTAAGATGCAGTTCCAAGGAGCCCAGTCTTTGTCTATCCTCCACCTGCAGAGACGAAGATCGCTAAGGTCAAATACCTCGCTGATGGCCGAGCGAGAATGCCAAATCTTTTCAACGATGTAATAGATATCATTGTCTTGCAGGACAAACGCAAGAGATGACCAGCACCTTCTTCTGCGTTCTTCTCTCCTAATAGCTCTCAGTATATAAGTGTAAAACATCATCTCTATGCAGGTGTTATTAGCGGAATTACCCCAAGCGCAAGAAGTACAGATCTCCATATCTGTTGTGCAAGAATGCAGAGGAAAATCTTTGTTAGTTTTGACCTGTCCACACTCTTTACAGTGGTACAGTCTTTCATTTTGCATGTTTTTGTGCTTTTTCACTTCTATTTTCCTCATACTCCCCTTGTTGAATTCCGGAAGATGGATGAATTTAAAGACGTAGGCTTGAATTCTTTTTCGCAAAACCTCGAGATCTTTATTGGAGACGTTTCGTACCATCAAATCGCATTCTCTATCTATTAAACCTCTCAATTGCTCAGCCAGAGGACATTGGTATTCTTGAAGCGTAACTTTAAAATTGACCAAGAGTTCCATTCTTTCTTCGAATTTGATTTCAGTCTTACTGAAAGAGTAATAGAGATCTTTTAAATATCTTGCATGCTGAGCCTCTAGGGTATCCATGGAAACGTGTACTCCATTCGCAGATTTCCACATCACTGGGGTGGACATAGTTTCTAAAAGCTTTTTCTCTTTAATAATTCTGTTGTCGGCTTTTAATTCTGCACGGAATTTTTCAATGGCACGAAGCATTTCAATCTCTTTATCGAGAAGTAAACAGAATTCGGCGCATTTAGGTGCCTTTGTATGGAGCTTCGATATTCGAGCAATCTCGGAGTTTCTCCACCTGTCTACCTGGAATAATATACAACAATATGCATTAGAACAACAATAATATACTCAAATGTATCTATGTCTATGGAGTTAGTAAACAATATTAGGTACCATTGCGTAAAGCTGATCGAAATCATCTCTTGTCCTAGGAAAAGTCTTCTTGACGATTTCCTGCCGTAGTCGAAGTTCGGCTGCTTTCGCGTCGTCTATTTCCTCTTGTTTCAAATCTTCAATACGTTGACTGCAAAATAAAATGGAAAGGTCAAAAAGTAGATAAAAGAAAGTAGATTCTGCCAAAAAACACGAGTGTGCTTTAGACCACACGACTGAAGTAGAAACTTCTAGAGAGAAAGAAAATGTGCGCGCGCACTGCTCTCTCTTGCTTCTACAGTGTGATACAGCTCGTTCGCCTCGCCCGTAAAGCAATACACTTTTTGTAACGCATTCGCCAGCTTACCCCCAAGTCAAGCGTGCGTAAAGAAGTTTTACTTCAATAAGCAATTAGTTCAGTTAACAAGTCAAGCAGTTCGCAAAGTAAAAAGTTGAAGATTACGTAAAAAAGGATTGGTCGATAATTCTCAGTTTACGTTTTGCCGGTAGTTCAAAAAGTGAATCTGCCATTTCAAAATAGACAACTACTGGCTCAGGTTTTCGTATTTTTGTGTTGTTTAGTAATACCCACGGCGGGAGCAGAAACACCACGTTGATTTTGTTTTAAATACAACAATTTACGGAGCTGAGGGTTCGGAGAGCTTCCAGCTGCGGAAAAGTAAAAAAATAGCGTAACACTACAGTAAAGTTTTGAACTCCACCCAGCACTCCATCCTACAAAACGAGAGAGTTGAAAAGATGTATTTTTTATTGTCATTTATTAATCAGTATAATCTATCGTCTTATTGCTATTTTATCGTATTTCCTATCTGTCATAACTTACAAACAATTGGTCATCCCGAATGTATCATACATTGCGTTTGATAAGGTACCCCTTAATTCAACAGAAATAAGTTAGGTAGGGTTGCATTGAGACTTAACGGCTGTATTATTAAATGATTAATTAGACTTATCTTTAGCGCTTTATGAAAGACGCTACATACTCAGCGCCAGCGGATTCGCTACGTGCTGTGTATGAGGACTATCGGTCCAGCTCGTCAGCGCTACGTCGTCGGTCGAGCGCTGGTATGCGTGGCACTATTTCCTGCCTTAAAAATGTTGCCATTGAAGTAAAATCATGTATGGCTCGCTGTGCAAGCGGGTTCCCCACAGAGCGTCGTACAAGACGTACGTCGACGTAAAGGTTATTTCTCAATCATAATTATTAATAATAATAATGTTAAATTGGATTCTTACAGGCACCGCCTCAACCAATTATAGACCGCCTTCCTGTATCGGTAGGCTCTCCATGCCCGCTGGATGACGGTGGCGTGGTGCTCCGGTTTGATGCGCGCGACCATCTGCGCATAGCTCTCGTACGGCTTGGGGGTAACTATGACGTCATCGACACAGGGGATGTACACACCCTGGAAGGTCATCTGGGTGCCCCGAGCCAAGTGGGTGTCCTGAAGAAAAAATAAAGGTGCATGACTGATGTACAGAGGCAAAATACCAAAGTCACCGGGACCATCTTTAGACATTGGATCCACAATACTCATGCATCGAGGATTTAGAACTAATAATAAAAGAGTTGTTCGGGGTTGCAGTTTGGGTTGTTATGGCCTGCAGGGCGAAGATTGACTTAATGTTAGCCAACATCGGATAGTAGATAGTACATACCAGAAGAATAAATAGTTGTACGGATAAATATCAACAATAACAATACTTTACCACAGCTTTCGTCTTCAAGGAAACGGTCTGCGTGTCGCGGTCATTTTTCTTGTCAGAGCACACTCGATCAGGTCGCTGGGGAGTTTGTGAAAATGCATGATGGTACTCGATCCCTAAAATGGACATAATAATATTTAACAAATGTCATACTTTATACGAGTAACCAACGCACGAGAAAACAGGGTTAAAAAAATATATGTGAAGGAAATTTTTGCAGCATTCCGCGTTGTCGATAAAGCAGTGCTTCACAGAATTTCAAAACTCACAGATAATGTACGACGTGGAAGATAAAACCGTGATTGGTTTATTTATGATAAAACAGATAAACCAAGATGGCGACATTGCATCAGATTTTTACATAACCAAAATAATATAAATTGATAAAATAAATCATAAAAGGAAATTGACTTAATAATCTTAAATGTAGTTTCTTTGTTTTTACAGAGCAACACAAGTGTTTTATTAATCGATCAATTGAAAGGAATTAAAGTATAATATTATAAATATTCATATTTGTATTTTGATTTAGTTTTCTTGAATGAATGAATGAAGAGATGGCGCAACTAGGTAGCGCTGATCAATACATAAGACCGTGGCGGAAAGTCAAATATATTTCAAAATGTGTTCAAGAGTTGGTTTTTGTTTTAATTTTTTATAAATACTAATATAAAAAAAATATATCTATTTTTATGTTACACCATAAAAGCGTTCCAACTGCTCAAAGTCATTGAGATACGGCATCCCCAATTTAGAAGGGAAAAGGTTAGAGGAAGTTGAAAAAGAAATTTAATTTTCAGGTCCGGTCACTAAACACAGGTAAAACAATATTTCAAGCTACAACGTATCAATAGGCCACTTGCATCACATAAAAAAAAAACATTCCGTATTTTATTATTTTTTTTTTTTGTATTTTTGAATCCCTGGCAATTTTTTTGAAAATTTCAATCTGAAAAAATGGACCATTTTTTATAAACCGGAAAGACGGGACATAATTTTATGGGCGCGAAAACACAATAATTACATAGCCGAAAATAATTTAAATTAATAGCATAGACTTTTAAATTGATAGCATAATATATTATATACGTATATTTTCTTCTATTAATCTTAGTGCTTTTTAAATTAATAGCAAGCATATTTTGTTTCGAATAAAATTTCAACACATGGTCACCCTACATGTTTACATTATAATAAATTAGCATCCTTCATCTTAGTAAGTACCGTAAGTACCCATTATCTGTAGATAAGCTTGTCCTATTGAGGTTAAAAATGGAATTGTAAACAATAATATCTACAATGTAAAGAAACAATAAATAAATAAATAAAAATTAAGCTCTTCGAAAAATATATTATGTTATAATAATAAGATAATCTCAATTCAGATGCCGAGTTAAAAAAGTGACTACATATTATGTGAAATTCCCTCGGAAGAAATAAATCCCGAAGCATGCTCCGAAAATTATAAAAACTATATCTGATATTTTTTTATTGAGAAAACAGACGTACTATTTACGTAGTATTTAAATTGCAGAATTAACAGTAATTGAAGAGTCCGCTGCACCCTACCTATTTCTTACAGATTGAGATCGGTTAATCGGTTATTTTAACATATTATAGGTATGTAAAAATTCATCGAGTTTTTTTAAAATATTACTTAACTTAAAAGATTAAGAAAAATTTCCACACAGCATCCCCAAAGATGATATAGGTCCTGAATTATTTTCCTAAGAGCCCTGTGTGGAGATGATGTGAAAAAAAAATCTAGGCACAATTTCATGAGCATGAATGAAATATCTAAAACGAATGAAATGATTAAATATATTAAGTCACCTGAGTCTTTATTTCGATATCCTCCCAAGAACGGTTTGATCATCTTCGCATCAATGACTTCCACATTAATGTTGACAAAGCTATTTTCTCCCTTTGGAACAGTCACCGACAAAACATCCGTCACTGGAGCAGCGTCCTTGTAAAACAGCGTGAGCTTCAGCTTGGAGCCATCATTCGTAAAAACTTTTATCTCGATGTTTCCGAAATTATCCATATCCAGTTCTGCGAGAGGGATATCTTCCTCGAGTCTGACTCGTTTGTTGATCATGACGAGTCTGCGACCCTCAATCATAAAAATTGAACTGATTTCGTCTCTAACAGCATTGACTGTCGTGGAGCTAGGAAAGGACTTTGTAAAAGTATGATATTGTCGTACGACGTTGAATTTGCAGGTCACAATGGGAGGAGCTGGTCTCTTTTTAGGTTCCTTCTGTAATATCACTGATATGGTATCGTTGAACTTCTCCTTAACGATTTCGACGTCGATGAAAGCGTCATTCTTGGTGGCTATCTCAACATTGGCATTTGGCGATTTGTCACCTTCAAGTTCTAATACTCTGACCTCATCTGGAATCGTATTCCCCTCCTTTATAATGTCTATGTTGTCTGATTCCATGTTGAGAATCTCTCCAAGTTTCACTTTGACATCGGAAATGTTGAAAGAATCATTAAAGGACCTTGTAAAGTAGTCATCTCCTTGATTTGACACTTGAAATGTGATGTGAACTCTCTTCCCGTCCAGAGAGTGGCTGTCAATTGTTTCGAGAACATCTTTATTTGAATTCGCACTGGGGTGGGTAGGATCGGAATGTTGTCTCAAAAACTTACTATCTTTTAAAAACATGACGGAAATGCCACTAAATTAACTTTCAGAAACTTTAGTTTAAAAAATGAGCATCTGATATGTATCGATTAAACAGAATCTGGATTAGGTAGTTGCCTTCAGAAAGGTGGATAATAACAAACTGTACCATAGCAACAGAGTTGACTGTTTTCCGAGATTAATTTACTCAAAGTATTCTTATCTTACTAATATTATAAACGCGAAAGTTTGTATGGATGTATGTGTGTTTGTTACTCTTTCACGCAAAATTTACTGAATGGATTTTAATGAAACTTTACAACAATACGAAGCAAAACAATGATTGTTAAATCAAAATTCTATTTTAGAAAATATTTAAATTAGTGAGTTTATTTGAAATACTCGCCTAATACTTTGAATCGAATCAAGAATTATAGTTTTTTTTAAATAAATAGGTTAAGAATTTTGGTACAAACGTAGATGGGACCTAGGAAAAGAAAATAGAATACTCGAAGTACTAATCCTACGCAGACGAAGTTGCGGGCAGAAGCTAGTATTATTATAAACGTTTATTGATTACGAAAACTTTTTGAATTAATTAAAATATGTAACAAAGTCCAGCTATTTAATCTATAATTTTATAATAAATGAAAAGGATACATTTTTGCATTGTTAATTTACTTTCAACGTAAAAACAAAGGTTTTAGTGCAGCAAAATAAAGTATTCCGATAATTTTTCAACCACTCAAAATTTCCCCGAAGCAATGGCAAACTACTAAATTTATAAGCACCTTTGAACTGAGGAATCTTCCAGTTTATTTTACCAGCAATCGCAAACGTAGAAACAAGAATACAAACAAGTTTTAAGTAGATACACCGAAGAAATAAGTATTTGGTACACGTTGGAAGTTATTCAGTGAATGAGATTTGTTTGCTATTCGACAGATGAAAATGTTCAAAGTAAAGTTGAGAAGTGATGGGCGGATTACAGAATTAGTATGGCGTGGTACTGACACCGCCGCATAGATGGCTCTGTCGTGTCGCCTCAAAGGAAGACTTTTCGAAGATGGAAAACTTTTGGATTTTAGGCGTAAAAACTTTCAACGATCAAATTCAATTCACAAAAACGAATATTGTATTGACTTTGTACGGCTATCGTAATAGTATTTGAATAGTACTAATACACATGTAGATACTTATATTACCTAGATATAAAATTTAAAA
The DNA here is from genome assembly GCA_951813805.1 of Limnephilus auricula. Classification (NCBI taxonomy): domain Eukaryota; kingdom Metazoa; phylum Arthropoda; class Insecta; order Trichoptera; family Limnephilidae; genus Limnephilus; species Limnephilus auricula. The sequence continues at coordinate 19,194,609 of OX638403.1, forward strand.
AACTAGGGTGAACAAAACAACTTTAAGCTTAATTTTAAGCTGTCAGAATTAAAAAAATGTCTACTAGGTTTAGAAATTCCCGTCTCATTTGACAAAAAAGGTTAATGTATAATTTTTTCTTCGCTGTAATCCATTTTTATTGGGAAAGAAGTTAGCATAGGTCTTGAAGAGATTTTTTTTCTGTGAGGAAGAAATCTACAGAAAAACTGAGCAAATGAGAAATTTTGTAAATCAAATATCAAAGTGTCACTACTTGGGGTGCTAGCATGGTCAATCGATAAGGATCGGTAGGATAATTGTCGGTAAATTCTCATCCTTCCCTAGGACAACTGCAGATCGCAAACGATTAGGTGACAGTTCACAATGACTACGAGACCTTAATATATTCGATATCAACTGTTGTTTATACGTTAGCGATCTGCAGTTGTCCTAGGGAACGATGGGAAGTTACCGACAATTATCCTACCGATCCTTATCGATCGACCATGCTAGCACCCCCCTTTTTTTACATTATCTCCACACAGGAGGCTCTGAGGAAAATAATTTCCCTCAGGGCCTATGTCATCTTTGAAGATGCTGTGAGGTGGGTCTTTTTGAGGAGAGGAAGGAGTGAACGTGGGACTTGAAGAGACCCATTGTAGGAAGGAGGAAACACAGAGGCCGGCAAATCGTTCCACAGCCGAGCTGTTGAATACAAGAACGAGTCGTAGAAGCGTCCCGTTCTCATGTGACAAATGTCAACCGTGTGCATATGTTGGGCGCGCGTTTGGCGTGTTTCCCGACTATGCACCGGTGCCGAGGGGATCAATGACGCTAGATTCTCGGAGCATCTTCCATTGAAATACCGGTAGGACAAAGGATAGCATTCCCAGTGCCTGTGCTCTAAAGATTGCAATCCGTTTGGTAAGACGGGAGAATCTATCAAGCGGACCGCCCGTTTCTGCACAGAGTCGAGGGTGTTTTTCAGGTACTTCGGGGCTCCAGACCAGAGATGGCTGCCAAATTCAACCGTGGGGCTCACTCGCGATTTGTACAGGGTTAGCAGTTGTGTACTATTAAAGTATCTGCGGGCCCTGTACAGTACGCCCAGTTTCTGAGAGGCCAACTTAACTCACTTAAGTCGCTTAGAGTTACACCGAGCATATCAATGGAGGACCTGTTTGGAAGAATGCTACCGTTGAAGGAGACTAGATTGTCATTTCGATTCCTTTTAGACGTAATCAGACATGATTGGGTCTTTGAAACATTGAATTCGACGAGATTATTCTTACCCCAAGAGAAAACACTCTCCTGGTAACCGTCCATTCTTTGCTTCAAAGCCCTCCGAGACGTTGGAATTTGTGCACCCTTTGGGGGCTTGTCAAACAAAAAGCTATCATGGACTGTACTGTCATCCGCGTAGCAATGAATCGATGCACATGTCAAAACATTGATGTGCAACAAAAACAAAGTCGGAGACAGAACCAATCCCTGTGGGACGCCAGCATTTATCGAGTGCGAGGAAGAGGCGAAGCCATCAGCAACCGTCTGAATCGACCCCTCCCTCAAAAAGTCGGCAATCCACGTACACAAGGTTGCGGGAAGTCCGTAAGAAGGCAGTTTGTTGACAAGTCCTCGGTGCTAGACCCGGTCAAAAGCCTTGGAAATATCCAGTGCGACCGTTTGGGTCTCACCGAAATGTTCCAGGCACCGCCCCCAAACATGCGTCACATACGCGAGAATATCACCGCACGAGCGGCTCCGCCGGAATCAGTATTGACGGTCGTTAATAATTTTGTTCTTCTCGAGGTATGTGAGCAGTTTGTCGTTGATCACCTCACTTGGATAGAACTGATGTGATCGCTATCGGGCGGTTGTTGGCCGGGTTGGAGCGGTCACCCTTCTTTGGAATAGGATGGATAACCGCTTTTTTCCAACCAGAGGGTACAGAGCCAGAATTCAGGGACATTTTGAAAAGCTTTGTCAAAATCGGAGCTATTTCTGCAGCGCACCTCCGCAATACATTCTTTCGCCGACCGACGTTCCGATTAGTGCACTGGTGCCGATGTAATTTATGACGCTAGTTTTTCAGAGCACCTTCAACTGAAATACCGGTAAAAAAGACACATTTTCAAATTGTTGCTAAAACAACAATAATCTGTCCGTCTAAATTAAAAAAGATTTCCGGTTTATATGTGGCGAAATTTTTTCGTGTTTTTTGTGTGCAATCCGGTGGTGTCATTCAATTTCCATAACAACGGTTTTCCAGCTACATCAAAGGATTTCCGGAAACCCGCTGGGCTTTTGAGCAGCTTTGTCGAGCATTAATTTAAGGGAACAAAGTTTTCCCTGTAACGCCACAGTTAAGTGAGCATTTAATGAAACAGAAACACAACCGTTAAAATGCAACATCACGTGAATATTTTATTTGTTTGAGTGCCGAAATTGTATTCATACAATGGGTACCTATATACCACGCGAATAAACCGTACCCTGTACCCTTGCAACTATACTGCCATAACTCAAAAACGGGGTGTTTAAAATTATGGGTCTTGCAATTATGCATGTATTGGTTTGTATGGATGCAAATCCTGCTCTTACCAAACGTCTTTGAGAAACAGTATTTGTCTTGCTTGCGCTCGCTTGTCTATCATTAGCGGAAAAGGGAGAACAAATGTGTACGATTGTCTAAAAGTTTTACAGTGTGTTCTTTTAATAAATTTAAAAAAAATAGGTACTATGAATTTTTTTCGAAGTAGAAAAACAGCTTTAAATATGTTGTATACTAGAAATGTAATTGCATGGGTGATACAAAACTCTGGTTGCGATACTGGCTGAGAATAAAAGTTTAAAAATGCTTGCAACTTTACAGGGAGGCTATATATTTTTTTTAATTTAAAAATTTAATAACGATTTATTTAATTAAAAACTTGCTTTAATATATACCTACATTCAAGTAAGCAATAAAAATGGTCAAAACGCACGATGATAAATTATTAAATATCGTGTACTTCTTGTAAGTATTTTTTATCATAAGTATTTATGATTTTTTTGATATTGTCTAAACAAAATAATATGTAAAAAAAACTGAAATATTTTGGTTTGTAAGACCTTAAATAAATAGAAAAACTGAGGTATTTTCGTGACAAATCACGTCCTCGGATTTATTTTTTAATGATTTTAATTGAACTAAAATTAAAATTCTGAAAAGTGTCTTTACTAGATTTGTCGTTTGAAAATTGAATAAATCTGCCAACGACCAATGGTATAACCCTAGTATATTAAAAATAAACTTCATTTTTCAAAATTTAAAAAATGCGTTTACTAAATAAAATAACAATCTTTCAAAATCCATTTATGGTTTTTTGTGAAAAACAGTCAATATGCCTAGAATTTTATTTTAAAATTTCCTTTATTCTCAGGTCACAAATCTCTCCCCTCTTAAATATAGTTTAAAACTTTATAATACTCGTAGCCTACCAAAATCCAGGAAGCCACAATATCCCCACGTGAAAAAAAAGATTTTTATACATATTTCACATATCTTGGCACTTTTCGTAGGATATGTGTTCATCTACGTGAACAAAATATGATTTTTGTACATATATATATTTTACAAGTGGTTGGGCATTTACACAGCTACATTTACATACATACATCTATACAAACCTATACACATACATGAACTGCTGTACTTGTAGCTAGTATTGTCACATTTCCTTCTTACCATTCCCTATAAACCTGTCACTTTTTCCTGTTACCCACATCAGTCAATAATCGAACCTCTTACCGCAAACATCTCTTCATTTAATTTTCGCATCCGTATCCGCTCTTCAGCTACCAACCGCTCTAAGAAGAAATATTAACACAGTGCAAAGTTAAAACCGGACAAAAGAAGAAAGTGCTACAAATCCCGCAGTGAGTAATTCTCTCCTTTTCTTATGTGCTTACTTCTACTTGTGCAGTGGTCAAAACATACACATTTCAAGGTCCTTCGTTTAAAAAATAACACAAAACACGCAACAACAAGTCTTGGCACTTTTCGCAGTATATGTGCCATAGACCTGCGTCGAAAAAAATGATTTGTAATTTACTTACTTTTATACAAATTTATGTATATTACTTAAAGTGTTTTTATTTTCTATATTATTTATTTTTCCTACTAGACGTATGAAAAAAATTGCATACATCTATCTAAATAGAGATTAAAAAAAACAAACAAGTAGGTACTATGTTTGGAGAATACATTATTTGAAATAATGTCCAGTAAAAACGTCAAGTCTCAAACTTACATCGTTTGGTAGCTGCTTTTATATATTTTTTAATGTTGAAATCTGCTAATATTGAAACTGACGCAGACACTACCTAAACAGTAGTTAATATAGTTCACCAAAAGAACCAGGAATCTACACAATATGGATAGAAACTCATTGGAGTAGCTGGAAGTAGAACACTGCCATCTCAGGAGACAATAGATGTTGAAAGTGGAAAACACCAATGGATGTAGGAAATGTGTAGCGAAGAAACTTCAATTCGCAAATGCGGTGTCAATGTTCTTGCTTATGCCTAGTTCACACAAGAACAGTATAGAAGACAATACAATGTAGTATTTTCCTATCTCATCGTAAACATACTTGAACGTGCAGGACAGGACAATGGGACAATACAATAATATTCGCCTGTTAATTCAAATGCGAAACGCTGCGAAAAAGGATACACGACGCCTCGCCGCGTTCGAGAGTTCGAAATACACACGCGCGGATCAACGATCAACTGCCTTTTGTCCTAATAGGTTTTGGGGAGATAGCCTGCATATGTCTATTTATAGGAAAATGTCTCGGTTCATTGTCCTGTCCTCCAACTTCTGTTCAAACTAGGACAATGAGTCCTGAGCTGGGACAATAAAACTTTCTAGATTAAGGAGGTATATACCAAAAAAACATGTACTTGTATATTATATTGTAATATTATCTTAGTTAATAAATAATTTAAAAAAAAAGCTAGATTAGAAAACAAACCAAAAACCGTTCTGAACATAGACATTAAAACTAATACACGAGCCAATCCGACAATCCGGGCTTGCCTCCCTTCGGTGATTTGTCAATACATGAATCATTCAGTTTTTTTAAAAAGAAAGACTAAGGCGCTCCGCTGACGAGGCAACTGAAAACCAACTAAAACCGGCTGATTTCTCTGTCTTGATTGGTCAAAAAGCTTGTTTCAACATAGACGCAGAACAATCAGCTGACAACTGGCAACTAGCAACGGCCGACCATGCCAATCAGTCGCGAGTCACTGCTTACGTTACCATTGACAACGGGTTTTTGAGTGATTGTGTATTGTGCGGGCCATCACATTGTCATACAAAAACAGTTGGCATTTGAGAGTTTTCAGTTGCCTCAGTGGGCGGAGGCGCTAACATTACCGGGTTACGAATAACCTGACAATAATTTGAAAATCTCCTACTAACACCACAGTAAGCAGAAAATGTTGCTTGTGTCATGTGATGGGGGACTTGGCCAGCCGAGGAATGGAACTCAAGACTGCTGGGTGGGACGTAGATGCGAAGTCAATTCAGTCGTTGACCAGTAAACAGGCAACTCGCATTGTAATATCACCATTCGGTCCTCAGAAATAAAATATGCTTACGAATTACTTCTCCTTTTTACAATGCCACACAAATGTCTGCGTAAAAAGATTAACTACAAATCCTAAATCGGGTAAACAAAAGTTCAGGCTTGTTTCCAAAATTTAATATTTTGTTACACCATTTGTTAGAACACTTTTATAAATGTGAATGTTTTTAGAACGAATATTCAGATCCTGCACAGAAAAGTCCAACAATGGACAATTCTTCCTTTCCACGCAAACCTTTGCCTTACTATAGCGAACTTTACTTTTCTGCGCATGGTCGGGTTATTGAAATGTGCGCTCTTCGGTGGTCTATATAAGACTAATGTTATAATTAATTCAAACCATTCTCAAACACTCCTGGTTCCAAAAATCACGTGGTTTGCCTCCAGTTCGTCGAAATGATACTCAGATTTCATGTCAGGGTAAGTCTATTATTTTTGATATATATAGTTCTGAGTTCTGATGCCTTTAAATTTGAAGACCTACTGAAAACCCGAACAACAAAAAGATTCACCAGAATTCCAAGCAAAATAATCTGTTGACAATGCATAATTACTACCTTCTAGAAAATATTCATTTCCACTGTCCAGTATGAAATACACGCTTAAACCAATTATTGCACATCCCATACTAAAAAATCTAACTACACAGAGCATCCATTTTGATAAGAGATTTGGAAGTATCCGGAATTTCAGATTTGGTCACTTCAACTATTTCCAGCAACAAGCAACTCCAACGTTTCGATTAAGAATGATGGTTTTTAAACAGGGAGCTCTGCCACTAATTCAGTTTGTCATGTTTTGACATATGGCAGTCTATCTGCGGCAGTGCGATAACGAGCAATGGTTTCGCATTAAAATCCATTAATTTATTTACATAAAAACATCGCTTCAAACATTCCGGCTATAATCATTTTTCTGGCATTCAAAGTCATTCACCACGTGTTTACATTATTTGATTCGAATGTGGTCCCGCGCGCGGTGTAATCTGATTATATCGCAATTTCCATGACAATCGGCCGGGCAAAAATCACAAAACAATTCATTCCGTGCGTGTGTAATAAAATATGCACTTTACGAACTAAATATGGAGTAATTTGCATAACGCACTCGCATCTCGTGCGCGTGTTTCAAAATAAAATACCCGCAATAATAATTAATACAGTGTACCTACCTACCACTGGCATACAAAGCACGAGCAGTCAAAAAGTAATGCTTCCTAATTTTTTCTCCTTTTAATCTAAGAAATCAAAATGCAATTACACCGGTTGAAAACCACACTATTTGACGATTAATTTGTCACTTTTGAATATAATCTCCGTCCATTTCCACAGTTTTGGTCCATCTGTGTGGTAAAAAGCGCAGTCCTGCTTCCTGTATAAGTCATTGACGCACGGACGTTTTCACGGCCTACGCATTTTCAAAGTGAATCTTACGATGAACTTCACATCAAACTGCCTTTACAGAGGAAGAGAATACGTCACAATTCATCTGTAGTTATCCGGCGGTCACCACGAATGATGTCATTGACTCGCTGAATGTTGCGTGAAGAGCAACGGCAAACTGCCTACCGCTCCGCTTTTCGTCAGCTAACGGCGTTTGTCCTTCAGCTTCGTTACAGCGACGAACCCATCATATAACAGTGCTGACATCCACTGTTGCATCAGCGTACACATTTTGCAGTCTTTCATGTTTGCGAATGGGTGTTTCAACTTCTGCATTCAAAAATTCAGTCGCTGACTAATACGAACACCGATGTCGGCTATTTTGTAAACAACTGCAGTGCTACCACCTGGCGACACAGAAAGTTACTACTGCAGTAGATTGTAGAAGAAGGTTTGAGGAATAGCGCCAAATAAAAAAAATTCACTTACTAACTTAAGTAGAAAAAAATAGGGGGCATTATTTTTTGACTGACCCTTGTATATTCATTTATTGAGCTTCACACTGTTGAGTTTGGTATTTGTAGAGTGTAGAGCAGTGATTCCCAAAGTGGTCCAGGTGGAACCCCAGGGGTCCACGGGAGACTCGATGGGGGTCTACGTGGACGTGATAAAAAATGGGGGGTCCACAAGTTGTATGTGAGGGTCCACGAAAATCTATCTGGTTTCGATAGTAAAGAACAAAAATGATGTCTTGGCTTCACCTATCAATGTTAGCCAAAAGTGGTCGGCACAGATCCCCAGGGCTCCTCGGGAACAATCAGGGGGTCCCTGAACAACGTCAGGGGTCCGCACAATATAAAATAAAAAATATGATTATTAATATGGAAGTTATTATAAATATCGATGCACAGATTATTTGCGATTTTTACGTCCTAAGTAAAATTTTGAATTCATAACCTGAAATTCTCTAACCCCCCAGAATAAATGGTGTATACCGGGTGTCTGGTTTATTATGAGTCCTCTAGCCCCCCCCCCGAATGGGATGGTTTTATTGCTTATTTTGGCAGGATCACGCATTCCCTTCCCCGGGGTCCATGGGAAAATTTAAAAAAAAAAAAAAAAAATTATAAGCACCTGCTGAAAAGCCAATTCAATAGGCTTAGCAGGACTTGTTTATTGATGTATTTATTATAACTATGCTTGTAATAAATAAAAAAAAACTCTCCTTGAAGTATGTTGGCAGTAAACCTTAAATTGCTTATTTACTAAGGTGCATTTAAGCAAGCTTAAAATATCAGAAGACATTCTAAAAAATTATATTTTTGCTTCACTGCGAGCATAATACACTGCGTATTGCACTCGGCCACAATATGATCGACTTGCGGCCGGTAAATCAGTCTTTGCTAAGGAGCACATTCCTCGCTCAACTTAAACCGCCGAAATCGGCCGCTTAAAGTTTAAAGTTTTTTTATTCCAGAAAAAAAGAAAATAACATTTACTTAACTCACTTACTTAACTAGAATTTGCATAACATTATATTATCATACAACATTTTAAGCTGTGGTAAGCCGCAGAATAGTTCATTTGCTAGACGCTGTAGCGCTATTGGCAAAAACACATCTGTCATCTGTCAGATTTCACATTGCTTCGGTTTCGATCTGCTACGTACGGACGCAATAAATTACATTGCAGGAATAAGTTTACCTATCAAAATGGAATTCGAACTTTCTTCGAGTGATGACGATTTAGACATCATTTGGAGTTTGGTTGTTTGATAATAACCATACAGTCCAAAGATACTTACATAAATAGATTGGTTCGGCATAGAAATGACTAAAATTATCATAGACTAAACGTTTAAAATTGGTCAACTCTAGGATTACGACTGATATACGGATTGTGTGCTAAGCCATGCTGAGCTCCACATTCCGTCAAAGCCGAGCTTTAGACCAACTGATATACCGGCCCATATATCCACTATTATTGCTCTTCCCTGGCGCGGGCGTAGGGACGATTGTGAAGACATGTCATGTGAGATTCGTGTAATCGTTCGGTTTTACTCGCCTTTCGAAGTAACCCTTGTCTACCCTAAAGCAATATTATTATTTAATAACGAAAACGTAATCCGTAGAATGTACGAAACACTTGAAGGAATTTTTCATTATTTGGGCCTATGTAAGAGAAATACCATCCAAAAAAATTAGTTCGTCTAACCTCCTAACCTAATCTAACCTAACCTAAACTTTACGCGCGGTTGAAGTACAACTTCTTTGACTGTTGTGGCAGGTAATAAATATTGCCTATGCAATCTGTGTTTGTTTTTTGTTTTAAAAGGGTTGTCGCCTTCGCTAGAATATTTTATTATTTTCCGAAACTTGGATGATAAATCAAGAGCGAATCTATATTCATAATTTTTAGTGCATTTCTCAATACAAGCGACCAAAATCAACAGCCGGTGGTGTAGCTGTGTGTAACATTCATCATATACATATGAGAGTAATTGTACCGATATCCGAATGTCATTTCCATTTGAAAACTTCCTTCCGAAAAACGTCTGAATTACTCGTCATATCGCGCCCAAACAAGTTTTACTTCAATAATATTTTGACCTATACATTAGAGTTCACAGTAAAAAGATTTATTAAACTTGGGCGATTTCACAGCGGACTCATGGCATAAGAGAAGTCGTTGATTATCAAAGACTCATTGTAATAAGTTTGCAGGATAAAATAACATTATAAGTCCTTAACATGAAGTGACTGAAATAATGGCAACTGTATTATCTCCAAAAAGATAGTTTTCAGATAAATTACTTTAAACTTTTTTTGGACGTTGTGTTATTTTCCTCGCGTTAGTAACAACAACATTTTAAAATTTGGGGAAAGGTTATATTGACCCTTCATGTCCTGACCTATCCTGTCTCTCCTGATAGTCTTCATTCATGACAACTCGGTTTCAATTTTGAAAACGACAATTAAAATAATTTTCTGTTAACGGGTCGTTTCTACGACTCGTTCTTGAGTTCAACAGCTCGGCTGTGGAACGATTTGCCGGCCTCTGTGTTTCCTCCCTCCAACAACGTGGGTCTCTTCAAGATCCACATTCACTCCTTCCTCCCCTCAAAAAGACCTTCCGCACGACATCTTCATAGGTGACTATTTATATTTATTATAAATAGGACCGGTCAGTGATTGAGTGGGCATCACGTTTGGGTCCCACCCAGGCATTCCGTGTTCGATTCCTCGGCTGGCTAAGTCCTCCATCACAACACAAGCAACATCTTCCGCTTAGTGTGATGATAGTAGGAGATTTTCAAATGTTGTTGGGTTATTCGTAACCTCGTAATGTTTGTCATTCTTTTTAAGAACAATAAGAACAATTATAAGGAAATTATTTTCCTCAGGGTCTCCTGTGTGGAGTTAATGTAAAAAAAAATGTAGGCAGGTACTTTATCGCTTGTCCGAATTCTCCAAACACACACTTTTAATTTTGGAAATCATGATACATAAAAACTTAAAGCAAATTCGATGTACAGACAAACAGACCAAATTATATTTAAATTTGTTTTAGACCACTTTAATTTACAATAAAATATATAAATTTGTTTTAGACCACTTTAATTTACAATAAAATATATAAATTGGTTTTAGACCACTTACAGAATTATGGCGAGCCACAAAGTTAATGCTTATTACGAACATGCAAATTATATTTTTTTAGTAATTTCAATCTTGCTAACTTTATATCAACGATGCATAACAATTATATTTTCACAAACGAGGGATTCTGTTAAAAATGTATGGAATATTTAGAGATCTTTTTCTGATTTTAAACATCCTTCTAAAAATGTTTATTTTTTATGTTTTCATTCAAATTTATGCATTTTAAAAACGATAAAAAATCGACAAAACCAAAACGGCCCGTGGTTGGCAACGGCGCCAAATAGCACGTCAATAAACAATAGAGTTAGTACTGTCAGAATTTTTTCAAAGCCGGCCAACGCTAATGACTTCACACTATAAGAATATCGTCTTGGCGGTATTACAAAAATGGGAAACTTAGACTCGCTGTAGAAAATTTACTCGTAAACATAAAAATAAAATAAAAATGCCATTATAATCGTAATTTTTGCTTAATTTTTTTAAGCATTACAAAAACGTGGAAATACCATTTTGTTTGTCGAATAATCAATGAAAACATAATGTATAATTCAACGATTTTCTGCATAAATTACCTTTAGGCTAGTCATTACTTGGTTCGTGCGGAAATGGGAAAATAATTTTATTGCATCTATTTAGTTAAAGCAGAGCGGTGCAATTATTTATAATGTGGATAAATCAGTATGCAACCCCCGGGCTGGGTGGTATGTGCTAACGATATCATGGGGACACTACCCTCCAGGGTTCGATTGCCCAAGTACAGACAATCTCCTCGTGTGTGGGACACAATTTAATTAGATTTATTCCGTTTATAGTGGGAATAATCAGTACTATACATATATCAAGGCCTCCTAGCACACTCGATCGATGAGGATTGATAGGATAACTTTCGGTAACTTCACATCGTTCCCTAGCATGAATGCAGATCGTCAACAAATAAGTGACAGTTCACAATGACTAATATATTTAACATCACCTGTTGTCCATCTAGCATGACTGCAGATCGTCAACGAATAAGTGACAGTTCACAATAACTAATATATTCGACATAACATGTTGTTTGTACGTTACCGATTTGCGGTTGTCCTTGAACGATGAGTTATCCTATCAATCCTTATCGATCGAGTGTGCTAGGGCCTGGGCCCCTATTATAGCTATATATAGCATGATTGCAGATCGCCAATGAATAAGTGACACATTCACAATGACTAAGTGTCGTTAATATATTCGACATCAACTGCTATTTGTCCTAGGGAACGATGGGAAGTTACCGAAAATCATCGATACAATCCTTATCGATCGAGTGTGCTAGGGGGCCTGGAACGACGAAGCTAACCGATTGAGTACACCATTAAATTATTCTTGATTACCTTTGAGTAACAGAATAATGTATGTATTTCATAGTAAGTGATTCCCTTGTGAAATATGCGCATGACTCTTACGGGCTGTAATAAAATAGCGTACAAAAAATACAATGTGTATTTACGTAAGTACTTGTATACCAAAACGTAAATTTACACATCACATTAAGTAGGTAGGTACCAATATAATTTTTTGTATATATTTTTAGTACATTTTCTCCACACAGGAGATCCTTAGGAAAATAATTTCCCTCAGGACCAATGTCATCTTTGGGGATGCTGTGAGGGTCGGCGGGGGTCTTTAGGGATGCTATGCGGGGATAGTCTTTTAGATGCGAGGAAGAAGTGAACTTGAGGTCGCTTAAGAGGAAACCCGGTCGGCGAGAAATTTGAAATACAGGTATTTTATCAAACTGTTGCTCTCACTGCCGCTCTTACTCCCCCGAGTACTGAGCGAAAGGGACAACTACACCTCGGGCTGATAAAACCTAAATAAAATCATGAAAATCGAGGTGTGTATTCCTCATTTCTCTCCTCCAAAACTGGACCGATTTTTAAGAATTTTGGTCTTACTGTATTAAAAGAAAATACTTTATATCGGTAGGTTTTGCTTTTTTAAAAAATACATTGTCTAGTTTGTATAATGGACGTCTGTCGATGGCGTTCAAACCAATTTTGACGATTTTTGGAGAAACCTAGATCCTATAAGAAGTAACTAAAAAGCAAAACGTACCGACACGCGCTAGTGGTCGACATCTATATTATATATATTCGCAGTAGTGTCAAAATCCAGAAAGGGAATTGGGGAATACGTTTCTATGGACAAAACACCGTCCGGTTTCCTCTTAAGGGAGGAAACATAGGGGCCGCCAAATGGTTCTACAACCGAGCTGTTGAACTCAAGAATGAGTCGTTAAGCGACCCGTTCTCATGTAATACATGTCAACCGTGCACATATGTTGGACGCGTGTGTGGCGGGAGATGTTATAATTTATATTTTTGAGTCATAGCGTTCTGTGAACAGTAGACGCTTCTAATTTTCTATACTTTAAATAACCAACTAAAACATAAGATTTGTAAAAGAAAACTAAATACCTACACACACGTACTTAGTTACAAGTTATAAAACTATTATAATATTATTAATGTATAAATAAATTTACAACATGTGAAATTCCAAAACGATCGATTTAAAACGCACGCTTTATGGGGCCAACAGACCTAGCTAAAAAAGCTCAAGCGTTATTTGGTTTGGCGTATTTCGGCGTATCGGTTGTCGTACTTTCCCAATGGGAGTGTATGACGAGCGATATGCTGAAGTGAGCCAAGCCAAATAACGCTTGAGCTTTTATAGCTAGGTCTGTTGGCCCCATTATACATACGAATGGCTTCAGATTCAAACACCATTCCCCACCTTCAATGGCGATAGATCTAATTTTTTAAATATTTTTTCATATATTTTATAACAGTGAGATTTAAATAGATTTGACATACAAACTTCTTTTTTCGTTTTGAAGAACATCGACTACTATTGTCATTATTGTTCCTGCTAAAATAAATTACCATAATTAATAAAATTAAAATACATTAATTGTGATATGTTTCTTGTTCATGTCTCCTGTTTTCTGTGGGTATGGCCACCGTCGCCATTGATACCACTCTGACGTAGTGATGGAAAAATAATTTGAGAAAAAAATATTATCAGACAGCAAAATGACCTGTACATTTGTTTACTTCAAATATTCTCAGTAATCTCGTATCTTATAATATTTGAGGATTTTTAAAAATAATTTTTTTTTACCACCTTTGTTATAGGATTTTAATTTATTTAATATCGGAGTAGTCGGTTATAGACCAACGAGTCATGTGATAAGCACTTCGTCTTGTTCCAGAAGCATGGTAAAACATACCAACACATGAAACAGCGCTCTTATCACGTGATCCCGTGGCGACGTGTGATCAAAAAATATAATATACCAGCTGACCCGGCCATGCTTTGCTGCTGGTAACGAAACACGACACCATCTACTGGATGGTTACCTAACCTAGATAACCAAGTGTTATGTTAATAAATTAACACTCACCGCCATCTGTTAGAAACTTACGGAACTTACAAATAATTACAAAGCATTGTCCTATATCAAAAAATTTATTCGCATTAATAAGTATTGAGGTCATAATCGAGATAAAAACTATCATGTATTTTAAGTTCGACCAAATTACACACAGTATGCCAAATTTCTTCAAAATCGGTTAAGTAGTTTCGGAGTGACGCGAGATATTCATATATATAAAGACATCATCAAAACGACATCTAGTACTCCAAATATGCTTAGGAATCGCTGGTCAAAATCCCCGGGTACATCAGTATAATGCTGTTACATCAGTATAATGCTGTTACATCAGTATAATGGATAACTAGGAACATAATATTATTTGTTTGTTTGTACTTAAGAGGTAATATCCAGCAATCCATTATTCCGTTTTTGTTAACAGCGCTGCGCGCGGATGTTTTTCCAACCATGAAGCTAAACGGTATTAGTTTTAAATTTACTGCGAAATGTTGTCACAATGAGCAGCGCGAACAGACAACATCGCACGGCCGCGTCTCGGCGGCTAATGAATCGCGAGAATTTATGTCTCGAACTGCCATATAAAATATCAAATATCTGAAAAAAATCTGAAATATTTTAGTTTGTAAGACCTTAAATAAATAGAAAAACTAAGATATTTTCTTCATAAAACACGTTCTCGGATTTATTTTTTAATGCCTTTAATTTGTCTAAAATTTAAATTTTGAAAACAATGTTGACTAGATTATATATTGATTTATTTTGTTGTATGATTATATGATTTGAAATTTGTGTTGTTTAATAGTATCTATCGTTTGAAAATTGAACAAATCTGCCAACGACCAACGGTATAACCTTTGTATATTATAAATACACTTAGTTTTTCAAATTTTTAAACTGAGTGTACCAGATAAAATAACAATCTTTCAGAAACAATTTATGTTTTTTTGTAAAAAATACGTCTAGAATTTGATTTAAAAATGACTAATTTCCAATATTCTCTGGAAAAACACTCTTAAACAAGTATTGCTCTTAGAAATTTCTACATTTAAATACGAAATAGAAACTGAGTGAATTTAATTTCATCGTGTTCTTGTGAAAACGTTTCTGCTTAAAGATTTACAAATAGCGCAAAAGCGGCATTAGCCCTTTTGTTTACTTATTTGTTGTGGTAAACCGCTGAGGATTTTATTTTTCCGGACAATATATTTAATACCGTTCTGGCCACTGAAGGATACTACCTACCGGTTACAATAGAGTGAGCTGTTGTGGAAACGCCTTTGAAGTGTGGAAATTCCTTTATAAACGGATTACGGTTTGAGAAGGTTCTAAGAAATATGGTGGGAATGTTGTAGATACTTCACAGAAAAGTTGTTGACATAAATGAACTTGTGGAAAATTTATTAGAAATTGAGGCTCGTTAAAAGAAAGACGGCAATCTCCAATTATTTTCATTATGAGTAAATACGCAAAAAATGTCTTTTTAGTTCTTTTACCGTACCATTTGCCTTATTAACTATTTCCATAAGTTACACTCTGTGTATATTTTATTGCGATTAAATGGTAAATTATTTAGTTATTTTCTATTAAAAGATGGAGGTCGCCCCTTTTGTTCTGTCACTCTGATTGGTCCAAATGGATACTGTCGTTTTTGTTCCGTACCCTGTATGACCCCAATGGAGATTGCCGTTATTGTTGCAGAACTAAATATGTTTATTAAATAAAAGGGTTAGCACCTCCGCCCACTCAGGCAACTGAAAACTCTCAACTGCCAACTGTCTTTGTATGACAATGTGATGGCCCGCACACTTCACAATCACACAAAACCCCGTTGTCAATGGTAACGCAAGCGGTGACTTGCGACCATCTTGCGACTGTCACGGCTGATTGCCCTGGGCGGCCGTTGCTATTTGCGAGCTGTCAGCTGATTGTTCTATGGTTAAACAAGCTTTTTGACCAATCAAGACAGAGAAAACAGCCGGTTTTAGTTGGTTTTCAGTTGCCTCAGTGGGCGGAGCGCCTTACTGTCATTTTAGCTCCGAACCCTTTGTAACGTAAAATGTAAAATGGTGGAGATTGCCGTCTTTGTTTCAACAATAATTATAGATACTGTTTGAAAATCCAAGAAAATGATATCCACTTTATTGCAAACTGTTTAACCCTTAAAAAAATTGGCGTATTTTGTCAGAGGCTAAAAATATTCCCTCTTTGCAATAACATCCAAATAAATGGAACATTTGTTAACGTATTCGAAAACTAAAAACTGTTTTTGAAAGGTGATGAAATAGGCTTTCAAATTTCCATATTAAAAATTACTATGTATTTTTTTGAAAAAATTTTTTTTTTGCGAAAACTTTAAAAAGTGTTCAAAATGGCTCACTTTACTTTTTTTCTAACTAAAATTACTGATAATGAAAAAAAAATAAAACAAATACTTATTTTATTAGATAAATGAATTATAAACCTTACTGTCACCTCACTTTTTTTCGTTTCATGTAAAAAAAATTCTTAAAAAATTCACAAAGTTCCATAATTTTTTTTTCAAATTGCTATCGGAAACTTTGGTTTCAGAAAGGGGTAATTTTTTTTTATGTGGTTTTCTTTTAGATTTGAATATATAGTTTGTTGTATTCTCTTTCCAATACCGTTTATATCACATTTCTGACTATGATAGTAAGGGAGAAACAACGATTTCTGTGAGACTATAACGACCTATGTGAGCTGGGACAAATATGGTCTCCTGTGATTAAACGGGCGAATCAGTAATTTTTTGTTATTTTTAAATACAACGCACGTATAAATTTTTAGCACGATAGTAAAACAGTATTTTTTAAACAATGCATAAGAAGCTATACATCTATATATCCTACGATTTATGGTACAGGTCTTTTTCTCTCACATGTCAAGAAACGCAAGTACGGTTACGGCTATTGAAGTGACCACTACTCGAGCGTTCCCATCTTGAAATAATACGAATGTTGGAGCGAGCGCGCTAATATTAAAAATGTAAAAATTCGAGTGAAAATTGGGAAAATGTTTAATTAAACACGACTCGCTTACAATAGAGCCAAAATCTCTCTTCAATACCTTAAGTAGCATTTAATGAAACACTGTGCCTTTTTTCATACACATAACTTGTAAAATAACAGAAACGAGATTTGTGATTTTTTCTATCGAGGGCATTTTATGTAATAAACGTTTCGGCTTTACTAATCTTCAGATATTATCTTAAAAAATAACATACATATATTTTTTTAAGAACTTAGTGTTCAAGGGACAAATGTTATAAATCGGTATAAAATCGGAAGTTTTTGACTTACTTAACCAATTATTCCTTATTTGGAATAAAAAACGTACATGAAATTTTGGTCTCCGGTGACTTTTTTTAAATATATTTTTTTAAATCAAACAAATAAAAAATCCACTCAGCCCAGTGACCGCTTAAGCCCCCCCATCCGACCCTAACTGTCCAACAGCTAGTAATTTTTTAATGTTTTAAGTTGAAAAGAAAACATCAAAAACGTTAGCGGAAATTTTTCTTTTCATTTTTTACTGCAAATAATGTCAGGAATCACTGGTTAAAGTAAGTCAAGCACATACGTAATGTACAAACATTGGAGATATTGATTATTTATATATATATATATATATATATTGATGTTCGATTAACAATTGCTGTAATCAATGTGGTTCTTGTACCCAAAAAATAAATATTTAACCGAATTTTGATGAAATATTAAAATTTGATAACAAATCAAATAGGCAACAAAAAAAACCACTCTGATCAAAATTAAAGTGGTTTCAAAATTTATTTTACTGTTGACATATTATTCAGCATATCGTGTGAGTTTTCCAATTAATAATAAATTATTATGAAGGCAGGTACCTAAATTACCTGTATAAATGGGATTTGCAATGAATTTTCCCAGACCATAAATTCTGCAGCATTTTCGCCATATTTTGTAAATCATATTTTTGAATGTTTTAATATTCTGTTTAAGCGTGTTTTCTCATTAATAGTAAAATATTTGCTATACAGGGTGTCCGGGGGTAAAGTGAATTAACTTCGGGGGGTGATTATACACGATGATAGGAGTAAAAAAGATTAATAACTTTTCTGAAATTCCAACTTTTTTTTCCCATACAAAAAGACGTACCCATAAAAAAGACCTTAATGTAAGGTACACGGCGAGTTGGAAGGTTGTGATTGTCCGCATCGTATTAGCGGAAAATAATGGTGTGGGCGCACACGACGCACAAATTTTATCTTTTTACCAAATAAGTAACCCTTAGAAGTTGGAATTCGAAAAAAGTTATTTATTTTTTTCTACTATTATGTTGAATCACCTCCCGAAGTTAATGGATTTTACCCCCGGACAACCTGTATATTGCATGACACCGTGTAGTATCTACCTAAAAATAATTATTAGTAAATTATTAATAACTTATATTTATAAAAATGTTTTTTTTTAATATGGACATTTTATCATATCAACGTGTTGTTTGGTTCATAGATAATCCGTTTTAAATGGCAATAAGTTTTGCTCCCGACCCCCCTTCCTTGCTTCCTCTCGGAAGCACGCATTCAGAAAGCGCAGCTTTAACGCAGCGGTAAAAATTACAACGCATTATGATTATATCGAATCATAAATCAAAGTTAAACACGCATCGCAATATTACAAACAAAACTATCGTAAAAGTGACTTCCCAGAAAATGAATGTTCATCATCCTTCCAGACAACCCCACTGTAAGTACCTTCTACCCAATACAAAACTATTTGTTAAGTAACGAGATCAACGTAGAGTAATTAATTCGTTATTGAAAGTCTACGGCTTGAAAACCCGTATTAACAAGCAAATAGTTAATATCAGGAAATAGTTCATATCAATAAATCAGAATCTCATTTTCATGCTGCGATTTAAAAAAAAGTTGTAAAAGTAAAAAAAAAATTAAGCCAGAACACCTTTGAGAAAAGATATATAGTCATGAAAAGTGATAAAAACTAGGTTAAGTAGATTAGGTTACTTTTTTGGCGAGTTTTTTCATCACTTTTAATGACTTTTTATCACCTTAAAATGTTCTGATTTGCCACTGTACTGATTTATCGTGAAACCTGACGAATGAAGAAAGAAGTTTAAGGAGAATTTATTGTATAAATGCGAATGGTAGAAGTGGTTGGGGATGCCCGCAGAAGATATGGCACGATAAAATGTTTTTTTTTTAATCATTAAATCATTGCTAAACTTCTTTTCTCGCCTGTCAGTGAACCAAATAAACCAGTCGGGCATTTCAGGTGTCGAAAAAATTAAAGAGTTTGTATGATAAAAGGAGTGGGTGCCAAGACAGAATTGTGATGGACTTTCCTCTCTGCCTGCCCCCGCGTAAAACGGCGTGGCAGTTAGTTAGTTTAGTAATTAACTTTTACTTAAATTAGAGCTTTCAAACAGTAGAATATAGACTTCTGTGTTAGTAATGCATGACAGTAGGAACCAAACATTTATTAACTAGGAGTATAAATGGGGCGAATAATTAAGCTCAGAAAATGTTTGCAATTGTAAGTAGGAACTGGGAAAGTTTTCAATAATATATAAATTTATAATAATTGTAGGTAAGGTATAATCTTTCCCTAAAAAATATCTTTAGTAAATTACAATTAAATAGGAAAAAGTCACATTGATAAAAAATTATTCGTTCGCTCTTATGTATATAAGTGATTTCACAACACAAATAAAAAAAATATGCATTTAGCATTAAATGTTAAATATCAGAAATTAATTCAAAGCGCCACTTTTAATTTTTAAACATCAATACAAATTTAGCAAATCACTCCCAATTGCCTTCAGAATTCCCCAAGGAAGTGTTCTGGACTCTAATTTATTTTTCTTTTACTTATACTCAATCCATAGGTAGCCCGCACAGTGCACTCGGCAGCTCCCAAGAAGAAAGGGCAAAATAAAGAGGCACAGAGGAAAATAATTTCCCTCAGGGCCTATGTCATCTGTGAAGATGCTGTGTAGATCTAATGGTGTGCACAAATACATTCAAATGTGTCTTTTTATAAATGATTTACTTGTGCCTACCTGGATAAGCTTTGCTGTATTTTTATTAATATTATTAGAATCATATTAGTAAATATTAACCATAAAGCAGATAATATTGTACTGACGGCCTGCGTGCTCGAGCGAAAAGACTTTCGACTCCCAAACCGAAGGTCGCGGGTTCAAACCCGGCATGCGCAAATAAATTTTGTTTGATTAATTTGTGTTTTTTCACAATTAATAAATCAAAAATAATTTATAGTAGGTATATTTGCGGCACGGTCCAGAGAGGAAGATATTCTCAGTATCGCCTTGGTGTAAGACCAGACATCGATTCGCTTCGTGACTGCCGCCTGCGACAGTCGCATTGAGACGTGAGAGTTTTGTGCCCGCATACACGCTCTGTCTGGCTTGTGCTACACAGCCAGACCACCGCTCGTTCGCTAGCCGGCCGGACTCCGACCGGCTGCCCGCATAGGCGCTCGCGCCCCCCAACTGCCTTTTTCAAGGCAACGAAGAAGACGCCCTGGCCCCTCCAAGAATTTCAATCCCCTTCAAGCAGAAGTACAAGACCCCTGCCGTGCGGATGTACCCCGCGCGGCTTATCCCAGCCAACCCGGAGGACTCGCCGATTGTGGTCCCCCCGGGCGCCCGCCAGTATAGGCGGCAATCTAAGACGGGGACAGTCTTGTTCACCATCCCCGCCTACCAGCCCCGGACTCCTGCCCCGACTCCTGCCCCGACTCCAGCCGCGACTCCCGCCGCCATCCCAGCCCCCATCCCGATGCCCGAGCCTGTAGCCGGGCCCAGCCGCCCCCCGGTAGGCCCAGCCTCTGCCTACCGGCCCCCAGCGAGACCACAGCAGCCCATGGACCAGACGATCCCGGAGGAAGGATGGACGAGGCCATCCAACCCCATCAAGAGACCACTGTCCCCGCAGGGACCCCAACCGGTTGTTATCGGCAACCGGTTTGGTGACCTTAAAGAGGTCAGTGAAGGCGGCGGCGCACCGCGTACCAAGCGCTCAAATAATAATCAAAAATTTTCCTCTCCCACAGGTGCAGCGGCCAGGAAAGATCGTGTCCCCCCGGTCGTAATGACCCTGGGGGACCTGACGCACGCGCAGATTACCGCGACCGTGCAAGGACATCTGGGGCATCCCAATTTTACCTTCCGGTATAACAGGGGCGGGACTGCTAACATCTTTGTGCGGAGCATGGAAGACCACCGCGCACTTACCAATGGATTACGGGGGGAAGCTAGGGGCTTCCACACCTTCACGGCCGAGGCGGAGAAGATGAAGAAGGCCGTCATCAAGGGCCTGCCAGCAGTCGACACGGCTGACATCATGGAGGATCTGGCAGAGCAAGGATACCCTGCCATCAAGGTTGTGAGGATGACAACCGCCTCAGCTGAGTATCCTATGTACTTAGCACAGTTCGCCAAAGAGGTGAACATGGGACAGCTGAGAGCGGCTGTCAAATACCTGTGCCACTGCCGGATCCGCCTGCAGAAGCACCGTAGCAACCACCTGCAGCACGGCACGCAGTGCTACAGATGTCAGAATTTCGGGCACGGGTCCCGGAACTGCTCGCACACCGCCAGGTGTGTGAAGTGCTTGCTGGAGCACACCTCGGCGCTGTGCCCGAAGAAGACGAGGGACGAGCCAGCCGCATGCTGCAACTGCGGCGGCCCCCATCCGGCCAACTTCAGAGGCTGCCCGAAGAGGGTAGCTTACGTCTCCTCGCTACAGCAGCGCCAGAGACCACCACACCGCCAGGCCCAAGGAAGCAGGCCACATCCTCAGGCGCAGACGGCGCCGAGGACTGATGGACGCTCCTGGGCTGACGTAGCCGGTGGCTCCTCAGCCACGCATCAGCAGCAGCAGCAGCATGAAGACGAGCCCCGTCAGCACCCCCGCCCACAGCAACAGTCCGCCTCCGCCGAAGATGATGTGGACATAATGGCCCTGCTCCAGGGTCTACTGCGCGTGCGATCGCAGCTGGCCCGCTGCACAAACAAGACCGAGAAGCTCGTCATCCTGATGGAGCTGATCACCTCCACTCTCGATGTCTAATCCCGAGATGGTCAACGTCCTCCTGTGGAATGCCCACAGCATCCGTTTCAAGACCGATGAACTGCTCGCCCTAGCAAATAATACAAACACTGACATTATTTTAATTTCAGAAACGCATTTAAAACACAACATACCGCTGAGAGTGCCCGGCTTTGAAATTCACCGAGACGACCGAGCGGAAGGACAAGGCGGTGGTACCGCTATATTCGTTCGTCAATCAATCACGTCTACAAGGATCCCCACTCCGAAGTTGAAGTATACTGAAGCCACAATTATCGAAGTCATCATAGAGGATAGAGCGCATACCTTCATCGCCGCCTACTGCAATTTGAACTACAATCTGGTGAGAGAAGATTTAGATAAATTACTTAATTTGCGCCCAATTGTTGTTCTAGGAGGAGACCTAAACGCCAAGCACAACTATTGGAATAACTACAGAGGCAATGCGAACGGGAAAACGCTCTTCACACATATGCAGACTCATAACTACACGATAATGGCCCCGGACAAACCGACGTTCCACTCAGCACGCGCAAAGTACCCCAGCACGCTGGACATCGTACTCGAGAAAAACGTCAAGACGATCTCGCCACTACGCACGCTAGATGAACTCTCGTCGGATCACCTGCCCGTGAGCTTCAGCATCGGAGGAACGACTTCTAGGAGCCCCAGAAAACAGCGAAACTACAAGGACGCCGACTGGGAAGGATTCAAGAAAGAAATTAACGAACGAATATACCTAACGTCGGGAACTCTGCGCTCATCAGAAGAAATTGACGAAGCCGCTAGCACTCTCACGGAAATCATTCAACACGCACAAGACACATACATACCTCTCAAAGAAGTACACACATACACGATCAAACTTCCCGAGTACGTCTTATCGCTCATCAAAGAAAAGAATCGCCTGCGCCGCATATATCACAGCACGCGGGATGAATACTTCAAGACTGCCTACAACTGCCTGCAGCGGGAAATCAAGCAAGAAATCACCAATCTCAGGCGCGAACTTTGGACGAAGAAAGTTACGTCACTCACGCCAAAGGACAACAGCCTATGGAAAATGGCGAAAGCCCTGAGACATCAAGACCACACGATTCCCCCGCTTGAGAAGTTGGACGGCTCTGGACTCGCGCTGTCACTTGAAGAGAAGGCAAACGCGCTCGCCGACGGATTTGAGAGAGCCTATACAGCCACGGATGGCCTGAGTGATCCGGAAACGGATCGACTTGTAGAAGACTCTCTTCGAGATCTGGACCAAGCGGAGCAGACGAACGTCGCCGACATTCATTTCAGCACGCCGAGTGAAGTTGCCGTCATCATCAAGCGATTGAAGACCAATAAGGCGCCGGGAAGCGATCAAATACACAACATTTTACTCAAACATCTTCCTCAAAAAGCCATCATTTACATTACAAAACTGTTCAATGCCTGCCTCATGACCGGACATTTCCCGCAGATCTGGAAAATGGCCACCGTGCTGCCCTTCTCCAAGCCCAACAAGGACAAGAAGCAGCCGACGAACTATCGGCCCATCAGTCTACTCTCCACTCTGAGCAAGGTATTTGAACAGATTATACTCAACAGGCTGCTTCCACACCACGAAGAAAACCAC
Source organism: Limnephilus auricula (assembly GCA_951813805.1). Classification (NCBI taxonomy): domain Eukaryota; kingdom Metazoa; phylum Arthropoda; class Insecta; order Trichoptera; family Limnephilidae; genus Limnephilus; species Limnephilus auricula. The sequence goes on from OX638403.1 coordinate 19,218,429, forward strand.
ACTTTGCCGGACGAGCAGTTCGGATTCCGGAAGAGGCATTCCACCACCCACCAACTTACCAGAGTAGCGGAATTCATCACAAGAAAATTCAACGAACATCGCTACACTGCCGCTGCGCTTCTCGACTTGGAAAAGGCATTCGACACTGTTTGGATCAGAGGGCTCCTGCACAAGCTTCACAAGACGAACACGCCCATCTACATCATCAGAGTGATCCAAGAATACCTGAAGAACAGATCTTTCCGAGTCTTCATCAAGGATGCGCTGTCGACAATACGTGAGATTCCAAAAGGCGTGCCACAAGGAAGTTTGCTGGGACCCCATCTCTTCAACATCTTCACGCACGACATCCCCCAGGACGAGAGATGCAAGACATCCATATACGCAGATGACGTCAAACTCTACGTTTCCTCGCTTCACCCGGATATGGCGGCCATATACCTACAGAGGGCGCTCGACGCTCTCGTAGAGTACTACAAAAACTGGCGCCTCAAACTGAACGAGGCCAAAACCGAGGTCATAATGTACACGAGGAAACGCAAGAAGACAAAACCAGACGTCAACATCGAAATGGGAGGACACGTCTTAGAATGGAAGGATGAAGTTGTCTACCTGGGCCTGACCATGGACTCACGCCTCAACTGGAAATCTCACATATTCAAGGCACACAACAAAGCCAGAAAGGCAGTCGGCGCGATGAGACCAATATTCAATCGAAGAAGCCCGCTACTTCCCAGAACCAAACTCCTCGTCTACTACTCGCTTATCCGACCGGTACTGACATATGCGATCCCCGTGTGGGGTAGCATCTCACATTCTGACCATACGAGACTACAGACTTTACAAAATCTCTGCATTAAAATCACTTACAATACGAGGTGGAGAACCTACTTGAAAAAACTTCATGACAGAGAAGATATTCCGACCTTATTTGAATACACTCACAGACTCACAGACCGATTTTACAAATCTCTCAGACATAGTAAAAATAAACTCATTCAAGAAATCGGTCAATACAATTCCCCTGCTGACTTTACTTTCAGATATACCCACCGACTACCTAAACACATACTGATGGACCTCGACCACATCTGGCATGTGCCGGATTCAGAACCAGACGATTAAGCGAACAGTAGGTATTTCCTAAATCTCCAGATTCCTTCCCCATAACGTATGTTTATATATCTATTTATATATTTATATAATATTTCATATCTGTATTTATATATGTATGTTTATTCTAAACTCCCATAAAGTATATATTAACATAAAAACAGACACACACCCCACACAACACAAAACGCAGGACATCTGATGTCACTGAAGGCCGAATCTGTTTCATGTTGACAATCGGCCGCATCCCTTGAATAAGGTTTTTTCGTGGATTTCCTTATTTCCAAAGGCAAATGCGAGGGAATTCCTAAATAAGAGGACACGACCCATCTCCTTCCCTCTCCCAACACAACACAAACAGACACGTATGTATATATGCTGCCGTGGCTGGCTATGCTGATGATGATTGTTCCCGCTTGGGCGGACATGCAATTTTAATAGGGTTTTTAGATAACAATTTTTCCCTATCGATAAAACACAGGACCTTTAAGTCTATAATAGCAAGGTAACTTTTTAATAATACCCACATGAGGTAAAAATTGCGAGGCGCATATGACGCCGTTCTATTTGTATAAAGAACATTAACTTTAAATTCAGTAAATTTAAATGATTCGCACTTCATGCAAAATAAGAATCTAGTAAATCAAAAAAAAAAAAAAAAAAGTAAGACCACCATTCAGAATTGAAACGTTGCTTGAAATGGTTTTAGCCGTGTTTGGTGACCAGATCTGAATAGCCAGGTACTTCCCCACCTTCCTATCCCCCATCTCCTTCCCCTACCCACCAAATTCAGCCTCACAACATACTCCAATTGGGGATGCCATAGTCTCAATCGCTGGCTCCAGACGGGAGCAGTTAAGACTCTTGTGCGGCATTCATATAAAAATAGTGAAATCTCTCAATTGTTGAGCTATAGCATCACATTAATTATCTTATTACAGTGCTTTCAGGCTAAAATTTTCACCCTTTGAACGTAAAAATCACTATAATATGATGCCCAAAAATAAGACATGATGCTATACTAAATGAAAATCACGGAATTTGAAAAGTAAAGCTAATAAATCTATGAACTAAATCTCACCTCATACATTAATATTGAGCAAAATAGCTCATAAAAATTCATAACCCAAGTCATATTGACAGGTTTCCTTTGGTTACCTTATCCATAGATATTACATTATGTAGAGAAAACGTTGTTATCATCTCCAAACAGCGCTGCACGTGTCACGTGTCATATTCTATTTTTCAAGATCGAATCGAACATCAGTAGTTCACCGTGAAATAGCAAGATTTTTCGCGCGTTCCGCGTCTGAACTCCCATCGGGCATATCATATTATTATTAGTATGTTGGTAGCCTTAACTTTACACGGAGCGCACGAAAGGGAGACGGAGCTACATGGGGTGTACGAGTGTGAGAGAGAGACGTAACTAGGACAAGCTTGTAACTGTAGGGCATTAGAGGGTGTTGGTCGGGGTTCGTTGTGCTAGTGTTGGTTAGGTAGGTAGTACTGTACTTCGTTTGTAGGGAAAAGTGCACCGACCGGAGGGGATGGGAAGGAGGGAGGTTGGATTGGAACGTGTACAAGGCCAAGGTCATGTTATTCGAGTTGCAGGGCTGCCGTCTGGTGGGAAAATGGGACACCAGGGAAACATTTTATGATTCTAGGCATGTTTTGTTTTATCGTTTGCGGGTAGGCACTAAACGTTGCGCGTTGCATAAAAGTGTACCATAGACAAAAAAAACTTATCATTAGAACTAGTTTTGGATGTTTTTTTTATGTATACCTAATACACAGATGTATAGTACAGTTTTAGGTTAAAAATGCATGCCTCCTGCCCATGCCTTTCTCTACCGACGTATGTTTTTACATGAATAAATCGTACCATTACGTACCATGTTCAGGCCGGTCTTAAAGATTGGCGTGTACTATACGTACCTATAAAAATGTCCGTGAAGGTGACCCAAATAGTTAGTAGAACATTCGTGGCGGCAAAAAGATAAGCTTATATTTAGAGTAACGACACCCCGATTGCAATTATTAGAATATCGATTTGTAGGTTTTTAAAGTTTGTGTAATTTGCAGTAGATAAATACCTCAATTACTTCAAATAGTGATGCTGGGGACTGTAAAATGACGGAAAAAATAAGAATAAGGGGTAAAAAGTTAACTTACTAACGAATAAACAAATGTAACTCAACTACATTAGCAATTTGTGCAATGCATAAAAAAATCTTGTCTTAAACATTAGTTTATCAATTTAAAAAAAAATAATAATCAATATTTGACCAGTTAAAGTATTTTCACCAAAAAATGTAGATATAATATGTCTCGACGCTGTCACATCACTAGTGGAAAGTACTTGTGATCATTATGTCTATGGTGTACGCTCTCTCTGTGTCGAAGTCTGATCCAGCAAGTCCTGAATAAATCTTCATTATAAAATATTAATGAAAGTGTTCTCAATAAGATCCTCAACCATTTACCCAACAAAACAGACGCCACCTAGTGAGATAGTTAGCACTTACATGCCTTTCTAATATAAAAATAAAGTTGGTTGTTTGCAGTTAGAAAAAATATAATAAGCGATAATTGTTGAATGAAACACTAGGTATATATTGAATCATTTGGCGGGTAGGAGGTAACCCGCCGTAGCTTAATGGTAGAGCCCCTGTCCGGCAAACAGAGGGGTGCGGGTTCGAGTCCCGTCGGCGCATGTATCTTTTCTCGGGAGAGTTTTTCAATATTGATGAGTGTTTCAGGCTAATAATTATTGCTTATAATAATTGTTACATTAGCAATATATTAAATTTAAGAAAAAAAACTTTTTTGTTTATAATATTTTTTTTGTACGGTCGCAAGAGATGCTGTCAATAAAAAAAGTTATCACTGTACTCGTTTAGGAGTTTGCATTACCTACGTTCTTACGCGATGCGATCTTATAACTCGAACTCTTTCTAGGAGAGGTATTTTCCACGCAATAACGTGTCGATATACAATACATTGGCAGTATTACAAGACTAAAAAATACCTGAATATTGGGTAATCTGTCCATCCCTATTAAAATATCGATCCGCGGGGTTGTTGCAATTCCCCCCACCAAACCGAGTCGGGTGGGGTTTCCCTCCCAATCAGAGCTGGCCCTGAACTCCGTCCATCCCCCATCCCAACCCCTACCGCCTACCTACCCCCCCGAATGACAGCCCTACCCGTGTAGTAGTTTGGAAGCTGCATGGAAAACTTTTTATGTTTCAACAGCTTAAGCGAAGAGAACTTTTCCTAAGAAAACCGTAGTGAATTAAATAATTAGCGGGGTGTTTTGTAAAAGTTTCTATAAACGATCGTAATTGTAATTAAATACTAAATTTGGTTGTCGATGCTTGGATGATTTGATTGAACTTAAATTTTCAAACTTATAAACTGATATTAAATATTTAAATCATATCAGACAAGCGATAAAGTATGTAGGTACCAATTTTTTTTTAAATTAACAATTCTTTATTCGAAATATGTATTTATTTTGTGTAAATATTTGACGGATGCTTACAGAGTGAAGATACGTTTATTTATTTTAACATACTTTAGCGGGCCGTTAAGTTTTTACGCACCAGATTTTCAGGTCCAGGTTTAGTTTTTCCCATAGGAACCCTTTCATACACTTTTCCATATAAATGATCATCTAGTAAATCCACCTTATGCAAGTGTATTATATAAGCATAATTAATACAAAACAATAGAAGAACAACATGTTAATCTACCAAACTATTAAATGGGAAAATAATTCACCGACTCCAGATATTTTCATATCAGAGGGTTCGGCTCGGTGGAATTCCTAATTTGACCGATAAATCCTACAGATCCCTCAATATAAATATTAAAAAAAAATTTCGTAATCCTACATGTATGTAAAATGACTGATTTTTGCATTTTTATATACAAATTCTTTGAAAAATCTAATATGCCTAAATTTTTAATGAGAGAGCTAGGCATAATGCCACTAGCCGAAATAACAAATGGTAATATTTTTATAGTCTGAGAATGCCAAATTCTTTTAATTTCATTTCCCAAATCTGTATACTTTCTTATTTTTTCAGAAACAGATTTTTCAATATTACAGGAATTTGGAATAGCTACATCAATGATATAAGTTATTTTTTAAATTTTGTCATGTAAAACTATATCGGGTCTATTGTGACTAATTGGTCTGTCTGTTAGTACAGTTTTATCTTAGTAAATTTTAAAGAAATTATTATCTAAAAATGAATTTGGTTCGTATTCATAATATGGTACTATATTATGACAGTCAATAAAGTTATGTTTAATTACCAAACTTAGGTGAATTATTTTTAAAACCTGATTGTGCCTAAATGTATACTCAGACGGCGCTAATATAGAACATCCCGATATAATATGTTCTATAGTTTCCGGAAAAGCCATATATTTTTTATTATGTAGTTAATATAACTATTAATTATTATATTTATTTTGTTGCTAAAATATTTTTTTAGCAAGAAAATTTTCAACACTATTGGTTGGGTACCCACCCTACTTTAGAGATGTTATGAGAAATGGTGCTAATACGAATTACTCGCGTAACAGTAGTAAGTAAACTGTCAAACTAGACTAACTGTTAATTTTTCAAACAATGAAAAAAAAAATTTAAGTCAAAAACTTTCTGGATATTTAAAAATTAAAGAAAATTCTGTCTATTTTTTGCTGCGAAGAGATAATTGACTTGCTTTACAAATCGCTGAACAAACACTGAATTTTATCCCTCGCACGTGATAGTGCAGAATCGGTCAGTAGGAACATAAATCCCCTTAAGGAATTCATTGTCTGTACTCAAGTCATATCGTGCTGCTTTTCAAATATTTCTGAAGTCGGGTCTCCAGCGACCAAATGTTTTCAAAACATCCGACAAAAACAGAAACATCGTGGCCCTGTCCTAATGTTTCATGTTTGCACAAACATTTATATCAACGTTTGCAGTAATATTGTCGCTGGAGACCCGGCTAACTACCTACATTCAGTACTGATTAAACTCACTTCGAAATACTTCAATGCAACATTACATAGAATCAATAATAATTATTGAACTAATACAATTATTTATTAATGTTTAATTTACCAACCCACACCTTTCATCACCACTACCTGGTATCATCCGAGTTTGGCATTTTTTTTTCTAATTATTATAAATTTTACAATATTTTGAAACAAGATTACAGTCAAATGGATATTTAATAGCTTTATAGCACATGATGGAATCGATGTTGCAAGTTTAAAAAAGCTGCGTAAAAACTGTCCTATGTCGTCATGCTAGAGAGCTCACTATTCGAGGTTGTTTTTAAGAAAATAAATTCTGTTTAAAGAATTTAGTAAAGATTTTATTATTAACAGTGAGTTTCACATTAATAACAAGATGAACTATACAATTGCACCGCATACCCGGTTAGTTGCTGAGGGGTAAACTAACCTCTAACCAGGCGTCGTGGGTTCAATCCTCTGTCACTAAACCCTCCATTATTGCAAACGCAACATTTTTCGTTTATAATGACAGCAACAGGAGAAAAACATACACTGACAGGTTAATATACTTAAATATAAAAAACACGATAAAAAATACCATTTAGATCCCCGATCACAACTTTTATTAGAACGCCAGTGTTTAGGGTTTAAATGAATTGTCACCATTATCAGAAAACACCGTAAAGCTGGGTGGATACTGACGTTCAATCACGCCCTCGAATAAGCACCCCTTCCCACCCTGTAACTCCATCCCCGGGAAATGCACCCACCACTGCCCGTTACTATTGCACTCCTGGTGGGTGGAGTGCCCCCCTAGTGGGCCCACACTCTGAATCTGTGGCACGTGTAAGATGGGCCGTACTGGGATGCATTTAATATTTTAATAATTATTATTGTTGTTAAAATCAATAACTAACTAGCTACTATTGCCCTCTGTGGAATAGTCGTTACGATAAGCTGGTTCGGCACTTAGCTAAACCCACCCCCAAATAGTCGTTTCTATGAATGGATCATCCTATGGTAAAATAGATTTCTTACCTAGAATGTCATTTTTTCAGATGACTGCTGTATTAGTTTTGTGCGCATGCATCAGTGTTAGTTTTTACCCTGGGATGCTTCAATTTGGTCTCGTTTTACCCTAATCAGCCAGCGACCTAAGAAGTGTTATAGACAAGCCTGGGACAGAGTCATCTAGACCAAATTCAGTGTAGCGTTATATAGGTTTAAAATTACGTTTTAAAGAATTGAAATTCTACGCTTGCGTAGATGGCGCGCGTATTTTTTACTTATAAACGCTTTTTACAAGTAAAGCTTTAAAATATTAAAAAAAAATTGTGGTTCGCGAAAGTACACAAGCAATATGTTGATTAAAAAAATTTTGTTAATTAAAAAACTCTAATTTTTCAAGAAAAAAATCTTTCAAAAAAGGCTAACAAATATAACATTTCATCGGTGATTCAGTCCAATATTGTATTTGTTAGCCTTTCTTAAATTATTAAAGTTTTTTAATTAACAAAACTATTTGTTAATATTCATATTGCTTGTGTCCTTTCGCGAACAATACATTTTTCTCAATATTTCAAAGCATAACTTGTAAAAAGCGTATATAAGTAAAAATGTTATAAACATACTATATTCAGTTAGTTGAGTCGGGGTTCCCGGGTTCATGGGAGTGAGGTTGTACCGCCGCCCCGGAAACCATTGGAAAACCAACATCTCTGCTGTAGGTCACCCAAGTGGTTCTCTACATTTTGTGACTTCGCAGGTGTGCCCGGAGGTAGAGAGTTTGTACCGCCGCCCGGAAACCGTTGGATAACCAACATCTTCCGTAGATCACCCCAAGTGGTTTGCTACATTTGATGACTTCGAAGGGGTGTCCGGGTTCATGGGGTGAGGTATGTCTAGATCTCGGCGGTGAATGGAGAGCCATTTCGGGAGAGACTGGTTGAGCGAGATCATTTTTGACCTATTCTACCGGACTTTCTCGGCCTGCAGAAAGAAAAATGTTATTCTAAAATATGATCATTTTATTCGTAAAAACGGTTAAAAACGGGACTGAAGTTCTTACGAACAAATTGACAGGGTTTCAAAGTTTATTGGCGGGAACATGTAAGAATAATTTGTTGGTATACGTAATTTCGTACGTATATTCTTACCCACTCCTCTTACCTTTTTCCATCCCTGAACATCCTCTCATTTCTTTCCCTAAAAAGACATTTCATACAGCTTCCCCATAGATGATAAAATTGTTTTCCCCAGGGCCTCCGATGTGGATATCACGTAAAAAAGTTATCCTTTTACACCTGACAACATTTCCGAGAAAACTTGTGTAATTTCAGTAATTCAGGAATTATATTGTTTTAGTCCGGGCCAGAAGAAGGTCGGGTTTATTAGTAAATTATTCGACCTTCACCATCGTCATTGAACCGACTGAACTATCCCGGAACCGGAACTGAGTGCATTTCTATAATTAAATCAAAGCTTTGTCACTGCATTAATTCATTTCAGATATTTTTTATTTAGTTTTTTAGGAAAGTGGTGCGGTTTTTTACAATGAATTGATAATTCGAAGTACGACTAGAGTGCCGTAGGTCACCCCAAGTATTTCGCGATTTTTTTTTGTTTTTACTTTTGATGACTTAGCAGGAGTGCCCGGAATCATGAGGTGATGTTTGTCCAGGTTTTAGTGGCGGATGCGTCTGCCCACTAACTGCTTGGCGGGCCGGTTTGAGATTGGCCGGTAGAGGGAGACCCTTTCACCACTCCAGCCGAACTATCTCGACCCGTTGCAATGGTGTGAATTCATACCTCTATTTCATGGCATACTGCTTATTAACAACGTTTGCAAGGATACTGGATTCTTTCTCTGTATAAAATAAATGTAGCTTCGTTCAATAAAAAAAATTAGAGTCCTTGCGAGAGCCTTGAAGGAGTAACCATCTGTTACTTATACCAGGACGGGTAAGTGGTTAATAAAGGATAACCTCCAATACCTCTGTCACTCTTAGACACATTAAACTCCAGATTCTTACCCATCCCTCACACGCCTTTCCTTCCCAGAACCTCCTCTCATTTCTCTAAACGACCCTTAACACTGCATTCCCAAAGATGTGATTGGGCCTGAGAAAAAATACTAAAATTAATGTTGGACCAATAATTTTTTTCCATTCACCGCCCGGTTAGTTGGGTTGACTAACCATCACGTCTTGGAACTTCCCACTAGTATACTAATAAATTATTTTATTTTAACCAAATAAAATAAAATAAACTTTTAATACTGCGCACGCCGGGATTCGAATCTTGCCTCCCACCCACGGAGGCCGCCCTCTCTTGTTTGATAAGATGACAATCATCGATCGAACAACACCCTTTAAATCAGTGGTTCCAAAACTCTTTTGGCCCATGGACCACTTTTCATAGTCAAAATTTGCCCATGGACCCCGGGGTAGGGAATGAGTGATCCTGCTAAAATTCCTTTTTGAACGACTATCCATCCTGGGTGGGGTTCCTTACTATCGAAGCCAGATAATTTTTCGTGGACCCCCACATACAACTTGTGGACCCCCATTTTTGTATTACGCCAACGTAGACCCCCATCGAGTATCCCGTGGACTCCTTTGGGAAACACTGGTGTAAGTGGATAAACCATAGTCTCAGTGGCTCTGAGCAGACAGAACACTTGAGCGGTATTATTTTGATTTCACTTCCAGTCATTGTTTCCAATTGCAGCAAACAATTATATTGTTACAAAGGACCGTTTTAAATTCACCAAAGAACATTTTATGCAGAAAGTATAAAGCAGGAAATCCAGCATGAAGTCGGTATTGTATAATTTAAGTTCTCTACGATATTTTGTTATACCAAAGTCTTCAAATATCGATGGCAACCAGCCAAGGATTACAAATTAATTATGCATACAGTTCAGTTTTTACTATTTTCGGTATTCCCAATTTTCAGATTCTAAGTTCACAATTATTAAATTCTCCTTTACAGCTTTATTTTAAGACTGCCTTTTTCCTCATGTACAGCAGGAAATTCTCAGAAGGTTTCTCATATATTCGGAGGGAAAAATAATGTACGTGGCATAAATATATCAGCAAATGTCGTGATCAAATACAGAGCTATAGAAAGATTGGTTGTCCCACGATTATACACGGTATATATCGATCGTCCAGAGGCCCTAGCATACTCGCTCGATAACGATCGGTAGGATAACTATCGGTAACTTCTCATCGTTCCCTAGGACAACTGCAGATCGCTAACGTACAAACGACAGTTGATATCGAATATATTAAGGACTCTTAGTCATTGTGAACTGTCACCTATTCGTTTGCGATCTGCAGTTTTCCTAGGGAACGATGAGAAGTTACCGACAATCGGTCGGTAACTTCATATCGATCTACCATGCTAGCACACCAGTTGACCAGTGAGACATTTCCGAAATATCGACATTTGAGTTGAATATGCAGTTATATGTAAAAGTGTACTATCTTTGTTGAAATTACTCATAAACACCACCGAATCAATTATAATACAGAAAAACTTGTAGTCATTTAAAAAAAATGTTTATGTTGTCTTGGTCACTAGTAGAATATTTCATTTGTCAATTTCAAAATGTACTGGACCGTACACCATACATTTTGCTCACGTTGTGCCTCCCGGCGTTATTTTATAACATATTCAATACGTAAAATACGTGTAAATAATATTTGATGTGTGGTGAGCATTCGAATTCGAAAAGCCTACATCTTTATCTGAAAACTTTGTATTTTAAGATATATCAATATATGTATTGGATAAAATGTTTAGGAAATGCCAAAACGTGTTTGCGATTGCCAAGCAATAACTAATCTTCTTTTCATACTTGTATTTTTATAATCTTACCCTTATCTTAACCATTTATTGGATAACCAACACCTCTGCCATAGGTCACCCCAAGTGGTTCGCTACGTTTGGTGACTTAGCAGGGGTGCCCGGATTCATGGGGTAAGGTTTATCTATGTCTTGGCGGCGGATGATCTAGACACACTGAACCCCAGATTTCTACCCAACTCTCATACCCTTTTCCTTACCAGAACTTCCTCTCCTTCCTTTCCTTAAAAATACCCTCCACACAGCATCCCCAAAGATGACATGGGCCCTGAGGGAAATTATTTTCCTCAGGGCCTCCTGTGTGGACCTAATGTAAAAAAAAAAATCGATAATGTTGAAATAGACTAAAGATTTAGGGCCTCCGCCCACCGAGGCAACTGAAAACTCTCAACTACCAACTGTCTTTGTATGACAATGTGATGGCCCGCACACTACACAATCACTCAAACACCCATTGTCAATGGTAACGCAAGCGGTGTGTTGCGACTTGCACTGCTGTTTGCCCTAGCCGGCCGTTGCTAGTTGCCAGCTGTCAGCTGATTGTTCTTCATCTATGGTTAAACAAGCTTTTTGACCAATCAAGACAGAGAAAACAGCCGGTTTTAGTTTGGTTTCAGTTGCCTCGTCATCGGAGCGCCTAAGCCTCAAGTATGTTCTGGTATAGAAAAACAGTAAACATAGAAAAGAAAATTATCTTGGCTTTTCCAAATTTAAACACTATTTACCCTATATGGTTAAAATATGATTGCCATTCGATAACTAATTTGCTGTTCATATACTTTTATAAACCGTTTTAAACAACTACTTCGTCGCAATGTTAAAAAAGATGAGAGTTTAAGGAAAGAAAGTTTTACGACGCTTCTATTCAAAATCAACTTGACCTTCTTTACCTTCAAACTACCACAATCTCGCATACTCTGTAAAACTTTTACTAAACGTTTACTCTTCTCGCATACTCTTTTAAAAATAATGTTGGTACTTCCCAACCTTCCTCTTTTTCAACTCCCACTGCCTATTTTAAGGTATTGCCATAAACAAAAAACCAGTGTGCTTTAGACCACGCGACTGAAGTAAAATTCTTTAGCTCCATCTATATGAAAATATATAGAGTCGGTGAATTATTTTCACATTTAATAGTCTGGTAGGTTAACATGTTGTTATTGTATTGTTTTGTTTTAATTATACTTATATAATACACTTGCACAGCGTGGATTTACTAGATGATAATTTTTATGGAAAAGTGTGTGAAAGGGTTTAGTTTTTCATACGGGGAAAACTAAACCCGGACCTAAAAGTCTGGTGCGTTAACAAATAATAAGCCTTTTATTCTGGAATTCTGTTAGGTACCTATATGAATATTAGACATGTTTTGTTTGTTATAATATATCTCGAAGCTCAGTTTGCCTGTTGGCATAGGCCTACTCTAATATTTTCCATTGGGACCTGTCACGCGCTACTCTTCTCCATTGATGTAATTTTCTGCAAATATTTATGTATTTAAATTTATTATCGTTCGCCTCGCCCGATCACACTTTTCGTAACGCTCTCGTCACGCATCAGCCAGCTTACTCCTCAAGTCAAGCGTGCGTAAAGAAGAAAAGTAATGCCAATTAATATCTTTGAAATAGCTTATAAATAAGCATATACCAAAACTGCTATTCTATCATAGTATAATTACATTATAAATTACCATTGAAGTTGAGAAATTGTCAAATGTAATGGATCCGTGTAATTAATCACTATTGATTACACATCTCGTTAGTAAGCAAACCGATTTGTCAACATCTCCTAAAGCTCGATGGACAACAGCAAGTACTCTGTTACATTGATTACCCTGACTGTTTACTCGCAAACGTAACGTGTAAGCGTTTTGCGCAATTACGTGCGGTCAATCAGTCTCCAGGAATCAGGAATCACAATTAAGTAATCAGTAATCGCCTGCAGTCCGTGTGAGCCGTGTGGAAATGGTCCTTCAAAATGACATGCAGCCGCCTGTAGTCGCAAATCACAATAGATTCGGTTCTGCATTGAATCTGGCAGTATTTGGGAAATTCTGCACACTTTACCTGTCAAATTTGCAATAGGGTTGCCTTATATGTGAATTTATTTAATATACGAAGAAAATTGTTTTAAACTTTTAATTTTTCTTATTCTTACTTTTTATCTTTTTTGTTGTTGTTATTATTCTTTCTCTCCTTTTTATTTTCTCCATTTCTTTTTGTTTGTACAAAACATGCTCCATATATATATACATTTATATATATATATATCATCCTAATTTGACTGTCCTAAAATGGGATTCCTCCTAGTAGAGCAGTCAAAACATTTCATAAACAATGTAGAATATATGTATAATCTTTTACTAAATAAAATAAAATAAAAAAAACAGTTTTTTTAGTAGCACAAGTGGAATTTAATGAATTAGATTATTTAATTAATTGAGATTAAAATAGTTCCTCGATATCTCAACAAAGTTGCATTTCAACACCCCTTTGAAAAGTCATTAAAAGTTATGTTTTTTTAGATAGTCCATAATTAGCTATGTATCAAGTCTTTTCAAAAGGAGCTGATGAAGTTGCATGTTGTTGAGTTGTCCGGTCACCGATTTCAATAAATATCATCACAAATTATTCATGCTACATAATATATCTGCAATTTAAAAACTGGTTGCAGTTTTTTCACCATCTTTTCTCTCTTTTTTGTGTATTTTATATGTACACTTATCTACACAAGATGAACTCAATAGTTCCATGACAATTCAAAAAATTGGCATTTCAACACCCCTTTGAAAATCATTTAAAGAATATATATTTTTTTTAAATAGCCCATAACCTAACCTAACGTGATCTATTTAACCAATTTAAAAAATATATATTTTCATCACTTTTATTGACTTTTTAAAGGAGTTGATGAAGTTGCATGTTGTTGAGTTGTCCGGTCACCGACCTCAATAAATATCGTAACAAATTATTCATGCTACGTAGATATATCTGCATTTTAAAAACTGATTGCAGTTTTTTTACTACCTTCTCTCTTTCTTATGTATTACTAGCTGACTCGGCAAACTTCGTACCGCCTCAGAATCAATAAATGTTGTGTTTAATTTATTGGCTGTTCGAATTGATTCAAATTATGTCGACCAACGCACATTATTTGAAAAGCCGTTCCATACAAAATATATGAAAAAAATTATTTTCTTCATAATTATTTTTCCCGTGATTTTTTCCCATGTCATTTTATTAACCGGGACGGAGACAAATCCAACAAATCAAAGATCATGAAAATCGGTCCAGCCGTACTTGAGTTATACATTGTGTAACTAACCCGACTTCGTTTTATATATTAAGATATTCACGTATCTACCTATGTGTTATGTTATTTTTTAAAGTATTTTTTGATCTAAACCTTTTTTTTTATCACTGTCCCCTTACTTAATTATGTAAAAATCATGTAAAAGCCTATTGAGGCGTTGATAATTCTTAAAAAAAACTTAAAATTAAAGTATTACAAAAGTTTTACATGGGTGGATTGGGGCTATGGCATCCTCAGTTGGAGACTAAAAGAAGTGAGGAGGGGAGAAGGAAATGAGTAAGATGAAGGATGGGAAGAATTAATTAAATCTAACGGTGGGTTCTGGCACCTTGAAATTTGCACCCGCCTTTCCTACTTCAAATTTCAAGGACAACGTAATTATTTATCACTTCTCTTAACTCAACTTAACTTTTACCATAAGGTATTGAACTGAAAGTTTAAAATTTCCAATAACCTTAAATACAAAAAAAAAACAAAATTGCATGAATGATATATCTTATATTAGAATACCAACACACGGGTGGTAAAACCGACTAGTTTTCCGTAAACATCGATGTACAAATTTATCCATCACTCAAAAATAATTCCAACACAAAACAACCGCAAATTTTTTAATGGCATTCGTATCTGTAATTTACAGCCCGGTGATTTTATCTACTGATGGATTGGAATATCATCTGCTTTAATTAATCATCAACCCTTTAAAATTTTAATCCCCTGCGGTGAGAGATTTCAACGTTTTCAACCCTGTTCCGTTGCGCGTAGTTCGATAGTTCATAAGTTACAATCTCACCAAATAACTGTTCAATAACGAAAGTTTCGGAACACCTGTCATATAAATTTTTCCTTTACTTTTCAATCCGAAACTCGTGAAAAAAGTCAAAATAGGATACTCGCGTAACTTATGTGGAAAATTTTTTGCGTTTCCGTCTACAGAAAAACTAAAAATTTCAACCATAAATAATTTAAAAAAAAAGAATTTCAAATTTGACATAGGTTTATAGATCGATACTGACTTATCTATGCAGGGGAGGCTAGTCGTGTATATAGGTTTTGTGGATACAATAATCTAATAAGTACAGATTTGAAAATAGTTTATTCCTTTACAGGCGTGACCGGTGCATTATGCACCATGTTTTTTTTTAAATATAATTTTTTTTGAATGCGAATATTTCACAAGAGTCCCAACTGCTCCCGTCTGGAGCCAGTGAGACTGTGGCGTCCCCAATTGGGTATGTTGCTAATGAGACTGGCATCCCAATGGAGTATGTTGTGAGGCTGAAGGTAACTGGGGAGGGGGAGGAGATGGGGAAAGAGGATAGTGGGGAAAGAGGATAGTGGGGAAGTACCAGGATATTCAGATCTAGTCACTAAACACGACTAAAGCCATTTCCAGCAACGTTCCAATTCTGAAAAAACGATAATTTTAATAGTAAAAACGGTTAAAAACGGGACTGAAGTTCTTAAGAACAAATTAACAGTGTTTCAATGTTTATTGGCGGGAAAATGTAAGAATAATTTGTTGGCATACGTACGAAATTACGTATACCCACAAATTATTCTTACATGTTCCCGCCAATAAACATTGAAACCCTGTTAATTTGTTCGTAAGAACTTCAGTCCTGTTTTTACTATTAAAATGATCGTTTTTTCGAATAACATTTTTCTCCGTGTGGTCTTACACCAGGGCGATACTAAAGAATCTTCCAATCTGGAGCGTGCCCCAAATATTCCTAATATTATTTAAAATGATTAATTTGTGAAAACTATCTATCAAATAAAATTTATCTGCGCACGCCGGGATTTGAACCCGCGACCTCCGGATCTCTAGTGAGAAGCCTTGTCCCTTGCCACGGTTTGGTAGTTCGCCGAGGCATAAATCAAAAATAATGTCTACTTTAAATGTGAAAACTTTAATCATCGGGAATTTAATCCTTTAGTTAAAGGGTTTACAAAAATTTGCAAGTTGCCGGGATTTTTTTTAAAACTTGCTCACGCGGGCCATTTATAATTTGTTTACGGGACACATTGTGGCCCACGGGTCTGGGGTTGGGCATGGGCAGCCTTGCTCTAATATATGCGAAGTTGGCCCGTTTCACCATTTAAAATGTTGTTTAATTTTGTTGGTGGTTTGGTGTCCGAGTGAACCTTAGGGAGAATCGCGCCTGTTCGTTTGATAGTTCCTCTTATGGCTGCTTGCAGAAATAATTACCCATGCCAATTAAAATAAATTATTAAAAGATATTATATATAGAGAGAATTACTTAACGTATATTATAGATAATTTTAAAACTGATTCAGTATCAACTTACTTTATACCACATCATTTACATTTTTGAGCTAAAGTTCGAAAGATTTCGTTGTTTTGGTAAGATTCAAGGATGCTATTCTTTGGAGTTAACTCACGAAGTTATTCCTGCCATTTATCTTGTTGAATATCGCTTCACAAAGATTACAAAACTTTGACTGAGAAAAGGAATTTACCAGCTAAAGAAGGTTAATTACAAATTTGTTTAAAGAAGCAAAAAAGTATGATCACTTGACTTACTTTGACGAACGGGGCACTGGAAGAATGTATCAAAGTAATTTTTATATTTTTCACAATAAAAAAAACATTTACGTATTGCGAAATCGGTTTTAAAAAAAATTATTTTCTTAATGCAGGTGTCTAAGAAATGGCTAAATCAGATGTTTAAAAATCATTCATACCTATATTACATGTAACAGAAAATGATTCACTGTCACGAAGTGAAACATCTTCACACATATGTACATTTATGTAACAGTAAAATAACTATGTAGGTATATAATGTAAAAGAGCCACTATCATCTTATTTCAAGCAGTGGCGGCTCGTGACTTTTGGTGAGCTAGAGTGCTAATATTAACAAAAATGGCATTATTGATGTCGTTGTAGCCGAAAAATATATATATATATATTTTTTTAGATTTTTTTTTGTATGAAAATTTTCAGAAAATCTGTGCGGCGCACCGCAAAACTGAAATTTCCTAAAAATCTTCATACAAAAATTTTTTTTTTGAAAAAAAAAAAAAATATTTTTCGGCTACAACGACATCAATAATGCCATTTTTGTTAATAATTAGCACTCTGGCTAAAAGGCGAGTTAAATAAAAAAAAATATTATTTCTGATTCGCTATCATGATTTTTGTCTATAAATATTATTTTATTTTATGTACGTATCAACGTTAAGGCCCTTCGCTTATGGAAAAAAACCGAAACCAAAGTAAAACTGGTTGAAGACTGCATCGGATATATCGCAAATTACTCGAAAACTGACAACTCGTGAGGCGCAATCATGGTGACCTAACTACCTGGCAACTGAAAATCACCGGCCCCCGGCAACTAGCACGGCGAGTTGGAACTCACTCGTTGCGTCGCCGTTAACAACTAACTGTCGGAAAAAATCGCAATTTTCGACATTTTAAATAAAGGTGGCTGTTCACAAAATCATGGCTCAATTGAATTTGCATTTACAATTTATCATAAAATGTTGACGCCGTGTGATTATTCGCTTAAAACTGTCTCACAAAAAAAATGTACATTTGGGATGGGTTGTTACAAAAATTTTGAACAATTCATCAAATATTTAAAGTTAATTCTGTTCAAGTTCTGTGATTATTTCAGTTTTATGAAGCAACTGCCTATAATGATATAATAACAGAACTTGAATGGAACTTACACTGAACGTGAAAATTATCTAAATATTTGATGTATTGTTCAAACTTTTTGGACTCTCCTCAGAATTCCCTAGACTCCTCTTAAAAAATATGAATCCTCCTCAGATATGAACTATGTATTTGACCACTGCCAAAGTGCTGACCCAAATACTATCATTAAATAATCAACTATTCTTTTGCTGCCAGAATAGAACCGTTTGCAGAAAGTAAAAATGAATTTGGGTTTTGAATAATAATGCGATTGAAAGCTTTCAAATGTCCAGTTGCAAAAGAGTCCAACAAATCAGTTCGAAAAGAGTCCACGTTTTCTAATCTGGAATGTATTGATGCATATTATCATCAGACATATTAATTTCGGTTGTGGGTTTGTCTTTGAGTGATTCTAACTTTGATTCGGTGAACTTGGAAACCTCGGATACAGAAACAGAATTCCGTTGGTCGGTACCTACTATGATAAAATATTTGTTTACCAGAAAATTATTTGTATTTTTTTGTTTAAATATCTTATGGTTAATCTTGACAGGTAAAGTCAGATTTTATGATTTTTTAAGGGTCTGAGCTTTCTCTTTTCAAGAAAGTTATTTACTAACTAAATTAACTAACATAATTTTTTTATTTATTTATTTTTATTTATACTGGGTTTTACAGATGTTCTCACTTGCGTGAGAATAATCCAGTTATAAAACTCAGTTAATATACAATAACAAAAATCTACAATTACATGCAATTAACTACAGATACATTAAATAAATCTACAATTACAAACAATTAAATACAGACACGTACAATTAGGAAAAGTAAACATCACAATTTTTTTTTTTTTATATACAAGCTCACTCAAGTAATACATTACAATGAGTGGCAGGAGGCATAAAAGACATTAGAGGCATGCATAAGAGAGACAATTGACATAATATAATTAGTTATAATTTTTTAATAGCGCCAGAAGTTTTTTTCTGAATCCGTGCAATTTATCGATAAAAATATCTACTTCAGCACACTCTATCTTGTTATATAGTCGACACATCTGGGTCAGAGGGCTGAAGTAGGCGATATTATTTTTAAATGTATTCAGGTGAAAAATGTTATGGCGTTTTAAACAATGGGAGTTGGGGACATTTATTTCAATATTGCTAAGACATAATGTAGTATCAAGATGGCCGTTAATAATTTTATGTAAATCATAAATTGAATTGCGAATCATTTACTTATTTAGAAAGTTATTTACTAAACAAATTAACTAACGTCATAGAATTGCTAATCACCTTTGGTGTGCATATTCATGTAACATCCTGAGGGTATATATGAAAGTCCCGTATGCGGGTACTTAATGGCTTTAACAGGATTGACATTGGACACAGTCCATAGAACAAGTCAATGTACAAGAATGGAGAACAAATGAATATGATAGATATTATTACATGACTAGCGCAGACCCATGAGAAATCACGGGATTAAATATTATAATAATAAATGAAATGTATTTTTTTAAACAAAAAAGGAAAATTATTTTAAACAAAAAAAAAGCGGCATAAGTTTTCACTATAATTTATTATTGAAGAAAAAGATAACAATACTAATCTAATTTTAAAAAATATGAAAATGAACAAGACACAGAAAAATGATAAAAGATAATGGTCGCAACTGGGACTCGAACCCAGAACCTTACGTCTTACCGGGACATACACCACTACCAATTGGACCACTGCGATCTATTATGAGACTGTCGTAATTAGGTTCTGGTTTCGAGTCCCAGTTGCGACCACTATCTTTTATTATTTTTCTGTGTATTGTTCAGTTTCATATTTAAAAAAAAAAGATTATTATTGTTGTCTTCTTCTTCAATGATATATTACATTGATGGGAATAACCTTCAAAAGTTTAAAAAAATAGTTTTTCTTATAAAAAAATTAATATATTTTTTTTTATATTTCTCTTTTTTATTTAAAAAAAATATATTTTATATTTTATTTTATATCCTATACATTCGCGCTTATACAGATCTACCGAAGTTAAATATTACCAACATAATAAAGACATTTTTTTATTAGTATAATAATAACAATAAATTAATCTACAGTCTTTATACAATATGTAACAAAAAACCGTTTAACGATTGTGAAGTGTTTTTTTAAATAAGTAAGGCATAAACTTAGATGCGAAACACAGAAAAAAATAGTCCATTATTTTGCCTTTAAGACGCTGTATACCCACTAGCTACTGTAAGTAGTAATGTAGAATGCAGATGAAAATAGCAACCAAAGGATGTTTGGAAGAACGAGTAGGTATTATTGCGTATCGCTAGTTTGTTGCCTGTTGTTAGCACAAAGTCGCGTCAGATTTCAAATGAAGCCTGAAGGCACAACTGTTCCGCTTTCTGCGAAGATTCTTCCTTTGTTAATCGGTTTTGTTCATTACTTTTTGCAGAGGCATTATTTGCACCTGCGGGAGACTGTTCGCAAAGCTTTGCATTTTTCACTGCGTTTAACTCATGGATGATTATGTTACAAAGAGGGTTTTCTAGGTAGAAATAAGTTTCTGAAGGTTTGTTTTGATGTTTTTTGGCTTACCAGGATGAAAAGAAAATTATGACCAAATTGAATGTTATTCAATAATTAATGACAATATTAACCACTCTCAAACGAAAAATGTAAAAAAGAAAAGATTCAGTCGCATCTAGGAATTGAACCCAGGACCTCGGCCTTTCCGGGGCATTTTGCGCTCCCACTGAGCTAATTAGACTGTAATATTAACTTCTGTCATATTTAACTGTATCAAGTATCATTCTTTCGACGAATAACTACCAACCTTATCTTCATTCTTTTAATGTATATTTTAGGCTGCTATCTTTCTCCTCCTATCTCTAAATAGAAATGGCACGATGATTAATTACCAATTAATATCAGTGCACGGAGAAAAATGTTATTCGAAAAAAACGATCATTTTAATAGTAAAAACGGGACTGAAGTTCTTACGAACAAATTAACAGTGTTTCAATGTTTATTGGCGGGAAAATGTAAGAATAATTTGTTGGTACACGTACGAAATTATTATTATGAACACAACAAATTATTCTTACATTTTCCTCCCAATAAACATTGAAAACCTGTTAATTTGTTCGTAAGAACTTCAGTCCCGTTTTTACTATTAAAATGATCGTTTTTTCAAATAAAATTTTTCTCCGTGTGTGCAGTTAAGGCTCTGTAGTAAGCTTTCGAAAAAAAATAGTTTGAAAGGGAGCGCGCTAACATTAAAAGAGATTATAATTAATAAGCTTAAGCCAAAATATTTAATAAAGTATGACTTATTTAAATTTGAACAAAATTCTCTCTTTAAAATTTAAAGAAACTCTGCATTTTTTCTTCCTACGAGTACAATATGTTAAATAACAGAACTGGAATTGTTTTTTATAATTTTTTAGAGCATTTTGCCAGATTTTTTTATATTGAGGAAACTTTATATAATTACTGTACGAATCCACTCGATAAATGTATAGAGATTATATTATTACGCATGCTGTAAACATTTTTAGTTGGAGTGACATTCCAACGGCAATATCATTAATGTTTCTAATTTTTTGCATTGGTAACATTCTGTAAATGTTTCAAACAATAAATAAATACAAATCTTCAATAAGAAGATTTTTTAAAAGACACAAGCTTTGTATTCTATACGGAAATATTTTTTTTTGATTTCAGTAGAAATTAGGATTGCGGGGTCTTAAAAAAATCGTATCTACATGAGAAATGAAATATGAAGCCACAATGAAATTTATAACGGACCAGACAAAAATAAAATCTAGTGGCTTTATTTCATTTCATAGCTTCGTCATAAATGGACATATTGATTGACTTTGCCAAGAAACAAAACAGTCCTACAAGGTTATACTTGTCAATCTCCGCGGTTTTAACTTATTTATTCTACTTGCCTTTGGATTGCTTCCAAAACGCAAAAACTTCCTAGTTTTCTTCTTTTCAGCCTCACAACACATCTTATTTCAGGATGCTGTAGACACACTTATTCTAAAATACGTTCATTTTATTCGGTAAAAACGGTTAAAAACGGGACGTTGTTAAAAACGGGATGTGAAGTTCTTACGAACAAATTAACAGGGTTTCAATGTTTATTGGCGGGAAAATAAACGAATAATTTGTTGGTATACGTACGAAATTACGTATACCAACAAATTATTCTTACTTGTTCCCGCCAATAAACATTGAAACCCTTATAATTTGTTCGTAAGAACTTCAGTCCGGGTTTTTAACTGTTTTTACCGAATAAAATGATCGTATTTTAGAATAACATTTTTCTCCGTGAATCTTGTGCGGTGTTCACTCAAAGTGAGGCAATAAAATAAATAATTAAAACTCGTTAAATGTTTGTTGGTAACTGGAAATATGAAATAGTGTTTTAAAGAAAATTTAAACGAACATTTTCATTTTCAACGGCAATTATTTTGGTTCCTTGATACTAAAATAAATGCGGAGCTGTCAAATACTAATGCTTCCTATTTTTTTTACTTTATAGCATACGACCGAGTCGACAGGAAAAAGCTATGGAAGGTGTTGTCCAAGTATGGAGTGAATACGAATCTTATACAGGCAATTGCGGCTCTATATGAGGGAAGCGTTGCATGTGTGAGAGTGAACGGTGGTTTTACGGGGTGGTTTGACATCACAAAAGGTGTTAAGCAAGGCTGCGTAATGTCACCGTGGTTATTCAATCTATACATGGATAATTGTATGCAAGAATTGAAAGAGGTAGGGTTAGGCGCGAAATTGAGTAATCTGAAAGTATGTTGCCTGTTGTATGCTGATGATGCGGTGCTGATTTTTAACAGTATGGAAGATCTGCAGTCGCTCGTGTCTAGAATGAACGAAGTATGTATGAAGAATGAGTTAATGATGAATGTAAGTAAGTCTAAAGTCATGGTGTTTGAAAGAGAGAGTCCTAAAACGGTGTGCAATATAGTTGTGAATGATGAATACTTGGAGCAGGTGGATGAGTTTGTGTATTTGGGTAGTATGTTTACGAGAGATGGGAAGGCCGATAGAGACATTGAAAGGAGGGTAAATGCAGGTAACTCCATTAATGGAGGACTGAATGCCGTTGGCGCTAACAAAAAGCTGTCCAAAGAAGCGAAGTTAGCAGTCCACAATGGAGTGCTTGTACCTACCCTGATGTATGGCAGTGAGGCATGGAACTGGCAGAGGAAGGATGAAAGTAGACTGAATGCTGTTGAAATGAGATCCCTGAGGCGTATGTATGGTAAAACCAAGTATGATCGTGTGAGAAATGTGGAGATTCGAAAGGAATGCAAGGCTGATGTAAGCGTAATGAGTAAAATTAAGAAAGGAACCCTCAGATGGTTTGGGCATGTAGAGCGAATGAACAAAGAAAGGAGCGTAAGGAGAATATACGATGCAAGTGTGAATGGTATAAGAAGTAGGGGACGTCCGAGAAAGACATGGCACGATCAAGTGAATCAGATACTTGAGTTGGGCCATGTCAAGAGTCAGAAAAATAGAAGAGAATGTATGAGACGATGTATGAACGTGAATGAGGCAAAGAGTGTGTGCCAAGACCGAGGTGTTTGGCGGTCCGTCCTCTCTGCCTACCCCTGCGGGGAAACGGCGTGATGGTTAGTTAGTTAGTTAGTTAAATAAAGTAAGGTGAAAATTTTGAATTTGGCGCTATTTCTCCTACCTTCTTCTACAATTTACTGCAGTAGTAACTTTCTGCGTCAACAGGTGGCAGCACAGCAGTCGCTTGCGAAATTGCCGACATCGATCTTCGTATCAGCCAGTGTTCTGTGATTGAATTCTTGAATGCAGAAGGTGAAAAGCCCATTCATAATTATGAAATACTAAAAAATGTGTACGGTGATGCAACAGTGGATGTTGGCACTGTTAGACGGGGGTTCGTCAGTGTAAAGAAGCTGAAGGACAAACGCCGTTGGCTAACAAAAAGTATAGCGTTAGGCAGTTGACTGCAGTAACTCCACGCAACATTCAACGAGTAGATGACGTTATTCGTGGTAACCGCCGGATAACTACAAATGGATTGTGACGCATTCTCTCTCTCAGTAAAGGCAGTGTGACGTGAAGCTCATCTTGAGATGAAATGTCCGTGCATCAATAGCTTATATGGGAAGCAGGACAGCGTTTTTTTACCACACAATGACACAATACACGCCCTTGTTAAAAGATGGACCAAAACTGTGGAAATGGACGGATATTAATATATATTTAAAAGTGGCAAATCAGTCGACATTAGTGTGGTTTTCAACCTGTGTAATTGCATTTTAATTTCTTCACTATTAAAAAGAGAAAAATATAGGACGCATTACTTTTTGACTTACCTTGTACAATGCATTGAGCGCCGATATTAGATCAAATAATTCTATATCCCCTTTAACTATCCAGGTAAAACATTGGATATAGGAAAGGGAGCGAGATTTTATTAAAGATCACATTTTTTTATTTAATTTTTATTTCATTTTTTTTTACAAATACAGTTGTTATACATTGTATATATATATTTTTAATACATTTTTAAATATCGTGATTCACCTTTTTTTTGAGCAATGCTCGTGTAAAAAAGGTGGAGCAGCGAAAAACAATTCAACATATATTTTTAAAATGTGTAGTAAGGATAATGAAAATTATAATATTTAATTTTTTTATATATGTATATCATACATTATACGTGAAACAGAATTAAATAAAGAAAAAAAAAATGAATTTAAAATTACACTTCTCGTTTTTCACTACTTCTTTTTAAATTTTTTAATACGAATCACGAATAGCTTCATTTTCATCTTCTTTTACATTGTTCGGTATTATAGTTCAGTCTTGTAATATACAGGAGTAAAGTGCATTAACTTCGGGTGGTGATTCTACATGATGGTAGGAGTAAAAAAGATTAACAACTTTTTTCGAAATTCTAACGTTTCTTTTCCGATACAAAAAGACATACCTATTAAAAATCCTGGGTGTAAGGTACAAACTTGCTCGATAAATTTGCTGTGAGTCAGCCGGGCGCGTTGTGGCGACGTTGATTTTGATTGGCGCATATCGTAACAGAGGAAAACACCTAATAGTGTAGGCCGCACACGCCGTACTAATTTTATCTTTTTACCAAAAAAGTACCCCTAAAAGTTGGAATTTCGAAAAAAGTTATTTATCTTTTTTACTTACACTAATATATAGAATCACCTCCAGAAGTTAATGCACTTTACCCCCGGACACCCTGTATATACTTGCATGTATTTTAATCCCATTTTTTTAAACTTTTTTTTATTTCTATATATCTTTCAGTATAATTTAAAAATGTTATTATGGTTGATGTATTTTTTTGATTTATAAATATTATTTTTAGTTTTGCTTCGACAATTGTTGTTCTTGTTAATACCTGTAACTATTTTCGTAACCCTTTTTGTGGGTATAGACCCAAACTAACGTCTCTACGACATTTATTGAGACACCTTAAAACTACATACACTAACTTCATCTGTTGAGAGACACAAAGAAATTACATACGTATTCACCTTCATCATAATATAAAATATATACGACTTCCATACGAGATTATACAAATAAATTGTAATGTAAAATTTATATTAAATAACAAAAAAGAAACATAAAATTTATTACCCAAAAACGTTGATGTTGCAAAAGGCATGAGGAGGATGAAGAATTTATTGAATTCTGAAGAACGTAAATTTCGTGTTTAGTCACCATTAAATTTGCTCTGCACAGTTTGTCGGAACAAACTGTTCTTCAAAAGGGCAAAAGACTGTTTTTAATTAGGTTCCGTTGAGCGCAATTACTAGATGTGTTCGTAAGTTCCCTGTTTGTTAACTGTTCGACTGCAATACAAAACACTGGATGTAATTACAGACAGTAGTTACACATAGAATGTCTGAGAGATGAATAGATAGTTGATCGGACGTGATGTGTGTGTAATTATTAATCAAGTTTTCTCTGCTTGAAGGCTGTTTTAGTGAAACTAACTACGGTAATAACAGTTCGAGGCCTCTTCATCGTGGAAATGCAACTAGGTAGTTGTTAATAGTGGGTTGTGATGACGACACAATAATTTAAATGGAGATAATTATAAAAGATACTACATTTCATAATAAAATAAAATAAAATCACGTAATTTCTCGTTACGGCTGACATTTCTTATTACATTATTTTTCATACTGAACAATGCTGAAAAATTTCCACTATTTCCAGGGTACCAATCGATAAATGTATAAAAAAGATTGCTATATGGCAAAAACTACACATATTCGAGGAAGGTACTAACTAAAGGTTGCACCAAACAAATGTTCATGTTCTGAATAAATAAAGAATTCAGTATATTTAGGACGAATTAAAATCAATGTACTATTAGGTAATTAGGTTAGGTTAGGTTATGTTAGGCTAGGTTAGGTTAGGTTATTAGGTTAGTTAAGGTTAGGTTAGGTTATGTTAGGTTAGGTTAGGTTTTTAGGTTAGTTAAGGTTAGGTTAGGTATATTAAATGAGACTTGATGTCGTGGCTGGGAGTGGTGCTGAGGCTGAAAGTGATTCGGATTAGGTATGTGTGCAAATTATTTTACCATGAATTTGTTTTGTATGGTTGGCACTACTGATATACGTTACTATGTGGTTTCTTTGGACAAGATTCAATATGGCGTCGGCGTCAAAATAAAAGTTTTTACGAACATAAATTTAAATGCATGTTTTTCCGCCTTTTTCGACTGAAGCCGATGGTTTTTGTGGTAATTAAGTTTAGGGGTAGTTTATTTAAAAAAATATATGCCTATTAAAAGTGCGGCATGTGACGGCTTCTTTACCGAAAAAATGTCATACTTTATATTCAAATCTAAAAATTAACCGCAAAATAAATAAAATGTACAATCTTATGTTTTATGAACCCAAGGTTTCTGACGGCAATTAAAATTTTTTTTTTCAATCTTTGAGAATTTATTATTAATTATTTTTACAAAAAAGTGAGGTTAAAACAAAGTTTATAATACATTAGTCTAATGAAATATGTACGTAATTTTATTTTTAATTATCAGTAGATTTATTTAGAAAAAAAAGTAATGTGAGCCATTTTTAAACTTTTTTATTTTGCATTCAAAATTTTTATATTTCAAAAATTATATATTTATTACGAATTATAAAATTTGAAAGCGTAATTTATCATCTTTCCAAAACAGCTTTTAGTTTTAGGATACATTCAGAAATGTTCCACTTATTTGGATTTTATTGCAAAACGGAAATATTTCGACCCGCTGAAAAAATACTGTCGAGGCCTGAGGGGAAGGAAGAGTCGGTATCTGTGAATTTACAAGCTGATAAACGGTCCCCGTTTGGCGACTGACTCGACTGGTTAAACGTTAAACCAGGTAATATTTTGATATACGACTTTAGAAGTACGCGAGAGAAACTATCGTGAATACGCCGGGTGCACTTTAGACCTTAAAATACGTTTGCCTTTAGCCAGATTTTAACACCAAGTTCAGCGACCGGCGTAGTCCTATGGAAAGACTTTGGACTCCCATTCCGAAGGTCGCGGGTTCGAACCCGGCGTGCGCAAATAAATTTTATTTAAATGAAACAAATTGCTTTGTGTAAACCACTATAACCACTACATGTTTCAAAACCGATGGTATCCTCGTCATGATAATAACATGAATAAAAATATATTATTATTATCCTGACGAAGAAACCATTGGTTTTGAAACATGTAGATATTATACCATGTGATTATAGTGGTTTACACAAAGTAATTTGTTTCATTTAAATAAAAATGATGCCACAAAGTAATTTTGCAAAGATTGATGAAATAAATTTTATTTGATTGATTTGTGTTATTTCACAATTAATTAATTAAAAATAATATATACTATATTTGCGGCATGTGCCAGAGTGGAAGATACTCTCAGTATCGCCCTGGTGTAAGACCACTATTTACCAAGACGAAATGGCTTTAGCCGTGTTTAGTGACTAGATCTGAATAGACAGCTACTTCCTAACCATCCTCTTCCCCATCTCCTTCCCTTTCCCGATTACCTTCAGCCTCACAACATACCCCAATTGGGGATGCAATAGTCTCACTGGCTCCAGACGGGAGCAGTTGGGACTCTTGTGAGGTGTTCACTAAAAAAAATAAAAAAAAGTTTCCCCAGGAGCGGCAGCGCAATTTAAGAGGGTATAACCAGAGAAAAAACGAGAAATTTATCGCTTTTAAATTAAATTATTTACGTATTGACTCTTTTTTACAAAAAAACATAAATTGATTTCGAAAGATTAATATTTTATCTGGTGAAGCCATATTTAAAATTTTGAAAAAACTAAGTTAATTTTTAATATACTAAGGTTATACCATTGGTCGTTGGCAGATTTGTTAACATTTCAAACGAAATATTGTATTATACAGCACACATTTCAAATCATATAATCATACAGTAAAATAAATCAATACATAATGGGGGGTACATATGCCTGTCTCCCAAGGATGTTATAAATTAGTAATTTGTAAACTTAAATGTATAAATAACTAAAATAGAATTAACAAAAAAAAATATACATAAGGTTATGTTATTGAATTGTGGCTCCCTTGGATACCGATACATTTTAAATAATACGATTAAAGAGCAATTCAATGTAAAAACAAATGAATGATGAATTTATCATCATAATTAACATATCTAACTATCTATTTATCCACGTATTTTTAAGTTCAAAATTCCTATTTAATAATTTTAAACATCATAATTAATTATAGGTACAAAATATTATTCATTCTGACACTCGCTCCTCTTCTGAACACAAGCGTCCGCTTCTATAGGAGAGACACAATCAAAAATCAAAAAAAAAAATCTGTGAAAACTTATTTTGTAATTAATTGTTATCAACATTGTTATACTTTGTAAACTTATAATTTAATAAAAAAGGAAAAAAAAAATAATTGGTGAAACATCTCTATTCTTGAGATTTTGTTTGCTAAAAATAATGAAATTCCATTATTTCTGTCTCTGCCATAAGAGTGCACGGTTTACAATATTTTGTAGGTTTCGAAGATATTTAAGCTATTATTGAAAAACTTACCCTTTTCACGTCTCCATAGATGAATCTTCCAAAAGTTCAACCAGATGCTTTCCTTCCATTGCGATCTTTGAACCCTCCCATGGGACAGTTTACTAAGCAGTATATCATAGGTGGTGGCACCGAGTAAAAGCATCTCTATTGTTTGACCTAATTTCGGTTGATGCACAGTCAATACTCTAACCATTTTTAAGAGAGGTATTTTTTTAACTGACCATTTTTCTTGTCCATCTCTTATTCAATGTCGATTGATATAGGTAGTAAAGAAAAGAAGAAAAAATTGACACGATAAGAAAATATTAGCCAACATTACCGAACATGACTGCAATCGCAAACGAAATATTGCAATTCATATCGATTAAATCTGCTTAATTTATCGGCACATATCCATAAACATCGCAGCTATAATTTCGCGCGGAAATCATACTGAAATTGCACAGGCTTTTTTAATATATTTATTTGAATTTAGATTTTGTTTCATGGATTAATGAATGCAAATCTTGGAAGTTAAAATTAAGTCACTTCCCGACATCGACCTCGTTGAAACTCGGCAGATAGATTGATCGATGACAATGCATTCCATCGAATGTGGTGGAATTCACTCACACACCGCATTTTTCTGAAATTGATTGTCATACAAAAATATACAGCAGTTGATAAACGAAATAAATCTCGGAAATATTTTATTAGAATTTGGCTAAAGTGTTAGTGGTGTTAACTTATTTTAGTCAGTCTCTGGGGAAGAAGGTTCAATTTTCAGTCTAACTAATAATTTATTTTGTTTCTTGTAAGTAATTCCTTTTTTTGTAATTTTGTAAATGGCTACCAGCCGGTCTAAGAGATGGAGCAACAAGGTCGAAAATTTGAAATAGACATATGTAATACACGTTATTTTGTTAAAGGAATGCAGATAGATTTGAACGTTATTTTAATAACACGAGTAATGGCTAACAAATTTTGGTAACAATTACTGAAATCAGGTTTGCAAAAGGAATAAGTTTAGTTTGACGATCCACTCGATTTTATTCATGTCATATATATCTGAGTTTGTCATATATAAATATATTACATAGTTATCGATGCAATGCTTGAACTTAGGCTCACTGGGCGTCAGCACGATCAAATTGATAACTTAACAATATCGATCGATAGGCTCAACTTCCGACGATTTTCGATATCCGATATCCCCAACACGGTGGCGATGTTGACAGCCGAACGAAAATATGAAATCTTTATACTATGTCAATACTGGCGGATCTGTATCGGATCACTGGCGGATGGATTTACATACAAAACGTAAACAGCTGCGTAAAATTAAAAATGCTGATAAATTAACAATTTCGAAATGAAATTCTAATTTTAATTTACATTGGCACTTCACATCTACTTTTTGCTAAAAACGGGAGTTAATTAGTTAATGAGGTTTTTAGTCATATTTGAACCACTTTCATTTCTCCAAGCTGGAACGTAATCAATTGATCGCGTCTTAGATGAATTAATGATCTATGGATCGCGTATACAATTTTTTTCAATTCCAAGAGCTTTGTTAATTCACCTCCATTCATTATATTTGCATAACGAATGACATTATTCAAAAAGTTGTACATCATATATTTATATTAGCTTATCTGATACTCGGGAGGGTCACGCTAAAAACGGCGGCTTTGTCAGCCAGCCGGCCATGGGAATCATATATGTTAATCGTGTTCGCAAATAAACTAACCATAAATGTCGGATTTAGTCAATATCGTATTGACATAGAGTTTTATCGATCGACCGAACTAGACCTCCTGTATGGGCTATGAAATAAGAATTAAGCTGGGAGCAAAATGCTGTGACAACAACAAAAGGAATATCTACTGTGCTACAAAATATGTATTATCTTCGGAAGTAAATAAGTTTCTTATTAGTATTGACTACAAAATTATTCCATTCATAACGGTGCCATATGGAGTTAGAGTTTTAAATACTTATGTGTAACTTAATACGTTGTTTCTTTGAGATAGAAAGTTTCCAGAAACATGCTTTATTTTGTACCTATTCAATAGTTTATAATTCTCTAGAAGGTTCAAGTGCGCTTTAGAAAATTAGTTTGAAACTCGTTTCAGAGTTGAAATAAGTTTCATATTAATTTGTCACAATGAATTTGTTACCTTTGTTCTTTAGAGTCATTCCAAGAGTCGAAAGACGTGCAGCAGATAATTAAGATGATGATTCTATAAAATATTCAAACGTCTGAGACTCTTTGAGAATGATTTACTTCGTATGTTATTGGAAATGGGAAAGTGATGGAGACCGGAAAAATATCGAAAGGGAAAAGTTTCGAAAGATGTATATGATTTGGTCAAGAGTTAAATCTTATCTTCCTGACTACTTTCAGCCTCACTATATCTCTAATTGGGAATGCCGTTGTCCCTGCTCCAGACAGTTGGGATTCGTGTGCGGTATTCACATTAAAAAAAACCTTTTGAAAATCTTAATGTTAATGACACCCATGCTCATAAATTAATGAGCATGCTCATTTCCTCTTTCACCCGCAATGCTACCTAGTAGCATGCACGGAGAAAAATGTTATTCGAAAAAACGATCATTTTAATAGTAAAAACGGTTAAAAACGGGACTGAAGTTCTTACGAACAAATTAACAGTGTTTCAATGTTTATTGGCGGGAAAATGTAAGAATAATACCAACAAATTATTCTTCGATGTTCCCGCCAATAAACATTGAAACCGTAAGAACTTCAGTCCCGTTTTTAACCGTTTTTACGAATAAAATGATCGTATTTTAGAATAACATTTTTCTCTGTGTACCTACATAAATCGACTTCTAGATGATACAGATTAAATATGATAAGTATATTTCGGTGCAATACAATGGAATATACTTAATATACGTATATTAAAAAAATTGCCTAATGATATTTTATAAGAGTAGAGGTTATATTTACGTATGTAAACAGCTTTCTTATTTGTTTGTTGAAATTTTGTGGAAACTTTACCATTTTATATTATTAACAACAGTGGGTGACGTTAAAATAAGATAATTCAGATTTTTTTTTCTTTCATATGTTCTGCATTTCCTCATTTCAATTTGTGATTGAATCTTATGTAAACATCTCAGAAATCAATTAACAGTTAAAATCGGAATAACTATTTTCGTATTTTGATGTATTCATCGAATAAGTCAATAGGTAAACAAGTGTTCCGCCAGAATTTAATTTCGTTATGCTTTCGTTTCCCGCGCTGGAAAAGTAATTTCCTGTCTGATTGTTTGAGGACCTAAGGTTATCTGGAGTCCTGGAGATTGGTAGCCGGAAGTGTATCGGGGTAAGTGGCGAGCCAACCGGAAACTCTTTTATTAGGGATATGTCTGCTAAACGATCGGCAGTAAAACCTTAATTGAGGATCCCTCCAGTACTACGGAATCGGTTTTAATTTTTAAAATATTTGAAAATGTGCTTTTTGGGATGTTTGTGTTTTGTTTGCAAGGTGGAGGTTTTCTAGGCTAGTCGCATGTATATAATACTAAACTTTATTCAATTTGTACATTGACATCTTTATAATCTTGATAGAGTTTTTTGTAATACCGACACGAACTGTGTGTTTTTTGTTCGAGGGGATCTTTCTAGGGAGATCTCACCCTTTTTGTGTATTAAAATGAAGATATTCCGAAATCTAAATATTATTATTATCTTCATAATCTCGAATGGAAGAGAATGATTTTCTGAAATCAATCGTTAAAAATATGAGCAATTCAAAATTCATCTCTGGTTCGTGGTAGGTGTTATACAGTAAGTTAATTGAGACCTATATTAGTAATCATTATTAATTAATAATTGAACGGCGTTAATTATGGATCAATTATTATTAAAAAAATACGTATAAATTTAATTTCTTTCATCGTAAAGCATTGCTTTACAGAGAATTTATTTGAGCGGAATGTAAGAGATATGGGCAGTGTAAGGTATTGCTTACGTTTCATCGGACATAAAATCTAAATGCACAGAGGCGTCTCTAATTCAGTCATAAAATTCTGTTTCCAAGGAATTAACTGTCCATCAATTTTTAGTGTCCACCATCGTTGGAAATCGATGTGTGTGTAATAGGTGGATGGGAGAAAATCATGGAGGATTTGTAACAGGACATTTCATAGCCATTCTATTTACCCATACATATGCACTTCGTTCCACGCTCATACCGCGAAAATATGGGGGGTTATTATTAGTATTATTTATGAAAAACTTTTGCCCAAAAAAAAAGTTTGAATAAGTTTCTTATTTTTGTGCGTTTTACAACGCGCTTTCAAAAGCGTATGAATACAACTTTATTATTATTATTTCTTCTCGCTCAGTCAGCTGTTACCTTGTTCTGTTGAAAATAAATTACATTGATTTTGAATATACACACATTTCTTTAGCTTTTATATTAGAACATGTTTTAAATTACATAACCGCTGTCACCAGGCATGTACCAAACGCCTCAAAATGTTAACCGAACACATGTATTACGACTTAAAACTAAAGCAACGATTACCTACATGTATTATGACTTAAAACTAAAGCAACGATTACCTACATGTATTATGACTTAAAACTAAAGCAACGATTACCTACATGTATTATGACTTAAAACTAAAGCAACGATTACCTACATGTATTATGACTTAAAACTAAAGCAACGATTACCTACATGTATTATGACTTAAAACTAAAGCAACGACTACCTACATGTATTATGACTTAAAACTAAAGCAACGATTACCTACATGTATTATGACTTAAAACTAAAGAAACGATTACCTACATGTATTATGACTTAAAACTAAAGCAACGATTACCTACATGTATTATGACTTAAAACTAAAGCAACGATTACCTACATGTATTATGACTTAAAACTAAAGCAACGACTACCTACATGTATTATGACTTAAAACTAAAGCAACGATTACCTACATGTATTATGACTTAAAACTAAAGCAACGATTACCTACATGTATTATGACTTAAAACTAAAGCAACGATTACCTACATGTATTATGACTTAAAACTAAAGCAACGATTACCTACATGTATTATGACTTAAAACTAAAGCAACGATTACCTACATGTATTATGACTTAAAACTAAAGCAACGATTACCTACATGTATTATGACTTAAAACTAAAGCAACGATTACCTACATGTATTATGACTTAAAACTAAAGCAACGATTACCTACACTACACAACTTTCATTACAATTTTTTTGTTATAATCGAAATGTCTCTCATTATTATAAAATGAAACAAGTAACTGTGTGTTCACTACTAAATATTATTCATAAAAATCTACATGTTTCGAAACCGATGGTTTCTTCGTCAATATGAATATAATATGATTATAATCTTGACGAAGAAACTATCGGTTTCGAAACGTGTAGATTTTTATGAATAATATTTAGTGGTGAAAACACAGTTGTTTCATTTTATAAAATAATGACGCCACAAAGTGAATATGCAAAGTCCGAAGAAAAAATAATCTTATTAGTATGTTTATTTATTCATTGGCTTGCAAACAGAATTGAATTCATTACCAAATTATTACGGTAATTAAAATTTACAACATGGTTATAGCGAAGATTCCAATTATAAGTGAGCACCAATGTGCATCGATAAGTTATTTTAAATTACAAATACATAAAATACCACAGAGGACCAAAATCAAATAGGTACTAGTAAATACATATATAATAATAGTAATACATAATTGCATACATGCGTACACTGCTCACATATATATTTATATATGTACACACATGCACACATATATACATAAACATATTATAGAGCCAATGCATAAGTAGGTACATGATACAATAATTACAAACTGGCTCTAAGTAAGGAGATCATAAGGTATAAGCAAGTATAAGTTAATTTTGAATGTATAAAATGAATTAGAAAATGTATCCAAATCTTCACGATCGCGGTGTTTATTATATAATCCAGTCATTCTTGACTTTGATTTGAAAAACGAAACATGAATTACTACGATAAGTATCTGTGGGACTGAAAAGCTAGGAACTTGACTTCCCGGGTACTGAGAGAGACAAGTAGATTGTAGGGTATATATCTATTGTGTTCGGAAGTCTGATTTTTTTAAAATCTTAGATCTCAGCTAGACTACGATTCATCATTTGTACATTTTTAAATTCTTAGATTATTCGCGGCATGAGCGTGAAACACAGTGTATGGTGTCCCGAATTCCCTAAAGTTAAATAATCCAAGTTAACGGCTACGTCCCTTAACATCCTGCTGCCATCGCCAATTTCGTCTCTTCCTATCTGACAATCGACTCGATTGTTAATTTTATTTTACGATCAAAACTCATTCCCGTATTCAGGTGGGATCGGGATGTATTTTAATGGTATCCTCACGGGTGTTCATTTTTTACTGTCAAAACCTGCAAAGGTAGGATTATTATATCAATGCAAAAAAGGGACGCTTAGATGGTTTGGACATATAGAGCGAATGAATGAAGAAAGAAGTGTCAAGAGAATATATGATGCGAATGTGAATGGTAGAAGAAGTCGAGGACGCCTGAGGAAGACATGGCACGATCAAGTGAATCAGATACTTGAGTCGGGCCATGTC
This sequence comes from Limnephilus auricula, assembly GCA_951813805.1. Classification (NCBI taxonomy): domain Eukaryota; kingdom Metazoa; phylum Arthropoda; class Insecta; order Trichoptera; family Limnephilidae; genus Limnephilus; species Limnephilus auricula. The sequence continues at coordinate 19,254,186 of OX638403.1, forward strand.
AAGAGTCATAGAAGAGCATGTATGATAAGATGTATGAATGTGAATGAGGCGAGGAGTGTATGCCAAGACCGAGTTGTTTGGCGGTCCGTCCTCTCTGCCTACCCCTGCGGGGAAATGGCGTGATGGTTAGTTAGTTAGTTAATGCCATCTTATTTATAAAATAGAAAATCTGTTTATGGGATGCAGGAAAAACTCTTAAATTTTACACAGCTTTTCCTTCTGATTTATTTTTAGGTAAATGCAACAATTTATTTATTGATACAATAACATTATGTAGTATATGATAATGTGAGCGTTAGTCCAGAACCGTAATAAGTTGAAAATTTGTATAAACCTTTATTTTGGTGTTCTACATGATGTCTCAAAAGTCTCATAAGGTCACGTGTGAGCTTCTTTGGATATTCAAGGTCAAAAGTCACGAAAATCAGTTTTTTTGAAAATATCTCGCTTCCTTTGCTTTGAATCGTATTTGCATCAATATAAGAGTTGTAGAATATAAAATTCTCTACATTTTTTGTGTGTGATACGTTTTTATACGCTTAACCGTTATTAAGATAAAGCGCGAAGAGTGTGGAGCGCTCAGCTGTACATGCTATAGCGATGTCAATGGCGAATCCCAGTTCTTTTTAACTAAATTATGCGTTAAATATTAATTATTTATTATACTTTATTTATAAATATTTTGTATAAATCAAATAGTCATTTAATTTAGCTTAAATGACTGGATTATGGGCAGTTTTCCCCTAAGCTCCCATGGTACAATTTAATAAAAGATAATATGAAATCGTAAGTTGAAATAAAATACAATAATAAAGGTGGTAATGATAACACTGTCGGCACATATTTTGGGGTTAATAAAGCATACACATATTAAAGCACATATTACATACATAAGTGTACGCACCCGAAGGATTTTAAACAGCGATTGTATAAAATCCCTAGGTTAAGAATATTTTTCACCAGTCTGAAGATGGCTTTGACAAGCTGAAACTGGTTACGGTCAATAAATTAAAAGTGGAAAAAGTTTTAAATTTGTTTAATTATTCTTACATATTCCCGCCAATAAACATTGAAACACTGTTAATTTGTTCGTAATAACTTCAGTCCCGTTTTTAACCGTTTTTCCGAATAAAATTATCGTATTTTAGAATAAAAATTTTCTCCGTGTGATATAATTACAAGTGATTTTTTTTCCAATGCCTGTCTCACTAGGGTGTACCTGTGTTAAGACAGACATATAGGTACGTAAATTTATACAAACATGGTTATTTTAAAATAAAGGTTAATTACATTTTAAGTTCAATACAATAAAAAGAAAAGTAATTGGAATTGTGAATTAGTTATTTTAGAAAAACCTTTTTGTACCATATAAATTTAAGTTAGTTTATATACCTACTTTATATGTATCAAAAAAAATTAAAACTATAGAAATATGTATAATTATTATTAACTTAATGCGTAATTGTAAGCAGTGTTAACAGCACTCTTAAAAGATTTTCTAAATAAAGAGGTAATCTAAGTTATAAGAAGTATATAGTTATAGTCAGAAGAAGGAGAAGTAAAGAATCGTGGAGTAAAAAATACATGTAATCTCTGCTACCCAATTACCTGTCCCTAAATGACAGTACGTGGCCAATTTGCCTACGTGGGTGACATTTATGACAAAAAATCATGATATAATCAGTCTATTAAGGGGATACCCGGCGGTGATTTTTCCATACAAACGTATTCCCTATTTATCTCTCTGGATTTTAACCCTAGAGAAAATATTTTTTTTACATAAAATAGATAACTACTAGCGTGTCGGTAATTTTTTTTTTTTTTTGATAAGTTACGTTTTGTAGAAGTTATGACCATCCAATAATCAATAAAATTGACTGGTTTAAACGCCGTCAAAAGACGTTCAGTATACAAACTAGACAATGTTTTTAAAAAAAAGCAAAACGTACAGACATAGAATAGTTTTTCTTATCTAGTTGGTAAAAAAAAAGAAAATCAGTCCACTTTTGGAAAAGAAAAGTGGGGAATACAAAACCTCGATTTTAGTTAGGTATTAGTAGCCCGAAGTGCATTGTCAGAGTAAGAGCAACAGTGACAGCAACAATTTAGTAAAATCTATTTTTCAAATTTAACCACCACCGGGCATCATTTTAATGAAACCTGTGCAATAAACAATACATCCAAATCTTTATCAACTCCCACATAGTTATGTCAACTTGAAACGTATTTAAAATTATTGATTAGTCCACAAAGTGATTCTCAGATAATATATGTGTCTACAGTATCTTCGTTATCTTGTTACATAAATAATAAAGTACTCCAAACAAAAAACTGAATGAGCTGTTTCGCAGCGGTACATCTTCTACCCTCGCCCTAACCCCCCTCACCACCTGCCCCCACCCCGCTCAGCCAGGTGAACAAATCCATCCCCTGCAGTTTTCATTTGATTAAAATTCGACGTCCGAATGACTAACCCCGGAGTTATTACTAACAAATTAAACCGTTGCGCTTCGGTCCGCGACCCACACATTACTACACCTCCCTTTCTCACACTCACACAATACGTTTGCAAAACACAGCAGTATAATTTATTTGTTTTGAAAATCTGTTCACCAATCAGTAGTCGCAAACATAACGTGAATAATTAAACGTACTAATTTCAGTTGTTGGTGAATAGGTGTAAGGTTTGCCTTTACCACAGGTAAACTTTATGTTGGGTCTCATTAATTATAAAAGGTCTTTGATACAAAACTGTTTACTTACGTGATTAAAATAATATTGATGCCGAGTTCATCAACTGTCTTCAACTGGCTAGTGGTAAAGTTACTACAAATGCGACTCTTATCGTTAAAAGATAGAAGAATATTTAATGATCTTATTTTTTTATTTAAAATAATCAATAACTGGTTTGACTCCCCTGAACTGGTTTCCTTAATTCATTATCATGTACCTTGTAAACCAACTGGACTCCAAACACCTTTTCATTGTAATAATTCTGGGACCACCGCAGAACAAAATTCAACAAATCGCTTGCATACTTCAGGCAATAAATATGCTAATATCGATCACGCCAGTAATCTGGCCTCATACAAAAGACGCATCAAACAAAATTTGTCTTCTATTACCATGTAAACATATTAATCATGTACTTCATATAAACTTACTAGTACTTGCACTCTAAAATTATCAATTCATTAGAAATCATAGGAACTTATAAAATTTATTGTATCGTTTGGGTCCCACCCAGGCGTTTCGTGTTCGATTCCTCGGCTGGCTAAGTCCTCCATCACAACACAAGCAACATCTTCCGCTTAGTGTGGTGGTATTAAGAGATTTTCAAATATTGTTGGGTTATTCGTAACCCGGGAATGTTTGTCTTTCTTTTTAAAAAAAAGTAAAGTAAGTAAAGTAAAGGTTTATATTTACAATCCATAATACCTACCTATTAATTTTTTTATGAGGATATCTTACCTTTTGTATTTTTTTTTAAATCTTTGTACCTTTTAATGATATCTTATATTTCTACATTAAACTTTTTTTTTTTTTTCTTTAATTCATTCTCACTTTTAACTTTTTATTTTTGTTTAATACTTTATAGTTTGTACTTTATACTTTACATTTTATATTTAAATACCATATTTTTCTTTTTATATTTATATTTTAATTGTACCCTCTACTTATTACGTCACTACTACTTACTTTTTACCATTTTTTTTTATATTTAAATAACATTTATACTGTTATTCTTCATGTTGTTGTACTATTTATATGTTATGTCAATTATATTAATGGCACACGTGGAAATATGTGGAAATAAATACATAAATAAAAAAATCTGAACGGCAGAGCTCTGCGCTACCGACTATATTAACTGTTAGGACTAACTCTAACCTCCCGCCATCCGACGGAAACTAGCGTAAGCTTTATGCCTTCTGTAAGTAAAATGAAATATTTCGGCGTAATGCCTAACATTATTCAAGTTCAATAGACTTTTAATTTTCATTATTGGAACTACTTATCATATCAGACAAGCGATCAAAAAGTGAAAAAAGTATTTATTAATAAACGTTATAATGTTGGTATTTGTGGTACTGACAGACATGCTCATTAGTATCAAGAGAGCATGCTACTAATGAGCAAATGCTACCTAGTAGCATGTGTGTCAGTGACGTTACTAGTATTGAGCAGGCTCAAATGAGCATGCTCATAAATCAAAAGCCGGTTATTTTTGTTAGCATGCTCATTGATTCGCGGGTGGAAGGGGTCAGTGACGTTAATGGATTGAGCACGCTCAAATAAGCATGATCATAAATCAAAAGTCGATTATGTTTGTTAGCATGCTCATTGATTCGCGGGTGGAAGGGGTCAGTGACGTTACTAGGATTGAGCACGCTTAAATGAGCATGATCATAAATCAAAAGCCGATTATTTTGTTAGCATGCTCATTGATTCGCGGGTGGAAGGGGTCAGTGACGTTACTAGGATTGAGCACGCTCAAATGAGCATGATCATAAATCAAAAGCCGATTATTTTTGTTAGCATGCTCATTGATTCGCGGGTGGAAGGGGTCAGTGACGTTACTAGAATTGAGCACGCTTAAATGAGCATGATCATAAATCAAAAGCCGATTATTTTTGTTAGCATGCTCATTGATTCGCGGGTGGAAGGGGTCAGTGACGTTACTAGGATTGAGCACGCTCAAATGAGCATGATCATAAATCAAAAGCCGATTATTTTTGTTAGCATGCTCATTGATTCGCGGGTGGAAGGGTTCAGTGACGTTACTAGATTGAGCACGCTCAAATAAGCATGATCATAAATCAAAAGCCGATTATTTTTGTTAGCATGCTCATTGATTCGCGGGTGGAAGGGGTCAGTGACATTACTAGGATTGAGCACGCTCAAATGAGCATGATCATAAATCAAAAGCCGATTATTTTTGTTAGCATGCTCATTGATTCGCGGGTGGAAGGGTTCAGTGACGTTACTAGATTGAGCACGCTCAAATAAGCATGATCATAAATCAAAAGCCGATTATTTTTGTTAGCATGCTCATTGATTCGCGGGTGGAAGGGGTCAGTGACGTTACTAGATTGAGCACGCTCAAATAAGCATGATCATAAATCAAAAGCCGATTATTTTTGTTAGCATGCTCATTGATTCGCGGGTGGAAGGGTTCAGTGACGTTACTAGATTGAGCACGCTCAAATAAGCATGATCATAAATCAAAAGCCGATTATTTTTGTTAGCATGCTCATTGATTCGCGGGTGGAAGGGGTCAGTGACGTTACTAGATTGAGCACGCTCAAATAAGCATGATCATAAATCAAAAGCCGATTATTTTTGTTAGCATGCTCATTGATTCGCGGGTGGAAGGGGTCAGTGACGTTACTAGATTGAGCACGCTCAAATAAGCATGATCATAAATCAAAAGCCGATTATTTTTGTTAGCATGCTCATTGATTCGCGGGTGGAAGGGGTCAGTGACGTTACTAGATTGAGCACGCTCAAATAAGCATGATCATAAATCAAAAGCCGATTATTTTTGTTAGCATGCTCATTGATTCGCGGGTGGAAGGGGTCAGTGACGTTACTAGATTGAGCACGCTCAAATAAGCATGATCATAAATCAGAAGCCGATTATTTTTGTTAGCATGCTCATTGATTCGTGGGTGGAAGGGGTCAGTGACGTTACTAGATTGAGCACGCTCAAATAAGCATGATCATAAATCAGAAGCCGATTATTTTTGTTAGCATGCTCATTGATTCGCGGGTGGAAGGGGTCAGTGACGTTACTAGATTGAGCACGCTCAAATAAGCATGATCATAAATCAAAAGCCGATTATTTTTGTTAGCATGCTCATTGATTCGCGGGTGGAAGGGGTCAGTGACGTTACTAGATTGAGCACGCTCAAATAAGCATGATCATAAATCAAAAGCCGATTATTTTTGTTAGCATGCTCATTGATTCGCGGGTGGAAGGGGTCAGTGACGTTACTAGATTGAGCACGCTCAAATAAGCATGATCATAAATCAAAAGCCGATTATTTTTGTTAGCATGCTCATTGATTCGCGGGTGGAAGGGGTCAGTGACGTTACTAGATTGAGCACGCTCAAATAAGCATGATCATAAATCAAAAGCCGATTATTTTTGTTAGCATGCTCATTGATTCGCGGGTGGAAGGGGTCAGTGACGTTACTAGATTGAGCACGCTCAAATAAGCATGATCATAAATCAAAAGCCGATTATTTTTGTTAGCATGCTCATTGATTCGCGGGTGGAAGGGGTCAGTGACGTTACTAGATTGAGCACGCTCAAATAAGCATGATCATAAATCAAAAGCCGATTATTTTTGTTAGCATGCTCATTGATTCGCGGGTGGAAGGGGTCAGTGACGTTACTAGATTGAGCACGCTCAAATAAGCATGATCATAAATCAGAAGCCGATTATTTTTGTTAGCATGCTCATTGATTCGTGGGTGGAAGGGGTCAGTGACGTTACTAGATTGAGCACGCTCAAATAAGCATGATCATAAATCAGAAGCCGATTATTTTTGTTAGCATGCTCATTGATTCGCGGGTGGAAGGGGTCAGTGACGTTACTAGATTGAGCACGCTCAAATAAGCATGATCATAAATCAAAAGCCGATTATTTTTGTTAGCATGCTCATTGATTCGCGGGTGGAAGGGGTCAGTGACGTTACTAGATTGAGCACGCTCAAATAAGCATGATCATAAATCAAAAGCCGATTATTTTTGTTAGCATGCTCATTGATTCGCGGGTGGAAGGGGTCAGTGACGTTACTAGATTAAGCACGCTCAAATAAGCATGATCATAAATCAAAAGCCGATTATTTTTGTTAGCATGCTCATTGATTCGCGGGTGGAAGGGGTCAGTGACGTTACTAGGATTGAGCACGCTTAAATGAGCATGATCATAAATCAAAAGCCGATTATTTTTGTTAGCATGCTCATTGATTCGCGGGTGGAAGGGGTCAGTGACGTTACTAGGATTGAGCACGCTCAAATGAGCATGCTCATAAATCAAAAGCCGATTATTTTTGTTAGCATGCTCATTGATTCGCGGATGGAAGGAAAGTGCTATAAGTATGTGTGAACAGGCTTGCTTATGAACATGCTCTATTTAAAAAAAAATATTTTCATTGGTGGCCACCGATGGGCCAACGGCCAATTAAAGGTTGGATGGGGAACGAGAGTTTGTGCTACGAGATAATGATTAAACTATACGTAAATAAAAATTGACACATTATTGTTATTGCAAGTCATCGCTACCAGAGATCGAAAAACACTCTTGTCCAGGCTGTCGCCCAGTGGCAGGGAGCGCCCCTACACCAAAGATGGAAAAATTTTCTCAAGCCACTATAGTTAAAGTCCTAATGTGTTCACCATTTTATTTTATTTATTTTTGTATTAAATTTCACATTATGTATTTTATTTAGGTGTAAACTTTTAGTTGGCAGGCAGAGTATTGCACACACAGTTCAGCTGAAAAAAACAAAAATATTATTATTATTATTGCAAAATTTAAAAAAATGTTCTGAATCTCTGTGCGAAGGTACCAATGCATTGCCTAAATTCGTCCGAGAGTGGACTGAATGAACAGCATTCAATTACTTCCGCAAGACCTTCTTCCCTAAAACAATATGAGTTTATTTTTTGTTTCCAAATATGTACCTTTCCACTGCAGCTGCTTTTACTTTGCACAAAGGCATTAGTTGGGATACTAAAATGACCATTCCTGCTCACCATTTTCCATGGTAAAACTCACTCGGTGATTTTGTTTTTCTCCTAGGTATTTGTAAATATGGAGAATATTATTGTTTGTGATGCGAAGAAAACCACAATACACATTAAAACAAAATTTAACTCATTATTAAACCATAAATACCTATTGGTTTTGGAATAATTTTCCTTCTTTTGTATTTTTGAGAATGAAAATTGCACCGACATCGGGACAAGATTTAACGGTATCATTTAAAATACTTGTAAAAGAGTTTTATCTTAAGTTTTTCCAAAAGAAAATCAGTTTCCGATCTCTATTTATTAGTTGTAGAATATGTAATTTTTTATTAGGTTATTTAAAAATCAAGATTAATATATCCTAAGTTATTAACACTGAATAGAAAATACGCTTCTTCTTTTTTTCTACGCTTATTGGTTATAATTTATAACTTATCATCCATTAATTATGCATGTTAGTTTTTTTTTGAGTTCGTATTAATTATTAGATTAATCGTAGGTGTTTTAAAAAGCTTCCTTATTATTTGTTAAAAAAACAGTTTACTTAAAATAAAACTACTACTGCCCTCTATAGGGTAAAACTTGGAGGTATTAGGTTTGGAGTTTGGCTAAACCCTGCTGTCATTTCTGTTAATCACGGGTTATATGATAAAGCAGTTCTCTTACTTACATGGTAATATAGAGTGTTACTATACGGCTCAGTTTTAAAAACCTCCTGTCAGTTAGTTTGTTGATGTATTGGTTGTTTGACCCTTTAATAAAAACAAAAGGCTCGATTAAACTTTCTCTTCCTTCTAATTCCTTCAGAATTAACAAGGGGTCGAGCTCGCACTTATCTTTGAAGAGTTTAAAAAAGTGCAAATCATCATGTAATTGTTTTATTGTGAATAAATTCAGACTAATTATTATCCGGAGTGTTTTTTGACAGAAATGATCTGAAAACTTTACATTTATTTAGTTGTTTATAAGATTTACACAGTACATTAAATATAAGTTGCAAGGTATTTTAAATAAATTACATGGTTTTTTACCTATTACGTAAATCTGTAAAATGTCAATAGGTAATTTCGCCTGGGGTTTAAAACTAAATTATGATGAAACTAATGAAAATAATCAAACATTGGTTGACTAATAAAACATAAATGAAAGAGTATGGGTGGAGAAAATTTTACATTTTAAAATCAAAAATTATTTGCTCACTAAAGTTTAATAAAATGATATGAAATTTAATAATTTTGTTTTGTATGTTCGCAATGAATCGTGAAAAATGTCTAATTGTAATAATTTTTCATAATGGGTATAGGTTGTGATTGCGCGAGTGATTGGTGAGTTATTTGCTGCATTGGTGGTGTGGGCTTCTATATGAAGAAGAATCATTACATTATTAACCATTTTTAAAATAAAAATAATAACATTTTGTAATAAGTAACCATAGCTCTAGCTAACCAGATAAGCAAACTCTGACAAAGAAAGCAGGTAATAAGTAATTAGAGTAAATTGCCTACAGTGAAAAAAGGAATGCATTTGAAAGTAAGTTTAAATACCATCCTCCGCGACGACCGCGACCTCTGCCAAACCCAATTGAAAAGTAAGCGGCCATGCAGGTACCTTCTCGTGTGTTTCCGGACAAATAAGCGCGGGAAATGCACAAAGCAGAATTAATGGAGTCATCGGAATGCCAGCCATTCGGATACTGTTCAATTACTACGTGGAAACTAAAAACCAACCTGGTAGGTGGAAAATAAAAAGAAAACATCAAAATTTTATATTTATATATGTTACCGGAAATGTAAGAAATCTGGGAATTGTATACAATTCGGAAGCTATTTAGGAAATGTATAAAATATGGTTTTAAAAATTATTTAATACATACATATCCTGGGAAATGTATACATTTCCTAGGAAATGTATAAAAAGATTTTATTATTTCTGTAATAAAACACGTTGTTTTATTTGTTATCTTACTAATATTATAAATGCGAAAGTTTGTATGGATGTATGTATGTTTGTTACTCTTTCACGCAAAAAGTACTGAATGTATTTTAATGAAACTTTACAATAATATAGCTCACACATCAGAATAACATATGGGCTATAATTTATAAAGCTAGCTATTTATTTTCAATATATTGAAAAAAATAATTATTGTTTAATAGAAAATGTCAAAATTTGAGAATGACATTTTGCAAAACAATGATTGTTAAATAAAAATTCTATTTTAGAAAATATTTAAATTAGTGAATTTATTTGAAGTACTCGCCTAATACTTTGAATCGAATCAAGAATTATACATATTTTTAATAAATAGGTTAAGAATTTTGGTATAAAAATAGATGGGACCTAGGAAAAGAAAATAGATTACTCGAAGTACTAATCCTACGCAGACGAAGTCGTGGGCAGAAGCTAGTATTTTTATAAAGTTAAACATTCATTTGATAAGTAATCAGTCTGTTTTTTAAGTAATTAACATGGTTTGTGATACAAAAAAGTGCCCCCCTTTATAGCGCCTGCTCGCGTCAAGGCAAGAAAAACATACCAGTTTTCAAGTAGTTCAGCGGCTACGCTAGGTTTGTGTAACATGATTTGTGATACAAAAGAAAGTAACCCTTTATAGTTTTATTATTATTAAATGTTTTACATTTCCGGGCGATTTTAGGAACTACATACATTTCCTAGGAATTGAATACAATGACGGATTACATACATTTCCGTTAACATATACAAAAAATCAGTAAATTTTAAAGCTTGTTACAACAATCTTGCTGATGTTGATTCCGATCGTAATTTTTTCCGTGACTTACAGGAGGTGGATGTTCATAGAAGCATTTACGAAGATTAGATGAAGTCAATATTGTGTGACTGTCTTTTAAATCCTTTCTCTGTAAATTAGTGTAGAGATTCCACGTGTAAATGAAAAAATCTCAAACGGGGTGGCTTCAGGACTATAAATCATTTCAACCATGAATTATGGGATAATGAAATATTCACTTATTATTCTGTCGAGAAATAAAACAAAAAAAAAAAAATAATCGTTGGGGCGCAGTCGGGTAGTAACTAAACTAGTGCCTTTAAAAAAGCATTTTAACTGGAATGTTACGATTAAATTATTAAATTAAATTTATTATGGTGACTTTCCCCACTCTTAAAAATGCATTATCTACCTACTTAATTTTATGGGTGTGAGCCAGGAAATAAATTTCAACGAACAAGCAATTAACAAAAATGGGCTTCACAGGATAAACTTTGCACAATTTAATTTATGTCCTTTCCAATGCTTATTTAACAGAACACATGACCGTTCCGTTGGAAACTTTAAATTAAAAACTTTTGTAAAATTTCCTTCTAAACCAATCAGGATTTCCAGCGTGTAGGCGAGAGACTAATAATTACTGATTGGACTGAAAAAAAAATACAAAAAAAAATAATAAAGAGAAACGAACGAAACAAATTACGAACAACAGGGAATCTCATGGAAGAATGTACGGTGTGTTCGTAACAATTATTTTATACTAAATTAAATCTCATATTACGACATTTTCATTGTATTTTTATTTTTTGAAAAACATTTGTCCAAATAACGTTTTCTATTAATATAATTTAAAAACTTTTTTTTAAATTTACCTAAATATATATTTTTTAATTCAGACTGACTGACTGTGCATCTAGATTCGTGGAGATTTTAGATTTAATGTGTTAATAAAAAACCGAAAAAAATTCTATTTATCAAAGAAAGAAAACACCAAAAAACACACAATGAAGCCAACAAAAAAGATAGAGTGTGCTAAAGTAGATATTTTTGTCGATAATTTGTACGGATTCAGAAAAAGTTCTCGCGCTGTTAAAAAATATGTTAAACAAATAATATTGTGTCATTTGTCTCTCTATGCATGCCTCTCGTGTTTCACAAGTCTCTAGCCTCTCATTGTAATATGTGTTACTTGAGTGAGTTTGTATATAGTTTTGTATATTTCTTATTTGTGATGTTTCTGTTTTCTAGTTGTATGAATCTGTATTTGATTGTATGTAATTGTAGATATTTTGTAATTGTCCCTATTTGTACAATAATTGAGTTTTTATAACTGGATTATTCTCATGTAAGTGCGAACATCTGTAAAAACCCAGTATAAATAAATAAATAAAATACATAAACAAAGACGAGAATATTTAATATATATATGTTATTTATACATTTTTTTTTTCAAATAATAAAACCGAACCTACCGGAATTCTATTCTTAATTAATTTCAATATACCTTTAAGACGTACATGTCGTACAGAACTATTACCAAACAATTATTTCGAATCATTCGTTCCTCACTCCTGGCACAATGACCCCCAGATTCCTACCCTTATACCCTTTTCCTTCCCAGAATATCCTTTCCTTCCTTTCCTAAAAATAACCCTCCAAACATCATCCCCAAAGATGACATATACCATGAGGGGGAATCATTTTTTTTAGGGCCTCCCGTAGATATTGTAAAAAAAATACGGTCCATAGTTCATGATCCAAATGGCATAACGCAATGAAAATATTTGAGTTAATCCAGAAATTACAAACATAAATCCCAGATATGCCAAAGAGTTCATGGTTCAAGAGTTTATCCTGCGTCAGATTTTCAAAAAATTCTTGCACATTTTAAAAGACGTATTTTAATAATACAAAAGCACACCATTGTTCTGAGACCTCGGGTTAGCAAACGTCCACTGCAAGCCTGACAGTTTTAAAGGAAGTTTTTTACAATTAACTTATAAAAGTTTTTCAGTAATTTCATTAACTGGTCAGTGATTGGACTCACGAATTTATTCGATTTGGATTACAAGTACACACTGCCAAAGGTTTTCGACGTAAATATTAAAGAATTACTCGAACACTATATAGTCCAGATAATTTTCGAATAAAAGATAATTACAGTCAAACATCGACAAACTACACAATTGGTGTATCGCTAACAACTTATTCCTCAATATCGATAAATGTAAGACACTAACAATTTGTCAAATATCATTCAAATGTACAATAGAAAACAAAATATTAGAAAAAGTCAACGAGATTAGAGTCCTCGGAGTTAAGTTTGATACCCAATTAAATTTTATAAATCACGTATAACAAATAACTAACAAAGGCATAAAGACACTGGGATTTATTATCAGAACTATAAATTATAAAAAACTTATATTATTAAACTTATATTTGTCGCTAGTACGCAGCTTGTTAGAATACAATTCTGTAGTGTGGTCCCCATACTATCAAATACACACAAGAAATATTGAACGTGTGCAGCACAAATTTTTACGATTTATCAACTTCAAATTACACATACCTATTCAGAACATAAACTATACATTCTTACTAAATACGCTTAAAATGTAGATAAATTAAAATAAGATTCCCTAGAAAATAGAAGAAAAATAAATGACTTATCTTTTTTGTTTAAAAATTTTCACTCCAAATTTGACAGTTGTGAACTCCTGCATCTCATCGACTTCAAGGTACCTAATCGAGCAACTATGCAAAATATATTATTCTGTTACAATAATTTTGGGACCAACTACCATACACATGCACCAATTCATCGCTTTCACACACTTGCAAATTAATTCATCTCAGATATCGACGTATTTAACATAAGTTTACCATTATTTAAGAGATACCTGAATGATATTTTTATGTAGCATGTCTTTTTAAAATTGGAGCATCACATAAGAGATGTCGGATATGTTTTTTGTATTTTTTTCATCTATGTAAAATGTAAAAACTTGTTCCTCTCCTTTCTTTTTCTACATCATATATTATTCATCTAAAAATTTTATATTTTAACCTACATTGCATTATTATTTTTATGCTGTCTACAACAGAAAAGATGGTTTCTGTTTTGGTTTTTTTTCGCTCTTTTTTTTCCTATAATATATTATTTTCACTTTTGTTTACCTTCATACCTACTATTTATGTAATGTTCATATTTTATGTTGATACATTTTTTTTTATCCAATCATTATGTCTATGTATATATCATATCATACACTTACTATGTAGAAGCCCGTAAGGGCGTTGAAAATGAATAAATAAATAAATAAATAATTAATTTACTAAATTGATGACCCATGATTATCTAATAGATTCGTCCTGGCGTAGCATGAGCTTGTCAATTGCGAACAAGTATCAAGCAATAGTTGAACATTAATGGAAAGGTCCGAATATATTATAGATGACATAAGCCCCGAGGGAAATTATTTTCCTCAGGGCCTCCTGTGTGGAGTAAATATAAAAAAATATATCATAGAATACAGAAGAACAGAAGAAATGCGATGTGGGTTTTTTTGTGATCCAAAAGTCCATTCACAATACTTTGTTCAAATTTCTAATGCAGGCATTCGTTATCATCATCATTACGAAATTTCCATTTCGATCAAATTGAATTACGGTTTTATTTTTAATTTTTTTTTAAAGTTTTTATTTTTTGCTAGGTCAATCCCAATGAGTTACAAAATTCATTTTAGGACATAAGGAACTTACAATTCATAGGTAGGAGGTAGTAGGTACAATTTTACAAAGGTATTTTGATGTCAAAATACAAGTTTTACATACGTTTCGGCGTTGGCGACAACAGTTTCCATTAACATTTAGCCTCAATAGTATAAGCCAACCCTCAACTAATCATTCACTAAAAATACATTATTGCAGAGATCTCGCTAGTTGCATATGCAACCCACTGGAACGCGTAGACTCCATTAGATACTTAGGGGTAATAATTGATAACAAACTTCGGTGGGAAGATCATGTAATCAATGTAACAAGTCGTATACGGAAACTAGCATATATCTTCAGATCACTACGAAATATACTAAATAAAAAGACATTAAAAACACTATACTCTTCTCTATGTCAATCAATTATTTCTTACGGTATTGTTGTCCGGGGAGGGTGTTCTAAAACTATATTAGATCCATTAGTAAAGGCTCAAAAATTGATAATACGGACTATCTACAAAGTGCATTACATTCATCCCACAAAGGACTTATTTAAAGACTTTAAAATACTTAATATACAATCCCTATATGTAAAATTCATTTCTTGCTATTTTAAATTTAAATTTATTAAAAAATATGTTTTTGAATCAAAATATAATACAAGATATTCCAACCAATGCAACTATATAATTCCAGTAACAAAAACCTCAATGGCCCAGTCACAGTTTAACTTTCTTGCTCCAAAAATCTTCAATAACTTAACAATTGAAATAAAGACAATAACCAAATATCACACTTTCAGGAAGACGCTTGGAGACTTTTTGATGAGTGAATGTGATAGAATTAGAAGCTTGTTTATATAATCTAATGCTAATGTACTTTTTTTCTCCTTTCTATTTTCTACTTTTTATTATAATTTTTCCAATATTTTACATGATTTATACTAATTCCATGTTTACACTAGACTTCATATTTCATACAATGTAACTATAATATATATTGGTCACCATGATACAGGCAGCCGCCTAGTATGGTGATTTAATATATCAACTTTATGTAAATGTCACAATTATGTAACATGTATTATATAAATAAAAAATAAATAAATAAATAAATCTACATTTAAGTGATTTGTAGTGTGTATTATCTATTCAGTCACATATAAAATCATATCCATGTTACATGTGATATTTTATAAACATGATTTAAACATCTCATTCTTCTATTACAATTTGAAAGTTTAAAAATAATGTTATACACCTAGTACCCAGAGCCCTAAATAATAATTGTATATTTTTTTCAAATGGCTCCACAGAGGAGGCCCACAGGAAAATAATATCACTTAGGGTCTATGTCATCTTGGGGGAAGCTTTGTGGAGAGACTTTGAAAAGAAAGGTTGAAAAAGGTATGATGGAGGAGTCTGGGAGTCAGTGGGTCCAAGAGAGACGGACGCTTGAGTCAATCTCTCGCACCCCGGTGCAAGGCGATGGGTCCAGGTCATGCTGGAAAAGCCAAATTATCTCCCTCAATTAGTCTCCGGATCCGGCCCCGCTGTATGTGGGCAGACGCATCCGCCACCAAGACCTAGACAAACCTCACCTTATGAACCCGGGCAGGCCTGCTAAGTTACAAAACGTAGCGAACCACCTATCAACAAAAATGTGAATCATCTTATAAAGCATTACTGGTCTCTGATATCTCGGCGTTGGTTCATGGAGTCATAGTTTTTTATAATTTCACATGCAGTAAGAAACAAATTTCAAAAAATTGTGTAATCTGTTTCTACTCTTTTTTTTGATATAGTATATTATGTAGAACAATGAGGGTTCCGCGCTTTCGAAGCGTAATATAGGTGGCTTCTGACGTAGAGAATTTTAAATGTGTGTGGATTTTCGAAAACTCTAAGTATGTTTTCCTAGCATTTTCAGAGCCTTCAAATATAAAAAAATAAAAAGACACAGAAAAATTAAAAGGTAACAGTCACAACTGGGATTCGAACCCAGGATCTCTTGTCTTACCGGGAAAAACACTGTGGCCAACTTGCCCATTGTGATCTCTGGTTTTGAAGACGTTTTTGTCGATCTCATATTTGAAATTCAGAATTAACAACATTTTCTTCGACTATTTTTTCCCATATTATTATGAAAAATAACAAGACACAGAAAAATAAAAAGATAACAGTCACAACAGGGATTCGAACCCAGGATCTCTGGTCTTACCGGGAAAAACGCCGTGGCCAACTTGGCCATTGTGATCTCTGATTTTTAAGACATTTTTGTCGATCTCATATTTCAAATTCAGAATTAACAATACTTTCTTTGACTAATTTCCCCCATATATTGGCTACTATATTTTTAAATGATCAAAAAGTTGTACAGTATTGGTTTGTAACCTGGATAGTGTCTCAGATAAACATGTCCAATTTTATTCACATGCAAATTACGTATACCAACAAATTATTCTTACATGTTCCCGCCAATGGGTCTAAACACGTAGAAAGCGTGTTTCGGCTTTCGGACTACCCGCGCACAGCGCCCGAGCGCGCCGGCGGTATTTTGTACCGAGTTGCGGATATCGGAATCTGGCTTCACTGTGTGCGCTTTAGTACGTTTACATACAAACATTCTTGTCGGCCGTCGGCCGCCCATGCGCCGACTGCTTTACCCGCGTTCTACGTGTTTTGACCCAATGGGTCTAAACACGTAGAAAGCGTGTTTCGGCTTTCGGACTACCCGCGCACAGCGCCCGAGCGCGCCGGCGGTATTTTGTACCGAGTTGCGGACATCTGAATCTGGCTTCACTGTGTGCGCTTTAGTACGTTTACATACAAACATTCTTGTCGGCCGTCGGCCGCCCATGCGCCGACTGCTTTACCCGCGTTCTACGTGTTTTGACCCAATAAGAGCTCGTACGCACTCCTACCGCGTTCCAAGGCGGCTGGCCGCGCTTTTATTTCGTACCTACGCACTAAACCGCCAAAAAATTCGAACAAAATTCAACCGCCAATCGAACCGCCTAGGCGGCCAGCCGCTAGTGCGTACGAGCTCTAAACATTGAAACCCTGTTAATTTGTTCGTAAGAACTTCAGTCCCGTTTTTACTATTAAAATGATCGTTTTTTCGAATAACATTTTCTCCGTGTGGGACACCCATTGACCTTTCCTAAAGTCTAAATGAATTTTACATTTTTTTATTGGAATAACTCTTGTTATAATAACGTAAAATGAAAACAATAGAGGGTTGTTTTGGGAAGACTAAATAATATTTCTTAGTAAGCTCGGGCAAAGGATTTCAGCGACAACACTTTCCATATCTAATATAATTTTTCTCCATTTTCTGATTTGAAAAGTGGACAGCATTTCTCTACTCTCTAGTGGCATTGGTGGTGATTTGGGATTCTTGTTTATAAGAATTGGAGGTCGCTGAAATGGTTTTGGCGCCAAATCAGTTTTGAAAACCGCCACCGAATCTCTCTTGTGGTACACAAACGGAATCGCAAATAGCAACACCACCTTCCGGAAGATATCAGTTCACCCAATAGAATGCACGAACATAATAATATTTACATTTAGGCTGGGAAGAATACACGGACTGCCACTCCAATATTCGAAAATACGCGAACTGCGGTGTTTTTTGATGTTATATTGACTGCTTATAGCAGTCTGTGTAGGTACTTATAAAGGATAATAAAACCAATTTTTAAACTTATCATTATTTCCTTCTGACCGGACCACGCACAGGCTTCAGAAAACTATGTTCACCGTCAACTGGCACATGTTAATTATTTTTGCTAATATTCATTTGTTATGTATATTTCATTTGTTAATTACTAGCACTATTTACTCTTTACGATGACTTCTTAAAATTCGTGTTTTTTTCACCCATAATAGATGTTATTATAGTTTAATGTGATGGAGTTCGTAGTAGACATTTTCTTGTTTACTATATATGTTATTTATCTAAACAATATGTATAGTTATTTATCTGTATTTTTGTATTTCCTGACCAATTGAGCATTTAAATAAAATCTAATATACATTATCTTTTTCCGAAATGTTGATTCCGAAATTATATGGATTTATTTTTAAAATTGATGTTACATTATTTATCGGTTTTCAAGGTAAAAATCAAATCTTAAATAGTTCAATGTTTTTAAGAGTATCAATAGCTATACAGGGTGTCTTGGGGTAAAGTGCTTTAACTTCAGGAGATGATTCTCCATGATAGTGTTAAGTAAAAAAGATAAATAACTTTTTTCGATGTTGTCTAGTATAATGCTTGTGTATTTGTGACGTTTTTATAAATGTTGTGTTTGTGTGTATAAGTCCATTTTGTATTTTGTAGATTAAAAGGCAAGTGTTATATTCGTACAAAGTTCTTATTTTCAGAAGGTTCAAATCCTGGTATATTGAATGTATGAAGAGCACGATTAATTGGCGAATTAGTTGCTGCATTTGTTTTGTAATTAAGCGTGTGGAACAGTGCAGTATGTCGTGTACGTCTTAAAGGTATATTGAAATTAATTAAGGATACATTAATATTATTATTAATATTATTATTATTATGTTCGGTACATTCGATATTATTATTTAAGATTCTGTGTATAAATTCTTTACAGCATATCAAATTTCCGTGATCGATATAATTTATATTATGATGCTTTACTTAGGGTACGTAGGTGCGTGAATAAAAACATGGCGTAAATATATTTAAAAGTGCAGCGGCCGGTTTGATTGAGGATGACATCGAAGGATGAGTTTGATAGCTCCATCCCAATTCAGCTGAGTTTCGTATTGTCACCGTTTCCTTTAACCGCCGCCGTAAAATTTACGATTGCACGGAAAGACCACCCTTAAAATACTCGTCCTTTTATTGATTTTTACAGCCAGTCATCGATAAATTAGATAAATGGATTCTTACTTACGCTGACACGATTTTTATTATTTTATTATTCTTCTTTTATATTCTTCAGTTAATCACCTTCTATTCTTATTTTCAAATTCTTTACCAACAGAACGTTTTAATACTAATAGTTGGATAATTTATAATAAACAAGTAAATATCGATCAATATAATATGCGAGTATTATATTCAAGTGGTAGGAGGAATAAAACTATAATTAGGATATTTATGACCTGGAAATGTTTGACTGAAAATATTATTTGAAGCTCTCCAAAATTACACAAAAAGGATTTGCTTTAAAACGAAAAAATTGCTGACCAATAAATTATTTTCTTAAATAATTTCAATATGCCTACAAAAAAATATTACTTCCCATTAACCACTCGAGCGCTTTTTGCCACAGTATGGCACTATTTCCACAACCACGGATTGCTTTGTTGGCAAAATGTGACAATTTTTTTTTTTTTTTTTTTTAAATAATGCTACTGTATAATATATTATACATTTAAAAATATAACAAAATAAATGTTCTCTGGATTCTTTAAAATGTTTTAAAGTTAGCGATTTAATAATATTTTTTTATAAATCTTACGAAAAGATGAGTGAATTCATTGGCTATATAGAACTATAATCAGTTTGTATGTTTCCATATTCAAATTTGGAGGTAAGATTTTTTCAATGTGGGCGGAAAAAATTCCTTTAGCAATCCGACAATTTTTTTTTAAATTGCTCTGTCGCTCCAGTGGTTAAAGAATGAAAATAAATATCAATATGAAAAGATCAATATTAAAATACACCTTGTTTAAAATCCCGTTTAAACCGTGCCCGTTCAAATCTCAAATAAATAATAAATATTCAGTAACAATAGCAAATCTCCTTGCAAACTAACGCCATCTGTGGGCGCTCCTGAGTAGTGGGCAGTGGGCAGTGGACGTGGACACCGGACATGGCAGTATTTTTCCCCTTGCTTTCTGAAATGCCATAGCCTTCGGTATCTGAATAAACCGTGACAATTAGTTGCACCGGAAGATTAGGTCGCAGTCACGGAGCGGGAAGGACAGTTTAACTGTGCAACACACAACTACTTATAGGGACCACTAAAAACAAGAATGTAAACTCTTATATTATCTACATAATGTGCATTACATTCCCGTTTAATCACAGGAGACCATATTTGTCCCAGCTCACACAAGTCTCACAGAAATCGTTGTGTCTCCCTTACTATCATAGTGAGAAGTATGATTTAAACGGTATTGGAAAGAAAATACAACACGCTATATATTCAAATCTAAAAATAAACCACAAAAAAATAAAATGTACACCTTTTTTAAACCAAAGTTTCCGATCGCAATTTGAAAAAAAGTTATGAAACTTTGTGAATTTTTTTTTACATCAAACGAAAAAAAAGTGAGGTGACAGTAACGTTTATAATTCATTTTTCTAATGAAATATGTATGTGTTTTTATTTTCTTCGTTAACAGTAATTTTAGTTAAGTGATGCATTTTTTAAACTTTTTAAAGTTTTCGTCTAAAATTTTTATATTTAAAAAATTACATGGTTATTTCTAATAATAAAATTTGAAAGCCTATTTCATCAACTTTCGAAAACAGTTTTTAGTTTTCGGAAACGTTAACGAATATTCCATTTATTTGGATTTTATTGGAAATCGGGAATATTTTTAGACAAAAAACGCCAAATTTTTGAAGGGTTAAAACTGTATTCTCAGGTCTTTAAACCATAATGCGAAATTTATTAGCTTTCACTATGTCAGCGACCAATTTGTATGTCTACTGTGAGTATTAGTATAACAAATATTTCATAAAATCTTACAATGAGAAGGTGTAAGTAGCACAGAAAATAAAGAGTTGCGAATTCAAAACTTCCCGTTTCTTTATGTTTTGGGAAGCATTCCAATTTTTGATGAAATTATAGTTTTTTTATCTGTACTATAATAATGACATACTTCTGAAAATATAAAGTAAAATCAAATGGCTTCATTGTAGATATTTAAAATTAATTTTATTTTGTGGGACAAGCCCCAACGCATTTTTAAGTTGGTTGTCACCTTTTTTCGCGGGTCTGTGATTTTTATACCATGATGATATTTTTATAATAACCCCGATAAAGAAAAGTCTTTTCATTTACAAAATACCAATACTTGATTATTGTGATATTTTAACTTCATTGACGATAGTTTTGATGACCCAATAAAATTACATTTAATAATATTGAAGTTATCAAATCGTTCATTCGATGCAACATGTCCTTTGCAGTTCTTCCATTAGCCCTGGTTATTGTTTGCAGGCTGATTGGGTGTTTACGGGCATTAATCGCCAACGGAGGAAAACACAGAAATTATCACGCAGCAGTCCAATTGGCGATTACCAACAAGGCCGGCGTTGTTTGGTTAGGACCTGTTGAACCGTTGGTCAAACACTATTTAATCTTCAGTCCGTTTTCGCGAGGGCGGATTGAAATTATAAATAAATGAATGCACTTTCCGTTTGCACGATAAAAAAATGTTAGAAATATTGCATTTCAAGCTTTGGAGGAGGATGCCAGCTGTAAAAAAATTTATCTCACATTGAACGGGTCTTTTCATATCTGGCTTACATCTACTGTCATTAAAATAATCGATAAGAAAGCCGCTTGGGTGCATAAAATTATAATCCATAATTTTGAGACATAGAGGAAAACTAAAGTTCACGTAACAGCCTAATAAACGAGCGATCAGAAGGATACATTCTATTATGAAGACTAAAGCAGAACTAGAAGGACGATTTATAAAGCATGACGGGAATAAAATGACCGACCTTTGCCCAGGACTTAGCCATCTCGGAAAGACGGGAAGGAGGCCTAATATTCAGAAATGGGAAATGCAAGTATATTAAAAATAAAACATATATGGTATTGGACCCTTACAACGGTGAGGAGTAAAAATGCAAATTTTATTGATATATGTACCAGAAAGACTATTAATGAAGAGATTAAATGAAAACTTAATTACGAAATCTGATGTACACGTTTTCAGACAAATTGACGGATGCGTAAGATGGCTTCTTTCCAGAATAACCAAGTCTAAAATGTATGTACGAGTATACAAGTAAATATTCACGAACGCTGAAATTTCCTACTTCAATAAACGCTCGAGAATTATCTCCTTTATCGTAAAAAAAATATTTATTAATATTACCAGAGATGAATGTTTTCGAAAACAAGTCATTTAGGTTGTTGATGGCGGAAGGGTATTTTTATATTACAGAAAATACTCATTTGATTATTTGCAGAATGTTTATCGTTTCCAGAGAGAAAAATACTTATTTTGTCCACAAGTTGGAAGCGTCAAAGAGATCAGCGCAACTGTCAATTGGCGGTTATTGATTGGAATTTTTCCATTACCACTGCCACCGCCTCGTTAGTGAGAGAGACGGAGCAAACATAAACATGGCTTTCCGAGAAAACTGATTTTAATGAGTAACACTGCTTGTCGCTGCGGCATTTATCTAAAGATGATGGCTGCTAGAGCATCATGGTAAAGCCTCATCATAGAAGAATGTATGCGTGTATTAAAATTATTAGAAAATATTTTTCGTTATTTGTTTGTACGCAGTTTAGTCCATTTTAATTGCACAATTAAAATGATGGAAGAGATTTGATAGGTCCAAATCAGTGGCGGTTTTCTCTAAAGTGAGTTTTTTTCTATTACAATTATTGATGTGCTCTGCCTGTCTAATTAGAAACTCATAGTGTGTCGAGAGCAGGCGCAGATTATGTATAACAAAACCATATTACGTCTAATATATAAAAATTAATGTTTGTTTGTTCGTACCTTATGCGCGGCTAAACCGTTCATCTGATCGCGATGAAACTTTGGGAATATGATGTGCGCATACCCGGGATGGTTATAGGATAGTGAGCTCTGGCATTATGAAATTATTTCCTATACTATTCATACGATTGCGATTAAAATTTCATCCGATTGCTTTAATTTTTTTTTGAATTGTTGTGATCATGCCCGTGAATACTTTGAGCCCGTGAGCTCTGGCATTATAAAATTTGCATTAAAAAAATTAAATAGGTCACGCGAGTTGTTGGCAAAAGGGTGTATTTTATGGAGTAAGGCGGCAGGGAAAAAGGGCAGGCTGGGGGGTGAGAAATTAAAGAGGGGGCTTCGCGGGAGGGGGGACGAGGGAGAGGGGAAGGCGAAGAAGGTGGAATGGAGGTGGGGGTCGCTAGAAAGGGGAACGGGGGTTCCCGTTCCCCTTCCCATTCCCGTTCGCGTGAGCGTCACATGATTTAAAATTTAAAAAAAAAATGTTGCTACAGTTTTGCAACTTGTGAGAAAGCATTGGCCGAGAATTTTTCATTGTTCTTTAAATAATCCGTGGAAAAGAACCATTTAGGAAACAACAGAGCGCGTCGGTTGGTCAAAAGAAAATTAGCTGTCATTTACATGTTCCGAGCATTTAGCCGCCTTTCCTTTAAACTCAATGTTTTTAATAGACGCAATTTAAATTCTATAAAGAAACGTGTGTTTTTGTTCTCCTTCCAAGTACAAGATTAAATTTACCGGATTTCTAAAAGAAATAGCGGAACAAAGATTAACTAATTATGTGTAAGGATTTTTTCTCATGCAGAGGCAATTTAAAAAGTTCATTCAAACCTACACAATGTAATAGAGGGAAGAATGTACTGGAGTTACTGTCAATAACATTATAATAGGGTACCAGTTTTTTATGAAAAATGTAGGTAAATGTACTTACAACCATTTTAACAATATTTAGAATCGTAGGTATAAACCAAACAATGCCGGTAGACGTTAAATAAAAATAATTTTCGTTAAATAATAATTATTTTATTTAACGTCTACCGGTTTCAGTACCTCCGTACCATCATCAGGAGTGTTACAAAAATAATGTCTACAAATACAGAAGTACACATATATATACATAATGTTATGAAATCTAACTCTCTTTCTTTCATAACATTATGTATATATATGTTTACTTCTGTATTTGTAGACATTATTTTTGTAACAGTCCTGATGATGGTACGGAGGTACTGAAACGGGTAGACGTTAAATAAAAATAAAGTGACTTAAAACAAAGTATTTTCTTTTCACAATAAAATATATACATTTATTTTAGACCACTTTAATTTTAATTACACTCTACCGGTTTCGGAAGAACTCTTCCTTCGTCAGGAGAATATTAAAACTAACCTATGATACAAAATATTGATAGATATATACCAAACATTTAGGTGCTGGAGTGGGAGGTCAAAGGGGGGTGGGGGGGGGGGGGGGGTAATTACGAACCTTTTTTTTTTTTTTCATTTAAAATGTCAAGTCACAATGTGTTTGCTTCTTTTGAAAAATCATCATTATGATGATTAAATGAAACAAATTACTTTGTGTAAACCACAAATCACATGTTATAATAACTACATCTCATTAGTAGTTTACACAAAGTAATTGGTTTCATTTAATTAAAATGATGCCACAAAGTAATTTTGCAAAGATTGAAAAAATCATTATGATGATTCGTGAAGGGATGTTGACTAAACACGAATTTGTTTCAATAATTAAAAGCTTATTTTTTGTGATTAACTACTTTATTAAAAGAAAAAAAAACCCAGTCCTTTGAAGTGAAGATGGTTGCGAAGGATACTCACAAAACGAAGCCGGTTAAAAATGAACTACTTCTTGTAGCGATATTTAATCTTGAGACGTCTTGATTGTTTAATCAAGCTGCTCTTGTTTACGCTTAATCTTACTTTTAATTACACTTAACTCTGCGAGGATGCAGTTTGCTCCTGCATCTTGCTCTGTGCATCGTGCCAAGGAAGAGCTGCCTTTCATGCGGGTGGGGAGGAAGTTGCAGGAGGCATCCTTACGAGGACCCTTGTTAGAAAACACTCGTATTTGCCAAGGAAAGTATTTCAAAAATCATTATCTACTTATTGGTCTAGGACCTAGAGCATATTAAACAACTACTAATATATATTATATGTATATATATATTAAAAAAATATATATATAATATACATTACAAAACAAACATTTTTATAAACAGAAAAACAAAACAATGAACAATAAAACTATTTATTTGGGAGGCGATTATCGGTACAGCCGCCCCGGGAACCATTTATTGGAAAACCAATACCTCTGCCAAAGGTCGTACCAAGTGTTTCGATACGTTTGGTGACTTAGCAGGGGTGCCCGGGTTCATGGCTCGTGGCGGTCCGGATCTGGAGAGACTGGTTAAGGAAGAACATTTGGCCCCTTCTCTTCTTCTTCTTCCTTTCCCTTAAAAGACCCTCCTCTCAGCATCCCCAAATATGAGATAGGAGCCGAGGGAAATTATTTTCCTCTGGATCTCCTGTGGGGAGCTATTGTAAAAAAACATTAAAAAAATATAAATATAATATCGATGATTGAAATTTTAATTGCTGTAAAGGACGAAATTTTATTTCGTTTAAAAAAATCATTACTCATGTTTTTGTAGATCTAAAATTATATTTTTTTATTGAACATAATAGCATTTTTATACATTGAATAAATCATTATTTTATTATTATATACCTACCCTCGAGCATTTACCATGTACCTACCTCATCTTTATCTTAAGTTCCCTGTAATTTATGTAAGTAAGTATACATTAAAAAATAAATAATACATATAATAATAAACTTTTTTTTTTGAAGAAAACTTCTTCGGAAAGGTTTTCACTTTGTGATGGCATTATTTATTTGAATAAAAAGACAAATAACTTTGTTTACATCACTTTTATTTGTACACAATTAATATGTTTAATTATAAATGTACACTAAAGTTACAAATAAAATATAGATCACATATAAGGAGAAGGGGTAGAAGGATGGGGAAGGGGTAAGAGTAGGGGAAGTTTATTAGAATTAGGGATTTCAAAGTCATTAGAAGGGAAAGACCGGTTAAGTGGGAAAAAGGTTCAAAAGAGGGTATATAAAAAATTGCTGCTTATTAATTATGTCTTCTTTATTATTTACATTTTTTCGTATTTCTAAAATCTCTAAATTATTAATCTGCGATGCCTTATAACCAGTGGCGGCTCGTGACTTTTGGTGAGCTAGAGTGCTAATTTTAACAAAAATGGCATTATTAATGTCGTTGTAGCCGAAAAATATTTTTTATTTTTTTTTTGAAATTTTTTTTTTGTATGAAGATTTTCAGGAAATCGGTGCGGCGCACAGCAAAACTGAAATTTCCTGAAAATCTTCATACAAAAAAAAAAAAATCGAAAAAAAAATAAAAAATATTTTTCGGCTACAACGACATCAATAATGCCATTTTTGTTAAAATTAGCACTCTAGCTCACCAAAAGTCACGAGCCGCCACTGCTTATAACCCGTATATAGTATTTTAAGTCCTAAGTCTTTATCGAAAGTATGATTATTTTTTAATATATGATCTTCGAACTCAGATTCGCTATTGCCATTTAATGCCCTGATATGTTCTTCTATCCTTACTTTAAAGTTTATAGTTTTAAGAAATTATGTTTATTTTTTTAATTTACTATTTGATCTATTAATTTAGTAGAATAATCATAACTGCTATTTGTTTAATGAGATTTAATTCCAAAGTATAATTAGGAACAGACAAATGAATCGTGATTAATCTATTAATCATAGAGTGAAAGGCCGCGAGTTTTTGAGAGTAAGGATGATTGGATGAATTATGTAAAACAATATCGGTGTACATATCTTTACGGAAAATATTGAAATTTATTTTATTACGTATTAATTTTAATTTAACATTAATATGTTAATTTATGTCTTATACTATAATGCTCATGTAGGTTCGTGGGGTAAGATTTGTCTAGGTATTGATTTTGCTTTTGACCGCCTACTGCATGGCGGGCCGGATCGGAAGAGACCAGTTAACTTTTTACTTGACGTTGACATTACCTAGACCTCCCCAGCCAGAATCTCTCGACCCATCGCCATGCATGTATTCATACATCCGTCACTCCTGGACCAATTGATCCCCAGATTCCTACACACCCCTAATCACTTTTTCCTACCTAGAACTTCCTCTCCTTGCCTTCTCTCAGCATCTTCAAATATGACATATGCCCTGAGGGATTTTTTTCACGTTTGAAAATAACCTTTAAAAAATTTAAATATTTTACTATGCATTGCATTCTTAATATTATGATGTGATAAGACAATTGATGTTACAAAATGAGCTAAGGACCTTTAAAATATCATATTTTAAAGAGAGTCCTGAAACTCGGACAAATAAAAAGTTAATTCGTTTTGCGTGATTTACTATTTTTTCATATTTTTGTTCAATTTAATTTTTATCATGTTTAATTCGTATATATTAGAAACTTTTCTTTAGGTTCAGAAGATAACACGATAAGTGTAATTTACAGGCGGTCCCACCTCCACAGTGGCATGTTGGGACGAACAACGTCATCTAGGATTTTTGTCACACACCGCGCTTTATTTGGGGCGCACCGTGCATTTGAATTGAACTTCTGGAACGGAAGACGTAGCGAGAGATACAAGAAAAGTACCTACACGGATACCGTACTACGTTTAACGTTGCCCGGACTACGTTTACTGTGCCCCGTACGGATGGCCAATCATCAACTGTATACTTGTTTTGGTATTGTTTTTAACTGGCGCAGTAGATTGGAATTGTAGAATTTATGAGGCTGAAAGTATTTTGCCTAAGAATCGATGTCTTTATAAACCATTTTTTTCAATTTTTACCTATTACAGTTTTTTGTTGACCAATTATCTAGAGTGGCGTTAGAAATTTACCTTTTGATTGAACACCGTTAGTACATATTCTTAAAAATCAATTTAAACAAAAGAAACACACTTTTCAAGTATAGAATTATTAATAAAATATTTACCAACATTATTGTCTAAAATTTTATTTATTTATTTATGTATTTTGATTCAATATTTTTACATTTCATAGTACAATCCAGTAATATTGGCCTCACCGGGGTGGCTTACCTTGTTGTTCCTATAATTAATCCCATAATTATTAATTCCAATTTTGAAAATAAATAATTTCACACAAGAAAATTTCACATCACAAACTACCGAATTTAGAATGTTTGAGTAAGATTTTAATTTAGAGGAATATTACTGGCGTCATTTACATGGATTTTGATATGTTAAACTGATTATGAAACTTTTTTTGTCAATAATAGGCAAGAGTACCAACTGCCCGAAGCCGCTGGGAATATGGAATCCACAATTTGTGTAGATCGTGAGTAGTGAGGTTGAAAGGAGTGGGGAATCGCAGTAGATCGGGATAAGGTAGGATAAGGTTGCTAAGTAAGTATCTACCCGAATGTTCAGATCTGGTCACATAATTTCTTGGTAAACTTTTTGGATACGAATATTTTTTAGAAAAATACCCCTGAATTCACCGTAATTACTATTAAAAACAACTATTTGCTCACGGATCGATGAAAAATACTGCATTCAATATTACAATAACGTAAATTGAAAATTTTCTTTCATCATATGGGAGACAGCCATTTATAATCATTTTCATTAATTTTGGTATGTTTGTATTAACATTATAGCGTGAAAAGGGCTACAGACTTTCTTACCATTTATCTGTGCGTATTATTTCAACCTTTTTAGGGGATTTTTCAAAAAAATAATTTTATAATCAGCGATCCCGAAAGTTAACCTATTTTTTACGTAAGAGGCCCCGAGGAAAATATTTTCCCTGTCTATTTCATCTTTGGGGATGCTGATTGGAGAAAATGCTTTATTTTTTGTAAAAAAAAGGATTTAACCTGTTGTTGTCACTAAATAGTTACGACTAAATCAACCAAAATCACAAGGGCAATCCACTGTGTACATGATATTATATCTATTCATTTTTTAATTATTTTTCCCGAGTAGTAATTTGAACCTAATACCCCTAGCTAAAGAAAAAAACCATCTAACGAAACATAAATATATAAAAATAGGAACATTGTTATTTATATATAATTAATTTTGCGAATGATTAGATTTTTAGAACAGGCACTACCTACTGCCCGATTAGAAACGAACGTTGACTAAGTCACCTGTTGTGGGTTAATAGTGTATTAACAGCTATATTGCGGCTTATCCTCGACGTATAATTATGCATATTATTATATTATATCCATTATGCCCATAATCTTATGTAGATGCATTCAATGGTTTATTTCTGTTTACTTTTCTTGTATAAAAATGTATTCAATAATATAAAAAAGATTTCATCAAAAATGTTACCTTTTTATGTGAATACCGCACAAGAATCCCAACTGATCCATACTAGAGCCAGTGAGACTATAGCATCTCCAATTTGAGTATATTACAATCCATAATACCTACCTATTAATTATTATTTTTTATATATATTTTTTTTTCTTTACTATGAGGATTTCTTACCTTTTGTAATTTATTTAAATCTTTGTACCTTATCTTACCTCTATCTACTTACTTTTTACCATTTTATTTCTTATATTTAACTTAAATTTGTACTGTTATTCTTCAAGTTGTTGTACCATTTATATGTTATGTCAATTATGTTAATGGCACATATTGTGCCGTATATATGTGGAAATAAATAAATAAAATAAATAAAGATTGCCTTAGGTAGTTTCCTAGAAATAAAATAAAATAAAATAAAAATATTGTGAGGCTGAAGGTAGTGGGGAGGGGACAAAGATGAGAAGTGGAAGGTAAGGCAATACCTGGCTCTTCAGATCTGTTTACCGAACACGGTTACAATTCTGAATGATGTTCTTAAACCAGGGCGATACTGTGATTACTTTTACTCTGGAACGTGCCGCAAATATATTATATATTAAATAATCATATAAAGATCCCGTGACCTTCGGATTGCGAGTCGTGGGCTTTACGCTTGGACCACAAAGAGCTTAGATCTACCTACAAGTATTTCAAACAAAACACCATAGAAGGAAGGAACAAGAAAAATCATAAAAGACTTGGTAAATTCAAGTTATTTAAAACCCAGCTTTCCTGTAAAAAGGCAAAATAACCACCTTCAATCGTGCGATGCATATTCATGCAGCTAATAATAATAAACTTACGTCGAAAAGTTCGTTCCAAGAAACTAGATTCCGGGTCTGAAGACGCGGGGAGGCGGTAAGGGGAAAGGGGGAAGGGGAATGGGAGATGGTGTGCGAGTCCTGGATTTTTAAACGCGTATAAACTTTGCTAGCAGAGTCGATTAGCTCTAGATATGAGAGACGCCTTACCTGTGGGGGCAACTACTATTGTCTACGGTCTACGCTAACTGAATAATAAAAAACGAACATATATTTTCGTTGTTTGTTTTTGGGGTGTTATGCCGTTGTTGTGCTACCTCCTTCTTTAGCCGACGTTTCGGACAGCGTTGCGGTGTCCATCATCAGGGCAGATCCGGCAGATCCGGCAGATGGACACTGCAACGCTGTCCGAAACATCGGCTAAAGAAGGAGGTAGCACAACATGGCATAACACCCTAAAAACAAACAACGAAAATGCTTTTGGCCGTGAAAATCTAAAAACGTACCCTACGAACATACATATTATGTGCATGACGACAGACCAAAAGTACAGAATAGCCTACATTTTCGTTTTGTCCATCAAAAGAATTGCCTAAAATAGATGAATATTGTTGAAGAAGAATAGATGAAACAGAAAAAAAACATCGAATAAACGTAAAGGTCGCAAATGGAAGTAGAACTCGGAATTATTTCTTACCGAAAAAATGAATTAATCCACTCGGCCATTAATACCTGATTATTTTACGTAATGTAGTCGATTTCATACCTCAATTTTAGAATTAACAATATTATCCTGAATTAATTCCCACATTGCTGAGTACAACCTTCTGAAGTTATTGCAACGGCTGGCGAGGTCTAAGGGCAAGTCCTGACTAGACTCCCAATCCGAAGGTCACGGGTTCAAACCCGGCGTGCGCAAATAAATTTTATTTTCATTTATTTGTGTTGTTTCACAATTAATTGATTAAAAATAATATATAGTATATATGCGGCACGTTCCAGAGTGGAGATACTCTCAGTATCGACCTGGTGTAAGACCACCATTCAGAATTGAAATGTTGCTTGAAATGGCTTAAGCCGTGTTTGGTGATCAGATCTGAATAGCCAGGTACTTCCCCACCTTCGTCTTCCCTATCCCCTTCCCCTCCCCACTACCTTCACCTCACAACATACCCCAATTGGGGATGCCATAGTCTCACTGCTTCCAGGTGGGAGCAGTTGGGACTATTGTACGGTATTCATATAAAAAACAAAAATTCTGGTGTTCTACATAGTAGTTAAAATTCTGTGTTGAAAAAAAAACCACTTTTCATTCAGCCAGTAACATTATGCAAAGTAAATCTATCCTGTGGAAAGTACCTAGTGTCTAATTCGGATCTATTATTTACACGTTTTTCTATGTTTAGACTATAGGTTCATTCGTAAAATATTGGATGAAAAGGTTGTTAAAAAAACCAGAAAAAGAAAGTTATTTCCAAAACATTATTTTGTATCAGTTTGATAAACATTTAAACAGCAAAATCTTATCCAACACCTCAATAAGGTTGGTTCTATTAATTTAATATTTTGATAGCCAAAAAAAACGACACTTAAAATTATTGAATAGCCAATATTGCATCCCTTAGTTTGATGCAGATGTACCTATTTCTCCCTCTTGACGGTTCCACCGTCCGGAACGTATGCAATTTCACGGCGGCATCACTAAGATATCCTCCACCCACCTGACAAAGGTGAGCGGTGAAATTTAAACGCGTACTTTATGGGGAAGTCCATGGGGGCACTTTTATTTAGACCTCCCTCACCCCCTCTTCCGGTGTAAAGTTTAAGATGTGACGGGTGCATCGGGAAGGTAATCTGTAAATAGAATAGATTACTGAACTAAAAATAAAATATTTCAATAGAAATTAGAATAAAATCTAAAACATTGTTTTTTGGAAAAAAAAAAAATTTTTGAAGCTTATGTAAGCTTTCGTTTACCTCATTCAGTGACTAATTAAATAATGTTTTTTTTTAAAGAGAACACACTTTGTTTATAGAAACGGAGAGGCAATCGAACCACCATTGAAAAAAAACTGCATATTAGAAAGAACACAATTTATTAAAATTTAGGTCATCAGATTGATAAAAATTTGCATTGAAATCTACAATGAATATTAAAAAATACGAATTTTTTTAATCTTTTGACTTAATTTTCAAGGTTGAGACACTTTTTGGCATTTGCACGGAGAAAATGTTATTCTAAAATACTATCTTTTTATTGGTAAAAACGGACTGAAGTTCTTACGAACAAATTAACAGGGCTTCAATGTTTATTGGCGGCAACATGTAAGAATAATTTGTTGGTATACGTAATTTAGTACGTACCCTGTTAATTTGTTCGTAAGAACTTCAGTCCGTTTTAACCGTTTTTACGAATCAAAAGATCGTATTTTAGAATAACATTTTTCTCCGTGAAAATGTCAAAAAGCGTCTCAACCTTGAAAATTAAGGCAAAAGATTCTAAAAATATGTATTTTTTATATTCATTGTAGATTTCAATGCAAATTTTTATCAATATGATGACCTAAACTTTAATAAATTGTGTTCTTTCTAATTTGCAGTTTTTTTCAATGGTGTTTCGATTGCCTCTCCGTTTCTACAAACAAAGTGTGTTCTCTTTAAAAAAATCTTTCGTGTGCTTTTAGAAGTCCGTTAAATTTTAATGTTGGGTTCGGAAAGTTAATATTTTTTTTATTGCTTATGATAATGTATACATATATTTATTGGTTTATTTAGGGTTGCATTTAACTCTACTACAATGATTTTGTACAGTATGAACAAACCTATTGATTGTCGTAAAAACGAAACGAAAAACATATCAACCGATTTGTTAGATGATTTCAAAATCTAATACGGGTTGGGATGTACTATTCTAGTGCAGAGCTCAGGCTCGAAAGTAATGCGGACACGATCGGAGATGCTGTAAAACTCAGCCAAAAGGGACAGAGAAGAATACCTGATGCGACCCAAGAAGAAAATTTAGCCGGAGAATTAAATTTAATGTGAGAAATTTGCGTTTGAGTACTTGATGCAGGGAGTCTGCTGGGATTTATGAAGCGACAAGAACGTGTAAATGAAACTTTCTCTTCTTACGATTCTTCTTACACGGAGAAAAATGTTATTCTAAAATACAATCATTTTATTCGTGAAAAAACGGTTAAAAACGGGACTGAAGTTCTAACGAACAAATTAACAGTTTTTCAATGTTTATTCTTACATGATCCCGCCAATAAACATTGAAACCCTGTTAATTTGTTCGTAAGAACTTCAGCCCCGTTTTTAACCGTTTTAACGAATAAAATGATCGTATTTTACAATAACATTTTTCTCCGTGTACGAAAATTCAGAAAAACCTGGATAGTTAAGAATCTACTATCAAAATAAAGTTTTTTTAAACAAATGCTGTGAGAGAAGATTCTTGGCCTACGATAGACCACCGTGAGAGCTAATAAATAGATTAGGAAATAATATAAAACTGTCAAAATTTCACGGATATCACAGACATTTTGAGATGTATCCGTACCTTTTTCAGATTTTTCTGTTTCAGATTTTCATATTTTTCTACTCCTGACTTTTATATCCGGGTTAAATCTTCCCCACAGGAAAAACTTAACCCTCACACTTTTCCACAAATGATCATCTAGTCAATCCTATGATGCTATGTAATTGTATTTAAGAATAAAATACAAAACAATTTAAGAACAACACGTCAACCCACCAGAGACAAAATGGGAAAATAATTCACCTACTCCAGATATTTTCATATCAGAGGGTTCGGCTCGGTAGAACTCCTAACTGCACCGATAAATCCTACTGATCCCTCAATATAAATATTTAAAAAATCTTTCGTAATCCTACATGTATTTAAAATGACTGATTTTTGCACTTTTATATACAAATTCTTTGACTAATTTTTCTAAATTTTTAATGAGAGAGCTAGGTATAATGCCAGTATCCGAAATAACAAATGGTTATATTTTTATAGTCTGAGAATGCCAAATTCTTTTAATCTCATATCCCAAATCTGTATATTTTCTTATTTTTTTCAGAAACAGTGATACGGAGAATATTATAGGAATTTGGAATAGCCACTAAAACAATGATATAAGTTATTTCTTTAATTGGTATGTTTTTAATCGGAGCTATATAGTTTTATCATAATATATTTCATAAAATTCATTTTCTAAAAATGAATTTGGTTCGTGTTCATAATTTATTTATTTAATTTCAACGGTATAAACATACCATAAACTATATCATGGCAGCCAATCAAGTTAGTTTAATTACCAAACTTTGGTGAATTATTTTTAAAACCTGATTGTGCCTAAATGTATACTCGGACGGCGCTAACACAGAACATCCCCATATAATATTAGATCCTTACATATGAAATTGGCGTTTTGTATGGGTGGAACATAAAAACGATTTTTTTAAATAAAACATATTTATTTAATCAAAGTATGTACCATTGCTATCTATACACTTTTGCCATCTCACTTTACTAAAAAAAACCATTCGGACGGGAATCAATAAAATCTTTGAAGGCGGTTTGGACTGCCCCATCGGAGTTGAATTTTTTCCCTTGCAAGAAGTTATCCAAATTTCGAAAAAAATGGTAATCTGTTGGGGCAAGGTTCGGAGAGTACGGTGGATGTCTTAGACATTCCAATTGAAGCTCATCTAATTTGGTAGCCGCCTGTTGTGCAGAGTGTGGTCTAGCGTTATAATGAAGAAGCAGTAGAGCGATTAACCAGCCTCGGTTGTTTAGCAGGTAGCTTTTCCATCATGGTTTGCAGTTGCTGACAATAGACATCTGCCGTAATCGTCTGACCAGATTTAAGAAAGCTGTAGTGAACGACACCAGCACTAGTCCACCAAACGCTCACAAGTAACTTTTTTGGAGTCAATTTTCGCTTGGGACAAGGTTTGGCTGGTTCGGCAGGGTTCAGCCATTGCGATGAGCACTTCCGATTATCCACTTTATTATTGATTATTTGGATCCACTTTTCATCACAGCAACATTCGATTTAAAATCCCTTCATTATTGTGCCGGTTGAGTAATGCAACGCAGCAGTCAACGTGCGTTTATTGTTTTGCTTCACTCGTGAGGTACCCACCTTTCAAGCCTTTTCATCTTCCCAATTTGCTTCAAGTGGATTAAAACAGTTTAATCACTAACACCGCAGCCTGCAGCTAACTCGGACTTGGTATGCGATAGATCCGCTTCCACAATAGCCTTCAATTCTTCATTATCAACTTTGGTCTCCGGCCGTCCACGGGACTTGTTCCGCAGGTCGAAGTTTCCAGAATGAAAACGCTGGAACCAAAAACGCACTGTGTTTTCATTTGCGGCACCGTCGCCATACACATCATTAATCTTTCGAGCCGTTTCTGTAGCACTGGTGCCACGGTGGAATTCTTACTCGTAAATAACAAATACATGAGTAAATAGCTGTATACATTTGAATTTGGAATTCCTAACCAAAGAGAAGATATTTGAGATCAAAGTTGCCAGTACGGCAAACGCCAATTTCATATGTAAGGACTAATATGTTCTATAGTTTCCGGAAAAGCCATACATTTTATACATAAATCATTAATTTGATTTGAATCTTTGATTATATGCTTCCTATATTTTTTTGCATTAATGACTCTATCTTGAATAGCAAGCATAAATCCTTCTATTTCTGCGCTCAACTCTCCAATACTCAACCATTTGTTTGACGAAAGTTTGTCGACAAACGTTTGGTTGAGATAATTGAAGTGTTTTGCGTGGATATTATTATTTGACCAGGAATCTAATAATTCCTAGTTGGTATGTATACAAATGTTGGCATTCTCGTCGTATAAATTTAAAAGTGTAATGTTTCTATCTGCCTTGCAAATTATTTTGTACATTTCTGAGCTATTAGCTTTCCTATGGAAAAAATTCTTAACATTTCTACCTGATTGTGTTTCAAAGAAAAACCTCTACCTCCTAATTTTCTAGGTAAATTAATTCGTTCTATAGCTGAATTTGGATGATGGACGAATTTTTCCTTTCTCCACATGGATCGTTCTATATTTATCTAAACCATAAATCAGTGGTCAGTGATGCTCTGCTCTGATGATGGACACTGTAACGTTGTCCGAAACGTTGGCTAAAGAAGGAGATAGCGTAACATGGCAAAACACCCCAAAAATAAATAACAAAAATACTTTTGGCCGTGAAAATCTTAAATCATATCCAAGTAAAAAAATTGTAAAAAAAATAAATTTTAATATTAAAAAAATCATTTACTTCAGTCAGGATAATAACACGATTAAACATAACAAAATAAATAAACAATTATAGACAAAAAGAACAGTAGACAAAATATTAAAGAGAGAAGTGATTATGAACCTGAAAATATTAAAAAAAAAATTATATAAAATAAAATATAAAAATAATTTATGAATATATAAAAAAAGGTTAATAGTAAGTTAAAAATTATAAATAATCAAATATTTTTTTTTAAATAGTCATTTCTTAAATCTTTATATACAAAAATCTCGCGTCACAATGTTCGTCCGAGGTAAACTCCGAAACTACTAAACCGATTTTAGTGAAATTTGGCTTACTGTGTGTAATTTGGTCCAACTTAAAAGATAGGATAGTTTTTATCTCGATTATTGGCCTCAAATAATTTACATGGCAGAACAACGTTTGCCGGGTCGGCTAGTTTATTATAATTTATTTTTGTTGTTTCAACAAACTGATTATATATGGTTAATTTCAAAATATTATTTTAATATATAAAATGTGATGTATATATTCTAAAATTATTTTTATATTTAATTTTATATAACCTGTCTCTTTAATATTTTGTCTATTGTTCTTTTTGTCTATATCTGTTTGTTATTTTTATTCATGTTATTATCCTGACGAAGAAACCATCGGTTTGAAACATGTAGATATTATAACATGTGATTATAGTGGTTTACACAAAGTAATTTGTTTCATTTAATTAAATTGATGCCACAAAGTAATTTTGCAAAGATTGAAGAAAAATTCATTACATTTAAATTATAAACTGAAAATACGTTTCACCTTGGAACACAAATTTAATAACACAACCCGCATTTTATTCCGGTGTTTATATTGTGTATTTATCATGGCAACTTCTCCGAGATCTGAATTTTCATCGCGAATTTTACGAGACAGGTTGGCGGGAAGATTCGTAAAAATAACGCTTTTGTTAGGTCGGTCGGTACCGTTAATATAATGACCTATTTGAAGGATGATTTTATAACCTGACTTTTTACGAGTGCCCGTCTCGATAAAGCGGGCTCGGAATGACCGTGCCCGTGCCTCGTGCACCGTGCTTCGTTCCCGTGCATGTACATTTCATATGGCCGAGGCGTAAACGTAAAACCAACGGACCCGCACAGAACCCTCGAGGAATGGCTCTTTATTTGCATACTGCATGCACAATTTCCAAATTACATCTAGAAGAAGTTTCTTTTAGGTTAAAAATGGTGTATTTCTTCGAACTTATGTGATATTCAAGTATGTTTAAATGATATATTTTTATTGTTACTCTGTGTGCATGTCATTTCATACCTGTAATGGACTGCTGAGTAGAAAACACTGAACAAAAGAAGTGCTCAAATACAATATATACGAAAGTATGACCTTCATTTTTATAAAAGACTAGCGCAGACCGATGAAAAATCACGAGAACTTTTTTTTATTTTTTTATGTATCTATATTCTTTCCAAGACTCCCAACTGCTCCCGTCTGGAGCCAGTGAGACTATGGTATCCCCGATTCGGGTCTGTTGTGAGGCTGAAGGTCAGTGGGGAGGGGAAGGAGGTGGAGAGGAGGAAGGTGGGGAAGTACCTGGCTATTTTACAGTTTTACTTGTTACCCCAACTAATTTGGATGTTGACTTATGAAACGTCGCGTTCTGTGAGCCTGTTGCTAGCTTTAGACGAGACAGCGGCGAGATCTATGATCTATGATCCATGAACGTGACGAGGCACTGAACGGATTTTTCGTGAAGGGACAGGAGGGTTCCTGAAACCTGGAAGCTCCGGCTGACATCGTGTGCCGTTAGTTCCTTTTACTGGTTTTAATTTGATTTTATAATATGTAGTTAAATTTACGGTCAAGTTTTTAGACTGGCCTGGCGCCCGACAATTTACAAGATTAAGGTTAGTACCCGTGTTAGATAATATGGTCATGCATCACTGATTATTATTTTAGAATGATTTGCTAATTTCATTATTACAAGTGATTCCTAAGGAACCTTGGACCACGTCCTGAGTTATAATGCTTTAGAATTAAATATTAGAGTCTCATGTTTTGCAAAACTTTATTTACCATGTTACTGATTACCTACAATAAATGTTAAAGTTGAACATTTGGTTTCATTTTATTAACCCGTGATTCACTGGAGAATGTAGTAGTCACTAGGATTATAACATAAATATATTATGATAATGTTTTAAGCTACAAGATCTAGTCACTAAACACGGCTAAAGCCATTTTTGGCAACGTTTCAATTCTGAATGGTGGTCTTACACCAGGGCGATAATGAGAGTATTTTCCACTCTGGAACGTGCCGCAAATATTCCTTTTATTTTTTATTATATTAATTTTTGAAAGACAAATTAAACAAATAAAATTTATCTGCGCACGCCAGGTTTTGAACCCGCGACCTCCGGATCTCAAGTCAATCATCTCTGCCCCTGGACCACGGCATAACAATCGTAGGATTTGTGAAACTGGAAGTATTTATGCTCATCGCCTTTCAAAACAAGAATTTGAATACAGAATAATGAAAAATTAAAAAAAATTATATCTTTTATGCTGGTCAAAATTTATTTCAAAGACTTTAGAATCTGCGTTTTAGGCGATCCGCTCACTGAGGCAACTGTCTTTGTATGACAATGTGATGGCCCTCACACTACACAATCACACAAAACCCCGTTGTCAATGGTAACGCAAGCGGTGACTCGCGACTCGCACTGCTGGTTGCCAGCTGTCAGCTGATTGTTCTTCGTCTATGGTTAAACAAGCTTTTTGACCAATCAAGACATAGAAACCAGCTGGTTTTAGTTTGTTTTCAGTTGCCTCGTCAGCGGAGTGCCTAACGGGGACCTTCCAACTGTAAAAAAACAAAATAGCGCTGAATGGCCATACAACTTTGCCAAACGTGAATTTCTGCGAAACAACTGGGCCTTGGACGGATTTTTTCACGGAATTTAAACAATTCATCAAATTTCAAAGGTATTTTCATATTTACTTCAATTGTGTGAATTCGAAAATATATATATTTTTTTAATTAAATTTCTCCGTTTAAAACACACTTATACCTTTTTTTAAAATATCAACGTATTAGTTCTGATAATTTTAGTTTATTGTTGTTATCATTTTATTTTCTTCAATTTTGTCCAATTGCACAATGATGTAAGAAATTATTTTTATTAACCTATTGTTTATTACTATTATTTTTTTGATGAATTGTTCAAATTGTGCGCCACAACCCCGTCCTAAATGACACTAAATGGCCATTTGATGACTTTGTCATACGTGAATTTCTACAAAACGACTGGGCCTTAGATATTGAAAAATAACTTAAATTTGATGAATTGCTCAAATTCACTGAAACAACCCGTACTTTTGGTGTTACATCGAAGTGTATTAATACGGTAATACCCGTACGGTTCAAATTAAGGGACCCAACTCCGAGTAAATCTCCAACGCCACACTGTGTGGAAACCGTTATGACCCGTCCGTGAACGTGCTTTTTTCCACGGAGCTGCTGCCGTAATATGCACACTTATCACTCGCTAACATGCTATTTGTAAACGGAAGTGGCGCCATCTATAATACTATATTTAAGGAAAAAAGTATGAAGAAAAAGAAACATTTTTCGCTTTCATTCAATAATAAAAAGATTTATGTTGGGGTAAGGAGTGTTCCTCTCATTATTCACGGTCTTAATGTAAGAATCTCTACTATTAAGTATTTTGTAGTTTAATATTAATAGTAGTTAGTTTTGCAAAAGGGTGATGCCTTATGAATAGTCACCAACACTTAAACTGGGCGAAGCAGAGCGGGTTTTTAACTGCTAGTATTTAATTATTAAGATATCTATGTATATTACATTTTTCGCAAATAGCATTAATTACACTTTTTCTTACTTTTCAGAACTCTGTAACATACCTAATTGCAAGAAATAAAAGGATTTTTGTTTTATTATTATTATTATTTAATTATTAATTTACCATGTATTGAACATTATAATCGTCCAGAGCTTTATAGCTATTCGAACTCCAATATTTAAATAAAATACGGGTTTGACGGTTGATTACGTGTTTACTGTCTTGTACAGTAGGTACGTAAATAAATTAGTTTTTCACTCGATACTAAATCTGCAAACTGATTAAGGAAGCGATAAAACCTAGTGCATCTGCCGGAGCTTTACAAAAACAAGTTTATTTCGGAGAAAAGAGAGTGTGTCAACTAAACGGAAATGTCTTTCTTTAAACCAGATTTTCAATCAACGATAAGAAGCGTTGTGTACTGGGTTCTGGCCCCCTAGCACACTCGATCGATAAGGATTGTATTGGCAACATTCGGTAACTTCTCATCGTTCCCTAACACAAGTGCGTATCGCTAACGTTCAAACAACAGTTGATATCGGTTACGTTTTTAGATTTTCACGGCCAAAAGCATTTTCGTTGTTTGTTTTTGTGGTGTTATGCCGTGTTGCGCTACATCCTTCTTTAGCCCACGTTTCGGACAGCGTTGCAGTGTCCATCATCAGGGCAGATCCGGCAGATCCGACGATGTTTGAACACACATCGTAACGCTGTCTGAAACGTCGGCTAAAGAAGAAGGTAGCGCAACACGGCATAACACCCCAAAACAAACAACGAAAAAAAAACAGTTGATATCGAATATATTAAAGACACTCAGTCATTGCGAATTGTCACGTATTCGTTGGCGATCTGCAGTCATGCTAGGGAACGATGAGAAGTTACCGAAAGTTATCCTGTCAAACCTTATCTATCGAGTTTGCTAGGGGCCCTGGAGGGGAAGTTTACAATTTTCCCCGATTTGTCGAAGGATATCTCAAAGATCACTTTTACCGGGAACAAACCTGTGAGTTTAGTGTTTAGCAGAGTGATAGATACTCTCAGTATAGCCTCAGTGAAATACCATAATTCAGAATCAGAACATTGTCTATATTAAATCACGTGTTAACCTTTCAAGAGTATTTATTTATAGGAACAAATTGCATATAAAACTAATGTTTGGATTTGAGGCCAAAATATCCGACCAAACTGAATAATTAAAAAAAATAACAAAAAGGTGTAGAAAATATTCGATACGAATATGAGCTATTTTATTTTTTTGTAATTTAAATTACAAAACATAACAGGTCTTTAAAGATTTATACTTTTCATGATTTTGGAGAAACTTAGCCAATTTTTTTAATGTGATAAATACGTAATTCTCCATACTTCTATGTCATGTTATTACGTATGGTGAAATAAATAAAATAAGCGGTTTTTTGGGTCGAAGTTTTAATTTATGTGGACAAATTATAGTTCCAACTTAAATCAGACGTTTTGTAATTTTAATTTAGGCCTATCAAAATGCCTTTTTCAACCCCTGCATGGATAGCAAAATTATTTAAAAAATTTATTTATCATTAATTTACAAATAATTACTAAAGTTGCCTAAAAACTTCGGAAATTTGAAATTGAAAATTAGAATTGTTTAAAGTCCTGTATTTTTTAATAATAGAAAACACAAATAAATTAAATAGTTTACCACCGGAGACCCGACAGCCATCCGGCGACATTTCATCCCCTGACAGTTCATCTGCCGACAGTTTATCACCTGGACAATTCATACAGCGGACAGTTCATCTGTCGGACAGTTGATACCTCGGACAATTCATCCCCTCAAATATTATTTTAGGGGATGAACTGTCCGAGGGATGAATTGACAGAGGTATCAAGTGTCCGACGGATGAAATGTCCACCGGATAAACTGTCCGGGGGATGGATTGTCGACGGATGAACTGTCGGCGGATCATGGAACCGATTGTGCCATGTCTTCTTCGGGCGTCCCCGACTTGACTTCTCCCGCCATTCACATTGACCCTTTCTTCGTTCAAACGCTCTAAAAACGCCCTTTCTTAATCTTACTCATTAATTTATAAATTTATTACTCATTATTTTGCAAAATGTCCTGCATTGGTTCAATAATAACTAAATGGTTGATTGACTTGGGTAGGGAGGAGTCTGAAAAACTATTATATAATGTGACTTAAAATGATACATGGTTACCCATGAACGGCACATTTAGTAAAAACTTAGTATATAGGTATTAATTAAAAAAATATATAATAATTTTAATTTAATTTAAATTGCATTTGGCACTTAACACACTTTAGTTTCTTTAGAGGCAATCTGCCTAGCTAGGAACTAATATCGACCTAAAACAACGTAATAACACTTGTATTCATTTTAAATATATTCTCTTATTATGTAATATTATTTCTGTTATTTTGGCTTTAAATGTATCAAATGTAAATAAATAAATAAATTGCGGATCTCCATATTTCTCACACGATCATAAATCGTTTTACCACTTATAATAATGGTAGCTCCATAAAATATATTCTTTTGAATAAGCGCTTTCAACTGAAAGTAAACACAAACGTTCTATTTAAGAAAAATATTCATAAATCTGGTAATATTAAAATCGTTCCATATTACAAAGAAGCTTTTTAAATCAGATATCTGAAAAGGTCCAGTTTTAAATGTTTTTTTCTCTTTGGGGATGTCGTTATTAGTATTAAATTGCAAACAAGATCCGGTCAGCTAGTTGTTCTTATCATCGTCCAAAGCCAATACTAATAAGCTGCAATTTCCGGTTCCGG
Organism: Limnephilus auricula; assembly: GCA_951813805.1. Classification (NCBI taxonomy): domain Eukaryota; kingdom Metazoa; phylum Arthropoda; class Insecta; order Trichoptera; family Limnephilidae; genus Limnephilus; species Limnephilus auricula. Next base: position 19,297,341 of record OX638403.1, read on the forward strand.
GCAGAGGAAATGCAAAACTTCATCTCGCAAATGGCGCGCAAATTTGAACTGGAAATATTATTGCAATAAAGCGGTTATATTTGTAATATTTCCCTGCATTGAAAGTTTCTGACAGCCGCGAGCTAGATAAATAAACTACGGAGGGTATCGCCAGGTTAACAGTATCTAAAAGTCACTCACTTTTGAAGAATCTTTACCTTTTAAGAAGATTTAAGAATCGAAAAAAAATGTATTTATAAAATATCGACGGTCCCAAAGAACAATTTCGGGTATAGTTAATATTAAAATCGTTTTGTTGGCTTATTTTGTTGATATAAAAGTCTGTATTTTCGGATTTTTTAATGAAAAGCAAAAATATCAGAACAACACTATATTTCTTGAATTCATAAACAGTAAAAATGCAGGAATCTTTAAAAAGCAAATTAATAATTGTTCTTCGGGATCGTCGATATGTACAATTGTTCAGGGCGTTGTATGTGGAACGTACATGACTTACTGTGACCAGTGATTCCTGAAATTATTTGGAGTAAAAAATGAAAATGAAATTTTGGTCTCTGGTGATTTTTTAGATGTCGTTTTTTTTTCAATAACTTTTTCTTTAAAATAAAAAAATAAATTATTTCATATGTCGTCACTGGTCACTTAGCCGAGTAACCAAACAACCACTCGCCCTCTAACTTCCTACTGATTTTTTACGTTTTTGTTAAAAAAAAAAACCAAAAATGTCACCGGAGACCAAAATTTATTTCCATTTTTTACTCCAAATAATGACTGGTTAAAGTAAGTCAAGCACGTTCCTAAACAATCTGTGCATTTTAATAGTTAGGCGCTCCGCTGACGAGGCAACTGAAAACAAACTAAAACCAGCTGGTTTCTATGTCTTGATTGGTCAAAAAGCTTGTTTAACCATAGACGAAGAACAATCAGCTGACAGCTGGCAACTAGCAACGGCCGGCAACGGCAATCAGCAGTGCAAGTCGCGAGCCACCGCTTGCGTTACCATTGACAACGGGGTTTTGTGTGACTGTGAAGTGTGCGGCCCATCACATTGTCATACAAAAACAGTTTTCAGTTGCCTCAGTGAGCGGATCGCCTTATTTCGTTAAAATTAAAATATATCGTTACCAAGCAACCAGAATATGCGAAGAATCGATCGGAAAATCTGATCGGAACTAACAATAATATAATAATAGTGAAACATAAACATGGTTAATTTTTGAGATATTAGATAATAGTAAAAAAAATGTCAACCTTTGTCAGATCATGCGAAACGACAAACACAAGATTACCCACCTTAATTTTTGATAGATTTGTCAATTTTTGACTGTCAGAAATTTTTATTATTATTAACTTTAAATAATTTTGTTACCCACTTTTTATATTGTTTGAAATGGTTTACATATTAAACTTATCATTGAACGTTAATAATTTGAATCATTATATTACGTTACGCAGGAATATTTCACAAACATGATTGTCACAGTGGGTATGTTTGATTTTTGGTATGGTATTTACGACAATAAAGGTTGTTTTTAGGTCATAAATATATTTTCAAATTTAAATAAAAGTTTAGGTACCTTTTGGTAGGATTATTTTTGAACTGATAAATATTTCCAAATTTTGTTGTGTTTTTTGCTACCAATTAACGGTATATCATTAAATATATAATTATAATACAGCAATTTTGTTTAAAATGCCATGAATTTCGAACAAAGTTATGACATCTTCTTTTAAATTAATGATTTATGGCTATTCTTGCTAAATGGGAAAAATTTAAGCTTTTATTGTGATAACTCTTACGCCCTTGAGGTGATTTCTCACAAAAACGGCGCTATACAAAATATCCAATTATTATTATTATTAACTGTTGTGTGATTTTGTTTCAAGTATAAGATCAGAAGGGGACATTTGTAAATTAGTTTAGAAAAGTAAGTTTAAAAAATATGTAAATTAAGGTCCTTTAAATTTATGTACTTACTTCACTACAAAGTTATAAATAAATTTACAGATAGCCATGCTAGTATACAAACTGGATTGCTGTGCATTCAGAAAAGTGTCCTCATTCTCTTCTGCATATAATTACTGAATTTTTATAAAAAAAAAAATCTAAAAACTGCATAAAAAACTACAATTATGCTGCGCTCGCGGTAAGATACCCGGAGTTGAAACGGAGAAATTTTTGATTGCATACATTCATCCAATATAGGATTATGATCAGCAGCATTACGTATACTGTATATTAGTGTGCAGGTAGAAACGAAATGCGGTGGTTGATATTAAAAGGATATTAAAGCGATTCCACGTACAAAATGTACCGCGTCAAAGGAGCCGTTGAACGCACTTTATGTCCACGCAATTTGCAAGTTGGCGACTCGGGGGAATAAACGTGTGACTCGTTTATTACGAATTCAAGCACACGCAAAGGTTCACATATAAGAGGGTATTAAAATATCATATGTAAAAACCTACAATAAAACCAATATATATTAATTATAGCCCTCACGGGACGCCTGGCAGATGTGAATAATCGAAAACATTTTTATTAAAGGAAGTGAAAATTAAAATGTGTTTATATATTCAATAATAAAATTATAATTATTAGTAATAATATTTGGCTGATTTATATAGCGCCCTTTTCGTGAAAAATCACCTCAAGGACGATATTATTAAACTATACACAAAGCAATGTATTACAAAATATTAATTCATTCTCATTTAGAACGAATCCATTGCCAATTTTAGTGAGAATAGAAGCAATTAGCACTGAGTTTTAGCGGTCACGAGGTTGGCCGAATGAAGCGTCGTCCCGTCTTACCACGCTAGTCGGTTTTACACCCCCCCCCCTTGGCTCATCTAAACATGTTTCTCATAAAAAAATTAACAATATTTGAGGAGCAAAATACATATTGAATTAACTCCATTTTAACTCTAAATAACAACAAGTTTATTCATAAATTCCACTTTTCAATGGAATGATAATATTAGATAGTTCAATGTAAGAAAATTTCCGAAATTTTCTCAAATATCTTCCTACATTTTTATTAATAAAACTTCTTACGCTCATCCCTCTCTTTTGTTTGTGATACTTGGTTCTTTTGATAATCAAATCAACACGTATAAATAAATTACGAAATTTAAACCTTTATAATTTCTTGAAATTTATTAATTTATTTTACACAATGCTTTTTTCGAGCAGCACTATTACACTAATCGTAGATTTAGATAATAACCGTATTGGGTCGTATACACTACGACACTAGACATTCTCACTAGAAACGTAGACACTAGTGTGTGAGCCGTTTACACACCTACCGTATCCGAGTGTCTTGATCAGCGTCCGCAGTATCGCTATAAGCGGTATCCTGGGTAAACAAGTTTTCAACAAAACTTGAAGATCAGTAAACAGTAAGTTGTGGAATTCATAAAAATGAAGTAAAACTAACACAACCTACAGTCAATGAAGATGTGGAGATCAACAAACACGAAGATGAGGAATCAAGATTTATCACCAATACAACTACCTGCAGCCCGCGTCAGAACAGAAATCTCTAGTGAGGTGGATTGTGAATAAACTAATTTGCTTTGTATTTTTAAATAGCAATTATTTTTTATCCTTTCGTTCTTTAAAAGACAAAAAAATATTGTGCAAAAATTGAGACCTTGATTTTGTTTCTCCTGAGCATGAGTAGAAACTCTACCCTACTGTGACGAGTAATATATAATCCGTATAATGTACTGTACAAGTGCGGGAAATGGTTTGAACGGAGCATATTGCTTCTCATTTTTGGATTTATCTACACTACTTCACATGAATTATTTAACTGCATAAAATTTATTGAAAAACTCATATCGCGTTGTGAAGTATTTTGCGATGGGGTTTATTTGGTAATATTCATAAAACTTTTCTGAATTATTCATTACTTTTGATGTTATTCACAGATCTGTGAGAATTATCGTAAAATAAAATATGGAATTTGTTTTTAATGTTACAACAGGTACGTGAATAATAATAATTGGATTGTATAGCATCGTTCTATGTCAAAAATCACCTCATGTGCGGTGAACAAATATAACTTCCTATTTAGTCTGTAAATATTTACAAACAGATATAGAAATCATACTTACCAGGCAGGAGTGGCAGGTCACATCAGATAAATACAATTTTATTAGAAAGATGAAGCTTGGACAAGATACGATTTTGTACGCAGATGGCATAAAATATTATAATTAAATGAAACAAATTACCTTGTGTAAACCATTATAATCACATGTTATAATATCTACATGTTTAAAAACCGATGGTCTCTTCGTCAGGATAATAATTTGAATGAAAATAACAAAAGAAACAAACATTTGTTTCATGTTATTAAAATGATGCCACAAGGTAATTTTGCAAAGATTGAAGAAATGAAATATTATAATTTATTTAATTTTTATAAACTGCCCTTAAATTATTTTCAAAATTCATAAAAATTGTAATATATTTCTTTGTACAGATATAAATGAAAGAAATAAATATAAACCAGAAAAAACGATAAAAAACAGGCGTGGAATGTGTTGTCATAATATTTTAGAAGTTTTTATATTTTTTATATATTATTTAATTATATTATTATATAATTTATAAAAACAGTTCATTTTTAAACAAGTTCTGCTATGTATCAAAAACGAACTGTTTTTATAAATTGAATAATAATATTATTAACTATAAAAAAAAAAAAAATGAAAATGGAGTTCTACAAATTAAACTCGATAACAATAAATAAATTGTAGAAATTATTAGTTATTTCCAGTAGGTACCAATATTTTTCTTTTGTGAGATTTACTTTTCCATTTCCATACAATAAGAGGAAGAACGAAAGGACATCGAATGAATGTAATAGAAATGAAATTCCTTGGTCAAATAGGTGAAAAATCCATGTACGACCTTTTAATGAGTCTTGAATAACTAAAATAATAATGCAAGGCTGATGGAATCGTAATGAACTATATAAATCGTTTGGACGGATTGGACGTAATTCGTAAATGGAACAAAGATCCTTCAGGAATATCTAATACTGTGCTAAAACCACTTGTGATCGTATGAGAAATGTAGAGATTCGAAAATAATGCGCAGCGTAATGGTGAGATTAAGAAAGACACGAATAACAAATTAAAGAAGAAAAGAGTGTAAAGAAAGGATAATAAGGAGAATATTAGTCGCGAGTGTAGAGATAAGCAATAATTATTAGCCTGAAACACTCATCCATATTTAAAAAAACCTCCCGAGAAAAGATTCATGCCGCCGATGGAACTCGAAACCGGGCCCCTCTGATTGCCGGTCAGGAGCTCTATCCACTAAGCTACGGCGGTTCATCTCTTACCCACCAAATGATTCAGTGTATACTAGTGTTTCATTCAACAATTATCGCTTATTACATTTTGCGAGTGTGAATGGTAGAAGAAGTCAGAGACTGTCGAGGAAAACAAGGCACGATTAAGAGAACCAAATACTTCAGTCGAGCCATGTCAGAAGTCAGAATGATAGAAGAGTATGTATGAGACGATTTATGAATGTGAATAATGCAAGGAGTGTGTGTCAAGACCAAGTTGTTTGGCGGTCTGTCCTCTTTGCTTACCCCTTCAGGGGAAACGGCGTGATGGAAAAAAATTGTGAAAATTATTTTACAGTACCAATATATAAGTAAATTGGGTTTACATAATTTTTGTCTCAAAAGAAGTTGAAAAAAAAACTTAACAGCATTATGTAAAACCGTGAACAAGGGAAAACAACAAAATTAGTTTTCAGGATATTTACTTACCCAACAAACACAAGTCCTATTATGAATATTGCGCTGTACTAAATGTTTTGATCCACTCGCCGAGAAAAATATCACGTTCGGAACATTAAAAATACACAATTGAAGGATCGAAACGGTAGTTATGAAATGCAATGAAAACAATTCCATTTTATGAAAGAGTATATCTAAAAAGAGAATAAATGCTTCAGGATTTCATTATTTACACCAAACTTAAGTTAGATATGAACAATAGAGTTTTAAAAAATATGTTTCTACTTGACACGCTAATACTTAATTGGTGGAGTGGCTATTGTAGATACTGCCGATTATGTCTGTAGGTACAAAAAACAATTATCGATTTTTATTTTTCTTTTTTTATTGATTATTTTATAAATCTAGTACAATTGGAACTCCTGTATTGAGAGCAGTTAATAACATATCGTCGTTGCATATTTAATATGAACAATGTAACGATTTTGACGAAAATTAGTTAAATACACAGTTATTTTTCTTTTTTTTCTCCATCTTCTACAATATGAGCCATGAAAAATATCGAATTTTAAAAATAGTAAAGTAGATAAAAAAATAAAAAAGTCATATCCTCTGCATAGCACTACACAATTCAGTTGCCTTTATATGTTCATAATATTAATATCATTTTGTGATGCCTAGCTGTCAAATTTGAATAAATTTAAATTAAATATTTTGACATTATCATGGTATTTAAAATTATGACGAAAACTCTATGTAGAATATGAACCATGTGAGAAAAACTATGCTTAGAATATGAAGCGTGAGAGAAAAACGCGTTAATATTCAATTTTCTGACATAAGTTTGCCATAAATAATTCTCATAGTAAACGAAATATATTTTTTCTACTTTGTCTTAATAATAGAATTGTTATTTTCCGTTTCGTTATTTTTTAAAAAATTTTATCGATTTTCTCAGAATGTACTCAGTCTCACGTTGTTCATATTCTATATGCAACGACGAAAAGCAGTTTCTAATAAAAATACGTTCCGTTTTAAAATAAACGACAATCAACAATGTACCATAGGAAATGTATACTTACAAAATGATTTATATAAAATCTTTGAAGTTAGATCTGTCATGGCTGACAATCCAAGACTGAAGCGATGTCTGCCTCTCACCATACGATGTTTCATACAAGTACATCACAAAATCTGCACTTGCAAAGTCTGCACGTGCTGCGTCGCCTGAATCTCAGCTTACGCTGACCCTTCCGCCGTTCTTCCATGGAGCTACTTTCAAACGATGTCTATTCCTTCCATACTATTATTAGTGTTTGTTAACGCCGCTACGCGCTGCACTAGCAAAATAGTATGACAGGTGGCGGGTGGGTCGATTGGGTCGCTTGTAAGTAGCTGCGTGAACGAAGGGCGTTACAGTCTTAATTTTATAATATTTAAAATAAGTTGTGTTCTAATGGCCAGTGAAAATGCATTTTATAGATTTGTTGAAAAGTATCTAAAATTTATTTCCAATAGATGTTTTTGGAAATTGTTAAAAGCAGATCTGCGTTTGAAGAGGAATGCTAGTATTTTTTTATTTTTTAATTTTTTATTTTTTTATTTTTTATTAAAGGTTAGTCAACAGTGATTCATATCAAATCTCTCACAAAAACAATTACAATAAGCATGGTTGATATTATCACTAATTAAAGACAAACACAGCATTGGTAATGTAACTTATCTTTACGAATATTTAGACATCATTTTGGTGAATAGGTACATTACTTATATTCGGCAAGTTACTATCCCATTACATACATATAAACAATATAATAATATCTTTTTATATCAACACGGAGCTTTAAATCTCGTTAACAGATGTTTTAAAAGTGGCCAATGATGATATTGTCAAATTAATGGAATGGTTTTTATATGTCTCGTTAAAATGACGGCACATTCTCGGCAAGGCAGTGTCATACCCCAGCTTGGTTCGATATTTTTTTATATTTAGGGGAATAAAATGTACATGTCGTGAACCGATTCTAGGAATATTAAACCTAATTTGATGAAGTAGAAAAGGGCAGTTTATTAAACCATTAACAATTTTGAAAATAAAAGTTAAATCCATATTTTGTCTTCTCTGTTCAAGGGTGCGTATATTGTAGAAATTAAGTCTATCGGTGTAATGGGGAAGCGTTCGCGCTCGCTTATCTGAATACGCTAGGTGGTACATAAAATGTTTTTGAACCCGCTCTATTCGCTGAATGTGAACTTTGTGAGTTGGACTCCATATAACACTTGCGTATTCCAACACGCTGCGAGTGAATGAGTTATACAGCGCTATTTTGGATTTGGGATTTTGAAAATATTTACTATTTCGTTTGATGAATCCTAGCATTTTAAAAGATCTAGAAATAATGTTGTCAATGTGGGAAGTAAAAGTTAGTTTTTTATCAAATAATACGCCTATTTCAATTTGGGAGGCGGGAATGGGTACCGCCGTCCCGGGAACCATTTATTGGATAACCAACACCTCTGCCATAGGTCACCCCAATTGGTTCGCTACGTTTGGTGACTTAGCAGGGGTGCCCGGGTTCATGGGGTTCATTGTCTAGGTCTTGGCGGCGGATGATCTAGACACACTGAACCCCAGATTCCTACCCAACCCCCATACCTTTTTCATTCCCAGAACTTCATCTCCTTCCTTTCCTTAAAAATACCCTCCACACAGCATCCCCAAAGATGACATAGGCCCTGAGGGAAATTATTTTCCTCAGGGCCTCCTGTGTGGACTTATTGTAAAAAAAAAAAAAGGTCACGAATGGTTGAGACTTCCTGTAGTTTAGTACCCGCGATAAGGTATTGAGTTGCGATAGAGTTACGTTTACGTGAAAAAGTTATGTGGACACATTTTGAAGAATTCAGAAACATTCTATTATCGATACACCACTTTGAAACTCTATTAATATCATTTTGCAGAAGTATTGAATCTAGTAAAGTGTTGATAATTTTAAAAATTTTACAATCATCAGCAAACAGTAAAATTTCAGAGTCCAAAATAACATCGCACAAGTCATTTATAAAAACAAGGAACAAGATCGGGCCCAAATGGGACCCTTGAGGCACTCCAGATGGCACATCTAATCCTCTCGACTCATAGCCATCAAACACTACCCTTTGTACACGGTCAGTCAGATAAGAATAAAACCACTTTAGCAATGTACCATGAACACCCATATTTTTTAATTTTTTAATTAATAATCTATGATTTACCTTATCGAAGGCCTTGCTAAAATCAGTGTAAATTGTATCTATCTGTTGACCGTTATCGACAGCTTCGGTTAACGCAGTTACATAGCAAAGTAAATTTGAGGATGTTGATTTCTGGGGTAGAAAACCATGCTGTTTTGGAGTTATAAGGTTTTTGAGATGATAATTCAGATCAGGACAAATTAGTTTTTCGAAAATTTTTGCGAATGAACAGAGAATGGAAATGGGTCTGTAGTTTGTGACTTCGTGAAGGTCGCCACTTTTAGGTATTGGTACAATATTGGCCTGTTTCCATCTTGTTGGGAATATGGATGAAGACAACGATTTCCTGTAGATGATAGTCAGAGGGAGTGCGAGATTGTATAGTGCGAGATAGTATGTTTTTTGCATAAAGATGCCTAATGTCCAAAACACAGATTCTTCTAAAGATTTCATCTTAGATACCTTAATTACGTAAGCAAAAAATAGGGGGGGCGTCCAGTAAAATCTCACCAAATCTCATTATACCGAATGAGGGGGGGGGGGGGGGGGGCATAAAAATCTCACGTAAACTTTAAAAGAGTATATATTATTATAGAGATAATAAAAAATAAAAAAAATTGTTTCACTTCTTCTGAAGTGTCCCATTTTGCGTTATTTCGAAATAAACATTTATTTCGAGAGTAAGAAAAAAATATCACGTGAGGGGGGGGGGGGGGGGGGTCCCATTAAATCTCACTTAATCTCACCAAGGAGGGGGGGGGGGGAAGGGTTCTGAATATTTTTTTAACTGCTCACGTAATTAATGTATGTCCCTATTTCAGTACAGAAATTCTGGGACGAACTACCATATGTATTTTTCTTTGCCCAGAATACTAATGGAAGGAAATAATTATACCTTATTACATTTTAATTTGAGAGGCGGGAATGAGTACCGCCGCCCCGGGATCCATTTATTGGATAACCAACACCTTTGCTATATACGTTTGGTGACTTAGCAGGGGTGCCCGGATTTATGGGGTGAGGTTTGCTAGGTCTTGGCGGCGGATGATCTGGACATACTGAACCTCAGATTCCTACCCAACCCTTATACCTTTTTCCTTCCCAGAACTTTCTCTCCTTCCTCTCCTTCCTCTCCTTCCTCTCCTTCCTCTCCTTCCTTTCCTTACAACACCCTCCACACAGCATCCCCAAAAATGACGTAAGCCCCGAGAAAAATTATTTTACTCAGGGCCTCCTGTGTGGAGCTAATGTAAAAAAAAATACCAATTCAGTGGACGTCTTCAATTTGTACAACATGTTGTTAAAAAAGCAGTTAAGTTAATAAGTAAATAAATAAATACTGTCAATATTTTACTATAAGGGGGGCCATAAAAGGACGTTAATAAATAAATAAATAGTTTCTGAGCTTTAAAAATCGGTTCAATGGCGGTAGCGTTTGCTACTCCTCAGGTTATCATTATGATAAAAAATTATCTTTCGCTCGTTTTTTTTTTTCTTTGACTTCCTGTAAAGTTAGGTGTGTCAAGCCGTAAACATGTAGGCTGTAGACTTCAATAAGTCAAAAACCAGCTGTTTGACGGGTAGGTTCTGCGTTTGATAGTAAACAAGTATTAAAAATTCCACATATCCTTGCAAAAGTCACTAAGAAATCATTAGCATTTTTCTTGCTTATAAACGCCTAGTTATTGTCTTAAGCGATAAAGTGACAGTAACGCCGTTCTTCCATGGAGCTACCTTCAAGCGACGCGATCGCCGCTCGTCTGTGTTTTCCATACTATTATTAGTGTTTGAAAACGCCGCTAGGTGCTACACTAGCAAATTTGTTTGACAGGTAGCGGTAGCGTCGCTTGTGAATAGCTACGTGGAAGAACGGCGTAAGTAAATATTACGATCATCGAATTTGAATGAGAATACCGCACAAGGGTCAAAACTGATTTCAAAAATCAGGAGCCATTGGGCCTATGGCATCCCTATAAGTTGTGAGTCTGAAGGTAGTGTGGAGGGAAAGAGAAAGTTGAATAAGTACCTGGCTATTCATATCCGATCACATTACATGCAACTTATCTGAATAGTGGTTATTCACCAGAGCTATTATAGCCCAGTGTGATATTGAGAGCATCCATGTACCGCTACACAACCTTTATTTAATTATATATGTGTTCAAAGAATTACCATATAAAATATACATCGTCTGGTTTTAATGCAGATTCCACGCAATGAAACTTATAAAGCTTTTGGAATATATTTAGTCACGGGAACACATCTTATCTTTTCGAATCAAAGGCAGTATTATTATAGAGAGTATACGAATATTTGATTTATAAAACTTTGTAGACCTCCGGAATGAATATTAAAAAGCCTTTACAAACAAGAAATGATAACCCGACAGCGCATTACCAATGCAAAAACCACTCCAAGACGTTGGAACGCTGCAAACAAATATCAGGAAACATATTTGCATTTTAATAAAATGTCAATAATCCCACAGGCCAAGAGCGTATACTCGTAATTCATACATACGTTTTTTTGACTGAGCATACATAGCAAAGTCCTGTTTTAACTCGACAAATTGGTATTTCACCTTTCTCTAAATTTGTTTGTTACTTTCTGTTACTTTCACCTTTCTCTAAATTTGTTTGTTACTTTCTGGTTTCGGTTCAAGATGGTGGCCGTTTTAATGGTTAACCTCTCGAATAACGTTCGCCCACCGGTAGCCGCGGGTCAAAAAAAAATTTTTTTTAAGCGATTTTGTCCCTTATGTATAAAGAAATTGTATGAAGAACAAGGTCAGAATCGCTTGCGCCGTTCTCGGTCTTGACATAGAAAAATCCGCATAGCGCCAACCCATCTGAAAAATTTATTATAAATATCTATGGTCATCTTGGCGTCACTTTTACAATCGGTTTTCAACTGTCATTTCATTTTCAAACAAGTATTTATGTTATAATATTTGAGGTTTAACTCTTTAAGTTAAAAAGTTAAAAATAAAAATAAAAGTATTTATGTCATTACTTCATTGAAAACACCTTTGAATTGGTTTTTTTCATGTAGGGTGTCTATTCAGGTTTGTAGAGAAATAGAAAAAAATGATCATTTAGTATGAATATATTTTATTTACATTTTTTTGTCGAATGGGAAATATTTTCACAACTTTTTTTTGTTAAAAATAGCTATTCTGGGAAAACTTGTAACGATATTATCATGAAATATATATATGAATATTAAAGTACATTATCTGGCAAACAGAAAAAAACCAATTCCTTTGTTTTTATACGATATTTGAGCAAAATCCGGGAAGCTAATTTCGCGCAGTTTTTTCCAAAAACACCTGGCTTGCTAAAGACAGTTTTTTCCAAAAACACCTGGCTTGCTAAAGGCAGTTTTTTTCCAAAAACACCTGGCTTACTAAAGGCGGTTTTTTCCAAAAACACCTGGCTTGCTAAAGGTTAAGTAAAGATATGCGTAGCTTAGCGTACGAACGTCGACCCAGTATGTACTTACCTTACAGATTCTATTTTCAGATGTAAAATCGTCTTGTTTATTAACTAAGTAGGTAGGTTTTTAAGGGCCTGCACACAAATGTTATGATTTCAGAGGAAATTTTGGTACTAGATTTAAAAATAACACAAAATTAGAAACATAATTTTTGGACAGTATGCCTACTGTTCACAGAACTACTCATCAAAGTGTGTGGTTAATTTACGATAGATAGTAATTAACAGTGACCATGAAAACAATTTGTTGTCATCTTCTGATGATTTGTAATTTATTATTCAGAAAAAAAAAAATCACAAAAAATCATTAAATTATAAATAGGATAAGTTGCTTTAGTTATCGTAGTTGGCTACCTCCCAACAATCAAAACCCAATATTCATTGAAATGGTACTTGGACTAGGTTAGGTTCGATAATTTTCCGTGACGTAAATTAAATGATCACAAAATCTAAACCGAACAATGTTTATACAAAACCAAAATATCAGTGCCCATCAAAAACCAAAACATCAGTGCCCATCAAAACTTCAAAACCCCTTTACTGCCCGTGTACAACATTGGAAATTTGAAAGGGGACGAGCTTTCTCCAAAGAATTTCTTAACGCTATTAAAAAAAATATTCTTTCACAGCTTTATCCCAACTTGTTTCATATCACGAAAATTAAATGTAACCTTAAACATGTAGTCTTTTAGGTTAAAAACCATCTATATAATTTTATTTGTATTATAATCTGAATGTTTAATATTTTTAATTTTTATTCTATCTTTAAAATATTTTTCTTTCTTTAATTTTCAGCCTACTATTAATTTTTATGTTTCTAATTAGTTTTATTAATCCTTAAATGTGGTATTTTATTTTTCTGCTTTCTCATTTTTTATTATTTATTAACATAGTTTTAATTACGTTTCTATAAAATAGTAGTTTTTAGTTATTATATTATTATGTATGACTACCATACGGGTATTATTAGCCTAGTATGGTAGTTAAAGTAAAGTAACATATAAAAATTTATTACATAAAAAAAAAAAAAAAAAAACAGTGGTTATAGTCACATAGAAGCAGAGATAAGTGGAATCCAAATAAGAATTGAAACGATTCACGAAACACTGAAAAAAATCGGTAAATTTTTCAAAATCGCGAATATTATTGTGTTTGATTTAGATTCCACCGATTTACGGTTCTGTGGGTAGAATATTGGTTTTGTACTAAACATGTAAACTCTTGGTACCCCAAATAAAATAAAAATAAAAGAAGCTACACATAAGAACCTCTCAAAACCTACAAGTTAGAGTCAACGATAAAAGTATTATTTTTTCTTTTTTGAGGTGATATTTTATCAAAACGGTGCTACAAAAATTTGTCAGGTAATTATTATCATATTATAGGAATATGTTAATTTATATTTGAAGCTATATTTGAAGATTCGATGAAAGAAAAAAACATGAGAACATTGTGATGAAATATACCTTCCCTTAAATTACGGATTAAACCCCATATTGAAAAAAGGTTACGAGCTGCCACTGGTCGGAGACATCACAAATCTTATCATAATAATATCTTTAAAAAAGTCATTACCAATAATTCGATATCTAAATAATATTTACATTGATATCACGAGAAAATCCATTTGAAAACTTTATAGTCTGATATTCCATTCCCTGGGATGTACCCTCCTGGTTTTCAGGTGTCATCATGCTTTCCTGGTATTCCTTGTCGGGCTATAATACAACATTTAAAGAGGCGTGTGTCAGTACGCGAACATTACAAGTATTACCCGTATCTACGCCATCTTGTGATCTCCTGGTACGCCAAACCCGCCAACAGAGACCGACTGTCCCAGGTCCCGGGAAAAGGGAAATTTCAGGAAGTCTCTATTACCATTTTGTATTCTCTTCAAGCCCTTCTACGGCAGGTGTCAAGACTTGAAAAAGAAGTGTGCTGTTGCATGTTCAAATGTACGAAAGAACCCATTTTTCTTACTTCTGATGGAAGTGAGAACCATTTTTATATGATGAAATCCTTTTGCGAACAGATAAATAATTTTGTTGACTTATCTCTTATGGGGAATTTGAAGTCAATGTAAATTAATGATATCAGTATTTTTTCAGTTTATATCACACTTCACAAACTACATGTGTGATGTTTATACCCACTGAATCACCCATGTGTTTCATAAATGAAAAAATTCAAAAGTTTTTACAAAACTGTATTGTAAATACAGTATTAAACAGCTGTAAACAAGAAGTTGATCTAAGTCTATCTTATTTATGAGTAAGTACCCAACCGATATTTTTTTTAACTTCCTAATAGTATAATTGCAAGGATGCTTCATTTATTTTTGTAACCAGATTTTATGTCTGGGTTAAATCTTCCCCATAGGAAAAACTTAACCCTTCCACACACTTTTCCACAAATGATCATGTAGGCAATCCATGCTATGTAATTGTACTATTTAACTATAATAAATAAAAAACAATACAAGAACAACACGTCAACTCACCAGAGAACCAAATGGGAAAATAATTCACCGACTCCAGATATTTTCATTTCCGAGGGTTCGGTTCGGTCGAACTCTTAACTGGACCGATAAATCCTACTGATCCCTCAATATAAATATTTAAAATTTTTTGGTAATCCTACATGTTTTTAAAATGACTGATTTTTGCATTTTTATATATAAAATTCTTTGACAAATCTAATACGCCTAATTTTTTAATGAGAGAGCCAGGTATAATGCCAGTAGCCGAAGTAATAAATGGTAAAAATTATAATTTGTAATCCCATTGCTGGCACCAATAATATTGTTAACTCCAATAAAACGAAAGCTTGCCCTCGAAAATTGAATTCTGATATTGCAAATATATTCTCGTTGTTTGTATTTTTCTCTAATTTTTAAGGGTTAGTTATTTTTGAAAAATATGCATTTGACATTGCACATGGCAGTGTGGGTTAAAAATGAGAATGTTTAAGTTCATAGTATATCTGTCGACTTCATTTTAACGGTAACGGTGATATTTTATCTCTCCATGTTTACTTTAAATGCGAGTTATTTTCAATATCTTGAGTGCAGTTCTCGTCGAGATCATACGTACACTGCGTACTTAAAGATTAAATGAAATGAGACCCCTTTTCTGATGGGGTGCATTTATCCTGGAGCTCACAGGTATACACGTTACTAAGCTCAAGATGAAGGGAAACTAGATTTTTTTTGGATTTGTGTTGTATTATAATAAATTGATATTAAGAAGATAAAGTGTTTTCTGTGTTCAACAGAAAACACAATTGCGTGTCACTAACTCGAATCAAGTAACATAATAAAAAAATGATTTATATTATTTTCTACCTACAAAATTATTAATTATTTTTTTCTATGCTTTTCATACTTTTACCGTAATGCCTCGTGGTTCAGCCCTAAACCAGTCAATAAACCGATTCGTTATTATTCCCGTCTCGTTCTTGCCCTTACGTCAGTCCGCACGTCAGCTCAACCCTAGATTTGTATCCGGAGCACAGAGAGGACGTCGGGTGCCTGACCGTATTGCGAAAGGGTCTAAACACGTAGAAAGCGTGTTTCGTATTTCGGACTACCCGCGCACAGCGCCCGAGCGCGCCGGCGGTATTTTGTACCGAGTTGCGGACATCTGAATCTGGCTTCACTGTGTGCGCTTTAGTACGTTTACATACAAATATTCTTGTCGGCCGTCGGCTGCCCATGCGCCGACTGCTTTACCCGCGTTCTACGTGTTTCGACCCAAAGGCATTACGTTTAGCTTAGCATAAGGAAAGCTCGTGTTGTGAAACGCGCCGTTGTAATAATGCTCACCCGCCCCGATTTCTGCCCTCCTGGTATCGCGGAGTTGAATTGAGGAATATAAGAAGCCCTCTTTCGGTGGAGAATTATTAGAAAAACATGCAATTATGAAAAATAATAATAAAACAAACAATTCCATTTATTTACGTTTATTCCATTAGGCCAACATTATATGAAAAGAATTTAAGAATTTAATTTAAAATTTATATTTATGATAGTTTGATACTTGAGTCGGGCCATGTCAAGAGTCAAAATAATAGAAGAGCATGTATGATAAGATGTACGAATGTAAATGAGGCAAGGAGCCTAATTCAATAGTGCTGATTCATAACTATAGCGGAAGTTTGAATGATGTAAAGTACATTAAATCCAAAAACGAGTTAAATATGGATGTCTGTTTTTTTCTCTTTCGATCTAGGAAATACAGTGTGAACTTTACGATGTGCATTTTAGGAATATTTTTTTTTCTGAAACATTAAAAATAAATTAAGTTTAGTTAAAGAAATTTTTAAAAAATCTAAAAGGTCTATTCAAAGTTATTTTATAATATAAATTCATAATTATAGGTCTACAAATACAAGAGATATGATTTTTTGAAAAAAAAAAAACTCCAGAAAATTAATCTTTTGCCCTTTGCAGCATTTCTAATTTACGTAATATTATTTACGCATCAGATTTTCAGGTTCGGGTTTAGTTTTTCCCATAGGAAAACCCTTTCATACACTTTTCCATATAAATGATCATCTAGTAAATCCACGTTATGCAAGTGCAATATATAAGTATAATTAATACAAAACAATACAAGAACAACACGTTAATCCACCAAACTATTAAATGGGAATATAATTCATCGACTCCAGATATTTTCACATCAGAGGGTTCGGCTCGGTGGAATTCTTAATTTGACCGATAAATCCTACAGATCCCTGAATATAAATATTTAAAAAATCTTTCGTAATCCTACATGTATTTAAAATGACTGATTTTTGCATTTTTATATACAAATTCTTTGACAAATCTAATATGCCTAAATTTTTAATGAGAGAGCTAGGTATAATGCCAGTAGCCGAAATAACAAATGGTAATATTTTTATAGTCTGAGAATGCCAAATTCTTTTAATTTCATTTCCTAAATCTGTATACTTTCGTATTTTTTCAGAAACAGATTTTTCAATATTACAGGAGTTTGGAATAGCTACATCAATGATATAAGTTATTTTTTTTAAATTTTGTCATGTAAAACTATATCGGGTCTATTGTGACTAATTGGTCTGTCTGTTAGTATAGTTTTATCATAGTAAATTTTAAAGAAATTATTTTCTAAAAATGAATTTGGTTCGTATTCATAATATGGTACTATATTATGACAGTCAATCAAGTTATGTTTAATTACCAAACTTTGGTGAAATGTCTCTAACTTCAAGCAAAGGGTTGTGTGATCGTCACATAAAAAATATCACCCAGATGAGATACATTACACAAGATAACGATTCAGGCATAAAAGTTTTGATAGATAAAAAGTGTCCGTTCAAATACGGCTGGCTTCGAAAACGCTTCGGAGATTTGTTATTCCTCTTTAAGATGGCGATCAACGAATCACAAACGGCGGAGGAACAAATTTTCCAAAAGAGATCTCACGACAGCCGGCAAACTGCGCTTTTACTGCATTCAAACACAAGGAAAGTAGTAAAAGATTTAATGTTCCCTGTAAAATGCGTCGGCAGCCATAATTTTTGCATTTATCCAGCGCTGGTCAGGACATTTCATAGGATTTAATTAAAATTGAACATCCGCGGACAGTTTTGTGGCGGTTAGTGTTCGCCGTTTGCCGCCATTATCGGATTTAATGACGAATTATTTAGAATTTAGGGCGGTACTGAAATTACACGATTTAATATTTGTCACTATCGACATCATGGAAATATAAATACGGTCAAATGGTTGTTATCAAAAATCATTGCTGCTATTTACATCGTTTTCATTTTTAACGTTAAATTTGTCGAAGGTAGTGGAGTTCAAGAATATAAATTTTCTTGTCATATCTGTATTGGGCCGTTCTTCCCCTTCTTGAGGCAACGTAAATTATACAAATATATTTTTTTTAAGTATTAATATTAAAAATAATAATAAACAAAAATGGTGTCATACGGAGAAAGTACATAATCAATAAACAATGTATGTCAATAATTTTTGTTTTTATAGGAAAACAGTTTTCAATTTTGTAATTAAAGTACATGATACATACAGATCAAAGATTATGTCGGAATGCTTAAGTTTTTAAGACAAAGCGAAACTCAATCGAAATCTGAAACAGAAAATCAGAAAAAGATCGGGTCACATCTGGGACTCGAACCCAGGGTCTTCGGCTTTCCGGGCACATGCTTTATCCACTGAGCTAATGGGAGATATTTAACTGTATCATACTTCGACTGAGAACTATCAACATTATCTTCATTTTCTTTACGCATATTTTATTGGCTGCTATCTTTGTGTATGTTTGTATTTATGATTAAACAATTAAACAATTTATGCAATTCTTAGCTAATACTCCCTCTTGTTTTCGATAGTGACACCTTTACCCGAAGAAACAAGTGAAAAGACAATAAATACATGCACTTACTATAAATAAATAATTCTTTTTAATTTTTTCATAAGAAAAAATCTCTTTTTAACTTTTGAAGGTTATTCCCATCAATGTAATATATCCTAGGTGCGACCATTATGTTTTATTATATTTCTGTGTCTTGTTCATTTTCATATTTTAAATTAGATTATTATTGTTATCTTCTTCTTCAATTCTGTTTAAATTATTTTCTTTCTTTCTTTTGGTTTACACAAAAGTAATTTGTTTCATTTAAATAAACAATTCCGTGCCCATTCAAGTAATTACTTACTCATACATTACTACTTAGTAGAGAGTTGAAATGCAGTCAAGTCTTTCATTACGACCTACGATCTACGATCATTAAAACTCGTTTATTTAGGTAGGTACAGAATTCTTTAGAACTTGCTCGTATGCACATTGTACAAGAAGGTATTCAGTAAGATGGTACTCGTAGTTGCACGTTATCGGGTTGCAGATTGCCATTGCCATTGCACCAGCTTCAGTTACACCTAACCCAGCCCCTAAGGACTGCCTTGTCTCTCTGTGGAATGATATTTACACGGGCTAAAAACACCCCCCTTTCTTGTTCCCATTTACGTAGGTACTGAGGCTGGGTACTCTGAAATATAGTGGCTATTTCACTCTGTCGTGCTGATAAATCACAACTACCTAACAGCCTGACTGTTTATTATGTAATGCTTAAGAGGGTATTACCAGAGAATACCGGAAATTACTCATTTTTATATCAAATTCTAGACGTATTAACTCTTTTTTACAAAAAAACATAAATCGATTTTGAAAGATTGTTATTTTATCTGATACACGCAGTTTTAAAACTTTGAAAAACTAACTGTATTTTTAGCATACTAAGGTTATACCGTTGTTCGTTGGCAGATTTGTTCAATTTTCAAACGAAAGATTCTATTAAACAGCACAAATTTCAAATGATATAATCATACAACAAAATAATTTAGTACATGATCTAGTCAACACAGTTTTAATTTTTTTAATTTTAGTTAAATTAAAATCATTAAAAAATAAATCCGAGAACGTGTTTTGTGACAAAAATACCTTTCTATTTATTTAAAGTTTTTCTATTTATTTAAATTCTTACATACTAAAATAATGAAAAAATATTTTACACACTTATTTTGTTTAGACTTTATACAAAAAAAAAATAAATGCTTACGATCAAAAAATACTTACAAGAAATACACGATATTTAATAATTTATCATGGTGCGCTTTGAACTTTTTTATTGCTTACTTGAATGTAGGTATTAAAGCAAGTTTTGAATGAAATAAATCGATATTAACTTTTTTTTTAAAATTTTGATACTGGGAATAATTGATCTACCTCGTTGGAACCTCCCTGTACAGTTGCAAGCATTTTTAAACTTTTATTCTCAGCTGCTGGTTAATCGCTCTGAATATCAAAACATATTGATTTCGGTTGTACGTGCGTTATATGAAATATAATGAATGTTCAATTCAACTCAAAATTTAAGTGTCATTTTCAAAATTTGAAAACCAAAAATAAATAATTAAGAAAACAAATAAAACCAAAGAAAAGAAAACGGCTCGTGATAAATTATCAGAGGATATTTTTACTATTTTCTCATCGTTTAACTCTGTGATTTTTTCTGTACTATCCTGCCTAACACGGTATATTGGAACATTATTAACATTACAGCCCACAAAGCACTCTTTTTAGAATGAATTGCCTATTTAAAAAAAAAAAAAAACATTACAGTCCGGTCAGTGGTTGAGTTGGCACCGCGTTTGTAAATTCAAGAAGCTAAACTCCATTACGACACAAGCAACATTTTACGCTTAGGCGCTCCGCTGACGAGGCAACTGAAAACCAACTAAAACCGGCTGTTTTCTCTGTCTTGATTGGTCAAAAAGCTTGTTTAACCATAGACGAAGAACAATCAGCTGACAGCTGGCAACTAGCAATGGCCGCCCAGGGCAATCAGCAGTGATTGTGGCGAGTCACCGCTTGCGTTACCATTGACAACGGGGTTTTGTGTGATTGTGAAGTGTGCGGGCCATCACATTGTCATACAAAGACAGTTGTTGGCAGTTGAGAGTTTTGAGTTGCCTCAGTAGGCGGAGGCGCTAACTCTGTTGATGGTAGGAGTTTTTCAAATGTTGTCAGGTTATTCACAATTCGAATATGTCTGTCTTTCATTTAAAACATTAAAATTAAAATTTATAATCAGTACAGTATTAAAATATGTAAATTATTATAAAATTGCAGGGAGCACTTAATAAAACCTAATACGCTTGTTTAACAATAATAACATCAAAAATAGGTTTTTCTACTTTCTATAATAATTATGTCAACCCTCACTCTATTATAATCAATGGTGAAAATTAAAAGATATTTAATCGATGTTAATTGACCAAGAATAGCTTGCAGAGACTCAAAAAAAAAACTGTTTGTTTGCCGGAAAATGCACTGTTTCTCCATCTTTATGAACAGCTCATACTGCTAGTAATGTTCTATACATTATAATTTTTGATATTTCGTTAAACCACCAGATTTTACACATGAATAAAATATGACTTTACTTGGTTCTTGATTCAATTTGTAAGTTTTGACATCTCTTCTACCTGTCTGGAAATAATATAATATATTTTGTGGAGTGCAAACAAAACAACTCGCGATTCAAATCTCATTCAGATTTACAATTTAGTAATTATTTGGTAACACAATCTGGAAGTTTTGTGTAAATTATATTTGTAATATATTCAACCAAAGTAAAGTCCTGCCAACGAGAGATTAAGTACTAAAAGCAATAAAATATATATATATATATATTATGACAAAATATGTTTGGGGTATATTTTTTGTGTAATTTTGTAATCGAAGGACCTTTGAAATGTGTGTATGATGAAACCATTGCTTTTGGAGAAAACATGCGGTACAGGAAAGGAAATAAATGATTTATTGCGGAATACTTTCTTCTGTCCAGGTGATTTATATTACACTGTAATTTTTGGCGGAATATTTGTATTCTAGTTGCGATACTTTCTTTAGCGGCGGCGAATTTATACCAGAAGAGAGCGAATTACGGAATATTGAAGCGGAGATGTTTATGTGGTGAGGATTGATTTATGACTGAATGTGGGTAATGAAAATGACAGATATACAGGAGGAGGGTAGGTTAGGAAACGTAACAAAACTAACTACCAAGTAAGCACAGCGGTTCATGATATATAATGTACAATGTAGGTGAAAGATAAGTGTAGCTGTGTAAAGGCTTAATCAATGTTTAATTAGGTAGCTTGTTTATTTTATTATTATATGTCGTTATGTATATTGCACATGTAGAGCGGATGAATGAAGACAGGAGTATAATGATGCTCTAAAGGGACCGTGGCACGATCAAGTGAATCCAATAGGTACTTGAGTCGGATCATATCAATAGTCATAACAACGTATTGGTGACCCATTAGTTGATCCCCCGACATTTGGGTCCCTCCCCGAAATTATAGTTAGTATTAAATAATATTTTTTGTGCCATATTTACTAATTTACTTAAAAATAACCTGAGTAATAAGTTGGTATAGAAAATAAACGATTTACGCTGGTATATACAGTATAAAGATACTAGTTTTATTTTCGATACATTTCAATGAAAATATGTTTTATGCTCTTGTTATTTGGCGGTGCATCCTCTTTCACCCCTTCGGGGACACTTGGTTATTTTTTATGTAAGTAGGTATGCCTTATTTCTTCCTAAACTGACTGCACATCGAAGCATATTAATACGGTAATGCCCGTACGGTCCAAATTAAGGAACCCGACTCCGAGTAAATTTCCAACGCCACACTGTATGGAAACCGTTCTGACCCGTCCGTGAACGTGCCCTTCACGGAGCTGCTGCCGTAATATGCACACTTAAAACTCGCTCGCATGCGATTTGCAAACGGAAGTGCCGCCATCTATAATACTATATTTAAGGACAAAAGAATGAAGAAGAAGAAACATTTTTCGCTTTCATTCAATAATAAGAAGATTTATGTTGGGGTGAAGAGTGTTCCTCTCATTATTCAAGGTCTTTATTTAAGAATGTCTACTATTATTATATATGTACCTATTAAATATAAGTATTCTGTAGTTTAATGTTAAAAGTAGTTAGTTTTTCAAAAGGGTGATGCTTTATAAATAGTCACCAACACTACTGGGCGAAGCAGAACGAAAAGCCGCCCGCAGGGCCTAGCAGCAAAATCCGAGGAGCGAGTTTTTCACTGCTAGTTGTATATTATATAATGTTATATTATCTGTAAATTTCATCTATCAATTATTATTTTATATGTAAATTTCATTGTCATAAATTCCTTGTTATATTTATTACCTGTAAACATCATTATCATCAATTACTATATTATATGTAAATTTCATTATCATAAATTCATTGCTGCATTAACTGTAAACCTCATTATCATAATTATTATATTATCTGTAAATGTACTTCATTACCCATATAATCTGCATACTTCACCCGCCATAACACAGGGACATCCCTAGCATGGCGGGCGAAATAACACATGTACACTATGTATAAAATTCTTTAATAAATAAATAAATAAATAAATAATTATGCCGGGGGACCAACTGTCGGAGGATCACCTGTCATGCAATCCAACATAACGGTACTATTTTAGTTAGCTTGTTACCTTGACTTGTCTAAACTAATAAGATTCGTTAAAAAGAATTCGGATTCAAAGAAATTATGCATTTACTTTAAATTGACCTCTAAAGTGCCCAGAAATGCGTAGCGGATTTCTGACGTTTGTAGTGTTTTTAGCCTCGGTGTGCCGGCGAATTCGTGGCGAATTTGCTTATGGCTCACCGTACTTGCTTTGATATTACAGTAATTTGTATGAACTTCAATACTCCTAACATACTAAAATATTTGATGTTAATTTCCTTGGAAAGAATATAATCTGTCTTAATATTAATCTCGTTTGTCGTTTCGTCACATGCAAATATAATTTATTTTATCTGTGAAAATCAAATATCATAATTACGATATTCGAAAGCATCATGCGATGTATTTTTATTGTAAAAAACGCTTATTTAAATGGAAAATATAATAAAACTCCAGAATATTTTAGCATTTCTTCATTATAATATAATATTTTCTTTGTAACATTCGAGAGATAAAAAAAACATTTCACTGAATATAAGTAGCTATCCTGACGAAACTGCGTTTGGTAGATTTGTAGATTTTTTTATATCTATATATAAAAGAAAAATTATCTGGTAAGAATTAATTTATTTATACTGGGTTTTTACAGATGTTCGCATTTACATGAGAACAATCCAGTTATAAAAACTCAGTTATTGTAAAAATAGGGAGATACAATTACAAAAAATCTACAATTACATACAATTAAATACAGATACAAACAATTAGAAAAACAGTATCAAAGACAGACAAACATTCGCGGGTTACGAATAACCCAACAACATTTGAAAACACTACCAACACAC
This sequence comes from Limnephilus auricula, assembly GCA_951813805.1. Lineage (NCBI taxonomy): Eukaryota > Metazoa > Arthropoda > Insecta > Trichoptera > Limnephilidae > Limnephilus > Limnephilus auricula. The sequence goes on from OX638403.1 coordinate 19,321,764, forward strand.
TAAGCGGAAGATGTTGCTTGTGTTGTGGTGGAGGACTTAGCCAGCCGAGAAATCGAACACGGAACGCCTGGGTGGGATCCAAACGCGATGCCCACTGAACCATTGACCGGTCAATCAGATATTCTGAAAGCAGTGTCAGTCGGTGCATGGCGTACGGTGGTCGATCGGTATTTTACTCCGGGCACACTAAATTATTACATGCGGGGGATTGCCCAACATTTGTACACGGTTACATTTGTCACATGAGAACGGGTGGCTTCTACGACTCGTTCTTGAGTTCAACAGCTCAGTAGTGTAACGATTAGTCGGCCTCTGTGTTTCCTCCTTCCTACAACACGGCTCTCCAATACCACGTTCCCTCATTCCTTTCCACAACAGACCCTCCACACAGCATCCTCAAATATGGTGTAGGACATGAGGGAAATTATTAGACATGAGGGTGGTACATTCTTTGTGTTACATAAAAAAAAAAATCGGTAGGGATGTCACACCTTGACTATCACCGGTAGCGCCGCTCCGGCTCCTAATGAACTTGTCCAAATTAGCCGTAATTACGTACAAAGTTATGAAATTCCGTTATAACCGCCAGGAATTTGTAAGTTCATAACCGAAATGTTGGTAATTTGTTCGTTAACGGGAATGTTAGCCTTCACATTACACCAGTTAGTAAAACATTGTTTCCCGAATGATGTTCACTTAGTCCGTACGGCCGTGCAGTGTCCTGGGCCAGGGGTGCACAACCACGGCCCGCGGACCAGAGCTGTGCACAGAGATAAAGATGAAGTAAAACTTTTTTAGGCGCGACATGATGTATATATATTGGTACAATTACTGCCATCTATGTTTTTTTGTATTTTTAAAGGGTTCTCGCCTTCGCTAGAATATTTTTATTATTTTCCGAAACTTGGATAAAAAAATCAAAAGCGAACATGTATTCATAATTGTTATTGCATTTCTCAATATAAGCGATTAAACTCAACAAAAATATGGTGTAGCTCCGTATGAATGTAGACATGAATATCTACAGATAAATAATAAACAGCTACACCACCGGTTGTTGAGTTTGGTCGCTTCTATTGCTAAATGCAATAAGAATTATGAATACAGGTTCGCTTTTGATTTTTTATTTAAGTTTTAGAAAATATTAAAAATATTTTAACGAAGGAGAGAACCCTTTAAAAAATAAAAACTTAGAGATTTATAGTAATTACCTCTCAAGAGTCCCAACTGCTCCCGTCTGGAGCCAGTGAGACTATGGCATCCCCAATTGGGGTATGTTATGAGGCTGAAGGTAAGTGGGTAAGGTAAGTTGGTAAGGTAAGTGGGAAGGTAAGTGGGAAGGGAAGGAGACGAGGAAGAGAAAGGTGGGGAAGTACCTGGCTATTCAGATCTAGTCACTAAAAACGGCTAAAGCCATTTCAAGCAACGTTTCAATTCTGAATGGTGGTCTTACACAAGGGCGATACTAAGAGTATCTTCCACTCTGGAACGTGCCGCAAATATACTATATATTATTTTTAAATAATTAATTGTGAAATAATACAAAATAATTCGAACCCGCGGCCTTCGGAATGGGAGTCTAATGCCCTACCGCTGGACTATGCCGGCCGTCGATGTATCGAGTAATTGTATTGCATCGTAAGTACATGTAGTAATTGTATAAATAAGTTGCAAATTGTCCAAATTTAAGCAATGAAAATAATACTTCGGCGATACATCTTTTAAATTTATGCTAATTAACAACATTTAAAAAAAAATTATAAATCACAAATTATCTTAGATATGCAGATATAGGTATTACCTTTTAGAATAAAATACTTTTTAAACAAAATTATATACAACAACGACATTCACAGACATAACACAAGGACATGCAATGAAGTCAGGCTATCAAAAAAGGACAAAGCCATTGCACAAAACAGTTTATCATATAAAGGGATTAAATATTACAATACGCTGCCGGAAACCATTAAAACTGGTAAAACTACACAAATTAATAAATTATAAATAGATTTTAAGCAAAATAAAATATTATATATTATACCTTATAAATAAACTTAAATGAGCAAATCGTTAACTGAAATAAATTCAAAAATCACTCTACGACCGTACTTTTCAGTAGTTTTCGACTTATATCTGTTTTTACAATACTTTTTCAAGAGATCAGTTTTAAGTTTTAAGTTTTATTTTAAATTCTTTTGTTGCTTAATCAGTCTGTTCTCACGTAGAACTGAATTTCAACGAATTTCATTTCAATTTGGTGAAGTAAGTGGTCATATTGGGCCAAAGTTTAGAAACCCTGTCGTAGGCTAATTGGAAAACAAGACCAGGAATCATCAGCGTTGTTGATGTCGATTGATGGAAGTTGCATTTTCCACGTTGTTTTGTTCCCCTGACATTACATGGCCGATGAAAAGCCCAAGGCTGCACTCTGATACCGAATTTCCCAGTAACTTTGGCAAATAATCATTAATATTCAACCAAAACTGAAAAACAGAAATGGATATTTTTTTCAGATAGGCAATTGTGGAATTCATGGCTAAAAATAATTCTTTACTTCCAGAATACAGATGACGTCCGCGAAATGCACCGGTCGCTTCCAACTAACAAAGAAATAATTAAATTTAAGCCGTCGAAAGGGCAAAATCAAGTGTAAGAAATCAATTGTGATTATAATAGTATTCGCTCCTACCCATCAAAACTTTTTGACAACTTCACCCATTTTCCTATAATGATATTATTACAATTTGAAAACTACGTTGATAATTTAAAAAAAGATTACTTTCGCATTTATAAAAAAAGCTAAACTAATAATATTATCGTTCTCAAATCATTTCATACATTCTTATGACTTTTTGCTGCAAACCTATGTAACTATTTAAGAAACCTCGCCCTTTTTCGGGATGCCCTTCGCGAGCCGTTTTTCCGGAAGATGCTGATAGAAGGACTAATTCTTTGATGAGAAGACTCGAATACACTTTTATATTACACTTTATTTTACCCTTTTGACTTATTTTGCTAGTTGGGGCGGCTCGGTGCGTTGAGCGGGTGTCGTCAGCAAGTAGCCCTGAAAACTGAATACCCAGGTACATCAATCTATCATTTCTAGAATAGCTAAGTTCACGTCGTACATAATTATGTATCACACTTAAGATGAATCCATGCGAAATAATGCAAAATCATACAAAATTACGTGTTTTTGGTTAGAAAATTATTATAGATGCTTCAATTATATACTACGAGTAGAATACATCTTGACCTTGGAAGTAGTCGAGTATTTTTTTAATAAGTTTTTTGTAAGCCTGGAAAAAAATAAAATATCAGGCCTGTAGAAAATGCTTTCAAGTGCAAAATCTCCTACCAATGAACCCCTTTTCGGATATTTTTTTATTGTATAATGTGGAAAATTAATTTTTTTAGAAAGTGGTCGGAAAGCATTTTAATATTTTTGCCAGAATTTTATAAAATAAAACAAAACACTGCAATTTCGCACTATTTTTACGGCATGAATCAAAGTGTGCGGTGTTCAACGAATTCCGAATTGAGAATTAAACTTCATGCCGTTCGGAATAAAGCGACTTGCTTTTGCAATAGGGAGCCCGTTAGTAGTGTCATTGGCAGACGGATGTCTCTACACTCCACGTCGCTTGGTTCCGTGAAATCGTTTTTAAATTTCCTTGTTATTATAATAAACAATGCTAAAGAAAGGAATTGATGTTTTTTACTGGCCTTTATGAAATCAACTTGTAAAAAGTAACTCTCAAATACCTTCTCCAACCATTCCAAAAGAGTATTCTCAAGTATTTTTAAATCCCTCCAAAAATAGGCGGAGATTCCGATGTCGAACTTTTTAAGGACTAGGGAATCACCTTAATGCAGTTATATAATTTCAAAAATATTACCTTTTTACCAACACGTTCTGTTAATTTTCTTTTTTTTTCGTGCTGTTAAAACCGAAAATTTACAAAGTTTTTGACACAAACGAAAGTTGCGACCAGCACCCACTTACAGTCCCCCTTGAAACGAACAAACAACTGCTAGTTAACCAATTACCGCAATTCACGTTAGTTGGTAGCCTCGGTACGTGCGGATATTGTTATTTGAAATTTACCTGTATCATTGGCATGGGATGCATCAGGTAATTCTTTGATTTTTTGCACAAACCTTCAAATTCACCCCAAAAAATGAAAAATTATGTAAAAAAAAACTTTAAAGTTTAATTATTCTTTAGTAATAAAGTAACATATTACATTATTATCTTTTAAATACATTAAAGTTTTTTGTTTTCTTATATAGAGTAAGCAACAAGAATTCGTTAATGTCCGAAATGCGCTTTCGCTTGTGCATAATCTATCGTGGCAAAAATGGTGGGAATCCGCGAAATTTTTTCATTGCCATAAAAAACGACAGAAGCTTCTTCACCAACGTTGCATCGCGAAAGCAGTTTTAAATAAGTGTATGTGGTGGTTAGGATCATATATAAAGTCCTTCAACAGATGTCGTTAGTATAAGTAATAATATCTATATTTATGTAGTTTTGAGGTGTATCAACAGATGTCAATTAACCTTGGAAGAGCGATTTTCGCAGTTCGTGTTTAATGCATGAACGGTTACGGAAATCGATAATCGATAGCTTGGCTCCTTCAGTGTCGAGTTAACCGGCTTCAAAAACACTTAGAGCATCCGATAAGGCTGAGGTCTGGTCCAGTTAGATATTCACTGTAAACCTTCCGATAACGTTAATAAAGAACAATTCATTCCAAGTAATTTTATAACTGGAGTTGATTTGGGACTGGAATTACAGTGTACTCTTTTTTGACTCTTGAAATATTGGCATACAGATACAGAGCTCCGGGCCAGAAAGGATCTTTTCTCTTTCATTATGAGTTTAAAAAATGGTTGTAGGAAAAATAGATGTTGTTTATGTTGAGTTAGACATTTATTTGCAAGGGAACATAACATGGCTGCAATATGGGGAGATTGAAATTTTATTTTAATGATTTGCTTTGGTTTTTTATGTGTCGTTTTTATTTTTATACTGGACGAGGCAGTTCATGGACGCGTTTTCATGGGTGGGAATACCCGAATAAAATGTTTCCGCGAGACTTAAGATGTGATCTTTAAGAACTGGAACTTCAGAGTCCCGATGGAATTGAGAAACCCTTATCCATTTGGGGGCTCTCATGGCTATTCTAATGGATTTCTTTTGAAATGTTTGCATTTTTTCAGGTGGGACTCTGAGGCAAGGGTGGGCCTACCTATTGTATCGCATAGCCGCGACGTGAATTTATGGAATTATCACTAACAAGTAACAAGCCGTGCAGCCCCGTGTGAGGGGAACGACTAGCGGTACTAATTGATATGCGGACAGTCAGCTTATCCTATGGAGCTAGTAGTAACCAACAACGGCAGTGGATTATGCCTGTAAAGCAGGCACGAAACAGCGACACTGAATTCGGTAAACAAACCCCTAATGTGCTGTAAAGTTAGTGCGTTGGACGTGAACCGTGACTACAACAACTGATAAATTTGGGACCTGATTATCAAATAAGGTTACAGGTTACTGTTATAATTATTATATTTAAAAGATTCCACATTTGTAGCTTTTCCACATTACTCCACCCTTTACACAATGTATTATTGATGCATAATTGCATATAGTTCTGTATCTAATCAGGGGTCCTAGCACACTCGATCGATAAGGATGGACAGGATAACTTCCGGTAACTTCCCATCGTTTCCTGGGCCAACTGCAGATCGCTAACGTACAAACAACAGTTGATGTCGAATATATTAAGGGCACTTAGACATTTTGAACTGCCACTTATTCGCTGGCGATTTGCAGTCAAACTAGGGAACAATTAGAAGTTACCAAAAATTATACCATCAATCCTTAACACCCTCTGAAAAGTCATTAAATGTTATAAAAAAATGAAAATAGCTCACATCCTAACCCAACCTATTTAACCATTTTTTAAAAACCATCATGACATTGTAGTGAAGTGTGTGTTTATGTATGTAGAAGCGATAAATCCTAGTGGGGGCGGAACTTTAGTATAATTCGTGAAATAATTAATTAAAATTGTTTTCGGCGCTTAGTTTTGATGTAGCCATCAAGTATCAAATACCAATAACTATTATGCTTAGCCCCGTGATGATTATAGATGATAATAAGGTATTTGTGGATTTCAATTGCCTCCGTAATTTTTGCCTTCGTAACCGCTGGCTTTCCTCAAATCTTGCTTGCTTATCCCAAAAATAAATCACGAAAATCAAAGCAAATATTTATTTACTTATCCTTCTTCAGTTCATTACCTTAAAAATAATAATTACATTCTAATACGAGTATATTATTTATTCTCCCTCTTGAGTCTTTTTTGAATAAATGAAGGTTGAGAGAGATGTGTTTTACTTTAATCATACCTCATAACTCATAACCATACTTGGTTCGAGTTGCATTTTACAAGCGGACAAGAATTAAAAACACTTTTGCCAAGAGCTTTGTATTCCCAAGGTTCCTAAGCCTCATAACACTCGAGGCTGTGCCCCGAAGGACTGAAAGCTCTCTGTGTGAAGATGAACAGCCTAGTCGAACTTTACTATTGTAGTCAGCTTTAGTATCCGAGGTTCGGCCGGTCACGGGGGGATGTAACATGTAACCTCCCTTAAGGTGTTGGTTAAAGTACTTTTTCTAAGCTGTAACGAATATGAGAGCGGTTTTAAATTATTTTATTAACTTGCAATTTCACGCCAAGCCTTTTTACCCCATCCTTCTATTTTACTCGTATGTAGATATTTTATTATTCAATTTAAACAATTTTTTATAACATTACAGATTTTAGTCTATATCGAAATAATGCCCAATAGGTACTTGGTTGCATTACAAATTTAAAGTGTAGATTTTTTCTGGAATGATTTTTAACTTTGCAAATAAACGATGCAGTAGTCAAGTTTAGCATTATCATCACGTGCATTATATGGAACGAAAAGAGTCTGTTTTGCAGCTAGTTTGCCATCCTCCACCAGGAAGTTCTTGATTATTTTTAAGGGCTAAAAATAGTGACGTTATGTGCTGTAATATCGGATACTTATATATTATGATGTTATAAGTAAAAAGTTTTTAATAGATTTTTTAATGTGCAATGCACCAGAGTACCAACTGCTCCCATCTAGAGCTAGTGAGACTATGGCATCCCCAATTGGGGTATGTTGTGAGGCTGAAGATAATGGGGAAGAGAAGAAGATGGGGGAAAAGGAAGTTGGGGAACATGGCTAAAACCATTTCAAGGAACGTTTTATTTCTGAATGGTTGTCTTACACCAGTGCTAAGAGTATCTTCCACCCAAACATACTATATATTATTTTTAATTATTTTTTTGTGACATAACACAAATTAATCAAATAAAATTTATTTGCGCATGCCGGTATTTCGGACGCGACCTTTGAATTTTACGAAGTTTTACGTAAAATACAAATTATGGTTTATTTTTTACACCCGCGATTTTCGGATTGCCAGTCAAGAGCCTCACCCCTCGACCATGGAGGCCGTCAAAACGGATAAGGTAGTTTAAAGTTGTAGGAGCTATTAAAAAGTATACACTCTTGTTAAAGTTTTGGTCCTGTTTCTTAAAGTAGATTTCATGCCAAACGACTTTAATATTGGAACATACTAAAATTATTTCCGTATCACAATTTTTTTTTATTTTTCTCCATGTGCTAGCTTAGTACTCGTAGCATGGTATGTTTTTGTATGATTTTTTTTTAAGAAAGGAATATTTTTTTATTGTTTTTCAGCAGTGAACATGAATTCTGACGAATTTTATCAATAATGTACCAAGTTTCGTGAATTTATTTTCTGTTTTAATGAAATCAAAAATTTCATGACATTTTGTTTTGAAGAGTTTTAATTTTCAATGTACTATCGTTACTTAAATTTTATTTTTTTATGCTACCGGTTTCGACACATCCGTGTCATTCACTAGCAAACTTAAAACTAAACTTTAAATTTAAAACAAGTACAGAAATGAATTAGATGTTATTAGGTGGGGGTGGTGGGAGGGTTAATTTTTGGGGAAGGGGAGAACAGTGGGCGGGGTCAATATCACACGGGAACAAAGTCAGAAGGGGAGATTTGCAATTGGAGTATGTTGTGAGTCTGAAGGTAGTGGGGAGAAGAAGTTAGTGAAGAGAAAGGTGGGGAAGTACCTAGCTATTCAGACATTGTCACCAAAAACACGGGTAAAGCCATGTTTTACAAACATTTTAATTCTGGATGGTGGTCTTACACCAGGGCGATACATTTAGTATCTCCCACTCTGGAACGTGCCACAAATATGCCATATATTTTTTTATTATTAATTAATTGTGAAATGACACAAATTAGTTAAATAAAATTGGCCAGGATTTGAACCCGTGATTTTTGGATTGCTACACGAGAGCCTTACCATTTGACCACGAAGGCCGACAAATTACACTTTTGTGTTGAAATACACAGAAGTGTAATTCAACATACCACTTAAGAAATTATTTATCCGTTTAAAATACTCGTTTTTGCATGGAACAATTATTTATTGTAATTTTCTGATTGATTGAATTTCTGATTGACTGACCAAGTACTTTAACGTTAATAATGACGTTACGGTTTTTAAAATAGATGGGTTGACTTATAAAATTATACTAATGCAAACAACGCCAGAACTCACCAATGGAATGTTTTCTAGTGAAAAATTTACATATATTTTCCGCTTTATAGTTAAAATAAAGCTTTAGCAATTATATAGGCAACAGTCGCCAGGTTTTAACCCAAAATTATTATGCAGAACATAACACACTTCATGCGTCATGTGCGTACTAGCATCAAAGTGAAATCCAACGAGCGTTGTATCAATGAAAAAATTGATTAGGATTGAGTGACATTATTGCTTCAGAATTCATCAATGTCCAAATTGGGGTGCACGGATTTAGGAATACCAGGAGAACAGCGCCGCGTGGGGTAAATGAAGCGTGGCAGGTTACCCCACGCGTACGTGGTCCTTAGGCGTGCTGCGGGTGATTACTGGCCCACTGCCCGCTACACCCGCTACCCCCGCTAATCCACCAGACAAACAAACGAAGGGGGTGGAAATAAATTGGCCAATCACGGGACTGTTGTTTCAAAGTTTCAAATGCACGAGATGCTGTGATTGATTTGAGGATGATGATTTTTGGATTTGTCAGGAGCGATTGACCAGCGGCTGAGAATAAAGGTTTAAAAATGCTTGCAACTGTACAGGGAGATCGATTATTCCCTGTGTCAAAATTTTATAACAATTCTGATATAGCGCCGGTAGCGGTTACGGAAAATAACGCCGATTAGCGAAGATTCAAACCGCACTTATAATTATAACACATGATCTTTTTACATCTGGCGGGTCTGTATGGGATTATATGGCGAGCGCTATTGTGTTGTAAGTATCTTTTTGATGTGAGCTGCGTGTCTGTCGCTATCTTTAATTTTAAAAGAACTGAGATGAAAAGAAAAACAATATATTTTGATATTAATTTAAATGGTTGTACGTAAAAAAAAATCAGTATGTTATAATAATTTTTTAAAATTGTTTTTAAAGAACAATCCCGTTAAACCAACTTTAAGCAATTATTTATTATTTATTTATTTTTTCATGTTCTCCATAAAACAGTTATACACCAATATATAAAAATAAACACCAATAAATTTGTCAACAATGCGTAATGTTCAATTACACAGTAACAATGTTTACAATTATGGATGTTAATGTTAAATCTTTGTTCAATTACAATGTTTTTTATTAGAATTTAAACATATATTATTACTAATTATAATTTAACTATTTAATTTAGGTATTACAATGGAAGACGCTCCGAGGAGCTAGCGTCATTGATCCCCTCGGCACCGGTGCATAGTCGGGAAACACGCCAAACGCGCCCCCAACATATGTACAGTTGACATTTGTCACATGAGAACGGGACGCTTCTACGACTCGTTCTTGTGTACAACAGCTCGGCTGTGGAACGATTTGCCGGCCACTGTGTTTCCTTCTTCCTATAACATGGGTCTCTTCAAGACCCACGTTCACTCCTTTCTTTCCTCAAAGAGACCCTCATCACAGCATCTTCAAAGATGACATAGGCCCTGAGGGAAAATATTTTCCTCAGGGCCTATGTCATCTTTGGGGATTTTTTTTTTTTTTTTTTTTGTTTTTTTATTTTATTTTATTTTTTATTTTTTTTTTTTTTATTTTTTTTTTTTTTATAGAGAAACCTCACATGAGTCCCAACTGCTCCCTTCTGGAGCCAGTGAGACTATGGCATCCCCAATTGGAGTATGTAGTGAGGCTGAAGGTAAGTGGGGAAGGGAAGGAGATGGGGAAGAGGAAGGTGGGAAAGTACCTGGCTATTCAGATCTAGTCACTAAACACGGCTAAAGCCATTATTAAGCAACGTTTCAATTCTGAATGGTGGTCTTACACCAGGGCGATACTGAGAGTATCTTCCACTCTGGAACGTGCCGCAAATATAACATATATTATTTTTATTAATTAATTGTGAAATAACACAAATTAATCAAATAAAATTTATTTGCGCACGCCGGGTTCGAACCCGCAACCTTCCGAATGGGAGTCAAGTGTCTTACCACTAGACCACGGACGGTCGTCAAATGCTGTGTGGAGGGTATTTTTAAGGAAAGGAAGGAGATGAAGTTCTGCGAAGGAAAAAGTTATGAGGGTTGGGTAGGAATCTGGAGTTCAGTGTGTCTAGATCATCCGCCGCCAAGACCTAGATAAACCTTACCCATTAACCCGGGCACCCCTGCTAAGTCACCAAACGTAGCGAACCACTTGGGGTGACCAATGGCAGAAGTGTTGGTTATCCGATAAATGGTTCCCGGGTCGGCAATACCCATTCCCGACTCCCAAATTGAAATATGTTGTATTAAGTTTATATTATAGTCTCGTACACTCACATTTAAATTAATTAATTGAAATCTGGGGAAATGCGTATGAAACATACATTAATGAATTACAGATAATTCAAAATAAACTAATCAAAAAACTATTTCACTACGAATCCAAAACATCCACAAAAAAACTATATTTGGAAACCAAACTGTTAACATTAAGAAAACTATACGAATACAATATATGTCTCCTTATATACAAAATAAATAATAAACTCATTCATACAAACACAGAATTCATTAAAACGTCCTAAGTACACAAACATTTTACACGACAACACGATAACATACATTTAAACACTATTCATACTAACTACGGTAAGCAATCTATCAGTTATGAGGGGGGCAATTTATATAATTGCCTTCCAGTTGATATTAAAAACGAAAAAAGTGTCTGTAAATTAAAAAAAAAAACTATTCATTTTTATTTACAAAAAACAGTGTAGTGAAAATGAATAATATTGAAAGTGAATGAATAGTATTGTAATATATTGTATGATAATATGTTGTATGATAATATAATGTTATGCAAATTCTAGTTAAGTAAGTGAAAATGTTATTTTCTTTTTTTCTGGAATAAAAAAAAACTTAAACTTAATCTAATCATATTATTAATTCAACCATCCAATAAAAAAGGCATCACATCTATTATATTTATTAGCTACTTTATTACAAAAATGAGATTTTTTTAAATAGATATTATAACAAAAACGAGTTTTTTTATTCTTTTATATTAAGTTATATGCACCATTGTATAACATTACACGAGTGTTTGTTTTAAATACGAATCTTTTAGCATTATTAGCTGGTTCATTATTAACTCACTATTCAAATACGGTCAGCGTATGATCGGGACCTGTTTTAAATAATGATATTTGAGGAAAGCTAATGACAGTAGTGATAGATGAATCTGTAGCTATATAATAGTGTGGGCCGAACACTATTTTAGTGCTGTTAGTGCGATAGTCAACGTTTTTGCATTTTCGATGATGCAAGCTTTTTGGATGATTTTTAGGATTCAAAGAATCGAATGGATTCCTAAATATATGGTCACCCAAAATTAAAGTTTCAGTTTTTTTCCAAGGCTATATCGTACTACTAATTATTATAAAAAAATCTATTATAACAACTTACGACTCAACTTACGGTAAACGTTGCATCCACAAGCTCCTCAGTCAATAATATATTTTTAAACTATGTGTACATTTACAATGTAACACCTGAGTAATTTAGAGGTTTCTCTACCTGAGGGTGCTACTACCCGTGGCTCTATCGCACTCAATTTCTTTTGGGCATGCTCAGAATGAACCATCTACGAGTCAGAAGGGATTTGCATATTGTATCAAATATCTGACTCATTAGTGGATGGATCGTATATTCGACTGTCATGGACAGCATTAGTTATTAATTATTAATTTATTAATTATTCCCGATGTTTAACTCTGTCATCGAGAGCATGGATTGTTTTATCTCCCGTCCTGTAGGACTAACTTGCTAACGGTAATGTGGGTTGGGAGAGATTGTGTTGTTAAATAGAATCACTTCGGATATTGATATATTTCAGATCAACTAAGAAGAATTAAGACGGCAAGCTTCGATGCTACTAGTGTAAAATCTGATTTTATATACAGGATGTTAAGGTACGTACTTGATTTGCTTTAATCAGAGATTCCTGACTTATTTGGAGTCAAAAATGTAAATAAAAATTTTGTCTCCAGTGACATTTTTAATGTTTATTTTTCTACTAAAACATAAAAAATAGTAGGGGTTGGACAGGGTTAAATGGTGAGCGAGCGACCAGTGACGTTTGCGGAAGAATTTAATTTTGAAGAAAAAAAAAAAAAAAAAAAAATATCCTCAAAAAAGTCACCGGAGACCGAAATTTCATTAAAGTTTTTTACTCCAAATAATGTCAGGAATCACTGGTTTAAGTAAGTCAAGCACGCACATTAACACCCTGTATTTACCCCCTTGCTCATGGGCCAGTTTTGGATTTCGCACCGACGATTAATGGTTGCTTAGCAGTTGTGTAAGGTTGGGAGAATATTTTTCAGTAAGTCACTTATTATTTTCCTCAAGTAATTTAAAAACCGAATTAAAATTTTAATTTAGTAACGTTCTTAAAATTAATAATTTAATTGAATGTTAATTATAACCAATGACCACGATGGTAGATAAAACAATACATTTTTTTACGATATCATACTTATACGGAGAAAAATGTTATTCTAAAATACGATCATTTTATTCGTAAAACGGTTAAAAACGGGACTGAAGTTCTTACGAACAAATTAACAGGGTTTCAATGTTTATTGGCGGGAAAATGTAAGAATGTATCGTATAAAAATTTTCTCCGTGTACCGTGTATATAGCAGATCAGTTTAATGTTTATTAAAGAATGTTTCATAAATCACTGCTCCCCGCAAGTTATTGGAGATGCAATGATTTTAATTCTTGTTATATTTTAATTATTTAATGTTCTTTATTGTTCGTTTAAAAGAAACTAAAAGAAAATTTTACAATGGGTGGTACAGTACAGGGGTTGATTAGAATTTGTCTCCCTAAATATGATTCGGCGCTCAAAAGAAACCGTTTGAGTTGAAAAGCTTTGGAAAAAAGATATGTGAGAATATTATTAAACAAAGCGTCAAATATTAGAACTTTGGTAAACAGAAGTTGATGATTGTTTTTATAAAAGTAGCACTTTTCGAACAGTTGAATTCATCATTTTATTGCTATGCTCTAAATTTTCATGCTGACGTTATTTTTATGGTGATATTCACCCACCCAAGAGTATTAAAAGGCACTTGGTTACTATTCAAGAAATGATCTAGGAAGAGGAGTTTTTAAAGCGGAACAGAGTTTTTTATAATCTAAAGCCAGGGACAAACACAGCATTAAAAGCGCCGGCGTTATTTGGCTTGACCTATTTCACCACATCGCTCGCCATACATTTACAATGGTAATCTATGGCGAGGGATATGCTGGAATAGGCCAAGCCAAATAACGCTAGCGCTTTTAACGCTGTGTGTGTCACTGGCTTAATACTCTTTGTTTGTTGTAGTGGTGGAGGAAAAACGTAATAAAATCTAAAATATTGTACATGAATAACACAACACCAACGCCATCTATGAAGTAGATCACTTAACTCGTATTAACCTTTCATAATAGGTTTGGAGCAAAAACTGAAACCTCGCTCAATTTTATACACAAAGCACAAGGAAAATGATTTAATATTTTAATGATGAAATAAAATATTTAAGTTTATATATAGAAACTATATTTTATAGTAAAAGATATCACGGAAAAGAAAAAAAAGAGTTTTGGACATTGAGCAAAACAAAAATCAAATTGGTAGCTTATGATTGCTGTGTGGTATTAAAAGCGCTCGGAGAGGAATTATTCAGAAATCTGGAAAACTCATCGGGTAGTGTTTTGAAAGTATTTTAATCCTCCATGTCATTATATCCTACAAGTACAGTATTAATAATAACAGAGTCATTAATCAGGTGATACATTTATTTCACACTCTTTGTCATTTTAATAGAATCGGAATACATTCGATTTCTATGTAAATGATGAAAATTTATTGTGTTCAGTAAGTGTTACTTTAGTGTGAAAACACGTGTTAAAATGATATTATTCGCAGTATTTTGCCTTAATCATTTTAGTTATTTGTATCATGAAACGCATCGGTTAATGTTTTTTATTAATTATTTACATCCATGGCATCAACGCATTTATAATATCATAAATAACACATTCAGATACAACGAGGCAAATAACACATAACACATTTACATCACCTAAGGGTAAGGCTCTCGACCAGCAATCGAATCCGAAGGTCGCGGGATCGAACCTTAGCGTTTCCAAATAATTTTTTTTGATTGCTTAGTTGTTATTTCACTTTGTATTCATAACTATGCTTCCGTCTGAAGGCTTCCCCAACTGGGATATGTCGTGAGGCTGAAGGTAGTAGGGAGGGGAAGGAGATGGATGAGGAAGGTGGGGAACTATCTGGCTATTCAGATCTTATCATCAAACACGGTTAAAGTCATTTCAAGCAACGTTTCAAATCGGAATGGTGATCTTACACCAGGTGATACTGCGATATTCTTCCACTCTGAAATGTGACGCAATTATACTTTATATTATTTTAAGTGAAAAAATTGTGAAATAGTTAACAATTTTTTTTTTAAATAACAATTATTTGCGCATGCCGAGATTAGAACCCGCGACCTTCGGATTGCTAGTCGAGAGTTTTACCACTCGACCTCGACCACCCTCATCACTTCAACTCACGAACAATAGATTATATATTTTATTGTGGAATGAGGAAAAATAGTATTGAAATTACAACTGTATAATGCAATGATGTAAATATTAAAATACAAATATGTATAGACTTGCTATTGTCTCACAAACTCGAGATGAAATGTGAAAAGTAAGAAACACTTAGTTTATTTATAAACAAGTTCTGCTATCTTACTCCAAAGCTTTCGACAGCATAAAACACACAGCTATATGGGATAGCCTTGAATAGCAAGGGATACCTTTAAACTACATCAATATTATAAAGAACATATACTTGAATTGCGAAGCGAGGATCCAACTAGAAACCTTGGGAAAAAAGTTTAAGATCCAGAGAGGAGTAAGACAGGGAGACCCTCTATCACCAAAATTGTTCTCGGCTGCTCTGGAAAGTATCTTCCGCAAACTAGACTGGGAAAAATATGGTATCAACGTGCAAGGTGCAAAACTGAACCACCTAAGATTTGCAGACGATATAGTCCTATTCGAGGAAAACCCAACGAACCTAAATATAATGATAGAATCACTAATCGAGGAAAGTGTGAAAGTCGGCCTAAACATGAACAAAGACAAAACAAAATTGCTTACAAACTCCGAACCAGTAACTATAAAAATTGACAACCAACCACTCGAATATGTCTCTGATTACATCTATTTAGGACAATTAATATCCCACAAAGATCAAACCACTAAAGAAATCGAGCGAAGAGTAGCGAATGGATGGAAGAAATACTGGTCTTTGAAAGAAGTCTTGAAATCCAAAGAACTAAGCATGCAAATAAAAAGGAAAGTTTTCAACACGTGTGTACTTCCAGTCATAACCTATGGATGTGAAACTTGGGCACTCACCAAACGCCACAGAGAAAAGTTGGAACGCTGCCAGAGAGCCATGGAGAGAAGTTTGACAGGAATAAGGAAACAGGACAGGGTGAGATGTAACATAATAAGGGAGAAAACTAAAGTTGCCGATATAGTTACCCGAATAGACCAACAAAAGTGGAGATGGATAGGTCACATGATCCGCGATCCACAAGAGAAATGGTGCAAAAATATCACTGACTGGTATCCCAGAGATGGCAGGAGAAGTAGAGGACGTCAACACATAAGATGGGAAGACGACCTAAAACTCACGGCTGGACATCAATGGAGAAGAGTAGCGCGTGACAGGTCCCAATGGAAAATGTTAGAGGAGGCCTATGCCAAGAGGCTAACTGAGCTTCGGGACATATTATAACAAACATATTATAAAAAACAAAAAATGTCTAAATTCATGTACCTAACCGAAGTCCAGAATAAAGGGCTTATTATTATTATTATATCTGCTATCTAACTATTTTTTACTTGTGACAGCTGTTTCGCCTTCTGAAGGCATCAGAAAACTATGGTTAGGCGACCTACGGACGACATATTTATATTATTTCGAGGAAGGTATGTGCTTATGATAAAAAATATATGGCTTTATTTTGTATTACCTACCTATGCCCTTATTGATTTCCGAGTAAAATGTCGGAAATTATTAATGGTTACTACTACCCCTTTAAATTTTCCCTAATTGCTGCTTTGTTTAAATTTGACTGAAGGTCATTAATTTATTTCCAAATTATTACACACGAGTAAATTTTTTTAAAATTTTTAAAAGAAAGTTAAACATTCCCGGGTTACGAATAACCCAACAACATTTGAAAATCTCCTACTACCACTACACTAAGCGGAAGATGTTGCTTGTGTTGTGATGGAGGACTTAGCCAGCCGAGGAATCGAACACGGAAAGCCTGGGTGGGATCCAAACGCTATGCCCACTGAACCACTGACCAGTAGCAGTTGGAAATCATATTAATTTATATGATTTTTAACTGCTCTAAAAGATCGAGTTTATAGCCTTTATTTTGTATGTGCCACGTAGGTGGCTTATTATTATTGTTAAGTGGGTGATTTTTATTTAGGAGATGTTTAGCAAACATAGCAGAACTTTTTTACAAATAAACTGTTTTTCTTAATGAAATAATAATTTTATTATTTATAACAGTGGATTTACTAGATTTTTCCAGTAAATTCGTATATAATGAATGATTATAATTCGTATAAAAGAAATATGTGCATATGGACGAAATAAAAGACATTTTCGCATCGTTTCGCATCAAAAGTTGCATCGAATACTAACCCAAGGCCGACTATAGTTCAGTGACAAGCTTGGGAGCCTGGCAGATTAGTTGTCAAGCAACGACAGTTTGCAAATGCCGGCCATTGTTCTTGATATGCTTTGTTACTGCTGATTTGTACGTCGTTTTACCGCCAACATAAGATAAAAAGAATGATAATACTGTTTTAAACAGTAACGATTACTTAATTTTACAGCACTGACTTTACATGTACTACATGATAGGACATGTACTTTAGTAGGCCTTGCATTTTCTCTAATAATGAAAACATTTGTATTATTTATAATAATAGAAAACCATAAGTAATTCGCGTTTATTTACAAACGAAATGTTATTCTTTGGCTCTTACCAGTAATTTCCAATTTATGAAAATATTTTCTCATCACGCTCGCGGATGAATTTTGGCTGTTTTTTTATTGCAATTTACTTAGAGGTAGTACACGACCTCAGCACTAAAACTACGAAATCGAAAGAACCACATATGACTTACGTTTGGCTTGGAACTTTGAGATTTCTACACCCCGTCTATACAGGATGTTAAGCATCGTACTTGACTTACTTCAACCACTGATTCCTGACATTATTTTAAATAAAAAATGTTAATATAATTTTTGACTCCAGTGACATTTTTTTTTTTTTTTTCTACAAAAACATAAAAATCAGTAGGTATTGGGAAGTTAGGGACGGGGTGAGGGGTTGGTTGGTGACTTGGCTTAGAGAGCAGTGACGACATGTGGAAGATTTTTTTTATTTATTTGATTTTGAAGAAAAAGTTTTTGAAAAAAAAAAAAAATCTCATTAAAAAAGTCACCGGAGACCAAAATTTCAATTAGATTTTTTACTCCAAATAATGTCAGGAATCACTGGTTAAAGTAACTCAAGTACGATGCTTAACACCCTGTATATTGTAACGTCATTTTTAATATGAGTAAATTTTGACTTAATTTGTAGCATCACATTCAAATTCAGTTTACAAACTGATTGAACCCAGGAGATTAGTCTTTGGCAAGGACAAAGATGTGTGATTAAATGTTAAATTGTCCCTAATCCCCCTCCGGTAATCACCAATATTCCCCAAAGCACATTACAAAATGGTCCATTTAGTAAAATCTAGTTTGAATTTAAAACAGAATAATCACTGTTTTCGAAGACTTGTAATTTTATCAAGAATATTATCAAAATTAATACGTAATATAATATTTTATACTCATTACCGTAGACCAATGTAAAATCACGGGATAATATAATCATTATAGTATTTGTGAAGCTGAAATTACTTATAGGGTGTTAAGGTACGTACTTGAGTTACTTTAACCAGTGATTCCTGACAATATTTGGAGTAAAAAATGTAAACGAAATTTTGGTCTCAGGTGACTTTTTTTATGACAATTTTCATTTATTTAAAAAAAATTTTTCTTCAAAATGAAACAAAAAAAATAATCTTTCACATGATCTTATTGGTCACTCAGCTGAGTTTCCTCCCCACCACTTACCCCTCCCCCAACTACCCAACACCTACTAATTTTTATGTTTTTGTAGAAAAAAAAAAACATTTAAAATGTCACCGGAGACCAAAATTTCATTTACATTTTTTACTCCAAATAATGTCAGGAATCACTGGTTAAAGTAACTCAAGTACGTACCTTAACACCCTGTATATAAATAAAAAATGTGGCTCAATCGTTGCCTTTCAAAAGAAGTTATTTACCTTTCCGAAGGAAACAACTGTAAAAAATTTGCGCGCACAATAATATCGGACAGTTTATTTATAAACAAGTTCTGCTATCTAATTATTTTTTACTCGTGACAGCTGTTTCGCCTTCTGAAGGCATTATAAAACTACGGTTAGGCGACTCACATACGACATACTTATATTATATCTAGATAGGTATGTGTTTATTATGGAAAATTTACTGATTTCATTTTTAATACCTACCTATGCCCTTATTGATTTCCGAATAAAATGATGGAAATTATTAATGGTTGCTACTACCCCTTTAAACTTTCCTCAATTACTGCTTTGTTTAAATTTGTCTGAAGGTCATTAAGTTATTTCCAAATTATTACTCACGAGTTAATTAATATTTATAAGATTTCCAACTGCTTTAAAATATTGAGTTTACGGCCTTAATTTTGTATGGGCCACGTAGGTGGCTTATTAGTATCGTTAAGTGGGTGATTTTTATTTAGGAGATGTTTAGCAAACATAGCAGAACTTTTTTACAAAAAAACTGTTTTTCTAAATGAAATAATAACATTATTGATACACTTACATAGCGTGAATTTACTAGGTGATCATTTGTGGAAAAGTGTGTGAAAGGGTTAAGTTTTTCTTGTGGGGAAAATTTAATCCGGACATAAAGTCTGGTGACATAAATGTAAAAGATATAAAATTTTAAATGGAGTTCTATAAATTAAACTTAATATAATTAATTTATTCTGGAGTTGTATACCTCGGCTTAAGAAACAGGCCCTAGATGTGTTTATGAGTTAGATGTGTGGTATTCTCAAAGCGTTTGATTGCGCTGGCCACCATGTCATCAGGTCTGCACCCATTGTGGATGCAGCGATTGCAAGAGACTGTGGATCCCGGTTTGATGGATGCCAGCCCAGATCAAATAACTAACAGGTATGTGACACGTTATTCGGATGAGAGTATCGGAAAAGGGAAGTACATCTTATTGACCTCGTTAAATTTTTTTTTAGCTCAAATCGTAGCCGGTAAAAGTATGGTTCCTGCAAGCGGTTGAAGGACTTTGTGGTCGCGGGATAGCGTTATCGACTAGCGGCAGCGGGATAAATCCCAGCACGCGCAAGTAATTTTTCTATGATTAATTTGTGTTTCTTCACAATAAATAATTTTCGACACGTATCAGAATGGAAGATCCTTTTAGGATCGCCCCGGTGTAAGACCACCATTCAGAATTAAAATGTTGCTTGAAGAGGCTTTAGCCATGCTCCTGTGCAATAAGAACATAAAAAAGATGACCTTGATAATAGTCATCCTCCATTGGGAATGGGTGCCATAAAAATAAAAAGATTGACAATGAATTTAAATCGCCATATTTATTTTTCCTAATTTCCTATTAGGAATTTCCTGGAGAGACCACATTACAAATGAGGAGGTTCTCCAAAGAATCGAAGGAGGAAGGCACCTGCTCAGGACCTTGTCCGAAAGGCGTGCAAGATGGATCGTCCATATAATACGACAAGAAGGCCTCTTGCATGCCATAATGGAGGGTATGACCGAGGGGACAAACTCTAGGGGACGCCCACGCCGAGAGTACCTGGAGGACCTGCTGGTGGACATGCGCTGCTTATCATGTGCAGACTTCAAAAGAGCCACACAAGACAGGGATAAATGGAAGAGAAAAATAGAGGAAATTGCTGCAAACCAATCCCAGGATTGAAACCAGAGAGTGAGATTTATTGTTTATAAAGTGCATATTAAAATATCTGGTCTTAAAAGTAAGTAAATCAGTTTTAATATACCCTTGCTTGTGTAGTGATATACAGAATAAATGATAGAAATTATTTAATTTAATAAAACTCTTATATAAACTTGTTAGGAAGCTAAAGAACGAAGCAATAAAAAAGACCATGGTCAAATTTAATCGCGAGTCCAAATAAAACAGAATTGATGAACGCTAGTCGCTACGAACCCAGCATATTTGGGATGCTATAAGTATTTGTTCCAAATGAGGTAGTTGAAAATACTTTAACTTTTGATACTTTCGGGTGCACAAATACATTTAGACGTGACCTCGTTAAAATAATTTGTTTGTAATAAAATTGTCCATGCGTGTTTTAATTCGGGATTGAATTTCTGAATGAAACATTAGCAATTACGCAATGGAGAATTTTATATAATTTTAAAAATAAATTTTTGTCTCCCGAGAAGATGAAATTCTGACTATGAAAAACTAACCTTAAACTTACAATCCAAGAGTGAATTTATAGCTGTCCTACTAAAACCCTTTGGATAATGTGATTTCAGCGGGGTGTTAGTCAATGTATATATACATTTCCGTACATACATAACGTTGTTCGCATGCACGGAGAAAAATGTTATTCTAAAATACGATCATTTTATTCGTGGAAACGGTTAAAAACGGGTCTGAAGTTCTTATGAACAAATTAACAGTGTTTCAATGTTTGTTAGGGGGAAAATGTAAAATAATTTGTTGGTATAGATACGAAATTACGTATACCAACAAATTATTCTTACATATTCCCGCCAATAAACATTGAAACCCTGTTAATTTGTTCGTAAGAATACCAGTCCCACTTTTAATCGTTTTTACGAATAAAATGATCGTATTTTAGAATAAAAAATTTCTCTGTGTGCAATCTCATGGAAGTGATAATTTTTGCAAAATTTTTTCTACCTGTATCCTAAATAATACGAATGATGACACAACAGATTATATTATTCAAACAATCTACCCATTTTTTTCCTTACTGTCCATTTCCAAAAGCACAAGGACTTTATGACTTAGTTTATTGAATGCATAATTTTGGTTGGTTTTGTTTTCATCTCTATTCAGAGACCTCCACAGTCAAAGCTTCTAATATTGTCCCCGATAACCAATTTTGCAAGTACTTAACGCTTCGGTATTGAAATTAGGATTTTCCATTTCCAATCTAGTTTTCATCGCATTACGTAATCATGACAAGGGATCTCGATAATAATTGTCCTGCGGGCCATCGCAGGCGTCACGTGTTCCATCATCGGCAGGAGATTACAACCTTTCGTCCGGAGGTAAGGATATACAGGAGACATACGATTTTTTTAGAGAGTAGACGAGTGTTATGGTAGATTCAGACTGGGTCGACGTACGTGCCCATCGCTACGCCTAACAATATCTGGACTGCTTAGCAACCATAGATTTTCAATGAAAATTTATGTTTTAGAATCACATTGGCCACACGCATCGCGACGTGCGATGTCTGTGGCCATTTTCATAGAAAATGTATGGGTTGCTAAGCATTGTTTGAGTAGCGATGCGTACGTACGTCGTCCAGTCTGAACCTACCATTATCCTGCGAGGCAACGAAATGGTAGCAGTCGCAGTCATCCATCGTCAGTCATCATCATCGCAAGACAATAATACTTTACGTATTCCCAATTTATCAACTTTTGTGGTTTTCTTCACAGTATTATAATATATAATATTGAGGAAGGAATAGTGTGAGAAAGCAAGTTTGCGAATATAATGTCTTCTAACTACTTCAAAATACTTTCTTCGAAGTTAAAATTTGTTGCAAATATTAAAACGTTCTGAACATAACTTTGGCTAGTCAGTCGGGGAAATTTCGGTAGTTAAGAACAGAAAGTACCAAAATCATAAATAAACCAATGACATAATTTGCCAAAATCACTTTCAGTTCACGTGTTGATTTCCGACAATTACAACAATATTTCCTGGAATAGTAGTAGGTGCGCTAACATATATATTATTGTAGATTGTACTACGCATGTGAATAGTGGTACACACTGGTCTAGGACTGCATTCTTTCATCCCGATATTTTAGAACAAGAAATATTCACTTTTTTTACAAAATATTAACACTTAAAGGCTTTGGTTTTGTAGAGGAGCAGATACTTTGTGATGTTACATAATAATCTTTACAAATAAAAATCTCAACTCACAATTTTCGTCCGAGGTAAACTCCGAAACTACTTCACCGATTTTGATAAAATTTAGCTCACTGTGTGTAATTTGGTCCAACTTAAAAGATAGGATAGTTTTTATCTCGATTATTGACCTCAATATTTATTATTGCGAATTAAATATCGATTAAACGTTCGTTATGGGACAATAATTCGATATTATTTCTAATTTCCATAAGTTTCTGACAGATGGTGGTGTGAGTTAATTTATTGACACAACACTTAGTTATCTAGTTTAGGTAACCATCCAGTAAATGGCGTTGTGTTTAGTTAGCCACGGCAACGCGTGGATGGGTCAGCTAGTTTTAAATAAAACAATAACTTGAGGTAACTTTATGTTCACAAATAACTTTTTAAAAAATAAAACAATAACTTGGTTAACACCATATTTATTTTTTATATACTTTAAGCCGACGGGGTTTCGCTAGTAGCTTCTTAAGGGCAGTATAATTCTCTGAGAATTCTAGAGAATTATACTGCCCTGAAAATGCTACGATCGTAGCGAAACCCGGTCGGCATAAAGTATATAAACAAATAAAAGTGGTGTTAACTAAGTTATTGTTTTATTTCAAAAAAAGTTATTGGTAAATTTAAAGTTACCTCAAATGCATATTATGGGCTTAAAATAAACCATATTTGTGTGGTAACGTAGTCTTCGCCCCAGAATTTGGTTTCACCTTTTTAATTAACTCTAAATGTACGTATCTGACAGATGACATAATTTAGAATTTTTTTTAAACTTTACACTTTTATAAAATGTGAATAAATCAACAGTTTGCCAGCCCCCTTCAGATGATGAAACTTTGTCATTATGTATGCGAATACATCATACAGCCAGCAAATTCGATTCGTTGTTTTCTATGCCGTCCAATTTACTACGATGTGAACATTTTGTTCCTAGGCATTATCAGAATATGAATGCTTGATTTTGATTTCATAAATTAATAGTCGACCTCGATAGCATATTATTACGTAAAATGATATTTATTAGCATAATATAAACGTGCTTAATCTAAATGCCAGAACGATTGTTTCAATATGTTCCAAAAATAATAAACCATTTATTTATTTTGTAAACAATTTTAATTACCGACAAAGATTTAAACAGTACCGCGGTGAGTTCTGTAAAATAATAATCATAGAAATTCAATTCTTATGATCCCACTGATCTGTTATAACATAATCTATTTCATAGAATTTATGTAATAGATCAGTGAAAACAGGCTTTCTTTAGAATAGAAACCTAAATTCACTTCAATTTCGACTTCAACTTTCATTCTAAGAATGCACGGAAATTTTTTTTTTCGAAAAAAGATAATTTTATTCGTAAAAACGGGACTGAAGTTCTTCAGTTCGTAAGTTCTTACGAACAAATTAACAGTCTTTCAATGTTTATTGGCGGGTACATGTAAGAATAATTTGTTGGTATACGTAATTTCTTACGTATAGGTACCAAAAAATTATTCTTACATTTTCCCGCCAATAAACATTGAAACACTGTTAATTTGTTCGTAAGAACTTCAGTCCCATTTTTAACAGTTTTTACGAATAAAATGATAGTTTTTTCGAATAACACTTTTCTCCGTATAGACCATAGAGTAGGTACACTCTTAGAGTACATGAGGTGGTTACCCAGTTTTATTTAGTAAGTTAAATAGATTTAAGAAAAAGCGAAATTTTAAATATTCATTCCATCATGTGCAATTTCCCCCCTTTTTATTCTTGACCAAATAAATAATTAAACAGTCTAACTGTAAAATAATCGAGGGAAAATCAATACTACCCTTCAGCAAAGCACATGTATTGTATACCGTTTACTTCCCAAGCTTTTAAATTTAACCCTTGTAAATAGACTGTCAGTTGCATAAAATGGAAAAAAAGCTTTAAATTAAAAACGTTACTTCATTTTAGAAGTTTTAACAAAAAGCCAAACTGTTTTACAATATTTATCTTTTGTGTTTTAAATTTTCTACATTCTAAAAATATTTTGTTACTTTGTTTTGTTTACATGTCGGTGTAAAATGTTTCAAAAATTTTCATTCTAATTGCATGATGGAAAAAATGGGATATTTTATTTTTTTAATATTTGTTGCAAAAGCGGATAATTAAAATTTAATTGCGAAAACCGGATATTTATAAATAATTAAATATTATTAATAGTCAAATATTTTTTTAAAATAGCCATCTCTTAAATTTATTTTCATATTTAGTACTTATATTTATGATAATTTATTTTTGTTGTTTACAACCTGATTTCTTTTTCTTGTTCTGTAGAAAATGCTTGTCGCGGAGTGTCATATCCCATGGCTGCGGTCTATCTTTGGTGTTCAAATTTAGAATTAAAATGAAACCCGGTGGTGAAGAAATTTGAAAAAAAGATTTTACTAAATTGTTGCTGTCACTGGTGCTCTTACTCCACCGAATATTGAGCGAAAGGGACAATGCACCTCGGGCCACTAATACCTAACTAAAATCGAGATTTTGTATTCCTCACTTTTCTCCTCCAAAAGTGGACTGATTTTCATTTTTTTTACTAAATACATAAGAAAAACTATTCGATGTCTGAACGTTTTGCTTTTTTAAAAAAAACATTGTCTAGTTTGTATACTGAATGTCTTTTGAAGGCGTTTAAACCAGTCAATTTTATTGATTTTTGGAAGGTCATAACTTCTATAAAAAGTAACTTATCAAAAAAAAACAAAAAGTACCGACACGCTAGTAGTTGATATCTATTTTATGTAAAAACAATATTTTCTCTAGAGTTAAAATCCAGACAGATAAATAGGGAATACGTTTGTATGGAAAAACCAGCGCCGGGTATCCCCGTAAAACGTAACACATTGAGATTTAACTTTAAATTTGAAGTCCAAAGAGAGACCACGGCCATGGGATATGAAACTCCGCGACAAACATTTTTTACAAAACAAGAAAATGAAAATTAACTAATACTTGCTTCAAATAGGCATATTAAGATTCTGTGAACATGAATGTATGGTAAGTTTATTTCAGTTTTGTTTTACGTATGGAAAAAAGGAAGTAAACCAAAACTGTCAAAAATAATAAGTTTTTTTAGAATTTAAAGCAAACAGGTTTTTATCAAACCATAATTTTAGTTCATTGATATCTGTATTTGCCATGTTATATAATTCAGACCAGGGTTAGCTTTTAGTAGTAGGACTATATCGTCAGCTAGTAGGCATGTCTCAAATAAATATGGAATATATAATTGACGTATATAATAAATAACAATGGTCCCTAATCTGTACCTTGGGGTATTGAAAAGTCGCTATATTTTGAATAGCTGACTTGATTGAGTAATGTTACTTGTTGAGGTCTTTTATGTAAATAACTTATCCATGTTATCCATGCTTAGACTTTTCCACTAGTTCCAATTGATTTTAGTTTATTTATTAATTTTTATTGTGATTTGCTGTCGAAAGCAGGGGTGTTACGGATATTCGTATCCGCATCCGCAAAAGCGGGTTATTCGTATTAATTCAGACATCTTCGTCCGCATTCGCATCAATTAATGCGGAGCTTTTACGGATGCGGATTCATATCTGCAAAAAGTAACGCCATGACTTTAAAGTGGGCGGGGCCCAGTTACTACTTGCTATCTTCGTTGAATGAAGATAGCAACTAGCACGAAGTTCGTTCGCTAACTGACCCAATAGGAAGGCACACAGTGGTGACAAGATCCTATAGGTTTGGTTTTGGTTATGGATGTGATTCCCATCGTGAATCAATTACAGTGTTTGTTTACTGTGTTTATCCAAGTTTTCTGGTTGATGAATATTTCGATTTAAATATTAAGTGAAAAAGTAAATAAAAATGCCACCACTAATAAAAATCATTTTCTGGACTTATTTTGAATAACTATTTATTTAAGGTAAACGAAAAACCAATTTTTGAATTTAATATTTAAATAATATTTTTTAATTAGGTATAACGAACAGATCTTCCATTGATATGCTCGGTGTAACTCTAAGTGACCAGCTCAGATATGGGGGCTCCATCGAGGCCAGAGTTAAGTTAGCCTCTCAGAAACTGGGCGTACTGTACAGGGCCCGCAGATACTTTAATAGTACACAACTGCTAACCCTGTACAAATCGCAAGTGCGCCCCACGGTTGAATTTGGCAGCCACCTCTGGTCTGGAGCCCCAAAGTACCTGAAAACACCCTCGACTCTGTGCAGAAACGGGCGGTCCGTTTGATAGATTCTCCCGTCTTAATAAACGTATTGCAATCTTTAGAGCACAGGCGTCGGGTAGGAATGCTATCCTTGTTCTACCGGTATTTCAATGGAAGATGCTCCGAGGAACTAGCCTCATTGATCCCCTCGGCACCAGTGCATAGTAGGGAAACACGCCAAACGCTCGCCCAACATATGTGCACGGTTGACATTTGTCACATGAGAACTGGTCGTTTTTACGACTCGTTCTTAAATTCAGCCGCTCGGCTGTGGAACGATTTGACGGCCTCTGTGTTTCCTCCTTCCTACAACATGGGTCTCTTCAAGGCCCATGTTCACTCCTTCCTCTCCTCAAAAAGACCCTCCACGCAGCATCTGCAAAGATGACATAGGCCCCGAGGGAAATTATTTTCCTCAGGGCCTCCTGTACGGAGTTAATATTAAAAAAATAAAGCTTTAGAATTAAAATGCTAATAAGCAAGACTAAAAACTGTTTTAGTTTTGATACCAAAATATGATTAAATAAAACATATTAATATTTTTTATCGGAATCGAGGGCAGTATATAAATAGTTGGTTATTTTTGCTATCGTGTCATGAGTACTTGTATTTTTTTTTAAGCCGAATTGGTTATTATTAATTATATTATTTTCTTCTAAGAATGTCCAAATTTATTTTTTTACATTTTTTTCTTATATTTTTGATATATTTGATAGAAAAGAAATCGGGCGATAATTTTGTGAACCTTTACGACAGTATGTTTTATATATGGGGGTTATAATTGCTCTTTTATAATTATTGGAAAATTTGCCATTTGCTAGATTTAGGTTTATTATATGTTTTATGGCGAGAACTAACTACTCATATGTTTTCATTCATCTTATTGTGATCATCTATGTTATCAAAGCCGGGGCAGAAGAATAACTTATAATTTATAATATATAACTTATTCTGCCACTTTAGTCAATTGATACAGGGAGGCAAAACCACGATCCGTCTTTTTTTTGTAGGTCTAGAAAGTGTTGAAGGGCGAAATAAGTACGTTGCATATTCAATTTCAGTAAGAAATTGGAATGGGGCAAGTTGAACTAAATGGTTCAATCACAAATTTCTTCGGATAATTCATATACCCCTAAATGTAATACAATTTTGAAATTGACGTGATAAAGTTAAGTAAACGCCAATAATAATCGACTTTACTTGACTTGGTAACCATTTTTATCGACATCTATTTTCAAAAAAGCGGTAGAAAGTTTTTTTTTAACTTTTCGAGTAAAAATCACACAAAATTACCGTGTACACGTGATGAACACC
Source organism: Limnephilus auricula (assembly GCA_951813805.1). Classification (NCBI taxonomy): domain Eukaryota; kingdom Metazoa; phylum Arthropoda; class Insecta; order Trichoptera; family Limnephilidae; genus Limnephilus; species Limnephilus auricula. The sequence goes on from OX638403.1 coordinate 19,350,389, forward strand.
ATGCACCTACACGATGCTTGGTGTGGTGGTTCGCACACTTCTAGCTTGCTAGACCATGTTTGGAATTCTTTTTTAAGTCTTTCGGCTCCCAAAATATTGGCGTGGTCCAACAAGGCGGACGGGCTTCGTGGTCAAGGGGTAAGGCTTTACACTAGAGATGCGGAGGTCGCGGGTTCAAATCATGCGTGGCGTGGCATACGCAGATACATTTTATTTGATTGATTTGTATTTTCATAAATTAATAAAAATAATATACGGAAAATTTGCGGCACGTTCCAGAGTGGAAGATACTCTCAATATCGCCCTGGTGTAAGACCACTGTTCAGAATTAAAACGTCGCTTGAAATGGTTTCAGCCGTGTTTAGTGACTAGATCTGAATAGTCAGGTACTTTCCCACCTTCCTCTTCCCCATCTCGTTCCCCTCCCCTCTTACCTTCAGCCTCATAACATAACCAATTGGAGATGCCATAGTCTCACTGGCTCCAGACGGGAGTAGTTGGGACTCTTGTGAGGTAATCATATAAAAAAGGCCCTTGGTTCAACTAGCCCCGCACAACCTTATGGAAATGGACGCATTTTAATAGTAATTTACTTAAAATTAAAATCGGTCATAAACTTGGCGGCTATTGTTATTGATGAGAATGTATTAAGGAGAGTTTTTTCTTCTCTGATCCTAAAACAGGTTCTTAGATTCTTAATTTGGGTTGAATTTAAAAGAAATCCAAAAATCTTTTTTGTCTACATATTGTGACAATTCGTGGTGGAATTCCATTATAATAATTTGTGAAAACAATTTAAACTTTTTATCACTTAATTTAATTTGGACCGTAACCGGTTTCAACCTGTTCAGAGACTTTTCAGAGACCAGTATGAAGATGGCCTTAACCGCTTGGACACAAGCTTGTTTTCACGATAATTTAACGTAGGTAGACATAGGAGTGACGTATGTCCCGTACCTGAGTTATTAAACAGGCTGATACCGATTGCGGTCACAAATAAATTAAGTGGTCAAAAGTTTATGAGTAAATTGTTATATTGTTATTTTAATATTATCATGTCAAAACATGGCGTGAAGAAATTACCACAAATTTTCCGTTTTGTTTTACGAAATAGTTATTAAAATGGATTATTTTCTATGTTCGGTTACTGAAATAGTTGTTTCTAGTTGTTATCTAACAAAGTGTAAAATTAAATGTACATATTAACTGTTTCCCACTTTCCGTATATTTACCGATGATTGAAATCTTATTATTACGTATTTAACGAATTTTATATCTTCGGACCGGTTTTAGAAAATGGATTTTGGCGCAGATGTTACAATAATGAGCTCTATACTCTATTTAAGGACCCAAACGTCACGAAAAGTGGCTGGGTCATGTGGAGAGATTGACTGAACATCAAGCACCAAAGTCCATGATGAAATCTAGAACTAGAGGCGAAGGAGCCTGGGAAGGCCAATATTAAGATGTAGCGAAAAAGTCTTCAAAGACCTATCTACCTTGGAGCTTCCAAACTGGAGAGAGCTGGTACAAAAACGAGTGGAGGAAGACTCTTGAGAAGGCCAAGACCCACGAGGGGTTGTAGAGCCAAATGTGATGATGATGATGATGGTGATTTAACGAATATAAATCTAAATCACATGGAAATCTAAACATTTTTTTGATCATATGAAGCAGATGGTGTGACATTATAATTTAAAATAAAACAAAAACTTACTACAGTAGAGAATTATACCGCCCTAAAGAAGCTACGGTTGTAGCGAAACCCGGTCGGCATAAAATATATAAAATAAAAGAGGTGTTTACTAATTTGTTTCATAGTGCTTTCAAACAAACGAAGTATTGAATTCCGTCTAAACTTAAACTTTAGGGCGTTTATTGTGCTATTTTTTTTTTAAATATGTCAGCGTAGCATTGCCATCTATTTTCGATTTCATGCGATTTATTGCACACAAATGATTGAACCTGATTTGGAAAACTTTCGATTGAATTGTATTGTAAACGCAGTAATTATTGGCATTTACATATATTGTGTAGTTGGAAAATCGACTAAAATCGAATCGAAAATCGAAAATCGAAAATCAGATAAAATATTTTTACTACAACGCAATTCATAAACATTATAATAATTAGTTTGTCGTAATAATTAGTATTTAAGTATTATATTTAGTATTTACTATGTAAAACTGAAAAGTATACTGTATTAAATAATTAGAAAAAAATGAGAGATTTCTTACAATCAAACTGATTGATCAGTTTCGTAAGATTTGTAAAATAAAATATTGTAAAATTAAAACTGAATAAACATATTTAAAAAAAAAAAAAAAAAGGACACAAAACTTAACTTTTCAGCACAGCAAAAACACTGAAAAATTTAATGTAAATGAGAAGCAACTAACTTTTTTACAAATTATATGTAAATACTAGATATTTTTCTGCTTTCAAAAATATTTTTATAAGTATTATATTTATTTACACGAATTTTTTTAAGTTTTTCCGCATTCCTGAAAATATTAGAGATTGATTACTTAGGGACTCATTAAATGTACTCACACTTATAAGCGTGATTTAGGTATGGAACCTTCTGCGAGCATAACATGAAGAGTCAGTAAAATTAGAGTTTTCCATTCGATCTCCTCTCCGTTCTGCGCTCCGGGTATTCTGCCGGGGTCCCGCCGCAGCTCTGGGCGGGGGCGGGGCAGGCTGGGCGGGGGGAGGGTGGGAGGGTTGGAGGGCGGGGTAGGGCGAGGGCGGACCCGCCGCACATGAAATTGCAACTGGATGCACGCGAGCCGGACATTAATTTTTAAGTGTCATGACTTGAAGTTTTTTAGATACCATCGGAAAAAATCATGTTGTAATCCAAAATTGTGAACATTAAAGTGGTGTTGAATGGAAATAATGCTAAAAGATTATATATTCAATCTTTTTTTTGATGGAAAGTTAACTTTATAGAAAATGTTATTTTATTATTCACAAATATTTGAAAAATCGTCAAATAATCTCCAGATGCCGTTTTCTCAATACATTTAATTACATGTGCGGTATTATGTCGTTGATACGTGCTAAAATGGTACGTTCGAGAAAAGCGACTACTTACATTGATAAAAAAATGTTACCACATGAGGGGGCGTTATCGACCAAATAATTTTATCTAAAGAGGGCGTGTGACCGGTCAGTGGTTGAGTGGGCATCACGTTTGGGTCCCACCCAGGCGTTCCGTGTTCGATTCCTCGGCTGGCTAAGTCCTTCATCACAACACAAGCAACATCTTCCGCTTAGTGTGGTGGTAGTAGGAGATTTTCAAATGTAGTTGGGTTATTCGTAACCTGGGAATGTTTGTTTTTCTTTAAAAAAAAAAAAAAAACATTAAAATTAACACTCAAACGAAACATATTGATTTAAGAGATTTCTACAATCTCCCCGACATGGATAGATAGGCAGGTAAAGATTTAAAAGAAAAAATTAGAATACCGCACAAGATTCCCAACTGCCCCCACCGCTTGGAACCAGTGAGATATGACACCAGCAATTGGGGTATACTATGGTGGTGGTATAATGGAAATTTACCAGCTATTCAGATCAAGTCACCAAACACGAATAAAGCCACTTAGGCAACGTTTCAATGGCGCTACTGAGAGTATCTTCCACTCTTAAACGTGCCACAAATATACATTGTTTCATTTTAAAATGATTATATTATGAAATTAAACAAATCAATCAAATAACTTTTATTTGCGCATTCCGGAATTTGAATCCGCGACCTCCGGATCGCTATTAGTGAGCCTTACCGGGAGGTTCCGAAGCCTTACGGCTCCTGAATCTTGCCGATTTCACACAACCAAAAAATCCATTATAAAAATGTGAAATTGCATTAATTGCATTCGTTGCACACCTCTGAAAATTGCAAGCCAGCTCCAACCCTGATCATCCCTTTCTTTCCCCCTGCACTGGGCGCTTGCATCCCTCTCATCAGCAGTGTCATTGTGTAGGTTGCACCGCCCACAGGGAGCGTGGTATTCTGGCCGCGCGGGCCAGGCCATCTATCCGCCATCCGCTATCCGCTCTACACTGTTCAGTTACTCGGTTGCACTTTGCCGATGCGGACATATCTGCCTGGTCCTGGTCACTGTCGCGTTAAGGGCTTAGAGCGTTCGTCGAGACCAATCTCCCGCTGATAGTCTGAAACTACCCCTGAGTCGGAGAGCCCCTGGCGAGGTAGAGGCGGCGTGTAACGTATTCCTGGGAGCGCAGCGCCCTAAAGAGGTAAGTAGATATTGGATATTGTTTTCGGCATTTTGCCGCGCTGTTTTGTTGAGGACTTGTAAGGGAAGATTTTAGCGCCTTATATCTTTAAAAAATCTAGAGTTATTGTACTATATTTACATTATTCAATTTATAAAATTTTTCGTTAAGAGTTAGAAACAACTATTTCCTTCAAATTTAAAAAAAAATATTGAGATTAAAAACAGGAAAATTTTAAAAAAAACTAGTAGAATGTCGAAATTTTAAATTAAATTTATACACTTAGGATGCGTTTTATTTTTATTTTTTAACAATTTTTAAAGTTAATTTTCAAGCTCTGTGTAAGTTCTGTTATTACATCATTTTAGGCCAGTTGCTTTATAAAACTTAAGTAATCACAGAACTTGAATAGCACTTACACAGGGCTTGAAAATTAACTTTCAAAATTTTGATGAATTGTTCAAATTTTTTGAAACAACCCATGTTTAGTCAGCTTCGTTGGTTTTATTGTATATAAAATAAAATAATCAAGTATTTTATTACGTAAACAAGTAAAGTATTAAACTGAATTTAATTAAAGTAGCAGATTCAGTACTTTTCCAATATTTCCACGGTTACTTTGATTTAAACTCAGTAACTTTTTAGGAAAAAGTTTTGTTTTTCCCAATTTTTTAAGACGTTCTTTATTATACGATTATAGATTTAGATATACAGAATAAAGTTCACACTAGATAAGCTACGCAATAATTATTTAAGTTTATACACTGGCTAATAAAAAATAATTAAAATCACGAAAGAACGCAAATAAAAAACTAACTTCAAAAAAGTGGAAAAGATAATTTTCAAGACACTGTGGAAAGTCTTTTCCAAACTTTCAAGTGCTCCTTTAAATTCAAAGAAAAGATGCAAGGAGGTTTATTTTCTTAAAAATCACATTCTATTCGTTTCAAAATATATACATACTCGATTTGTCTTTTTGATATCTCGGGTGATTGGAATTTAGTTTATTTATTTTGTGTTACATATTGAAAAAATCAGCACGCTTTTGGTTTGAATATATTACTGTTTGAATAATATGTACTGAGTATTTAGGAAAATCCGTAATATATTTAGAGATTGACAATTGTATTTACCTTTATTGCGATAGTTATGCCCATAGTTATTTGATTAAAAAGTTTAGCGATTTTAGTTTTATCAAAACGAGGCTAGTGAGAAACAAAATGACACAAGTATTAATAATAATAATAATAAAGTTCTTTATTCCAGAATGTGGGGAGGTGAGTGCAATCCCACACATCCCATAGATATTATATGTACATATAATATAATATGTACATATAATATAATAAAATAAAATCTTATTATATAATTTTTTCACAGAATTTTTTTAAAATAAACAATTATGGGTATTTTGTAAGTTTCGTTTCTTAGATTATTGAGATAAATTCTTTAGTAGGCTATATTTAAAAAAAAACGCACATTGCTTGAGATCCATACAGAATTCCCGAACAAGTTACATTGTCAACCGTTAAAAGAACTTTTGAAAGAAACTGTAAGAATTTTTTGGTGTCTATATTAAACGATTTGGTGTTTATATTAAACTAGGAAGATTTAAAATAGTAATCTTGAAACGTATCAACATTATTCAGTGGTCGAGGGGTAAGGTTCTCGACTCCCAATCCGAAGGTCGCGGGTTCGAACCCGGCGTGCGCAAATAAATTTTATTTGTTTAATTTGTGTTATTTCACAATTAATTAATAAAAATAATATATACTATATTTGCGGCACGTTCCAGAGTGGAAGATACTCTCAGTATCGCCCTGGTGAAAGACCACCATTAAGAATTGAAAAGTTGCTTAATAATGGCTTTAGCCGCGTTTAGTGACTAGATCTGAATAGCCAGGTACTTCCCCACCTTCCTCTTCCTCATCTTCTTCCCTTTCCCACTTACCTTCAGCCTTATAACATACCCTAATTGGGGATGCCATAGTCTCACTGGCTCCAGACGGGAGCAGTTGGGACTCTCGTGAGGTAATCTCTATTAAAAAAAAAGGTTGTCGACTCCCAATCAGAAGGTCGCGGGTTCGAACCCGGCGTGCGTAAATAAATTTTATTTGATTATTATGTGTTATTTCACAATTAATGAATTCAAAATAATATGTTATAATATATTTGCGGCACGTAAGACCACCATTAAGAATTGAAACGTTGCTTGGCTTTAGCCGTATTTGGTGACCAGATCAGAAGAGCCAGGTACTTCCCCACCTTCCTCTTCTTCATCTCTTTCCCCTTTCCACTACCTTCAGCCTCACAACATACCCCGATTGGGGATGCCATAGTGTCACTGGCTCCAGACGGGAGCAATTGGGACTCTAAAAAAACATAGATACGTAACAGTCTTGAAATACCGACGAAATAAAATTGCAAAAAAAATTCAAATTACTTTGCAAGAAGACCACAAAAATCTTGTAACTTTTTAACTCGTAACTTTTAACTTGTAACTTTTGATATCCATAAAAAATATACACGTTGGAATGTTTATAAGGGGTGGCGACATTGTGACGGCTAACTACAGAACTTTAGAGTTCTGCCAACTATTTGCTCGATTGGCCCAACTATCCCGGGAGCCGAGAATGGAAGTGAAATATTACAGCGGAAAATAACTCGCTACGTTAGAAAAGTATCTTTTTAACAGGACGTAGACATTTTTTTAAGTAAAATATTTATAGGGAACTTTTATCTTGTATTATAGACATAATATTGATTTATTAATGTATCTGGTTTATATAGTATTATATCTATCGTGGTAAGATTGTGAAGAGTACAAGAAAAAATTTAAAAGAAAATCGTTTTGTTCAATTATTTAAATTTACGGGGAAAAATATATTTATGTGGAATCATGATGAAAAATTAATAAAATGTATTTTTTTTTTGTTTTATGGTTTTATTTAATATTACGTCTAAAATGTATATGTACATATTTAAGTTGTCATTATAATTAAGAGTTTACTCAAAATTTTGTATTTAACAACAATAATGTAAAAATTCCGAATATCATTCAGATTTATGAAATTTATTTGGTTCGTGTATTGAATTTTTTTTTTGCTATTTACGAAAAAAATACACGATATTAGGTAATAATTCAAACAACTCGATAGCCTAAATTTTCAATCCAAACAAAAAATATTTAACATAATAATTTCGGTTGTTGGGACACGTAATTTGATAAGTAATATGAAATATTCCAGAGTAATGTTATTCAAGTTCAATGTATAATTCAAAATTGGAAGATATACCTAATCAAAAAAGCGATAAAGTATGTATAAAAATTATTTTACAAATAATATCATAATTACCGAATTGGTAAAGACGAGCGGCTCTGGGTTCGAGTCCCAGTTGCGACCGCTATCTTTTATGTTTCTGTATCTTGTTCGTTTTCATATTTTAATTTCGATTATTAGTGTTATCTTCTTTTACAATAAAAATGATCGAAATGCGTATTGGTTTTGTCATAATGCCCGACAGATCGCTTGCTGAGGGTTGGTTTGTACTATGTCCATTTATGTTTTTTTTTAAACTGTGAATGCAGTAAAACTGTCTAAAGCTGGAGTTTGTGGAAACATGTTGCATTGGTTTATAAGCTATCTTTCAAACAGAAAACTTAGTGTTAAACTTAATGGGGAATCATCGTATGATTTTTTTGCATCCAGTGGTGTTCCGCAAGGTTCCCACATTGGACCTGTATTATTTATCTTTTTTGTGAACGACCTTTGTAATATTTTTAAAGACATCGACGTACTTATGTTCGCAGATGACTTAAAACTTTTTAAAGTAATTCGAAGCCTGAACGACTGTCATATTCTCTCGGCAAACTTGTTAAAATTAGTTGAGTGGTGTAGCGATAACAAGCTATACCTTAATGTCAATAAATGCATAACTATGAGATTTTTTAAAATAAAAAATCCGATTTATTTCAATTACACAATGAATAACATCATTCTCGAATCTGTTTCCGAAATTAATGACTTAGGTATTACTTTCGACACCAAACTTAGTTTCATACCACACATTGAAAATATTGCAAAGAAGGGTTTAAAAATGTTAGGTTTTGTACTAAGAGTGGCTAAAGATTTTACCAACATTAAAACATTAAAACTTCTGTACACATCACTAGTAAGGAGCCAGGTTGAATATAATTCAACTATATGGTCTCCCCACTATAACGTGCATTCACAAACAATAGAAAGAGTACAAAAAAAATTCCTAAGCTTTTTAAATTATAAACTAAAAATACCGAAAGAACAAAAAAACTACCCTTTTCTACTACGATTCTCTAATCTATTAAACTTGAGTGACAGGAGAATTGTTTTTGATCTAATATTTCTATTTAAAATCTTGCATAATATAATTGATAGCCCTGAATTCTTATCGCTCATAAATCTTAATGTGCCAGCCAGAAATACAAGGTCAGTACTACCATTTTATTGTAGTAATACTGCGACCAGGGCCCAATTCAATATACCACTACAGAGAATTCAAAACTTGGGAAATATGTATTCGCACGTAGATGTATGGAATGTGTCACTGATACAATACAAACATGAAATTATTAAATCATTCATGTCAGAATGTGAAATCAGACGTGTTTAATATTAGTTACTGTTATTTAAAAGATTCCATAATATTTTGATGTAGCATATTCTTATAATGTAGGAGCTGTTGCACATATTTTTGTATTATTTCTATTTATCTATAATGTAAAAACTTGTTACTTACTCTCTTTTGTTTTTCTGTATTATAAACTTTTTCTTGTATTACACATCTGTAAATTTCTAATATTAACTTACACTATATTTTATTATTTTTATGCCATCTGCAATTTAAAAACTGGTTTCAGTTTAATTTATTTTTACTTTTTCTCTTTTATTATAATATAATATTTCTTACTTACTTTTATAATGTTAATTGCTATAAGTTTATATTTCTTATTTAAACATACATATATATCACTGTATAATATACTTATTATGTAAAAGCCCATCAGGGCGTTGAAAATTAATAATAAATAAATAAATAAATAAAGGCTGCAAACAATCTCAATACTAATCATATTTTTATCTACTATATCCACATACAAAAAAATCAATTTTTCAGTGGGAACATCACTTTTTGTTCTACTTCCATAGTAATTACAAAAAATTAGGATTGGAGTGTACATGTCCATTAGCCAATACTAATTTTTTACTATTATATATGAAAATATTATGTACGCTTATGTAAAAAATACTAAACTCCATTACTTTTTTTTATTCATATGAAAATATTAACTTCTATGATTTCTATTGAAGAATTTTTTATATTTTTTATTTTATTATTATTTATTGTAACCTTATGTATGTGAATGTTAAATTATTATTGTTTGATGTGCCATAGGATGAAATTACTATTGGTTCGGTCTATCTCCGCCCAGAGTATGGATATAGTATAAACCAACATTAAATATGGTTACATGTTTAATGTTTTTACAAAAAACCATAAACTTCTTTGCTATTTTGTTTTAAAAAAGTCTTCTTTTACGTTCTTGATTATGCTTTTATTCAAATAAAAATTCAACTAATTATTTTGTTATTTTATTTATAAGTAGATTAACCCTTGTATTACGAGGCATATCCAGAAAGTCAGTGTACTGAATTTATGTAGGGTATATTATTTATAACAATTAGTTTGAAGTAAAAGAAACAAAAATATAATTTTTTAAACTTCAAACCTCGTTTTCTCAATACGAGTTTTTGTGGACATAGTACAAACCAACCCTCAGCAAGCGATATTCTTAGATGAATTAATATAGTGAAATAACGTAACTGAGACAACGCGCATGCTTCAATGAACTAATCGAGTGGAAAATTGGCATATCTTAGCGGCCCGTTCAGAGTTCATTTGCATATTCTTTGAATGGCCATTTTTTGTTCGATGAGTATGAATATAATATGCCTTGCGTTTTTATAATATCATTGGATAGATATCGTAATTTAAGAAATTTAACCGCAATTTAATTAGTAAAATTCTTCTTTGACCATGATCCTGAGGCAAATATTTTTTTAAGAATATTTTAAGCTTCACAAACCCTACATTTATAATATCTCGGGATTTTTCATGGATCTGCACTGATTTTCTATGTTGGCCGGATTTTTTTCGTGATGTAGGTACCTAAAATTTTCATAACATTTGACTCTCAGTTGGGAAGTTGCAGGATCGAATCCCAATAATTCAAAACACGATCCCTGGGTGCTGTGATAAGTTTTGCCGCCCCTTGCAAATTAGAAATAAGGCCACGTAAGAAACATTTTTAAATCATTTTTTAACGACATAATCACACTAAAGATATATTTCAGAGCTTGATGTTGGGGTGCAATGTTCAGAAATAATATGAAATGTACCTTAAGGTATGAACAAATGAATAAATACATTAGGCATCAAAACTAGATATTTGGGTGAAATAATTGACAATAGACTTCATTGGGAAGATCATGTAATCATGTAATTATGTTAAAAACCGTATTCGGAAACTGGCATAATGCCTTCAGATATTTACCAAATATACCTACGAAATAAAAATATATATATATATATGGCTCAGCATCACTACCTGTATTTAGGTGTGAAATGGTACAATTTATTATTGTCCAAAAACAAAATTAGTATAACCGAAACTTTGAAATATGAACAATACAAAAAACAAATTAAGTCCCTGAAATTGGATAATGATATATTGTAACCTTAATTTACACTTAGTTTACGCTAAGTTTAATCTGCACTATTCAATGTAAAAAAATATATATGTATTGTTGTCTTTCAATAATTTTTTTTTTCTAAATTGTAAACCTATGATAAATAATGTATAATGTTTGTATTTATCTTATAAGTTTTTGATTATTGATTACAAATTTAATTAGAACGTTATTTTTTGCTGTAAATACTCCTCCCATAAACACGAGCTCTTAGAGCTCAACTTATGGAGTAGTAGAATAATTATGTATAATTGTATAACTTTGCACAATGTAATCACCTGTATGTAAAATCTTTTTCTTATTAATAAAAAAATAAAATAAAATAAATAAATATTAATAAGTATATAATATTTACGAAATATAATTAAAAGACACAAAAATATACTTTTTTGTATACTTACGGTATAATATTCTGGGGAGGATGCTCCAAAGCGATATTAGATTCAGGTAAAGTTGTTGATATTTATTATATACATACATACTAGTTTGTGCATTTAATAATAATACGTGTGTACAAGAAGAATATGTATATGTATTGAATCTAATCATTATTTTTTTATGTTTTCTACTGTCTATTATAATTTTTACAATTTTCAGCTTGTTTGTATGTTTTATTTTATTTGGGAGACAATGCTTAGTTTAATCCATATGTTTACACTAGACTTCACAAAGTAACCAACAATATTCCATTGGTCACCATTATAGAACTTAATTGAACCTTAATGTAGAATGTCTTGATTAAACCCTCCATTCAGCATCCCCAAAGATAACATAGGTCCTGAGGGGAATTATTTTATTAGGGGCCTGGTGTGTGGAGCTATTGTAAAAAAAAAAAAACATGTATAAAAATAAAACTTCTGTGACTGGGGTGCTTTATTTTTACAACTTTTTTTATAAGCGACTAGACCCCATTTGTTAAAATGTTTTACCCTTCTTGGTCCTTAACAGTCTCCTTGTCCTTGAAAAAAACTATACCAGCAGATTTCCAGAACAAACTGAATATTTCCAACAAAGTTTATTTGGAAATACCGTTTTTGCTTTGTTTTTAACCTTTTTATTTTAGCTCTATCCGTTAAAAATTTTTTCGACGGGCTCTCCAAAAGCGAATATGAAAGCTCTTCTTCTTTTACATGTTTAGATCGATATCGTCACTTCGCCAACCTTCGGTGCACTTTTAATATTAAACGATAAGTGCTTGTAAGTCCAAGTGCTTGGACTCGTTAAAGGACAATTAGATTTACTGACACATCTAATCATCAAACTTTGAAACAATATTCTTTTTTAGCTCAAAACTAACCTATCTTTATTGTAAACTTGCTGATACCCGGCTTGCGTTGAAATGCCACTTAAATAAAGAAATTCTTTCTCTCTGCGCGTCCTTTCCCATTCGTCCCCGTTCCTCTTCCGCAACCTCTTCCCCACCCTTGCTGAACTAAATAAGTATTGGATGATATATTATTCATACAACCATGAATCGTTATTGTTTCCAACAATAAAACCGCTTACAATAAAATTAAAAATGCTCAAATTCGAATTTGGGGAAGCGGAGCTTTAATGGTATTCAAGATGTCCCAGGTAAACTAAACGACTATTAGGAAACGAGGAAGTAACAATAAATTCAAATAATAATCAGTGAACCAGTTTTGCATGTTCTTACATGGACCTAATAAGACCTGGACGAGAAAAATATGAAGCCGCATTTGAAGGGAAAGATCGTAAGTTTGGCAGACATTTTTTTAATTTCCTACATCTACAACAGCAATAGTGTCGTATTTTTTCAATCTTACCACTTTACCTCACGATAATTCTAGAACCATTCCAGATGTAAACATCACTCCACTAAAAATATATGTGCGTTTTGTTTTATTTACATGTACGTACTACTGAATAAAATTTTGAAAAATCACCTTACCTATTTAATTTTATCATGGTATGTCCCATCCCCTATCTCATCAGGTACAAAAAAAAATCATAAGCAATAAAAATATAAAAATAAACTAGTTCATTTTATACCACTTTGCAAATCATTTCAAAAATTTGTCATACAAAATGGCTGCCAGGCAATTTCTCCTCACCGTACATTTGGCTTCAATGTCATTAATACAAATTCGTACTAATGCTCTGTCAAGGGCTTAATAGGTTCATGTGGTCTTACAAAATAAAACAAATATTTAAATTAAAATTTTAAAATTATTTTTGAAATATTTCAGAATTTTAAACCTTTTGCTTAACGATACTGGTTAGTGAATTCAAATATCTAACTTTTAAAAATATGCAAAACGAAGGAAATATCGAAGCCACGAGATGGAAAATAATATGTATAGGTAAAAGAAAAGTATATATCATAGTAAATTATTTCAGTATGTAGTAGTATGCAAAATACCAATATGGCAGGCGCAAAATTCACAAAACATGTTTAATAAACCAAAATCATTGCAAAATACGAACATATGAGTAAAGGCATAAATTGAGCCTATTTATTGTGCTAATGATCTCTACATTACCATTACCAAAAATATATTACAAAAGCACAAACTAAGTTTACGTAACGTTTTTTAGTTAATGATAAATTATTTTCTGAATATTCGTCATTAAGAGCGATTGACCAGCAGCTGAGAATGAAAGTTTAAAAATGCGTGCAACTATACAGGAAGGTTCCGATAAGAAAGATCGATTATTTCTCGTATCAAATTTTTTAAATTAAAAATTTAATATCGATTTATTTCACTCAAAACTTGCTTTATTATATACCTATATTCAAGCATGCAATAAAAATGCTCAAAATGCCCGATAATAAATTATTAAATAATAATCGTGTATTTTTTGATCATTAGTATTTATGTTTTTTCAATAATGTCTAAACATAATAATCGTGTAAAAAAAAAATAATATTTTAGTTTGTAAGACCAATAACTCAGGTACGGGCCATACGTCATTCCTATGTCTACCTACGTTAAATTATCGTGAAAACAAGCTTTTGTGTCCAAGCGGTTAAATAAATAGAAAAACGGAGGTATTTTCGTCACAAAACACGTTCTCGGATTTATATTTTTATGATTTTAATTTAAGTAAAATTAAAAATCAGAAAACTGCGTATAATAGATTATGTATTGATTTATTTTCTTGTATGATTAGTTGAAATTTGTGTTGTTTAATAGAATCTATCATTTTAAAATTGAATAAAACTGCCAACGATCAATGGTATAACCTTAGTATATTAAAAATAAACTTAGTTATTCAAAATTTTAAAACTGCGTGTACCCGATAAAATAACAATCTTTCAAAATCAATTTGTTTTTTTTTTTTGGAAAAAAGAGTCAATACGTCTAGAATTTGATTAAAAAATGACTTATTTCCTGAATTCTCTGGTAATAACCCTCTTAATCACGAGTGGTCTAACCATCACTTTTTGAGAACATGAGTTTTTGGTCTGATCTACTTACTCCCTTTGTGACATACTGTAAGAGAAAAAAACTATCGATCCTCAATTACAAAGGAAACATATATAACGATATAACGGTAAATCATGAAAACACAAAAAACAGATTTTTAAACAAAGCCCATCACCAAATAAAAAATAACCACAAAACCATAGACTATAAATTAAGAATTAAAGCAGAAAAAAAATTACACATTTTAATGACAGTTTCATTCTCTGTGCAAATTTGTGTAAAAACCTCCCGAAACGATCAAGCGGCTTGCTGGCAAGCACGTACATTTGTTGTCCATCGTTTCATCAAGCCTCTCGGTCAAGCCTGGCCTCGATTTCGTGGCGGCCGAAAGGGGTTGAAAGTGAATTTTATGCGAAATGGAATATAACAAAGACAAAGCCTTCTTTATTGTGTTATAATAGATGTTATATAAAAACAATATAATAGAAGATTAATTAAAAAAGTAAGAACAATTATTTTTTTCCGCATTTCTCAGATGTTTACATATTTATTTAGGAAAATCAACAGATTAATTACATCAATTTTTATACAAATAAAATCTAATAACAGCTTTCCACATAACTTAAAATTATAATAAAAAAACTAAGGGTCCTACCGATGGGCTTACATATTTACAAAAAATACAACATTGTGAAATTAATTAAAATTATAAGAAGACGTAAGAACACAAATAAATAACAATTTAAAGGTAACCTATAACCCGCTTAATAAATTTCAAAACATAATGTTTTGATTTTTTTTTAAACCCAAGCAATATAACAAATTTAAATAAGTCAATTAATTAACTTAATTCATAACCAGTAATAAATCATTTTAGACTCCATAGATATTGAAATTGGGCGGGGCAAATAGAATCATATAAATAAATGGTTTAAAAGCGACCTAACTACAGTTTGAAAATGTCCTTGAATGCTGAAACAGCTGTCATTATATTAAAAAAACTAAAATACTTGCACAACTATTAACGTTGTTAAATTTGATGTAAATTATTATTTTTTTAATCAGATCGATTTCTACAAATTGATATTCATTTAAAAAAAAAATAACTATCTACTTTATAATAATTTTATGTAATTTGTATAATTGTTTTACATGATAGGTAATATCAAAATTCACCACTCACAGTAATGTTTTTTGTCTATAGGTATTTATTTGTCTATTCTCGTTTGTCTATTCCCACAATAATATAAATTCGCATCAAGCCAGCCATCAGCACGTAGTTATTGCGCAATGCTTGTGAGAACACCGCAAGCCAGCTTGGGAGACGGTCAAAATGCTTGTCACAAAAGCCATAGATAAAGAACTACGGGCTTGCCGGCAAACCGCTTGATCGTCTCGGAGGCTCTTAAGACCGCTATTGCACCAGTCAGTGGCCTCAAGTCAAAGTTAAAGTCTAATATTAGTGATACAATTATACCTATCATCTAAAATTCAGAGGATATCGTGACAAGAAGTTCACGATCAGACGATTATATGTAGTTCAGAATTCGTTAAATGTGTTTCCTACTTTACAAATCCATCGAGGTACTTGGCATACAAGTGTGGCGCGAATATACCTTTGAATTATTTAGCAGGTAATTGATGCCTTGTAAATGTATGAAAGATCTTATTCATTTTAAATAATTAAGGGGCTACTCATTTATTTATCCTTACTTGAATACTGGATATAGGTAAAGACGATTCAGCTTTTTATGTTAATAATAATAAAATATTTTAAATAATTTATGAATGCTTCATTCTAGGAACTTCCTTGATGCCTTTCTTGTAAAAACCATTAATGTTTTCAAATATTAACCTAACCAGTTGATAAATAGGGTCGAAGGAGTATAAATGCTTGGAAATGAAGACTTTTAAAAATTAAAACATATTCAGGATCACAAAGAAAGCTGCGCCGCTACCGAAGGGATCAATGACGTTAGTTTCTCGAAGCATCTTCCATTGAGATTCTGGCAGAACAAGGACAGCATTCCCATCTGACGCCTGTGCTCTAAATATTGCCATTTGGAATATATTCACAGAGTCAAGGATTTCTTTTTTAATTTGGGGCTCCAGACCATAGGAGGCTGCCAAACTCAACAAAGGATCACAATTGCGATTTTTACAGGGTCGATAGTTGTTGTGTACCAATGCAGTGTCTGCGGATCGTGTACAGTACGCCCAGCTTCTGAGAGGCTCACTTGACTCCGGCTTCGATGGAGTTCCCGTACCTGAGCTGGTCACTTAGAGTTTCACGAATTATATCAATGGATGGCATGTTGGGAAGATTGCTTCCATTGTAGGAGACTAGATTGTCATATCGATCCCCTCTAGACATAATCTGACACGAATGGGTCTTTGAAACATTAAATTCGACTAGGGTTCCTTATTTCTTATTCTTACCCCAAGAGAACTCTCTCGAGGTAATATGAGAGGCGCCAAGGTATAGCTTTTTGATTGAGAGTTCATTTTTATTTATTTATTTGATACAAAAAATACATATACACTGTAAGGAAGCTTTGACTGTCCACTGTCCAACTAGGGAGGGTTCTCGTTTTAGGACAGTCAAATTGCCTGGATTAGTTCCCATTAAGTAGTACATGCTGTTATTTTTTAGAGAACTACTAAATGAATTACATTTACATACAGTTCATTTTTATTTATTTATTTGATACAAAAAAATACATATACACAGTAAGGAAGCTTTGACTGTCCACTGTCCAACTAGGGAGGGTTCTCGTTTTAGGACAGTCAAATTGCCTGGATTAGTTCCCATTAAGTAGTACATGCTGTTATTTAGAGAACTACTAAATGAATTACATTTACATACCATACAGATGCACAGTTCATGTTCTAATCTAAAGGCAATACAGAAGTTAAACAGAGTATCAGTAGTAAAAAAAACTACCCAGAATATCAAGTAGAGTTTATGGACATGATTCCACCATAAATCAAAAATATACATTCGTACCGATTTATTAAATCAGAAAATACTGAAGCATTCCCAAATACATAACATACATAACATATTCGATTACATAATAGATATTCAAGATGTAAAATTTTCTCCCTTTCCTTTGGTGAATTAAAACTTGGCACACTTCAGAATAAAAAAACAAAGTTTTTATCGAGCTTTGCTCGTCTCTCCTTACCAGTGCACTTTTAAAATGGGTTAGCAATTGATCAGCTCTAGCGATTAAACTCCTTTTGCATCGTTGTGATAGTTTAGTTTTTGGATATGTGGGGTGAATGTAAATCTTTACAAGTTTGTTCTTCACATTTTTAGTATAATAAATAAAATATATCCTTTTGTTATCACATATATTTGTGTTTTATATAAAGAATATTCCTTATTGTCGATCGATGGAAACAAAATATTTATATTTTTGCAAGCGGCACCCACCTAGATAATATTATCGTCACACCAATTTAAAATATGTCAGATAATATAATATTGTTAGTTAAATAAAATAGATATTTATATCACGTGCGATATAAGCTAAACTTTCACAAAAAAAATTATGACGAAAAACAAAACAACTTCGTGAAATTTTATTTCAATATTTACATCGGAAAAACTGTACCAAAACCAACACGAAAAGAACGTTACATTTTCCGGTTGTTTGATAACACGAAATAAGTGCTTTAAAATAATGTAACCATGAATTCATCGGCCGGGAAACAACATTTTATAATATTGAATTTCCCAACAATGTTGTAAAGGGCTACCCGGAGCGCATAACTCAGAAGGGTGACCGACGGATCAATACACAACTAGGGAGGAATTTCCCACATAACCTGTCCCAATACCAAACATCTTAAGCAATTCTACGTTAATGAAAACGGCTCGTAGAGGGGCGAAGCGCCCTTGAGTGTGGCATAGGCCTCGCTACGCCTCCGTAGAGCCTCTTGTCATAACGAGTCATTCAACTACGTATTGGGAGGCCAAAATACCAGGGGAGGATGAACGCGGGGAGGAGATTCAAGTGTTTACCTTCGGTTATTTTGTGGGGAGTTTGGGTGAGGTGTGGGTGGTAAACGGGGCCTGGGGACGTATTACATAAATGATTGTGCGGCTGGGAACTAGGAGAAACGTCTTTTATCGGATATTTCGCATCTGAGGATGTGCGGATTATATTAAGTATTTTTATATTCCTTCGAAATGAAACTCCGTTAACACCACTGAGTACTCGATTACCAGGGGTAGGCTAATTTGAATTCTCTCCTGTAACTCAATTCTGCTAATGAATTGAGTTATGGTTATGAGTTTAATTTGTTATATATCCCATATTCTTCTTAAATTATTAGGTTATGATTTTTGTTTTTCTTGAATGTAATTCTGCTCATTTCTTATCAGAAGGAGGAAATCTACAATTTATTGGTTGTATATTTGGCGTAGTTTAAGAAATGTAAAAATTGATTTCCTAAAGATTTATAAGTAATACATATTTTTCAAAACCAACTCAAAAAAAAAAATTATTAACTAGTTATATAATTTAAAAAAACTACATTATTTTTTTTTTTATGTGACATTAGGTTTCTACATTCCTCATTATTATTATTTTTCTGGTCAATTTTAGTTACTAACTGGGCGTAGTGAATTTTTGACTCGAAAGTTTTGCGTTTCATCTGTCTGTAAATATGTTTGTACGTTCCGTTTCTGATCCAAAAATTGTTAGTTTTAATGGTATAAAAAATATTTTTTATCAAGGTTAAACTGTCCTGTTTATTGAGAATTTCGTGTTGGCGTTTACAAAAGTACTATGATATAAATACCTGCCTGAACAATTAAAAAAAAAGAATTGTCATTGATATAGTGACATTTCTTTGCACAAATTCTAAAATTCCTTATTTATATTTATATTAAAAAAATATTACATAAAATATACGGTTTATAGTTAATTAATTTCCCACAAAAACTACACAATCTTATTATATCAGAGGAGACTTGATTATTTTTTTTCAATTATTTCTAGCTTTCACCCTTCAAGGGTGTTCTAGGCCATCATTTAAAATTATAGAGACCACAGAATTTTCAATCTGGGGAGAGATTTGATTTTAATATATTAAATACAAGCGAAAATTAGAAACATATTTTTTGACGTGGGGGTGTACTGTTCACAGAAATACAAGTTTATTTTTTTAATCTTTTATAATAGCACCACTCAAGAGTCCCAACCATCTGCAGCAAGTGAGACTATGTCATCTCCAACTGGGGTATGTTGTAAGACTGAAGATACTGGGGAGAGGAAGGAGATAGGAGAGTGGAAAGTGGGCAAGAATCTGGCTAAAATCTGTCCACCAAAAATGGCTAGGCCAGCTATAAAATTTAGGAACATCGAAAATTCAAAAGTTTGAAGTAAATACCTAAAATATAACATTTTCAAAATATAAATTTTTTAAATTTACCATTTGTGTCTTAAATTTATCCATCATTATCATTCCTTAATATTTATCTAAAATCTTTATTTATTTATTTATTTTTTATTTATTAATTGAATCTATATCATAAGGTTTACATTTTTTTTTGCCTTGCCTGTCTCACTAGGAACTCCTGTGTCGAGACAGACTAGTTTACAAATATTTTTTAATTATTATATAAAGTACATTTTTCAATAAAGCAAAAATATTTGACAAAATTTTCAGGTTGGTAGGTAGTGGTAACAATAATGAGATATACTATTATATTTGGGTGAGGTGACTAATTATTGCACGACCTTTTTCGATGATCCATTGTTTGATCAGGATTTTGTATTTTTTAATATTATTCGATTGTCTTGTTTTGTCAGGTAGGTTATTGTATTTGAAATTTCTTTGACCAAATGTTGTGTTTGTTTTAGGTATTTGTATGAGTTCTTTGGTTTTGTGCCGCGTGTTTACAATATTTTGGGTATTTTTATAAAATGTATGTGTTTTATTTTTAAACAGATGAGTTAAGATAGTTTTTGTATAAATTTGTCGAATATCTAATACATGGAATTTGTTGAATATATCTACAGTACTTGTTATTATGGGAACTTTAATAATTAATTTTTGTATCGACGTATCGATACTATTTGCTTTGTCAAAATGAAATGTATAAAATCATAATACGTTTGGGGGTATAATATGTTTCGAGGGTGTCTCCACCGTTGATCCCCCGACAGATAGCCCACCGGAATGATATTTATTAATAGAATTATTATTTTTTAGCATTATTTACCAATTTAAAACCTAAAATGGACTTTAAAAATACCTTTAATAATACGTTTGTTGAGATATAAAACTAAATTATTTTTCAGTGTCGATTTTTTACACTTATATATGTTATGTATAGTTTTTGATGCATTTAAAAGAAAAAAAGTTTTATGATTTTGTTATTTGGCGGTGCCCCCCTCTGTATACCTCTTCGGGACACCTAGTTTTATTTTGTTTCAGTAGGTATACTTTATTTTACCTAAACCGACTTCACATTGTATATAAGTATGCCCGGGGGCCGACTGTCGGGGGATTAACTGTTATGGAATTTGTTACGAGATAGGTTTATATATTTATACTGTATCTGTGATTCTATAACATGTCTTACAAAGCCAAAGAAACGAACGTAATCAAAAATATGTTACCATTGGATAAATCGTGGTCACGTATTCAGAATGTTTGTTAATGCCAAGTATTTCTGTATTTCTACACGGAAGCACAGTCTGGAAATTCCTGTTTTTCTCTCCCTGTTACATAATTTCTAAAATAAGGATGTTGATTTACCTAATATTGTTTGCAATACCCTTTTAACTGTTGTTTCACAATCCATTGAAATTAATTAATAAATATTATATTGCTGCACGCTCCGGAGTGGTAGATACACTCAGTATCACCCTGGTGAAAGACCACCATTCAGAATCGAAACATTGTTTAATCGGTGCTGTAAAACATTTTCCTTATTCATCCTAAATGTGTAACACATTATGCCTTGTGATATCTCTATAATTAAATAACCATTTTGTTATTTCTTTTTCAGGTCGCAGCGTAAATCGCGTTTCGTGGGTAGCCGTCGGTAAAAATACAAAGTGTCCGCCATTTGTTAACTTAACCGTAGCATTAACTCTTTATCATTTAATCTAAGTATAAAATAAGTGTATTAGTAATAATATTAATATAATAGTGTAAAAAATAGTGCCAGGGAAAAGAACATTTTACTCTAATAAAATACCGACTCCAAAACTTAAGAGCAACCTTTCAAACATTGACGTTCAAACTGTGTTACTCCCCGAAATTCAGAATTCACGTGTGTGCCGCATTTTACCTCACGAACCTTTTGCTGCCCTGGTAGCTTGTTACATCGAAAGCATCCATCGCGTAGGTACGGGGCGTTCGTGTGTTCTCGCTTTTACCTTACGGTCAGTGAAATTCGGCGGTCTTGCGCGTGTCGTTGGACGTATCTAAAACCCCGCACACACAGTACACAGTGTATATATTATTATAGGGGTAAATTTCGGTGGTAGTGAAACATTCGGTGGGGGTAGACCTTTATGCAGTGGTGTTAGTTTGTGCGGAGTGATTCACCTCTTCTGCCTTCCGTTCTCCTGGTATTCGAGGGCGCCAAAGCGGGCGCAGGGCAAACGGATGAACCTCACAACCAAAGGTAATAATTTTCCCTACATATATTCACAAGTATTTCCGAGTTACATTTGAGGGTTCTGTAGTTGAGAGATATGTTGTACCCCCTTTTCTGTTAAATCATTGTCATTTATTAGAAAGAGGGAGGTGAATTGGGCAGTTCTGTTAAAAAACTTTTTTTTTGTATTTAGCTTAGAAATAACTGCATTTAAAAAATCTATAATAATATGAATGTATATTAAATAATAAAAAAAGTTAACACCTGCGTTTTCCTACGTTAGCCATTTTAATGCGATTGAAAAGTTATTTTATGTATTTTTTGTTGTTGTTTATAATTTTTTTTATAGGAATGAGTTTTAATGGAAATATTGTAAAAAAGAGCGAAGATTTTCATGTACTAAACCATATTTTTTATAGACAAAACAAAT
Source organism: Limnephilus auricula (assembly GCA_951813805.1). Taxonomy (NCBI): domain Eukaryota; kingdom Metazoa; phylum Arthropoda; class Insecta; order Trichoptera; family Limnephilidae; genus Limnephilus; species Limnephilus auricula. Next base: position 19,372,871 of record OX638403.1, read on the forward strand.
ATTTGCATGTAACTGTATGTTATTTAAAATAAGAAAGAAACAATAATATTTGTACAATTTTTGGGTTTGGTCATATGAGAATAGGTAAGTAATTATTAATGTGGTTTAATTAAAATATAAATGTATTTCTTTAGGTAATTACTAAAGAAAAGCGACTGCCTAGTTAATTTGAAAAAAAAACTCCATACACCTTAATACACCTAACTTTTCAATAGGTGGCGTCAGAATCAATTGATTTTTAAAACATTCTCCTTTGTTAGATTCCCAAATGGCCGCCTGAAAAGTTATCTATGTTAAGCTGTACCTTTTAAACACTTTACAGATAATTAACAACAGAAATCAACCATATCGATATAAAAAGTTGTAAGATAGTACTCGCAGGTACCTACCAGAGATTTCTACAAGGATAACAGAATATGTTAGGGGTTAGGGAAACAAGTTTAGAATGAATTACTTCTCGCTAGTATTGTGAATAGACCCCACTCCTATGTTTATAGTATTAAACGTAGTAAACAAGTTCATTCATGACGACAAGGAGAAAAATGTTATTCTAAAATGCGATCATTTTTTTCGTAAAAACGGGACTGAAGTTCCTACGAACAAATTAACAATGTTTGAATGTTTATTGGCGGGAAAATGTTAGAATAATTGGTTGGTGTACGTACGAAATTACGTATATACAAACAAATTATTCTTACATGTTCCCGCCAATAAACATTGACCCTGTTAATTTGTTCGTAAGAACTTCAGTCCCGTTTTTAACCGTTTTTACGAATAAAATGTTCGTATTTTAGAAAAACATTTTTCTCCGTGGACCAGTTATTAAATAATAACATATTTGGGTCCGTTTTAATGGGTACTTTTGAGATATTTTTTTTTACATTGTGCTCTTTTTAATGACGTATTAAAAAAAAAAGTGTGTTTTACCTTGTTTGAATTTTTTTTTATCTTTATAACAACAGGGGAAATGTGTTGTTATGCGGTTGGGCGACGTTGTGAGGCAGGTTAAGGTGGAGGTTTCAGAAAGGACTGCGTTATTTTAAACCGAGAAAATTCCAGTTTAATTGAGGAAGAAAAGCCAAAGAAGGCTGCTTATTTCACTTTCGTGCCGCATAACAAAATTTAAAAGCGAGAAAAGGACTCGTTCTGAAGCTGCTGTTATCAACTTTAAAGGTAAACTTTAAATTGTTCATATGCTGCTCGTTCATAGATGGCAACAAATTAATGATTTAAGGTTAAAAAAAAAAAAATTTATGTTAAGTTTCAAAATATTAAGATGAATTGTTGTTTAAACGTGCATATATGGAATATGAATATAAATAAATTGTTTTGTCTGTATAAAAACTCACATCTTTCAAGAAAAGCATACAAATACAATATTGGTTTAAACCACCGATACAATTTTAGTGTGTGTATGCCTTTTTTCAAAGAATTATGTTTTTACACGAACGAAACTATTTATTTATAATTGAAGAAGAAGATAACACTAATAATCTAAATTAAAATATGAAAATGAACAAGACAGAAAAAAGTTCGCAGTCGCAACTAAGACTCGAACCCAGGACCTCTCTTCTTACTTGGACGGGCGACTTTACCAATTCGGCCATTGCCACCTATAACTTTTTATACCTTATTAATGTAGTAATTATGTAAAATGTTCATGTAAAAGCCAATTAGGGTGTAAATAAATAATAAATAAAAATAAATTATGTAACCGTCATATTTGTCAAACTCGATATTTTCAAATTCAGTATGTACATGCACAAACCATTTATCTTAATATAATAACAATATATTCTTAATATTTCCAATATTTGAAAGCTTATGTTACAAGAAGGGTTTTTCCTAAAATAGTTAAATTAGCGCCATCTATGAACGAGCGGTTAAAAAATAATTTTAACATTACCCTTAACGGTTTTTCTTTAAAATACATAAAAGTTATTAAGCGCAACTATCTTTCGACTTAATATATAGAAACCAAACCACTAATTTTATTCAAATAAATAATATTTTTACTTTACTTACATAACAAATAATTTTTGGTTACAAAAAAGCTACGGCTAAAAAATAATGTATTTAAATTAGTTCATTATTTGGCCGCCTGCGAAGTTAAAATGACAAAAAATTCATATTCTAGGCTTTCGTAAATGGCGCGCGTGTAGTATTTTTTTTACTTATAAACGCTTTTTACATGTTATATTTTGAAATATTAATAAAAAATTATTGTTTGCGGAAGTACACAAGCAATATGAATATTAATAAATAGTAGTTTGCGATTCATATTCAAAGTGGGTAGAATGCTTTTATATGAAAAATACTAAATATTCGGATTTGTTAATTTGGTGAAAATTAGGTGAAGTTTTTTCCAGATTTGCGTTTCCGAAAACTATTGTTTGTGATAACGGTCCTCCATTTTCATGTAAAGAATTTTCAATTTTTTGTAAATAAAAATCTATTAAATTATTATTTTCTCCACATATTGCTTATGTATTACCGCGAACAATATTTTTTCTTAATTTTTCAAAGCATAACTTGTAAAAAGCGTTTAAAAGTAAAAATACGCGTAGCATATGAATTCTTTTGACGTTCACCTTAACTAGCCACGCTGTACTCATTCTTTTCAATATTACCATACAACATTTCCAATCTTTTACCGTTTTTATCTTTACCTCGAGATTCCTAAATGCCTTTGATGTATGCGCTATTCGTGAATGTATGGCACGTGAAAACTGACGCCCTCGCCGCGACGCCGACGCTGCGCATATTTCGACATTCATTCCTAGCCAAGGCAGGCTATTTGTCCGCGAGTATAAAAATACCTATTTCAAGCAGAGTACTAACGTCAACCAAGAGGGTTGCCTTAAAGCACTCCGAGAGTAAGAAATTAATGAGGCAACTTGATACAAGTGTTTTTTGATTCAAATACACTATATAGACATAGTTTTTTTCTACTTTCAAATGAGATTAAAAAGATATTTTTAAATGATTGTTTACCAAATATGTACCTATTTGATTTTTTAATTAAAAAATCTATCTCAAAAAGCGGCTCTTGTGTCTAAAAATTATTTTAAAATACACTTGACGAAAACATTAAACAAATAAAAAAAAACAAGATAATACTTATTATCATCATATTATGTTAGGATTTATTACACTAAAAGGGAAGTACCTACGTTAATTCGGTGACCAGAATATTCAGTGGAAACTTTTTAAGTGTATGAATATTGATTACAGACTTTTCATCGAATGTTAATTCCTCACATGATAAGTCATCATGTCTCGAAGCGTCGAAAACTGATAATTGGGATTTTTAACCTTAGGTTAGGTTAGGTTGGGTTATGTAAGGTTAGGTTAGGTTAGATTGGGTTAATGTGAGTTATGATATGATGAATTATGACCTTACATTATCATGTGAGGAAGTATCATGTCTGAATAAATTTACTATGGGAATTCAGACGCTGAGATCTCATAGTCCGATTAGATTTGGAACCGTTAATTCATATACCCACACAGTCTTTTGTCTTTGATTTAAATATGTACATTAAATAAATATATATTTTTGCATTATTAGTTCCTCTGCATAGAGAGGATTGGGAATATGTAGATTGTCTTGTACTGATAAGTTCCCATTTAAACTAGACTACACCGTTCACCCATACTACTACAAATCTCATCTATGCACAGCGATGCCCCGCCTTTGTTTTTACCTGCACACAAAATGTACTTAACCGCTTTTTAGAGTCCGTAAAGTTTGGTCTTAGCTTGGCGACAGTCGGCGTGCATCGTGCATGCAGATTTTTACTAACTTTGGAAGCAAACGTTAGAACACATGCGCCACAAAATTGCGGACACAAGGCGCAAAATTAATTTTTTAAACCAAAAAATAATATATTTGACTGCAAACACTTGTTGATGGTAGAAACTATATTTTGTAACAAAGGTAAACACATATCTTATTGATGTTTCGTCTCAAACTTAATAATGTAATGTTTTACATAAGTGTCCAAATATATTAATAACCGAGTCATGGAATGAATTTTGTCTGTGATTTATTTAAGCTTTCATTTACAAGTAATAAAAAAATTAGTTCTAATTTATTTTTTCTTCAAATTATTTATTTATTTGCCAACCACATTTTAGAAATAAATCATTCTTTTGATATAAATAAAGAGTTAAAAATTTTACACACAAACACATCAGATTTACAATTAGCAAACGTAGAAATTAGAAAAAGTGTTAATAGTAAATTAAATATTATTAATAACAATTTTTTTTTTTAAATAGCCATCTCTTAAATTTATTTTTTTATTAATACCTATATTCAAAATAATTTATTTTTGTTGTTTGAACATCTTTATTATAATTTATATAATGTACTTAATTTTAGTCTATACTTGTTTGTTTCTTTTGTTATTTAATGTCATTACTACCCTGACGAAGAAACCATCGGATTCGAAACATGTAGGTAATTGTAATATTGTATAATAGTGGTTGATACAAAGTTATTTGTTTAATTTAACCAATTTATTTTAGTTGAAGAACTTCGAGATTAATTTTAAAGGTACGGTAAATTTGGAAGGTTTTTAAAGGTATAGAACTTGAATTCAAGCTCTAGTGTTTTGAAGTACCGTTTGGGTTACGATTTATGTTTGCAATGTAGTTTAAAACTGTTCAAGTATTTCTGAAAACTTTGCAAAAGTGGGCATGTTAGTCGATGTACAAATAGAGGGGAAATTACGGAAAAATGTTTTTTTTTAAATTCCTTTAAGTATACTTTACACTTAGGAACAGTTTACAACAGCTAAAAATGTATTATTTTTACCTGCCGAAGAGAGTTGACTAATCGCAAATGCTTGGCGAGAAAACTTTGTCTTTTTCAGTTTATGTAAACCCAAAAAAAACATAAGTAAGGAAAAAATAGTTTTTTATCATTTATTTTTATTGAGCAACTGTTTATACCGGTTTATCTTTTTTACAACACTTTTTCTTAATTAACAAAATGAAAACAGCCGTCAAGACGGCCTCCGTGGTCGAGGGATAGGTATCTCGACTAATGATACATAGGTCGCGGGTGCAAATCCTTTTAAATAAAGTTTATTTGACTGATTTATGTATTTCACAATTTAAACATTTAAAAATAATATTAGGTGTATATGGGAAACGTTCTATGGTGGAAGATACTCTCAGAATCACCTTGGTGTAAGACCACCATTCAGAATTGAAAAGTTGCTTGAAGTAGCTTTAGCTGTGTTTGGTGACTAGATTTCAATAGCCAGGTACCTCCCCACCTTCCTTCGTCCATTCTCCTTCCCTTACTCACTATTTCCAGCCTCACAATATCTGGCAACATCTGGTCTCACTGGCTCCATTTGGTTGGGAGCAGTTGTGACTCTTGTGCGGTATTCATGTAAAAGTAAAAATATGTTTTTTGGCTTATTTTTAAGAGTTTTTTTTTATTTTTATTATTTATTATTATTTATTAAGATATATTTATTACGAGTATTTTTTTAAGATAATTTAAATATTTCAATTCCTACGGTCGACTCTAGGATCGAAATAGCATTATAGTTTGATGATTTTTATTTATTTATTTATTGGTAAGAGACAAACAGCTTATACATAAAATATAAAGATAAATATATACATTGTTAAATGAAGTCAAGCCAAAAAAGTCTCCTATATTAAAGTTGAATGGAGATGGAGTTTTATTACATACAATTAGTTTTGGGTGAGAAGGAGAGGAAGAGGAATATAGGATGAGGATAGGAGATTCTACGAATACATTCCACACTCTTGTATTAATTTTCGATCGTACGTGTTACTTCTAATCGATATTTGTGAAGTGTATTGTTAAATATGTCAATATTTTGAAATTTTGTGTTATATTGTGCATATATACGGGGAATTGGTGATTTTTTTCTAAATTAGTTCTATGTGTAGGCAAATGAAACAAATGGGATTGCCGTGTTGATCTTGTCGGAATATGAATATTTATTAAGTTGGTTAGTTCTGGCGAGTCCAGGCCATTATTAAGAATTTTAAATAATATATAAAAGTGATAAAAGCAGATGACGCCAGGAGTATGGGCCAATACACTGTTTCGTGTATTTGTCATTCTTAAAAAAAATATCGTTTTGAAAGCATAGCGTTAAAGCGTAAATATTTGAAATTTTATTTCCGGTATACTTACAAACTGTACACGTGTATGTTGGTAAATCTATTCAATTAGCATTTTCCATTATTTTTCTTAGTTGCTTACCACTTGCCAAGAAACATTTAAAGAGGACGTAAGAATTTCCGTCATTTTAAGGCAGTTTTCCACTATCTGTTATCTTTATATATAAAAATCTCTCAAAACGATGTTAGTCCAATGTTGACTCCGAAACTACTTAACCGATTTTGATGAAATTTGTTTTTAACGTGATTAGTGATCAACATTGTTTTTGACGTGAACCAGAAAACTATGGATATAAATCGATAGGTGATAATGAAGTGCCCTAAACTAACCTCACCTGACAATTCTATATTCTTCTAAAGTATATGAAACTCAAAATTTTCTCTCACGCGTATGCAGTCTCGTAAATAACTGTCGTAATAGCATCCGAAAAGTCTGGTGATTACGAAGCTACTTCCGGCATCTACTTCAGCACCCGAGCGCTGCCGGATATTTACGAAAACGCGTCAGATATTTACGAACGTGCCCCACCTGGTTTGAGGGGGAACTCATGCCCATAGAACATTTTGTGTTATCCAGAATATTTTTGGCTTTCAAAAAACCTTCAAATTCAGTGCAGGGCCGGTCCTATACAAACGCAATTGGCGCAGTCCGATCCAATTGCCAAGACGCTAAGGAGCCAAGAAGGCAAGGCACCGATAATATCTGGACCCGCGATACGAAAACGCTAGGCGCCGTTTGGCTCAGGACCCGCCTGACTCAGTGTGCCCATGGCCCATGACCCCTTCATGACTGAAGACGGCCCTGATAAACCCCGCTTTGTGTGTTTTGAGAACCCTTCGTAGACATAACTAAATTAATGTCGACGTTTTTATCACGAAAGTGGTTCCATTGCCAAGTGAACACTTTGCGCTGGTATTCACTTTAATGGAGGCACATTACAACAGTTTCCAACACCCACGCCCAAAGGATGGGGGTTATATTTGCATTCGTTGTGTTAAAGACGATGCCTTCAAATGAATTTCGGACAAACTATTCCGCAGCTTACAAAAGTCAAATTAATTTCGCAATAAGTAGTATCGAAATGTGGAAAACTTAACATTATTATAATATGCGAGCCTGGGGCATGTAAATAACCGCAGAACTCTCTGAGCGTAATACTCAAAAATGTAATTATGAATTTTCCTTGAGCGGATAAAATATCACAAAAAATGGAAAACTGAGAAATCTCAAGGGAAAAACAAAAGACACTAACTTGGTATGTTGATCTCTGCAAACAGGGGAGGCCTCTCAATAATTTCAATCTACTTAATAATATCAGCACAATTTTGTCAACTTTACACAACTAAAGTAGGAATCATATTGAATTGCAAGATATTCAATGCCTTACGAGGCAACTGAAAAAAACAGTTTACAACTAAACTCGCTATCCTTTGTATGTAAATATGATTGTCCGCATACTACACAACTTCTCAAAAACGCGTTGTTCATGGCAACGCAGGCAGAGAGCGCCTCCGCCCACTCAGGCAACTGAAAACTCTCAACTGTCAACTGTCTTTGTATGACAATGTGATGGCCCGCACACTACACAATCACACAAAACCTCGTTGTCAATGGTAACGCAAGCGGTGACTTGCGACCATCTTGCGACTGTCACGGCTGATTGCCCTGGGCGGCCGTTGCTACTTGCGAGCTGTCAGCTGATTGTTCTTCTTCTATGGTTAAACAAGCTTTTTAACCAATCAAGACAGAGAAAACAGCCGGTTTTAGTTGGTTTTCAGTTGCCTCAGTGGGCGGAGCGCCTGACTCGCGAACCGACATGCCAGTTGCGTTGCACGACAGCTGATTGTTCTTCGTCTATGGTTAAACAAGTTGAGATAATTATTGAAATCGTAAAATTGAGTAGAAAGTTTGGTTGGAAACCATGGCAACAAGCAAGTTTTAGTTTGGTTTCAGTCTCTTGAGTGAGCGGATCGCCTTATTCCCACATATCACAATAATATTTTTAAATAAATACATTTTAAACTGCACTATTTCTTCAAACGGACAAGTAAGTGAGCGCCATCTATGATCCATGTGTCGGATTATGATGATTTAGCAGTTTTCATACAATTCATCTTAGTGCCTCTGATAATCCAGAGAGACTGTCAAATCACCACCACTGTAATATAAAATATATTAATATTATTCTCGAACAAAAAACTAAAAACATAATGCCTAACCAGAAATCAGGCTTTTTCCTACACTGGTGGTTTAAAAGCGCTTATAACTTGGGTTCCGACCTCAGCTAAGCGAATAATTACCTATTACAAAAAATACTCTTTATAAGTAAGCCACATTACCACCAGAACACTGATTTATCCTTAAAGGATCAAATACGTTACCAAACCTTCGTCATGGTGATTGAATAAGAAAAATTTAAAAAAATTGTTTTGTGTATATAAGTATATGTACCACATTAATATTGTAAATTCTGCAGTAGGTACATATTCATGAAGGAATAATATCATATCTACTCATCCATTAGCACAAATTTTGAATTTTAGGTAGCATTATTTCGTAGGAACATTAGCGTGGGCATGTTTCAACAGGATTCCAAACTTTTCCCTGAAAGCTATTACGTTACACGAACCTTACTTAGCAAAATGCATTTTGAATTTCGATATGAAAAAACCCAAGTGCGAACAGAACAAACATGAAAATGTACACATTATGGTTGATGTACAATGTACATGAGTATTACAGGTGCATTAAAAAGATAATCCTCGAAGCACTAAGGCCAGTGAAACACCTAAAATCATTTCTCGCTCTGCCTAAAAGTTTTAAACAACCCAGAAGTTTGGTACTTATGTACCTTAGTTCTAATGCAGACATTATTTATTATTTGAAATATTTACAAAGTGTTAACAATTATTACATTCATGAAATTGCCATTAATTTTAAACCAAAAAATCGACTTCAAAAATATCTTTAATAATAAGTTGGTATGGATATAAAACGAATTTATTATTTAAATTATCGATTTTTTTGTACTTATACACGGAGAAAAATGTTATTCGAAAAAACGACCATTTTTATAGTAAAAACGGTTAAAAATGGGACTGAAGTTCTTACGAACAAATTAACAGTGTTTCAATGTTTATTGGCGGGAAAATGTAAGAATAATTTGTTGGTATACGTACGAAATTACGTATACCAACAAATTATTCTTACATGTTCCCGCCAATAAACATTGAAACCCTGTTAATTTGTTCGTAAGAATTTCAGTCCCGTTTTTACTATTAAAATGATCGTTTTTTTGAAATAACATTTTTCTCCGTGTACGCTGATATATTATGCAGGATATAGACAAGTAGGTTTTTTCATGATGCATTTGAATGAAAATATGTTTTATACCTTTTTTGTACACCCCTTCGGAGAGACTGAGTTGTATTTTGCGTGAGTAGGTACCTCCTTTTCCCTAAACCGACTGAATATTGTATATTAGTATACCGGGGGGCAACTGTCGGGGGATCAGGTGTCATGGAATGACTGCCATGTAAAACCATCGAAAAAGATGCAGATATAGCTAATATAATTACAGTATTTTTATAAATTACTGTGGTATATTTATTTTGAATGAGGCCTAAACAACAAAATATAGTACCGTAGAAAGATAAACTACAATTTTTAAACTTATGATATTTTCTTGAATCAAACGCTTCACATAAATAAAAAAAAATTCTTCTTCAAATTTTGCAAATTCACCTTGAGGCACCATTTTATTAATGACAAATTAAAACACTTTGTTTTTACAACGATAATCTTTTTTATGTCCTGAGGAAGAGAACATCGTTCTAGAAACACGTCGATGTGTTAAAATAAAGATTATCGTGGTAAAAACAAAGTGTTTTAATTTGTCATTAAAAAAAATAAAAATTATTATCGAACTTTCTTTTGGATAGATTTTGTAGAATCCTTGAAATATTACACTTTTTAACGAATGCATACAATTTTCAAATTATCGTCCCTGTGAAATACTTGTGATGACATTCCATTAATAGTTGATAGTTTGATGAAGAGGGGAAGGGCAAAGCGAAGGGGGTAGAAGTAGCATGAGAAGTGTCTAGCTGCTCAGATTAGGAGGTAAAGGTATTTATGGCAACATTTCAATGATGAAGAATCTAAATTTCATTCTGAACAAATTTTTAACATATTTTTATAAGAAAAACTCTCTTTTTAACTTTTGAAAGTTATTCCCATCAATGTAATATATCATTGAAGAAGAAGATAACAATAATAATCTAATTTTTTAAAATATGAAAATGAACAAGACACAAATAACTAATAAAAGATAACGGTCGCAACTGGGACTCGCACCCAGAACCTTACGTCTTACCGGGACATATACCTCTACCAATTGGGCTACTGCGATCTATTTGAGAATGTCGTAATTGTCAACTTCATGTTTCAAATTTCAGAATTAACAATATTATCTTCGACTAATGTTTTTTTTCCATACTATTGGCAGCTACCTTTATTATTAAAAAAATAGATTATTATTGTTATCTTCTTCTTCAATGATATATTACATTGATGGGAATAACCTTCAAAAGTTAAAAAGAGAGTTTTTCTTATAAAAATATGAATATTCATTTAGACTTTTATAAAAAGTCAATAGGTGTTTCATAAAAATAAAATCGGATATATTTATCCGAGACACTATCTAGGTAACAAATACATTCTTTGAATACTTGTTTCCAATAATAAAGGTATAAATGTCACCGGAGACAATTTTTTTTTTACATTTTTTACTTAAAATAATGTCAGGAATCACAGGTTAAAGTAAGTCAAGTACGATGCTTAACACCCTGTATAATGAAGTAGCTAGATATTTAATTTACAACTTAGAAATTTCATAATTTCAGAGGAATTTTTGGTTCTGATTTATTAAAATAAAATTTTAAACATACTTTTTGACACGCAAAATCTACCGCATCGAACTACTAGTATAGAAATCTAATAAAAAAATGATCTCAAAAATATATCAGTAGCGATAAACCATAGAGTAAAGAAGAAAACTAATATTGCCTTCCAAACAAATTTGAATGGAATGTTCCATTTAGCCTAATAGTTTTATGATATGTCTCACTTACACAAGCCTAAAATTATAGATCTCCATCTCCTTTGAATTTCTTAAACACTATTTTACGATTAGGCAAATATTTGTCACCAAACAATCTCTTTAGGCACTTCTGGTGTTATTATTTATTCATTACAACGAAAAAATCTAATAAAATTGCTCTCCTTGAAAAAAATTTCCTCAGTTTTTTTGGTGCTACAATCCATATAACATGGATAAACTATCCAGTGAAAGTTTGACAGTAAGGGAAATTGCATAAAAGGGTTACCGGAATTGGACTTTTATATTGGTAGCCACTAAATGGCAGATTGCCAGGATATTTCTCCAGACGTGAGTGGTTTTCATTATGTACTAAGGTTTTCAATGGAAGATCCAGTAGCAAGATTTATTACCATAACAAATTTAGTCAGTTTTGAGTTTATTTTAAGTTGAACCAGTAATATTATAAGGTAATCCGAAATGTTATAAGGTAATCTGAAATGTTACAAGGTAATCCGAAATTTTATAAGGTAATCCGAAATGTTATAAGATAATCCGAAATGTTATAAGGTAAAGTCCGATCTCCTGCGATCGAATAAATAAATATAACTATAAACTTTGTCAATGGGGTGTGGCCTTACACAATTCTTGTTTGCAGACGCAATGTTCGTGATTTCCGTGGTCAGTGGAAAACATTGTCCTCCCAGGAAGCGGGGAAGGCAGGGGTGGGGGATTTGTTTATTTTCAGGTAATCCGAAATGTTATAAGGTAGTCCGAAATGTTATAAGGTAAAGTCCGATCTCCTGCGACCGAATAAATAAACATTACTATAAACTTTGTCAATGGGGTGTGGCCTTACACAATTCTTGTTTGCAGACGCAATGTTCGTGATTTACGTGGTCAGTGGAAAACATTGTCCTCCCAGGAAGCGGGGAAGGCAGGGGTGGGGGATTTGTTCATTTTCAGGTAATCCGAAATGTTATAAGGTAATCCGAAATGTTATAAGGTAAAGTCCGATCTCCTGCGACCGAATAAATAAACATTACTATAAACTTTATCAATGGGGTGTGGCCTTACACAATTCTTGTTTGCAGACGCAATGTTCGTGATTTCCGTGGTCAGTGGAAAACATTGTCCTCCCGGGTGTAGCGGGGAAGGCAGGGGAGGGGATTTGTTCATTTTTTGATAACAGCCGCGCCCACCGTGCGGTCAGCCATGGAGAATAAATCGTAGGTACGAGTTTTTGAGGTTATGTGCAATTAACGTAATTATGAGTTTAATAAATGATGTCGTATTTGTTTTTGACATGACTATTGTCTCGATTAATTCTATCACGAACTCATCATATATAAATGACTTTAAATAAAGTCCTTAATAATATTATATTAATATATTGTACCAAACCAAAAAACCGTTAAGACAATTTATGATAATAATAATTATTTTGAAATTCTTAGACGTTACATTTAGGTCGTGTACGAATCGATATTAGCCAGAAATCATCCCCAATAAATAAATACCTTTAGCCGGAAATCTTTCCTGATAAATAATTATTTATTAAAATTACGGTCTTACTTGAAATCTATGTTTTCTCCCTGACACATTTGTTCTTCTTGAACTCATCTTGATATTTTTGACATCGACGTAATTATTTACGTAAACTTTATTGCAGACCATTAAACAATATGTGTGTAGCCACGCCTACCGTTCCTCAATGTTTAAGCAAACGGAGGAGGCGAAAATGGAGACAAAAATAAAAAAAAGTTTTCGAAATGTTTAATGGTAGATTCAGACTGGGTCGACGTACGTATGCATCGCTACGCCTAACAATATCTGGGCTACTTAGCAACCATAGATTTTCAATGAAAATTTATTTTTTAGAATCACATTGGCCACACGCATCGCGACGTGCGATGTCTGTGGCCATTTTCATAGAAAATGTATGGGTTGCTAAGCATTGTTTGGCGTAGCGATGCGTATGTACGTCGTCCAGTCTGAATCTACCTTAAGGCAATGTTTGTGTTTTGTTCATGTTTTCGGTCGGAACAGACCTGGCTTAAGGTATGCGTTTTTAATCAAGGGTGACATTTCATAAACATCGCGTTATATTAAAATAATAAGTTTGGTTTAAAGATAGATGAATAATGACTCGAATCCCGGCGTGCGCAAGTAAATTTAGTTTGATTGATTTGTTTTATTTCACAAATAATTAATTAAAAAAATTTATATTATAATATATTCCAGAGCATTATACAGTACATTGCAATTCCAGCGTGGTAGATACTCTGAGAATCGCCATACAGAATTGAAACGTTATTGAAAAGGCTTTAGCCGTGTTTGGTTACCAGATGTGACTTGCCAGGGACTTACCTACCTCACTCTGCTCCAGCTCTTTCCCATCCCTAATACCTTCAGCCTCACAACATACTCGAATTTACTGTAAATAAATACGGTAGGTACATATGACTTTTGAAAATAATGATATTTGGCTTGGAATTTTGCGACGCGCTTTTGCAACAGATAAAATAAACATACGTGAAGAAACTAGAATAATATGAAGGTACATTATGTCCGTGTCAAGCGAATAAATAATATTTTATTATGCTGTATTTTTAAGGAGTATTTTTTAAGGTTCAAAATATCATAAAATCAAGGCAGGTGCGGTGAGCTACTAGCAAATCCACGGTGAATGTCTTGTCACACTAGAGATTAAAAACTAGAATGCATTGTTAAATCTTACTAATATTATAAACGCGAAAGTTTGTATGGATGTATGTATGTTTGTTACTCTTTCACGCAAAAACCACTGAATGGACTTTAATGAAACTTTATAATAATATAGCTCATACATCAGAATAACTAATTTATACCCAAAGCTTGCCATTTTCCATGTATTACAAATAATAATTATTGTTTAATAGAAAATGTCAAAATTTGAGAATGACATTTTGAAAAACGATGATTGTAAAACCTAAATTCTATTTTAGAAAATATTTAAATTAGTGAATTTATTTAAAGTACTCACCCTTGAATCGAATCAAGAATTAAAGATATTTTAAGAATTTTGGTATAAACATAGACGGGACCTACGAAAGGAAAATAGGCTCCTCGAAGTACTAATCCTGCGCAGACGAAGTCGCGGGCAGAAGCTAGAATTAACTAATCCAAACTAACTTAGGATGCATTATTTGCAAGGTGATTGTAGGTAAGTGAAAATATCACCCTGATATTTGAATAAAATTTCATTACACGACTCCCTCTTAAAAATGAAAAGCGACTGCGAAACTGCATGCTGTTATCATGTAAATGAATTTCTGCATTTGCATAAGCGAAGCGTTTATGGAGGCGTCAATCTGCCATTTTACCCAGACGTTTTCCCGCTAAATTAACTTCCGTAGGGCAGAGAGGCTTCGAGAGGTGTCATAGCGGAGCATAGAAGTCAGAGGAATTCATTATAATTCTTGATTTAAGCCATTGAAGTTTATATCCTGTGGAATGATGAGAACGGATCTATTAGTGCTGACCTACTTTATAAAAGTGATGCTTTGTTTAATGGGTTTTATGGCCAAGGTCACAACGTAATTCTTAGTATAATTATTTTTTGATGAATTGTTTGTTTTTCTATTTGCTTGTACTGTTTTAATAAAAATAGAGGAGCGAAATTATTAATATGACAGGAAATTTCTTTCCAATAAGGAAGTTGAGTGAAAAATATTTTGACTTATAATATGTTCATGTAGATGACATGCAAACTTAAACATCAGTATTTTTTTTTTAAAGTTGGTTTTCATAATTAAATTAATTCTACAAGTTTGAATTTTATTAAAGCCCCCCAAAACGCCCCGTACGAGGCGAGAGAGTGTGTGACGTCATCTGGTCCCCGTTTGTGTAAAAAATAATGGTAAATATTTACAAAACCGGGACACGTTTAATACGGACTAAAAAAATAAATTTAAAAAGTTGTAGAAGTTAGATATTTACTAGTACAAATCAATTCAGTTACCGGAAATTCTAAAAAAATGCATTTTAATGGTTATTTTTTTAATTTAAAAACACGAAATGTAATTTTTCACCCAAATTTGCAATTGCCTAACATAGCAGTCGGTGAAAAATGACATTTCGTGTTTTTAAATTTAAAAAAATAACCATTAAAATGCATACTATATACCTATACTAAAGACATCTATTGAAATACATTGAAACAACGTACACGGGAATATAGGAATACTATATCATAATATAAGCACCCTGTAATTTTCCAGGGGTTTGCGCTAATACTGATTGTAAGGATCGATGAATGATGTCACGCTTTCCACAGAGTTCCAGACACGGCTTATTTTAAGCTTTTCACTTTATTAGCAAGGAATATTGATAACTTTATTAAAGGAGGCCTCGAATCCGATGGGATGAAGGTCTGACGTCAGCAGCGACGAAAGGCTAGAATATTTATCAATCGAATGAATTTGTAATTTCTCTATCGGGTATATGCATTAGCGACTCGTCTGTTAAGAGGCTAGACTTTGAACGACACGCGGAACACCAGCGTCTGTCATTCTGTCCCGCTCACAATAAGCTCACGGACACTTACAATACATGCGAATGCGAAATGTGCGAGTGAGACAACGCTCAAATTTACCTACAGAAATCGCTCGAAAAGGGGTTTATGGAGAATACACTTTTCTACACCGAAACTTTCACGAAATTGAAATTTTAAAATATATATATTTTTTAGAAAGAAGAATCTACGTCGGTAGCTTTTTATAATTCTTTATGAGAGTTGAGTTAGCAGCACTTTTTTCTTAAATAATATTTTTTGATAAATCATACATGTTTGACAGTGAATATTTGCGTTAATACGAAACGCATCGAAAATTCGAAAACATACCAACATAGTTTTCACCCTCTAGAAGGCAGTATAAAAAAAATATATTCATTTTGTGCAATTTTAGATGTAGAAAAGTGTTTTTTCCCGGGCGTCCTTTTTGTATGGGCCGAAAAGCGAAGTCTATCGTCTTAAATGGTTGAGGAAGTTTGACTGGAGAGGTCTAAGTTAGGTATACCTCAACCAATCTATCCCAATCCGGCCCAAAGTATTGGCTGCCAAGCCCTAGAGAAACCCCACCCCACAAAATCGGGCATACCAAATACGTTAGGTTTCTACTGACATTCGATTTTTAATACTATTAAAGGGAAATGAAGAGTTCGCTCGCGTGACAGAACCCAATTATTTTGTAGCAGATCCAAGAGACTTAAATGTAAACACTGCACAAGGCAGTTCTGATTTAGTAAGTTTATAAATATAGACAGTATGATTTTAACATAAGAAATAATAAATTAACATTAATAATTAATAACGTTTGATGAATAAACTTAATTTAATTATGCTGTCTGACAGAAGAATCATTTTAGAACTAATTTTATTATACAGAGTTATAAACATCCTAATTGACAGCCCTGCCATCGTTGCTACTATTAAACTCTATGTACCGACAAGGAATACGAGACAAAATATAACATTATTTTACAACACATACACAACCAACTATCAATCACACTCACTTACCAATAGGATGCATGATCTAGGCAACAAGTTTGGAGGTATAGTAGATATATTCGCTGATTCCATTTATAATCTAAAATGCAATTTAAACCAACACTTTGTGGAATCCTACAAATTATTCTAAAGTAGGTATAATATATTTAACGATTTGATGTGTTATTGTAATGTTTTATATTATATTTTGTTCTATGTTATCGTCAAATATTGTATTGTTTAAAATATTTCACGGTTTTACGCTATTTTCTTCAAAAACTACTTGTATATTCTTAAATTTTATAACTTTTGGTATAAATTCTATGTATGTGTAATCCTTGATAAATTAAATTTTATTTTATAATCTATGTAAAAGCCCCTATGGGCGTATAACAACAATAAATAAATTACGATAGATAAAAACACATATCGACATGAAATAAAACTACAAGAAAAGAAAATATAAAATATAGTTATCATATCTAATGAGTTTACAAAGAGGAATCCTGTTAGGGTTGGAATAGGTTATTAATATCATGATCGATGAAATTCACCAAGTTAACATTAAACAATATTGTCAATATCACTTAAGTGTTGGTTTCCCATAGTGGGAAACCGCTGGATCAGGAATGGACAATATAGTTGCGCTCATGTATACTTCAGTTGAACAGAGTATTGTATGATGTATACTTCAGTTGAACAGAGTATTGTATGATGCTGTTCTTGTTGGTATGTGTAGGTTTATAAGTTGCGGGATATCTAGCACAGTCGATCGATAATGATTGAATCGATGGCATCGGTTACTTCTCATCGTTCTCTAGCATGACTGCACATCGCCAATGAACAACCACAATTGAAATTGAAACGTTTTAGCCGTGTACGGTGACCGGATCTGTGAATAGCCGGGTATTACCCTACCTTCCTATTCCCCATCTCCTCCCATTCTCCACTCTATTCAGCCTAACAATATACCCCCGTGATACCACAATCCCACCGACCGCGTACAATTAGGAACATTTGGGATGTTGTGCGGTATTCACATAATAAAAAAGCTTCGTTTCCTTTACTGAATGTAGATATTTCTCCAGGGCGATACTGTGATTAATTTTCCACATGAAAACATATGCATGTATCATATGATCTACGGTATTCTTAAATTTTCAGGATTTTTCGAAGAAAATGCTACTCTTATTTGGGATTTGGCAAATTTTCCACCCTTTTGGCAAGGGTGGAAAATTGTCGTAATAAATCTAGAATCCCGGTTAAACGGGATGCAATAGACTTCCAAAGCTTTGATTTCGCAAAGCTGTAAAATGTAATTGAATAATTGTGTTATATATAAAAACTTCATTGATAAGTAGTCGAATTTTACGACTGATAAGTGAAAATTCCTTTCTTCGTGGAATTTTTACAATATAAATTTTGTTATGTTTTTTTTGCTTCGTACACGTGTTTTTATGGTATACTCGAAAACTGAGATTATTTTATCGCTGGTAAACCGGACTACATCGTCTCAAGGCTAGGCAAAGTTGCGAGGCGGGTGGGAGAGGAATTAAACGCCAAAAATATGTGACTTCTTACCCCTTTAGCACTCCGCGTGTTTTTGCAATTATCTGCACTAAAGTTGTTTTTATTTTTTTATGAATATTTTTACAAGAATGAAAAGAATTTAGTCAATGGATCAAGTCAAAAATAATCTTAGCCATAAAGGGGTATTTTTTAAAAGTTGTTTCTTATATAGCTTCCAATGTATGTAATGAAAAAACAAATTATTTAGTACTTTACAGATAACAATAATAATCAAATTTTTAAAAATATGAAAATGAACAAGACACAGAAAAATAATAAAAGATAACGGTCGCAACTGGGACTCGAACCCAGAACCTTATGTCTTACCGGGATATACACCTCTACCAATTGGGCTACTGCGATCTATTACGAGACTGTCGTAATTGTCAACTTCATGTTTCAAATTTCAGAATTAACAATATTATCTTCGACTAATGTTTTTTTTCCATGTTATTGGCAGCTACCTTTATTATTGGAAACAAGTATTCAAAGAGTGTATTTGTTACCTAGATAGTGTCTCGGATAAATATATACGGTTTTATTTATTTGCGATCGTTATCTTTTATTATTTTTCTGTGTCTTGTTCATTTTCATATTTGAAAAAATTAGATTATTATTGTTATCTTCTTCTTCAATGATATATTACATTGATGGGAATAACCTTCAAAAGTTAAAAAGGGAGTTTTTCTTATAAAAATATAATAATTTTATCTCAATTACAATAAATGGAGAAGGTAGGAAAAGTTTCAATGAATCCTTAGCATATTTTTTCATATTCACAATGTAAATATAAAATCGATTCGTAGTAAAGATAAATCTAAATAGTAATTTGGCGCACTATAGCTTCGTGAACCTTAAGAGGTCCGGATTAAATGACGGAAAATATACAGATTTGGTAGCTTATTCCACATACAATCCGACACACAAAATTCGGTGAAACGATCCGTTCTCATTATGTAAACATATGAATGGATGTTCCGTTTGTGTCCGTTGAGTTTCACGCAGGCTTCGATTACGCTCCATTGAAATGCCCATACATACAATGCTTTCTTGCATTAGAAATGGCAATTGGTCTGTTTACAACGAAATGTCAATCAGACGATTCCAGCAGATTCCGTTAAACAGAATTAAGCAGGTTCATGGAATATATATTTTTTAATGTGAATACCGTACAAGAGTCTCAACTGCTCTTGTCTGGAGCCAGTGAGACTACGGCAACTCCTATTGGGGTATGTTGTGAGGCTGAAGGTAGTGGATAGGGAAAGGAGATGAAAAGAGGAAGAAGAGGGTGGGGACATACCTGGCTATTCATACATGGTCACCAAACACGTCAAAAGCCCTTTCAAGCAACGTTTTATTTCTAAATGGTGGTCCTACATCAGGGTGATACTGATCATTAACCTTGTAACCTGTGCTAACATACTACATATTATTTTCAAATAATTAGTTGTGTAATAACATAAATTAATCAAATAAAATGTATTTGCGCCCTCCGGGATTTGAACCCACGATCTTCGGATTAATCTAAAATCTAAAGTAGCTATAACCACTCGAGCGCTTTTTGCCACAAAATGGCACTATTTCCAAAACCACGGATTGCTTTGTTGCCAAAATATGGCAAATAATAGTAATAATAATAAAATCGGTTATTCGTCAATAGATTTTTTTTTTACAATTTAGGTACACATTTTTTATTACACTTCAGTTCTATTGACGAAAAGATCACTGTTCAGCTGTAATTCAGGATTTCTTCTGGAATAATAATAATAATAATAATTGGATAATTTGTAGAGCGCCGTTTTTGTGAGAAATCACCTCAAGGGCGCTGGTTTTCAGCAGTGCGTCCAATAAAAGACAGAAAATAAAATAAAAAAATAAATTCAGATAAAATAAATACAATTAAATTAAATTACATAAAAATAATCGAACCAAATCTCAAATTCAAAAGCTAATCTTAATAATAAAATCAATTCAAATAAAATATAATCAATTCAAATTCAAAATAAAATTAATTCCAAATCAAAATAAAATCGATTCAAGTATAAAATATAGTCAAAATAAATATTGTCAAAAACAATAATACAAGTAAGTATTCCTTCAATTGTATTTTTTAAAATTAAAATTAAAATGTTATGCGGTTAACTGTGCAGTCGGCAACCATTTGCCGCAGAGCTTCTTGAAGCTCTGCAAAGATGTCGATGTTTTAATAGACAGTGGTATTTCATTCCATAGTTTTGATGATGAATAGCTGACACTACCCTCAAATACAGCCGTTTTATGTTTTAGGAGAATGAATAAATGGTCCCTTTGGCGTGTACTGTGTGCATGAGAGTCACGGGACCACTGCAGTCTATCAAACAGATAGGAAGGAACCTTCGAATGCAGCAAATTGTATATTTGACACATTTGATGTAACTTAATATTCTCTAGATTCTTAAAAATGTTTTAATGTTAACAATTTAATAATATTTTTTTATAAATCCTACGAGTATGTGATAATAAACAAAAGATAGGTGAATTCATTGGCTTTATAGAACTATAATCATTTTGAATAGCTCCATATTCAAATTCGGAGGAATGATTTTTTTTAATGTGGGCGGAAAAATTTCCTTTAGCAATCCGAAAAAAAAGTTTTTAATTGCTTTGTCCCTCCAGTGGATAAGCTTTAATTCAAAGAGTAACTGTGAGATATTTTTACCTTGACTTCCGCAGTAGGTAACAAGAGGCGGAAGATGAAAGAGACAGGGTGACTATATAAGCCTCTGCAGTAGTTAGTAGCGCTCTCTGTTCCCAGCTATTATACTCAATAAACTGTAAATTTTGTCATTATAATAAACCGCATTTCTAATACACCGTGTACCATCATTATGATAATTCTAATAATCATCCAAGATTAACAGTGTAGCGGCCTACCTATAGATATCTTCGCCGCACTAATTGGCACTTTCCGGCGCTCCGCGGCACCTACCGTTTTGTTGTTGACCATCTTCTCGAAATATGTGGAGTCTGCAATACGCGACACATAGCGCTGCGCCGAAATTTCGGGAATGTTCCAGCGTGGGCGCATTTTATTTGCCGTTCACCTACCGGCCAGGCTCGGGCTATAAAAGGGCTGCAGCTAGCTAGTCAGTCAGTCGTTCTTAATCAGTCTTCACGGCGACAGCAATATTACTACGATTGTAAATACTCTCACATTTGTAAATAGTGCATAATTCAAATATTGTAAATACATCATCATCATCATCCTCCAGCGTTTATTATTCCGACCTGCAGCACGCGGAGATATCACGACCCACCGATATCTCCTCTTTCAACCGGAGGCCCATTCATCTCCTCAACATAGGAGATCCGCACCTGCCTCCAAAACAGTAACGATATTATGAAAACTCTTGATCAACTTATTGATCCCACCCGTCACTACACATTGATACGATGTTATAATATAGTAAACACTTGTTAAGTCCATGGCACTATTTCCAGCCAAAACAGAATTAGTGTAACAAATCCTGATTAGTGGGAATTGTTCGTGCATTATCTTCAATCAAACGTTATTTTGTTCGGGATGGGTGCGTGCACTCAGTTTGTGCGGTAATACTGGAACATTCATTTTGCCGTGATTATAGGCAAAGGGTGAAACAATCTATGTGGATTTTTCATTTAAATTTTTTGTATTCACAAACATAAATGCAATATTTACCTACATTCTACACGGAAAAAAATGTTATTGTAAAATACGATCATTTTATTCGTAAAGACGGTTAAAAACGGGACTGAAGTTCTTACGAACAAATTAACAGTGTTTCAATGTTTATTGGCGGGAAAATGTAAATTACGTATACCAACAAATTATTCATACATGTTCCCGCCAATAAACATTGAAACCCTGTTAATTTGTTCGTAAGAACTTCAGTCCCGTTTTTAACCGTCTTTACGAATAAAATGATCGTATTTTACAATAACATTTTTCTCCGTGTATATCGTGGGATAATTACTACAACTAGGTAACTTCGAAATCAGCGTTTTTAAGTTACACACTAGGCATAACTCTATTTCGTCGTCTTCGAATGCTATAAACAGAAAAGTCGTAACGCATTGAAATCATCAAGTTATTTGTATATATTTTTTGTCGATATCCCCAAAAAACGGTATCGTTCAAATGTATGAATATAGAACTCTAGCTACCACAATTGTTTTCCCATGTTTCAATTAGGCAACTATAGGCTTAGATAGTCGTAGCACAAAATTTTGTGGAATTGCTTAAGGGGATAGACTTTGCACCACACGCGGAACGTTTAAGAATTTCATTGTCTGTCATTCTGTCCCGCTCAAAATAAGCTCACACACACACGATACATGTGACATGCGAATGGGACAACTTCCGCAAACTCTCATATTTACCTACAGAAATCGCTCGGAAAAGGATTTCGGGAGAAAACATTTTTCTACACCCAAACATTCACGTTTTTATTTAAAAACAAAAATATAGTCTCGAAAAAAGAAGCTATGTCGGAATGTTTGTGTTATTTTGTAATTCTTTATGAGAATTGAGTTAGCAGCACTTTTTCCTTAAATAATATTTTCCGTTATATTATACATGTTTGACAGTGAATGTTTACGTTAATACGAAACACATCGAAAATTTAAAAACATACCGACATAGCTTTCACCTTTTAGAAGGCAATATAAAAAATAATAATTTCGTGCAATTTGCGATGTAGAAAATTGTTTTTTTTCCCGGGCGTCCCTTTTTGTATGGGCCGAAAAGCGAAGTCTATCAACTTAAGTTGCTTTCGTTGCATTTTTGTTATGTAACAACTAGGTGTTCCATTCAATTTTTGTAAATAAATACAAAGAAAAATTATTGCCCATTTTCTTATTTCCAAAATATAAGTATACCGGTTACCAATACATCAACTATACGATTTAACAATACCTACTTATCAGTATAAATATACAACAACCGATTTATCAGATTGATTACCATCTTGTAATTCAATTTCCCAACAAAGATTATTTTAGAGTTGCCTAGATGTAGTAATTACCCTACGACATTATATTTTTACAATTATCTTTAATAATTACAATTTTCGCGGTATTTCTTGAAAAATAATGTTGTTTCCGCGAGAGGAATCAATCTTTATTGTGATAGCAAAGACTCACTTGATCATTTAAGAGGGATAGTGTTAAGAAACTCACTTTATTATACCTATAAATACGGGGTATTTCACCATCCTCTTTATATCTTTTCCATAATATAACATGAATTAATAAATAAAATACTCGCAATAGGTAGAAAAACCGGCTAAGTTATCCGATTTTATAGCCACGCTTATCATGTATCTTGGATAGTGTTACCTACATAAAATCTTGACTTTGGTGCTGAAAGTCTTTCTTTCCTGTGTTTTCTCTATTGTTTATAATAGGTCCCGAGGAAAATAATTGCCCTCAGCGCCTATGTCAGCTTTGCCCTGCTGAGGGTTTTTTTAAGGCAAGGAAGGAGAGGTAGTTCTCAGAAGGAAAGGGGTACGAAGGGTGTCAGTGTGTCCAGGAGTGACGTATAAATCCACCCCTCTCAATGCGATGCAAAACCTTAGGGTCGAGATCATAGGGTCTCCCTCAGCGGGTCTTTCCTGCCATATAGTTGGTGTCATACGCATCCGCCACCAAGACGGGAACTAACCTGACCCCATGAATCCGGGCCGCCTGACAAGTCACCAAATGAAACGAACCACTTGGGCTGACCAAATGAATGGATGGTTTCTGGCATTTAATAAATTGTTAGAATATACATAGAAATGAAGAATTATGCTTAACTTTATGCCTTTAAAGTGGCTTTTCATAGAGGGTGGTTACTTTCAGATATTAGGTGCTTGAATTACAAAAGAATAAAATATTTTAGTAATTTTGAGTGGTGGGTATAAGGGTTATTTCCAAGCGTAACGAAAACTAAGAACGATAACCAGATAAGCTGGCGAGTTAAACATGTTAAGGAAATTATATACACAGAAGTATGGGAAGTGTATCTATGTTGTTGTTTTAATAGTTATCGTAAATCAAACAAATATCAAACACGTATGAAAATTATTAATGAAAAATTCCGAAATAATTTTCCATTTCCCGACCGATGGGTGCATCCTGTAGAGACATGGAAATTTTGGTACCTTTAAAATTTTGATGTACCTAATGCTAATAATTTGAAGGCTTTCAATATTGGATAGAAATTATATTAATTGCGGCGAGCCACATCATGGGTGCCAGTTTAGTGCAAATGTTCGCGGTGAGAGGATCCGTTTTCAAATTAATATAACTCACACTCTCTTTGGTCCAATACATTGATGTTTTTATGACGGAGTTCACTTATACTTATTTTTATGGAAATATATATCTTTGTTATTGTACTAAAAACGTACAGAATATGAATTAGATTACGTATTAGAATGTACATATGTTTTTTATTGTATTAAATTCAGCACAGTAAACATCGGTTGAGGCGAATTGAATAATGTTTACGATTATATGAGACTAGGTGCACCCCTAGCATGGTCGATCGATATGAAGTTAGCGACCGATTGTCGGTAACTTCTCATCGTTCCCTAGGACAACTGCAGATCACAAACGAATAGGTGATAGTTCAGAAGGACTTAATATAATAAGAAGGAGGTTAATAACTCAGGTACGGGGCATACGTCATTCCTACGTCTACCTACGTTAAATTGTCGTGAAAACAAGCTTATGTGCCCAAGCGGTTAATATATTCGATATCAACTGTCATTTGTACGTTAGCGATCTGCAATTGTCCTAGGGAACGATGAGAAGTTATCGACAATCGGTCGGTAACTTCATATTGACCGACCATGCTAGCACCCCTGACGATACCCGGGATGCGTTAAATGCAACTTTACTAAATAAATTGTTTCTCTCTGCGTGTCCCCCTGTTCCCCTTCTGCCTCCTCCTCTCCTCCTGCGTTCCCTTCCCCTTCCTTTCTCATTCGTACCCTTCCCCATTCTATTCATTCATTCCCCCTCCCGTATTCCCCTCTCCCTCCAGCTTTATTTCCCTGCTGCTAAACTCCATAAAATAGACCCATTTTTGCGTGACCTATTTAATTTTTTTAAATTCTAATTTCATAATGCCAGAGTTCACCAGCATATATAGAAACCTTCGCGAGCATGTTCACAACAATTTAAATAAAATTTAATCGCAATCCGATGAATACTATAGGAAAAAATTCATAACGCCAGAGCTCACTATTATATAACCATCGCGAGTATTTTACACGAGTTACTTTATTTTCAATTCTCTGCTATAATGTTTCTTACCTCACAAGTATAGTAAATAATTACTAGTTATACTTAATTACCTACTGTTATACTTTGTATAATGTATAAACTGTTATACTTAATTATTGTAATCATTATGTAAAATTTTCATGTAAAAGCCCATTAAGGCGTAAATAAATAATAAATTAAATTAAATTAAAAAAATTAAATCTCCAAACTTTCATCGCAATCGGATGAAAGGTATAGCAGCGCATAAAATACTAACAAACAAACAAACATCATTTTTATATATTAGTTATACTAATGTAAGTTTGCTAAATACAGATTATATGATACTGATATTGCCATTTCATTCCTGTATAAATTAGTTGACAATAATTATGCTGAATCATTTTTGGGGTATTATGTGGTGTTTTGCTATTTTGTTCTTGTTACGTACAACGTTTAGCCAACGTTTCGGACAGCATTACAGTGTCCATCATCAGGGTGAAGTGTGTGATTATGTCGCACATCCCGTAGAAAAGCGTCGCGAGTCAAAATTTTCTCTTTTACGTTTTATCTCTGACAGTAAAGTGATTATCTACGCCCCACGAAACCGTAATTAAGTCAGATCACTCCATCTCCGGAAGATGTCGCTAGTTTGTTCATCATTCATGTATTTGTTTTCGCTCTCAAGTAAAATTAACTTTTTGACTTACGACACTTTTCTACGCACGGAGAAAAATGTTATTCTAAAATACGATCATTTTATTCGTAAAAACGGTTAAAAACGGGACTGAAGTTCTTATGAACAAATTAACAGTGTTTCAAGGTTTATTGGCGGGAAAATGTAAGAATAATTTGTTGTTATACGTACGAAATTACGTATAACAACAAATTATTCTTACATGTTCCCGCCAATAAACATTGAAACCCTGTTTATTCCCAATATAACCCATATATAACTTAAAGAACTTCAGTGCCGCTTTTAACCGTTTTTACGAATAAAATGATCGTATTTTAGAATAACATTTTTCTTCGTGCGGGATGTGCGATGTATGTAGGTGCGATATCGTGTTGCCAGCTCCAATCCTCTATGAATTTATGAATTGATAATTAAAAATGGTTTTCAAAATCTATTGAGCTTAGCCCGTACGCGTCGTCCCTATTAATTAACTATAATATTCAGAGCTCGGAGTTTCTAAATAAGATTCAATTTAAAGTACCTGATAGCTCCACATGCTCTTCTATCTTATTCAAAGTGGATCAACGCAAAACAAAAATTGCAAACAAAATTCTTGCTGGAATAGCCTATGTAACGATCACAATAAAATGATATCAAAAGTGGATATTTTCAATTACGAGCTGAATAAATAATATGAAAATATATCAAAGAATTTTTTTCTGACTTGCATGAGTAACTTTTCTATTTTTATTTTATTAAGCGTTAACGCCCTTATGGGCTTTTACATAATATTTATATGTTTATGTTTTAGTTCATACAGGTGTGTTTAGATCACAAAGAAAAAATAAATAATTTTATTTTTATTTTTAACTTTTCAACTTAAAGAGTTAAACCTCAAATTATAATATTTTAATTAATGAAGATAATATAAGCGAAAGTCAGTCGAAAATCAGAAACAGAAAAATCAGAAAAAGATACGGATACATCTGGGACTCGAACCCAGGACCTCCGGCAATCCGGGCCAACGCGCTATCCACTGCGCCAACGTATCCCTGTCCGATTCGGTCATTTTTAACTGTATCATACTTCGACTGAGAACCACCAACTTGCAATCATACATAAAAAAGGTAGCAGCCAATAAAAATATGCGATAAGAAAAATGAAAATAATGTTGGTGGTTCTCAGTCGAATTATGGATACAGTTAAAAATGACCGAATCGGATAGTGATACGTTGGCGCAGTGGATAGCGCGTTGGCCCGGATTGCCAGAGGTCCTGGGTTCGAGTCCCAGATGTATCCGTATCTTTTTCTAATTTTTCTGTTTCTGATTTTCGACTGACTTTCGCTTATATTATCTTCATTAATTAAAATATTATAAAAAATAAATAGGTTTTACACATGATACATATAAGTAAAGATGGTAGGTAAAAAGTAACGCCTTATACAATGGACAGACAGACAAGTTTTAGAGCTGCCGATAGCATAATATGTATATAACAAATAATGATAATGTGTGGGTTCTTAATATATGTATAATTTCTATATGTTGTATACAAGCGAAGTTGAAAGAAAACTTTAAATTTGTTTCCGAAGTAATTTCTGTGGTTTATATTTTTCAACTGATAGATAAAAATAACGACAATACGTTGTGACGCATTGTCGTTATTTGTTTGAACCAACGACATAACTACTCAGAGAAAGCCACCTTGGAGAGATGTTTAAAAAAAATTATTAAATCTTTTAAAATTATGTTTATTTTGTGCTGTGTGTAATAGTGTGTATTTTTGTCGGTAGGTGCTGTACGATGATTTCCCGTTGGCGTTGATTGTCCATGGCGAACCTGAGATTTTGCGCGGCAATATTGCGAGCGTTGCAAAATGGCGTCGCACTTTCCCTCCGGGCGGCAAGACAGCCTCCGTAGTGTTGCCAGCGATGAAACTGTTAAAAAACGATAAGTGAATGATGCAGCTATATTGTCTTGTTTGTAGATCATTTGCGATGTGTCATAAATTTGTGTTTCATAAAGCGATTTTGGCAATATTAACTGAGCTGTGTTAAAAAAACATTACTTTGCTACCTGTAATAAGTTTGCGACTGTTTTATAGTATTTGAAATGTGACAGCTTTATCTAAATTCATGTAACAACATTTTTTTTTAATGTTTTTGCGATGATGATTTATTTATTAATATTGTGTTTAGTTGTAGAACTCCATTTAATATAAATCAAATTTTAATAATGTCGTTATTAAGTTCTGCAAGCATATTCTTTTTAATTTAAGAAAAAAGGCAATGATTGTATACATTTATGTTATAATTGTGTACTGTTTAGTACTGTTTGATTTTTTTAATATATCAGCTTATACCAGAAGTGTGAAGAAACTATATAAATATGAATACTAAAAAATGTAATTAATTTTAAGTTTATACAATTTGAACATTCACTTATCGCAAATTAATTCATTTAAATATTTCATTAGAATTTTTAATAACGTTTTAAATCAACCCAAATGCATAAACACAATTCTTATTATATTCTCATTTGTAAAAACATCTTATGGTTTGAATGAAAATAATTACAAGTTATGTTCGTGGTAGCAAACATTTTGAAAATCCAAATGATTTTTCAAAGACATACAAATGTCCTAAAACCCGAAATTATATTCACTCGATCGTGTTTAATAATTTAGATTAAAAAAGTATTGCATATATATATATCGGAATCAATTATTATATACTACATTACATAATATAGGTATTGGTAGGTTAGATATAAATATATTTGTTCATTTTGTAAGTATAAAGCATATAAATTATCATTAAAATATGGATAGAATTACTATACCAATTTTGGCTCTAATGATGGGTTATGTCTTGTACACATCTGATTCATTATTTCTTCTACAAGTGTCGATTTCTTGTGTTCTTTCTTGGTTTTTCTTTTGACATGTTATCTAGTATTTGATTTTTGTCAAATACTTACCTACATACATGATAT
Source organism: Limnephilus auricula (assembly GCA_951813805.1). Classification (NCBI taxonomy): domain Eukaryota; kingdom Metazoa; phylum Arthropoda; class Insecta; order Trichoptera; family Limnephilidae; genus Limnephilus; species Limnephilus auricula. The sequence continues at coordinate 19,402,189 of OX638403.1, forward strand.
TTTAACAAGTATCTATTGACATACTGGCTTATATTGTCAAATCGTATCTAACATACTTTTTATCAAGCAAGTATTTAACAATTTTTTGCAGATTTACTTAGATTTTGACACAATATCAATGAAGTAGGTACTTGACAATTTTTCGATTATTTGACATATTAACAACTATTTGACATTAAAAAAAAATCTCATCGTTTTTAATATCAAAAATAAATTGTGACAACACTAAATCTATCTACATTTCTAAATGTGTTCATCTTCAATTCAAGACTGCGTCGAAATAATTACAATCATTTTCGCAGATGAATTTATAAGTATCGATAATTTCATTAAAAATAATTCATTTTTTAAAGTTTACACATAATTATACTATAGTTAAATTTTAACTCCAAACATGGACACAAGTATGGTCAATAAGGTCCAAACTACTAGAATACTACATAATTCCATCTAATAGACTTCAATAAATCTGCTTTTAGGCAGGAACCATTTATGTAGTTAGACTGTAAACTTGATTTATCAAAGAAAATGTCTCCAAAATTAGCCTCGTCTGCCAATTTGTTCCGCACAAGTTCCTACACTTACACACTATTTCACATTTATGTATCTTGAACTCTTGTTTTCTTAGCTCTTTTCCATAATATACTTTTCGTATAACGATATAACTGTAATAACGAAATTAGATATTTGGTGAAATATTTGAATGAAATATAACAATATGAAATATACGATATAACTGTAATAACGAAATTAAATATTTGGTGAAATATTTGAAGCCTACCTAAGTACAATATTCTTCATTGAATGCATTTTACAATTGGATTAGAATCCATCGTGAAATTGGAAGCTAAAAACCATTAAAAAGTTTTCTAGTGTCACATAGTGTCACACAAACTTGGGAATTCCATTAATTAGCTAACCAATCCTAGAATTCTTTATCCAGAATGTTCACGGGCTAAAAACAGATCCAGTCGATCAGGAGAGATTTTTTTTTTACATTAACTCCACGCTGGAGAGAATGTCATCTTTGTAGATGCTAGGTGGAGGGTATTCTTAAGAAGGAAGGAGAGGAAGTTCTGAGAAGGATAAATATATGAGGGGCGGTTAGGAATCTGCGGGTCAGTGAGTCCAGGAGTGACGGACGAATGAATCCATCCCGATTTTCCGAGAGAGTCTTGCCGGAGAGATTTAAATGTCTCACTCAACTAGTCTCTCCCGATCCGGCCTAACACGCAGTTGGAAGGCAGACGTATCCGCCGCCAAGATCTGGACAAACCTCACCCCTTGAACCTGGGCACCCCTGCTAAGTCACCAAACGTAGCGAATAACTTGGGGTGACCTATGGCAGAGGAGTTGTTGGTTATCCAATAAATGGATCCCGAGGCGGCGGTACCCATTCATTGGTTATCCAATAAATAGTTACCCGTACCCGCCTCCCAAATTGTATGAACATTAATGTACGATTAACGTCAAAGAAAACATATGTATTATTATATTGTCTAGCATTACCCAAAAATAGTAGCATTAAAAAATACAGGTATATTAAGTATACGCGTAGCATTAAACATTACACATACTAAACATGTTAGTTGAAATAAACATGTAAAATAAAATATGGTTTCTTGTAGCAGTAAATAATATAATTATATAATATATTCTACTTTAACTATATAATAGAAGTTAGCGGTAGGTACACACTTCATCTCGATTTTTTTTTTTTAGAAGCAATAAACATTACAAAAAATGAACTAACGAAAATTATTATTTTTAAATGGTATGAAACAAAACTAACAACCAACATTTTTTTTTGAGTTTGCTCACCCCAACTGTGTTAACATAAAATAATAAGGCCAAACTATGGCGTGATGTATAAATTCATTCACATAGTACTAGATGGCAGCACTTCTGTTTGTAGTTGCACATGGATCGAATGTATGTGCACGGCAGACATTAGCGTAATAATATAATAGATTATCTAATATGGTAAAACACAATAATGCAACATACATGAAATAATTTTAGTGCCAGATAAATATGTCTGCTTTTAAAAATACTCGTCACCTTTCATTGTGGCATTTTAGATTCGAGAAGTAAATTTAGTGCTCATTGCTTGTAATAAATAATCCATTAAAATCTTTATTTATGTAAACTCTATCTTAGTGCACAGTATAAAAATTTTATACCTAATACCTTAACAATTTCAAATATATAACTATAATAAACGGACCGAAAGTACAAAACATTGTAGAAATATATTACAACTTTTAAAAAATCTCCTTCAATATTCAATATTCGTAGAATTTTAATCCAAATTTTTATGTATCCCAAATTCAATCACTGTTAAAAATGCTTTTTTAATGTTTTTTGAAAACTCCAGTGTCTGTAGTACGTACCGTGTAAGTCAGGAGAACTATATCACCACCCTGGTTGTGCAGCGCTTTGAGGCGGTTAAAGCTAGGGGCTGTAGGAAGATTTCGCACCAATATACCTAGAATATAATATAAAACCATTTTGTTAATAAATATATAGCACAATAAAGCACGTATAACCCTAATTATATTTTGATAAAAATAATTATAATAAATTACTTGTATATATAATATTTAATAATAATAATAATTAAATAATGTGTAGAGCGCCGTTTTTGTGAAAAACCATCGCAATGGTATTAAACCTTCTACTTATTTTGGAATTCCATTTTATTCAATTCGAAATACCTTTTCTATGTATTAAAACATCTTTATTTCTTTCTTTAACTTTTAAGTGGAAGAGTTTTTAGAGGTGATAAAAGTCATAATTGACTGAGTTAATTAGAGAATTTAACTCAATCATTTGGCATGTTTGGAATCTGGAGGTGTGATTGCCACGTTACAGTCGTATTTCAAATTGGTAGTCGTATTATTCAATCCAAAAATACTGTGTTTTGAAATATTAAATATAAATTAAGTAAATAGGTATTTAAGGTATACTTTTATGATTTCAGAGGAAATTTTGGTTTTGATTGAAATAAGAGAAAATCAGAAACATAATTTTTGGACTCGAAGTCTACTTACTGTTCGCAGAACCAGTGGTAAATTACATTGTTTTAACAACTATTTTTATTTCTTTAAATCAACCCCAGGCCCGCGGGCCACAATGTGGCCCGAGTAAACTTATGTTAGTTTTGGTTAATTACGTAAAGTGAATACACAATAAACTTAAACGGCCTTACTAAAAAAAAAACACTCCGCGGCCGTTAAACGGTGTTTTAAATGTGGCAACGCTGGAAATTTTACTTGTAAATTGGAGTTTTCATAATAATCCGCTAGGTGGTGTGATTGATGCGCCTGCGCATTGCTTTACCGCTGAAAAAAATAGCCGCGAATGCAGAAGTTAGTCGGTCGCGATTTTGTATGTGATTAATATGATGTTTTCGTTAATGATTTGAATATTTATGACTAATTCGCACTTATATTCATGTAATCAATATATTTACTATTAATTTGTGTTGTTTTTCGTTAGTTTAAGTCAAATTGTGGCACTAAAATCGCGTGTTCTAAATTAAGATGTCAGAAAATGGTTCATAGGTTATGTTCAGAAATAATTTGCATTTTAAGATCTTTATTTTATTATAAATTCTTGAAAGTGATGTTTTTTGGTGACTAAAATGTCTAATACATATTTTAGTAAACGTATCAAAGAAATTAATGCCTTAAGATGTGCAAGCAATGTATTCAAACGTGTGTTTTTTTATTGTAAATTTTTGGATATGAAAAGCGAATTTCAAGATTTTTTTACATTTTTTCATTGTTTGAAGGAGTAAAAAGTGAGGTGACAGATTTATTTTAAAATCATTAAATAAAAGGACTGTGTTTTTTGAATTTTGATTTTTTCCAAATATTTCAATGTTTTAATAGAAAGTGTTTGGGGTAAGTGAGTTTTTTTTTCCAACTTGATGTTTGAATCTTAAAATACTACAGTTTTTAAACATTTAAGTATATTTTAGATATGAAAATCTTAAAGGTAATTAAATTTTGGTTCTAAAATGGTATTTGTTTTTACAACATCTCAAAAAATAATAAATATATAGGACATTAAAAAAAAAATTCGAAATTCGTTGAAAATTACAAATGGAACAAATATATACAACAGATAAACTACCCTCCTTGGCCGTGTAAGCAATGTACATATCTTTCCATGAACAATTTTTTGTCAGTTCTTAATTAGTAAGGATTCTTCATACATGGTTGTTTGACCATTGTACAAATTTTTCAGAAATTTTATTAGTAAGGCTGGTAAAATGGCGACGTTGTCAGATCAAAACCATATATTTTGTTTAGTAAGAATTTGAAAAACGAAATGTACAGACTTTACACAACGTGCTACAGAAACACCGTTTAACGGCCGCGGAGTGTTTTTTTTTAGTAAGGACGATAATATTTATTTAACAACAAAGGACATTACAAGTGAGTAACAATAGTATCCAAAGGAGAATCTCTAAACGAAAGAAGCAAGTTGCTTCTGTAACTCTAGATTGGAGAATAGCGGCTCTTCGGGTATTGTGGTTCCTTTTATATCTTCTTCTCGTGGGTAGCTCGAGGTCCGAGTCCATTGAGGTTGATAGTGTTTATTGGTTTGTTGTCCACAGATAAGGTGCACGGCCGGATGTGTAGTAGGTGCAGCGTTATATCAGGCTTGGGTGCATTCTGGGGTTGTTAACACCCGCGAACGAATTATAAAAGGTCTGCTTGAGCAAGTTATAAAATTCCCGCCAACCTGCAAATTTTTGAAAATCCTTTTACATTCATTTTAACTGAAATAATCAGTCTGTAAATAATCAATTACAACTATAACATACAATTTTGTGTTTGACGAAAATTACAGGAAGACGGACTTCAACACGGCGGAATCCAATAAAATGACAAAAACTTAATAATTCAACATATCCCGAAAGTCTCAATCCCCCCCCCCCCCAGCATGGATAATTCCAGAAGTTCTCTAGCCCCCCCCCCCCTCCCACCCAAGATGGATGGAATTCTGACCTATCATCCGTTAATCTGGTAACCCTATCAGTGGCCCGCCTGATTTTGCCGCGTCAATTTGGCCCGACTGTTAAAAATGTTAGGCAGCCTTGCTTTAAATAAAAAATGTTATCGATGTCACGTAAAAATTTAAAGAAAGGTTGCATATAAAAAATGTAATTAATATATTATAATATGTACCTATTATAATAATTGTGGTTTTTTTTTTCAACTTATCCTGCTTTGGACAAACACCTCCCTCAAATGTATACAGTTTTCACCTAATCGAAGTCGACTGTTCTTTAGATCTTTAGGCCATTTGTGATCTCTGTGTCCCCTACCAACCAATGAAATAGTATCTAAACTTGTCACTTAGAATAATGCATATTAATATTAATTATTAATATATTAAAAACAATTTATTGCATACTTTTTAAAAATATATCATTAAATTTACATTTTGTAAGACGTGAATTTAATAAAATTTGGAATTGAGTTAATATGGCACAGAATTTCATAAAATTTGGAATTGAGTTAATATGGCATGGATATCGAGAGTGTCGAGGGAATTTTCATCTCCTATGGTTGGTTTTATTTTTAAGGACAGTAGTAAGACAGATAGAAGTACTTGGCAATCTGATGGTTTTCCAACGGAAAACGGATTGAATCTTTAAAACTTCTATCAGATTTACGGCCTTCGCAGGGAAGAGCATAAATTTCGTTATTTCTGACGCGAATCTCATACTGAAACGGTAAAAGACAAGATTTTTTTTATTCAGATACCCTTTTCTGAAAAAAACACTTCACATTTCAAGTTTGTTAATGATGTATAACGTATAATACATATTACATCTACAATTTATGAAAAAAATTCCATAACATAGAAACAAGTACACGAACGAACTAAATCACAGCTATCATTTTAATTTTTATAATAACAACTCTCATTTTATAACTTTTGAAGGTTATAGGTACCCAATTATGTAATATTTCATTGAAGAATAAAATAACACTAATAGTCTAAATGAAAATATGAAAATGAACAAGACACAGAAAAACAAAAGATAACGGTCGCAACTGGGACTCGAATTCAGAACCAATTCCAATAAAGGGTAGCTGCCGATAATATGGAGAAAAAAAATTGTTGAAGATAATATTGTTAACTAGCTTCTGCCCGCGACTTCGTCTGCGCAGGATTAGTACTTCGATTAGCCTATTTTCTTTTCGTAGGTCCCATCTATGTTTATACCAAAATTCTTAACCTATTTATTTAAAATATCTATAATTCTTGATTCGATTCAAAGGTGAGTACTTCAAACAGATTCGCTAATTTAAATATTTTCTAAAATAGAGTTTTGGTTTTCCAATCATTGCTTTCAAAATGTCATTCTCAAATTTTGACATAATTATTATTTGTATTACATGGAAAATAGCAAGCTTTGGGTATAAATTATAGCCTATATGTTATTCTGATGATGTATGAGCTATATTATTGTAAAGTTTCATTAAAGTCCATTCGGTGGTTTTTGCGTGAAAGAGTAACAAACATACATACATGCATACAAACTTTCGCGTTTATAATATTAGTAAGATTCTGAAATTTGAAATATGAAATTGACAAATAAATAAATGGTGACTGTAGCCGAATTGGTAGAGGCGTTCGTCCCGGTAAGACTTGTTCATTTTCATATTTTCGTTTTGATTATATGTGTTATCCTCTTCTTCAATGAGCTATCATTTTATTTGACTAATAAAAATTAGGTGTAATAAATTTTAGCAGATTTTTCTCGAATTTAAATTTAAAAAAATTTAAAACTGTGAAAAACATATTAACAAGTTTGTTTTGAAAAGATCCGATGATAACGAATAGTATAGCATACCTACCTTTATTTTAATAAAATATAAAACAATTTAATAAAATCATAATAAATTAAATGTTTGTTACCTCGAAGCTTGCCAATTTTCATATTTCGGTTTGTACTTTCAATTCGTACTTATATAAATAAAACGCCAACTTTTTTTAATAATGTATTGCCATTTACCTTTTAAACTTTTAACTGGTTTTGAAGAATATGAAAACACATTACGTGTAATCCCATTTCAAATAAATTTCCATTAACTTCCCTCTCCTTGTGTGTTCTCGCAACCAAATCCTAATATTGATTTTTTTTAACCTTATTTCTGTGTTGTCATTTTTGGTTTAACCTTTATCTCTCTATTGCAGGTTTTTTTTCCGAAACCGGTAAACAATTTATGTAAATTATCTGTTTAAAACAAAGTTTTTTTTAATCTGAAAGACAAATATTAGATATTTTCAAATCTCATTTTAATGTTAAATTATTAAGATAGGATTGATGTGTGTTCTCTGCGTTTTTTCTATCTTTCTTTCATCGCTTACATTAATATTTAATATTACCTGCCGAAATTAAAAATGTAAAAACGTAAAAACAAATATTATGTTAAAGAATTGGCTCGTTGAAAGAAATAATTTGTATTAGACTCTAATACAAACAATTTCTAACTGCATACATATTTTTACGGTTATTTTATTATTTTTTGTAGTTCTTGGGCATTAACTACGTAACAATTTCTAAACATTTTGTTTTGAAGAGTTTTAATTTTCAATGTACTATCGTTACTTAAATTTTATTTTTTCTGCTACCGGTTTCGACATATCAGTGCCATTCACTAGCAAACTTAAAACTAAACTTAAAATTTAAACACGTACAGAAATGAATTAGATAACGGTAGTAAGAGATTTACAAACAATGTGTGATTATTTGTAACTTTGGGAATATTTGTCTTTCTGTGTAAAAGATAGTTTAAATGTTGTAACTTTGTTACGAGCTAGCCTGTTTCTAGTTTCAGCCTACATCTATAGGACTAACTCTAACTCTATCGGTATCGAATTATATGACGGGTTGATGATCCTTATGGTAAAATTAAATCCTTATTACTTCATCCATATAACGAATAAAAAGACTTGGGTACTTTTACTTTATAAATATTTGTAATACTGTATACTGAATGCAATCCACAAGATTATTAATATAATACTATAATATGTTATTACTACCCATTTCCCAATTTCCTTGAAAGGGTTTCTTGTTTTTTGATAGTCAAATTATACAGATGATTTGGCGACGAAATCGGTACCCATGAAAAGAAAAATATGTGAAAGTGGTAATTTGAACTTGTGATGAGTATCACTAGTTAGAGTTAAGTGAAGTTTGTGTCAAGTTATGGTAGTGGTGAGTTTTTATAATTGGAGTTGAGGTTGTTGCTGGTTGTGCTAGTTGTTGGTGGGTATTGAGGCTGTGGTAGGTTGTGAAGAGATGGGGTGGTTGAATTTTGTGGTGAGTTTTGGTAGATAGGAATCAAGGTTGTGACTGGTTGTGCTAGTTAGACGTTGAGACTGTCGAATTTTGTGAGAAGTAGAGATGATGTTTGATTATTACAATTTTGGTGAGATAATAATTTTGCTGTATGCTTTGCTAACGACAAGTTTTTGAGGATTTCGTATAGATGATAGTGGAAGTTTCTGTGGGTGAGTAGAGGGCGTTAATAGGGTATTACCAGAGAATACCGGAAATTAGTCCCTTTTAAATCAATTTCTAGACGTACTGAATCTTTTTTACTAAAACAACATAACTTGATTTTGAAAGATTGTTGTTTTATCTGGTAAACGCATTTTTTTAATTTTGAAAAGCTAAGTTTATTTTTAAACCGTTGGTCGTTGGCAGATTAGTTAAATTTTCGAAACGAAATATTGTATTATACAACACAAATTTCCAATCATATACAACAAAACAAATCAATACATAATCTAGTAAAGACATTTTTCAGAATTTTAATTTTAGTTAAATTAAAATCATTAAAACATAAATACGAAAACGTGTTTTGCATTTTAAAACTTTTAATCTCAGCTGCTAATCAATGGATCTTAAGATTGTGGCTTATTGCGATGCTAGGTAGGCATTGAGGCTGTGGTAAGTTGAATTATTTAGAGATTTTTTTGTGAGAGAAATGAAATATTATTGTGGCGCATTTTATGTGGTGCAAAAAAGCTAGAGAAACCCATCGAAAAGGCTATGCAAGGAGAGAATAGATAGGGACGTCTAAAGACGCTACAGCGCTAGAAAGAAGGGTTGAAACTAATGATGCTCGCTATGAAAACCATTTAAACTTACGTGTTTATTCTACTCACCAAGCAATTTTCATTAATTGTATCTAAATCTTACTTTAACTTGTAAGATTAATCGTTATTATATTTTAATCTAATAATAGCTTACTCTTCTTGTACTCGCATGTCGTAAGAAGAAAACTTGATTTACTGTATTGCTTTATATGTAAACGGTTTATTTATTACTTTTAGGCACCGTAATCTACAACAGGGTTCTCTAACCTCTGGCTGGCGGGCCGAGTTATGAAAATTTTTGTTAAGTGATATTAAACATTTTCTGTTGCTCAGATCCAAATATGCCAATAAGAAGTCAGATATTCCATTTATCAAATAAAATCATATTGTTTATGAATTCGTTTATGGGAAAAAAAATATTTATTTATTTAATCATTGAAAATAATATTAGCGACTCTCGAACGAAAATTTTAAACAGAAAAATCAGAAAAAGTTAGGGTCGGGTCTGGGATCTAACCACTGAGCTAATTCGATCCTATCTCCTTCGGTCGTATTTTACTGTATTGTACTTCGACTAAAAAAATACACCCATTATCTTCATTTCCTTAACTCGTATTTTTATTAGCTGCTATCTATATTTATGCTTAATACCCGAACTAATTGCCATCTAAACAGTGTTTTGGAACAATTTATCCACTTTGTTTTTTAATTCCTTGATCCGACCGCGAAATTTTCTGTTTTTTCAATTTCAAATTTTCGTGTTAGAGGAGCTAATATTGACTTCGATGATTAAATATTAAAATTTGAGGTGTTAAACGAATTAAGTTATTCCACAAAAAATATATATTTATTATTATCACATAATATAAATTGCACAGCACTGAAAATATTAAGTTTTTTGCTTTAAAATCGATGATTTACCATTAGTTTTAAACAAATCAATTATTAACTTAGTTTATTCAGAAGACTTAATTAAATCATTTCCTAAACCCCCATACCGTAAATCTAGCTTTTTTGACCTGGATGAAATACATATTCCCAATTAGTACTAAACTACCTTCCACTTTTTACATTTTAACGAAAAAAAATAATTATAATTTCTAAATTTTTTTTGTTGTAAAACGTACTATTATTATCTCTGTTATATGGGTTTTTAACAAATTTAAAAATGCTTAACCCTACGAACAAAACAAGAGATAAATGAAAAGTTTTGGAGGAGGCCTTCACTTTCGGCTGAGAGAAGGGTTCTTGCTTATGAAAAACTTGAGATATCTATATTACATTTTTCGTAAATAGCATTAATTACACTTTTTCTTACTTTTCACAAATCTGTAACACACTAAATTGCAAGAAATAAAAGGCTTTTTTATTTATTTTATATGGGTTTTAACGAGTTCTTAATAACTTACTTATACGATATTCTCGAATTTAATTATCCGAAAGGTTGGAGATCTCTTAAACTAAACGTAATTTATTCTAAATTAGAAATAGTGTTTCGTATCCCTAAATTACTCATTTCACATTATTGAGTTCATTTTACAGATTCTCATATTCAACTTCATTTTAAACACAAATAAGTAGTTTGAAAATTTAAGCATATAAAAAAGGGTAGTTAAAAACAAATCAATTAATAGCTAAGCTTATAAGTACAACTAAATATCAGCTTAATAATGCTTTTGAAATTTTCATCGTCATATTAAATATTATCTTTGGTTTTATAAATTAATTAAGTATTTTGTTTCCAAGTTCTAATCATAGATGACGCTGCACTCATTTATTTGCTTAAATTGATATTTCATACTTACCCAGCTCTACTAATTTTCTTACTGATAATCTACATAATACTATATTTAGGGCCGTCTGTTTCAACGCTAGCTACAGTAAAAGTTAAACTGGTTAGCTTTACACCAGTTTAAGAGGGTATTACCAGAGAATACCGGAAGTAGTCCCTTTTAAATCAAATTCTAGACTCATTGACTCTTTTTTACAAAAAATTATAAATTGATTTTGAAAGGTTGTTATTTTATCTGGTACACGCAGTTTTAAAATTTTGAAAAACTGAGTGCATTTATAATATACGTACTAAGGTTATACCGTTGGTCCTTGGCAGATTTAGTCAATTTTCAAATAATAGATTCTATTAAACAACACAAATTTCAAATCATATAATCATGCAACAAAATATATCAATATATAATCTAGTCAACACAGTTCATAAAATTTAAATTTTACTTAAATTAGTTTTGTAACAAAAATACCTCAGTTTTTTAAATATTTATTTGAGATCTTACAAACTAAAATATTAAATTTTTTTTTACATACTTATTTTGTTTAGACATTATTGAAAAATCATAAATACTTATGATCAAAAAAACTCACAAGAAATACACTATTTTTAAGAATTTATCATCTTGCGTTTTGATTTTTTTTTTTTGCTTATTTGAATGTAGGTATATACCGCGTGGGCACATAAGCTTGTTTTCACGTCAATTTAACGTAGGTAGACATAGAAATGATGTATGCCCCGCACCTGAGTTATTAAAGCAAGTTTTGAATGAAATAAGTCGATATTAAATTTTTTATTTAAAAAATTTGATACGGGGAATAATCGATCTTTCTCATTGGAACCTCCCTGTACAATTTCAAGCATTTTTAAACTTTTATTCTCAGCTGCTGGTCAATCGCTCTCCACTTTTACTGTAGCTAGCGTTGTAACAGACGGCCCTTAGAAAACATACATATTATTTGATTGGCTAAATACTACTCATACTTATTTAACTCATCACTCATCACCATTACACATCGTGTGACTGTATTTAAACGTAAAATCTTTAAAATGGACAGTTATATAAATTGTACAATTAAGAGTTGGAATTTATAAAAAAAGTTAGAATTTTACCTCATAACCGAATTATATAAAGTTGATAATTTAAGTTACCTTTTATATAATTAATTGATAGCAGTAAGGTGGAATGGAAGAGGTGTGTGTGTGTGTAATCTGTATGTGTAAATTACCTAATCCATAATCTCAAGCAGCCCTTTGGCAGCTTTGCAGGACCTCTTTGGTTTTTAGCAAATTCCGTAGTATCTATTAAATTGTAAAGTCTTAAAAATAATAAGCAATAAAAACAAGAATACTAATAATGATTGGATTACTTCTGTAGTGCAGTTTTAGTGTGAAAATCACCTCGAGGGCGTTTTATTTACTCCAGTAACAAATAATCATCACATTACCGGTGATTATACTTATAAAATAATAATGGCTAACCTTATTTAGCAGCTAAAGTTATCTATAATACTATATTGTGTGCCTTATTATGTAAGTTTTTATTTAACATTTTTATTGATCTCGTACAATTTATTTATTTCATTAATCTGAATTCTACCAATTTCGCGATGTAAGTCAAAGATTAATTAATATAAGTTTTGTTTAGTTTAGTCTACTGCAAAAAATATGTTTACAGTAAGCCCATTGTCCTACCAGGGTACCTAGCACAGTCTTACGAACAAATTAACATGGTTCCAATGTTTATTAGCGGGAGCATGTAAGAATAATTTGTTGGTATACGTAATTTCGTACGTATACCAACAAATTATTCTTACATTTTCCCGCCAATAAACATTGAAAAACTGTTAATTTATTTGTAAGAACTTCAATCCCGTTTTTAACCGTTTTTACTAAAATTATCGTTTTTTCGAATAAAATATTTCTCCGTGTAGCTGCGCTTTAAACCGTAGTGAACTTCACTAATCTGCCCATTGTCTCTGATATTTGTCGATTCGGTATCGATACCGACATAATGATCGACGCAAAACACATATTTGACACGTTGAAGATTTCCCTCGTTGAACAGTTCCCTTGAGGATATCACAAAAATGGTGACCGGATAACTAATAATAATGAATTCAACTCAACAACTCCTTTGAAAAATCATTAAATAGTATGAAAGAAATATATAAAAAAATTTGATTAAATAGATTATCTTAGGTTACGGTAAGGGCTACTTAATTTTTTTTTTAAATCATAGCTTTTATCGACTTTTTAAAGAGTTATTGAGTTGAGTTGATTCTGAGTTGACATGGAACCCACAAAAATAGCGGCACAAAAAAATATTACATACTTACTATTGTTTTTCTCCCGGTTTCCTTATTGGCTTAGATGTATTAAAAAAACGTGCAGAAATTTTTAAATCGTCAATTAGATTGCTTGTTTTTGGTGCAAAGCTTTCCAGATTTTATAGGTTGATAGACTGTCCCTGATATCCCGAGCATTTCTTAGGGTGTATTTCCTGCCTTTTGCTGGTTGAGTGTAAAGATTTATGTAATGTGGTTGGTTTTCTAGTGCAGGGGATGTCGTGACGGAAAATCGCGTGGAATGACCGTTTATCAATAATTTATCTTTACAGCTCGAGGGGAGTAATTCCACCAGTCACGTATTCATTGACTGCGATGCATCTTTTTAACACCAAATTATCTAGTTTCAATGATAAAATCTATTTAAAAAGCGTATAGTTTTAAGGAGATCAATACTAAATAACTAAAATAATATAAATTTTAAAATCTTGCAATTAGAAAACATTTGAAATCCAATAACTTAGCTATTATTCGTCAAGCCAATTTAGCCAAATCATTTTGTAAAGGATAATTTGAATCTATTTGAAAATTTGCCTCTAAAATGATAAAATAAAGAATTCTTGAAAGGCTTATTTTTTATAATAATTCATACTAGATACTTGCCATATGTTGTGATAAAAAAATAATTATTCATTTTTGTCAATTATTTTGTTCTAAAATGGAAATTTAAGTTTTTGAGGCAACAATTTATTGCCAAAAGTCTTTTTCAGAAAAAAAAATACGAGTGTGCTTCAAACCACACGATTGAAGTAAATACTTCTTTGGTAATCTAATCTAATTTTCTTTCTGGCATCGAATAAACCATTCCAATCATCAGTGTATGAGAATCTATATTGAAGATTCGTTTAGATAGTTACCAATCATCGTGACAAATCAGTCGTTTCAATGCACTGAGTTCGCACACTCTAAACGAAAATTTGATTAATTATATTATGGGAATTACGCTTAGAATGGGATGATTGATTTAATTCTTACAAAGTTTAAAATAAAACTTTTTGATGCGGATTCTAGTTAGAGAGCGACGTTTATTCACATTTGCAGTAGGAAATTCAAACAATTCCAAACGAAAAAGCTCTAGTTATAAGTTAGATTTGAACGTTTAGAATGTGAGAAACAACAACACAAGTATTGTCAGAATAAATGCCAGCACCCATTCCAAACGTCATTACTATGGATTTGAGCACTGTTGTTACGATTAGATTGTGAGGAATGAACCTCAAAATTAATTTTAATTTATTATCGTTCGCCTGTCGTTCGCCTCGTAACGCTGTAATTTCCGTAACGCATTCGCCAGTTTACCCCTCAAGTCAAGCGTGCACAGAGAATTATTTACTTCAATAATTAAATTAGAACCATTCCTTAAAGAGCAGTTTATGGAATCTTTTAATTTTACCCTTAACAATAACACTTCTTTAATTTTCCACCATTTTAGCATTAAAAACTACCTTATCTTTTAATCGTACATACACGCACCTGACGGTGATCATGTACACGAGTTTATTTTCATTTGTCACTTTGTCACATTTGTCACATTGGTCATGTACACGACTATCACCTGTATTTGCACATTTCAGGACAAGAATTGTCCAATAAGGTTGTAATATTATTTTCTATATCAAAAATACCCAATGTAATAACTAACATCACAAGCTACACTTTCACAATTACCTCCATCGCTCGTATTAAATGTTTAGAGAAACAAATTTAAAAAATCTACTTTTACACTTATAAAACTTAGCGTCGTTAAAAGTTCCCATGTAAGTTGGAGCGATTGATTTAAGTGGTGTATTGATTATGCAGTGTGACGATGTTACCTACAAACTTGTATGGTAGTGCTGACTGCTGACTGCTAATATAGACTATTGTGAGTTCTCACTAATTATTAGTTGCTACTTACTAGTTGTTAGTTGTTGTTGATTGCCGGAACACTATTCCATATCCGCTTGTCTGACTGGTGATGCGTAAATTCATTATGTCAGGAATAAGATTTTCGTAGTGAGGCTTTTATTTTACTTATTTATTTTAGTTTCCAAAAGGACAGCGAACCCTAAAACTACCTTTTGAATTAATTCTTTGGAACTTTTAATTTATTTATTTTCATTAAATAAATTTTTAAACTTGACAGAATTATTAGGTGTTTTTAAAATTCCCGCGACGACGGCACGCGGCATCTCATTTCTTAAATACAAATGAGGGAGATGTATGATCATGATTGCACTTCTCCTTTGGAGGAAGCGTCTTACTCTTATTAGTATTTGTAAGAAAGAGCTGCAGTATTATTGTAATAAGGAACATATTATGTTTTTTTACTTTTATGTGCCGTAGAAATATTAAAAGTGTTCATTATCATCAATAACTATTGAAAATTTAAGTCGGCGATTTGCGTTAAAAATAAAACAAATAAATATTTTTAAAATACTTTGGAAAAAGATTTCACCAAAGACAGTTGTTTTTTTAACAGTTGATTCTAGAATTCTATCATAAATTCGTCGATATCTCTTAACTCATTGAATTTATCACATAAACATCTATCCGTCATTCTTTATCACTTATTTTAATTTGTGCATCTATGCTTTATCTATTATTAAATAAATAACATTCTGAAATATAAAAAAAAGATGATTATTTGACAGTTAATCCTCATAGAGCCGCATTTTTAGTCCACAGAACCACAACTAACATTAATTATAAAATTTCACCTGCAATATAATACATTAAACATCCATCTTTCAATTGAATCCATCCAAGTTTTAAGATAATATCAAAATAACTAAATAATATCAAAATAAATTATATTATAAGATTTAAATAACTGCAAAACAAATGTCAAATTATTATTAAATTAATTAATTAAAATTAACTTTAGTTTATAGTAATAATTACCGACATCTGCTACAAAACAGTTAAATCGCACCAATTAACACCAGTGGTATTACCATTGTCCAACGTTCGGTCCGGCTCATAATCGCAGACCATCTGTAGTCTATACAGATGTCTACATATATTATATTATTGCAGTACTAAGTTAGCTACCGTGGGAAAATAGTTAAGAAGGGGTAGTGCGCAGAATTAATCTATCTTATGTAATTAATGAAAAACTAATAAACGTAATATAAAAATAATTAAACTGGTCGCATACACAAAGTCTTAGGAAAACAAATCGATAATTCCGCTGAACGCGAAGTGAAACCAATGCATATTGAAAATATAAGCATTGAGATGCTGAGTTTCGTTTGATCAATATATTGATACCTACTGTTACTCATTTTTTAATAAAAAAAACATCAATGTTTTAGAAGCGAATGGACAGAATTATTTAGGTGTGTGCAGCTACATGAAGTGTTCACATGTAACATAAAAATTTTAACTGTGTACACGGAGAAAAATGTTATTCCAAAATACGATCATTTTATTTGTAGAAACGGTTAAAAACGGGACTGAAGTTCTTACGAGCAAATTAACAATGTTTCAATGGTTATTGGCGGGAAAATGTAAGAATAATTTGTTGGTATACGTAATTTCGTACGTATACCAACATATTATTCTTACATTTAAACCCTGTTAATTTGTTCGTAAGAACTTCAGTCCCGTTTTTAACCGTTTTTACGATTAAAATAATCGTATTTTAGAATAACATTTTTCTCCGTGTACGGAATTACGCATACCAACAAATTATTCTTACATGTTCCCGCCAATAAACATTGAAACCCTGTTAATTTGTTCGTAAGAACTTCAGTCCCGTTTTTACGATTAAAATGATCGTATTTTAGAATAACATTTTTCACCGTGTATGTTTGTACCACGTTCCAGAGTGGAAGATATTTCTGGTGCTTCAGTGCTTTTAAACATATTTAGTTATCACTTCTGAAGAGCCTGAAACTTCCTAAATTCTCTCTCCGCCATCTCCGTCTTCTGCCTACTTCCTTCAACTTTAACTTCAAAAACCCAAAATTGGGTGAGTTCAATTCGTCGGCTATCTAAGACCTCCATCACGACACGAGAAAAATTTCCACTTAGTATGATGGTGTGGGAGATTTTGAAATATTGTCAGGTTATTCTAAACCCGAGAATGATTGACTTTCTTTAAAAAAATACAATAAAATAAAAAGAGCAAACACACATAATTAAGTCGTATATAAATATATTATGTATTAGTAGTACATTTTAACAATCTTAATAAATGGTTTGCATTATTATGTGTTCAAAAACATAATACAATTGCACTTATAATCACATATTATATCCGTTTGGTATATTATTGTAATAGAAAAATGTTCTAATTTCTCCAAAATAAATTATAATATAAAGAAAGTTCAAGGGAATTTACCTACATTTCAACTAAGTGAGTAGGTCTTGTACGTTTTTAGATTTTCACGGCCAAAAGCATTTTCGTTGTTTGTTTTTGGGGTGTTATGCCGTGTTGTGCTACCTCCTTCTTTAGCCGACGTTTCGGACAGCGTTGCAGTGTCCATCATCAGGGCAGATCCGGCAGATCCGTCGATGTGAACGTCGTGTGAATGTCGCTGCAACGCTGTCCGAAACGTCGGCTAAAGAAGGAGGTAGCACAACACGGCATAACACCCCAAAAACAAACAACGAAAATGAGTAGGTCTTGTTTAAAAAAATATATGCAATTGGAAAAACATTAACGTTTATGAAAATGTTTGATTCTATGATGGGTTCTTCCCCTATTATCATTTATTTATTTTTAAATTCTAACCAAGAACCTAGTTAGTTTTTTTGGCAAATCTGCAACCGTTCTTTTAGGCATGAGAAACCAACCATAGTTATACTTCACAGAATGAACCAATAAACGTTATGGAGACCATTTCACGGCCTGAAATGGCTGAGTTTAAATAAGTTTTGAAGAAAGTCATTAGGTCACGCTCTGATAAGATCAGGGAATATCATCATCATTATATTCTCGACTGTTTCACCTGTTAAAGGGTTTATTTTTGTTAAGTCTGTAGATACTAATAACATGAGTGATTTTTTAATTAGCTGTTTTGCGTCATTAATTATTACAAGGAACAAACAATAATTCTTCTTGTTAAAGTAAAATCTTCTTTACACGCGCTTGACTTGAGGGGTTAGCTGGCGATTGCGTTACGAAAACTGTAGTCGGGCAAAGCGAACGGGCTGTATCACACTGAAGGAGCAAGAGAGAGCAGTGCGCGCGCACATTTTTTTTTAGTACGCAGAAAAGTTTAATAGATCATGACTGAAATTACATTGAGAGTTACTTGCAGCGCCATAGAAATCTTCATAGATTTTATTTGCAAGTTTCATGACGCTTGAGCTCTTCGTTTTAGAGTATTTAGTATAGAACGCAAACTGGTATAGACAAAATTACGGCTTACAATAGAAAAAAAACACAATAATATGGCTTTACGTCAAACACAAAAACCTTGTCTCTTTAAGGTAAAGAAAGACACTATTTTTTATTTATTTATAATCCATTATGTAACATATAAAAATAGTATGTATATTTACTCTAAAAAAGAGTGTAGTAGTAATGGACAAAAATAGTAAATTCTAAGGAGATACGGTATAAAAAATAAATGTCTGGAGATTTTTTTTCCGATCTGCCTCGGAAGAAATCCGTACAACCGAGGATCCATCACTTTTCCTTAGAAATATATTGCAGTTTTTTTATCTATAGGTAACAACATAATATATTGAATAAAAATAACATATATAATATATTGAATAAAAATAACAAAGTCTTATTTCATTTACAAGTTGTGTACTTTTTTTTAAAGCTTATAATTCATTTATTACGCAAACTGAAAATAGAAAAAATATAAAATAGAAATTTACCAAAAAATTCTAGATATAAACATAGCTATGCAAATTCCATGAAGATGGAGTTCTCGGTTCATGAGTTTTTTTTAAAAGAACGCTAACATATTTTCTGCTTCTGAACAATATTATATTGAATTTAACAATATATAATTAAGATGACTTTTTTCTAGAACAACTAAGCATGATTAATTTTAAGACAGTAATAAAGTAGAGAATTATAAATATTGCAATTTGTAAACACTCAAACAAATACTAACCAAGTCGTACTAAATCAGATATAAAACAGTTTCACGAAATAAAAGACCTTCATTCTTTTTACTTCACGGAAAGCTGAAAAAAACTCAGTCAACAAGTAGAACAGTAAACTCTCTTGAGATATATTTTAGCTGACAGGGATGAGCTATGGATGTCTTCCGTTTAAAACTGCAGAAAAACACTGGTGAATAAGACTTACAATAAATTTATAAAGCTAGTAAAAGTACCCAAGAGCTTTCTTAAAATAAAGCCATAACGTGTTTGCAAGAAGTAGGTAATAACATTTTCTACAAAATCGGACTTAATCCTCCTTAATGTAATTACTGGAATATTATTAACGACATCCTGCTAGAAACAAAGTGAGAATTCTTTCTTCTCTACCGTCTTCTACTGCTTACTTCCATTTCCCCCGATTCTTCTTATCCTCCTTGGCAATGTTCACAACTTCCGGAAAAAACGTTTCGTCTTTTTACCTGATGTTCGTGTTGGTATTTTTTTGTGGATTTTATTATTGCTTGATTTCCGTCTCTCTCTTTTTTTTACTGTTTGAAGTATTGTCTCATTTCTCGTATTTGTCCCTTGCAACATAATAAATAATAAGCTTTTGTCGGCTTAAACCGTAAAGCAGAAAAATCTTGTCTTTCAACACAGTTAATTGAAGTTCACATTTATGAAAAAGAAAACTTTTTATATGGACTAATATCTTTAGGATCCTACTATATTATACAATACTAAACGAAACAAATTATTAAACATTGGCGTGCGTCACTTCAGTTTATTGGTCACGCGATTTGATAGCGATATTACTTGTGTGCAATGCGTTTTAGGCATATAATTTATCTTCAAATAATCTAACAAGCCAAGCAAACATATTCATTACATCAGAACAAAATCAGAATAAAGATTTTAAATGTCAATAAATAATTACGACCCCATAAAAGAATCGTTATTAAGTGTAATGTTTTTAATTGTTTAAAACGGTGTTTGATATTAATTTCTCATTTTATAATACTGTTAATATTTTAGATGAACATATTCATGCATGTGGAAACAAAAAATGGTGAATACTATGCATAATAGTTAAAAAAATCATTTTGTAAATTGAGTTCGAAGAATTAGCACCATCATAATGTACGTCATATACCATTACACGCAGGGAATGACGTTAGGCTAGCTTTACACTTATGTATCACAAGTATTTTCGTAAATTTACGACTTCTGGCCAATGGGCATATTGCATTTTGAAAATCCAATGTGCCCCCATTGGCTAGAAGTCGTAAACTTACGAAAAAACTTACAAAAACTTGCTAGTCTTATCGTTATTGTCAAGTAAAGAATATTATTCTCTTTGCATTACCCAGAATAATATATTATATGACAATCAGTTGCATTGACCAGTCAGTGGTTCAGTGGGCATCGCGTTTGGGTCCCACCCAGGCGTTACGTGTTCGATTCCTCGGCTGGCTAAGTCCTCCATCACAACACAAGCAACATCTTCCGCTTAGTGTGATGGTAGTAGGAGATTTTCAAATGTTGTTGGGTTATTCGTAACCTGGGAATGTTTGTCTTTCTTTAAAAAAAAAAAAAACAATATAGACATACATATATATTATTATTATGTATTTTTAGTGTTTATGATTTTTTTCGTTTCGAGAGTCGGACATATAAAAATTCGTTACTGTGAACCGCAAGCTACCAAAGTGAAAATGTATTTTTCTCTTGCTTTTTAACTTAATAACAACTTAACCGAGATTGATATATTTGGCGTCGGTAAGGAGAGATTCAAAAGAGAAATTCTTTCGATTCTTGAAAGAGTCTCTCCACATTGACGAAATCATCACCACTGCCTGCAATTTTTTTATTCTTTGAAATTGCTACATTCTTTGAAATTTCTTTTACAAATAAACTATTTTTTGTAATACATTTATATGAAATTATTTCTTACATGTAATAAATTTAAATTTGTAATTGTGTAAGAAATCAATAAAAAAATATTATTATTATTATTATTATTAACAAATACGAATAATCATTAAATTCTTAATACCTAATCACCCACATCTAGATATCGTAGGGTAAGCTTAAAATGTTATATTCTACAACACTAGGCGTTTTGTCATCACAATATAAACTAAAACACTCTTAAATACAATGTCGACTTTTTGGAGCACATCAGTATGCAGGGGTGGCAAAGGGCGGTCTTATTGCTTTGCGAGCGGTTAACGAGTGACCAGGGGACACCAAGTGGAAAACCCTTTGTGGTGCCAACACATCCTCTACTTACAGCGGCGGCTCTGGGACAATAGCCCGCCAAAACAAAGAGAAGGTACAAACTTTACATATATGTACATATTGTACATACTCATGCAAAAATACATAACGCTTCAAAACAAAATAGAGGAGAATGGTTGGAAAATATATGAATATTTAGATATGAATATTAAACATAGTTAAAGCCATTACAAGCATAGCAACGTACCCATCGATTCTGAATTGTATCTCACTGAAGACAATACGAATTTTATTTACTGGATAACTGGGTGCAAAATCTTATTTCGTTTAATTTCTATAGGAACTAACTTATCGAGTGTGCACTTTTTTACGGTGACCCGAACCGAGTTGGCCCCCGAAATTATATTGATTAGAAAATCTTATTTTTTTGTGCATTAATTCCAAACTTAAAATCGTCTTAAAATACCGGTAATAATTCGTTGGTATGAATATCAAACGAATTTATTTACAGTGTCGAATTTTGTGCTTATACGCTGGTATATAGTTACAGTATGCAGACAGGTAGTTTTATTCTTGATGCATTTGAATGAAAACATGTTTTATTTTGATATTTGATTAATTTGTGTTATTTCACAATTAATTAATAAAAAATAATATATACTATATTTGCGGCACGTTCCAGAGTGGAAGATACTCTCAGTATCGCCCTGGTGTAGGACCACCATTCAGAATTGAAACGTTGCTTAATAATGGCTTTAGCCGTGTTCAGTGACTAGATCTGAATAGCCAGGTACTCCCCCCCCACCTTCCTCTTCCCCATCTCCTTCCCTTCCCCACTTACCTTCAGCCTCACAACATACCCCAATTGGGGATGCCATAGTCTCACTGGCTCCAGAAGCAGTTGGGATTCTTGTGAGGTATACTCTATAAAAAAAAAATGAAACGTTGCTTAATAATGGCTTTAGCCGTGTTCAGTGACTAGATCTGAATAGCCAGGTACTCCCCCCCCACCTTCCTCTTCCCCATCTCCTTCCCTTCCCCACTTACCTTCAGCCTCACAACATACCCCAATTGGGGATGCCATAGTCTCACTGGCTCCAGAAGCAGTTGGGATTCTTGTGAGGTATACTCTATAAAAAAAAAATATTTTGTTAATCGGCAGCACATCCTCTCTACACACCCCTTCGGGAACACGTTATATTTTATATTCAAAGTGGGTATACTATATTTTCCCTAAACCGACTACATATTGTATATCAGTATGCCGAGGTCATCTGTCATGGGATCCTTTTTTATTATTAGATTTTATTTTCTGAAAAATAATACTCAATTAAAAAAATTGTAAAATAAGCGCAATAATGTTACCATTTAATTTTGAATGTAATTTCATTTCGTACATACCTAGATGCTTTTTATTTTATTTTAAATCACATGGTAAATGAAAAGCTTATTCGAGTTTTCTTTTAAAGTAATGTTGTTGAAGAAAAATCTGAATTTTCTTGGAAAAATGATAATAAACTTTTCATCAAAATATTTCATTAGTTCAATTTTGTCTCCGACGTAAACTTCCTACAGAATAATGTCAATTTTAATATTAACTATAGATATTCAACAAACAATCAAAGTTATTCCTTTTTGATTTTCTAGAAAATGAACTACATCGATTCTCGAAATGAAAACTTTTCTGAAAATGTTACCTGATCCAACAAAAGCTGAAATATAAACAGGTTTTTTGTAGAGGTATCTGAGGCTAACTATGCCCGCGAGGGAGAGTCATTGTTTGGTGCACTGCAATTGTTTTGGCAAACAAGTGAATTCATTCTACGTAACGTGACGTAACCATTAACAGGCCGTAGAATCGCTTCATAACAGACAGTTAAAATGCATGAAAAGTCAAAAGTAACATAACTCGCTACTAATGAATATAAGTAGTAAGCCATCACAGTTGTTTATTGAAAATCAAGGAATTACAACATTTATTTTTAATACTTTTTGAATACCTTCTAACTGAAATAAAAATATTTTTTGTAATTTATGTTTTCATGTTTAAATTAATTTTCACATGTTTGAATTTTTCAAAGCTCGCCAAATCGTTATATCAAGCGCGGTTCGCATGACGTCATACGTGCCTCTGTTTTTGTCGTTGACAGTGAGGCCATACCCACAAAATTCCAAAATTCCATTAAAAAAATTCCAAAATAAATAATTAGCAAAAATTTTAATAATTATTAAAATTATAATTTTTTTTTCCAGCTCTCTTATTAAAAATTTAGGCATATAATATAAAAATGCAAAAATCAGTCATTTTAAATACATGTAGAATTACGAAAGATTTTTTAAATATTTATATTGAGGGATCAGTAGGATTTATCGGTCAAATTAGGAATTCCATAGAGCCGAACCCTCTGATATGAAAATATTTGGAGACGGTGAATTATATTCCCATTTAATAGTTTGGTAGATTAACGTGTTGTTCTTGTATTGTTTTGTATTAATTATACTTATATAATACACTTGCATAACGTGGATTTACTAGATGATCATTTATATGGAAAAGTGTATGAAAGGGTTTAGTTTTTCGTATGGGAAAAACTAAACCCGGACCTGAAAATCTGGTGCGTAAATAATAATTATTTGTATACCGATGTAGTGATCCGCGTGCTAGTAGTCTAAGGGAGGAACAGTCCAAGTTATGTCAAAACCCGTCGGACAATCACAGAGTCTTTAGTGTCTGATGGTTTTAATCGTTTTCAAATTACTGTTTATTGTTCTTTGTATTTATATATAATAAATCTATAAATTCATAATCAGCTTGCATTATGTAAATATATTATATCAGGTGAGTGATGGAATTGTGAACACCACAGAAAGCATATTTGCAATAATTTGCTATATGGTTTAACTATTTCTTGGGCTCTATATATACGAGTACATGTTTGATTCAGAAGATGTATAAATGTGTGCCAAACATGGATAGTATACCGAGGTATGAGGCATTCTGTGCCTATGGTTAAAATAACATGGCGATTTCTGATTAATTATTTAGTCTTAGATGTTATTTAAAATGCGTAGGTTGACAAGGCCCAAAGTAGAGTAGATTAGAAGGAATTAAAAATTCGTAAAGAATTTAATGTGTTTTTCTTACTATATATTACTTATCTTATAGTGTTAAACCCTCAAAAATATTAAGTATAAATAGTAAGGTACAATTTATTTAATTTTAACTAGTTTGAAATAAGGTAGTAATCAAGGTTTTTTAAATGTATTGGGGAAACGTTCCGTGCTTATAAAAGTTATGGTCAATATAAAATGTTATTTAGCGTCACATCCAGCTTAGAAAATAACATTAGATTAATGGGAACTTTCAAAAATTCTTCCAATAAATTTAAATATTAATTCTAAGCTTTTAGAAAAAGTAAATAGGTGTCCCATATAAATAAAAATAGGATATTTTGATCCGAGAAACGATGTAGGTTAAAATAAATTCTTTAGAACTTTGTAATCATTCCAAACGATAGTTGCCAAAAATAAGTGGGAAATAATAGTTGAAGATGATATTGTTAATTCTGAATTTGATATAATATGAGATCGACAAAAAAGACATAAATAAAATCGGTACCAATGGCCGACTGGTTTAAAGGTTGTCCCGTTAAATCAAAGATTCAGACTTCGATTCTCAGTTGCGAACGTTTAGTTCTTCATATTTTTATTAGAAAACCTCTCTTTTTAACTTTTGAAGGTTATTCACATCAATGTAATATATCATTGAAGAAGAAGATAACAATAATAATCTAATTTTTAAAATATGAAAAAAAAGAGACACAGAAAAATAATAAAAGATAACGGTCGCAACTGGGACTCGAACCCAGAACCTTACGTCTTACCGGGACATACACTTCTACCAATTGGGCTACTGTTTAGTTCTTCTTTTTTCATTTAGATTTATTGGTATTATTTTCATCTTCAACGATTATTTATGTACGAGTATGAAAATAAGCATTTCGTTTTCACATCGAATGGATGTGCCAGTCGGTCATAAAAAATGTTAGGGTTAGTTTTCCGAATCGTCAGAGTTTTTAGGGATACCGTAGGTACTCTGAGTACTTTATACTTCTCGTTGGTCCGCAGTGGGCTGAAGAGTTGTTCGGCTATTGAGGCCCTAGCACACTCGATCGATAACGATCGGTAGGATAACTATCGGTAACTTCTCATCGTTCCCTAGCATGATTACAGATCGCCAACAAATAAGTGACAGTTCATAATGAATAAGTGTCCTTAACATATTCGACATCAACTGTTGTTTGTACGTTAGCGATGTGCAGTTGTCCTAGGGAACGATGAGAAGTTACCGACAGTTATCCTATCGATCGACCATGCTAGCACACCTGGAATCCTCACGGAGTGAGGTGCTCCCTCTTGATGAAGAAGGTTAAAAAAAATCTGAGATTTCTCTACATTATTTACTTTCCGTGACTCTACTCGAGGAACATTATTCTGGGAATACTGGAACTTCATTCCCTGCAGCTCAGGAGAGAGGGGTGCACCGCCCTCCACTGATTCAAACTGCTGCGAGGCTATATTGACAACTCTGCTATTTTAAACCGTGTGGGTTTCTGCGATCCAGATGACTATATTAGGCAGCGTCATCATAGATTATTCTATCTTCTTGCCTGTAGGACCAACCTGCCAATGGTTCTCCCGGTGGGAAGGAGTAGATTGCTCCTAAATAGAATCTCTTCCGAGATATACATATATTTAGCGTCAGCGAAGAGAGATCCAAAGGGGATTAATTAATTAATGAATCTATTATTAACATTAATTGTAATTTAATTATTTAGACTCGATCACGGTTGAGTTGATATTAATTTTAATAATCAGGCCATAAAATTTGTTAATATTTGTAAGAGAACATAAATGGATGACATATTCCTAGCATGCTTCTTTAGTAAACATTTTAGTAACAATATTAATATTCAACTTGGCGCTAATTGACGATTTGTGAATGTGTCAAATCTGATCTTAAGGTTGGTAATTTTAAAACACTCTCCACATTTTTGATGGCCATCAAATCGCCTATCAGCGCCATTTTGATTTTTTGACATTTGAATGATTCGTGTTAAACGCAGGTCCTCGTTCTGCCTCTGTTTAAAAAAAAAGTGATCAGCTGACAAGCACAACCACATGACCATTTTGTACGACAGCTGATAACCATTTGAAAAAATTCTTAAACGGACCAAAGAACGGCATTTAACGGAGACAATTCAAATGCCGAAAATATAGAATGGCGCTGATCGTCTTAATCGTATTAATCTAACGTGATAAGTGTTAGAAAAATACTGCCTTAGTTAATTATAAGTTGACAGACAGTCAGGCAATAAACACATATTTTGTTCATCAGACGAACGCGTCTCAATTATTTTATTCCTATTGATATCGACCACCTCTCATGGTAAATAATTAATAATCTGCTCCGTTTAAAAGCGTTAAAACATTTCGATTCGGCCTCCAAGCGGCGAGTGAAAAATATTGAAGACGGTTTGAAAGGTAGATATGGAAATACGAATGAAAGAGGGAGCGCGCTAATATTAAAAAAAAACAATTAGAATTTATTAATGTATGCTACCGAAGTGACATATTATTTAAAATAGAGTAGAAATCTCTCGACATCTGAGTTAAGTAGGAACCATTTTTATAAAACACTGAATTTTTTCATACGTCGGATATGTGAAATAACAGAACCAGATGCATTTTGTATAATTTTCCGAGAATACTTAGCGATTTTTTTCGATTGATGAAATTTCACATAATATGTACCTAGATAATTATTTTTTTCAACTTTGCATCCGATTATTTTTTTACATTAACTCCATACATTGGTAACACTTGAGGAAAGTAATTCCCCTCAGGGCCTATGTCTCCTTTTTGGGTATGATGTGTGGAGATTCTTTTGACGAAAGGAAAGAGATGAAGTTCTGGGAAGAGGGGTGGGTAGGAATCCAGGGGTCAGTGCCTCCAGGAGTAACGGACGTATGCATCCATCCCCTGCAGTGCAAGGCGATGTTCCGAGAAAGTCCTGATGGAGAGGTCAAAAGGTTTCCCTCAATCAGACTCTCCCGATCCGGCCTGCCACAAAGCTGGTGGGCAGATGTATTCACCGCCAAGACCCAGACAAAACTCACCCCGTAAACCCGAGAACCCCTGTGAAGTCATCAAACGTAGAAAACCACTTGGGGTTACCTATGGCAGCAATTGGATACCCTTATATTTTTTTTATAGTAAATTTCTCACAAGAGTCCCAACTGCTCCCGTCTGGCGCCAGTGGGACTATGGCATCCCCAACTATAGGTTACTTTAAAAAATATGTAGTCAAGAACGGGTCGTTGAAGCGACCCGTTCTCATGTGACAAATGTCAACCGTGTACAGACCAGAGGTGGCTGCCAAATTCAACCGTGGGGCGCACTTGCGATTTGTACAGGGTTAGCAGTTGTGTACTATTATAGTATCTGCGGGCCCTGTACAGTATGCCCAGTTTCTGAGAGGTTAACTTAACTCCGGCTTCGATGCAGCCCTCGTATCTGAGCTGGTCACTTAGAGTTTCACCGAGCATATAATGGAGGGCATGTTCGGAAGAATGCTAACGAATGAGACTAGGTTGTCAATTCGATCCCTTTTAGACGTAATCAGACATGATTGGGTCTTTGAAACATTGAATTCGACGAGATTATTCTTACCCCAAGAGAAAACACTTATTGATTAAAAAATGGAATGTAATATACCGGTTGAAATTCAGTTTGCTAGGTCCAATTATTATTTAAATCTCCTTCCACTAGTGAGAGGAGGTTGCAATGGTAATATTCCCCCAGGCCATTTCCCCAAAAAAATTGTCCCCGTGGGGGCTGTTAAGAGGAACGCCTGCGCGGCCTTTTTCATACTAAACATAAATTTGGATTTTAGGCCAAAATACTTGACCAAACTGAACAATATTTGTATTATCAAAAGGTTTAGTAAATATCTAGTAGAGATATGTGCTATTTAATTTATTTGTCATCCAACTTATAACATATAGGCCATTCAATGAATTTTTTTTTCATGATTTTTTAGCAATAATTTTTTGTTAGCAATTATTTGTTAGTAAATGATAATTATTTGAAAAAATAATTTTTCAAAATAAAATAAATAATAAATAAAAGCATTTTAATCGGCTTCAATTTTAAATTACTGAAACGTTCAGGAACTGGATTGGGATAATGTCTCCAATCTTATCCTCAGTACTACACACTGAGTGAGTATATGTAATTAATACAATAGAGGTTCGTTGTGCGAGATCGTCATGTATTGAATACAAATGGTTACAAAGTAAACGTCGCTAAAAACATCGCTCGCTAAAGCGCTCCCTTGAAATGACCCACTTCGGGTCGCAACTCCGTCAACGTTCGGGACGTTGCTCGGCAGTGCAGCTTTAAGAAGCAATGTTGCAAACACCACAATTACAAATGACCGATTTAAGTTGGAACACAAATTTATTTATTTATTAAGGGCTTTTACATAAATAAATAAAGGCAGTATAACTTTAACATGAGAAAGAAGTAATATAAATAAAGTTACGATAGAAAAAATAAAAACATGATATAAAGATACAAGCAACCAAAATTTAAAGTACACTGAGATATAATAACAATAAAGTTAGGATAAAAAAATACACACATGATAACAAAATACAAGCAATAAAAATTTAAAAGTACGGTGATCAGAGGTTTAAGAAATTTCAACATTAAACATGTTAGTAACACCTAAGTTATTAATTGCTTTCACATAGTACGGAAACCGCTGTATCGGGAAATGAGCAAGTTGCAGTTTGCAACTGTCTAATTTGTTTTTTAATATTTTAGATAAGAAAGTTAATTGTTAATAGCATATGAAATTAAAAAAATTGCCCATAAAACTCACTTTTTAGATTGCAATATTTATTTTTATATTGTATTCATTTGTTTACATGATACGCTGTGAAAGATTATTAAGTAATAATTAACTAATTCACAAAAAAATTGTCAAAGTTACCTTTAGAATAATTCAATCCTTTAATGGCCCTATGTCTTATAATTTAATACATGAAAAATAAAGTAAGGGGGCATACATTAATTACGTGAGCAAAAAATAGGGGAGGGTCCAGTAAAATCTCATCAAATCTCCTTACACCGAGGGGGGGGGGGGGGGGGGATCAATGAAAATCTCACTTCAACTTTAAAAGAGTATATATTAATAAATAGATAATAAAAAAATATATTATTTCACTTCTTTTGAAGTGTCCCATTTTGCCCGCTAAAAAATGTTTGAAAAACATATATTTTGAGAATAAGAAAAAATCTTACTTAATCTCAGCAAGGGGGGGAGGGGACTAATTTTTTTAACTGCTTACGTAATTAACGTATGTCCCCCTCTTCACGTAATTAATGTATGTCCCCTAATACATATTTGCTATACCTTTTGATTATTTTATTATTGAATTTAAATTTAGTATGAAAAAAGCTACACAGCTGTTCCTCTTAAAGACCCTATCTCGTTTGTGGCAGACAGTTTAGTGACAGAAATGCATTATTTTGTGGCTTAATCAATTTGTTGTGTGGTCAGTGAATTACTATCAGCTTTCCAACAGACTGAATGTCAAAGTAAAACTTTATGGTTAATATTGAAATAATACATTGTTTAATTGAGGTTATTTTAACTGCATTCATCTGATCTAAACAAAAACTTGTTTATATTTTGTTCACAGCGTTTGGCATTTGAAGGAAGTACCAATATCTATCGTTATTCCAATGTTAGGCAGTTTTACTTATATTTCATGATCTTCTCAACTAAGGTTTTAGTTGTTTTTTTTTTCGATTACTTTATTCAAGAAAATGCTATGGTTTGTACGTTAGATTTGTTTTATTGGTTGTGATTTTCTAAGAATACGTTAAAATTAAACAATTTATATAAATTTCAGTTAGAGGAGAACATAACTTAGTAACAGGTATACATATTCCTTTTTTGCATATCAAAGTGCGTAAGCTGATAATTTTAATATTTTTTTGTAAATCTAAAGTCATGGTATTTGAAAAAGAGAGTACGAAAGCAGTGTGTAATAGAGTTGTGAATGATGAATACTTGGACCAGGTGGACGAGTTTGTGTATTTGGGAAGTATGTTTATGATGGGAAGATGGGAAGGCTGATAAGAAAGAAGGGTAAATGCAGGTAACTCCATTAATATAGGACTGAACGCCGTTGGAGCCAACAAAAAGCTGCCACAGAAGCGAAGCTAGCAGTCCACAATGGAGTACTGGTACCTACCCTGATGTATGGCAGCGAAGCATGGAACTGGCATAGAAAGGATGAAAGTAGACTGAATGCTTGAGAAATGAGATCCCTGAGGCGTAGGTGTGGTAAAATCATGTATGTATGAACGTGTGAGGAATGTGGAGATCCGAATAGAATGCAAGGCTGATGTGAGCGTAATAAGTAAGATTAAGAAAGGGACGCTTAGATGGTTTGGGCATGTTGAGCGAATTAATGAAGAAAGAGAATTCATGACTCGGGCCATGTCAAGAGAAGAATAATAGTATGTATGAGAAGATGTATGAATGTGAATGAGCCAAGACCGAGTTGTTTGGCGATTCGTCCTCTCTGCCTCTGAATCTGAATCGGTGTGATGGTTAGTTAGGTACTTAGTTGATTCAAAATATTTATACTGTACTGAACACTCACTCACGCCAGAGATATTGACTGTAAATAGTCGACTTCCTCTTTTAAGGATACCTTGGCTCTTGCGCTCTACAAATTATCCAATTATTATTATTATTATTGGGTAAGAATTTGCAAACGAATCATTGAGTTCACGAAATTCGTCGGACAACAACTGATTGTGCCAGAAACTGGCTTGCTTCCCTATTAATGGGGCAAAAAGCGTACATGTGTTATTAGGGTTAATTATACTTATCTCTATATATGGATGAGGGCCGAAAGATGATACTGAAGTCCTACGGTTATGTCATGCGAATAATTCAACCTTGTAAAAGCCACATGATAAGGACCTAATCAAAGATGGGTTATCGTTGAGATATGTGAGAGTAGATAAACATGCATTTCCTTAAATATATCAAATTATAATATCGTAGGTAATGGGCTTCTGTTGTTCCTGTCCGATACACATAATGGGCGCGCTACCCCGCTCAAAAAGAAGAAGATGGAGAGATACGACAATACGAACGAAGGAGCGAGCGCGCTAACATTAAAAACCATAAAAAACATGCAAAAATTGTGAAAATGTTTAATAAAACTAGACTCGTTTGAAAAAGAAAAAAAATCTGGGCTGTGTCAAGAAGCATTTAAGGAAACATTGTGAATTTTTTCATACATATAACTTGTAAAATAACAGAAAAAAACGTGTAAATAATAATTTTCGGAGCATACTTTGCGATTTATTTCTATCGAGGGAATTTCAAATAATTACCGTTTCGGCGTGGGGAATGTGTAGATACTATCTTAAAGAACAACATATATTTTTTTAAGAACTTAAAAACTTCAAACGTTTATGGAAAACATGTAAGAAATCGGTAGAAATTGGCAGAGCGGCCCGTTAAAATGCTATAATAATTAATAATATGTTAGAATCTACTACTTACACAAAACAGATTTAGGTTGGGTTAGGTTAGGTTAGGTTCTTTCTCTTTGATAAATTAATGTAGTACTTAGGTTAGATAACATAATTTAGAAAAAACCGATTGTTTATATTTAAATCTGGTAAATACTAATATTTCCAGCGATCCACACAAGTAAGATTTAAAAAAAAATAACTTTAGAAAGGTTTAGGCAATATCTCGATATATATAGGCAACTTACACACAGTATCAAACAATTTATAACAAAAATAATTACATTAATTTACATTTTGGCTTAGTGAATTATCGGAATAAAAACTTATATTAGTAAAACATCGTCATATAAGTTTTTGAAAATTTTTTACTCAAACCATGAAGTTGAACCATACAAAGAAGTCGCTAAAAACTTATTCAAAACATAGTCCTCCTCAGAACAGGATCTACATCTATTTTATATTTATGCTTAACATGTATCTTCTATAAATTTATTAATTAAAAGACAGTACCCAAATAAATAAATAAATATTTTCAAACAATTGATTTTAAAACAATCAGAATTAGAAGAAATAAATATAAAAAAGCTTAGGTAATATTAGTCGCAAACTAATCATTTTTGCTTTCGTAACTACTAATATTTAATACGGTTTTAATAATTATTCTTAATAAACAATGCAATAAATAAGTAACATAAAATTAATTGATTTGTTCGATGAAAATATTGGTAAACAAGCTTATGCCCGCGACTTCGTCTGCGTAGTATTAGTACTTCGAGTAATCTATTTTCTTTTCCTAGGTCCCATCTACGTTTATACCAAAATTCTTAACCTATTTATTTAAAATATGTATAATTCTTGATTCGATTCAAAGTATTAGGCGAGTACTTCAAATAAATTCACTAATTTAAATATTTTCTAAAATAGAATTTTGATTTAACAATCGTTGTTTTGCAAAATGTCATTCTCAAATTTTGAAGTTTTCTATTAAACTATATTGAAAATAATTACCTAGCTTTATAAATTATAGCCTATATGTTATTCTGATGTATGAGCTATATTATTGTAAAGTTTCATTAAAATCCATTCATTAAATTTTGATTTAAAGAGTAACAAACATACATACATCCATACAAACTTACGCGTTTATAATATTAGGAAGATAAGATATAATTCATTCGTAATTTGTAATTCTTGTAAATTCATTTGTAACTGTACATAGGGGTTTACATACCTACTGAATGTTTTAAATTACTGAATCACATAAAATGAGAAGATAAATCTGATACATTCTATTGAAATTATTTAAGTACTTATAAATTAGATTCTTTTGTAGTAGTTAGTCTATATTCTATTGTTAAAATGTAAGAACAGTTTATATCTAAAAGTCTATTTCACCATATGATTTGTGCTGTATTTTTCAATTGTAAAAATACAGTTATTATAAGCAATAATTATTATCCTGAAACACTTATCCACATTGAAAAATTCTCCCAAGAAGATACATGTCCCGTCGGCGTCATGTATCTTTTCTAAAAATCTTGTCTTAAACATTAGTTTATCAAGGAAATAGACCTTCTCTCCAGCTTCTTATCTGGCAGATCCCAATGTGTTAAACTCAGATCAACAAAGAGTCATAATTTACCAATTAGTTATGGGGTTCCGCAAGGCAGTGTGTTAGGCCCAACGCTCTTCCTAATATATATTAATGAATTGTGTAAGCTAGATATCGACGCCACTATTGTCAGTTTCGCCGATGACACAGTCCTACTATTCCAAGCGAAAGACTGGCCTACCGTATACGCCAAAGCGGAGATAGAAATTCAAAAGGTGAAACACTGGCTTGACTCTAACTCATTAACTCTAAATATATCGAAAACCAAATATTTACTGTTTAGTCTCACTAATATTCTAAAGTCAAACCTAAACCTAACACTAAAAATACACGAATGTAAAAATTCATCTCCGAACTGTAATTGCGACTGCCCATGCCTTGAACAAGTTAACAATATCAAATATTTAGGATTAACCTTTGACACACACCTAAATTGGAAACAACATATCCATAACATTACAAATAAAGTTCGTAGATCCATATACTTCTTCAAACAAACACGCAATTTCCTAAACCTAAATCTTTTAAAATCTGTTTACTACGCACTATGTCAATCACACATAGAATACGGAATTTTAGCTTGGGGAAATGCTGTTTCTAGTGCCCTTGACCCCATTATTAAAGCACAAAAATTAATCATTAAAATAATTCTTAAACTCCCTCTCACTACCAGCACTGATACGATCTTCAATACTTTCAACGTTATGGACATAAAACAGCTCTTTGCAAAATCCATCTTGATTAATTTACACAAAAACGACAAAACGCTATACCAAACAACACAAGCGGTACACAATACCCGAACAAAAAACAAAGAAATTCTCCAAACTCCTTTTACTAAAACCAGCTTTGGACAAAGACATTTTAAATACATAGCTTGCAAACTATACAATACACTACCAGCTACGATTAGACAAACAGAAACAATGACCAAATTCAAAAGCGAAATAAAAAAATGGCTTGCAAGTAAAGGACGTTTCACTATAGCAAACATATGTAAAACCAATTGCACTTAACTTGACAAAAATACCCAATTACGTACGACCTAAAAAAAAAAAAAAAAATAAAAATAAATAAAATAAAAAACAATAGAATCCCGTCAAATAAACTAACATAATTATCATTTTAATATATATTTCTATCCATTTATTCCATTTCCAATTCATTTTAATATATATATGTAATATCATGTATATTTCTATCAATTTATTCCATTTCCAATTCATTTTACTGTAATATCATTTTAATATATGTATGTAATATATGTTTAATAACCTTTCCTGTGATTTGTAAGATCAAACTCTTTAGAGAATTAATTCACACTTCCAATCAACTGCCTTTTATTGTATTGAACCTAAAATGTAATTAACCTTCATATTCAAATAACCATGTTTGTATACAATTTATGTAACTCTACGTCTGTCTCGACACAGGTTTACCCTAGTGAGACAGGCATTGAAAAAAATAACATGTAATTATAATATATGTATAGATTAAATAATAAAAAAAATTAAAAAATTAAAAAATAATAAGTAAAAATACAGCACAAATTTTTAAGACATATAAATTATAAACTTAATACTACTATTTAAAATATAAACTATAACTGGTTCATAAAATATATTTTAATTCTTTTTCATTTTAAAATTATTAATTCTCTTATTGACAGTCCTGCATTATTGCAAACAATTTTATATCGTATTCCTAAAAGAGTAACACAAAACATATATTTCACTGCAAAAATCATGTCAATACCAATTTGTTTATATTTTTCCCTTATACCAGACATACACAGCTTGGGTAACCAATATTCATAAGTAGCAGTCCTTTTTAATAGCACCGAAAGAACTTACATAAAAGCTCACGTCATATTTTTTAAAAACAATTATTATTTTCTATTTTGTTTCCATTAGCCTGATTTTACAATTTTTAGTTAATTTAATTCATTTTTGTATGTTTTCCGTGTATATTAGTAGTGGTCCATTTTTATCTTTAAAAAGTTTTCTTCTGTATTTAAATAAATGTATTTGTACCGTAAATTAATGAATAAATATTATCCCATAGAAACTAAGAAGCATGAGTTTTAAAAAGTAAAAAATTACATGTACTCATTATAAATAATGTTACCGAGAAAACCTGCAGGAAGTAGTTCGCTTTTAAATAAATAAAAAAATATTCATTGAACTTGATTACGAAAATTAAAAAAAAAAAACTTGTATGCATCAATATTTTTATCAGTTAAGATATTAGGATGTAAAAACTCTATTTTTAACTCATTAACATTGTATTAGGAATGCAGGTTAGAATGTACATTACATTTAATTAGGTAAAACATTTTTTTAATTATTATGACACTTTACACCACAGAACAAGCATTCCACTATGTAATAATTATTAATATAAGCATGTAGCAAAGATAACGTTCGCTTGATTGTAAATAATGGACCATTTTCAATAGAGAAGAATAACTGGTATAAATAATAATGTAGCACCACGCATCCGCAGAGTATGCAGTCCTACCGTAAAATACGGAATAACCACAATACTACATACGTTACGGTGTCGATGACCTCGCTGAAGAATTCGCAACAAACTGACCGTAGCATCAGTTAGCCTGATCGAAAACTAAACAAAAAAATAATCTAGTTTAATCCGTTTTATAAACACTTCATTCGTTCCATATTGTAATCGATTTTAAGAGATAACAACTTCATTAACAAAAAGCGAGCAATATTTTTTGCAAATCGCTTAGAAATTTGTGTAATCATAGGGCGAGTAGTTCCGCATTTTGCCTCTAGGTTGCGGGAGGTGTATCGAATCTAGCCATATTGATGATTCTCACAGCGCAGTTTTTTTTTAGTAATATATTATCTGCAATTAGATTTATTCAGATTAATTATACAGTACCTACTCTGAGTCTTGTGCGTTACTAATTATGATTAAGAGGCAACTAATACTAATTATGATATAAGGCAAAAGTACACGGAGAAAAATTTTATTCTAAAATACGATCATTTTATTCGTAAAAACGGTTATAAACGGAACTGAAGTTCTTAAGAACAAATTGAAAGGTTTTCAATGTTTATTGGCGGGAACGTGTAAGAATAATTTGTTGGTACATGTAATTTCGTACGTATACCAACAAATTATTCTTACATTTTCCCTCCAATAAACATTGAAACCCTGTTCATTTGTTCGTAAGAACTTCAGTCCCGTTTTTAACCTTTTTACGAATAAAATTATCGTATTTTCGAATAACATTTTTCTCCGTGTACCTACTGAGAATTGCCTCTAAGGCGCTCCGCTGACGAGGCAACTGAAACCAAACTAAAACCGGCTGGTTTCTATGTCTTGATTGGTCAAAAAGCTTGTTTAACCATAGACGAATAACAATCACCTGACAGCTGGCAACTAGCAACAACCGGCCACGGCAATCAGCAGTGCGAGTCGCGAGTCACTGCTTGCGTTACCATTGACAACGGGTTTTTGGGTGATTGTGTAGTGTGCGGGCCATCACATTATCATACAAAGAGAGTTGCCAGTTGACATTTTTCAGTTGCCCCAGTGAGCGGATCGCCTTAGTTACAGAAGATATAGATACCAAATTCTTCTATATGGATCATTTTTACAGCCTTGTTTATTATTTTTTTAGATTATTAATATCTAGATTATTTGCGTAGAGTTAACTTAAGTTAGTAATAAGGCTAGAATTCGGAATTCACCTCTATGTTGTAGGAAATAATATCGAATTTGACCATTTTGATGATTTAAGCCGCATTTTTTAATGATTACAGATTATTGTGTTACGTGAAGCGTAGTTATGGCTTTAGGTTACCAATTAGATCGTAAGTATTATTTTAGTTTAAGACATTTTTCCAATCACGTGAAGGTAATAAAATAGTTGGCAAGATGTTGCGATGTTTTTCTTTGTTGCCAGTAGAAAGCAACGTTAAAAGCTACTTTTATATACTTTGGTACATACTAAAATTTATTATATTACAAACTCGTTCACTGAGCTTATACTACTTTTTCTAATAAGGGCTTAATTAAAAGGCCTTTACTGTGATTTAAAAAAAAATTTGTTCTAATAATGGCCTATTGAATCTATTATAACTCCGCATAGCATAACAAATATGACACTAGAAATGCTTTCGATACAAATTAGAATGGAAAAAAATGTGTACCTTTTGGTTCTAAACCATTTATGTCTGTCTTTCTCACACTTGCCTGAACTTGAATATCGCCATCTCATTTCAATTTTGTAATCATGGTGAATCATAGATTTGTATGGAAATAACGGTCTAAATTAGGCCTATAACTGGATTACCAAACACGCCCACAAGGAACTTCTTGTGTGATTCTTTATTCTATAGAACTCCTTTAAGTTTTTTTAATTTTTAGCATGTAGTTTAGTAAAATTAAATCTTTTAGAATCTAAGACATTATGTCACTCTTCTAAACAAATCCTATAGTCAATAGTTAACCGTGTCAAGCTACAGATCATTAGAAGGTTCACGATAAACATAAAAATAAAAATGTGGCAACGTCGCGTCGCACACGTAGGTACCTAATACCTACATAAAACTGGCAAATAACTAAATGTAGTAAGGTAGTGAAAGTGTGTGGCTTAGGTGCTCTCAAGTGATGGCCTGCTATTAGCCATTTAGGTAATAGAAACCAACACTAAAATAATTAAACGAAAAATTATAAATTCACACTGCATCTGGGACCGTGT
Source organism: Limnephilus auricula (assembly GCA_951813805.1). NCBI lineage: Eukaryota > Metazoa > Arthropoda > Insecta > Trichoptera > Limnephilidae > Limnephilus > Limnephilus auricula. Next base: position 19,440,732 of record OX638403.1, read on the forward strand.
GCTAATTTGATGAAGGCTAACCTCACATTATGTATATTATTGTTTCGACATGATCTGTTGCACTTTGGCCGATTCGTAATGAATTAACTTTTGTTAAAAATAACTTGTTTCGACGCGTTTTTGCGTAAGTCACACTTTGCTTTTATAATAGCCATAAATTTAATGAGTTTTCGATTTTCATTATTTTCTAAATGTCAATGTGGAGATGTACCTGCGTGGATTTTCACCATATTTTAAATATAATATCGTGGGGTAATTACTACAACTAGGTTACTTTAAAATTTTTTAATTGTTTTCTCTCTTAGTTGGTTGTTTGCAGGTGAAAAAATTTAATAAGCGGTAATTGTTGAATAAGTGTTTCAGGCTAATAATTATTGCTTATAATATTTTGACTTACTTAGTTGTTATGTGCAAAAATGCAGGGAAAGCAAACTAAAACAATTCCACTAAATGTTAGTGATAGAACTCGCTAAGTCTAGTTGCATAATTGAAACATGGGAAAACACTACGGAAATTCTAGATTTACCTAGTTGTAGAATTAAAAGATACCATTTTTTAGAGATACACACAAAAAAACATATTCAAATAACTTGATGAATCCAATGCGTTACGACTTTTCTGTTTGGAACATTCATAGACGAGGAAATAGAGTTACGCGTTATTGTGTAATGGTGGAGTTATACTTGTAAGGCGTGTTGTGTCGTGATGTTCTCTGCCGTGATGGCTAGCGTTAACATCTATAAGTTGTGTTCTGACGCCTTAAGGTGAAGACATGCGGAAAAATGCACAATCGTATAAAATCTTGTGTATTAGTTTTGAAAATTTGATCGCTTAGAAATAATATAGATGCTTCAATTAAATACTGTGAGTAGAACACATCTTGGCCTTTGAAGTAATCGAGTATTTTTTTGATAACCTTTTTAATAAGCTTAGAAAAAAATTATGCGTCTGACCTATAAAAAATGGTTAAAAGTGAAAAATCTCCTACTTACAAATCCTTTTTCTGGTGTTGTTTTATTGAATAATGTAGCTAATTAAGTTTCTTATAGAGTGATTGGAAAACATTTTAATATTTGTATCTAAACTTCACAAAATAAAATAAAACGTGCATTTTGGCGACGTTTCTTTCCAGTGAATAAAAATAGGCGGTACCCAACGAATTTGTAAGTGCGAATTTCATCCTTATACCATGTACAGAAGGATTTTAGCCCGTCGCTCATTCCACGCCCAGATCCCGGGGCCAACGGACATGCCTCAGTCTACGCGGCGCTTCGATCTTTAAAAATATACTTGCGTAATAACAAAACACTGTTGTTTGCTAGAGATTAGGGTTTTTATTGGTAAACGCCCAAAAATCGTTCGCTCCGCCCGATTCCGAATGAGTCAAGGACTAGTGGATCATCTTAAGACGATATTTTAAATCAATACAGCACGTGGTACGTACACACTAGTCAAGACGCGGCCATTCCCGCGCCCCCCACCTTCTCCGCTTTGTCGAAAATCGAGATCGCTTCTGACCCATCACGACAGATCGCAGCACAACACAACAGACTAATATAATCGTCATCATACTAAATGTATGAAACCGATACCGTTATGATGCGTCACTTCACGTCACGACAGACAAGTATAACTCCACCATAACTCAAAAACGCTGGTTTCGGAGTTACCTAGTTGTAGTAATTACCCCATGATATAAAAGTAGCTACTACACCCGTCGTTGTAAGAGTTTTAACACATATTCGTAATAAGCTTAACTTATTGGCTCGCCATAATTTACAATAAAAATATTTAAATTTGTTTTAGACCACTTTAAATGTATATATTTTTATTATTTAACACTAAATTAAAATATATATATATTAAAGCTCTGCAGCTTATGATGGAAAATACGTTGCGAATATTTACAGTTGCATTAACCAAGAGGTTGCAGATGGAAATTATGTACTAATTTCATGAAGCCAAATCTCACATTTTGCGAGATTTCAGTGGTACCTAACCATAGTATAACAAATATTTAGTCAGGTCCAATAAATAAACAAAGAAAAAACAACGAAATAATCTTCGTTCCTTCTTGGGGGGCTTTCCAAGTAATAACCAGCTAATTGATTTAACACACTATTATTATCATCACTGCTACAAAGATAATATGAAGAAATCATTGGATTGAATTAACTCAACGTAATGAATTTTAGTACCTACCTACGGAATAATATATCTACCTACCATTTCAACGCAATAATAATTTGCTACGGTTTTTTATTGTTTTTAGTTATTAAGCTATTATTTTGCAAAACTACTAATGTTTGAAAATCAATTTTTTTAAACGCTTTAATTATTTTACAACTGAAGATAATAAAATATTTTCATTTGCATCTCAAACGATAGTTTTATTGTTTTATTTAATTACGAATATCGGTAAATATTTAGAAGAAAACGGCAGTTTATGTCTATAATTGCGTACCTCCTTATTTACTAACAATTGTTTCCGTTTTACGATAATAGGTACTTTGATTGAATTTAAGAGGCTAGACTTTGAACCACACGCGAAACACCCGCGACTGTCATTCTGTCCCGCTCACAATAAGCTCACGCACACTTACAATGCATGCGAATGCGAAATGTGCGAATGAGACAACGCTCAAATTTACCTACAGAAATCGCTCGAAAAGGGGTTTATGGAGAATACACTTTTCGACACCAAAACTTCCACGAAATTGAAATTTTAAAAAATATATATTTTTTAGAAAGAAGAAGCTACGTTGGTAGGTTTTTATAATTTTATAATTCTTCATGAGAGTTGAGTTAGCAGCACTTTTTCCTTAAATAATATTTTTTGATAAATCGTACATGTTTGACAGTGAATGTTTACGTTTATACGAAACGCATCGAAAATTCGAAAACATACCGACATAGTTTTCACCCTCTAAAAGGCAGTATAAAAAAAAATATTCATTTTGTGCAATTTTCAATTTAGAAAAGTGTTTTTTCCCGGGCGTCCTTTTTGTATGGGCCGAAAAGCGATGTCTATCATCTTAATCGGTTTTGTAAGAAGAAGTCTCTGCGAAAATAATGTCATTAGAATAGACACAATTTGGTAGGCGGGTATGGTTCGCCACCTCTAGGACCATTTATTGGATAACCAACACCTCTGCCATAGGTCACCACAAGTGGTTCGATACGTTTGGTGACTTAGCAGGGGTGCCCGGGTTCATCGGGTGAAGTTTGTCCGGGTCTTGACGTGGCAGATGATATCGGGAGAGACTGTTTGAGGGAGGCCTTTTGACTTCTCCAGCAGGGCTGCTGGAAAATTCCACTAATATTCATAGAGCTTTCAAAAGCAGACTTAAAATTATCTACCAATCTTGCATCAAAAAGTCAAAATTAAAATGTAAAATTCGTCGCGACGAATTAAAGTCAATCGTGAATTATTGAAGGTCCATTTCCGTTGTCTGTCTTTCACGTCTAAAAGTAGATACTTACTCGATGATAATTAATCTATCGATAAAAATTTAATTCGCGACGAGTGAAGGTCTCGTCTGGTTGATAATGCCTGAAGTTCGCTGGGTCCGATTCGCCAGACGCTGGCTGAGACTACTGGTGTAGCTAGTGCTAGACTGAGACGGCCAAAAGGCCAAATAACGGAGAGTCTCCGTCTGTGTTGATTCGCTAAATTTTTTGGCCTTGTCTAGGCACGCTTAGCATCTGGAGGGCCCGGGCCGCCGCGCGTCTCCTTTACTTACCTACCTAACACACATGCAACATAAACAAGCCGAGTACTTACCTAACTAACATACACATACAAATTGCAGACTAAACAAGTCTACGTACCATCTAACTAATCTTCTCTGAACAAAGTGTAGGTAAGTACCTACCGCATAAACATAGGCCAAGTAAAATAGGTACCTAACTAATATTTGGACAAGTTTAGTGTTGGTACCCCACGTACACAGGCTGGGCTAGTGGAGTGTGAACAAGTTATCGGTTGGTACCTACCGAGTTGGCGGGCTAGCTGTCCGCTTTTGGCATGAACCTAAAAGCCTATTAAGTTCACGGCTTTTGGTGGGAAATTTATTAGTGATTTACAGAACAGCCGCGCGCTCTGGTGGGTGGGAAATCAATCCTTTTGAAAATCGTGTTCTTTTAAAAATATGGATGACTTATCAATTGCTCTAGCCTATTTCGCAGTATCTTTACAGATGAATTTATGTTTACACTGTGATTTTTATTGATATAACACTGTCTTATATACAAGTTGTTCAATAACTGTTTTATTTTTATATTGCAGGGACAATAACTATAATTGAGAGTTCCAATCTTTTTTTCCTGACATATATCATCATTGAATTTATCATACACTGAAATGCATTCATCCTTACCGCTAAAAGATTCGTTGCAACAATTCTCGCTTTTTTCATAAACGAAACATTCTTTTATAACGTATCACAGAAAACGGAATTCTTATAGTATAACCATAGGATATAATACTTATAAAAGATTACCTTTGTAGAATTTTTTATTATGCGATATAAAAAAATCTAAGTATACTAACTAGTCTATTGATCATAGATGGCGCTAGTATTGCGAATTTCTTCGATGCACCACATTCACAGTAATTTGCACAGCGGTATTTTTTTTTACACACACTACTAATATCTAACTACATATAAATGTATTAGCAATAAAAATTAACCGAAGCGAAGTTATACGTGTTGACCAATGTCGGCTTATCTTCTTAGCCATAAATCATAGGGTTTATAGGAAAATGGTGTCTGGAGTTCTCGCTCCTGAGTAATGTAATGTCATAGTAAAACATAATTTTAGGTACTCCATTGTAATTAATTAATAACTATGTAGGTAGTTACTGTACGTCTTGTTCATAAACTGAATTTAGTCGTGATTTGTATTCTAATTACTTACTTTATTTAATCTCAGAAAATATAACACATTGCTTTATAGTTTGTCAGAGGGGGTTTCTCGCCATCTTCTTTATAGCTTATCCATGGGATAACGTTTAATTTCGATTAACAATTAACGGTTTATTTATTTATTAAGTTGGAGTTTATTATTCGGTACTCGAACCCATGAATAGTGGCTATATATTAGATACGTTGGCCGAGTTTTATAACTATTATTTTATTTTTAATAATATTCCATATAGTATAGTTAAACTATTAAGAGGATGGTGAGAAACCCCTTGAGTCTAATAAGATTCAAGGATTGTATCGATCACTTTTTGTAGGTAGCTTCTTATCCTTCCCTAGGACGCTGATCGCCAACGTACAACAGTTGACGTCGAATATATTAAGAACGCTTAGTCATTGTGACTTGTTATTTATTCGTTGGCGATCTGCAGTCATGCTAGGGAACGATGACAAGTTACCGAAAGCTATCGATAAAATACTTATTGATCGACCGTGCTAGGGGTCCAGATGTTATTAATGCTTGTTTACAAGCATTTTGCGCTTTTCTTTTTTTTTTAAAGAAAGACAAACATTCCCGGGTTACGAATAACCCAACAACATTTGAAAATCTCCTACTACCACCACACTAAGCGGAAGATGTTGCTTGTGTTGTGGATGGAGGACTTAGCCAGCCGAGAAATCGAACATGGAAAGCCTGGGTGGGACCCAAACGCGATGCCCACTCAACCACTGACCGGTCGACTTGTTTGTCGAAGTCGCTTGTCAGGAATATAAAAAAATATCCGATAACAACTTGACGAACGTAAATATCTCCAAAGCTTAAAAAGCAACTAAATAATTACCGGCCTATAGTGTACTCTACTATTGATTCTAGGATTATCTTCCAAGCGTCTGAAAGCGTTCTACGATTTTCGACGCAAAAGCTTCATAACACGGTAAGACGCCCTCGCTAAGAATAAAAAGTAGAATCGGTTCTCGATAAATGACAAGAAATTACGTTATGTCAATCTCGAATTGAATATGGAATTTTATGATGGGGGACCTGCTTTACATAAGTACATACACAAACTTAAAACAATTCATAAAATAATCATAAAGACCACACTGAAAGTAGGTACCCATTAAATAAATTGCGCATAGACAAGAATTTTACAAGAACAACAATTTTACATAGGACCAAACCAATCCAAATGAAATAAAATAAAATAATAGAAACATGTCAAATCTCTAACGTACATTATTATTATTTTAATATTAACTGTATATCATATTTTTTTACATTTATAAAATCCAATCCAATCACCGTTCTTTTTGATTATATAGAAATTATAATGTGTGTAACATATTTCAGTAATATTTTGTATTCCTTAATATTTATGTAACTATGTTTGTATAGGTACATTTATGTACCTCTAGGTCTGTCTCGACACAGGTAATATCCTAGTGAGACAGACATGAAAAAATTGCATGTATTTGAACTTTTTATCAATTAATAAAGAAAAAAAAAGAACGCCTTCCATTGAAATTTTTAATAGCTTTGACGTACCAAATGTACTACGAATGTTTGCCAAAAATATAGTACTGAAACTATTCAAAAATACTAAATCCTCTACTAGAGGGCATCCATCTGCAATAGATCGAATAAAAATGACATAAAAAAAACATTGCAAGCTATAAAACCGCATTCGGACAAAGAAATTATAATTACTTTGCAACACAACATCCTTCCCCAAGACGTAAAACTAATAAAAAAATTAATGGGTCAATTCAAAAATAAAAATCTGGCGTCAATAAAAAACCCTTACAAATACACTAATAAGGATATAGAAGACAAATAAACTATAATTTAACAACTAGTTCGCCTCGGCAGAGGACCCCCTAGTGAGGAGGACTAAGAAATACCATATCTATATTTAAATTTACGATTATATTTTATACAAGCTTCTGCCCGCGACTTCGTCTGCGTAGGATTAGTACTTCGAGTAATCTATTTTCTTTTCCTAGGTCCTATCTACGTTTATACTAAAATTCTTAACCTATTTAAAAAAAGTATTAGGCGAGTACTTCAAAACAAATTCACTAATTTAAGTATTTTCCAAAATACAATTTTAATTTAACAATCATTGTTTTGCAAAATGTCATTCTCAAATTTTGACGTTTTCTATTAAACAATAAATATAATTTTTTCAATATATTGTAAATAAATAGCTAGCTTTATAAATTATAGCCAATATGTTATTCTGGTGTATGAGTTCTATTATTGTAAAGTTTCATTAAAATCCATTAATTAAATTTCGATTTAAAGAGTAACAAACATACATACATCCATACAAACTTTCGCGTTTATAATATTAGTAAGATATTCACTAAAATAAAAATAATAATACAAATAAATATTTTCAAAATATGTAGCCACTTAATTCAAACAGATATAAAACATCGTTTTCTTTATGTGACGAAGTATTAGTGACAACTCACAACAGTTCCTTCTTCTAGGTGTAATGTAAAACCAGGGTTAACTGTGTGTTTTCTCTGCTGAAACTATTCTTCGGTATCCATTACATTTTATTCTCCACATCAAAGCAGTTAAAAAATAAACCGTTCATCTGTTTAAATCCATGCGTTTTTTGTGCAAGCCAATTCGTGTCTGAACTAGCCCCAATTAGAGCTATAACTTGCACGTATGTTTTTTTTGCGTTTACCACCCATCTACTGTTGAATTCATTAAAATACAGGCTTCATTTTTTTATTTCATACTTTTTTACGAATGATTTTTTTTTTTTTTAAAGAAAGACAAACATTCCCGGGTTACGAATGACCCACCAACATTTGAAAATCTCCTACTACTACCACACTAAGCGGAAGATGTTGCTTGTATTGTGATGGAGGACTTAGCCAGCCGAGGAATCGAACACGGAACGCCTGGGGCCTGGGTGGGACCCAAACGCGATGCCCACTCAACCTCTGACCGGACATTATTATCGAATGATGATTATATTATCAGAAATTTGATTGTAGTTGACACGTTCATACAAACAACATAAACAGGGTGTAAACAGCACGTACCTCTAGGAAGGATTTGAATCAGCGATTCTTGAGCATATTTTGAGTAAAATATGTAAATTCCCTTTTGCTGTCCGATGATAAATTATATTCAATTAAAAACAATATTTTTTTTTAAATCCATCAAACATCGTAACTAAGTAGCCGGGTATAGCCTAACGGCGGGTCACGTGGTAGGCACTCCGTCAACATTGATGTACTGTAATCCAACATGATCCAACAGCACGGTAACACTCGAAACAGCGCGCGTATCACGTGATCCCGTCGCGATGTGTAAGAGTGGGATCAGTGGCGACGTGTGATTGAAAAATATTTTTTTTGTTTTTAATAGAAACAAACCATCGAACAGCAAAACGACATCGTTCTGTTACATTATAAGTGAAATAAGATCATATATGTAAATTCAACACGAAATAAACGATGTCCTTATAAACATACCTATGTTTGAATAAGAACTAAAATAAAAGCAATTATTTTATTTGCTATAAGAAAACTGTTTTCTTTCATACATACTTCAATAAATTTCGAAGATGTTATTATTTAGTATTGTTTAGTGCTTAATCAACATACGCGCTTACACCTTTACCTGTGTTTGGTGACCAGATCTTGATAGCCAGGTACTTCCCCGCCCCCCTCTACCCCATCTTCTTCCCCACCCACTACCTTCAGCCTCACAACATACCCCGCTTGAGGATGCCATAGTCTCACTGGCTCCAAACGGGAGCAGTTGGGACTCTGGTGCGATATTCATGTAAAAAAAACCTAGTGGTTTAAAAGTACTTAATGTCTGGCAGTGCGCGGGGACCGGATTCAGTAGTTTCCGGTTGTTCGGTGTTGGAGCGTTGGAGGTAACGTTGGAATAAATAGCGGTAAAAAAAGTAGAACCAATTTTTCGCTTCGAATCTTATCTAAATATATACACTGATAGGTCTGAATAATTCTCGACTAATCTCTACAATCAGTCCTGATACAGAGAAGCGACAAAGCAAGTGTTAAAATTAATTTATTAAATAATTATTCGAAATGCTTATAGCTTTTGTTAACATTGTTGACACATCTAAAAAAAATTAAAATTGATATTGACATAATATGAATCATGAAGAAAATTTCATGATTAACCCCGATTCCATGACGCTCGATCCTCCGACACTTGGCCCCCCAAACAGTTTTGTTACCTACGTTATCGCTTGTTATATATGAGATAACGCTGATATAATAAGTTTACGCGGAAATATTTCATAATAGGTACATACTTATTCACAATGTTGATAATTTTAAAATAAAAAAAAATTATTTAAAAAAAAATTGTATGTTTTCTGGTATAAAATAATAATACCTTTAAATTAATCACAAAAAAATTGGCAGTGGTACAAATACTACCTTGAGAATGTGGTATTTTGTTTTTAACTTCACCTCTGTCCTGGTGGGGTCGATGGCCCATTGCTTCTTAGTGGTGCCTCCTGGCGTCCTTATCTAAAGCTATGTCCATTACTAACCTAGTATCTCCTAGCTTAACTTTTGCCTTATTTGTTTTGCCCAGTTTTGTCTAATACTTTAAGGCGATCAATTAATCGCCTTCCCTTCAGATTTTGCCGATAACTTATTCTTTGGCAGTAGTTTCTACTGGTGATAAAAATTATCTGTTTTGTATGAAATATTAGTCTCACTGTTAAAATATTACTTGACAATAATGAAACATTTTTCTTTTATTAAGAGGGTATAACCAGACAATACCGGAAATTTGTCATTTTTAAATCCAATTCTAGACGAATTGACTTTTTTTTACAAAAAACTTAAATTGATTTTGAAAGATTGTTATTTTATCTGGTACACGAAAACTTTTTATTATACATCAACGAAATATTGAACTATACAACACAAATTTCAAATCATATCATATACTTCAAAATAAATCAATACATAATCTAGTAAAAACACTTTTCAGAATTTTAGTTATAGTTCAATTAAAATCAAAAAAATAAATCCGAGAACGTGTTTTGTGACGAAAATACGAAGTTTTTCTATTTATTTAAGGTCTTACAAACTAAAATATTTTAAGCCGACGTAGAATGGTAGAGTATTTAATCGGAAATCAGAAGGACATGGGTTCGAGTCCCGTCGGCGTCATGTGTCTTTTCTCGGGAGATTTTTTTCATATGGATGAGTGTTTCACGTTAATAATTATTTGTTTATAATGTGATTGTTATCTTTTGTGCTAATATGCATAAAAATCTTGTCTTATACATTAGTTTATTAATTAAAAAATTATAATAAAAAAAAACATTGTCTAGTTTGTATACTGAACGTCTTTTGACGGCGTTTAAACCAGTCAATTTTATTGATTTTTGGAAGGTCATAACTTCTATAAAAAGTAAGGACCGACACGCTAGTAGATGAGATCTAATTTATGTAAAAACACTATTTTCTCTAGGGTTAAAATCAAGAGAGATAAATAGGAAACACGTTTGTATGGAAAAATCACCGCCGAGTATCCCCTGTACGCAGATAGTTGAAAGCCTATTGTGGATATCTGGTTCTTCTAGAATGGACGCATTTCTGGGTCTGGCTGACAATGGAATTCTGAGCATTTTTCTCCAGCACCACATTTCGTGGGAGTCATTCCGTTTTCTTTCGTGTCTATGTTTTCACACAGTACAGAAATGTGGGGAGCATCAATGCTCAGACGAGTCTCATCTTGGTGGTCTTCTCGCCATATCTTTGTATTTTACTCATGGAGTCTTTTGTCATGCAAATTCTTCTTTTCACTTCTGTGTCACATCCTCCTTCGTCACTTACAGACGAGCCTAGGTGTATAAAGTCGTTCACCGTTTCTAAGTCTATAGATACGAGCATTATTTGTTCTTACAAAAGGTGTTTGCCCTGTCGATCACATTAGTTTCGTTTTGGCCTTATTGATCAGTAAGTAAACCTAGATTACAGCTTTTTTCATCTATTTTAGCAAGGAGATAGTTCATTTCTTCGTATCGGAGATTTGAGGTTTTTTTAATTCATTCTTGACAGATGGTATTATATATGATAGATAATGTTTATTCTACCTTTCCATCTATCAAGAATCTTACGCATTATGTTGAGGTTGAGGCAATTTTTCACAAAAACGGCGCTCTACAAATGAACCAATTATTATTGTTATTATTCTTATATAATTGAATTACATTTCTAAGAAATGTTATATTAGAACTCGTAAAATAGTGAAACTCAAATTTTGCCACTTTGCCATCTGGGTACAAATTGAACGTTAATCTGTACCCCTGATGATGCATATTTTTAGCGAAACCGGTCGGTATTAATAAATTAAATAAATTTCGTGGTTATAAACAAAGCTACTGTTTTAATTCACAATAAGAATAAAATAAGATATTATATTAATTAAGTTGTAAAAATATTGTGAAAATACTTTATAAACATAGGTACTTATTAAAAGGTTTGAAAAAGTAAATTAGTTAATCTTACATTGAACAATAATTTTAAATCCATGTAAAGAACCTTTTGCAAGCAAGCACAGTTTTGATGGTCAGGAGGTCAGTCAACAAAAAACGTAGTACATAAAGTAAAAAAAAAAACGTAGTACACAGTAAGTAAAGAGGCTTTCGGAATGTATCAAGTAGGCAGCAGAAATGTTTATTAGAGACATTAGAGGCCCCATCATGTAGGCTGCAGAAATGTTTATTAGAAACCCCATCATGTAGGCTGCCGAAATGTTTGTTAGAAACCCCACCATGTAGGCTGCATAAATGTTTAGGTATTATAAACCCCATTATGTAGGCTGCAAAAATGTTTATATTAGAAACCCCATAATGTAGGCTGCAGATATGTTTGTTAAAAACCCCATTAAGTAGGCTGCAGAAATGTGTGTTAGAAACCCCATCAAATAGGCTACAGAAATGTTTATTAGAAACCCCATCATGTAGGCTGCTGTAATGTTTATTAGAAACCCCTTCTTGTAGGTTGCAGAAATGTTTATTAGAAACCCCATCGTGTAGGCTGCAGAAATATTTATTAGAAACCCTATTATGTAGGCTGCAGAAATATTTATTAGAAACCCCATCATGTAGGCTGCAGAAATGTTTATTAGAAACCTTATTATGTAGGCTGCAGAAATATTTATTAGAAACCCCATCATGTAGACTGCAGAATTGTTTATTAGAAACCCCATCGTGTAGGCTGCAGAAATGTTTATTAGAAACCTTATTATGTAGGCTGCAGAAATATTTATTAGAAACCCCATCATGTAGGCTGCAAAATTGTTTATTAGAAACCCCATCGTGTAGGCTGCAGAAATGTTTATTAGAAAATTCCTCTTGTAGGTTGCAAAAATGTTTATTAGAAATCCCATCATGTAGGCTGCGGAAATGTTTATTAGAAACCCCATCATATAGGCTGCAGAAATGTTTGTTAGAAACATATTCATAGAAATAAGAATTTTCCTGATGTTCAGTTGATTGTTTTACGAGCTTTGGAAACTAAGTGCTACGATGTTATGCTTGTATTCGTATTCTAAGTATTGTGTAGGTATACCTATTACTGTATGCATAACGCATAAAAGTAACGTTTGTTGTGTACCTAAAGTTTAATCATTGTATCTTGTTATGTTAATTAACCGTTAAATGTATAATTGAATTATCTTAAGTCTATATACAATACAAGAATTTTCTTTACCCTATAATAAACCTATAGTTTTAGGCTAAGTTAAAATTATCTTTAGTCTTTTATACAGATTTATCATATAATAAACATAAATGTATTCAAAGATAACATTATCTTTAGCCTATATATTTAGCCCATAAAAAACATTTTTTTGTCTAAGATAAAATTGTCTTTAGTCTTTGAAACCGATTGATCCTATAATAAAAATAAATGTTTTCTAAGATAAAATTATCTTTAGCGTTTAATATATAGCCTATAAAACATATTTTTTTGGTCTAAGATAAAATTATCTTTAGTTCCCTATAAAAATGAACCTAGCTCGAAATTCACATAAATTCCAAATAGTATTTTATTTTTACTTCATTACGACATGCTGCTACTTGCTACCTGTTGCATGCTAAAATTTTTATATAAAATTAATGTATACTCCTTGACACATCAGACAAAGCAGTTATGTAATTACTATAGCGGTTATGTTAAATTTCTAATAATATTATATCAATTATGCGATTTCTTAATAATTATGTCAAATCCAAAGCTGGCTTTACACGTATAATAATTTGGTAGCACCAGTATTCAATATTGCACCAATAAAATTAAATGCACACTTACAAAGGGTTGTTTCACAGAATTTATACAAATATTAAAATTTCAAAGTCAATACATAAAAGTTACGTGAAAGTTCTATTCATGTCCTGTTATACTTGAATTTTAATTTTCAAATTGGAAACAAGATTGATCAAAAAATACAGTGGCCTTCTAACACAATACTAGCAGCAGAGATGCGACAAAAATGCCAGTGAAATGATATTAAATATCATTTCACTTTACAAATTTTGTCTAATAAAATGTGTAAACATGGAAGGAAATTAGCACTTCAAATGTAAAATCACTGCACACCAAATTAAATGCACGTGTAAACCCAAATACAGATATGTAAGCGAAAAGATTTACACGTAAACATTGTTATAGGTATGTATTTGTATCTGTGTATTTAGATATCGTATCTAATAGATTTGTAATGATTATTAACAAAACAAGAAAAAACCTTATATGTAATAAAATTATATTAACGAAAAGAAAGATATGAAAATGAATCACGAAAGTCATCGGCTTCGATATAAATATAAAATAATTTCTTTAGTAAAGCTTTCGCTTCAAAGATTTAACCGTAATAAATGTTTGAATTACATTCAATCTTATGTAAAGCTTCTAGGGAAAACATATTAGAAACTGTTTGCTATCTAAAAATAATAATTATAATAAACAAATTCATTAGATTTTTTCAAAATTAATATCCACATCATTTTTTTTTAAATAATAGAAATTTATTATGTATTCATTTTCAACATCATTATCTACATTCTGGACATATCAATATGACGATAATAATATTAATAACAACTGGTTAAAGATTTTTTTATATTAATTATACTTGTAAGAGCTGCATTTTTCGACTCTCAGTAATAAATTAGAATTGGTGTTAGAAATTCTGTATTTTATTTGTTTACGTTTGTTCTCCTTTGTGCTTGTCCATACACATATAAGAGGAACGGCTGCCCGGCCGCTTTCATACAAAACGTAGTTTTGGATTTGAGGCCACAATACCCAACCAAACTGAAAAATTATTTTTGTAATAAAAAGGTAGGTCCAATATCGATCTCAGATAGGAGATACTTTTTTTTGATTTTAAATTATGACGTATAGGTAATTAAAGAAATCAGTTTTTGTTCATTTTGGAAGCAACTTTGGAATTTTTTGTGAGTTATTTATAATTATTAAAAAAAAATCTGCCTAATCCATGGTTCTAAAATAATGAAAAATAAAATTAAAAATTTTAAAAATGTTAAAAAGGCGTTTCTTTGGGTAGTAATTTTAAAATATAAACGACAAGTTTTTGTTTCGATGTAAATTGGTAATTTGTAATTTAAATTTACGCCCATCCAAATTATTTCTAAAAAAAAAACAATATTTTAAATTTTATATTTTATTATATATTTTTTTTAAATATAGCAAAAAAATATTTTTTTAAATGTTTATATTTACTCTTAAATAATTGTCCAAGTTGCCTCTATAATCATAAAATATTAAAATTTTTAATAGCCTATATTTTAAAAATTAAAGCAAAAATAAATAAAGTAGTTCCTATTCGAGATCGACATTTACATGCCTTATGATTACAAAAATAATTTTTTAATATGGTTGGGTATTTTGGCCTAAAATCCAAAACTACGTTTTGTATCAAACCTGCCGCGCACCCAATGGCCTTAAAACGCCCATAACACGGAAATCACAGTTCGTTTTCGCAATCACGAAAATTATTTGGAATAATGAATTATTGGTATTAATTATTTGGTAAACCCGATCAAACTCCAACCACAGATTAAAACGGATTTTGAATACTGCCACCACGGGTAAATTCAACTTTTCATGAGATAATATTATTATTTTCATATTATATTTAAAACAATATAATAATATAAATTTCATTGAGTTCTGTTTGCTAATAATAATGTGCATATTTTTAACAGCACACCAGAGGTTCCCAACCATTTTGGGCTAAATGTCCAGTTTTCAAGAAGGCATATATAATACAAATTACTTTGGGTAAACCACTAATCACATGTTATAATATCTACATGTGATTAGTGGTTTACACAAAGTAATTTTGCTAATATTGGAGAAATAAGGTATATTTTTCTTCAGCGTCCCCTTATAAAACTTTACTAGGCCCAATGACAAACCAATAAATGGTTTCTTTTATTGGTTTGTCAATTATTATTGTTTGAAAAGCCATATCCCAACGAAAAAAATAAAATATATATGTCATAAAATCTTTTAGAAATATTTGAAACGGAAACTTTTGCATTTTAAGAAAAATGCCCTGAATTATCTAGTATTTTTTAATAAAGTAAATGCATAATTAAAATGGTTCTATGATAACTCAGAACAGAAACAAATCATGATACTTTAGAAAAGTGATATATAAAGTAATTAAAAAATGTATTATCAAAAATCTACCTAGCCTATAAACCAAAACTAACCTAACTTATTTGACCCCTTTTAACCTAGTTTTTTTCATCCTATCATTTTTCATGACTTTATATTACTTTTAAAATAATAACTGTTTTGTCATTGTTCTGAGTTGTCCGATTACTGATATTGCCAAGGTTGGGAATCCCTGGTACAGATGATCAATAATTTCTCGTGTCGTAAAAACAGAGTTTAGTTTTGTTTGAATTCGGTTAAACTATCATAGTTCGCGGTTATTATTTAATGCTCTAAAGACTAACAATACTTTTTATAATTTCACAATTTGGTAGGCGGGTATGGGTACCGCTGCCCCGGGAACCATTTATTGGATAACCAACACCTCTGCCATAGGTCACCCCAAGTGGTTCGCTACATTTGGTGACTTAGCAGGGGTGCCCGGGTTCATGGGGTGAGGTTTGTCCCGGTCTTGGCGGCGGATGCATCTGCCCACCAATTGCTTGGCATGCCAGATCCGAAGAGACTGGTTGAGGGAGGCTTTTGACTTCTCCAGCAGGACTCTCTCCGAACATCACCTTGCACCGCAGTGGGAGGGATAGAATCATTCACCCGTCACTCCTGGACACACTGACCCCCAGATTCCTACCCGCGCCTCATACCTTTTTCTTTCCCAGAACATCCTCTCCTTCCTTTCCTAAAAAAAGTTCCCTCCACACAGCATCCCCAAAGATGACATTCAGTTTTGCATCCTCAATCATTTATATTATTATGTAATTAAGGATGCAAAACAGCAAAGTCCAATCCGAGTTTTACATGATTTTATGACATTATGACTTACGACGAAGTAGTGGTAGGAAATTGTAGGTGTGCTATAAATACAGAATGGTGAATAAAATTCTAAAATTGAAGCAAGGTACAAGTATTACAAGTCCTTGATCCTGGTATGATAGGTGACTCCTTGGAGCTAGTGGGTAATCCACTGTAGTAGCAAGAACCGGGACGTTACAAAGTTTTCTTATTTGTACTTGACTTCACTTGATCCAAACTTTAATTTCTCTGATTTCGTATCAAAATATAATTATCTTACATATTATTATTGTTTTATAGCGTTATTGGATAGCTGGTATTTATTATTGGTTATTTTTTTGAATTTCGTATTTATATTACCCCTATGTCTGTTATGTGCATTATAAATAAAAATAAACTAATAAATTTAAGTAATATACACGTTTGTTTCTATAAAAAGAAACGGAAAGGCCGATGAGAGCTTTGAAAGAAGGGTGAAAGCAGGGGTTTCATGTCTAATCGGACTATGAGATCTCAGCGTCTGAATTCCCATAGTACATTTATTCAGACACGATACTTCCTCACATGATAATTCATCACATCATAACTCACATTAACCTAACCTAACCTAACCTATCCTAAGGTTAAAAAACCCAATTATCAGTTTTCTACGCTTCGAGACATGATGAATTATCATGTGAGTTCAAAGTGTGTACTCAATATTCAAACACTTAAAAAGTTTTCACTGAGTAGACCGGTCACCGAAAGCAGGGTATAGAAATTTTATGAACCGACGGCTATGTAAGGAACTGTTGTAAGTTTCGGTGAAAAATAACATTTCGTGTTTTTAAATTTAAAAATTAACCATTAAATACACTTTTTTCGAAATACCGGTAAATGAATTGATTAGTACTAGTTAATATCTAACTAATACATTTTTTATTTTTATTTTTAACTTTTTAACTTGAAATTATAATATTTTAATTAATGAAGATAATATTAGCGAAAGTCAATCGAAAATCCGAAACAGAAAAATCAGAAAAAGATACGGATACATCTGGGACTCGAACCCAGGACCTCTGGCCCGGATTGCCAGAAGTCCTGGGTTCGAGTCCCAGATGTATCCGTATCTTTTTCTGATTTTTCTGTTTCGGATTTTCGATTGACTTTCGCTAATATTATCTTAATACATTTTTTTAAAGTTATTTTTTTAGTCCATTTTAAGCGTGTTACGGTTTTGTAAATATTTACCCTTATTTTTCATACAAACAGGCATACAGTTGACGTCACACACTCTTCCGCCTCTTACCGGGCGTTTTCGCGGGCTTAATAAAATTCAAACTTGTAGAATTAAATTAATTCTGAAAAGAACTTTAAAAAAAAAATACCAGTATTAAAGTTTGCTTGTGAACATTGATAAAAAAATGAACTTAACTTCCTTATATGGCAATGAGGCGTGGAACTGGCACAGGCAGGACAAAATTAGATGGATGTGTGATAAAATTAATGTTTAGCAGAATTACAAATGAAAAGAAACGAAAGATAGACAATCCAATTGTTTGGTTGCTTGAACGGGAACAATGTAAGTATTTTTGCCGAAGTTTGTACACGTTTTTACCATTTTTATGCTTTTCATTTCGTTACATTGACGTATTTTTTAAAATTTATACCAATACCAGATTACTAAACGTTTTTTTTCAGTACAGAAATTCTGGGACTAACTACCATAAAAATATAGACTCCTCATTGCCCAGAATACTATTTATTTATTTAATACATGATTTATCGAAAGTACATACAGTTTATTGTGATATTTCACCCTCCATGCTAGGGATGACCCTGTGTTATAGCGGGTGAATTTTACAGTTTGCGGATATACATTCATTAGTATTGGTTGATAATTTTCATTAATTAATACTATGCACACAATTCTTCTACAATAAAAAAGTTAAATGTAGTTAGATTGAATTACAAGAATAAGATGAAGAAGTTAAAGAATTATTGGAAAAGAGAAATTTAAGGAGTTATTAGTATATAAGTCAGAGTAATCAAGATAGGAAATAGTGATAAAGAATAAAGATAAATTATGTTTGGCTTGCTTTTAATACTGTGCATCCAATTCTTCTATAATAATAAAAAGATGTATAGTTAGATTGGGTTACAAGAAGAAGATGAAGAAGTTAGAGAATTATTAGAAAATGAAAAATTTGAGGGATTACCAATATATAGATCACACTAATTATTCTTGTACACACTATACTGCTAAGATAGAGAATAAAGATATATTATGTTTTGTCTGAAAGGTGATTAAATTGATAGAGTGTAAAATTAAAGGATAATAATTGATTTTTCAATCAATATCTTCAATTTTGCAAAAAGATGGTTGCAGGGACAATTCAGTTATGTAAAAGAAAAACTTTTTAAAAGTAATATAATTTTATGAACTATTCCTATGTATGATCCCCTAATAGCGCAGCGTTAAAAATACATACTTATATCATAATATGGTCACGGAACGGAACTATCAGATTCTATACCAGAAATTTTAAATGTGATTTTTCTATGTTGGTCCATATTTATGTAAGAATTGTATACTTCTCAAAATATATATTCTGTAAGCTACAGACACCATAAAATTATTCTTACATACCTAAAATTGTTTCATTGAATTAATTGAAAAAACCAAACGTGGCATTTTGATCTAAATAATTAATAAAAAAAATGTATACAGTTTCGACAGTTGCATTCAACTGACTAAATAAAGTAAATTAATAAATTTCGGTATTAAACACATATAACTTTTCTATATTCTATAAGAAATAACTATGAAAAATCCAATCAAAATCGTGAGACGTGTTAAAAACGCAAAATACAAACTTCGGCTAAAATACTTTTCGACGAAAGGTGACATTTTAGATCCTAGAAAGGCATGGCGGCCAATTCCAATTGAATCATATACCTACATTGAGACATCAGACATTTTTAGTAGGTTATGAAAGTAAAAATTTCGCAAACCTACACTAACCCTAAAACACCCTGGAGACGTTCAATATACAGTTTCAATAAAGCTTTAATCAATATTCTCATCATTCCATCAATGATGATGGAATGACGAAATCGCACGACGAATTGGTCGCATCAATAGTTGACGGCCGGCGTGGTCGAGTGGCAAAGTTCTCGACTCCCATTCCGAAGTTCCCGGGCGTGTGCAAATAAATTTTATTTGATCAATTTGTGTTATTTCAAATAAATTAATTAAAAATAATATATAGTATATTTGCTGCACGTTCCAGAGTGGAAGATACTCTCAATATCGCCCTGGTGTAAGACCACAATTTAGAGTTGAAACGTTGCTTGAAATGGCTCTGGATGTGTTTGGTGATTAGATCTAAAGAGCTAGGTACTTTCCCACCTTCCTCTTTCCCAACTCCTTCCCCTCCCCACTACCTTCAGCCTCACAACATACCCCAGTTGGGGATGCCATAGTCTCACTGGCTCCGACGGGAGCAAATGGGACTCTTGAGCGGTATTCATATAAAAAAAGTCATCAACTCTGAAATATATATTGACCATTTCCCGGGCCCTTTAAATTAGTCAACTAAAGCCACTTTGAATGATATATTATATAGTGGGTAGATACTCATAACCCACGTGTTATTTCCACGTGGCAAGTTACAGGTAAAGGCTCCATTAACAATTCTAAACCAGTGCAACCTCTTTCCCAGCCCGTTAGATCATAACTTCCTGATTACAAACATATTACCGTTCCGTAATTAGAAGTGTCTATCTGGGAAGTTGTCAGTGGAGTGCTCTGAGATTTTCCATTGCAAAAAAATTATTTAATGTTTCTTACACCCGAAAAATGTCTTGTTTCATAATTCCAACTCTTTTTGTAGGTAGCGAAAAAGGGGGAATTTTTAATTTTACAATTTAATGCTGTTTGAAGGGTTATTAGCTCATGATTGAAATTGTGTGGTGATATGAAAATAGTTGTGTAAACCTACAAACTACAGACCGGAAAGCCATGCAAAATTTCATAACGTAAATCCTTCATTTTATGAAATTTAAAATCGATGGATATTCGTTCACGTTAAGATTGATGGATGCTCTAAATTGGCTGCTCTAAAAAACTGAGTTGGAAATGTGTCGATAAGTAGTAAATTATATCTACAATTTTTTTATTTAAAAATATATAATTGATGTGCATCAGAGAAAACTGCTAAATTTGAAAGTATATGAAAAGTCCCCGCACGCCAATGAAAATTTTCCAGAGTTTCTAATTACATTTACCTGAACTGTAAGCATCTTGGAATCCATTAGTGGCTTCCCGAGTCTTTGAGAATTAGAACGTAAAGTTTGATTTAAGTGAGCTAAATATTGTATAAAGAATATTAGGTTCATATTATCATTAATGAATTTAAAAACACAATGAACTGACGTAATAATTATTGATTTCATTAAAATGGTAAATGCAATGCAATGTTAATGATAGCAAGAAATACAATGCAACAAAGGTTGAAACAAATTACTACAGTAATAAATAGATTTCTAGAATATTTAACCCATTTTAAATTACGATTTTTAGTTACTTCTTAAAATTACTCCCATCTTTTCATCATTTACGACTTTCAAAAAGTCATTAAAATAATTTACTTACCCACATGAATACTGTAATTATTTGCGCTACTGACCCTTTGAAATTACATTTTCGTTAAGTGTTTTCAGAATATTTGCATCAAATGCCAGCGAAATAAGCGATGTGAATGTAACAGCGACCAGCGCTTATCCACCACCAGCGTCCAGGCGGCTCAAGCGTCTCCCTAGCGCCCCCTAGCGCCCCCTAGCACCCCAGCGACCCCTCGCACCAAACACCACAGCGTTTCAGGTGCCAACGCCTGAAAATGAGAGCTTTTACAAGGTAGGTACCCTTACGATATTCTATATATAGCTATAACGTCATATATGTAAGTCTTTTTTAACTTTCTCTATGACGTGTGCACACTGTGCATGATATATGCAAGTCTTTTTTTAACTTTCTCCGTGGCGCGTATGCTTGCGAGGTGTCTATGCACTCCATAGAAACCTGACTTGGTTTTTAATTACGTGACGCTTTGCGGAAAGAGAGTGGAGTTTCTTTTAGGATTGCGATTTTTCTTTTTGAACTGTAACCTTTAACAGCGCTATTTGTGAAGGGTTTTTTTGCTGTGGTTCATTTTCATAACATTAAATGTTTGCTTTATTAACAGGAACAATTAGATGACAATATTGTTATTCTGTAATTATTTTTTATGCATGTGTATGTGGCGTGTTTCAGCTTTAGAAATATCTTCAGAACATGTTTTTTATCCACAAAAATTTAGGTCTGATCCACGGAGATAATGTTTTAATTTTTTTTCTGCCTATTACGTATGTGATTATTTAACGTATTTTGTATACCTTACGTGACCTAGTTTAAGAAGCTAATCAAGTTAATCAGAACTAGAAAGTAAAGTACTTAGTTTGTGCAATGTGAATGCACGTAAAAATGATATTCATAAATCGACGTAGCGGATTATTATAAAACTTCAAAAATGCTAAAAATATTAATCAGAATACATAATCCATTTAATCTAGCTCGAGTATTGAACTCAAATCAATTATTACGCGAATGAGGTAAAAGTTAAATACTTTTTCATTAGGTTATTTGGTTTACATTAAATTTAAAGTTTCCCAGTGTAAAATGAAAAATATTAGCATTTCGCCATAAATTATGTTCAACGTTAATTCAAATACAACCCGCAAACTGAAGCCAGCTAAAGTGAAATATGTTCGTTACCTAGAAAGAATAGAGTGTTGAGAATTTATCGCTAAAATCGGAAAGATTTATCACTATCACATTCAGAGATACTATTTTTTGGGTCGTACGTCGTCTAGACGCCTGTGCAATGTTAGATGGATTTAGCTAGAGCAAGTATTCCCTTCATGTGATATTTTAATGTGGCAGGCCTTGAAGACAAAACTTATGCTGGACTATAAAATATAGCTTGCAACCAAAAGCATAACCTTATCCTATAAAATATCCAGTATTTCATTTCCATAGCATCTAAAAAGAATACACCTTGACAAAAAAATTAAATTAAAAATATAACAAACAGTTGTATGTTACACAGTATTGCGAATAAAATTAAACCAGTGAATATATAGTTGTTGGTTGGTTTTCTGAGTTTTCTCAATTTTTATTTTATTTTTTTACTTTATCTCAACACATATGCCAAACATACCATTTTCATAATTTTCGTTAACATAATGTAAGATTACTTTCCGACACGACAGAGGCTTGATGTTAAGCGACGCTTTAATATGAACAAAATTATCATATCTACTATGAAGGTATACCGAGAATGAGTAAACATATAAATAAGAAAGTTGCGCAGTTGTACAGAAGCGTATGTAAATACGTACACGGAGAAAAATATTATTCCAAAAAACGAACATTTTAATAGTAAAAACGGTTAAAAACGGGACTGAAGTTCTTACCAACAAATTAACAGGGTTTCAATGTTTATTGGCGGGAACATTTAAGAATAAATTGTTAGTATACGTAATTTCGTACCTATAATAATAATAATAATAATATGTAGAATTACGAAAGATTTTTTAAATATTTATATTGAGGGATCAGTAGGATTTATCGGTCAAATTAGGAATTCCACAGAGCCGAACCCTCTGATATGAAAATATCTGGAGACGGTGAATTATATTCCCATTTAATAGTTTGGTAGATTAACGTGTTGTTCTTGTATTGTTTTGTATTAATTATACTTATATAATACACTTGCATGACGTGGATTTACTAGATGATCATTTATATGGAAAAGTGTATGAAAGGGTTTAGTTTTTCCTATGGGAAAAACTAAACCCGTTCCTGTAAATCTGGTGAATAAAAAAATAATGTTTTATTCCAGGATGTGGGGAGGATAGTGCAATCCCACACGTCCCATATAGTTATAAATACAGTTAAATTATAAATAAAGTAGAACTATTATAAGTAGGTACAAAGTTATAAATAGGCAATCAATTTCTGCATGGTCTTGAGTGAGAGGCGCTTGGTGCTGGAAGGCTGCGTTCACCACCGTGTTATCGGATTGCAACAAATTATTCTTACATTTTCCCGCCGATAAACATTGAAACACTGTTAATTTGTTCGTAAGAAGTTCACTCCCATTTTTAACCGTTTTTACTATTAAAATAATCGTTTTTTCGAATAAAATTTTTCTCGTGCATCATCTTATTAGATCCTGAAAAGCTGATGTCAGGGATTATTTTCTGTGAGAAATAATCTGTTGCAGAACCTTATATCTTATTATAATAGTATTATTTTCACTATAAAGAGAGCCACAAATAGATTCCCGCTGACTGCATCTACCCCTATTATTTGTAAAGCAGATTGTTCGTTTTTCGCTTCCTTTCCCGCGATTGAATTCCTGTCGTGAACGACGCGAAGCGACGGTTTCATCCGTCCTATATTAAATCGGTAATTGTCCTTGCATAGGTACCTACCTATTTTTTCACCGTGTAAACCATTAACCGGAGGTCTGCAATCCATAGACGCTGTAAAGCTGTGCAATCGTGCTGCAAGAAAAGTAGAAAAAATATTTTAAAATAATTTCTTTAAAAAATAAGAATTTATATTTAAAAAAAAAAAAAATAGAACTGCATTATCTTTTTTCTTCCTAAAGGCACAGCCTTGCCCAGTTTTGCACACCCTATTAACGACACGGTCGCAACAAATTTTTTTTTAACCGCTTGGGCATATAAGCTTGTTTTCACGTATGAATGACGTATGCCCCGGACCTGAGTTATTTATATTATAAAAAGGAGAAATAAAAAGTGAAAATCGTATTTTGTCTGATAAGACAAAAAATACGCTCGATTTAAAGTTTTGTTTAAGTATTTAATAATGTTTTTTTTTTAATTTATAAAAAAAAGTTTTTGATGAACATGTTATATTGTGCAATTATAAAAAATGCACAAAAAGTTTGATAATGCCTTTGGTAGGCGAAATAGCTATCATGGGTTATAATAAAATACAGCGGAACTGGTTTACATTAAAAAAATATTAATAAAACCTTTAAATATTTTTTTTTTTACTTTACATTAAAATTAAATTCTATAATTTTAACTTTGTAATCATAAATAATAGAATTAGCAAAGTATGTTTAGATGAAGTGATTAACTTGACGAATTTTTAGATGACGTATTTAGATGAAAATTTTCTTAAGCACCTACACAGAATAATACTATTATTATCTGCCCGCGAAAGAAATTCAAAGATTCTTTCCATTCCAGAACACCAATACTCCTACACATCGTTCCCTAGCATGACTGCAGATCTCCAACGAATAAGTGACAGTTCATAATGACTGAGTGTCATTAATATATCCGATATCAACTGTTGTTTGTACGTTAGCGATATGCAGTTATCCTGGGGAACGATGAGAAGTTCCCGAAAGTTATTGATACAATCCTTATCGATCGAGTGTGCTAGGGGGCCTGGAATGAATAACAGCTTTTTATCTGCTCGAATTTGAAAGTCGTAGAACAAATCGTAAAAAGGTTCATTTTTATTTCTCCTTGTTTTGAACTTGCGTCCTTGTGGCTGAAGGCCAAGGTTTTAAGCTTTACCACAGAGTTCATGTATGAGAGTTTGTAACACAAAATCTAATATATAAAAATTAATGTTTGTTTGTTTTTATAATGTTTGTTTTACCTATGTTAATGTTTGTTTTACCTTATGCGCGGCCATACAGTTCATCCGATTGCGATGAAACTCTGGGAATATGATGTGCGCATACCCGGTATGGTTATAGGATTGTGAGATCTAGCGTTATGAAATTATTTCCTATACTATTCATACGATTGCGATTAAAATTTCATCCGATTGCTATTATTTTTTTTTGAATTGTTGTGAACATGCCCGTGAATACTTCTATTTATACTGGTGAGCTCTGGCATTATGAAATTTGCATAAAAATTTAAATAGGTCACGCGAGTTGTTGGACAAATTGGTGTATTTTATGGAGTTAGGCAGCAAGGAAAAACGGCTGGGAGGAGCGGTTTGCGGGAAGGTCGGTTGGGGAATTAAGGAAGGGGCTTCGCGGAAGGACGGATGAGGGAGAGGGGAAGGCGAAGAAGGTGGAAGAGGAATTCGTGAGGGGAGGGGGGGTCGCGAGAAAGGGGAGAGCGGAGAGGGAAGGGGAAACGCGGAAAGGTGAAAAGAGAAAGCGGGAGGGGAAGAGGAAGAGGAGTCGGAAGGAAAACGGGGACGAATGGGAAGTGACGCGAAGGGAGAAACATTTTATTTATTTAATTGGCGTTTCAACGCATGCCGGGTATCAGCTAGTATCCTTAATAAATTATATGACCATCAAAATATATTTTTAATGTCGCGTAGCTTAATCGGTTAAGAGCATGTTACACGTTGCAAGCGAAGCCTGTACCGGAAATTAATGACATAGTCAACTTGTTATGTCGGGAAGGAAAAAAGAACCGTGGCTATGCAAGTTAATTCTCAGCTAGCATTTGCACTTCGTGGTACTTTGTGCCAGGAAAAGGGTGTCTCAATAAGTGCGCAAGATTTAAATTGCCCACCAGTTTGGCCAGTTATATTGTAACATGATTATGACATGACAGATCGATATGAGGCAGATGGGGTTTTGTAAATTATTAAAGCCCTCTTCAGCATTCTTACTAAAGACTTGCATTTCTTTGCCTACAATGTCCAATTGACTCAAAAACTTCTGTCATCAGACCACGCACAGCGAAGAGAGTTCACCAATTAGATCATTGAGCACCCATTTTCACATCGATAGCAAAACTGCCGCATTTGGGGCATGTTTCACGCATTGTAGGAATCGTGGCAATCAAACTTTCACCATTTTGATAATAATAAGTGTTTATTCCAGTATGTGGGGAGGTTAGTGCAGTCCCATACATTCCATAAAGATACAAATATGAACATTTGAAAACAAAGAAAAAGCAAGTAAATAAATGAGTATATAAAAAAAGTAAAGATAATAAATTAATAATAATTGTAAAAGATTATGTAGCTAATCCAAATTCCTGTAATATTGAAAAATCTGTTTCTGGAAAAATAACAATTTATACAGATTTAGCAAATGAAATTAAAAGAATTTGGCATTCTCAGACTACAAAAATTTTACCGATTATTATTTCGGCTATTGGCATTATACCTAGCTCTCTCATTAAGAATTTAGGCGTATTAGATTTGTCAAAGAATTTATATATAAAAATGTAAAAATCTTTAAATTTTGATATTGAGGGATCAGTAGGATTTATCGGTCCAATTAGGAGTTTCACCGAGTCGAACCCTCTGATATGAAAATATCTGGAGTCGGTTAATAATTTTCCCATTTGGTACTCTGGTAGGTTAACATGTTGTTCTTGTAGTGTTTTGTATTAATTATACTTATATAATACACCTGCATAGCGTGGATTTACTAGATGATCATTTTTATGGAAAAGTGTGTGAAAGGGTTTAGTTTTTCCTATGGGGAAAACTAAACCCGGACCTAAAAGTCTGGTGCGTAAAAATTTTGGATAAGAACTACATTAGGAGCTAGATTTTTCTGCAGTGTACATCAAGGCTGGAGGATGAACTGAGGAGGGCTTCCATGATGACGATAATTTCAGAGCTGCTTGTCCTTCCCCTCATTCCTGCCACCCTGGATCTAATAAAGGCTACATAACCGGGAGCTCGCCCCTCCGTAAACATCTTAGAAGTGCTGCAATATCTGGGGAGACCAAACATTATGCGGAAGGCGTTATTGTACTGGACCCGAAGTCTTTCCATTATAGTACTCTTTTTGTAGTTTGTCCAAAGTTCGCATGTATACAACGTTGCGCATAAGGAAATGAAGAGCGTTCTTTTTACAGCTATACTGCAGAGGCAAAATCTTCTACTGAGCATGTTTGCTTATACGTGAGTGCTCGTCTTTACCTATCGATGTCGTCATCGTCCTTCAGATCACTGATGATTATATGTAGTGAACTAACTCAGTTTTTAATGTTTCTGAGTTAGAGCTTGAAATGAAGGATCCTATTCATAATCTAGCTCTGCCAGAAACAACCAATCAAAGAAATATTGTCTTGTCCAATCATAATCAGTTTTTCTGCGATCGGTTCCCTCAGGAAGAGCTAGAACATGAATTGGAGCCCTCATTTCAAGCTCTAACTCATTTCAAAAAGTGACTTAGTTCACTACGGTTTAAGACGACCCATATGTCCAAGTTATTTAGTTCCTTCTGTCACCATCAGGTTTCCACGGATCAGGGTAGCTCTAGGAATAATGCTTAAAAATCAGGACGCATTGTTACATCATATATTGCTCTATATTTACAAACTCCCATCTGTCACCTATTGATCTGTCATGTCATAATTATGTAACAATATGATTGTTTAAACTGACGGGCAATTCAAATCTTGCGTGCTTATTGAGACACCCCATGTTATTATACCGTATCTAACTGGAAGGTATTACCTTGAAGCGAGTATTATAATATCCTAGCGGCTGGTATTATTATTTCATAGCGGATTGTCGACTTGCGCAAATTCATCCGTGTAGCGTGTAAAGGGTAGAGTTACATGGCATATCCGCTGCGACAGGCGGCTGCTTTACATCGGGAACTTTCACTGGGTGACTTCACGACTGCGCGCACAACTATCATCCAATATGCTGGTGATTTATACAACCCTGCCAGCCTGTATTACCAGTAGCGAAATAGTGTTTAAGAGGGTATTACCAGAGAATACCGGAAATGAGTCATTTTTAAATCAAATTCTAGACGTATTGACTCTTTTTTACAAAAAAACATAAATTGATTTTGAAAGATTGTTATTTTATCTAACGCATTTTTATAAATTTGGAAAAATTACGTTTATTTTTAATTTACTAAGGTTATACCTTTGGTCGTTGGCAGAATTGTTCAATTTTCAAACGACATATTGTTTTATATAACACAAATTTCAAATTATATAATCATATAACAAAATAAATAAATACATAATATAGTAAACACATTTTTCAGAATTTTAATTTTAGTTAAATTAAAATCATAAAAAAATAAATCCGAGAACGTGTTTTGTGACAAAAATACCTCTGTTTTTCTATTTATTTAAGGTCTTACACACTAAAATGTTTCAAATATTTTATATACATTTATTTTGTTCAGACATTATTGAAAAATCATGAATACTTACGATCAAAATATACTTACAAGAAGTACACGATATTTAATAATTTATCATCGTGCGTTTTGAGCATTTTTATCGCTTACTTGAATGTAGGTATATATTAAAGCAAGTTTTTAATGAAATAAATCGATATTAAAATTTTAATTTAAAAAATTTCATATGGGGAATAATCGATCTTTCTCAACGGAACCTCCCTGTACAGTTGCAAGCATTTTTAAACTTTTATTCTCAGCCGCTGGATCTTAATATCTTATTTGTATCATTTATGAATTGTTTAGATAACATGTTTAGAAATACGACATAATTTTATTTCATTAATTAATTTATTTATTTATTGGCTCGCCAACAGAATAGATCTCATAATTATTGCAGTAATGTACATTTTATATATATTAGTGGATGATGATGACCGGCCAGTAACTGAGTTAGCATCGCGTATGGGTCCCACCCGGGTGTCGCGTGTTCGTTTCCTCGTTTGGCTCCAACAGGACACAAGCAACATTTTCGCTTTTTGTGGTGGTTGTAGGAGATTTTAAAATCTTGTCAGGTTATTCGTAAACCGGGAATGTTAGTTTTTCTTTAAAAATAAATAAAATTATGATTCTACTAATAGGTGAGCACGACATTAATTTCAATATTCTTAGGAAAACGATAAGTAATAATAAATTAAATTACAAGTACATAAAACAAGCAGGTTCAAAATCAAATATTAGTAAATAAATGCATACGTACATATTTACATAAATATACGTAAATGTATGCATCCGTGTGAACACTGTATTCATAATTATGAATATGCACATACATATACGAACCTATTACAGAGCCAATGCTTAAGTAGGTGAATGATAAAATAATTCCATTATTAAGAAGTGGCACTAATGGCTGAATCAGACGGTACACAAATCGTTCATTTCTATATATCATTCGGCCTATTTTACTCGGAATGACACGTCTGAACATGAAATGAAACGAAAGTGCCGAATACTGCCGAATGAAATCTTCAAGTGAACCGATCCAACAATGTTGGATATTTTCATTCGGCATCCTTCACTCGCGCGCGGAAGAGAGCAAAGTGAAACGTCTGAACAGGGAGTGAACTCTCTATCAGTCCGTTTCGCGTCCTGTACTGGAAGGACGCTATCAGGTCGTACGCAAAACGTCAAAATGGTATTCGTTCTGCTAATGTGTTTGCTTTTGGGAACACGTTTCATAGAAATTGTTGGGTCTCCCTTATTATCCATGTGTTATATATTTTTTTAAATATATGTAAGATTATTAATTTGTAGGTAAATGTTCGTAATAAGAAAAGTAAAATCAAATTGTGTTATGTCATAAAAAATAAAAAAGGTTTATAAGACGAAACCACACTGTTTTATTTATTTTTTTAAATTTAATTACGTGTTTTTCCTTAAAATTCGAGGCCAAATCAAACGAATTCCAGCGCGCCTGACCTCGCTCGGCGGCGCTGTAGTGGGAATGGACGAATGAACGCTTTTTTATAGCGCCGTCTGAACATGGAATGAAACGAAGATGGAACATTCAGCCGAAAAAACATGGCGTAAACCTTCACTCGAGTGAACTGTCTGATTCCGCCATAAGTGAGAAATTTGTCCGGTATATGCTAGTACAAGTTCCTTTTGAAGATAGTGATTGAATTAAAAAATATATATAAGTCTTGACGATCGCAGTACCTATTTATTACATAATCAAATCATTTTTTTACGTTGGTTTAAAAAAAACTTGTATTAATACGATAAGTAGGTATCGATCCAAAAGGTTTCAGGGTTTCTCGTGAGGACAAGCCATAAAATTAGCTTTCCAGTGGTCTAGAGATATTTTAAATATTTTTCCCCGAGCCTAATAGTTACTCAGTGATCACCTTGTGTGCTTAGAAGTAGGTACTAAATGCACCCAAGAGTATACACGAAGGTAAATTTTCCTGATAGGATCGGTGGTGTGTTTTCACGTCGGGGGTTTTACGAATTATACCTTTCTTTATACTCTACTTACGCGTCAGTATATTTATAATACTTAGGGGGTTTATCACCATCCTCCCATAATAGCTTATCCATACTAAAAACGAATATTATTAAAAATAAAAATAAAATACTCGCAGTGCTTAGAAAACTCGGCCAACTTATCCAATATATAGCCACTATTCATAGGTTCGAGTACCGAATTATTTATTTATTTAATTTCTACGGTAGAATATACCATAAACAGTAGTTACATGACACAATAAGAACCATAAGAAAATATTAGCAATCATTTTAAATAAAGAATAACAAATTAACTGTGGCATTTGATTGTGAAGTGACATCAGAGATATGAGCAAGAGAATATATCAAATAATAACAAATATATCCATATTCTATAGTATAAATAAGGTAAACTTAGATTGAATTAATATTGATCGAAAATATAAGATAGCATATCTCTCTTGTATCTACTTTCCGTGCAGTTAAATATATCCGCTACATCAGGGTATCTATTACTAACTGCATGCAACCTAGGTACAAGTGAGTTTTTGGAATACGCAGTCCTGGTGTTGTTGCATTTAAACAGGCCTTTAGAACGAGTAGCTCTCGTAGGTATATGAAATTCAATGAGGTTAGTTAAATCGGGACTGTCTATACTACCATTTACAATTTTGAACATAAATATTAAGTCGAATATAATTCTTCGGTCTGAGATTTTTAATAAATTTAATTCTTTCATCAAGTAATTGTAGTTTATGTTTTCAATGGGAATACCGAGTTTGAAATTAATGTCTTAGGAATTTATGTTGAATTTTTTCTATTGAGTCTGAATGTAATTTATAATAGGGAGACCAGATCGAGGAGTTACATTCGACTTGACTACGAACTAGGGATGTATACAAAATTTTTAATGTTGAAATACTCCTGAAACCCCTGGAATTTCGAAGAATGAAGCCAAGCATTTTCATCCCTTTATTTTTTATTGTGTTTATATGTGATATGAAGTTTAATTTAGAGTCGAAAGTTATGCCCAGATCATTATAAACTCTAACTTAATAAAAAAATAAATCGAAAATGTTCGTTATTAGTGTAGATAAGCTATTGGGAGGATCATCCTAATAGCTTATCCATACTATAAAGTTTATTTTCGATTTACGGTTTATTTATTTATTACCTAAGTCGGAGTTTTCGAAGTAAACAAAACGTTTAATCAAAAAGCTTTTGCACTTAAAAAAAACCACAATTTTCACATTGACTCAATCAATTTATTACTCTAGTATCTCCTTTCTATTAACAGCTCGACTTAAGAGCTTTAAATTAAGTCTTCTTTTATTTACATTGCCGTCATGAAGTTAATCGAGGGAGAAGAAATAATACAACAGACAGAACAGATTTTTCGTCATCGACCAAACATGCCTCCAAAAAAGTTTTTTTTTTGATATCTTTACAAACATGATGTTAAGGAACGCACTTCACTTTCTTTAACAAGTGTTTCCCATCATTATTTGTTGGTCTCTGAAATTTTGGTCTCCGGTGACTTTTTTAATCCTTTTTTTCAACGAAAGACATAAAACAATCGGTGGGCATTGAACAGTAAGATGCGGGGTGAGGGGTTGGGCGTTTATTCGGTAGAGTGACCAGTAACCACATAGGGAAGAAAAGAAAAAATGTTTGATTTTGAAGAAAAAAAAATGAATAAAAATACTTTATTTACATTTTTTTACTTCAAACAATGTCAGGAATTTTCGGTTAAGTAAGTCAAGTAGGTACGCCCCATAACATCCTGTATATGAAAGAAAAAAAATAAAATAATAATAAATAAGTAAATAATATGTATGAATTTTCAGTAAATAATATGTAAGAATTTTTCAGTAAATAATATGTATGAATTTTCAGTAAATAATATGTATGAATTTTCAGTAAATAATACGTATGAATTTTTTAGTAAATAATATGTAAGAATTTTTTAGTAAATAATATGTATGAATTTTCAGTAAATAATATGTATGAATTTTCAGTAAATAATACGTATGAATTTTTTAGTAAATAATATGTAAGAATTTTTTAGTAAATAATATGTATGAATTTTCAGTAAATAATATGTATGAATTTTTTTAGTAAATAATATGTATGAATTTTCAGTAAATAATATGTATGAATTTTCAGTAAATAATATGTATGATTTTTTTAGTAAATAATATGTATGAATTTTCAGTAAATATTATGTATGAATTTTCAGTAAATAATATGTACCTATGAATTTTTCAGTAAATAATATGTATGAATTTTCTTAGCCAAATTTTCTTAGCCAAAAGCCTTTACTTACCAAAAGTGTTAATGTGATTTATTATATGTATAAATTTTCTTAGCCAAATTTTCTTAGCCAAAATCTTTTTCTTACCAAAAGTATTAATGTGATTTACTGGGTTATTATTCCGTATGGCGCTACATCCTTCTTTAGCCAACGTTTCGGACAGCTTTACATTAACCATCGTCAGCCACATATGTCCTCATCAGAGCAGACACATTTTTGATAGTCTTAGGAAAATATTCCGAGTTTCTTATGGTTATTATTTATGGTCGGAAGCGATTCACGTGCGTTGTGCGGTCCGATATATTTATCTTTCTGATAAATCTAATCCATCTCATAGGTGGTGTGAAGCTTGATCGCCTTACCCACTCCTTTACATTTCCAGGGAGGAGTCTAACCCCCTTATCGTTTCTTTCTATGGAAATGTAAAGCCTGTTAGATAACCGAAGGATTTAACTATTTTCATTGTGAACTAGTTTCATTATCTATCTATCTATCTGTATATTTATATATAAAAATGAATCCCTGTTTCCCTTGGTCAAAATTCCCTTGAAACGACTTTACCAATTTCATTTATCCTTTTTTTTAAGTTTACCAATACTTTGTAGAAGGTTCTTACGGAAAGAAAAATTAAGAAAATTGCGCAGAAAATTGGATAATTACAGAAAACTTAAAGACTATTTGAATTTATTACGTTTGACCGTTACAAACACGTTAGCGTGCTTGATATATTACGAGATATTTCCTATACTATTCATCTGATTGCGATAAAAATTTGTTAAGTTGTTGTGGACCTGCCCGTGAAGGTTTCTATATAGCAATAATTCTATATTGATGAGTTCTGGAGTTATGAAATTTGTTATTATTGTTATCTTCTTCTTCAATGATATATTACATTGATGGGAATAACCCTCAAAAGTTAATAAAAGAGAGTTTTTCTTATAAAAAAAAGATATATATTTCTTCATTATGAACTTTTTTGACTTATATTATGTTTATAAAAGCCCTACGAGCGTCCAATAAGTAGGTAAATCTATAAAATCCTATCTATCATTTTCCATCTGTTTCCGCGTTTGTCCATCGATTCCTCGATTCACCGCTGATTGAAGTGGATATTATGCAGTCAGGCCGCAGTACGTCTCATGCAAGTGAATTAGCGAGGGCGGTGAGACAATCGTCACCGCTATCGCCGCCCAGCGGGGGTAGGTTCTGCATCCCACCCACCTCTACAGGCTGCAGATTGGAAACGTGGCAACTAGGCTGTCCCCTCCTCTCACCCTCCCCCAGCCTCCCTTTGGAGACCTCATCTAGATGCTAATCATAATGTTTTGAAACAGAAACAGATGCGCACAACCTACTTTTTCACAATCATTACACATGGTACACCCTAGGATGGGGATCTGCGACCTCAAATCTCATGAAGCAACTATCTATAACCCAAAAGGATATTATAAAAACTATCATAAAAGCTCCCATTAGAATGCGAACAAAAGAAGTCTTTTACAGTCCCAAACATACAAAATATTTAATTTAATATGGGACACCAACGGTTTACATCAAAATAAAGCATAATAATATCTAAGTTACATTAATTGTACCATTTAAAGGTTTCCACACGGATATTAAAATTACATAAGTTATTTTAAAGATGATAATTAATAAAAATTATACAATAAATTTTTGAAAACGGGAATAGGGATGGGGTAGGATGGGGGGAGGAGGTCGAGCTAATTATATTATTATTAG
This sequence comes from Limnephilus auricula, assembly GCA_951813805.1. Taxonomy (NCBI): domain Eukaryota; kingdom Metazoa; phylum Arthropoda; class Insecta; order Trichoptera; family Limnephilidae; genus Limnephilus; species Limnephilus auricula. The sequence goes on from OX638403.1 coordinate 19,475,453, forward strand.
CTTAGTATAAGTATGTATATTAATAACAATATGCATAACAAAAAAGGGAAGTTCTGGAATGGTGCACGGAGAAAAATGTTATTCTAAATTACGACAATTTTATTCGTAAAAACGGTTAAAAACGGGACTGAAGTTTTTACGAACAAATTAAAAGTGTTTCAATGCTTATTGGTGGGAAAATGTAAGAATAATTTGTTGGTGTAAGTACGAAATTACGTATAGCAACAAATTATTCTTACATGTTCCCGCCAATAAACATTGAACCCTGTTAATTTTTTCGTAAGAACTTCAGTCCCGTTTTCAACCGTTTTTACGAATAAAATGATCGTATTTTAGAATAACATTTTTCTCCGTGTGGTAGCAGTCGATGAGTATCTATAGTTGTTATATCTATGCTACGAATGAAGTGTTGACGGGTAAACAGCAAAGTTGGCGCCCGCGAAGGGTTCTTATTTGGATGTCTTGGGTTCAATTCCTTTATTAGTCAAAGGCAACAATTTCCGCTTATACCGGTAAAAGTTAAGTTTTTCATAATTTATTTTTTGTGTGTGCGAGCAGTCTCAAATAAAAAGTATGAACAAAGTACATTGTCAAGTCAAAGTCCCTCCTTTATTCTAGAAAGGAAAAAAAAACACACTCTTCTCCTTTACAAGTTTTCTGCCAGCTTTGGACATAGGTCGCCCTTATCCCAAGTTTTATCAATTCTAGACAAACTCACCCAAAACCTATCCTGAAAAGAAATGCTGGGGACCATGTTGGCAAAATACATCTTTTCCCATTGTGCTTTTTGTGGTGACCATTTTTATGTCTCGCCATTTTTGGCTAGAGTCCATGGGGTATATTATGTAAGTATATAATATAAAACTTATTTTGTAATAATATGTATGTATTATGCAAATAAAACTTTCGACTTACTTGTGTGGTAACTTTTAAACCGAGTCATGGCATTGGGACAGCGTGTATCAAACGCTCGTTTCCAATTTCAGAGGAGCCCTTCGATACAGAAAAAAACACTTTCAACATCATTCATTCCTTTTTGCGTGCTCTGAAATTCTCCATCACCGAGTTGTTTAGTGGATACTAGGCCACCCTGTTTACGTGTCACTTCGGAGGCTGTGCACGTACACTCCTTCCCCTGCAACAACCCACTACCATGCAGCCTCCCAACCCCCCTGCGTGGCCAACACTCCAATGAAACTAATCAAATGCCACAACGCGAGATCGGAGCATACTTATGATTCTGATAGAACTACTGTTATTATTTATTATTAAAGGAATGGGTAAGATGAATTTAAGAACGACCACGTACACGATCCGCAGAATCAAAAAAAATTAAAGAAAAACAAAATAATACCCTTGAGTTATGGTAATTATCAACTTTTCATATCCTGGCAGGTTTTGTAACATGATCATTCTTAATACGAAGATTTCAACATAAAAAGTCTCATTACATACTTATACTGTGTATTATTATCTAATTTGCTACCCGGTTTTGTCTACTTGTTTATAAATATAACATTATCGAATTAAAAATTACCATTACTTGTGGATATGTCATAAATGGTAAACAAAAATTATGCAAAGGCTTGGAAAAAAATCTTGTTAAAATTCTACAATGAAAAGAAGATAGTATATTCCCTATCTCAAGTTTAACAGATAAATGAATACTGCGAATTTACTTGGCTCGTGGAGGAAATGATGGAAAATTTAATTACAATTGGCTAGTAAAATATGCATTGAATAATGTTGTTATTGCATTACTGCTGCTTTGGGAGATTCAAGCTTTGATTCAATCTTTCTCTGAAATCTAGATTGGAATGATTATAATATTACAATAAATTAATGGCTCAGTGTACCGAGCCCGAAACTGTATTGATAGTTTTATTATGTTGCATAAAAGCACTCAATTTACAGGTTAATATAAAAAAATTGGTGTGAGGAAGACTTTAAAAAGATATTTACACTACCGACCCGTTTAGGATTTATGAGAATGGATATACACAGATCAAATTGCATTTATTTACAATATGGCTGTTTAAATACGTGTTCATTAAAATAATATAAATGTCCTTGCGTTAAATATAACCGACATCTTCATATTGTTTCTGTTCTTAAAGAAATTATTAACATTTTAGTCACTAAAAATACACTATAAAAAATAATATTGATGAGATTAGACAACATTTTTAGCCTCCCTCGATGCAACACCAATTATAAGCAAAACTTATTTATTTATCGTGCATCACACATTTTCAATATATACTATTCACAATTTGACATCTTTAACTCTGCACCACACTCCTTATATCTCACAATACTTAACAACTATACATACTCATCTAATACTACAACCGTCGTATGAACTTCTTATTATTTTTTTAATTTTTATTTCTTATAATCCGTATTTTATTAGTATATATCAACTAGACCGATGCCACCCCCATCCTATCCTCATCACAATCCCTTTCAATCAACTTGTTTATGTAATTTTTCATATCATCTTTAAAATCATTTCACTTACATACAATATCCATCTGGAAACCTGTAAATGGTTGAATTAATGTAACTTAATTAATTTTGCTTTATTAATAATTAGGAGGCGGCTAAGCGGTGGCAAAACGAAGAATTCCAAGTTGAAAATTCGCAAAAACATCATTCGGAGATATTGAAATTTGAATTTTTTAAATGATATGTTTTTGTAATAACGAATCAATTCTAAACTTCAAACCTCAATATCTCCGAATGATGTTTTTGCGAATTTTCAACATGGAATTCTTCGTTTTGCCACCGCCTAGCCGCCTACTATTAATAATGTATCCTGTTGGACTTCCAAATAAAAAAAATAAAATTGACTAGTAAAACACAATTTCAGTTGTCTGTGCGTCCTGCGTAACTCTGATTCAATGAAATTAAATATACTTTGAATGTAAGTGTCATTTGTCATCAGGTATATAACAACCTATAATATTTTACCAGAACATTATTTTAGTTGTGTCATTTTCAAAAATGGAACGGATTTGTCAAGAATTCAAACTATCCCCTGATTTTTCACGTGTATGCGCTAGTGCATCACAATTATTGCTACATATTATGAGACTAGCTGTCAATTCTCATATGTCAATCTCACATACAGCTTAATTTTTCGTATCACGAAATTGTGAGGATATAAATATTGATAAAAGAATTTTCGGCAATGTTTTCGGTAAATCAAAGTCACGATTAATTTAAGGATTCATCTATGAATTTGATTCCATCATGGTTGAATAATTTTATGACACTTAATACAACAAACTCATTATTTTTTAATCGGGCTCAATTCGGGCCAAAAATGCTTACACTGTAACATACCTCTCTCTATTGAATGTAACGTAAACATGACACTTATGTGAACCCAACTGCAACGTATCATGGATTATTTGGCATTCCATTCATGGCCACAGCCGGTTCATTACTTGGCCATTATGTGTTTAAAACATTGATATAGCTAACACTAGGTGAGTTCTACGATATGTATGATGATGTTGAGTCCATTTTTTTAAATAATTACTTCCTCCTACTCAATCTTATCACAATCTCTAATAAGAAAACCAGCTGAATTTGTTAATTTTCTTCAAACCGCATCGCTTTGATAGAGAATCTATTTATGCTTTCCCTTTAGACCAGTGGTTCTTAACCTTTTTGGAGGTACCGAACCCCACCAGTTTCATAAGCACATTCACCGAACCCTTCTTAATCGGCGCGTCATCACGAATCATATGAGTCGGGGGTGTGTCTTGACCTCCGCCGAACCCTCAAGACTGACTCACTGAACCCCTGGGGTTCGACCAAACCCAGGTTAAGAACCACTGCTTCAGACGCTCACAGAAAACGTTAATTTCATCAAATGTTTTATACGTTTTCCCCGGATTCAAACCCATATTTTTATTATTATAAGCAATAATTATCAGCCTGAAACACTCATCCACATTGAAAAATCTAGAAAGTATACATGCCGCCGACGGGACTCGAACCCGTGTCCTTTGATGTCCGGTTAGGTTCTCTGATCCACTGAGCTACAGCGGGTTACCTCTTACCCGCCAAATGATTCAGTATTTACTAGTGTTTCATTCAACAACTACCGTTTATTACATTTTTTTTCACCTGCAAACAACCAAATTTATTTTTATAAGAGAAAGGCTTTGTAAGTGCTAAGTTTCCCACTAGGTGACGTCGAGACATATAATGTCTACATTTTTTGGTGAAGTGCTTTAACTCGTCAAGTATTGATTAGTTTATCAATTAAAAATAATCAATATTTGACGAGTCATCAATTAAAATAATCCATATTTTTATTATCAACATTTGATATCGGTGCTGATTATGTGCCCATCTATGTTATAACGCCAAGATTTAGATGCAAATTTTGTTTTTTCATTTTTTTCGTTATCAGTAATTTTAGTAGAAATGTTCCAATAATTTGGATTTTATTGCAAAGCGGAAATTTTCTGACCTTCTGAAAGAACATGCCCAAGGCCTGAGGGGTTAAAACTTCTTTGTCTGTAGAAAGTTTTACATCCTGGGATATTAAAAAGATTTTACATTATATTAATATTAAGCAACTTTTTGAAACCACTTTTTTTAAAGTACAGGGAGTAATTTTTTTATTCTAAAATACGTACATTTTATTCGTAAAACCGGTTAAAACGGGACTGAAGTTCTTACGAACAAATTAACAGTGTTTCTATGTTTATTGGCGGTAAAATTTAAGAATAATTTGTTGGTATATGTACGAAATTACGTATACCAACAAATTATTCTTACATTTTCCCGCCAATAAACTTTGAAACACTGTTAATTTGTTCGTAAGAACTTCAGTCCCGTTTTTAACCGTTTTTACGAATAAAATGATAATTTTAGAATAACATTTTTCTCCGTGTATGCTTAAGAGAGCTGCAGGATGTGCGTATTGGTATGTATTAAGTATTCCTGGAGCTAGAAATGGTTACGTTTAAGATTTTATAATAAAGCTGTACATAATAAGTCCAGGAGTTTCTGTCTATTATATATCAATGGATAGATGTAAAATTTCAGGGAGGAAGCATCATTACTATGCGTATTGCGACAGATGGAAGGGCGGCGGCTTGTTAGTAAACAAAATAGTTTGTATGGTAATATTATATGCTCACTGAAATAGCTTGAGAATAAATATTATTTTGGTTTGTCCTTAAGCTAATTAAAATGGGAGGAGTTGTATGCGACTTTAGAGGCTATAACCAGAGAACACCGAAAATTTGTAATTTTTTAATCAAATTCTTGACGTATTCGAAACATTGCTATTTTATCTGGTAAAGTCATTTTTCAAATTTTGATAAATTATGTTTATCTTAATATATAAAACAAAGTCGGGTTAGTTACACCATTTATAACTCAAGAACGGCTGAACCGATTTTTATGATCTTTGATTTGTTGGATTTGTCTCCGTCCCGATTAACAGAATAACTATTAAAACATCGGAAAAAATCACGGGAAAAATAATAATGAAGAAAATTATTTTTTTCATATATTATGTATGGAACGGCTTTTAAAATAATGTGCGTTGGTCGACATAATTTGAATCAATTCGAACTGTCAATGGTGTATATATGTAGTGTGCCGAACATTTCGTGCTTAGTCAACAGCTCAATTTCATTTTTTAGTATTTATTTTAACTTAATAAAAACTTAATTTTATTCAGCTAATAAATTAAACACAACATTAATTTATTGATTCTGAGGCGGTACGAAGTTTGCCGGGTCAGCTATTAAGTTATAAGAGCTGTAGAAAAAATCTCTTTGTTTTACTCAACGTCTATTTGAAACGAAAACTTAAGAAATGTTGAATCAAAAGGCTTTTGAAATATTATAACTATTTATGTATTTTATACAAAAACATACTGTTTTAACATTATCTCTACGCAGTAGGCCATGAGGAAAATAATTTCACTCAGGGCCTATACGTTATATTTTGTGATGTTGTGTGGAGTGTCTTTTGATTCACTGAAAAAGCTGACTTCGCGGGTAGAATTACCACATTATTGGGGCCAACAGACCTAGCTATAAAAACTCAAGCGTTATTTGGCTTGGCCTACTTCAGCATATCGCTCGTCATACATTCCCATTGGGAATGTACGGCAACCGATATGCCGAAATACGCCAAACCAAATAACGCTTGAGCTTTTATAGCTAGGTCTGTTGGCCCCTTAAATCATACAAAAATTTAATAAAAACTTAGTTGTTATAACAATGAACGTTGCTTTATCACTAGTTTATTTATATTTTATTTGCAACAAGTTGGCAAAACAGTTAGATGATTATGTATGTACTTTTGGTAAATTACCTTTGTTTCTCTCACTTTCTTGGCTCATGGCATCCTTACTTATATTTTTAAAATGTGATAAAACGTATCCATAAACTCACAATTTCAGATTTGTAAATTAGTAGAGTAGAAATAATTTCACGTATGTATTTCATCACAATTTCATTTTGTAAATGTCATAAGGCGGGTCTAAATGTAATCTTATTTATCTTCACAAAACTTTACGATGAAACGCATATATGTAAAACTAAAGTAGCAAGTTTTTCAATTTGTGTAAAAAGGCAAACAATTGAATGGAATGCATTTTCTACTATTTACATGGGTTTCGAGCGCTATCGCAGGATTTGGCATTTTGCCATAATATGACAAACGAAGGGAAAAAGAAGGCGAAACGGGGTGGTTTAGCCAGGCTACTCAAATCTAGACAATATATTTATTTTAATATTTTATGCATTCTGGGTAAATAATCACGTGATCCTTAAAACAGTTCCGGCAGAAACTCTGTTAACAATTTAACATCCTAAATGAAAAACACACTTTGTAATACTCGTATACTACTTTTTTAAATTGACAAATGACAGCCAACCATCTTTCACTTATCTTAAGGTCTTCGTCGGGGCTTATTATTTTAACTAAAGATAATTAGGTACAGTGACAGTAAGCAGAGGTTAACGAAATAAATTAAATAATATCAGTTAGATTTATTTGATTATTAATTTACAATAAAATTTATAAATTTGTTTTAGACCACTTTAAATTTTAATTAAACTCTACCGGTTTCGGAAGAACCCTTCCTTCGTCAGGAGAATATTAAAACTAACCTGTGATACAAAATATTGATAGATATATAGCAAACATTTAGGTGCTGGAGTAAGAGGTCAAAGGGGGAGGGGGGTAATTGCGGGAATTCCAGCAAAAACAGAGCGGTTTATTGGAAACATATCTAGAATGGTACTAAACGATAATTTAATTTGGTTATTCAATATATTGGCGTTATTATTTAGGGATTTTTAAAATTTCAAATGCTTCCTAGTTATCTAATTTTTTACTTTTATTATTACGGTGAAGAATTTTATCCCCTGTGTCCTTATTAAAAGTATGATTGGTGGAGATAAGATGATTGGCAAACTCCGAAAAATTATTATTATTTAAACATCTTAAATGTTCCGTGATTCTAATATTTACATTTCTGGTTGTCTTACTTATGTAGAACGATGGACAATCATTGCAACATAGTTGGTAAATGCCTGAGTGGCTTAATTTATGATCTCTATCTTTAGTGTTTTTTAATAATTTACCTAAGTTGTTGTCAGTATAGAACGCGGGTTTAACAAAGGGAGGCAATTTTTTTTGTAAGTGAAGAAAAATTGGATATATATAGGATCCTACGCCATTGAAAGGGATTTGTGATTTTATTATTAGTTTCAGGTTTACCAAATAAAAATTTATTAGTTGAAATGAGCTTAGGTTTCTTATTTAGGATTTTATCAATTAAGTGTGTGGAATAACCATTATTTAGAGCAATTTGTTTAATTTTAGATAGTTCAATTGTTAAATTAACAGATGATAGAGGGATTTTTACTAAACGGTGTACCATTGAATGAAAGGCAGAATGTTTATGTGTTACCGGATGGTTTGATGTGTTGTGCATAGTTATATCCGTGAATGTCGATTTACAATAAATGTTAAATTCAGTACCATTATTTACTGAAGTTAGTGTTAAATCTAAAAAAATTATCGAAGAATTATTGCCAACCTCTAATGAAATGTTGAAATGGCACTTTTAAAGAATGTTCTTATCTGGAGGAGATACGTTGATGATATTTTCTGTATATGGACTGGGACACAGCGACAATTGACTAAATTCCTTCATCTTATAAATTCATTAAGGGCTTCTAAATTGTCTAACCTAATTCATATAACATATTCCAATATATAACCTAATTCCAATATAATAATTTGTCTTCCTCTTTTATGTTTGTACCTCTTTCCATCACCAACAAGGTATCTTCTTTGCTATTTTGTACCTCTTTCACTCATTGTTTTATTTTACTGACGAAGCTTCAGATAAACGAAAACAGGTTGGCTGTCGTTTGTTAATTCCAATAAAAAGTGGCGTATTACAAAGTGTGCTTTATTATTTAATATATAATGTCACACTCCAAAGAATTTCCTTCTTTCGAAAATATTTTTCATTCCTTCACAGTTGATGTTAGCAGCACGAATTCGAACTTTTTATAACATTTTTTTCTTGATTTATCTCTGTCCATCTTCTGATAAGCCACGTGTATCTTAGTTAGATTATATTAATTTCATCTGTCCGTTATCAATGTCCCTTACAAGAGACGTGTACCTATTTTTTAAGGCTCATTCAACACCACAACACTACTAAACTCAAAGCTTTAAGTTAGTCAATATAACTTGCATACCGCAAAGTCTGGCACTAAAGCCTAAAGCTCGGGGCTGCAATCAAGGCCTTATAGCCCTACATACTGTAAGTACACTTTCCACCCTTTATCCCTTGCCATTTACCCTTTACGTATTCATATGCGATAAGGTATAAAAGCTCGACTTTCCCCCTGACAGTATTCCAACGATTTTTTCCACAGCAATTGTAAGATATGAACTGAATGATAAAAAAGTGTTTCGGTCCCCGTAAAGCGTCTCCTAATTTTGTAATTTTTTTAAAATTTTTATTTATTAATTTTCAACGCCCTGATAGGCTTTTACATGATAAGTGTATAATATAATACTACAAGAGTCCCAACTGCTCCCAACCGCCTGGAGTCAGTGAGGCTACGGCATCCCCAATCGGGGTATGTTGTGAAGCTGAATGTAAGTGGGTAGGGAAAAAGATGAGGAGATGGGTAGGAAAAGTGGAAGATGTGACCTGGCTACTCAGATCTGTTCACCAAACACGGCTAAAGCCATTTCAAGCAACGTTTCAATTCTGAATGTTGGTCATACACCAGGGCGAAACTAATAGTATCTTTCACTCTGGAACGTGCCGCAAACAAAAGCACAGAGAAATCGACAACCCTACAGCATTGGTAACTTCAGATGATTTTATATCGATATCCTGAGCACGATTCAACTGTTTACAGCCGAACTGATATTGACAGAGAATAAATAAGAAATCGATAAGCGCTGGCAACCCTGGAGATGTTTTCTATGAATTGACATTCATAGAAACAATTCTCAATTGAAATACTCACCTAATATGCGTTGGAAATTCGCATTTACATTTTTACACTAAACAGGAGTTAATTAATAAATCAAATATTTAGTCATATTTCAACTACATTCGTTTCTCTAAGATTGAACGGTATAATGATTAATTATTTAATTATTATTTAAGTCTACGATTAATGAATTAAGTCCATGGATCGCATATACGATTTTTTTTGTAATTCTAAGAGCTTCGTTAGTTCACCTTCATTCATTAATAGGCCAGTTATTTTGCATGGCTTTCAGGAGGCCGCGCTTAAATTTGTCAATGCAAATATACCTTATATTATTTTAAATGATTTAATTGTGAAATAACACTTACCAGTCTAATGCAATTTGCTTGCATTAATGCGATTTGAAACCGCAACCTTCGGATTGCAAGTCGAGAGGCTTACCCCTCGACCACGGAGGCCGTCATCCATTCTACATATTTTGGATATTTTCGGGGTTGTAAATTCAAATATATTGTATGAAAAATGCCATCTTCTTTTAGATTAAGCGATTTCAACAAGCTTTTAAAACAAATTGGGAATAAATATGGCAAAAAAATTAAGAACTGAAAAATCGACAGAAAAGTGTAGAATAAAACATTATCCAAATGGCAAGATTTTTTTTAAGTGACGATTTTTTTTTTTTTTAATTTGAATTTTTTTAACCTTTTATACACAACAATTTTAATAATTGTTTAACAATAGAATAACAAAATAAAACATAAAAATTTAACAAAAGGTAAAACAAAAAGGTGAAAACTTATTTTTTTTGTTATTCTACACCAATTAAGAGAACTGGCTATATATTATTATACCCTTTTCTAATTTTCCTTTTATTTATTTTTATTCCCCCTTTCACAGTATTTAATCAATGTTCAATATGTATAAAACATTTCTGCCAAAATTAAAATAGTTTAGGAGCGAGCCTTATCCAGCCGATTCGACTTTTTGTCTAAAAATCGAAAGATTGGACTTTTTTGCCTCAAAATTTTCTTATATATGTGGAGAATACATTCCCAAAGTTTTTTTTATAGCGAACACCTCATAAGAGTCCCAACTGCTCCCGTCTGGAGCCAGTGAGACTATGGCATCCCCAATTAAGGTATGTTGTGAGGCTGAAGGTAAGCGGGGAAGGACATGAGATGTAGAAGAGGAAGGTGGGGAACTACCTGGCTATTCAGTTCTAGTCACAAAACACGGCTAAAGCCATTTCAAGCAACGTTTCAATTCTGAATGGTGTTCTTACACCAGGACGATGCTGAGAGGATTCGAACCCGCGACCGTCGGAATGGGAGTCCAAAGGCTTGTCCCTGGACTATGCCGGCCATTATGGCACCCAATTAGACCTTGAAATATACGCGTAATTTGGAGTGGTGCGCGCCAAGCAGGTAGAACGGAGAACGGATCGGCCCGGTTACAAGCGAAAATTTGGTTGCATTTTTTTAAATTCAGCTACATTTTATGTCCGCCATTTTTGCAATCAAAACTCTTTTTGCAAACTGTTTTTCATGCGCATTCTACATTCAAACTATAACGATTTTTTTTTTAAATTTTATGTTGCAGATAATTTCTATGGACCCAAGGGTTTCACCCGATTTGGTCAAATTATAAGTTTTTTGTTTATTTTTTAAATCTTTATTTATTGAATTGTTAAGTTGCATGATTTTAGAATATTTCTACCACCATGCTACACACATGCCCGTGTTGTGGTGGTCGAGTATGTATAGATATTCAAATCAAATATTCAATTGTGTTTTTTCTTGTCTAAATTTACCTTTACCTGTATCAAAAGTTTCGTGAGCGAAAATAAATTTTATCTTTGAAAAAAAAAACTCGGATGGACCAGACTTCCCCCTTAATAATATATTCATAAAGTTGTTGTTCAGTTGTTCAGAGTGAGAATGCACTCATTTGCATTTAATGGGATAATCAAATCACTACAGAACACGTGTTTCTCACCATTAATTCTCCAGAAATCCGCAAATACACCTGCAACCCTTTTGCTAGCCGAACAGACCCCTTTAACCCTCCAGTAAAAAAAAACAATGAAGATAGTGCTTCACTTTTAGATGTCATGTACGACTTGTTGACTTCTCGGACAAACCGTATTTAAGTGTTATTTGATATTAATTTTTTAATTGATAAACTAATGTATATTTCTTCAAACTTCGCAAAATCACTTTGTGGCGTCATTTTGAATTAAATTAAAACAAATAACTTTGTATTAAACCACTAATATAATCACAATTACCTACTTGTTTCAAAACCGATGGTTTCTTCGCCATTGTAGTAATATTTATTTATCAAGATTTTTTTTGCATAGCACAAAAGGTAACAATTATTATAAGCAATATTTTTTAGCCTGACACTCATCCTTATTGAAAAAATCTCCCAAGAAAATATACATGTCGCCGACGGCACTCGAACCCGCACCCTCTGATTGCCGGTCAGGATCTCTACCATTAAGCTACGGCGGGTTACCTCCTACCCGTCTAATGCGGGAAGTGTTGAATGAGACACTAAGTGTATATTGAATCATTTGGCGGGTAGGAGGCAAACCGCCGTAGCTTAATGGTAGAGCTCCTGACCGGCAATCAGAGGGGTGCGGGTTCGAGTCCCGTCGGCAACATGTATCTTTTCTCGGGAGATTTTTTCAATATGGATGAGTGTTTCAGGCTTAATATTCATTGCTTACAATAATTGTTATTTGACAGTTAAAGGTCAATATGTTTCCTTAACAATAAGTTTTCGAATAAAAACATGATTGAACTATAAAAGAACGAACTTCAAATACACGAAAATACAAAGGGCTTTCTTGAAATATTGTATCAAAAGAAAGGGTGGCATAATTCATCTGCCTTACGTCACAAAATAGCCGATGCCAACTTCAATTCAATTGAAGCCTTTGCTAGCTTTTGTTATTTTCCACAAGAAAAGAGCGTTGACGGCCGTCCGTGGTCGAGTGGCAAGACTCTTGACTCCCAATCGGAAGGTTGCGGGTTCGAACCCGGCGTGCGCAAATAAGTTTTATTTGATTAATTTGTGTTATTTCACAAGTAATTAATAAAAATAATATATACTATATTTACGGCACATTCCAGGGTAGAAGATACTCTCAGTATCGCCTTGGTGTAAGACTACCATTCGGAACTGAAACGTTGCTCAATAATGGCTTTAGCCGTGTTTAGTGACTAGATCTGAATAGCCAGGTACTTTCCCACCTTCCTCTTTCCCATCCCTTCCCCACTTACCTTCAGCCTCACAACATACCCCAACTGTGGATGCCATAGTCTCACTGGCTCCATATGGGAGCAGTTGGGACTCTTGTGAGGTATTCTCTATAAAAAATAAAAATGAATTGATTGATTAATTATCACATGATTTCGTATTTTAATTTTATAAAAAACCCATAAAATAGTTGCACAGTCAGTGTATTCCATAGACATTAATAGATCGCATCTTTGTATATACACCTGCTCTATCCCCTTACTTAAAAACGTGGTGTAACTATAACGTAGAGCATAAGATCGGAGCGGTGAAAAGCTTGACTTATTACACACAAACCAAAATTTTGTTTATTCTTAGTGTAACTTACTTTAAAAAAAATAAAGTTGTTTATTATAAGCGTTCATACATTTCTTATAAAAAAAAATTTTTAGTAGTTTACTTTTAGGCTTTTGTTCATCAGATGTGTAAAACTTAAAACAGGATTAATAGCAAGGCTGTCAGTTTTTACCCTCACGACACAATACAGATAAAGTTTAAAATCATATAAACCATTTTTCTCAAAAGCTGGTCCTTTGCAAATTGTTTTCAGTTGTAACATTGAAATCGATCTAAAAAAATCACTAACGATTTTTCGTGGTTTGGCTCTCACAAGGTTACGTTGTCTGAAATCCCACCCCTATGTCTGAATGGGGGGGGGAGTCTCTCACCACCCCCACCGCGTGTATTTATGCATCCACACTTTCCACCACTTTATTTAAATGAGAGGTGGTGTTTGCAAAAATAACAGTAGACCTACGAATATGGTGCGTGTACAGTGTACACGTGTATTTGGATGATTTGTATAGCGCCGTTCTGTGACAAATCACTTCAAGAGCGCTGTACAGATTTATAATATATTTTACCATCTTACTTCTAACTACAGACTAGAAAAACTATTATAACCAGGATCCCAAGCACAGTCGATCGATAAGAATAGTACGGATAACTTTCAGTAACTTCTCATCGTTCCCTGAGACAATTGCAGATCGATAACGTACAAACAACAGTTGACGTCGAGTACATTAAGGAGACTTAGTCACCGTGACCTGTAATTTATTCGTTAATGATCTGCAGTCATGCTAGGGAACCATGAGAAGTTACCGAAAGTTACCCTATCAATCCTCATCGATTCGATCGTGCTGGGGGTCCAGATTATCGATCACTAATACAAAACTATATGTACAATGCATTTGGACAATGAACGTGATGTTACGTTAAAATATACGTAGGTATATTATTATATAAGTGGTGTACACAAAGTAATTTGTTTCATTTAATTAAAAATGACGCCACAAATTTATTTTGCGAAGATAGAAGAAGTACATTGTTTTATTTATATTATGTATATGACGACATATGTCAACTAATGTCCGCCATCTTCTATAGCAATAGAACACGTCCCGAACCGATATGAAAAAAGATAACGCGTAATATGGAAACTGGACGAAAAAAAGGCGTCATGTAAAACGCCCGACGTTAGACAACTACTAGTGACGTGACTTGTTCCGTTCCCGATAATATTTTCACTATCTATGTGGAACTTCGAACAAACATGAAAGTTTCCCTTTGCGTTGAGAAGGGGGGAATTTTTAGGATCACTTGACGCTCAGAGTCGAACTTTTGCATCCTCTCGGAAAATTTCATCATCTAAATTGAAAAGATGTTTTTAAATTAATTTTATATTTGAAGCTTTCAAATTATTTTCTCCCTGCTACAACGTACCTACTCGTAAGCGGAAAATCTTTATCCGCAGATAATATCTTGGGTATACTGGCAAAAAACGTTTAGTCGGAAATTTGACATTTGACTTTAATAATGCAGTATTATGAAGTTATTTAAGCTCTATAAACTGGCAGAACACATAAAGTCATGTTAAAGTTAAATTTTCTATGCTTTATATTTCAATTAATTTTTTAACGTCTAGAGCGTATACCTTATGTACCGGCAAAAAACGTTAAATCAATTTGCTTTAAATTGTGTCTATGGGGGTGCACTTGTATTTGCCCATATCATTCATTTCTGGCAGAAAACTTTAACTAAACTTAATTATTTTTGGCGCTTTGTCACATAACACTTAATTTATCCGTTTTCCGGGAATTGTTTGTTTCGAAATTTCTTTTCACGAAGCAACGATATGATTATAATGATAAGATTTAACCTACTTTGCCTTTCGGATTCTCTAAAATACAGCTGTCAAATAATTGGTTCAAATAAGTTAGCTGACAAGTCACATGACTTATGAGCATTTTAGTATATTTTTATGAAACCGGACGTCTGAGAACTTCTATTCTATATTCTTTTTTACATTAGCTCCAAACAGAAGGCCTTGAGGAAAATAATTCCCCTCAGGGCCTGTGTCATTTTTGAGGGTGCTGAATTTTTATTTTACGTAGTTATCTTAAGGGCGCGCTACGCCGCTCAAAAAGAAGAAGATGGAGAGATACGACAATACGAACGTGAGAGCGAGCGCGCTTACATTAAAAACCATAAAGTTCATGCGAAAATTGTGAAAATGTTTAATAAAAGACGACTCGTTTGAAAAAGAGCAAACATCTCGTGGGGGATGTGTCAAGTAGCATTTAAAAAAACTTTATGAATTTTTTCATACATATAACTTGTAAAATAACAGAAAAAACGTGTTAATAATAATTTTTTGAGCATACTTTGCGATTTATTTCTATCGAGGGAATTTCAAATAATTACCGTTTCGGCTTGGGGAATGTATATATACTATCTTAAAGAATAACATATATTTTTTTAAGAGCTTAAAAACTTCAAACGTTTAAGGAAAACGTGTTAAACAGTGTGCTTACGTTGACCTTTCAAAAAAGCCTGAAAACCTCAAACGCCAGTTATATTGAATATTGATAGTGAACTGCGGAAAGTGAATAGCGATAGTGAATAGCGACATATCAACTCCAAATGTGTAATGTCTCAAAAGTTCTACTGCACCCAAGCTTCAAATCCCCCACTGCATCCAGTGAGTGTGCATACTTGTATAAGGTTCAAACGAACGCCAGAATAAATTCTTGCTTACTCATGCAGTCACTAGGCAGGCCATTTGTACAGGGAAAACTTTCACCCGCTATCGCTAGAAGGAAGCGAAGAAGCAACTTGTAAAATGCAGCAAGGAGTAAACCTCATTAAATAGCACTGTCAATGTTCCGATCGAAAGTAAAATATGATACTTTGAAATGTAGACCTATTGCAGGTAGTTAGTTTCAACAGATCTACGCAATTCGATAAGTTACGTACACTATTCCTTATACCGATACAAAACTCTAAATTGCGTCGATATCCTGTAGAGTTTAGAGGCTTCGCTTTGATGTGTTTGAGTGCAAGTGATGCCGTTTATTTGATTGGTTCACTTTGATAAATTTCTTAGGTACAACTTTCAAAATGAAATTTGTATTCAACGCCGTTAGATGTAGATTCCTACAAGAGAATGAGCTCACTTAATCGTTTTATTAAATTTATGTATCAAAGGTTTCAATTGACTTGGTCGTCGACTCCTCATACGGGAAATAATCTTATACGGGATCTTTGGTGAATCAGATAAGTCGTATTAGAACCTAAATAATGATAATTTATTAAATCAATTTGTAAATAAATACCCTACAGTTCAATAATAGAATTCAGCCTAAAATTTTGCATTTGAGGCATTAGCGGTTCGGGTAAGCGAGACACGTAATTTTATGTAAATATTTCTCCCCAGAGAAGATGTTGTGGCTCCTAGAGCAGCGGTCGGCAATTATTTTTGGTGGCTGGCCGTATGACTATGTTAGTATTTTGGGAGCGTCGACATTATTCAATATTCATACAAGGAAAACGCGGAAAAAGCGCGACAGGTGAAAAAATATTATGTAAAAATTTCATGTTTTAAAAATTAGATGGGTTATTTGTTGGTTCCCAGTCGCGGGTTCGATCCTTTACTAACTACATAGTTTATTCCTCGATCATTGAACAAGCCACATTCTCTGCTTATATTGATGGAAGTGGTTGGATTTTCAACATTCTGAGATTATTTGTATATATAATAATCTATGATAGCACTTACGGAAAAAGCGCTGATTAATTTAAGTGATCATGTTTCATAGCACTCTTCTTAGGCGCTCCGCTGACGAGGCAACTGAAAACCAACTAAAACCGGCCGTTTTCTCTGTCTGATTGGTCAAATAGCTTGTTTAACCATAGACGAAGAGCAATCAGCTGACAGCTGGCAACTAGCAACGGCCGGCCACGGCAATCAGCAGTGCAAGTCGCAAGTCACCGCTTGCGTTACCATTGACAACGGGTGTTTGAGTGATTGTGTAGCGTGCAGGCCATCACATTGTCATACAAATACAGTTGCCAGTTAACAGTTTTCAGTTGCCTCAGTGAGCGGATCGACTTGTGGTGAATTGACTTGTACACATGTTTTGATACATCACGACCAACCAATTAGTAGAGTGGTAGTTATTGAATCCCACTCAGACGTTGTGTAAAAACTTACATTTATATTTTCTTCACAAAACAAGAATAAAAAAAATGATTGTGACCAATGTGCGCTAAGCATGGTGGGAAGGAATAATTGTCCGTTCAGGGAATTTCTGGCTCTGCGGGCCAGAGGGCAGGGCATCGCGGGCCGGATGTGGCTCGCGGGCCTTCAATTGCCGATCGCTGTCCTAGAGTAAAATAAACAATAAATTCAAAGTGGTTACGAGAAGTTGTTGTACTTTGTTGCTTTCTATAAATCCGAAAGCTTAAAAGTTCAGCTGAGCAATCGGTCATTAGTGAATTTATAACCAGAGTTATAGACAAACGGTCGTAACATTTGCTATATAAATTGGGATAGTACGGGTTCGATTTTAACCACAAGTCAAAATTTTCGTTAATAATATGGGCACATAATTTTTGATGACCATTTTTGGTGTAATGTCCCTCACCCAAAATATTAGTTAAATCAGTTAATTGATATTTACAAAAAAAATGACTGTCAGACATAAGAACAAATCGTATAATCTACGACTCGTTCTTGAGTTCCACATCTCGGCTTTAAAACGATTTGCTGGCTTTTGTGTTTCCTGCCTGCTAAAATTTCAAGATCTGTGATTACTCTTTCCTCTTCTTAAAAATACCCTCCATACATTATTTCCAAAGATGACATAGACCCTTCATCCCCACCTTCCTCTTCCTTATCTCCTTCCCCTCCCCACTTACCTTCAATCTCATAAAATACCCCAACTGGGGATGCCGTTGTCACACTGGCTCCAGACGGGAGAAGTTGGGACTCTTGTGAGGTATTCACATAAAAAAGGAGTGGCGGACGTATAAATCCATGCCGTCCACAGCGGTGCAAGGCGATGGGTCGAGGAGTCAGGCTGGAGAGATCAAAAGGTCTCCCTCAACCAGTCTCTCCTAACCTGGCCCGCCACGCATCAGGTAGGCAAAGGCATCCCCCGCCAAGACCTAGACAAACCACTTATTTACCCTGCGTTTGGCAGCGTATGGCAGATGTGTTGGTTATCCAATAAATGGTTCCCGGGGTGGCGGTAAACATATCCGCCTATCAAATTGTAAGTTCATATAGCGTTTTTCCCTCAACAGACTGCTCTTATACGTATTTCATTACCCGACCGTAAGTTTGACCGCATGCTCCTTCGGAACGCGGAATTATCGTTAGTAAAAAAATTGTATAGCTGATATCCACTCAAGACGTCTAAAGATATAAGTATTTCTACATACTATCCTCTTTGCATACCCATTTGAATAAATAATCCCCTAAAATAATATTTGAGGGGATGAAATGTCCGAGGTATCATGTGTCCGACGGATGAAGTGTCCGCCGGTTGAAGTGTCCGCCGGATGAAGTGTCCGGGGGATGAGATGTCGCCGGATAAACTGTCGGGGGATGAGGTGTCGCCGGATGAACTGTCGGGGGATCCGGTGTCGCCGGATGAACTGTCGGGGGATGAGGTGTCGCCGGATGAACTGTCGGGGGATGAGGTGAAGCCGGATGAATTGAACCTATAATGATACCATGGGCTCAGTAGCTATCCAAACGGTTGGGAGCAGTTTCGACTCTTGTGTGGTACTCACTTTATTAAAAAAACAAAAAAATGACGCGCAAGCATAAATATTCTATTGTTTGCCTATTTGCCCTATTAAACTTTACCTAACCTAATCTCACGTATCCGAAAAGATAAATCGACAGGCAACAAAACTATTTAACTCAGTCCTGCGCCACAACATACTACCTAGAACGATGTTGTATTCTGGAACCCATTGTAGTAGTATAAAGAAAATTAATATTATTAGCTTATCTAACCTAACCTAACTTTACCTGATCGGCAGGCAAAATTTGTAATTTACTCATGTCTTCCAAAATTACGTTCTGCCCGCAGAATTTTACATCTATAAAATCCAGCCTAATATTTTAATGCCCCCTAGCACACTCGATCGATAAGGATCGATAGGATAATTGTTGGAAACTTCTCATCGTTTCCTAGGACAACTGCAGATCGCTAACGTACAAGCAACAGCTACACTTAGTCATTGTGAACTGTCAGTTATTCGTTTACGATCTGCAGTCATGCTAGCGAACGATGAGAAGTTACCGATAGTTAGCCTATCAATCCTTATCGATCGAGTGTGCTAGGAGGCCTGTGGCCCCGAATAACAGTTATTCCGAATTCAGTTTTCTACCGGCAGAGTTTTTCTTCCGGTAAACATTCAGCGGAAATGGTATTCCAGAAAAATATGATGAATATTTTCGAAGGGATTTTCGTAACCGTATTTTTTCGCATCACCTGCAGTTTGTAGGTAGTGATCCTTGTACGGTCCCTCGAAGGTCTCTGGAGGTCTAGAGTCGGGCTTAAATCGAGCTCCAAAGTTGACTTCTTTCGTCTTCCAAACAAGAGGCTTGATCGCACAGAACTACGAGTTCCCAACAAATGAACCAGATCCGACATAATTTTTAGCCTTCCTCGATGCAACGCCAATTCTAAGCAAAACTCCATCATTTATCGTGCATAACACATTTTCAATATATACTATACGCAATTTTGCATTTCCAACTCTGCACCCACTTACACAGGCGATCTCTAGATACTTTACTATAACTAAATACATACTTTACATACTTATAGATACTTTACTATAACTAAATACGTACTAATTACACAGAATAGATCCATCCCCCCCCCCCCCCTTCCATCAATCCCTTCCGTATGTCTAATGTAATACCTTTTTATTATTTTCACTAAATAATTAAAATACTTCAGTGAAAACCTGGAAATTGTTAAATAATTTACACATATTTATCGTACATTATAAAATATTATAACTGTTGGTTTTCCAAATAAAACAAAATAAACGAAGTGATTGAGGTTATACTCGCAATCAAAACAATTACTTGTATATTGGTTAATTGCGTATAAAGAGTTCTGATAAACTTGCAATAAAGCTAAAATGTTTTTAGATGCTGGCTGTAAGGCTTTTAGAAATGGAATGATTGAATTTTTGTAAGGAATTGATAATTTTTGATTTCCACGACTTGTCACTTTGCTTCTCGTGAAAGCACAGATAAATAGATTGTTGTATAAAAATTAATATTGAAAGTAAAAGAGTCCTTAGACGAAAATTAATCAAGATAAATTTAAATATAAAATGACAAGTAGAAAATTAAGTTAAATATTTCAAATAGGACGACACAACATTCAGCATACCTATCTAATGTTACGCTTTGGCAATTCCAAATACTTTTCATTAAGAATTTAATTCTTTCGCTCTCTATTTATTCTGGAAAAGCTCATACAGATCGTAAGGATGAAATTAAAGTTTCCTTGGTGCATCAATCACACAACAAGTGCGATTCATCCGAGATAATTGAAAGAAAAGCGTTTTCACGTACAAGATAGCAACAAGCAATAATATACTGTCAGCCCATTTTAAAGTTTTGAAAAACGTTGCTTCAATGGAGAGTGCATTTTTCGAAGCTTCAGACATTTATTTTTTGTGATAAAAATAGGAACAGGAACACCATTCAAAATTTTGAAAAAAAATAAAACCTTAGTCACACTTTTTTAAGGAAAAACACAAAATCGTAAACGTTGTACGACCTGTTGTACGGGTCGAATAAACGACCCGTTCTTAGCAATACACACACCGTTCTCAGCAGTATACACACTTTTTTAAGGAAAAACACAAAATCGTATAAACGCAAAAACACAGCTGAGCTTTTTTACGAGTCGAATAAACGACCCGTTCTCAGCAGTATCACTGATGAAAGATTTATCTTACAATATTTCAGTCACATTCGTAAATTATTCGTAAAATCCTTAAATTCTTTAGTAATAAATATATTCGTGAGAAAATATCAATATCGTATTAATGGAGTCACTACACGGAGAAAAATGTTATTCTAAAATACGATCATTTTAATCGTAAAAACAGGACTGAAGTTCTTACTAACAAATTAACGGGGTTTCAATGTTAATTGGCGGGAACATGTAAGAATAATTTGTAGGTCCTATACGTAATTTTGTACGTATTCCAACAAATTATTCTTACATTTTCCCGCCAATAAACATTTAAACACTGTTAATTTGTTCGTAAGAACATCAGTCCCCTTTTTAACCGTTTTTACGAATAAAATGATCATATTTTAGAATAACACTTTTCTCCGTGTAATACTTACAATGTTTTGCACAAATAGATAGAGTAATAAATATAGGTAGAAACGTGTAAGGAGCTTCTATTATATTCCCGCTAGATTCTTAGAAATATACCGTTGAATATGATAATAATTAATTACCATTCTAAAACGAGGGAGCTAAATCAAAAATAAACGTGATGAACCGCTTTTTTCGTAATACCCAACAATTTCACAATCGAGTTATAGCCGTTATCATATTGCGCAAAAAAATGAACAAATCTAATTCGGCCGTACAATGTACATGTCCTACTGAGTGGAGGAAAAAAGAATCGGGGACGGAACCAATTCGTTCCCAAATAATAGTTCATTTGGTAGGTATTGAATCCAGCCAGATTGTCGGTGTTTACGCAGTCACTGGAATTTACATATTTCCGATTGCAGGGTCGAAATCAGGACATAATTTATGAAACAACAGGTTTTTTTTAAACTATAAATCAGAAAGTTGTTGGAATGTTTGTCTTTTTGAATGTATGTTACTGTGAGATCTATTGTAAGTGTTTGTCGAACCTTTTTGTTTGCTTGTTATTAAAAACTCTCGAGCAGCTTTTACTTATTAATAATGTGCTGGTTTTCTGTTTGTAATAATTATGGTAGAATTAATCTTAGTTTCAAATCATCATCACGAGCCGTGAGTTTTAATTATGGTAGAATTAATCTTTGTTTCAAAGCGTCATCACGAGCCATGGGTTTTAATTATGGTTGAATTAGTCTT
The DNA here is from genome assembly GCA_951813805.1 of Limnephilus auricula. Classification (NCBI taxonomy): domain Eukaryota; kingdom Metazoa; phylum Arthropoda; class Insecta; order Trichoptera; family Limnephilidae; genus Limnephilus; species Limnephilus auricula. Next base: position 19,497,678 of record OX638403.1, read on the forward strand.
AGTTTCAAATCATCATCACGAGCTATGGGTTTTAATTATGGTAGAATTAATCTTAGTTTCAAATCATATTCATGAGCCATGGGTTTAATTATGGTAGAATTAGTCTTAGTTTTTCACGAGCCATGGGTTTTAATTATGGTAGAGTTAATCTTAGTTTCAAATCATCATCACGAGCCATGGGTTTTAATTATGGTTGAATTAGTCTTAGTTTCAAATCATCATCACGAGCCATGAGTTTTAATTATGGTAGAATTAATCTTCGTTTCAAATCATATTCATGAGCCATGGGTTTAATTATGGTAGAATTAGTCTTAGTTTTTCTCGAGCCATGGGTTTTAATTATGGTAGAGTTAATCTTAGTTTCAAATCATCATCACGAGCCATGGGTTTTAATTATGGTAGAATTAATCTTAGTTTCAAATCATATTCATGAGCCATGGGTTTAATTATGGTAGAATTAGTCTTAGTTTTTCACGAGCCATGGGTTTTAATTATGGTTGAATTAGTGGTAGTTTCAAATCATCATCACGAGCCATGGGTTTTAATTATGGTAGAATTAATCTTAGTTTCAAATCATATTCATGAGCCATGGGTTTAATTATGGTAGAATTAGTCTTAGTTTTTCACGAGCCGTGGGTTTTAATTATGGTAGAGTTAATCTTAGTTTCAAATCATCATCACGAGCCATGGGTTTTAATTATGGTAGAATTAATCTTAGTTTCAAATCATCATCACGAGCCGTGAGTTTTAATTATGGTAGAATTAATCTTTGTTTCAAAGCGTTATCACGAGCCATGGGTTTTAATTATGGTTGAATTAGTCTTAGTTTCAAATCATCATCACGAGCCATGGGTTTTAATTATGGTAGAATTAATGTTAGTTTCAAATGATATTCATGAGCCATGGGTTTAATTATTGTAGAATTAGTCTTAGTTTTTTACGAGCCTTGGGTTTTAATTATGGTAGAGTTAATCTTAGTTTCAAATCATCATCACGAGCCATGGGTTTTAATTATAATATATACCGGAAATTAGTCCCTTTTAAATCAAATTCTAGACGTATTGACTCTTTTTTACAAAAAAACCAAAATTGATTTTGAAATATTGTTAATTGTATCTGGTACATGCAGTTAAGGCTATACCGTCGGTCATTGGCAGATTTGTTAAATTTTCAAACGATAGATTCTATTAAACAACACAAATTTCAAATCATAAATCATACAAGAAAATAAATTAATACATAATTTAGTAAACACAGTTTTCAGAATTATAATTTTAGTTTAATTAAAATCATTAAAAAATAAATCCGAGAACGTGTTTTGTGCCAAAAATACCTCAGTTTTTCTATTTATTTAAGGTTTTACAAACAAAAATATTTAAAAAAATTTTACCAAGGGTTTTGTTTAGACATTATTAAAAAACAATAAATACTTATGATCAAAAAATTCTTACAAAAGTACACGATATTTAATATAATTTATCATCTTGCGTTTTGAGCATTTTTATTGCTTACTTGAATGTACGTAGGTATATATTAAAGCAAGTTTTTAATGAAATAAATCGATATTAAACTTTTAATTTTAAAATATGATACGGGGAATAATCGATCTTTCTCATTGGAACCTTCCTGTACAGTTGCAAGCATTTTTAAACATTTATTCTCAGCCGCAAAAGCTGTTTCCTCGCACCTAACACCGACACTGGCGCCAGCCCTTCTGCTAAGCGCACCGTTGGCCAATAAAACAGAAAGCTCTACCCTGATTGGATTTGATCAGTATTTTATTTCATCCCTGAGGGATGGTGTGTACACTGTACTGTGCAATACACCCAGCCGACATCCTCTAGCTGCTACCCTCTAGCCGCTGTCCTCAATCTGCTATCCCTATCGGCTGCTTTCCATCGGGTAGGTTCTATCTGGTAGCCTCTTGCGAAAGCTGCGACGGTCGTGATGAACAAATTAAATGCCCTGCCACCCCTAACATCCTCCTGCTTGTGTTGAATGCCATTACGTTTATTGGCAATCCGTCAAGCCGGAAAACGTGTCGGGTAGGTACTGCCATGGAGAAACCGGTGCAAATATTTGAAATAGAGACATATCAAGGCTTTGGAACTTTTTATGAAATGAAAAGCTTATGTTTCATAGAAAACGCGGACATTTTAGATATTAGAAAAGACGTGGAAGTGTGAAACAATGTAAAACAGTGTGTTGGTCGTCCAGACCAGTGCTTTTAAATTGCTGGTCCGTGGATTTTGTTTGGACTTTGATCCGCGAAAAATGTATTAGTTACGTCATATCATATTATCATGAATTAACCGAATTTTGGTAATTATTCAAATATCGCACATCCATAGAAAAGTATCGTAAGTCAAAAAATTGATTTTACGTAATGAGCGAAAACAAATGAATGAACATTTAATTGGCCGTTGGCCCACCGGTGGCCACCAATGAAATTTTGTTTTTATTTTTTTAATCATTATTTGTTTAACGAGTTTCTATTACAAAATAATATTATTAGTAACAACAGTTGTATAAACAACCAAAATCTGAAAGAATTGTTACTGTGAACTTATAAAATGCGACATAAAAAAATTCTGAAGTGACGTTTGATTTTTTTTTTAAACTGGCTCTCCAAATGTAAATGATGAACAAGTGGTCCCATCAAAAAGAGATACTAGCAACATCTTGCGGGGATGGAGTGATATACCTTAGGTACGGTTTTCGTGGGGCGTAGATAATCACAATCACTTTACTTTTCAGAAATAAAACGTAAAATATTAACTTTTGACTTGGGACACTTTTCTATAGGATGTACGATATAGCGGGCATATAATTTATTTATCACATTTTTATTTAATTAACCTAAAAACGTTTCTTTTCATAAAATATGCCAAAACATTTTTACAGTTATAATGACAAACAAAAATTAACATGTAATCAATAATATGCATTTATTTCTGCATTAGCTATTCCGCTTCTTGTTTTCTGTCTGCAGAAGTGAATGAATTGAAGAACACTGGTCGAGACAAACAGTAAAACAGATCAAACATTGAGCGATCGCATAGGTTCAGCGGGTTGTCAATATTGAAACCTTGTTCTAAAGGCAAACACTTGTCCCCATATCGAAGCTCTCCGTCATCGAACCACCTGGCATTATTCATGGTTTTTCATTTTTATTTTCTACGACTCAGTTTTCAAAACAGTGATTTTTTTGCAATGTTATCATCAGTTTTACGATGCTATCGGAATGAAAAGCAGATGTCATCAACAAATTATCGTAGATTCGAATTAAGTGACTTGTGCAGTTGTCCAAGATTAATAATGACCGGTTCGGAGAAGGCGAAAGAAGTCGGAGTTGTTTATTAAAAAATATTTGTTCTATTAATTATAAATCGTTTTAAAACTGCCTGCTTTTTATAATTAATAAGTAATAAGTCGTAATAACTTTGAAGTTCCAAACCAAAAAGCTTTGCCACCAAAAGTTTTTCAAACCTGTGAAGAATGCTTTACGAAAACCATTTGCTTCATTCTTATTTTTCATTTATAAACTAATGTTTAAGACAAGATTTTATGCGTAGCACAAAGGGTAACAATTATTATAAGCAATAATTATTAGCCTGAGACACTCATCCATATTGAAAAATCTCCCGAGAAAAGATACATGCCGCCGACGAAAACGATACCGCCGAAGCGGTAATTGTTGAATGAAACACTAGTATATTGAATCATTTGGCGGGGAACAGAAAAGCCGCCGTAACTTAGTGGATAGAGCACCTGACCGGCAATCAGGGGGGCGCGGGCTCGAGTCCCGTCGGCGGCATGTATCTTTTCTCGGGAGGTTTTTTCAATATGGATGAGTGTTTCAGGCTAGTAATTATTGGTTATAATAATTGCTTCATTCTTCCTAACTGCAGAAAAAGTATTTGTAAAAAGGACACAATGACATATTTTTTAAAGAGAATTCGTTTATTACATCTTCGCATGGTTCACTGCAGTAAATCAAAAAGGTGGTATGTTCTAAGAAACTAAAATTAAATTCAAATTAACAATAAAGTTCGTTTACAAAAAATAATCAATAAGTTACAAGTGTAGTGTTGAAATATACTGGAATTTCAGCGTGCACGTAATAAATTACGAATTAAATTTATTGGTTTTGCAAAGTTGCATTATAAATTATATTAACTCATTTATTTACTTAAAAAATATCAACCGTAAAACAGAAATCTGTTTTCGATTGTGTGATACAGAAAAAAGTTACTGACGGTACGGTGTGAGAGAAGGCGAGCCTTTCTAATACAATTTCTCTTAACCATGGTAACATCAACGACTTACATCGCAAACATCATGCTGTCACTTTGTGGCCGTTAAAAATAATTGTCTTATTAAAAAAACCGATGGCAGGACATTAATAGTTCCAATAAATTTCGGGAATTCTGGATAAAATCTAATGAATGAATTCAACTGAAAGTTCGTGAAGACATGATAGATATTCAGCAGTTGACAAACAACGGTAGTTTTCGACGTTGATGATGATGACATTGGAAGTAGACTAAGATAATAATGGTAAATAAATAATTCGATCATTCACACATTGAAAAAAGTTGATTCGTGTAACAACACGTTAATAAGTTAACACGTAAATGCCACATATAACACCGGTTCTGATAACTGCATCGAATATTGGCCAAGAAAAAACCTTTTCATAAAAAAGTATTTTAAAAAAAGTAGTTTTCGAACATACGAGGTGATAAGATACATAGTTATACTATTTGCAAGTCTAATTTCAAATAACATAGAATGAGGGTACAATGTTAAAAAAGTGGATATAAAGTTTATTGCAAAAGTAGTTAATGACAACATATTCACATGGTGTTGATAGTTCTTACTAATAGGGTGACCCGACAGTTAATCCACCGACAGTTGGGCCCCCGAAATTGTAATTATTATAAAATTATAATTATTCACACCTAAAATCAACATCAAAATTACATTTATTAATGAGTTGGTATGGAAATCGAACGAATTTATTTATCAATTATTATAAGCAATAATTATTAGCCTGAAACACTCATCAATATTGAAAACTCTCCCGAGAAAAGATATGTGTCGCCGACGGGACTCGAACCCGCACCCCTCTGTTTGCCGGACAGGAGCTCTACCATTAAGCTACGGCGGGATACCTCCTACCCGCCAAATGATTCAATATATACCTAGTGTTTCATTCAACAATTATCGCTTATTATATTTTTTCACCTGCAAACAACCAACTTTATTTATATGAGAAAGGCATGTAAGTGCTAATTCTCTCACTAGGTGGCGTCGAGACATTACATCTACATTTTTTGGTGAAAATACTTTTAACTCGTCAAATATTGATTATTTTTTTTTTTTATTGATAAACTAATGTTTAGGACAAGATTTTTTATGCATAGCACAAAGGGTAACAATTATTATAAGCAATAATTATTAGCCTGAAACACTCATCAATATTGAAAACTCTCCCGAGAAAAGATATGTGTCGCCGACGGGACTCGAACCCGCACCCCTCTGTTTGCCGGACAGAAGCTCTACCATTAAGCTACGTTAACCGAGCTCTACCATTAAGCTACATTAATTTATTTAGTTGATTTTTTGTACTTATACGCTGGTAACTACAGTAGTTTTTTCCTTGATGCATTTTAATGAAAATAAATTTTATACTTTTATTATTCGGGACATTATATTTTGTGTAAACCCGTGTATCGTGTTTTCCCTAAACCGACTGCATATTGTGTAGGATATAAGTATGCCTGGGAGGACAACTATCTTGGGATCAACTGTGGAATCAATAATAGGTATCTTGGTGTATATCTGCAATGAAAACCTTTTTTTTACATTTAAAAAAAATCTTAATGTATGTGCATATTAATAATTGAACGATTCCGCATTCCGAATTTCTACTGACGTTTTGTAAAAAAAAATCCACACAACATTCATTTGTCAGAAGAGCATGCACAAAATACAATAATATATTTTCAGACGCTGATATTTTCCATTTGTCTTCAGTCCAAATTAGTAAATTTATAACAGAAAAAAATAAAACAAATTGTTAATTATGAATCCTCAACCCCTGCTGCGTGTAATTTTCTCACTCCTATTAGGTATGTTGTTTTCTTTCTTTTTTATCATATTTAACCTTGAACATTATATTGTATACATAGGCTTGAATTTCATGTTATCTCTCCGATATCCTTTATAATACTGGTGCTGTATGGTACTGCTCATTAGAAGCATGATCTATTGTTATTTTTTCTTTTTTTCTTTTTCTACCACTTTATGTTTTTATAATCTATGTTTTTCTGTTTATTGTAGATATAAATTTTATGCGGAAACTTCACTGGTTTATGCAACCATGTAATAATTTAATTACTTTAAAAACATATGTATAACTGTTTGTTTCCCTAATAAACTAAAATAAAAAAAGTAACCAGGTTCCAGTACAACTCAACAAAGTGGCATTTTAAAAACCCTTTGAAAAGACATTAAAGTTATAAAAAACCAAAGCCCATAACTTAACTTACCGTAACTTATATGCTAAGTATCGAAATTAAATTAGTTTTTCAATCACTTAGCATGGACCATCTGGTTTAAAGCTTTGCTCTCGATTAACTCAGTTTTGTGAGTTTCAGCCAACTGGTTTAGAACAATCTCTCTTTTCAAACTGAGCTTAAGCGATGTCGACTTCACCATTGTTTCACTCGATTTATGTACTAGATTTAAGTTAACCTTCAAATCCTAAAATTCTGGAGATGAAAATCGTGATGTTGGAGGTCAGTGGTAAACTTTAAAGCTATGACATTTTTAAAACTTTCGTTCTTTAAATTGGATATCTCTATTTTAGGTCAACGTGGTATCTTATATCTGTGCAATCAGTCTATGTTTGTCTTTCCTCTGAAAGTTCGAGGCGTGCATCCCATACATACACATAAGCACTGCCTACCCTTCCGTGTTAAATATAAGAGTACAACAATAGATAGTACAACTTTTCTATATATATACATAAAAATCGTATATATTTTGACATGCTTTCGTGCAATTGTGCCAATGATTTTTTTTATATCCAGTAATTGTCTTGTAATATATGCAGACCAGAAGCGGGTATTTTTTTAAATTTATATTAAGTTACTTTATACGACATTTGAAAATAAACAAGATAATATTTCATTTTGTAACTTTCAATATTTTTACAATAAATATGACATTTATTTTTAAATGCATTCATTCTTTAGACTTTCGGGCATTTCATCATACATCTTTGGTCCTCTGTACTAGGCAGTTCTGTGATTTTGATATCTTCATATGTGGCAATCTAATTCTATTTACATTTCTGGTTTCGTAATTATGTACGTCTCTATTAAAAGCAATTTCATTACCAATTAAATATTTTGGCATTTTGTTGTTCATGACTTTACGAACAAAAATTAACACCTTAAATAACAGTATTTTTAATTGGAATCCAATTGAGCTGCTCTCTCATTTGATTAACCCTTGCATATTTGCCTTTTCCCAGTATATATCTCATAGCTCTAATCTAGCTTGTTCAAATTTTAGTGGCAGATAATCCCAACCAACAACGGCTAAAGCCTGCAGCTCGGCCATTCAATAACGAGCACACTGATATGTAATAAGTTACTTAAAACACAACAATCAGAATTTTCAGATATTCTAATATGGGAGCAAATAACAACGCAAGATTTTTCTAGAACAATTTAAAAAATTGCTAGAGACATGTTTTTTGTAAACATAATGGTGATATCTCGTGAATAATCGTTAAAACATTATCTCTGCTTGTATTTTGGCCAACAGACGGGTGTTTGCAAATTGGCCAAAGTGTGACCGCAAAAACGCTCCAGTGGTCAACCATCTGTATTTGTTTAAGCTAAGATTCATCGCATACTTAAGATGATAGACTTCTCTTTTCGGCCCATACAAAAAGGACGCCCGGGAAAAAACACTTTTCTACATCGAAAATTGCACAAAATGAATATATTTTTTTATACTGCCTTCTAGAGGGTGAAAACTATGTCGGTATGTTTTCGAATTTTTGATGCGTTTCGTATTAACGTAAACATTCACTGTCAAACATGTACGATTTATCAAAAAATATTATTTAAGGAAAAAGTGCTGCTAACTCAACCCTCATAAAGAATTATAAAATTATAAAAAGCTACCGATGTAGCTTCTTCTTTCTAAAAAATACATTTTTTTTTTTAAATTTCAATTTCGTGAAAGTTTCGGTGTAGAAACGTGTATTCTCCATAAACCCCTTTTCGAGCGATTTCTGTAGGTAAATTTGATCGTTGTCTCATTCGCACATTTCGCATTCGCATGTATTGTAAGTGTGCGTGAGCTTATTGTGAGCGGGACAGAATGACAGACGCGGGTGTTCCGCGTGTGGTTCAAAGTCTAGCCTCTTAAATGGCGTCAGTTAATTTCATTTGTGGCCTTGATTTTATTATTCTTTAGTAGTCTTAACTTTTCTAATACCTACATCTACATTGGGGTATTTCTCTGCTATTGTCCAAAACTTATCAGTTGAAAGTGATGTTGCTGACTTAATGATTTTACTGACCAAATGCAATACTTACACCTCGCACATTTTGCTATCAGCTGTGGAGAGTGTGAAAATATTATTAATTGTCGAATTAATTTGACTTTACGAATGACATTTTCTACAATGTTTCGGTCACCGTTTATTAAATTTGCTCATGACTCTTTCACACGTATGTGCATTCCATACATCTCATTGGGCAACTGAACGGTACCTTTAAATATTGCAAAAACACTCGATCGTGAGAGCTGATTTGTTTTGCATAATGGCTTTTTGCATATAAATGATTTTGCGATACACGAGCTCGACATATGGATTAAACAATATGGATTAAAAAAAAAAAATACTTTCTGGTTTAGGAAGATGTCTCAATAAACATTGCCTACATGAATTTATTTGTAATGATATATTTGTAATAATTAATTTTACAGTTATCCTGAAATCAAACTACTACCATCGTGAAGAGAATGAAGATATATATTTTTTGGTGACCAGAATGTTCAGTGGAAACTTTTTAAGTTATGAATATTGAGTACAAACTTTTCATCGGATGTTATTTCCTCACATGATAATTCATCATGTCTCGAAGCGTCGATAACTGATAATTGGGGTTTTTAACCTTAGGTTAGGTTAGGTAAGGTTAGGTTAGGTTAGGTTAGGTTAATGTGAGTTATGATGTGACGAATTATCATGTGAGGAAGTATCGTGTCTGAATAAATTTACTATGGGAATTCAGACGCTGAGATCTCATAGTTCGATTAGACATGGAACCATATTTTTTTATGTTTTCGCTTGATACTAGTTTCCCAATTATCAGTTGTCTCGTTCCGAGTTTAAATACTCATTTTATAAAATCTTTTCGTAGCGTTCAACGTAGACCATTTTTCACGCCAACACCCCATTCAACACCCCATCAAGTCTCCCGTGGACCCCTGGGGTCCGCCTTGGGAATCATTGGTCTATAATATAGGATGTTTTTTTAGAGGTATACAAATTCAAAATGAAAAAAAAAACACACATTTAAATAATGTTAATGTCTATGATATTGGCTTTATTTAATTGATAATTTTATGCCATTATTGTTTAAATGTGATTTCGGGCATATGAGCGCCACGGCTAGCTCGAATGAAGCGCAATCACGAAATTTGCACAATTTGCAAGCGCTGTTCTGACGTCAGTCATGGTGAATGGCAAAACGTACTGACTAAAAACCAACTGTCAAGTGTTAAATTGACAGTCTGTAGAAACAATGTTGCCCGTTTAAAAACCAAACCTCTAAAAAACCCCCTTTATTTATATTCAAAATTGGAGATTTTTCGACAACCAAAGAAATTTGCACAATGTGCAAGCTCTGTTCTGACGTCAGTGGTTAGTGGTTCAGTGGGCATCGCGTTTGGGTCTCACCCAGGCGTTCCGTGTTTGATTCCTCGGCTGGCTAAGTCCTCCACCACAACACAAGCAACATCTTCCGCTTAGTGTGGTGGTAGTAGGAGATTTTCAAATGTTGTTGGGTTATTCGTAACCCGGGAATGTTTGTCTTTCTTTTAAAAAAAAAGAAAGAAAGAAAAAGAAAAGAAAAAAAAAGTCATGGCGAAATGGCAAAATGTACTGACTACAAACCAACAGTCAACTGTCAAATTGACAGTCTGTAGAAACAATGTTGGCCGTTTAAAAACCAAACCTGTAAAAAAAACACCCTTTATTTATATTTAAAATTGCAGATTTTTCGACAGCAAAATAAATTTGCACAATTTGCAAGCGCTGTTCTGACGTCAGTCATGGTGAAATGGCAAAACGTACTGACTACAAACCAACAGTTAACTGTCAAATTGACAGTCTTTAGAAACAATGTTGCCCGTTTAAAAGCCAAACCTGTTAAAAAAACGCTCTTTATTTATGATACGTTTTAGATTTTCACGGCCAAAAGCATTTTCGTTGTTTGTTTTTGGGGTGCCGTGTTGCGCTACCTCCTTCTTTATTTATATTCAAAATTGAAGATTTTTCGACAACAAAAGAAATTAACACAATGTGCAAGCTATGTTCTGACGTTAGTATATTCATGGTAAAATGGCAAAACGTACTGACTACAAATTAACTGTCAACTGTCAAATTGACAGTCCGTACAAATAATGTTGCCAGTTTAAAAACCAAACCTCTAAAAAAACATCCATTATTTGGACAAAAATTACTCATAAATTCCAGGCATTTTTAAAAATATTTATGACTTCGTCCTGCCTAAATTTAGTAACCATTTTGTTATTTTTGGATACAAGAAAAACAGTGAATGAAAAAGAAAATAAAAATTTTGGATTGAGAGAGATGGTTGAGGTAGGCCGTTTGACCTCTACGGCCGGACTATTTAGATGGATGCATACGTCCGTCACTACTGTACATACTGACCTCCAGATACCTACCCATCCCCACACGTTTTTCCTTCGCAGAACTTCTACACATCCCTCACACCTTTTTCCTTCCCTGAATTTTCTCTCCTTAAAAAGACCATCCACACAACTTAATAATAGGCCCTTAGGAAAATTATTTTCCTCAGGGTTTGTGGAGATAATATTAGGTCCTTACATATGAATTTGGCGTTTTGTATGGGAGGAACATAAAGACGTTTTTTTTTAATATAATATATTTATTTAATCAAAGTATGAACCATTGCTATCTATGCACTTTTGCCATCTCATAGGTAGTTCATCGATCCCTTTACTAAAAAAACCATTCGGACGGGAATCAATAAAATCTTTGAAGGCTGTTTCGAAAAAAATGGTAATCTGTTGGGGCAAGGTCCGGAGAGTACGGTGGATGTCTTAGACATTCCAATTGAAGGTCCTCTAATTTGGTAACCGTCTGTTGTGCAGTGTGTGGTCTAGCGTTATCATGAAGCAGCAGTGGCCTGGATTAACTGGAGATTAACCAGCCTCGGTTATTTAGCAGCTAGCTTTTCCATCATGGTTTGCAGTTGCTGACAATAGACATCTGCCGTAATCGTCTGGCCAGATTTAAGAAAGCTGTAGTGAACGACACCAGCACTAGTCCACCAAACGCTCACAAGTAACTTTTTTGGAGTCAATTTTCGCTTGGGGCATGGTTTGGCTGGTTCGGCAGGGTTCAGCCATTGCGATGAGCGCTTCCGATTATCGTACAGGATCCACTTTTCATCACAGGTAATGATTCGATTTAAAATCCCTTCATTATTGTGCCGGTTGAGTAATGCAACCAGCCGTTTCTGCAGCACTGGTGCCACGGTGGAACTCGTACTCGTAAATAACGCGATATTTCAAGTTTTCCATTTTGTTAACTAAGTGACGCAAGGAAAAAAAACAATAAAGGAAAAAACAAATGAATTATAATTTTCGAAACACAAATATATGAGTAAATAGCTATATAAAATTGAATTTGGAATTTCTTACCAAAGAGAAGATATTTAAGATCAAAGTTGCCAGTACAGCAAAACGCCAATTTCATATGGAAGAACCTAAGAAATAAAAATAAATAAAATTATTGCAAAATGATTTATCTGCATTATTGTTAGATAACAGTTGAGGGAATTTAGTATGAATTGCATTGAGGGATTCCGCCTAAAGTTTGTAACTGAAATTCTCAGATGCCACGCTTCAGTAGGTAAGATGTAAAAACCGCATTGCTTCAATTCGCCAGCATTCCCGGCGGCGCGCGGTACAAACAGCAAGCACTGTGTTCATAGTAAAACTGTGGTTAAACTTCGGACGGGCGAATGCTTCCGATTTACCCTTCAATGGGTCCACTATAATAAAGCTTTCTTATAAAGAATAGGAAAGAATTTGTATTGACGTTTATATTTGTTTTTATGTTAATATCGTAGTCCCAGAGGCGTGCGATGCACAATGCACATGCTAGACTAGTGCTAAGAAATATCAAACAATAGTTAAACACTAATGGAACGTCTGAATAGTATTATTATATCTGGTCACAAATGATTTCATGGAATTAAATTTTTTGCTTTAGCCACTCGAGCGCTTTTTGCCACATTATGGCATTATTTTCAAAACCTCGGATTGCTCTGTTGCCAAAATGTGGCAAATTTTCATAAAAAAAATTTTTACAACGACTGTACAATATAACTAATATTGTACATTCAAAATATAGCAAAATAAATATTCTCTAATTGTTTTAAAATGTTTTAAGGTTAAAGATTAATTTATATTTTTTTTATAAATCCTACAAATATGTGATAATAAACAAAAGATAGGGGAATTCATTGGCTACATTAATCTATAATCGGTTTGTATGTCTCCATATTAAAATTCGGAGGTATGATTTTTTTAATGTGGGCGGAAAAATTTCCTTCAGCAATCCGAGAAAAAATATTTTAATTGCTCTGTCGCTCAAGTGGTTAGACGGTTTATTTGCTAGTTGAGAACAGTGGCGGTTCGGACCTATGTCATTGGGGGTTCAATCTAAGTTGAATAGATAGAGAAAAAAAAATTATAGTCGCTGCGCACCCGGGCAAGTAACAGATTCCTATGGTTTGCAAGTTCGCACGGTTTATCGCTGAAGCGCCACGCGTGTGTTTTGTATGATCTATATCATAGATCAGAATCTCTGATAGTTGCTGAATTCATAACGCACGTATGGATCATCTTCGGAATCGGTTTTTTAGCACGAAAATTGTATAGCTCTAGTGTTGTAATGTATTAATACATGTTTGTCTTATAATTGAATCTTTTTCATGGGAGTTCACTCCACAAACGCACTTTAGAGAAAACGGCCATCTGGCCAGTGGGACTATGGTATCCTTAATTGTGGGGTTGAATGGAGTGGAGATGGGAAAGAAGAAGGTTGGGAAATACCTGGCTATTCAAATCTTGTCACTAAACGCGGCTAAAGTAATTTCAAGCATCTTTTCCTTAATGGTGGTGTTTCATCGGGACGATACTGAGAGCCGTTAGTAATTAAGTAATCCGGTGATTACGTTGCATACATTTTATAAGTGTAAGTTTTAAAGTAATGAAAAATTGTCTTTAAATAAAACTTGATTTTAGAAACTGTATTGTCTCCTTTAACCGAAGTAATCCTATTTTAAAAGAAAAAACAAGTGCTTTTCAGGAAGGTTTGTGACACACCGTGGCTTAAAGCCAAAAGTAGTCCTCATTTTATTACTCCTTTTGCTAGTATTGTGTGTAGTTCTATAAATGGGCATCTTCGCCAGAGTTTGTAAATTGCCAGCCTTTGACATGTCCCCCGATTTTGATTGGATTTTTCATAGTTATGTATTATAGAATATTAAAAAGTTATATATTTTTAACCAGAATATTTCTTAATTTACTGTTTTTTAATTTTTTAATTTTTAGTCAATTAAACTGTCAAACTGTCAACTGTTAGTCAATTAACTGTCAAACCTCGGAGGAACATATAATTTATTAATTATTTATATCAAAACGAAGTGGGTTTTTGTTAAGTTTTATTTTATTTCATTGCTTTTATTTTTTTCTTAAGTTCCTCCATTTTATTTCCCATTTATATATTCAATGAAACAAAGTCTAATTTCTAAATTAATTTTAGATCTATAAGATTAATTTTCTGATGTGCAGCTAACATATATAATATACTTTTAGAAAATATACAGTTTTTACGTAAATTTTTAAAAATCACTGAAAAAAATCACTTTTAATATTTCTGGAATGGAATTCGTTAGTTCCATGCGTCAAAGCAAAAAAAAAATCGATCACACTTCGCTACTGATCCCATAGCTATCGGAAATACCGCGTCATGATGGGTTTGAGAGAAACATGCGCGATTTCGTGCATGCGCTATGCCGCTAGAATGAGACACAACGCTTATCAAGGCGCGCTAGAATATGTACGCGCTTCTCTAGAAACAAATTCAGTTGCGACGCTTGGTGGAAAAATATTTTTAATGTTTTTATTAGAAAAACAATAAAAATATCAAAAAAACAGCAAAATGACAAATACAATTATTACTCAAAATATGCTTAGGAATCATCATTTAAAAAAGCCCTTTTAGGGGCTATTACGAATTACTATATTAATAAAATTATAAATTACTTGTAAACGGTTTTTTTTAATTATTTTTTTATTCATTATTTAACTGCCACTGCAACAATCTTTTGCATTTTTTCAGTGATAAATGGAAGATGTCCACTGAAAACTCCACATTATTACCCTCCAATAGTATTCTGGGCAATGAGGAGTACCTACATACTATCATAGTAAGTCCCAGAACTTCTGCAACGAAAAAAATCCCGACTTCTGTTAATCTGATATTGGTGGAAACTTGAAAATAAAACGTAAAAGTGACGATATGGAAAGCATAAACTTTTAAAAAAACTTTACACACTTGTGAAAATGCCCAGACACCGGATATAATATTAAACAAAGCTGAAGTGAAAGACCACATCCCATTGTAAGGGATTATTTTAAATGGCCTTAATTATCATCCGCCTCCCAAAACTTGCGCCAACTTATACCCAAATATCGTTAAACTTATTTAAATTCTGGCAATGCAATTCCTTTATGATCATTGCAACTGATTTATTTGTAAAGAGTTAACAGTTTAAATAACCTAACCAATCGTAATAAGTTAACCTAATAAGAACACGAATCCTAACCTCAATTACCGTAGGAATATTTTCAAGTGGGTATCTACTTGGTATATACCTATTTATGCGACGCACTTGCAAAATTTCAAAATTTTACCGAAAGAACCATTCTTAGGGGGTTTCTCACCATCCTCCCAATAGCTTATCTACACTAATAACGAATATTTTCGATTTAAGGGGGTTTCTCACCATCCTCCCAATAGCTTATGTTCACTAATAACGAATATTTTCTATTTACGATTTACGGTTTATTTATTTATTAAGTTGGAGTTTATAATTCGGTACTCGAACCTATGAATAGTGGCTATATATTGGATAAGTTGGCCAATTTTTCTAACCACTGCAAGTATTTTATTTTTATATTTAATAATATTCGTTATTAGGGTAGCTAAGCTATTGGGAGGATGGTGAGAAACCCCCTTAAGTTGGAGTTTATAATTCGTTACTCGAACCTATGAATAGTGGCTATATATTGCTTTCCCGTGGTCAGCTGTCTGTTTTCGGACTTCGGATCCCTCAAGATGTGCCCAGGAAATTGGTGAAGTCATTACATCCGCGATGGATGGCTTCATTCAATCCACTGTTAAAGAAACTGGTGTGGGCTCAAAGCCGTGGTTCAGTCGACAATGCTCCGAAGCAGTTCGGCGAAAAAACGCGGCTTACCGAGCCTACAACACATCTAGAACCTCCGAAAACAGAGCAGCATATAACAAATTGGCAAAGGAAAGCAAGAAGATCATAAATAGGTCAAAGTTCGAGCACGACCTGCAGATCAGCAAAAAGCTGGCTGCATGCCCGCATGGCAGCAGAGCCTTCTGGTCGCTTGCGGGCTCAATAGGTCGCAATTTCTGCAAATCCAGTCTGCCACCTCTTACCAGACCTGATGGCTCACTAGCAAATACCGCCACCGAAAAGGCTAACCTATTAGGAAAAATGTTTGCGGATAACTCAACCCTCGATGATCGGGGTGCAGTCCCGACGTCGGTCCCTCACTGCGGTTTCTATATGAAAAAGCTGAGGATCCGGCATCGGGATGTGCTCCAGGTTTTACGAGGGCTTGATGTTAATAAAGCTAGTGGGCCTGACGGAATCCCCGCCCTGGTATTGCGGAGGTGCGCTGCAGAAATAGCTCCGATTTTGACAAAGCTTTTCAAAATGTCCCTGAATTCTGGCTCTGTACCCTCTGGTTGGAAAAAAGCGGTCATCCATCCTATTCCAAAGAAGGGTGACCGCTCCAACCCGGCCAACTACCGTCCCATAGCGATCACATCAGTTCTATCCAAGGTGATGGAACGTGTGATCAACGACAAACTGCTCACATACCTCGAGAAGAACAAAATTATTAACGACCGTCAATACGGATTCCGGCGGAACCGCTCGTGCGGTGATCTTCTCGCGTATGTGACGCATGTTTGGGGGCGGTGCCTGGAACGTTTCGGTGAGACCCAAACGGTTGCGCTGGACATTTCCAAGGCCTTTGACCGGGTTTGGCACCGAGGACTTGTCAACAAACTGCCTTCTTACGGACTTCCCGCATCCTTGTGCAGGTGGATTGCCGACTTTTTGAGGGAGAGGTCGATTCAGACGGTTGCTGATGGTTTCACCTCTTCCTCGCATTCGATAAACGCTGGCGTCCCACAGGGATCGGTTCTGTCTCCGACTTTGTTTCTGTTGCACATCAATGACCTTTTGACATGTGCACCAATTCATTGTTACGCGGATGACAGTACAGTCCATGATAGCTTTTTGTTTGACAAGCCCCCAAAGGGTGCACAAATTCCAATGGCTCGGAGGGCTTTGAAGCAAAGAATGGACGCTTACCTCGAGAGTGTTTTCTCTTGGGGTAAGAATAATCTCGTCGAATTCAATGTATCAAAGACCCAATCATGTCTGATTACGTCTAAAAGGGATCGAAATGACTATCTAGTCTCCTTCAACGGTAGCATTCTTCCGAACAGGTCTTCCATTGATATGCTCGGTGTAACTCTAAGTGACCAGCTCAGATATGGGGGCTCCATCGAGGCCAGAGTTAAGTTAGCCTCTCAGAAACTGGGCGTACTGTACAGGGCCCGCAGATACTTTAATAGTACACAACTGCTAACCCTGTACAAATCGCAAGTGCGCCCCACGGTTGAATTTGGCAGCCACCTCTGGTCTGGAGCCCCAAAGTACCTGAAAAACACCCTCGACTCTGTGCAGAAACGGGCGGTCCGTTTGATAGATTCTCCCGTCTTAACAAACGGATTGCAATCTTTAGAGCACAGGCGTCGGGTAGGAATGCTTTCCTTGTTCTACCGGTATTTCAATGGAAGATGCTCCGAGGAACTAGCCTCATTGATCCCCTCGGCACCGGTGCATAGTCGGGAAACACGCCAAACGCTCGCCCAACATATGTACACGGTTGACATTTGTCACATGAGAACGGGACGCTTCTACGACTCGTTCTTGTGTTCAACAGCTCGGCTGTGGAACGATTTGCCGGCCTCTGTGTTTCCTCCTTCCTATAACATGGGTCTCTTCAAGACCCACGTTCACTCCTTCCTCTCCTCAAAAAGACCCTCCTCACAGCATCTTCAAAGATGACATAGGCCCTGAGGGAAATTATTTTCCTCAGGGCCTCCTGTGTGGAGTTAATGTAAAAAAAAAAAAAAAAAAAGTTGACCGAGTTTTCTAACCACCGCGAGTATTTTATTTTTATTTTTCATAATATTCATTATTAGTGTTGATAAGCGATTGGGAGGATGGTGAGAAAACCCCTTAACACACGTATATGATATATAACTATACACGTATATGATATATAGTCCCAGTTGCGACCATTATCTTTTATTATTTTTCTGTGTCTTGTTCATTTTCATATTTAAAAAAATTAGATTATTATTGTTATCTTCTTCTTCAATGATATATTACATTGATAAGAATAACCTTTAAAAGTTAAAAGGAGAGTTTTTCTTATAAAAAAAATATGAATATTTATCTTGTTAAATATTGCTTTCAGAAAAACCACTCATAAAAAGTAATCCATGAGAACCTTATCGGAAGATTGCATTTATGAAATCGATTTCATGCCTCAGCGCAGTTACAAACAATATCTTCCATTAGCACGTGATTGCGGGAAACATTCCTCACAACTCAAAACAACTCATAACTGAACTTACCGAGGTGGTAGCCCTCACTCGGTTTTACACCGTATTGGGTGTTAAACCGAGTTTTAACCCATCAATCCCCTCGGCAAACATGCGGCTTTGATAACCAACTTTAGCGCTAACTTAGATGGATCTACTAATCGTACGTAATATAATACCTATGTAGATTCTGACTACAATCTGATGTGTGGTTAAGCGCCATTCAGACGTTTCACTAATCGCTCATTTCCGCATTTCATTCGGCCTAGTTTACTCGGAATGACACGTCTGAACATGAAATGAATCGAAAGTGCCGAACACTGCCGAATGAAATCTTCAAGTGAACCGATCCAACAATGTTGGATATTTTCCTTCGGCATCCTTCACTCGCGCGTGCATGCGCGCGGAAGAGAGCAAAGTGAATCGTCTGAACACCGAGTGAACTCTCAATCAGTTTGTCTCGCGTCCTGTACGGGAAGGACCATGAAAGGACGCTATCAAATCGCACGCAAAACGTCAAAATGGTATTCGTTCGGCTAATTTGTTTGCTTTTGGGAACACCTCTCATATAAATTTTTGGGTCTCCCTTATTATCCATGTATTTTATATGTTTTTTAATATAGGTAAGATTATTAATTTGTAGGAAAATGTTCGTAATAAAAAAAGTGAAATCAAATTGTGTTATTATGCCATAAAAAATAAAAAGGTTTATAAGACGACACAATACTGTTTTTTTATTTATTTTTATTTAATTGTGCCAACAAAATTGCGTAAAAATCGATGCATCTGACATGTTTTACCTTAAAATTCGGGGCCGGACCGCGCTGGAAAACAAACGAATTCCAGCGCGGTTGACCTCGCTCGGCGACGCTGTGGTCGGAATGGACGAGTGAACGCTTATTTCTATAGCGCCGTGTGAACATGGAATGAAACAAAATGGACGATTAGCGATTAGGCCGAAAAAACATGGCGGAAACCTTCCCTCGAGTGAACCGTCTGATTCCAGCATTATGATTTACAATTTGGCTGTGCGAGAATTATCTACTATAAGGCTGCCTTTACACACGTAATTTTTTTCCCGAAAGTCGCTCATGTAAGCGACTTTTGGCCAAATTACCATTGACCAAGTATAATCTATATACTTGGTCGAAGCAAATTACTAATTTTACCCCACACGGAGAAAAATATTATTCAAAAATCCTGTTAATTTGTACGTAAGAACTTCAGTCCCGTTTTTAACCGTTTTACGAATAAAATTATCGTATTTTTGAATAACTTTTTTCTCCGTGCACGCTTGAATTTGGCAGCCACCTCTGATATGGAGCTCCACAATACCTGAAAAAGCCCTCGACTCTGTGCAGAAACGGGCGGTCCGTTTGATAGATTCTCCCGTCGGATTGTAAAGACTTTTAAGCAAAGACCTCGGGTGGGAATAATAATAAAAATATTTGGACGACTTGTATAGCGCTGTATTTCTGAAAAATCACCTTAAATTTCAATACATTTCTACAAACTTACTTCTAGCTACACACTAGACAAACATTATAAAAACTTATGGCTAAAACATTGCATCCTTCGGTTCTTCGATCAGTGATACAAGACTATATATTATCAAAAAACTATATATCAGGTACAATGCATTTTAACAATTAACGCGATGCTACCCAAAAATGTACATGTTTTTTTTTTTAATTTTTTATTCATTTATTTTATTTTAAGAATGCTGTCCTTATTCTACCGGAATTTCAATGGAAGATTGATCTCCTCAGCGCCGGTGCCTAGTTGGGAAACACGCCAAACGCGCGCCCTACATATTATGTACACGGTTGACATTATTTGTCACACGAGAACGGGTCGTTTCTACGACTCGTTCAACAGCTCGGCTGTGAAACGATTTTCCGGTGTCTGTGTTTCCTTCCTCTTACAACATGGGTTTCTTCAAGCCCCGTGTATGAAGTTAAAAAAGCCTACTTGGGCCTAAAACAGATGTAATAAAGATTGGGTGATACAGTGGAGTATAGTTTATAGTGATTATGTAGTTAACTCTATGGGATTGACAAGTTATACTAATTTTCGGTTATTGATTTACGTTTTTCCAGAGCCGAAGTAAGGTATTTTAGTATCTGGGACTGCCCCAGATTATGGTTTAAAGAATTTTAAAAATGTAAAATCTTTTTGTCAAAGGCACAGACGGTCCATAACGATTTAATAGGATAACTCTCGGTAACTTCTCATCGTTGCTTAGCACGATTGCAGATCCCCAGTGAATAAATAACAGTTCACAGTGTTCTTAATATATTCGACTTCAACTGATGTTTGTATACGTTAGCGATCTGCAGTTGTCCTAAGGAACGATAAGAAGTTACCGAAAGTTATCCAATCAAACCATATCGATCGATTGTGCTAGGGTGCCGGTCAATTTCGATAAGAATTTAGTATAATTTTTTTAATAATAATATTAATAAAATTAAAATGGTATTCTAAAATAATCACAAAAACAGAAACGTGTAAATGCTGATTGTAGTTTAACTATTCGAGCTTTCACAAAAGTAATTGATTTCGAAATAACAACTGACGCTAGAGTGAAGATAAAAAATATATATTGCAGAGTAGGTACATAGTGGTGACAGACAAATTAAACCTTAATGTAATTATATCTAAAACAGCTTGTTTTTTTGTTATAATAGATTTTATTTGAATTACGATCACAGGCACTGATAAATAATAAGTGAGAAATTGGACTATTTCTTTTACATTAGTTCCTCGGAAAGAAGGCCCTGCAGTGCCAGATTTACACTTTTCATAAGTATAGGCCACTTGCCACCTATCACAATCACTCACTTGTAGGCTTTTATTAAGTGACACACAAATTTCGAAATAAGTATTCAAATTAATATAGGTTAAGTAAATATTGAAAAATAAAATAAACGAACCAATTCGTCATAAAGTAAAAGTGTAATATAAAACAAGAATAACAATTTTTACGGGATACTTTATTGACAAAATCATTTAAAATATCGTCATATTTTATTGTATTAATTATGTCTGCTTCTATCCATAGAAGAGCCAAAAAGTTTAGTTTTTCTAGAGAATTGTAAAACTTGTAAAAAAATTGTAAGAACTTGTAAGAATTGTAAGACCTTTGGTAATTCTTCACTCGTTTACAGAAAAAACTCCTTTCTCCGAGTCTTTCAAGTCCGCCGCCAATCGGCCTATACGGCATGTTGACAAATCCGGGACTGACGCCATGAGAAAAAATATTCCTCTTTGGGGATGATTTGTGGGGGGTCTTTTTAGAGAAATGAAGCATAGGATGTTATGAGAAGGACAAATGTATAGTGGGTGGGGAGGACTCTTAGGATCCGGCCGAATAGATCAATTAAGGCCTACTTTGGTATGCTCAATTTTGGTACGCTCAACCTTCTTCAGAAAAAAATAATATAAACTCATTTTACTTTTCGAAACTGTATTGTGCCCATCACATAAGCGCCCGATGTTGAGGCTCCAGTTGTCCCACCCTTACTCCGGACCTGCTCATTTCTACCCCCTTAAATTTAACATTCCCGCGTCTCATCCCCAGTTGGAAGAGGCTCACCGGATAGAGTAGAGGGAGGTGTGAGTTTTGGACTAGCTCAAACTTTGACAGTAAGAACAATGGCTATGTTTGTTCACGAGATAGTAGAAAACTAAACTTCATAGACAGAACTAACATCTGTTAACTTTATAAACTATAAATAAATAGCCATGTGTATCGTTTGGTTTCCACAAGGTTGTCAGAAAAATGAAAATATTTTATATTAAGGTGATGCACTACTAAGGAATGCAAAATAATGTGATTTTGGTTTGAAAATTGGATCGCTTAGAATTATGTTAAACTAGCTGATACCCGGCATGCGTATAAAAGAAATTGTTTCTCCCTGCGTGTCCTTTCCCATACGTCCCCGTTCCCTTTTCACCTTCCCCGCGTCTCCCCTCCCCTCTGCCGTTGTTCCCCTTCTCGTGAACCTCCCCCCTCACGAATTCCCCTTCCACCTTCTCCGCCACCCCCCTCTCTCGTCCTCCCTCCCGAGAACCACTCTTCCTTCATTCCCCTCAGCCCCTCACGGATTCTCCTCCCCCCTTGTCTTTTTTCCCTGCCGCTAAACTCCATAAAATACATTCATTTTTCAAACAACTCGCGTGTGCCATTTTTTTGCAAATTTCATAACTCCAGAACTCACCAATAAGGAAATATTGCTAAATAGAAACCTTCACGGGCATGTCCACAACAACTCACTAATTTTTTATCGCAATCGGATTAATAGTAGGTACAGGAAATATCTCTAAATATATCAAACACGCAAACTGTCAAACGTACGAATTTAAAATAGTCGTTAAGTTTTCTGAAACTCTCCAATTTTTTGCGCAATTTTAAATTTTTTTCTTTACGTAAGAACCTTCTATAAGGTAATAGAAAACTTTTTAAAAAAGATTAATGAAATAGGTACAGTCGTTCTGAAGTTATGGTGTGACCAAGGGAAACAGGGATTCATTTATATATATATATATAACTAGCTGACCTGGCATGCGTTGCAATGCAACTTACATAAAGGAACCTTTTCTCCCTATTTAAGTTGCATTCGAACGCAATGAAAAACCTGTAAAAGTTTAGTCATTTTATGTGATCACTACCACGTTCATGCAATATTTTATACTTCTATTATACATACGTGCATAGTAGGAGGACCCGGCTTTTTTACTTGCTTTGCTTTCCATTGAGCACATCTTACTAATATTATAAACGCGAGTTTGAAATATTGAAAATAATTTTTATTGTCTAGTAGAAAATGTAAAAATTTGAGAATGACATTTTGCAAAACAATGATTGTTAAATCAAAATTCTATTTTAGAAAATATTTAAATTAGGGAATTTATTTGAAGTACTCGTCTAATACTTTGAATCGAATCAAGAATTATAGATATTTTAAATGAATAGATTACTCGAAGTACTAATCTTACGCAGACGAAGTCGCGGGCAGAAACTAGTAATCAATATATTATGAAAGTTAGTGTACAATTTAAACTCAGAAACGAGTCCCGGTAAGATCAAGGGAGTTATATGGTGTAGTAGCCCTCTATCCCCACATCCATGAAAAAGTTTCTCGTTTTTGAAAGGAGTGCTTTTGAAGATATAAGGGCTGGAATTTTCGCCCTCTGGAACATCCCAGATTATTGTGAAACATTTCAGAACACTCTCGAATGTTGTGGAATGTTCTGGAACATTGTAGAGCACTCGAAGCCTTTTTTGAGTGGGTGGTGGACAGAGGACTACTACACAATCTTATATCAACTCCCTGAGCGAAGCCGAGTATCCCAGCTAGTATATCATAAAAGCAGTAATATAATTCTTGAAACGGCTACCATCTCAGCTTGATGGATGAGTTCTGTAATAGATGATGAGAAATTATTATTAAATAATCAAAAATACGTTTCTAACATGTTATTGCATCTCCAAGATGTAGACACTATTTGTAAAATTATACTCTGATCACAGAATAATTCTTTATATTCCACGTTCATCTATCACAGCGAGCAGAAAGCTAAATTGTATAAACTTGTTTACTTTGTAGGAGAATATTTCATTACTAGGATCTTGAAAGAAAGTGTCTAACTAACTATATAACAATAGGTGCCATGACAACTTAACAAAGTGGCATTTCAACAATCCTTTGAAAAGTTATTAAAAGTGATATAAAATCTAGTCTAATGTAAACTATTTAATTTTTTTTTAATCACATTTCAAAGAGTTTTTTAATATTAGCTGAACAGATGAGGTCCTGAGGAAGATAACTCCCCTCAGTATCCACGTCATCTTTGGGGATGCTGTGTGCATGCTAACTCTGGAGGAATAAAAATGTAGTATTCAATACGGTGACCATCTTGAACCGGAACCGGAACGTAACAAAATAACAGATAGGTGAAATGCAAAATAGTATAACAGAAACCACGCTTAAGGGGATACCCGGCGGTGATTTTTCCATACAAACGCATTCCCTATTATCTCTCTGGATTTTAAACCTAGAGAAAATATTGTTTTTACATAAAATAGATATCAACTACTGGCGTGCCGGTATTGTTTGTTTTTTTTTTTTTGATAAGTTATGACCTTCCAAAAATCAATAAAATTGACTGGTTTAAACGCCGTCAAAAGACGGTCAGTATACAAACTAGACAATGTTTTTTTAAAAAAAGCAAAACGTACAGACATAGAATAGTTTTTTCTTATGTAGTTGAAATTGAAAGTCAGTCCACTTTTGGAGGAGAAAAGTGGGGAATACAAAACCTCAATTTTTGTTAGGTATTAGTAGCCCGAGGTGCATTGTCCCTTTCGCCCAATATCCGGTGGAGTAATAGCAACAGTGACAGCAACAATTTTTTAGTAAAATCTATTTATCAAATTTCTCCATCACCGGGTTTCATCTTAATCAACAAATTACAACGTTACTTTGTGGTCCATCAGAAATCGAAAAATCGTGTTGGCGTCTTTATAGATATCATGTTTGACGTAAAAAAATATTTTTAAATAAAATTATACGTATCATCCTCGTCACTGTCGGCATCACTATCCCTTTTCATCATTCGTAACGTTGTTTAACTACCATGATTTAATGTAATTATCTTCTAAAAACACTGATATTAGATCAAATATCTAAAAAAATCACACAGATGAAAAAAAATATGTCAGGAAGGTGAGCATAGTAAATAAAGTAAATTATTAATTTATTTATATATACATTATATATAAATGTAATATATGTACATTATACATAAATATTAATTAATTAATAATTACTATACACCTACGTAGTAAATTACTCATAAAGTAATGAACTAGGGTGATCATATAAGGCAAAAAACACTGCTTATTACTGAATTTATAATAAATAATTATTTTTTTTAAGAAAAAGATAATACTTATAAATCTAAACGAAATATGAAACAGAGCAAGACACAAAAAAATAATAACGTAACGGTCGCAATTGGGAATCAAACCACATTGATGGGTATAACCCTCAAAAGTTATTCCAATAAAATTGAATAATTTTTATATAAGCATGATAGATATAATAACAAATAATAATAAATAATTTCATAGCGCCAGAGCTCATTATACTATAACCATCCCGAATATGCGCACATCACATTCTGAATGTTTCACCGCAATCGGATGAACGCTATGGCCGCGCATAAGGTACGAACACACAAACAAACAAACATTAATGTTTATATTATAGATTGTCTAACAATATTGATTTAAAAACTTTAATGTACCTACACCAGATTTCTTTTCGAAAATTGGAATTTCCGAGGATGGAAAAAATAATTAACAAATTGTCTTTCATGTTTGGTTTTTCTTAGTTCCATTTTATCCCTGTGCGAAATTTTGAGAGTGCTTTTGGTATCTGTTTGAATATGGTTGGTCAACTCAATAAGGATATTTAGCACATTCGATTGATAAAGGATTCGACAGAGTACGACTGCAGTTAGCCACAGTACAAACAACAGATCACGTCGAATAAATTAGCAACACAAGTTACCGACATTACCGTTAAAACTTTTATCCATCGACCATCCTAGATACCCAGAGAGAGCCATCGTGAATCATCGAAAAAGAACCTTTGTCGTTTTAAATTCTTCCATTATTTTCTTATATTTTACACGTTTTGGTTTCTAATTTTTCCCATATCCATAGAAATTGAAAAAGGTGAGTTATTTCTTAATCATCATTCTTATGGCTTTTTTCAAATATACGCAAAAATCACATCACAGCGCACGTAATCAAGTTATAAAATTATAAGATATTCTGGCGTTAAAACTATTAAAAATACTAATCCTTAAAAGCTTTTTATACGAGGATGTTAATTATTGTAATTGTGCTGTTAAAATATATTATTAGTTCTAATATTTTAAATAGGCGTGATGTGGTTAAGTAGTTATGTTAAAAGTTAAATGTTAATAAAATATGTTCAAATATTGAATTTGACTTATAACATTTTTTAACATCTTTAAAATAAACTTATAATAATTTACTGCTAGCTGATAAATGAATAGATGGAATGCTTACCTGGGCCTCTAGCACAATCGATCGATAAGGGTTGTATCGATAAATTTCGGTAACTTCTCATCGTTCACTAGCATGACTGCAAATCGCCAACGAATAAGTGACAGTTCACAATGACTAGGTAAATGTCCGTAATACATTCGACATCAACTACTGTTGTTTTTACGTTAGAGATCTGTAGAGAATGATGAGAAGTTACCGAAAGTTATCCTATCAATCGTTATCGATCGAGTGTGCTAGGGGGCCTGGATGTTATAGCAAGGTGAAATCGATAACTGTACGATATCGGTCGATAGGCATAACTTCTGATGATTTTACATCCGACAGTCGAAACACTATTTTTTAATGAATTGACATTACGAAATGTCACACGCCAAACAATTACGTATAAATATTAATAAATGGACAGTGTTGAATTAAAATAGTAATATAAATATGAATTGGCAGTCGACATTTACTATTTTGACACTAAACGTGAGTTAATTAGTTACGAGGTTTTTTTTCAGATTACAACCATTTTCGTTTCTCAAAGATCTAACAGAATAAATTCATTGAGTGTTATATGCATTATTTAAGTTCACGTATCGCGTATAATACTTCTTTCCTTTCTATGGGTTTCGTTAGTTCAATACGTTCATTAAATAAGCCAGTAATTTTGCATAACGAACGACACAATTCAAAAATTGTGTATATTGGTAGTTAACCGAAACCTATCTGATACTTTAGATGCCCCGTTAAAATTTATCAATCGTTGATCGGAATATGTGTAACAATCGTAGACCGTACTCGCAACTATAGATAAGTAACCATAGATGACGTATTTAGTAAATATCGTATTGATGTATGGATTTATCGATCGACCATGTTAGTCGTCCAGGGTCGTATTTACGCGCTGTCTACGATTTGCACCACAAATTTTTTAAAAGTGATGTTGTAAAGATATTATTCACATAAGTAGCTTCATCAGTGTGCAAACTTATTAGTCACTACGCTATTTTCTAGTATTTAAATGTTTTATGAAATTTTATTATTTTTATTTATTTATTTGAGTTATAAACAGTCTTTATATATTCATATATGACAGTGATAACTATAATTATGTCAACGACACTGAAATTCAAGACCATAATAGAAAAATACACAACAATATACCTTATACAAATAATTCTGATAAAGTGCATCTTCAATTTATAAAAAGTGTTTTATGATATACATATTTCTAAGGTTTACATTTAAATTTAACGGATATCACTAATATCTGTGAGGAAGTGATATTATTCAAATTCGAATCACTAAAAGTATAGCCTAAATGTGATGAACTAATTAAAAAAAATTAATTAATGAAATATTAAGTTTTTGGTGAAATATATGGCATTTGATACCACAATATTTTTATTGTCAATGCATTGTATATCAAATTATTAGACTTTTTCGAACTTGCGTATTTAATTAGGGGTGTTTTAGCCGTGTTAACAATAATATTATGTTTTTTCGAAAACTTGGGGTTTGTGACATTATATTTTACCATTTCTTGGCATTTAAAAATATACATGTTTTTCTAAAACGCTACAAAACTGAGTGACGAGCTGTCGTAAAAACTATATTTTTAAAAGAATAACAACAAGATAGACACACGAAGTGTGTGTATTGCTGCCATGTTCCCTGAAAACATAAATAACTCAGGGGGTTTCTCACTATCCTGCCAATAGCTTATTTACCCTAATCACGAATACTATTAAAAATAAAAATGAAATACTCGCAGTGGTTAGAAAACTCGTCGAACTTATTTAATATATAGCTATTCATAGGTTCGAGTACCGAATTATAAACTCCAACTAAATAAATAAACCGTAAATCGTAAATCGAAAATATTAATTATTAGTGTAGATAAGCTATTGGGAGGATGGTAAGAAACCACCTCAGAATTAAAAATCAAAACATTAAATTTTGCTTCTTTTACGAACGCATTGATAAATACAATTCGTATATTTGACATTTATTCCAGCCACTGAATTACATAAATTCTGTGTTTATTATTGTCTGTGATCAGAACTAAAATAATCAATCACTCCATGTAATCAAGTGCAATTGTTGCGGATTTGTGGAGGGAAAGGAGGGTGGTTTGTCGACACCAATTATTTTGTCTGATAGATTTTAATCAATCCAAACACCACCCTAACCTCGATAGCCCTGCCTGGAAGGCATGATTAATGCGATTTACGGTTGGCATTTCCTGATATTCGTCAAGGATGTAATTATTATCGGTATCAGATCTCTCTAATTGTTAAGGCCCATTAACCAGCGGCTGAGAATTAAAATTCTAAAATGCTTGCAACTGCACGGGGAGGTTCCGATGAGAAAGATCGATTATTCTCCGTCCAGCATTTTAAACTAATTGCTCAATATGTGTTCAGCATTATAAAACTGTACTCAAAAAATGCACTACTCAAATTTAAAGAAAATTATGCATACCTTGCTGACCAACACACCTATACTACAAGGACAAAATCTTCAAATCTACTAAACATTCCAAAATTAAATACAGCTTTCGGCCAGAAAAACCATTATTTCCATGCTACAAAATTATATAATGCCCTTCCGATTGAAATAAAAAATACCATGAATATACAAAAGTTTAAAAAGGACATCAAATTATGGCTAACGAAACATGAAGATGAGGAACTAATTAAAATTATTAAGTAACCCCAACGCAACCTACAGATAATAAACATAAACACTTTTTAAAACAACGCAAAATAATAAACATAAACACCTTTTGCTTTATTTATTTATATTTCGTGGAAACCAACAAAAACCAACAACAATGATGGGAAATCATGATCAACACCATACAACAACCTGCAGTCCACCTCGGAACAGGAATACCTAGTGAGGAGGACTGAGGACAAAATACTTAACTTTATATTCTTAATTTACTTTATATTGTATTTTCATTTTAATTTGTATTGTCATTAAATAAAAAAATAAAAAAAAATATCTATTTAATTTCATTCAAAATTTGCTTTAGTATATACCTACGTTCAAGTAAGCAATAAAAAAGCTAAAACACGTGAAGATAAAAATATGTATTTTTTGTAATTATTTTTTGATCATAAGTATTTATAATTTTTCAATAATGTATAAGCAAAAGAAGTGTGTAAAAAAACTGAAATTTATTAGTTTGTAAGACCGCAAATAATAGTTTGTAAGGAAATATAATAATTGCAGTCGGTTTTTACCAAACATTACAAAAGGAAATAATTTATATAGTAATCTTGGTTTTCGTTGTTTGTTTTTGGGGTGTTATGCCGTGTTGTGCTACCTCTTTCTTTAGCCGACGTTTCGGACAGCGTTGCAGTGTCCATCATCCGGCATCGACGCATCTGCCCTGATGATGGACACTGCAACGCTGTCCGAAACGTCGGCTAAAGAAGGAGGTAGCACAACACGGCATAACACCCCAAAAACAAACAACGAAAATGCTTTTGACCGTGAAAATCTAAAAACGTATCAGTAATCTTGGTTGTTTATTTATAAAAGTTATGGATGGCAATAAAAACTTTCCATTGAAAATATTGATAATCACCTCATAATTCCATAGCGCAAATATTTTTTTAAACAGCCCAACGGCCCAAGATAGCTAAATAAAGTCAAACCAATTTGAACTTGTTAGTTAGAGACTTTTTCGTTAGTAGAATTTTCAAAAAAAGTTTTGTAAACTAAACGAAAAAAGATTTTTCACAATATTAAAAATTAATGTTTCGAACTTGTTGTGAATACGTTTTAATTTGTGAACACGTTTTAATTTGTGAACACGTTTTAATTTGTGAACGATCGAATTTGTATTATCAAAAAGAAAACAAAAATTCTTAGATAATAAACGGTACCTACCTAGAAGCCGGTAAATTTTTACATAAAATTAGGCGTGTGCTGCATAATCAATGTAAATAATAATGTATTGAAATTCCTAAATTATTTCGCGTCATTCGTTTTGCATCGTATATATTATTTGGTTTCATTCAAAACTTGGCCAACAGATGTCACGCTGCGTTCAACGCGAAAAGTTTCTGTGGATGATTACTTTTTTAAACTTTCACAAAAATTAAATAATAAATAAACCAATATATTAAAATAATGAGAATGCATTAGATATTTTACTTTCATTTAGTCCTTCCATTTAGAGAAAGTGTCCAAGAAAGAAACAATGTGTTTGTTGTGAAAATTAAGCAGCATTTTCTCTACAGTAGAGACACCTTTCGGAAAATTGGTGAACTTTTGAAAATATGAAAACCGAACGAATAGAGAAGGAAGTAAAGGAGATGTGGATTGCGACTTCCACTTGTTTTTTGTGTTTATTTCAACTTTTTCAAGTCGCTGTAAATCAAAAGAGGCCAGTTTCTTTAGGTGGAAAGTATAAAATGGTTTTAGATCGTAAACCTGTTCAGTGGAGATGAATCTCTTATGGTTTTTTTCTTCGGTGACATTCGCCGGGCGAATTTATGATACACCTACCTACCTTAAATCTGTTTGCATAAAATACCGTAAATGTATGTCTAGCGTTGATATAAATACAAACCAGGGTGGCCTACTAGGTCCAAAAATGACCCCTTGTCATCGGTCACGCGTCGAACTTTTAAATAAACCACTACATCTCATCTCAGTCAGTTTATTGTGAATGCTGTGAGAGTGTTGTAATTGGAGGAAAGCTGGATGAAGATGTAATAAATAGCATGGTTGAGAAGTACCTGGCCGATCATATCTAGTCAATTACGCATGTTGTTATAGTAGATGCCCACTATGATAATATGGGGATGATTAACATTATAATACTCATTGTTTTAGAAATTAGATTTATTGAAAATTAAAAAAAAAAAACACTTTTGAAGAAACAGGCGATCAGTTTTATAGATTCCCCTATCTTGACAAGTGAATCGCAATATTTAGAGCACAGGCGTCAGGTAGCTATGCTGTCCTTGTTCTACCGGTATTACAATGGAAGATGCTCCGAGGAACTTGTGTCATTGAACAGATCGCTTCTAAGACTCGTTCTTGACTCGACTGCCGACCTCTGTGTTTCCTCCCTCCTACAACATGGATCTCTTCAATACATAAAGCTGGAATTTTTCTGTCTTACAATCGAATCGATGTTTTGATGTAGAACCTAACCTAAAAATGATTAAAATATGGTTAATATGTACTTTTTTTTTGCTATTTCAATAAAACAAACCATTGGTCTAATTTTAATTCGAATACATGCGTCAGTTATTATGTCTGGTCTATCTTGTGTATTTTAATCCAATTACTTTTAGTATGTTATGAGGCGGTAAACTTTAAAATAAAATTTGCAGCTTTTGGCCATAAATCTAATGCTAACGAATAGAACTATTTGGATGCTAATCGATTTCTCCTTGGAGATGCATCATTAAATGATATTTTATCCCTTTTATAATGGACGCATTCAAATTAATCGCTGGATATTTGATTGCTCGTTGCATACTTAAAAATAATGCATTTTAGACAGCGGAAATAATACTTATTCTAATGTCTTCTTCAATAATTTACCCATTTTTGGGTATACTATACTATACCTCTTTCCTGTCTTTCCAATTATAGATACTGACCAACAATCACTGAATAATTTATCAAATTTCAAAGTTACTATCCAAGTTCTGTTATTATCCAAGTACTGTGAATAGAATTTTCGCAGTGCTTGAATGTTAACTTTGAAATTTTAAAAACTGTTCAAATTCTGTGAAACAACCCGTCTTAACTGTAAAGTCAGAGTTTTTCGTTTTAACCTTTACATAATTTAAAAACGTCACTCCATATTTACTGCTTTCTTTCAACTGACATTTTTTCATTTAAAAATATTAATAATAATAATTGGATAATTTGTAGAGCGCCGTTTTTGTGAGAAATCACCTCAACTACGATAAAAAAATATCATTTGGTCTTTAGTTTAGCAGAGTTTTGAAACATTTTAGATATATATATATATATATATATGTGTAATAACATAAAAAATATATAAAATATAATATGAAATTATAAAAAAATAGAAAGCAAGCCAGGCCCCCTAGCACACTCGATCGATAAGGATCGATATGATAATTGTGAGTAACTTCTCATCGTTTCCTAAGACAACTGCGGATCGCTAACGTACAAACAACAGTTGATATAGAATATATTAAGGAGTCATTGTGAACTGTCACTTATTCGCTTGCGATCTGCAGTCATGCTAGGAAACGATGATAAGTTACCGATAGTTAGCCTATCAATCCTTATCGATCGTGATACACTAATTTACCGATCATATTATATTTGTCGCTTCTATCTTATATCCACACTTCTTATAGAACGAGAAGAAGGTATATGCATGATGATGACTAAAATACTGCCCTAGATATACGCGAAACTGGTAGGCAACATAACATACATATCAATGGTGATTGATGCAAATATACAGCATATTTAAATTTGAAAAATTTATTATTTGCTTATTGGTAAACGTAATTACAAAATTTTTATTTAAATTCAACCCAAAGAAAGCTTCAAAAAAATAAAGCTTCCCTGTTACATTGTACGTACATATATACATTAATTCCTCTATCCAAAGGAAATAAATTCAATTCTTCTGTTATTTTCATTTATGCCGTACTAAAATTTAAAACAGAAATAGATTAAACGTGTTTTTGTATTATTAAGTAACTTACTTTTTTTGTGTGGATTTTAACCACATGGGTACCTTACTTTTCTTTTACTGTTGATTTTTGCTAATTACTGTAGGCAGGAAACAGTTTTTTTAAATAGAAATTATATTTTATTCAATCAATGGACTAAGTATGACTATATTACTCCAGCAAAATGGTGTGATAATGATAATCAATGGATAATTTTCTAGCATTTATTGACTTAGCCTCTAGATAGTTTACTAACTATGCTGGTATGATGATTTGAAAAATATCTGTTTTAGGTAATGGTGATTTTTTTGCGTAGTTAATTTTTGATCCACTAGATAGTTGCCGGTATCTTGGTAAGATATGAATGCAGAGCCGGCTTTAGGCGGGAGCGATCGAAGGAGTCCGCTACGGGCGCCGAATCGCCAAGGCTCCACGATAACTTCACACAGTGGCACTTCAACACACCTTTAAAAATAGGGTTATAAAGTCATTAAAAGTGATGGAACAAAGCCTTTAACCTAATCTAACGTAACCTATTTAACCTAGTTTTCATGTATGTATCTGAGGAGTTTTTAAGTGTGAATGTGTTAAATTGTCCGGTCACCTAATTAAACATCAATTACATATAGCCATTGAGATTATTTTTAAGGCGATTATTTTTATTCATACAGCGCTACACAATAAATACAAACCATCCAATTCCATTATTAGTTATCACTTCCTAGGCATCCGTGTGTATTTTCACGATTAAGTCTGTAAGTATATTAATTTTTAAAGCCAGTAAAAATCGCTGAGCCGCTGACTGACTGAGAATACAACTTTTTTTTTTTTTAATAATAACTCCATACAGGAGGCCTTGAGGCAAATAATTTCCTTCGGGGCCTATGTCAGGAAGGAGTGAACATGGGTCTTGAAGAGACCCATGTTGTAGGAAGGAGGGAAACACAGAGGCCGGCAAATCGTTCCACAGCCGAGTTGTTGAACATAAGAACGAGTCGTAAAAACGACCAGTTCTTGTGTGACAAATGTTAACCGTGTACATATGTTGGGCGAGCGTTTGGCGTGTTTCCCGACTATGCACCGGTGCCGAGGGGATCAATGACGCTAGTTCCTCGGAGCATCTTTCATTGAAATACCGGTAGAACAAGGATAGCATTCCCACCCGACGCCTGTCTGGCACTGGCACCAATAAAGGTATATTGTATTTTGTAGAGTAGAGAAAGATATTTTTAGGTGAATACCGCATAAGCGTATCAACTGATTGCGTCTCGAGCTAGTGAGAGACTATGGCATCCCCAATTGGGGTATGTTGTGAGGCTAAATGTAGTGAGGAGGGGAAGGAGACGGGGTAGGGGTAGTACCTGGCTTTTAGACGTATTCACCCAACACGGCTACAGAGCCCTTTGAGGTCACGTTTCAATTCTGAATTGTTGTCTTATACCAGGAAGATACTGAAACTATCTACTATTGTTTTTAATTAATTAATTAAGAAATAACAAAATCTAATTACATTTATTTGCGCACGACAAGAGCCTTAACCCTCGACCATGGAGGCCATCAAAGATCTGTAGGTATGAATAAATAGTACTAGTATCTCATTCTTCCAACTCCAAACTCAATAGAAATCGCCTTACTGCCGTCTTTGTAATTATTATTTTTTTTGATTCGTTATCTTCTGGTTTTGATAACGGGCGCCAAAATTTTACGCATACAGGCGCCATGTGGCTCTGGGCCGGCCCTGGATTATTGCCAATTTATCCCTACTGTAAATCCGCAATCTGACCATCTGGTTCGCCTCGATAATTTAGAGGGTCAGCTAAACCTACACCCATTCCCATACTAGCTAATTCGTTTGTCTATAACCATATACTGTCTAATACGTAGTACAATATGCCCACAGTCTATAAGGTCAAAAGAATACGCAAAAAACTGGTTATAAAGTACGAAATTCCTAAGACGCAACGAAGGAAGGCTATAAAAACCCGATTTTGGGGATATAATAACTAAATCGTTAATCATTGCACAAGCTACATTTTCCTTTTATAGTGGACGGCAGTAGGAGTTCAAAAATATAGTCAGGGTATTCATATCCAAGTAAAGTTTTTCTTTCTAGTGATCGATAATGAAAGTTCGAAGAAAAATATGATTGATTGTTTATTTATTTATTGTTTATTGAGGCATTTTAAGTAGGTACATTGTTATCTATGTCCTAATACAATCCTTATATATATATACACACACATAATTAAAGTAACACATTTACAAAAAATCAACCACATATTTAAGTAATTTAATTTTAAATGTTTTTATGTTTTCTTCTAATTTTATTTGTTCTGGTAATTCTCCAAATATCTTCAACGCTCCTTACATCAACGAGTTTTGACTCTGTGTTTTTTTTCCTGAAGGTTAGTCTCAATTCATTTCTTTTCCATGTCTCATGTGTGTAATGAAAAGCTGATAATTATACCTAATAAGAGTTTTTTTTTATTTAAAGGAAATTATCAAAAATTTATTAATCATTAAAATAGACACTTTTTACACAGTATTTTACTCACAAGAAACCCTAATACGTGGCGTAACAGGATATACTTTTTATCAAGGTCCGGATTCCTAAAACAACCTTGAAAAAACCTTTGAAACGGATTTAATAAAATTCCAAGCCTATTGCAATCTTTGGAGCACAGGCGTCAGGTAGGTATGTTGTTCTTTTCTACTTGTATTACGGTGGAAGATGCTTAGAGGAACTAGCGTCATTGATCCCTTCACCGGTGCATAGTTAAGTAACACGGCAAACGCGCGCCCAACAAATGAACACGGTTGACATTTATCACAGTGATTTACGAGTGATTTCTACGATTCGTTATTGGGTTTAACAGCTCGGCTGTGGAAGGATTAGCTGGCCTCTGTATTTTCTCTCTCCTACAACATGGGTCTCTTCAAGACTTATATTCACTCCTTTTCTTAAAACTTACTCTTAATAACTTTTCAGAAAACATTATTGATATATTTTCAAAACAACAACCAAAAATTTATGTCCTCTTATTTTCTACGAAATTGCAATTTCCTTTTTGGAATTGCTGATTCAATATTTTTGATTATGTTTTTAAAAATGCTCATTTTATTTCATTTATTCCAGCACCAAATACACCCATGTGAATTCTTCAGTTTCCAAATCGCTGAACTTAGTTTCCAAACACCTTTTAATTCATTTGGCTTTTTAATTGTTATAAATAGGTACATATTCCTAACAAGCAATGCCAAGGGACAAGCGCTTTGTCTATCCGATCCGACAAATGTAATTAATCAATGTTGATTGTAAATTCAAGCCATAGAATATAATATGGTAATGTATGCAATTGAAAATATGGCACATCCAATGAGCAATGGCCATTGAAATGTTGGAGGCCTTCGGATGAATTTCGCGGCGAGTTTCGGCAATTGTACGTTCATGGTTTAGGGCGCGGTTTTTAAGTTTTCCCTAAGGAAAAATGAACACGTTAGCAAAAATTTAAATATTTACCTTGTGGTTTACCTGTCTGCATTTTTGAAGGGATAGTGTGAATTGTTACAAAATATAAATGAAAACAATTCTCTTACAGCCGTTTTTCCTAACTTTTCGATCTATAAATGATCAGTCTGAGTCTCCGATCAGCTAAGTGATTTGTTTATTAACGCTTGATTACGCCTGTTGGTGCATTTGAGAAGTGTTGAGCTAAAATTTCGGCTCAACAGTTGATTTGTAGGATTGGGAACAACGGCCGTTACGGTCTCAAATCACTTATCGGTGGTTGAAGGGTGTAGATTATTTATTTGTGTTTCAGGGTTTCGGCAAATTTTATTATTTCGAAAAACGGTCCAAAAAGAAAGAAGTCCAAACCGGTTTTCCTTTGCACCCGCTTTGCAAATATTGATTTAATTTTGAAAATATACTGAATTTATCAACTGTTAAGAGTTAGGAGGAAAGGGTAACTGAATAAAAGAAGACTCGAGGAGTTTCAGAGATCCGGGCCGGTTCTGTGTAGGCGCAATTGGAGCAGTCTGTTCCGGGCGTCGAATTGTCAAGGCGCCAAGGAACTAAGGCGCTGATAAAAACCTAACTCCTAACACAATGTCCTTGAAGTTTTTACTAGGCTTAGGATTCTGAGAAATGGTGCTTTCCATCCGGAACTGTAAACAGAATATATACATATATATATATATATATATATATATATATATATATATATCGTTAAAGTTCTTACTTACATTCTTTAAAGTATGCCCAGTGCTAAAGTTTTCCGATTCAAAATTATATGCCATACTAAAAAGATTCACGCCATAAACAAATTTAGAATGAAGAAAATAATTTTATTTTTATTTTTTTTTTTTTTACAAATACAGTTTTTATACATTGTATATATATATTTTTAATACATTTTTTAAATATCGTGATTCACCTTTTTTTTTTAGCAATGCTCGTGTAAAAAAGGTGGAGCAGTGAAAAACAATTCAACATATTATAATATATTAATATAGTATAATTTATTTAAAAATATATATATAAATTTTGTCACATTGCTGAAAAATGTGTTTTATGCATTGTCAGTAGGTACAACCTGAAATGAATTTATTATAAATAAAGGTACTGAAATACGAAAAACAACCCCGTGTCAACGCGTCATTCCCGCAGAACCATCGAGAGAAGTACTTTTGTACTTGTAGTATGTAGCACGTGGTTACATTGTTTTGTGCTGCTGCTTCGACTATAAAAAATGCCAAATTTGTATTCATACTTCCGATATAATAGGCACAACAACATGATTATAGAATAA
Organism: Limnephilus auricula; assembly: GCA_951813805.1. NCBI lineage: Eukaryota > Metazoa > Arthropoda > Insecta > Trichoptera > Limnephilidae > Limnephilus > Limnephilus auricula. The sequence continues at coordinate 19,535,586 of OX638403.1, forward strand.
CTGTATGCGACACTTAATCCTAAATTATAATGTACCTTCATTTTCTCCTTGCGATCAGCGCCGGATCTGCCATACGTTCAAAAACGTGCAAAAAACCTGGCGCCCACTACGAAGGGGCGCCGTGATAAAATAAATATTGTTTTAAAATTCAATTAAAATATTCCCCGAATCGTTTAAAAATTACTCGTAATACGGAATTATTAGTTCGCGCTAGCAACACTCACTTTCCATATGCGTGAACCTAATGCGCGCGCATCGATGGTTAAAATTTAACGAAATACGGATTTGACTTACGTCAAGGAATTTTTTTCCAAATACAATATATTTCATACGAACGTAAGACCTATTTTTCCTTGTTGCTCTTACGACCATTGTATCGTTCGAAATTCAACAAACATTGTGATTGGTTCATTAATCGCTTCTCCTACGGATCTCCCTTCGTTGATTACAAGTTGCTCTTTGATGATAGTTCGTCGCTTTCGCCGCGTTATTGGTTTATTTATGTTGCCATTCCCGCGCGATTTGGCACCATATTAAACAAACTGATCAGAATATTATTATTTCTGAACTAAACTGCCTCATGTTTTATATTATATTTTTTTTATGATGTTATTATTTTGTCCAGTGTCATAGATAGCTACCGCCAGGTCACTTGGAAAAGTTACTCTTGATTCTTGTTGGCGGGATATTAATTTATTTTAAACGTATTGCATAATTTTTTTTTTTTTATATGTATATAAATTTTTTATCTGAATTTTAAAAAAATGTTGGGGGGGGGGCGCCATCGGTACTTCCTGCACAGGGCGCCAGATTTCGTAGAACCGGCGCTGCTTGCGATCTGAAGACTTCCCGGCCCACTAACTAACGGCAGTTTTATTCAACCATCCGATAATGGAACTTACAGCTGCCTTCAAAGGCCTATTTCCTCAGATTAAGTTTAGATCATTTGAATAAATAGCTCATAAATAATAATAATAGATCAGTGACTATGAAATAACTAGAGTCTTGAACTCTAAACCATTTTAAACAGTTCGGAATGGGCTACAGTTTCGGCTAAACCGTTGAAAAACCAAAATAATAAAACTATTGATTTTAAATGTTGACACAATATTCAAATGTTTGGGTTGGTGTTAGTATAGTATCCTGGATTTGTACACGGGACCTTGCGCTATTGGCTGTTTTTATAATTCCTACGGTAACGGCACGGCGAAGGCAACCGTCCGCGGCATTTCATTTCTTTGATACGAGTGAGGGAGATAAAATAAAATGATAATTTTTTCCTTGGAAGCAGACATGCGTACATTTTTGTCCCATTGTTTATCTCATTTAGATTCAGTGTGCAAAAAGAGCTACAGCATTATTGTAATAAATAACGTACGTTTTTTGCCGTTTTTGTGCCGTCGCCTTATAGTATATTGTATGTACGGGGCTTTTAAAATAATTACGAACCTTTGTTCAAAATTTTGAGGTAATTTAATTAAAAATTTATTGCTGGAAGGTGATGTTCGGGTATTTCTCCCAGCTTTGTCGCAAACTAATCGACTTGTGCAACAAGTGGTTTTCTTTATCATATCTGAATTCATTTTGTGAAAGCTTATTTTCATTCTACAGATACTAAAGGGTTCATTCTAAGAAGCTTTGAATGTTATTTCAATGAGGATTGTGAAAAACAAATTAAACATGGATATACCTAGTTATTTAGGTTTAAATGAACCAATATGCGGGTGTGGAAATTGGTTCCATGTCTAATTGGACTATGAGATCTCAGCGTCTGAATTCCCATAGTAAATTTATTCAGACACGATACTTCCTCACATGATAATTCATCACATCATAACTCACATTAACCTAACCTAACCTTACCTAACCTAACCTAACCTAACCTAACCTAACCTAACCTAGGGTTTTTTTTTTTTTTTTTTTTTTAATATGTTTATTCAGTTTTAATTTTACAATATTTTATTTTACAAATCTTACGAAACTGATCAATCAGTTTGATTGTAAGAAATCTCTCATTTTTTTCTAATTATTTTTTTCTAATTGGGTTAAAAACCCCAATTATCAGTTTTCGACGCTTCGAGACATGATGAATTATCATGTGAGGAATTCACATCCGATGAAAAGTTTGTACTCAATATTCATACACTTAAAAAGTTTCCACTGAACATTCTGGTCACCGTGGAAATTGATGCGGTAAATAAGTGGTTAGGGCATAAATCAGGATAACTAAAGCTCCCAAGATCGAATCCTGGCCACGACAGTAATGTAAATCTGCTTTTCTAAATAATTCATTATAATTAATATGTTTTTATTTATTTAAAAGGACACATTAAATTGGGCCAATTATAATTATTATATTAATGTTATGAGAAAGTTTATAATTATTTTATTTAAATATGTAAAATCATATGAATATATGTATAGTGAGTGCCATGAGTTTTAAAATCTTATCGTTGATTTGAAAAACACCCGACCCATTGTTTGTTGTTTTGTTTTAATTGGCGATGCTCGACCGAATCAATCACACCATTAATCAATCAATTAAAAAACCGGGCCTAGGTATCAGACACAAACCTAAGGTTCATTAAAAATTCTCGAGGATAACGGTGAACATTTGGTGAGCGCGTTTCGCAAAAGACATGTTGGGCCGCGGAACCTGTTTTGAAAGATAAGTTGAATAATAAATAAGAGATTTGGCAAATGCCCACACGGTTGCCTAATTCCTAGCTTGCTTGGGATCATGTTTGAACTGCCATTATCACCAATCGCCACCCGAGGGAAACACACTCAACTTTCGAGGTTCTGCAATAGGCACATGATACTGTACTTACTCGCACTTTATAATATTTACAGCATGGTCCTATACCAACACCAGTACAATGCTCTCATTAGTTATCAGATATAAAATGTCTCCTTGGTCAAGAGTGAGTAACCGGGAGTTCGAAAAGAAAAATACACTCAACCTTCTAGGTTCTCCAATAGACGAACGTCACTTATACACAGAGAAAAATGTTATTCTAAAATACGATCATTTTATTCGTAAAAACGGTTAAAAACGGGACTGAAGTTCTTACTAACAAATGAACAGTGTTTCGTACGTGATTTCGTTAGTATACCAACAAATTTTTCTTACATTTTCCCGCCAATAAACATTGAAACACTGTTAATTTGTTCGTAAGAACTTGAGTCGCGTTTTTAACCGTTTTTACGAATAAAATGATCGTATTTTAGAATAACATTTTTCTCCGTGTATACTCGCGCTTTACAATATGGTTTTCTTCTATACCAACACTGGACACTAGTACAATGTTCTCATAAGTTAAGGGTGTGTAACCAGGAGTTAGAAAAGTAAAACACACTCAACCTTCTAGGTTCTGCAATTGGCGCACTTCACTTATATATTCGCGCTTTACAATATGGCATGCTTTTATACCACAGTACACTGGTACAATATTCTCATTAGTTATCAGATTGATGATGTTCCCTTAATAAAGGGTGAGTTATCCGGAGGTAAAACAAAACACACTCAACGTTCGAGCTATCCATTGCAATTATAGCCAAACAATAGCTCTTCTCACTCGTGTTCTATAGCATGCTACTACATACATTAGAACCCTAGTCGAATACGAGTAATGGGAGTTAGGAACGTAAAATACCTACGCTTAACCTTCAAGGTTCTGCTATATAACCGAGCGATACTTCACATTCGTGCTTCTGTACCAATATTAGTGTTATTCTAGCCGGGAGTTAGAAAAGTAAAACACACTCAACCTTCAAAGTTCTGCAATAGCTGAGCGATACTTATAGAATCAAAGTATACTTCGGTGTCATTGCATCATTAGAAGAACCCTAGTTCACAAGCCGAGTGTGCGCAACCGGAAGTTCGAAGTAAAAGACTCTCAACCTTCGAACTTCTGCAATAGTCGAGGGAAATTTCGCACTTCGATCGTTCGAGTTGGTTCGGAAGTAGTTGGTATGGGTGTGTGCGAAATAATAAACAGAACACCGCGCAACGTGCCACCATTTTTTGTAATGTTGTACACTAGTTAGTACACCAGTATACTAGTACAGTTCATACCTAGCTGCAGGCTCGTCCGGTGTCAATATCACACCCAGTACCTACACAGACACAAACACAGAAGTGTCTAGAACCTACACAAGTGTTCAGTGTCTGGCTCTAGCCTGATGACATAATGCCAAAAATATTATGAGAACTTCGAATGTAGAATGTCTACAAATTTCAGGCAATTAGAATTCTGACGCGAATAGAAATTGCAAAACATCATTTTAATGAAGGACGCGCGGAGCTTATTGCAACAAAAAAGACCTTAAGAATTATTATAAGTATTTAAATTTACATGTGTTAGAAGAAATTTAAAATATATTCTGGGCAGTGACGTAAGGCTTAACCGCAGGCTGTGAATTACCTAGCCATTGTATTCAGATTCTACGGGTATCAGATATGATAAATATAGATAGCACGAATAGTTTTAAGACTGCTTTGGTTGGAATTTGGGTCTCTCCCTTCCGTTCAACTGTTATTAAAAACTTTTTGAAATAGGATATGATTTGAAATTTTCACGTACAAAAGCATTATCGCGATTAATTTTTGGGTTATTACGTCGTGTTGCTCTTCCTCCTTTACAGTGTTACAGGTTATCAGGGCAGGTGTGTAGATTGTGGTTAAGCGGTGATTGTGATTATGATTGATTTTATGGATTCTAATATTTTGAAATGAATATTATGGTCTAATTTTTAATAGTAATTTACGAACACCTTTCTTCTGCAATTAATATTATCGAAATAAATGATTATATGGCGAAATTTATTACAGAATTCACGCCAAATGTGGTACCTGCTAATGGGGCAAATCACTTACCACAATACTTACATACAATGATGCCACTGATATATTTCAGGTAATAAGTAGTGCACACCGTGTGACGTGGGAATGTCTTAAAACTGCCTTAAATTACCCGTGCCTAGAGTCAATGAGGTGATGTTAAGGAGAAGGTGCGGAATTGATTAGGAATCCACCGTCCCCTCTTCTTGAAGAAGAATTATATATCTCGAAACGCGCAGAACTATTGAGAGGCGACTAAAACCTTTGCCAAAGATTTTTCATTTTAATTTCTGTCAGCTTCGTCTAACACCGGATAACCATCACGCCGTATATCGCTGGGGAGGCAGAGAGGACGGACCTCCAAACAACTCTGTCTTGGCACATACTCCCTGCTTCATTCACATTCATACAGCGTCTCATACACACGCTTCTGTTATTCTGACTCTTGACTACTAAAATTAAAATCCTAAAAAGTGTCTTTACTAGATTATGTATTGATTTATTTTTTTGTATGATTATATGTTTTGAAATTTGTGTTGTATAATACAATATTTCGTTTGAAAATTTAACAAATCTGTCAAAGACTAACGATATAATCTTAGTATAAATAAACTTAATTTTTCAAAATTTAAAAAGTGCGTTTACCATATAAAATAAGAAGCTTTCAAAATCAATTTATGTTTTTTTGTAAAACAGAGTCAATACGTCTAAAATTTGATTTAAAAAGGACAACTAACTAACTAACTAACCATCACGCCGTTTCCCCGCAGGAGTAGGCAGAGAGGACGGACCGCCAAACACCTCGGTCTTGGCACACACTCTTTGCCTCATTCACATTCATATACTCTTCTATTTTTCTGACTCTTGACATGGCCCGACTCAAGTATCTGATTCACTTGATCGTGCCATATCTTCCTCGGACGTCCCCTACTTCTTATACCATTCACACTTGCATCATATATTCTACTTACGCTCCTTTCTTTGATCATTCGCTCTACATGCCCACAAGGACAAATTTCCGGTATTGTCTGGTTATACCCTCTTAAAACGTAAATAATAAATGGCCAAGCATAATGGTAGATTCAGACTGGGTCGACGTACGTATTCATCGCTACGCCTAACAATATCTGGGCTACTTAGCAACCATAGATTTTCAATGAAAATTTATGTTTTAGAATCACATTGGCCACACGCATCGCGACGTGCGATGTCTGTGGCCATTTTCATAGAAAATATATGGGTTGCTAAGCATTGTTTGGCGTAGCGATGCGTACGTACGTCGTCCAGTCTGAATCTACCTTTACTTTTACAACAATATTAAGTAGTTACCTTAACAGTTATTACACAAAGATCTAAAAAACGCTAGCCATTAAAAAACAGCTCTACCGTTAGCATTATTAATTACGGCGTTATAGAAAAAAAAAACTGCAACGCTCACAGCGATAATAAAACACACACCCATCAGGTCTAGAATTGCCAACCTGCTTACCCAAACTCACGTAACTTATACGTCATAAAAAAACACTTAAAGATTCACTGATAACTATGTACGCCTAAAGCTTGTATTGTGAGAGGGTATGCAGAAAGGATCGGAAGAAAATAATTACGCAATATGATTTTATCATAGTTTTTGGTCGTACTGGGTGTTTTGAGGGGTTTCGTGATATTTGGACTTCAATTTCTCGGCTGGCTTAGTCGTCATCCATCCACCTCCATCACGATACAAGCAACATTTTCCGCTTACTGTGGTGGTAGTAGTAGATTTTCAAATATGTTCAGGTTATTCGTAACCCAAAAATGATATCTTTAAAAAAAATTCCGACGGTCGCGGGTTCGAACCCGGTGTGCGCAAATAAATTTTATTTGATTATTTGTGTTATTTTCACAATTAATTAATTAAAATAATATATACTATATTTGCGGCACGATCCAGAGTGGAAGATACTCTCAGTATCGCCGTGGTGTAATACCGTTGCTTGAAACGGCTTTAGCCGTGTTTAGTGACTAGATCTGAATAGTCAGGTACTTCCCAACTTCCTTTTTTTCTATCTCCTTCACTTCCCCACTTACCTTCAGCCTCACAACATACCCCATTTGGGGATGCCATGGTCTCACTGGCTGGCTCCAGACGGGAGCAGTTGGGACTCTTGTGAGGTATTCTCTATAAAAAAAGTTATAATTTAAGTCTAGATTTTACTATCAAAAACATAACATGACACCATATTGTTCGTTCCTGAGAATAGATATGCTAAATGTGCTAGAACAGGATTGAAACCCAAATACATCACAATACTACTTAGGTATACAATTATTTTAACAATATCTCTTTTCACGTGCTAAAAATTGTATAATTTTTTTAATTTTTCTTTATTTATTTTGTTTGTTACAGGTTTGTTTTACATGGTTTTTCGACTACCAAGCTAGGCAAATGCCCGTATTATGGTAGTCGAGATTCATAAGATGATATATTAAGTATAATCATTAATTAATAATATTTATTAATTTATAATTATCAACGAAAGTCAAAATTGAACACCCTGTATTTGGCACGGAGGTTCCCTTCAACAGGTTTGTTTGAACCACACCAGATATCGGCAGGTTAATGCACCCTATATTTTGTCTACGAAACAGTTCCTGCTCAAAGAACAGTGCATTCGGCCAATGAAAAATAGTAATTGATGGCTTTATTGCACACATTTACGAGAATTTCTAAGCGATTGGACTCTAATATAATGTTGTTAATCCTTTATATCAGTTTATTGAGATACAATATTAGCTGAGAACTAAACAAGTTCAATAAATGGACCAGTTAGTAACTGAGTTGATAAATACGATGGGAACCCATTCCCACCCAGTCATCTTAGGTTTAATTCAGTGCTTTCCAAGTCCTCCGTTATTGTAGAGACAATATTCTTCGCTTATGCTGATAGTCGTTAAGTTGAAATGAAAATTGGCGCCGATTTGCCAATTTATTTTTTATTCGCTAAAAATGTGTGTTGGCTAAATAGCTAAAAATGAAGATAATGTTGGCATGTTCTTAGTAAAAGTATGATACAGTTAAATATGACCGAATCAGATAGGGACACGTTAGCTCAGTTGGTAGAGCTCCGCCCGGCAAGGCGTAGGTCGGTCGAGTTCTAGATGTGACCGTATCTTTTCCTGATTTTTCTGTTTTCAGATTTTTTGATAGATTTTCGCTAATATTGTATTATTAAAATGTTTTAATCAAAGATGGCATAGTATTAGTTAACACCTAAAGCTGCACGATGAAAAATATTTTAGTTAGGCATTAATTAGGCGAACACCATAAACTACTTCAATTACTGCTGCTTGGTCAATCATGTACTCCGACCGAAAACATGGAGAATATTATACAAAGTAAAAGAGATGGTAATTACAAATTTAATTATTAGTTACATACTTACCTACTGAGTCCTGGATTAAGCTAATCGGACAATATACATCATCCCGTGTGATTATAATCTCTAAAATCTAAATTTGTAGCTGTATGTTATACAGTGGAGTAGGTATTCCGGTCTGTGGTCAACTTGCCACATGCTACCTGCCACATCCAAATTCGTATCATTTTAGTCACCTTATATCATAATCAATCTAATCATCTAACAACACGAAATTAGACTGCTAATGCCTAAAACAAAACATTTTAAAATTGCAAATACACTGCACTAGCGGCGAAACTCACATAAAAGTATTTTGCGACACAATATAAGGCGCTGGCTACACGAGCAGTTTTCCCGCCGCGGAATACCGCCCCAGAAAGCTGTCGCAGACGATCATGCTACTGACATTGACTTCTGAGACCAACCTTCTAGAAATACGAGAAGTCTAGTGTAGAAGCAAGCCATTTGTAGTCATTTCTATAGTCGGTAGAACAGAAGAGTATGTGTGAATGCAAATAAAGCAAGGTGTGTGCCAAAGCATAATTAAAAATTATCTGCATAACCTAGCGTAGATTTTGCGGGATGGAAAGTTAGTAAGTTAGATAGGAAACAAAGTATGTATCCCCCCCGGAAGAGGTCAAAGTATCTACATTGAAATTTTTATGATTTGTTCAAAAAGTAACGAATCGTTCCGATTCAAGAATCGGCACTTTTTCTTCCTACGTGTGTTCTGATATTATACATGTACTAGTATAGTATTACCTACAGGTTTTGGTAGGTACAGGTTTGACAGATTTCAACTTTTCCCAAATAGCTAACCTACATTGCCAAAGTAATGTTGTCTAAATATTAGGCTGCCATTAATTTTACGGTACATAGAATATGCGAGGTGTACCCTCAAACGAAAATAACTCACAATTATATACTAATAATTTATTTACATACTTCTGCATAAATATATCGAAGACTCGCTGAAATAAAACGGTTATCACTCAGTATTTGAGTGAAACGTTGAATTTCTTCGTAAAATTAAACTGATCTTAAAAGGAACATAGGTATCTTATTTTTAGAATTGTTTTTTTTTTTAATATAGAATAGGGACAATCGCATCACACATAAAAGTACATTCATTGAATAATGGCTGCAGAATATCATGATAGGAGATGGAAGTTTTTGCTCTGACTGATCAGAAATTTTTCTGAAATTAGGATTTTGGGTACCTACTAATACAATAAACGAAATTGCATATTTTTGTACCTGGCGTCATAGGAATATCAAAATAAAAATCTTTTAATTGGAAATTAGAACCTACTATATTTTTTTAGTGGCTGATTGGGAACTGTAAAAAACACTTAGGCGATCCGCTCACTGAGGCAACTGAAAACTGTCAACTGGCAAATGACTTTGTATGACAATGTGATGGCCCACACATACATAATCACTCAAAAACCCGTTGTCAATGGTAACGCAATGGACTCGCACTGCTGATTGCCGTGGCCGGCCGTTGCTAGTTGCCAGGTGTCAGCTGATTGTTCTTCGTCTATGGTTAAACAAGCTTTTTGACCAATCAAAACATAGAAACCAGCCGGTTTTAGTTTGGTTTCAGTTGCCTCGTCAGCGGAGCGCTTTAAGCGATAAAACAAAGAACATTCGATTGCGTTTTTTCACAAAGGAAATGATAGACGGGATGGTGTCCTATGGTTATGTTCTGGTCTCAGGTCTCTCAATTCACAGGCCAATTTTCACAATTAAACCCTTAAACCCGATGGTTAATATGAATCATATATAATATTAATGCGACTTTTGCGAGATTCAATCTTGATGTGTATGCGATCGCGACAACATTTCAACTGCTAAAAATGTGGGTACATATTTCGAAGCGAAAATACAAATAATGCTTCGAAATATGTACTCACATTTTTAACATTTGAACACCACGAACGGTGGGTAGAATTCGGCCATCTTCCTCTTCTAAACTATCATAATTCTTGCTTAAAAACTATTTTTTAAATATAAAAGTAAACTGATATAGGTGGGAATTTTTGCAGAACAACTTTGTTTTTTTTTTTTGATAGCTTGGTTATTTTCTTTTTCTTTTCTCAACTTTACATTGAGAGTCGTTTTGGTAGCGCAATGGCCATTCTAGTCAATCCTATTTCAGTCATCCCTGTATTTTTTGCGATCATATAAACATTAACATAGGTACGGTTATACGAGTGTAGGTAAATATGTAGGAGTGCTGGGTCCACACTCCACTCTCTAGTCTAGAAGCCGTATTTAGGTTCCACCTTCCTTCGTTTACAAAACTGAAACTTTCGGCCGGTTTCTCAGCCTAAACAAAGCCGAGCATATTCGAGCAAGACTTTATTTTGAAACACCGCACCACCGTTCGGGCGTTTTGCCTGAGAATTTTAAATAAAATAACAAAGTGTTTTAAAAGAATTAGTTTACGTAATCGGCGTAGCAGGAAGTTGTTTGACTGTCTGTTATGTTAAGGAAAGGAAATGCTTTCTCTATTAAATAAACAATCAAATTCTGAGAGCTGCGATTATAAACACGAATTTAACACTTGATACTTATGTACCTATCAGAGGCCCTAGCACGCTCGCTTTATAACGATCGATAGGATAACTATCGGTAACTTCTCATCGTTCCCTAAGACAACTGCACATCGCTAACGTACAAACAACAGTTGATGTCAAATATGTTAAGGACACATAGTCATTGTGAACTGTCACTTATTCGTTGGCGATCTGTAGTCATGCTAGGGAACGGTGAGAAGTTACCGATAGTTAAGCCAGGGACATACACAGCGTTAAAAGCGCCGGCGTTATTTGGCTTGGCCTACTTCACCATATCGCTCGCCATACATTTGGGATTGGAATGCATGGCGAGGAATATGCTGAAATAAGCCAAACCAAATAACGCTAGCGCCTATAACGCCGTGTGTGTCCCAGGCTTTATCCTATCGATCGTTATAGAGCGAGAGTGCTAGGGCCTCAGGTAGGGCTTCTTCTACAGAATTAGAATTGGTAAATGAATAATGGGTCTCGGAGTATACTTTTCCATAGCCAGGAGATGTTATTTTTCGACCCTTTATATATGGTATCCGGAAACTCATAGTACAATCTGGGAGACTGGTGAATTACTTTTTTTGATTTTGCTTTCATTTTCGAGAAAATACAATCCAAAGTTGAATTTTTTTAGATCAAATTTGATTAACAGCTTTAATCTAACTCGTATTTGATTTTGTTTTTGATTAGGTTGTTGATTTTGTTCTTGATTTTGACTTTGATTTTGTTTATGATTTTGTTTTGGATTTTGTTTTAGATTCAGTTTTATAATTTTATATTTAGCTTTTGTTTAAATTGTTTGTAATGCTAATTTACATATACTTTGCTTTTTAATTTTACTTTTTGCTCTTGTGTGAATTGTATGTAATGTTGATTTAGATGTACTTTGTTAATAATAAAAAATAACATGTAAAAGCCCAGCAGGGCGTGAAATACAAATAAATAAATAAACATCAGTCTCTAGGGATTAAATGTTAGCTATTGTATTTTGAGGTGCGTCGAAGCAGAGACTCGATTTCAAAAGTTCTTTCAACCCCTTTGTTGCCGAAAAAAAGATAAAGTAAAAAAAATCTAACCGCTTAGACCGAAAAGAGATTGGTTTTTGGATTCTCTGTGATGTAGATTTACCATTTTCTCGCTTGTATTTCGATTTTCCGGACACCGTGTATATTATGGTAAAATTTATTCTTTACAGACGATTTGGCAGGATACTATAATACAGGGCATATTACAGAATTTATATATAAACATTGTGGTATATAATATGATGATTATATCATAACAGTCACCATGGCACGGTTTCAGTAGAACTGTAACTTGTAATATTTTTTATCAACACGTGAGAATGAATGCTTATTGTACTCCTTATGACTATTTATCGGATGAAATAAAAAAATGTTGAGAGGTACATATTAGTTGGATAGAGTGCTGAAGTCGGGAATGCCCGAGAAAGCCTTTGTACGATCTACCGAATAGTTCATAGTCCCACAATTATTAGGCAGCTGTGGGGTCATCACATAAAATAACTGCATAACATGCATCGTATGACATAAGTACATTGTGGGTTTTTCACCATCCTCTTGATAACTTATCCATAGGATAACGTAAAAAATGCAAAATGTCTCCGGTGACTTTTTTTTTGGTGTCTTTTTTTTCAATTTTTCTCTTCAATATCAAACAAAAATAATCTTCCACATAACTTAGTCACTGCTTACTCAGCCGAGTATATGACCAACCCCCACCACTCCCCTAACTGTCCAATACCTAATGATTTTTTACGTTTTATTTACTTTTATTTACGAACACAGAACATCAAAAATGTCTCCGGAGATCAAAATTTCATTCACATTTTTTACTCCAAATAATGTCAGAAATCACTGGTTAAAGTAAGTCAAGTACGTCCTTTAACAAACCTGTATATTGGATAAATTAACCGTATTTGCTACCTATTGCGTGAATTTATTTGTTTAATTTTTAATTTACGTTATCCGACGGATGCGCTATAAGAGGGTATAACCAGAGAATACCGGAAATTAGTCCCCTTTAAATCAAATTCTAGACGTATTGACTCTTTTTTACAAAAAAACATAAATTGATTTTGAAAGATTGTTATTTTATCTGGTACACGCAGTTTTAAAATTTTGAAAAACTAAGTGTATTTTTAATATATCTACTAACGTTGGTCGTTGGCAGATTTGTTCAATGTTCAAACGATAGATTCTATTCAACAACACAAATTTCAAATCATATAATCATACAACAAAATAAATCAATACATACTCTAGTCAACACAGCTTTATTAAAATCATTAGAAGATAAATCCGAGAAGGTGTTTTGTGACAAAAATACCTCAGTTTTTCTATTTATTTAAGGTAAGGTAACTAATATATATTTGTATTTTTTTTACAAACTTATTTTGTTTAGACATTATTGAAAAATCATAAATACTTATGATCAAAAAATACTTACAAAAAGTACACGATATTGAATAATTTATCATCGGGCATTTTGAGCATTTTTATTGCTTACTTGAATGAATATATATATATTAAAGCAAGTTTTTAATAAAATAAATCGATATTAAATTTTTAATGTAAAAAAATTGATACGGGGAAAAATCGATCTTTCTCATTGGAATCTCCCTGTACAGTTAAAACCATTTTTAAACTTTTATTCACAGCCGCTGGTCAATCGCTCTTAGGAGGATGGTGAAATGGGTCCACCCTCATGATATGATAAGTTGATGTGTACCTACTGCATCAACACGATATGATATCTTTTTTAGCGCTTTTTATGATTACGTTTGGACCTAAAACTCTGTGCCGTGCTATTCGGGTCAATGCATTTAAGTTATGCATAGATATTTTTTATTTGTATTTATTGGAAATTGGGCAATATTACATATTGGTGAAGGTAGGCAACTAAATCAACATTTGTGCTACACTCACACAGGTGGAAAATTATATCTTATTTCAATCGAATAAATTACCCGTCAGGATAATTTGTTCGCTTTTCGAAATCGTTGTGTCTCCCTTACTATCATAGTGAGAAATATGATATAAACGGTGTTAGAAAGAGAAAGCACCACGCTTTATATTCAAGTATAAAAATTAAACACAAAAAAGTAAAATAAAAACCTTTATGAAAACAAAGTTTCGGGTTGGAATTTGAAAAAAAATTATGAAACTTTGGGAATTTTCATTAATTACTTTTACATGGAACTACAAAAAAGTGACGTAACAAAAACGTTTATAAGACATTTGTCAAATCAAATGCAAATATGTTTTTTTATCGTTATCAGTAATTTTAGTTAGAAAAACGTAAGGTGAGCCATTTATAAAACTTTTTTATGTTTACATACAAGATTTGTATATTTAAAAATTTATACCTTTATTTTCATTTATAATTTGAAAGCGTATTTTATCACCTTTCAAATGCAGTTTTTAGTTTTTGGATACCTTCAGAAATATTCCATTTATTTGGATTTTATTGTAAAGCGGAAATATTTTGACCCTCTGACAAAATATGGTTGAGGCCTGAGGGGTAAATGGTGTAATTATTTAAAATACAGGTGAAAAGGCGTATACAAAAATATGCGACCCGCGGCCCCGGTGTGTTGGACGGACCCACGGTTGAATTTTCCTTACACTCTAAAAGAAAAGTGAGAATCTTAACAACGTATGTGGAAAAGGCGTGTGGATGGACCGACGGTAGATTTTGCCTTGGCAGGTCTAGAAAATTGATCTTTCCGAATTGGTTTATTTTAATTAATTCTGATAAACGTATTACTTAAATCTCAGATGTCTCAAGGAATATTTAGGGAAGTTACTAATTCATCATCTTGAATTAGTACCTAAAAATTAAACCCTGCGCTTACCGCTAATTTTACAGTTGAAAAACATTAAAAAAAATTTCAAACCGTTTTACGTAAAATATTTAATGGTAAGTTACGGTTTTCATTAACCTTAAGAGGATATTTATTACCAGAGAATACCGGGAATTGGTCCTTTTTAAATCAAATTCTAGACGTATAGACTCTTTTTTACAAAAAAGCATAAATTGATTTTGAAAGATTGTTAATTTATCTGGTACACGCAGTTTTAAAATTTTGAAAAACTAAGTGTATTTTTAATATACTTAGGTTATACCGTTGGTCGTTGGAAGATTTGTTCAATTTTCAGATAGATTCTATTAAACAACACAAATTTCAAATCACATAATCATAGGTACAACAAAGTAAATAAATACATAATATAGTCAACACAGTTTTCAAATTTTAAATTTTAGTTTAATTAAAATCATTAAAAAATAAATCCGAGAACGTGTTTTGTGGCAAAAATACCTTCGTTTTTCTATTTATTTAAGGTCTTACAAACTAAAATATATTTTTTTTAAATTACACCCTTATTTTGTTTAGACATTATTGAAAAATCATAAATACTTTAAAAATTTTTGAAATTTATTATATTTAATAATTTATCATCGTGCGTTTTGAGCATTTTTATTGCTTGCTAGAATGTAGGTATATGTATATTAAAGCAAGTTTTTAATGAAATAAATCGATATTCAATTTTTAATTAAAAAAATTGATACGGGGAATAATCCATCGTTCTCATCGGAACCTCCCTGTACAGCTACAAGCATTTTTAAACTTTATTCTCAGCTGCTGGTCAATCGCTCAAGTAAATAACTTACATGGGAATCGGTCTTAAAAAAAGGATATTATTTTTAAGATCTTCGCCCAGAGTATGGATATAGTATAAACCAACATTAAATATGGTCATGGTACAAACCAACATTCATTTTTTTGCTATTTTCTTTAAAAATATTGTTTAAAAAAGTGTTTTTTACGATAAATATAAAAAAAGCGTTGATAATGCTTTTATTCAAATTATTATTATGTTGTTCTTTTGCTTGTGGGTATATTGACCTTTGTATTTTATATTATTATTTATAACAATTAGTTTGAAGTAAAGGTAACAAAAATAGTTTTTTTTAAACTTCAAACCTTCTTTTCTGGGCATAATACGAACCAACCCTCAGCAAGCGAATTGTCTAGATATAATAGTATCGTTTCTTCGGACAAATGGTTCGTTAATAATAATTATGTGGTTTATGATTAAGTAGACTGGTAAATAAATACCTACTTATACATAATCATAGAGAAAATTTTGGTTACGAGGGAAATTAGAAGCATTCTTTTTTGGAAGCGATGGCTACATTTCTATAAACTAGAAGTATCTAGTGGATTGTATTTTTTTCAGGATCAACCAGAAATTTTCGTTAATTCATAAAAGATGCAATGCTTGAAATGTTTTGCGTTATGTTCTAAGTTTTTTCCCATACCTTCACTTCCTACAACCCCTCCCCTTTCTCTTTTCATCCTCTACACACATTTATTCAATAATGTTGGAGCTGCCCAATTAAAAAAAAAGTTCGTGTACATTTGAAGCTTTTTCCACATAATTGTTTACATTAGCAACCTCATGGGTCAATCAAACTACGCATGTCTGGTATTTATTTTTAAAAACGTTTGATTTCAATTCGTACACGCATCAAACACGCGTCGCGTCATAATGTCTAGGTTTGCAAATATGTGTAGGTACCTGATATGAATTTTCCTGGTCTATCTATGGGAAAATATTTCAAGTGGAATTTTACTGGTTCCGGAAAAATACTGCTTTTGAATTGGCCTTGGCACCAAAATACTTCGTCCTGATTCTGCAGCAGTTGAAGCTGTCTCCAAAAAGATAAACCAATACCATACAACATCATACAGCTTATTATTTTCAGTAGTAAGTAATTCGTTTCACCTTTAATTGTAATAATTATAGTTCTCGAGAGAAATCGTCAATGAATGCATAATCGATAGTGTACCGAGCAAGAAATAAAGAACTACGTTTTTTTGCGAAATTTGACGAAATACTAACTTCATTTTATCTGTCTAGATTCGAACAACAGAGAAAAAAATACAAATGCTTGACATTGACTTAGAAAAGACTAGGTGAGCTCTTCATGACTAAAACATTGTCTTACGCGAAAATTCAAACAGGTTGTACCTAAAATGTACCAAAATTTTTTTTAAACAGACATTGTAGATTCGTAACTTACCGATAAATGACATCACTTTTGGACCTGAAAATGTTTGTGATTAGTTATTTATTAGTTATTAGTTATTACTTATTACCTTGAAAGTCCACCAAGAGCTTTTGCTAGTGAGATTTGGATGGACGCCAGACCTAAACTTTAGAAAATTTTCCCTGAAATGATCTTATAGATTTTCTGGTATATAGTTAAAATGAGACAGCACTTTTATAACAGATTGGCGTACACGTTATACAGTTTGTAGCAAGCCATTGATTACGATGTAGTCTGTTTTTTTTTCATTTGACCCCCGATTGGGTCATGTATTTCCCATTTGGATATGATCATTTGTTTCTGTAACGTTTAACAACTAATCGTCAAAAGAATATTGTTGTTTGGCACACGTCCATGACTCCTGGACATATTTATCCCCAGATTTCTACCCACCCCTCAAACCTTTTTCCTTCCCAAGACTTCCTCTCCTTCCTTTCCCTTCAAAAACCCTCCACACAGCATCTTCAAAGTTGACACAGGCGCTGAGGGTATTTTTCCCATACGCAGGTCAAACGTGCAGGTATTGGGGTTACATTTGCACCACGTTGGCCAATCTTATGCTGATGGGGTCACACATGGCATCAGGTACACAGATCCTGAGCTGGGGTCACCTTGGCACCACTTACGTCAATCTACTGGGATCGCTTACTTATCGCTTACGGGATTTGACATTATGTAAAACAATCTTGTAGTGGGCTTGTGCGGCACCACATAGGGCAATATTGTGCTAGAGTAACTTCAGGCACCGCGTAGGCCAATCTTGTACCTTTTAGGTATCGGTGTTTAATCTGTCCGCGAACCGGATATCTTGGTTCGATGATCTGAAAAAGGTTTGGTTTTTTTCAAAAAAATGCAACAATGAAACTGTTGGCGCGCTTCCGTCTAGAATTGGCATTTTTTTATTACACGCATCAAATCAAATTACTAGACGACACAAAACAACGAGTACTACCAAGTCTACTAACTTTTAGGACGGTCAAACTCTAGGAAGGGAATACTTGTAACGGCAGGAAGAATGTATACATATTATCTAAAATGTTATAATTTAAAGACTTCAGTCTAATTAGAAATTTTCTGGAGAGACCACATTACAAATGAGGAGGTTCTCCAAAGAATCGAAGGAGGAAGGACCTGCTTAGGACCTTGTCCGAAAGGCGTGCAAGATGGATCGGCCATATAATACGACAAGAAGGCCTCTTGCATGCCATAATGGAGGGTATGACCGAGGAGACAAATTCTAGGGGACGCCCAAGCCGAGAGTACCTGGAGGACCTGCTGGTTGACATGCGCTGCTCATCATATGCAGACTTCAAAAGAGCAGCACAAGACAGGAACGAATGGAAAAGAAAAATAGAGGAAATTGCTGCAAACCAATCCCAGGATTGAAACCAGAGAGAGAAAAGTCTAATTGGAAACAGATTCCCTTTGTGAGCGCATAGGTTCATTTCCTACACGGCGGCGCCATTATAATATATATTTGTGTTAGATTGAAAGATAAAATAAAATATAGACTCCGATAGTAAGCATAATATTCAACATACAATTTTACTAGTATGACGGTTGAAAATGGAAGAGGATCTCTGACACGCAAACAGGCCTTTTATACCGTAGGTCCGCGTCGTACATTTATCAGAGACATATAGGTACGTTCACTATCTCCGGCCTATGTTCATTACATTGGAAATGTATGTATATTCTCACATATTTATTCTAAGTCATCTTTAATAATGTTTTTATCACCGCTCACCTGTCATGTAGTTTTTACCTACAAGGTTGAATTAATTAATTTTCGGCCCTTTTTGCATTCCTGTTTATAGATAATAATGATTCACCACATTAACACGTGCAGACAGTGTACACTCTTAGCCCAATTAACACGGAAGCAAAACCAGGCAACGTCCGACGACTTTCGTGAAATCTGTTCTTCTTTAATTTGCAAACTGCAAATCCTTACCCAAGGTACCCTGAAGAGGAAACCGGCTATTTACCTATAGTCAATGTCACTGGCGAGTATCCATCACAGTAAAACCATCTATGATAAAGTTAACATTTTTGTTTTTTCATAAAAAGCATTTCCAGAAAGCATAAATTTCGAAAATGTCAAAAGAGTTCATATTCTACGCTATCTGTTGATGGCGCGCGTACCTATATTATTTTTGCTTATAAACGCTTTTTACAAGTTATGCTTTGAAATATTAAGAAAAGTGTATTGTTCACTCAAGTATACAAGCAATATGAATATTAACCAATAATTTTGTCAATTAAAAAACTCTAATCTTTCAAGAAAGGCTCACAAGTAGGTACAATATTGGATTGAATCACCGATGAAATGTTGTATTTGTTAGCCTTTCTTGGAAGATTTGAGTTTTTTAATTGACAACACTATGTATTTTGTGTACATGCACGAACAATATTTTTTTCATAATATTAAAGCATAACTTGTAAAAAGCAATAAGTAAAAAAAATACACTATACACGCGCCATCTACGAAAGAGTAGAATATAAATTCTTTTGATAATCACCTTAATTTGGTTTTTTTTTTCACTTAAAATTGAATTTATTAATGCATTGTACAAATAGGTAAGTACCTGCACTGCCTACCTTAGTAATAAAATGAATGTGTGCCAATTAGGTAGGTACTTATTTTGCCAATCTTTTTAAAAAGTGAGATTTTCCGTGAACTTCCACTCGAAGTGAAAAAAGAAAGGTTCCTAGTTACGCAACATTTTTAATGTAATCTATTATTTATGTGTGTTTGTGTATGAAGATAGGTGTGTGGAAGTGGTGGTAACTCCAGTAATAGATACCTAGTACCATACCTACTGTAGGTCCACTGAATACATTCATTACGAAGCTAATAGGCGTTAACTATGGCGTTATGAATTTGTGCAAACGAATGTACCTAATGTTCATCGGTTAAAAACAAAGGTAGCAGCACTTGATGGTTTTCAGATTTTTTCTGCAATTTACAGATGTTAAAAAAATCGCATTTAATAATTATAGCACAGGTGTATGTTCGTTTTTAGGCCCGTTTAATTTTCCCAGTATAACATATCTTTTATGGTATAAATTTTCGTATAGGTTGATACTATTTGACATGGCACGATCAAGTGAATCAGATATTTGAGTCGGACCATGTCAGGAGTCAGAATAATATAAGAGCATGTATGAGAAGATGAATGAGTGTGAATGAAACAAGGAGTGTATGCCAAGGCCGAGTGGCGGTCCGTCCTCTCTGCCTACCCCTGCGACGTGATGGTTAGTTAGTTAGTCAGTTAATACTTTTTGAATGCATTGATATGAAAGAAATTGGAAAAAGCTGTGATAGAGTTAAGTAATTTTTTTAATAGTGTTAGGAACTCATGTAGATACCGATTATTCAAAGAAAGCTCGTTCCCTTTTAAATATCCAATATTGTATGTACACGGTTAAGAGCGATTGACCAGCAGCTGAGAATAAAAGTTTTAAAATGCTTGCAACTGTACAGGGAGGTTCCAATGAGAAATATCGATTATTACCCCCATCAATTTTTTTAAATTAAAAATGTAATATCGATTTATTTCATTCAAAACTTGCTTTAATATCGTATACTACTTCTTTTATATAAGTATTTTTTGATAATAAGTATTTATGATTTTTTAATAATGTCTAGACATAATAAGTGTTTTAAAAAAAGGTTTGCAAGAACTTAAATAAATAGAAAAACTGAGGCATTTTATTAAAATTAATGTAAAAACTGTGTTAGTTATTTCAGAATAATATTCTTAACTGCGTAGCCCTATTTTAGAGTGTAACATTATATCTACGTTACCTACATCAAACGAAAAGGTTGATAACCTATTCGGTAATTTACCAATTAAATTCTGCGAACACGTGTGCTATAATGCCAAAACACCTCGTAACAATGGAGTTTAAAGGTTCGAATACCTACGTGGGTACCTAGTACCTACTAAATTCGTGATTTATGCTCAGTTCAAATTATAAACTACGACACACCTGTCTACTTGGATGTGGTTTCTATAGATTAAAAAAAACATGAATAAGAAAGTTGAGTCCATTTTTTTATTACATATAAACTTAAATGCTAGTATTTTTTTTTAATGTTCGTTTTCATATTTAAATTAATTCTACAAGTTTGAATTTTATTAAGCCCCCCAAAACGTGATGTGTGTGACGTCACCCTGGTTTGCATAAAATACACTTTGTATCAGTAAGCGCCTCCGCCCACTCAGGCCACTGAAAACTCTCAACTGCCAACTGTCTTTGTATGACAATGTGATGGCCCGCACACTTCACAATCACACAAAACCCCGTTGTCAATGGTAACGCATGCGGTGACTTGCGACTTGCTCTGATGGTTGCACTGGCCGGCCATTGATAGTTGCCAGCTGTCAGCTGATTGTTCTTCTTCTATGGTTAAACAAGCTTTTTGATCAATCAAGACAGAGAAAACAGCCGGTTTTAGTTGGTTTTCAGTTGCCTCAGTGGGCTGAGCGCCTTAGATAATATAAGGCGCTCCGCTGACGAGGCAACTGAAAACCAACTAAAACCGGCTGTTTTCTCTGTTTTGATTGGTCAAAAAGCTTGTTTAACCATAGACGAAGAACAATCAGCTGACAGCTGGCAACTATCAACGGCCGCCCAGGGTAATCAGCCGTGACAGTCGCAAGATGGTCGCAAGTCACCGCTTGCGTTACCATTGACAACGGGGTGTTGTGTGATTGTGAAGTGTGCGGGCCATCACATTGTCATACAAAGACAGTTGGCAGTTGAGAGTTTTTAGTTGCCTCAGTGGGCGGAGGCGCTTAGGCGCTCCGCCCACTGAGGCAACTGAAAACCAACTAAAACCGGCTGTTTTCTCTGTCTTGATTGGTCAAAAACCTTGTTTAACCATAGATGAAGAACAATCAGCTGACAGCTCGCAAATAGCAACGGCCGCCCAGGGCAATCAGCCGTGACAGTCGCAAGATGGTCGCAAGTCACCGCTTGCGTTACCATTGACAACGGGGTTTTGTGTGATTGTGAAGTGTGCGGGCCATCACATTGTCATACAAAGACAGTTGGCAGTTGAGAGTTTTCAGTTGCCTGAGTGGGCGGAGGCGCTTAGAATTGGCGCTTAGTATTGCAATTTCCGGAAATTAAAAATAATTTTGCTCAAAACACACATTATTTAATCTGTGCGACCCCCGTGGAACTTGCTACATAATAAGCGCCTCCGCCCACTCAGGCAACTGAAAACTCTCAACTGCCAACTGTCTTTGTATGACAATGTGATGGCCCGCACACTTCACAATCACACAAAACCCCGTTGTCAATGGTAACGCAAGCGGTGACTTGCGACTTGCTCTACTGGTTGCCCTAGGCGGCCATTGATAGTTGCCAACTGTCAGCTGATTGTTCTTCTTCTATGGTTAACCAAGCTTTTTGACCAATCAAGACAGAGAAACAGCCGGTTTTAGTTGGTTTTCAGTTGCCTCAGTGGGCGGAGCGCCTTATAGTTCGTAACATGGCGGTCGGTGAAAAATGGCATTTCGTGTTGTTAAATTTAAAGAATAACCATTAAAATGCACTTTTTCCGAAATTCCGGTAACTGAATTGATTAGTACTAGCTTATATGTAACTACTAGAATTTTTTTTATTTATTTTTTTAGTCTATATTAAGCGTGTCCCAGTTTTGTAAAAATTTACCGTCATTTTTCATATAAACCAGGGTACAGATGACGTCGGAATTCTTTCAAACAATCATGAAGCGTTTTTGGTTGTTAGCTTTTTAACATTTTTATAAAACCGTTTAATTAATTCTAAGAATAATAATGAAGAAATATATTTTTATACAGGTTTCCAGGGGTAAAGTGCATTAACTTCGGGAGTTTCTACATTCTACGTGATAATATAAGTAAAAAAGATGATAGACTTTTTTTCGAAATTCCGACTTTTAGGGGTACTTTTTAACTTTTTAGGTAAAACGATATAATCAGTCCGTCGTATGCGGACAGCACTAGGTACTATTTTACGCTGTTAAGATACGGATGACTCACAACAATCCAACGTCGCGGGCGGGTGAACAGCAAATTTATCGGGTAAGTTTGTACTTACACTAAGGATTTTTAATAGGTACGTCTTTTTGTATGGGGAAATAAATATTGGAATTTCGGAAAAGTTGTTAATCTTTTTTACTCCTACCATCATGTAGAATCACCTCCCGTAGTTAATGCACTTCATGCCCGGACACCCTGTATTTAGAATCGATATTTTTTGATCTACATGAAATTGGTGAAGTCATTACATCCGCGATGGATGGCTTCATTCAATCCACTGTTAAAGAAACTGGTGTAGGCTCAAAGCCGTGGTTCAGTCGACAATGCTCCGAAGCAGTTCGGCGAAAAAACGCGGCTTACCGAGCCTACAACACATCTAGAATCTCCGAAAACAGAGCAGCATATAACAAATTGGCAAAGGAAAGCAAGAAGATCATAAATAGGTCAAAGTTCGAGCACGACCTGCAGATCAGCAAAAAGCTGGCTGCATGCCCGCATGGCAGCAGAGCCTTCTGGTCGCTTGCGGGCTCAATAGGTCGCAATTTCTGCAAATTCAGTCTGCCACCTCTTACCAGACCTGATGGCTCACTAGCAAATACTGCCACCGAAAAGGCTAACCTATTAGGAAAAATGTTTGCGGATAACTCAACCCTCGATGATCGGGGTGCAGTCCCGACGTTGGTCCCTCACTGCGGTTTCTATATGAAAAAGCTGAGGATCCGGCATCGGGATGTGCTCCAGGTTTTACGAGGGCTTGATGTTAATAAAGCTAGTGGGCCTGACGGAATCCCCGCCCTGGTATTGCGGAGGTGCGCTGCAGAAATAGCTCCGATTTTGACAAAGCTTTTCAAAATGTCCCTGAATTTTGGCTCTGTACTCTCTGGTTGGAAAAAAGCGGTCATCCATCCTATTCCAAAGAAGGGTGACCGCTCCAACCCGGCCAACTACCGTCCCATAGCGATCACATCAGTTCTATCCAAGGTGATGGAACGTGTGATCAACGACAAACTGCTCACATACCTCGAGAAGAACAAAATTATTAACGACCGTCAATACGGATTCCGGCGGAACCGCTCGTGCGGTGATCTTCTCGCGTATGTGACGCATGTTTGGGGGCGGTGCCTGGAACGTTTCGGTGAGACCCAAACGGTTGCGCTGGACATTTCCAAGGCCTTTGACCGGGTTTGGCACCGAGGACTTGTCAACAAACTGCCTTCTTACGGACTTCCCGCATCCTTGTGCAGGTGGATTGCCGACTTTTTGAGGGAGAGGTCGATTCAGACGGTTGCTGACGGTTTCACCTCTTCCTCGCATTCGATAAATGCTGGCGTCCCACAGGGATCGGTTCTGTCTCCGACTTTGTTTCTGTTGCACATCAATGACCTTTTGACATGTGCACCAATTCATTGTTACGCGGATGACAGTACAGTCCATGATAGCTTTTTGTTTGACAAGCCCCCAAAGGGTGCACAAATTCCAATGGCTCGGAGGGCTTTGAAGCAAAGAATGGACGCTTACCTCGAGAGTGTTTTCTCTTGGGGCAAGAATAATCTCGTCGAATTCAATGTATCAAAGACCCAATCATGTCTGATTACGTCTAAAAGGGATCGAAATGACTATCTAGTCTCCTTCAACGGTAGCATTCTTCCGAACAGGTCTTCCATTGATATGCTCGGTGTAACTCTAAGTGACCAGCTCAGATATGGGGGCTCCATCGAGGCCAGAGTTAAGTTAGCCTCTCAGAAACTGGACGTACTGTACAGGGCCCGCAGATACTTTAATAGTACACAACTGCTAACCCTGTACAAATCGCAAGTGCGCCCCACGGTTGAATTTGGCAGCCACCTCTGGTCTGGAGCCCCAAAGTACCTGAAAAACACCCTCGACTCTGTGCAGAAACGGGCGGTCCGTTTGATAGATTCTCCCGTCTTAACAAACGGATTGCAATCTTTAGAGCACAGGCGTCGGGTAGGAATGCTTTCCTTGTTCTACCGGTATTTCAATGGAAGATGCTCCGATGAACTAGCCTCATTGATCCCCTCGGCACCGGTGCATAGTCGGGAAACACGCCAAACGCTCGCCCAACATATGTACACGGTTGACATTTGTCACATGAGAACGGGACGCTTCTACGACTCGTTCTTGTGTTCAACAGCTCGGCTGTGGAACGATTTGCCGGCCTCTGTGTTTCCTCCTTCCTATAACATGGGTCTCTTCAAGACCCACGTTCACTCCTTCCTCTCCTCAAAAAGACCCTCCTCACAGCATCTTCAAAGATGACATAGGCCCTGAGGGAAATTATTTTCCTCAAGGCCTCCTGTGTGGAGTTAATGTAAAAAAAATAAAAAAAAAACATATTTTTTTCAGTTAAAATATTTTTTACTCAACTTCCTTACAGTGGGCACGTAGGTACTTAGGATTTAGGACCATCTCAGTAAGTACCTCTAACTAACAACATACACGCTCTATTCAACATCCTAGAAATACTAGTTTTATACATTCGAATTTCGTGCCAAAAGCGAAGGGACCGCGATGAAATCTATGATTTAAAAAAACACGAATTCTAGCGTAGGTAGGTACTAAACTGACTTAGGACTTTGGACCAACTTAAAAAGTACCTACCGACCTCGATACTATGTATGAAATGATTCAGCCGCCTACGAATCTAAATTCAAAAACGTACCTACGTACGATTTTCGCACCATGAAAAAAATATCATAGCCAATCACGAAGGGACCGCAAATGAGAAGCGGATAGAGGTCGGCTAGTGCCTATCTAAGTACCTAGTTATTATTATTATTATTATTATTTCGCAAAAGAGTTCGCAAATAGCCCGCGTCTGCTCCGTGCGCTCTCGTCCGTATTTTCGTCCAAATTCATTTTGGCAAGAATACAGCGATCGTAAACTCCAGTAGGTTCAAATATTTCAGGAGCCACGTGGCGGAATGACGTATCAAGGAACTCCAGTGAAAAATATTATGGTTTTAAAATATATATATATTTATTTTTAATTCATTGCTTAGTAGGTATTGGTAGCACAAGGTGCATTGTCCCTTTCGCTCAATATTCGGTGGAGTAAGAGCAACAGTGATAGCGACAATTTAGTAAAATCTATTTTTCAAATTTCTCCACCACCGGGTTTCATCTTAAATAAGTTTTTTAATCGGAAAACGGCGGGAGGTGTTTAGCATCACAATTTTCCAATCAATTTTCAATCTCAGTTTCAGGACACCAGAGCTCGCGTTCAAGTAATTTTAGAGGGAATATTGCCGTTGCACACTTACGATAAATAAAAGTTAACACCAGTAACCTACTAAAGCGACGTTGAATAGTTAACCTAGTACCTAAGTCAGATTATTTTTTATTGCAATTATTTTATTAGGGCTTTCTGGAGAAAAATGAAAACTGTTTCCCGCCCATGCTGTGAGTTCGTGCGGACCTACAGACAGTAGAGATAAGTACGTAGCTAGCCCAGTGTGTACATCAGATGAAGCACGTGTACTCACACAACCACGCGTAGCGCAATAGGTACACACCAACACACTGCCGCGCCTATTACATAAAATAAACGTACTCGCCAAGGACGCCCCGCGCCTATCCACAAGCAACACACGTAGAAATGAAAATAATAAACCTTCGTAAAAAAGAACGCAGCAAAAATACCACCAAAAACCAAAAGAATAAATTTGGTAGGTAATTTTTTACGTGGGCCGTTGAATTTTTCGTTCGTGGGGGGTTCCATACTAGGCATTCGGCCTGCGTCGATGGACATTCTTCCATCAAATTCGCGAACGATTTGCATATACGCGCCGAATTCACGCAGACTAAACAATAGGGACTAGTGCTTGCAGACTAATCGACACTTTATATTCGTTAACTATCGCCATCGCTAGTTAGTACCTACGCTGCACATTTTTAACGGCCCCGAGCCGAGAGAAGGCCCCGGAAAATGCACGTAGCCTAGGTTCGGGCCGCGACAAACAACGAACCCTACCTGGAAAACAAACGTTACATTACAAAAAGGGTTAAATCATTGTAAAAGCAATAAAAATCTTACATAGTTGAAGAAAGAATATTTCTTTCATTTTTGCTGCGTTATTTTCTTGCTTTGTTGCGGACGCGATTTAGGATTTAGGCGAAGTGTGCAAAAATGCGTTCCTATTTTGAAACCTAAGAGCGTCTTTTTTTATTGCACTATAAAAACTATTGGTGCTATCTTTTGGTGACCTTTAGTTGCGAAATTCCAAACCGGAATGCATCGCTATTACTAGTTTCGTCAATGCAAATTTCATCTTGCAAATTAGGATTTTGTCATTTTTACACCGATATTCCAACGACATTCAAAAGAAATCCTTCTACTTGAACTGCATAGAAGATTTTATTTTTTAAAGCCCAATACTTGAAGTAAAGTTATACCTAATTATAATGTACATTTGTTCAATGAACGTGATATTTATACTAATTATTGATATTATTTATCTACTTCTAATATTTATCTACCTCCTTTTACGTCTAATATGTTTTGTCATAAATAATGTTAAAAAATGTCAATAAAGGAAAAATACAATTTTTTTTATATAATACGTCCAATAGGTACTCAACACAATTATTTATATGTCACATGAGGATTTGATCGTCAAAAAATGATTTTTGAAATGGGTTGGTCGAAAGAAGGCGAACCAAATTCAATATATTTATTCAAATAAATCTAGTTTCCATGGAATCGAACATCTGGAATCGGACCGCAAACAATAAAACTCCTCATGGAGATGGCGATAAGGTTTAAATTCCCACTTAACATTTGTCGCCTGTTTTGATTTATGCAATAATAAGCACAAATATTTAAATGTTTTACGATCATCTTAAAGACCTTATTTTATTTTAATAGATACCAATATTTAGCCATAGTCACAATGTACAGGAATTTATTATGAATTATGACAATAGATACACATACCTACACACGGTTATGAAACAGTGAAATAATAGATTTATCACCTTTTTAGCATGAAACTGTCCTGGCAAGGTATTCGATTCGTAATCGTTCGGCTAATTCGATTATTAACGAATCAATCGATTTTAATTGATTTTTTTTAGAACTTTTTACCATATGAAGCCCCCGACCGACGTTGCCGATGGGGCCAACAGACCTAGCTATAAAAGCTCAAGCGTTATTTGGTTTGGCGTATTTCGGCATATCGGTTGCAGTACATTCCCAATGGGAATGTATGACGAGCGATATGCTGAAGTAGGCCAAGCCAAATAACGCTTGAGCTTTTATAGCTAGGTCTGTTGGCCCCATTACGCAGAGTTTAATGAAATCAGATGTAGACAGTCATTTTATTCTATTTTGAATGTCAAGCGTGCAAAATATCCTAAAGAAGTATAAAAAATTGCTTTAAATATGCGAAAAGGGGATGGGGTGATTTTTCGAAATCTCACGTAGACAGTGACCTTCCTTTTGTTTTGAAGTGTGCAAATTTTCATCTCAAAACTGTAGATTTGTACAAAAATCAAATAGGTAGGTACATGCCGCCCGCCACAGACACTATCTTTAGGTATATGTATAGATAAATAGATAGATTGAGAGATTTCAATCGGGGGGTGAACATTACAATTCTTGTTTATATTTTGTGTTTTTTGAAAACGCACAAAACCAAAGCAAATGAGTCGCTTTGGCTGATGTAGGTAAATTTATTATTGCACAATAAGATGTGGCCCTATATTGTAAATAGATTTCAATAAAAAGAAATCGGATAGATACCTACCTACTTACCTGTTTTTTTTTAAATTTAAATATAACAACAATTAGTCTCCTTCAACGGTAGCATTCTTCCAAACAGGTCCTCCATTGATATGCTCGGTGTAACTCTAAGTGACCAGCTCAGGTACGGGGGCTCCATCGAGGCCAGAGTTAAGTTGGCCTCTCAGAAACTGGGCGTACTGTACAGGGCCCGCAGATACTTTAATTGTACACAACTGCTAACCCTGTACAAATCGCAAGTGCGCCCCACTGTTGAATTTGGCAGCCATCTCTGGTCTGGAGCCCCGATGTACCTGAAAAACGCCCTCGACTCTGTGCAGAAACGGGCGATCCGCTTGATAGATTCTCCTGTCTTAACAAACGGATTGCAATCTTTAGAGCACAGGCGTCGGGTGGGAATGCTATCCTTGTTCTACCGGTATTTCAATGGAAGATGCTCCGAGGAGCTAGCGTCATTGATCCCCTCGGCACCGGTGCATAGTCGGGAAACACGCCAAACGCGCGCCCAACATATGTACACAGTTGACATTTGTCACATGAGAACGGGACGCTTCTACGACTCGTTTTTGTGTTCAACAGCTCGGCTGTGGAACGATTTGCCGGCCTCTGTGTTTCCTCCTTCCTATAACATGGGTCTCTTCAAGACCCACGTTCACTCCTTCCTCTCCTCAAAAAGACCCTCCTCACAGCATCTTCAAAGATGACATAGGCCCTGAGGGAAATTATTTTCCTCAGGGCCTCCTGTGTGGAGTTAATATAAAAAAAAAAAAAAAAAAAAAAAAAAAAATTAAATTATGGTAAACCATTTTTTGATTGGGTGCGGCGTGCTGCCATCTTGGTCTCACCAACATCGCATAAATATCTTTACACGTGCGAGCATGGCACCAACCTATTTGGAATATTTAATTATCCCAGAATTGGCAACAGCACACGTGGCGTATTACAGTGTGACACTTGTTACGCTTTTATTTGGCACGAACATTATATTATTTGTGAATTATTATGATCGTTTTGTTTCCTGTTTTAGTACCAGAATAAATTATTTTATCCCATGTCTGCAAATAATAATATTATTATAATAGTAAATATTCTAAATATTCCAAGGTCAATAAGTATTTGAAATTTACAACACAACTAGACACACAGACAAAACATCGGAGGCCAAACGTGGAACTAACGAACGAATGGACTTATTATCAAACAGATAAAAAAAAAACAATATTTAAAAAAAAAAATGCAAATTGGCCTGGTACCTACCTACAGTACCTACCTACAGTACCTACCTACAATACCTACCTACAGTACCTACCTACAGTACCTACCTACAGTACCTACCTACAGTACCTACCTACAGTACCTATTTTCCTATTTAAGGAGTGTAAGGTGGATATATTACGCAAAAGTGAATGGAAGAAGAAGTGGTGTACGCCCGAGGAAGACGTGGCACGATTAATTACCAGGTACTAGGTACTTGAGTCGGGACATGTTAGGAGTCTGAATAATAGAAGAGCATGTACGAGAAGATGTATGAATGTGAATGAAGCAAGGAGTGTGTGCCAAGACAGAGTTGTTTGGCGGTCAATCATCTCTGCCTACCCCTGCGGCGAAACGGCGTGATGGTTAGTTAGTTGGTTATATTTTCCTATGACAGCATTTCTTATTCTTCAATGCCCCCACAATGTTTTGGTGGCATTATAATGTGATTCGATCATATACATCAATCTCCTTTTTGTTTTGTTCCTTTATCTTATCAATCCATCTCTGTCGCGTAAGTACCTACCTGATGCTTACCTATGTAATTTCGTGTGTTTTGGTTCCAAGTTTCTTCCGTCAAATTTCCTAGAAACTAGCCCGGCAAATCTGCCAATCAAATATTTGCTCACAAATACATGCGACCTTACCACTTACCTTAGGCAAAAAAATGCATTCCCACCAAGATCCACTTAATTAGCAAGTTTACAAGGGCATCTTTGCAACGAATTCAAAGAACATAGTCAAAGATTTACACAAAAAACACAGCGTTATTTAGTCACTTCGATTTTTTATTAAGTAATGTAAATTTTGTAAAGGTCACACGGGTCTAGGAAAATTAGTTAATCAAATGTAATGCTGTTATATGCATATTACTTTTTATTCACCTGCGTACGGACTATTTTGGGATAGATAATATTACGTTTTCTTAAACGTTTTATACGTGCTAATACCGATAATCGAATAATAAATCGCATAATTAACGCATACATTATGGAGGGGACTGAGATAGGTACGCTAAATTATGTTGAAAAACCAACATACAGTTTTTTGTTATTTATTTTTGGGGTGTTATGCCGTGTTACGCTATCTCCTTCTTTAGCCAACGTTTCGGACAACGTTACAATGTCCATCATCAGGGCAGATGATTGACATTGTAACGTGTCGTTTCGGACAACG
The DNA here is from genome assembly GCA_951813805.1 of Limnephilus auricula. NCBI lineage: Eukaryota > Metazoa > Arthropoda > Insecta > Trichoptera > Limnephilidae > Limnephilus > Limnephilus auricula. The sequence continues at coordinate 19,566,773 of OX638403.1, forward strand.
TTGGCTAAAGAAGGAGATAGCGTAACACGGCATAACAAAAATAAATAACAAAAATACTTTTGGCTGTGAAAATCTAAAATCATATCCAAAATGCAGTTGCCCAAAGACGATTTCTAGCAGAGGTAGACATTTTAACTTTTCCAAACTGAATTACGAAAATAATATTACATTTATAAGGAAATAAAAAATATAACACGTAATAAATTCTAATTAATATTATAGTACTAATTATATAGAATATGAGATGTTGTCGATTTTTATGGTAACACCATAAATTATAATTATAAAATTCGTTTCATTAATAAATTAAAATGTTACCAGTGACACAAAAAAACTTTCTAGATCCGAAATCCGATTCTCTCATCATACCAACTCATATTTAAATAAGAAAAATATTTTTTCTAAAAAAAAATCTTACGATTTCTTTTTTTTCTAATTTTTCAAAAAAGCTTTTCTCCCTTTTCCCGTAGAATCGCAAAACTTGGAAATGGCACAGAGTGAATACGTGACTGATATTTCGGTTTACATTATGAATATGAAAAAATATGCTATGGATACATTGAAGTTTTTCATACCTTTTCTATTTATTGGAATTAAAATTATATTATTAATTACGTTACAAAAAATATAAGCGTAATGTACCTACTAAAAAAATGTTTTTTCATTACATAAATATGAAGTTATACGTATAAAAAACAACTCTTTAAAAATACCCGTTCATGGCTAAGATTATTTTTGACTCGATTAATTGATTAAATTTTTTCATTCTTGTAAAATTATTGATAAAAAGATAAAAACAACTTTGACTCTACTTTCCTCGTGCAGATAATACCAAAAACACGCGGAGTTTGAAAGGGGTAAGAAAATAGTTCTGGCGTTTATATAAGATTAGAAAATTTGGCTAATAGCAATAAGGTTATATGTTAATAAGTAGTATGTATTTCGTTACATAGGTACCATCCTACTTTCTAGGAAATCCATATCTTCGTAAAAGTCTGGAACAAATTATAATATGTAAGTAGATACATAATAAGATTTTTGTGGTTTTAACGCCGTCGGTTCATGGAGCTACTTACAAGCGACTCGAGCATATATTATGCTCGAGTATATATAGCATATAATAGTATGGTGAGTAATGGCGGATGCTATGCACTAGATGCTCGAGTCGCTTGTAAGTAGCTCCACGAACGGACGGCGTAATAGTTTTCAGAATTTATTTACTGCGGAGTTTTTCTCAAAACTATTTTTTTATCTATTGTGTTTGTATAATATATTTGAGTGCCTCCGCTTACCTACATCACTACAGTTGTTTATATTTAAAAAAAAAAAAATGTTTTTCAATAATAAATTAGTTAGCTAGTTACTCTTTCCGTTGGATATTTCCTAGGATACATTGATTTTAGCTTAGACAAGTAGTAGCGTTAAAGATTTTGTTTTATACATTTTAATTCGTGCAAACTGAATTTCAGAATTAATTTTCCGAGATCGTTTATAAACTTATGGTCACCTTATAAATCAATTTAGTGAGGCATTTTCTATTACTTGTTATCTAAGCCCTAGTTCAGGGTCATATTGCGTACAGTATTCATCTGCACGTGGATATAAAATACATTATTCATTATTGAGAGAAATTATTCATACTCTTATTCTGAATTAATTCTAAACTAAACCCAAAATTAAAAATTTGTTTACAAAGCCAGCAGTAGGTACAAGTGAAACAACAAAATTGCACAGCCTTCTAGATTTTCCGCAGTTCTTAAATCCCGTTATAATTCTAACCAACACATACAAATACGTCAATGCGGACACGTGTTTACAAACAGCAGCTGGATAAGAACGCGAAACATCGGCTAACATCGCCGATCTTCGGAAACCTTCGGCGAAGTGGTTCATAATATCTAAAATAAGTAGAATATTACTTTTTAGGAATGCCTACCTAAATATTATTTTTTTCAGCTTTTACATATACCTAAAAGGGCATTGTTCTTTATTTATTTTACGAAGTATTGGGAGCGCGGCATCGACGATAGGTATACATACTCGATAGCGAGTAGCGATTGTCCTGCCCCCTTCATTCGTAAATTTCAACGAAAACTCAACAGCGAAATTCGTAGCCTAGACGGTGTTCTTACATTTTCGGTCAATAGATGGTGACCTATTTTAGAGGTTAGGGTTTAATGTCAAGGCCGATTTACGGAAAGGTACCTATTTCATAATATGTTATAGATAAACTAATTTATTTACTTTGTTTCTTTTCAGTTAAAATATGAAATACTTAGTTTGCAGTTTTTAAAGGCAATTTTTTTGCGATAAGTTGTAGGTACCTATGAATAAAATTAAAAGTGTACCAAAATGGTTAGAAATATTAATTTTATTATATTTTTTTAGTATTTAAGATGTTTTTAATTAATTCCTGGAAAGAATTCGTGTAATTTGGTGTAGGAATCAATTAAATAAACACATTGCGAAAATGAAATTTAAAATTCGCGCGTTCGCAAATGCCACGAGTAGCCGCTTCTATAACTGGCTGATTCGCACGCCGTAGAGTCTCGAAGGCCATGCAATGTTGCGGAAATTGAGATGTGTGTGGTCGAAGTGGCAGTGCAAAGTAAGGGTCGGCTGGCATTTGTGATGGCAAATTTTTTGCAAACGGTGAGTGTACGTGTTATAACTAGTATAGTTTGCGATTACGGCTGTTCTAATGTTCGTATAATCTCGTTAAATGTATATTTTCTTCCGGCTTTAGTGTGTTTCGCTTGTGTGAAGGGTTCGAATATATTTTTTAAAATTTGCGAGTTTACGGATGATCATAATGGCGCTCCAAATACTTGACAACTGCGCGTTTTAAAAATTAACGCCCACTCAAACGCGTGTACTTGTCATGTGTCGGATTTATTGACATTCGCAATTATTAAACAAATGGCGTTTTATCGATTTAGCCCTCTTACTAGAAATCAATCTCAATTAGGGCACCAACAAGGCGAGATAACGGTGCCAGCATGTTGCAATTTTTTTGGCAATGCTACGACTTTTTCCAAACTTGTTTGTAAAATGGTTTAGGGCCTGAGGCTATATCTATACCCACATCGTGAGGCAGTTTATTCTCTGTAGTGCAAAAATTACATAATGGACCCTAGGCCAAATTTGATGGGTTTTGCTCGTGCAACAAGTAGGCAGAGTCAGGCAGTAGGCAGCGGACTTGTAGTGTGCTAGTGTGATCTAACTGTCAATAGAGGTACAGTAACCTGAGCGGCTCCTTTCCTATTGGCGATATCGTGTAACGCATCTCTACGGGCAATATCGTCTTCCTCTTATCCATCCTCTACCTAGTGTACCCGTGCCCAGTACCCAGTACCCACTCACCACCCAATACCCTCCCGACACCCGCCACGGATTAATCTCTTTCTATCGTACTTACAGTGAGTTGTAATTCATTTTACCTATTTTACTTATTAATACAATGTTGTGATGTGATCATTCCTGTCGAATATGACAATTTTTAATTGATATTTGGATAAAATATGATTTATTTATCGATTAAAATTTACTAAAGGTGTGCGAAAATATTTGATATTCTTGGAAACTCAATTTAATTGCCTTACTTAATTTTATGCAGTGCATTCAAATCAAAATAAAGTTAGTTACTGAAGTGCGAATAAGTAAATAAATAACATTTTTAATTATTATTCCAGAGAGTTCCAATAGTGATTTTTCTTTTGACTTTTGAAAATAGAATGAAAACATTTTTCGATTTCCCTCGACGTTTGTTTGTTTTTCGTCATCTTTCTGTGTTTTTTCAGTTTCATGAAGTTCTGTTTATTCTGAAATAAAATTAATGTGTATTTAAAATCAGTGTTAATAAATCAACAAAAAACAGTCGGCAATAAAAATAAAACATTGGTATACCCAGTTATAATAAATTATTACATAATTATCAAAACAAAAAAAAAACAGTGTTCCCTTGAAAAACTCCAGAAACAGAAAAAAAGTTAAGCGTGATGTTTTTTTGTAATGATTAGATTCCAATTCAATGAATTCAAAATCTATTTAATTCATTTTTAAACATTTCAAACAGTGTTAAGTATTTCCTTAGAACAACAGTTCTATCCAATTTAAACAGCCAAATTGAACATTCCCTATCAACCTGCATTTACGTGACAATATATTTTTGGAATTGAACCAACAACCTCCTCTCACGAAGTCATATGCATAGACTCTGGCCAGGCCAAATTTATTTCTGATTTGTTTTTATAGATCTCCATTAATTTTATACTATTTATTTAGTTTTTGAAATAAACCTTTTGAATTAGGGTATTATACTTATTTGGATTTTATAATTCACGATAACATTATCATAACTCATCAACTAATGAAGTATACCTTACCTTATCTTTGCAATGTTTTCTAGTGAGCTTAATTTATTGGGATGATAACTATATGCTATTTAATTTGTTTGACAATATAAAATATTAACAATAACGAACCCCATTTAAAATATTTCAAGCCGTGAAACCTAAAACCTTGATATTTCTGATTTTATTAGTATGTTTTTGGATGTTGGTGTTATAATTTACATATTTGCTATAGCATAGCAAATAAAGCATGTTTTTCTTACATTACATTTTTATTAAATTTTATTTCCTTTTCATTTCTATCTTCTGAACTTCAAAATTATCTGAATTGTGATAACATTTTTTAAATTTGATTTATGTTATCTATGCTCTAATCTTCTACATATAATTTTGAACTTGGAATCCATGCCATTGTTCCATTGTCTTTTTTTGATAATGGAGTTTTTTGGCCCTTCAGGAGATTTTTCACAACAAACTATCCTTTTGTTCGAAATTGTCTGATGTATGAATTTATGAAAATAGGAAGTTGCGGTTCTCCCTTGTTTTTTAGTTTTTTCATATTTAAAAAAAATTTATTTACTCTTGCGTATTTTCTATTTGACTTTTTACTAATGTCAATTGAAGTGTTGAAGTAATAGAAGTAGGCATCCGTCATATTTTTTGGTTCATGGTATTTTTTATTAAGGTTTGCAGTCATTTCAAGATTAGGAACCGATATGAATTTGTGAAAATGCCTTTCCATTGTGCGTCTGTAGTATTTTATATTTCGAACAACATAATATTATTAATATCCATTTATTTTGTCATTTCCCTTAGTCTGTGAACATAACTTGTTTATCCTGAGACTTGTACCCTAAATTAGGTTTCATAATATTCCTGTAAATGTTCATTACTATATTAATAATATCCAATCATTTTGTCATTGGCTTTAGTCTATGAACATAACTTGTTTACCCTGAGACTTGTAACCTAAATTAGATTTCATAATATTCCTGTAAATGTTCATTACTATAATGTCATTCAAAATTATTTGCAGTCCAAAATGTATACCCATAGTTTTCAATTTAAAATCAATAAACTTTGATTTACTTTGACTGTAGGTCAAAAATGTTTCATTCCCCCTCAGTCCATAATTTAAAAACATAAATTTACATTCCTCCTGCCGAAAATGTTTTAATGTTGCAAAATTTGGTTGTTACTAGTTTGTCGGTTTATGATTATGAGTATGCATAATTTCCTTCAAGGTAAAATGCCAAATTGTTTGTACCTTGAGCCAAAAAATATTTTCCCTAACGCTTTATAGCTGGACCTATAAAATTTCATGTAGCTGATTTAATAAAACAAAAACGATTCAGATTATTGAAATATGCATCGATTATTAGGTACTTGGACAGAAATGACCAATTAAAAAAAAAACAAATTTAAATCTTCACAAGGAAGTATTTTTTTTAGCATATAGATTTTTAAATGTTAGAGCTAAAATTAATAAATGTTTATGTTTCTATACTTTAATAATGTTTTAATCTCCTCTATGCAGCATAGCTTTTCTGTTTTTATCGATTTCAAAGAAAGACTTATGTATTAAAGATATTATGTATGTTGTATATTGTAATGTTTTTATGCGCTATATTAATATTCAATTACCCCTTTGGTCTTTGATTCCCATCTCTCCCCAGAACATAATGAAGTTCCTACTCCGCCAGTAGTTTGGTCATTCAGAACATAATTTACAATGTGCGACTCTTTCTAAACAATGTGCCAGCAACCTTTACAAACATCTATAGGAATTTGAATTGTAATAATGGCAAATGATTTCTAAGAAACTCATAATGGCAAACTTATTGTCCGGCCGTGTAGGTACTGTCAACAAATAATAATGACAGGCAGAATGCTCTGCAAATTTAATGGAAAAATGATTTTAGTAAACATTCTTTAGGATGAATACTAAAGACTTTGTATGAGACTAGACTTGCCTGTTTTATGCAGTAGCCGAGAAGTATATTGTTGCAAATTCCTTGTTGGTTGTCTTCGCAATGTAAACTCAGTATGCCACCTAGCTCGAATTCTTCCTTCATAATTAATTCATGGTTCTTCTTGAATAATTGTTATGGTGCCAATCTGTCAATTTTATACATATTTTTAGCTTTCATCATAGAATTTGAGATATGTATCAAATATCTTTAAAAACTTTATATTATGCTATCTATTGAATAAAAAAAAAACGAATAAAAAAACTTTATTCATTTTCTTTGGGAGCATTTTTAAATGTGTAATGAATTGTTGGATCATTGTAAGTTTTTTTAATACACCAAGATAATTTAACAATACAGAATAATATTTTATGCCACTTTAGAACTGTTTTAAAGCAATATTTTTTTTTTTACATCTAAATAAGTAGGGTTTACACATATTTTTTTTATTATGCTTATCTCACTAGTGATATTCTGTGTCGAATTAAATCAGGTCGGTACTAATAATTATATTGTAATTATTAGTAATATTTTTTTCATTAACTTAGATGGTTTTGTTGGGTCTATTGATTTTTTTAGTTGTTTTAAAAACAGATGTAGTACACTACAATTTATTTTGGCTTATCAAATGAGTTTTTCTATATATCAGTGTTTTTTTTGTATTTAATAACATTTGAGGATTAACAAATAACTTCCTGTTTTCTAAGGACTCGGTTAGGGGCTTTTGCAAAACCGTCTTGACCTTGCACATTATAAAATATACGATTTTTGATTGGATTATTTGTTTTTCATGTAGTTTTGTGTTATTGTTATTAATTAGGTGAGTGTTTCCATATCAGCCCTTCAAAACAATATTTCGCATTATTGCATACTAAGAAATAATACAACAGTTGAAAATTTTCTTAGCGAATAGTTGCATCAGGCTTGATTAACGGTAATATAAGCTGCTGTGCCGGAGACATTCTCACAAAGCTTCTCAGATACAAGCATAAAAATAAAATCATAAGATAAAACTATTCTACGTCTGTACGTTTTGCTTTTTTTAAAAAAAACATTGTCTAGTTTGTATACTGAACGTATTTTGACAGCGTTTAAACCAGTCAATTTTATTGATTTTAGGAAAGCCATAATTTCTATAAAAAGTAACTTATCAAAAAAATAAAAAAAGTATCGACACGCAGTAGTTGATATCTATTTTATGTAAAAACAATATTTTCTCTAGGGTTAAAATCCAGAAAGATAAATAGGGAATACGTTTGTATGGAAAAATCACCCCATGGTATCCCCTTAAGTTCATTCACTATAGAGGTCAATCAAGAGAAAATCACCCCATGGTATCCCCTTAAGTTCATTCACTATAGAACAGGGCCGGCCCTGTGCGGGCGTAACTGGAAGCAGGCACCGAATTGCTAAGGTGCTGATAATAAGTCTATTTTTTCACTGTTAATTCATGGTGGAATTCCATCGTATTAGATTTGAAATTAAACAACTTTGCACTTTTTCAACTACCAGTCTGAAAATGTCTGTAGTAGGATGAAACCGGTCCTGGTGAAAATAAATAAGTGGAACAAAGTGCAAAAGTTGTTTAATTTCAAATCTAATAAGTGCTGAGATAATACCTAACACATCACCTGTGCGATTATTTTTCACCAAATGGCATTATGCAAAAATGCAAATCATCCAAATATGTATTAATAATTACAGCGATCATTACTCTCGACGTGTTAACAGACGCCTAGGTAGCTAAAAAAGGGTTTTTCGAAAATTTTGGTATCCAAACTGGTTTTGACTAGGAGTGCCAAAATTTTACTTGCACCAGATGCCACTTAGCTTAGGGCCGACTCTGCTCTAGATAGTGTGGATCTATGTATTTTCAAATATACACAGTCTGAAAGGGTTAAAGGAACCTTAGTCATTTCTTTTATTTACTTTATATATCATAGAAGTTATTTTCATTTTGTAGACTTAGTATCTTTTAAAAATCAGTGATTCAATCAAATGATTGCCAGAGAAAGAAGTTAGCGTTTAGATAGTTGAACAATAATACTTATCTATGTAAATCATCTTACTTTATCATATAACTATGAAATAATATTCTGAGATGTGTATTGTGCCACACATAATGTTATTCTTCTTCATTATGACTACCATAAAATTATTTAGGAATGTCATTAGCTTGCTAAATCTATACATGTACAGATTACACATTATTTTTTTTAAATTGAGCTTTGTTATGAGTTAATACTTGTTAGTATTTTAGCAATACGAGTTTACCTTACAGCTTATCACTGGCATGTTATCATGCAGATTGGGCATAATAATAATTAAAGAAATCTACAAAGGGCATTATTATCTACGTTAGAATAGTAATAGAATTTGTGCAAATTTGCAAAACACCTGAGGCGAGTTAGCACCTGTAATGGAATTCCCTTTAATTTGTGAGTGAGAGAAATCACTCAGTTGGTTGAATCTTTATTGCCTAATGTTCCTTTACTGGCCATGTGAAAGTGTCTTGCAGTGCCTATTGCTTGGCCTTTGCAAAAAACGCAGTATATTTTTAGACTCCTAAATTATTGCATTTGGAGGATGTTTGTATTAGTGAGTATGTGAGGTGTGTGCATTTGCAAGACTTTTTCGGTGTCAAAAGTTGCTGCCCCACTAAAATATTTAGCATAAATGGACTCATGGATGAATGCTAATTCCTTAACAGTATGCCATTTTTTTTCTAACTCGCCTAGAGTGTGTTCAACTACAGTTTCGTATAATTTTTTCATTTTACTATAATTTCCATTTAAATGACTGGTATTAAAAACCTATGTGGTAATATTGTTGGCAATTTCAAGACTTGTTAAAAGCTTATTAGTACTTTTGAAAAATGTGAATAATTTAATTGTGGTAATTAACGGTTCTAAATTTCTATTTTCTGATCACAAACTTTTATTGCATTTTTGCTTTTCTACTTTTTTCTGAATAGTTTCTAGAATCATTTTGCTTTCCCGTTTTTTGTTGGATCAAATCATTGACTAAATAAAATACTCTATGTTCAATGCGTCAAATGCATTCTGCAAACCAGATAAACATCCACCCCCAATTAATCTTGGTTTCAAATAATATATCTTCTTCACTGTGAAATGGTTTAATAAAAGGAAACCTTTTTGCAGAAACTTTGGGATAATTTTAAATGAAGTGACCTCATACTTAACTCATCATGCAAAACATTCAGCTTACTTGTAGTACTGGTGTTATGTTTACAAAGTGGCCCATGTACAGTTTTTGCATACATATTTAATTGCATGTTTTAATTATGAGAGATAAAGTTTGTATGAATTGTTCTTTTTATGAACAAATAAAACTTGTGTTTATTACGCCCCCCCATTGTGAAAATGGTCTTGCATTATTGCTCTGTTTTAGATTATGCCTATTAAGTTCTTTAAATATTTTATTGATATTTTGTTTAAATGTATGTAATACATAAATTTATTATGTTATAAATATATCTAATGCAATATAAACTTCTTTTTGCAAATATTTGGCTTTGGTGTAATTCCGTGTGATGTTGCTAATTTATATTTAAAGTGTGTCATTGAGAACTCTAGTTATGAAATGCATTTTAATTTTTTGTGTTGAAATTTTGTACCTCCGAGCCTACTTTTCCCTATTGACTTGACGATTAGCAATGTTTATTATTAAATTATAGTCAAATGTAAATATAATTTATGAATTGTGGAATAAAAAAAGAAATTTCGTTGAAAAGTGTTGTCAGTGTAATATAAATGTGCATTTTGTGGCGTCACAAATGAAAATGATTAACTTTTTTAAAACACTTTAAGAAAAATTATCAACATGTTTCAAAACTAAAGATATCTTCCCTAGGATACAAAGTATAATTTTTAGAATAGAAACTTTGGTTTTGAATGTGTTTTTTGTTAAATAGAGGTTTATCAGTTTTAACAATGAATTTATATCTGCCTCCTTTGCCAATATGTATATCACAATTCTTGTAGAAAAATTGTAGTGAGTAGCATTTAGACACATTGTTATCATGCGTTTATTATAATCTTAGAAGTGTTTCTGCTGATCATAGCCCTGATGATGAACTCTGCTAGGCTATAGAAAGCTTTGACTGATTCCTCTGGTTTAGCGTAAGAGTATGAGTTAAATACTGACTTGGTTGTTTGTTTTGTGTCTGTCGTAGCTCGATCACTGACGCTAGCCCCCACCACGATGGACCAGCAGTTCTGCCTGCGCTGGAACAACCACCCACACAACCTGACGGACGTGCTGGCCAGCTTGCTGCAGCGAGAGGCGCTCTGTGACGTCACACTCGCCTGCGATGGGGAAACTGTTAAGGTAGGAAATTCATACATATTATTTATTATATTACATGTATAAGTCAGCAGAACCAACCCCTCTACTCTTCCCAAAGACATCTATTCCAAATTTTAAATGCTCTCTGCATAACATAAAATAATATGACTTCCACCTGTCGTCTTTTAACCAAGGCTAGCTAGGAACCAGAATAGTAGATACTCTCAGTGTCGCCCTTATTAAAGTCTACCATTCAGATTCGAAACATTGCCTGAAATGATTTTCATGTTTGATGACCAGATCTGAATAGCCAGGTACTTTGCAATGATATATTCTTATTCTTTTCCCCATTACCTTTAGTCTCACAACATACCCCAATTGGGGATTCCGTAGTCTCACTGGCTCCGGACAATTGTGACCCTTGTTCTGTATTCACATAAAAAGGGAAGTTGAAAACATTAGTGCAAAAGCTTTCTTCTATTAAGTAACAGATTTGCGGATGGAGTGACTTAACAGTCAGTGTTTCAATGTAGAATGTAGGTATTATGTATTTAAATTGGCCTCATGCTTGTTTGTCCAAGAAAATAGTTAAATTCATTGTCACTACCTGCCAAGGTCGAATCTCCTTGGTGCCTAAACTATTCTCCACGAGGCACAAGGCAAGGCCAGGCACTTGCCTTGAGTGACCTTACTTAATTATTGGTCTTCTATTGGTAGTGCATTTGAGACCTTTTTCATTCGCATTCAATTAAATCTTCTTTTTTGTTATTGCGTAGTAACTCTAACTAATATGCCACAAGTTGCGAGTTATTTGAATAATATCTAAAACTGCTAATTTGAAGTAAGCATGTGACAATCCTTCACAATTTTGTCTAGCAATGTTTGAGAAATTTCACCAAAGTGGGGTTTTGTCACTTCATGTCCTGTCACAGTTCTCAATGGAGGCAACAACTGCTCTGTAAAATCACCAGGCTATAATATATGTATATAATATAACTCCCATGTAAATACTCCTGTGTTTCTGTACAAAATCAGTATGGAAATAATATTGCATTGTGCTTTAAGAATTCCTATTTTAATGAAACATCTTCCAGTGTTTTTCAATTTCAATACAAATTTATCTTCTAATAAAGTGTTATACATAAAAGTGAACTTTAACCTATTGAGTGCCAAAGTATCTGTATGGGATACATTTAAAAATCATTTCTCCGAATATAACTAGATGTTCCGGGGAAACTATGTATGGTAGATTATATACTATTTTTATAAATTTATAAACACATCTGGTAAAACAGTACAATTTACAAAAACATAATTTTTTCTTAAGTTATGATGAAAATAGAAGCACAGAAAAATTTTTGTTGCCGCACACCAAGAGTTAATCTTGTTAATGATGCATCTTCCTCCATGTTACACGTGTATAACTTAATATATTAAACTTTGCTTATATTTTGAGTGTGCGTACTCGTAATTCATTCTGAACACAAAAATTAAACAGTGTGACAATTAAGTAATAATCCTTTTATCATGAACTTTTTATCTTATACCTTCTTCTGTGTAGATAATAACAACCTACAGCACTCTGGAATATTCTCAGTTCAATGTAGACTCTGTTGTCATCTAAGGGAACTGCAAATAAAATAATAAAAAAAACACTGACATTGAATTATGTACAAAAGTAAATAATGATAAAACTGTTCACATATCAAAGTAAGAATCTTAAGTTCACTGTGACCTTATTTTTTAACTGCAAATTTGGGGAAAGAATTAACATTTAGAATATTTGCAGCACTTTCCAGAGTGGAAGATACTCTCAGTATCGTCCTGGTGTACCCTCAGCCTCAAAACTTACTCCAATTGGGGATGATTAAAGACATTTGACATAGTAGTATCTTCTGTCTTTTTCATTTTGATACAAGACATGTGAGAAGGATGATTTTTTTGGATGGCTTTTGGGACGATCGTCGATGACGTAGATATGATCTCTCGCTGGGACTGGTATATACCCTGTAACTGTAAAAGATGTGTAATAATAATATATATCAATCCATAGTTTTCACAAACATTTTTTGCATCTGACAACATTTAATTTATTATTATTATCCTTCTACATAACTGGATACGTACATGGTAAATTGGCAGCGGAATATTTGAATAGTTTAAAGTAACTAACTAACCATCACGCCGCTTCTCTCAGAGGTAGAGAGGACTGACCGCCAAACAACTCGGTCTTGGCATACACTCCTTGCCTCATTCACATTCATCATCTTATATTATTCTGACTCTTGACACGGCCCGACTTAAGTATCTGATTCACTTGATCGTACCATGTCTTCCTCGGGTGTCCTTGACTTCTTCTACCATTCACATTTGCGTCATATTCTCTTTACACTCCTTTCTTCATTCATTCACACTACATGTCCAAACCATCTAAGCATCCCTTTCTTAATCTTACTTATCTTCTCACATCAGCCTTGAATTCTTTTCGGATATCCACATTCCTCACACGATCATACATGGTTTCACCACACATACGCCTGAATCTCATTTAAAATAGGAATCTCATTTCTACAGCATTCAGTCTACTTTCATCCTTTCTCTCCCAGTTCCTAATTTATTGAATCTATTACCACATTATGTATTTAAGAATAGTTATATAGAATTCATTTAGGCCAGTACTTGAGAAATGAGTAATTTCCCTGCCTTTGAGCAAAGTTATGTGATAATATGTATTAGTGAATAATTGTAATTTACCTTTTGTTGTATCCCTCTGCATAGTGGCTCTAGCTGCAACCAGCCACCAGCCTACAGTGCATTGACTTGAATCCATTCATAATGCGCCTTGTATTACAGTTACTGTATTCTTATACCATATATCCAATGGTCATCTTATTATTTATCAATATAACCATTTCCAATTATTTTACTCAACTTTATCTGAAAGTATGCTTTATTTATGTGAATCCATTTACTTAATCTTTAATTTTCAAATTACTTTTTATCACTTAAAACGCAAAAGAAAGTATTAAAAATCATTTAAAATAAGAAATTATACCAACTGTTTTAATGATAATTACTTATTTGCAAATGAAAATAGTTAATTAAACCATTTGAACAATTGTTTTAAGATTTATGAAGAGTGCAGCACTTACATGTCTGTTAGAAGAAAGTAGATACCCAGCCCAGTGTTTTGGTGGGCTAACCTCAATTACTATGGCAATGTCATTAACCTTTCCTGCTCTGTGTAGGATGCCACAGATTAGCTTGTTACAAAGATGTGCAACTGGTGTTAACTATTTTTAAATCTAGTCTCATGACTCATGTTCACTTACTTTTTTTTACACACACATGCAACGATTTATGCTTGTTACAAATAATTATGTTTGCAGTGAATACGTTTTTTTTTCTTTCAATATAATGGATATAAATATTTATCAAAAATTAATAAAAAATAATTAGTAAATAATATACATTTCTATACATTTTATTTTATGCTTGTTACAAATAATTATGTTTACAGTGAATAAGTTTTTTTTATCTTCCAATAAAATGGATATAAATATTTATAAAAAATTGATCTTGTCTTCTTCCCCTTCTCGCCGAGACAAAATTAGCACTGTAAAAATGCTATATAATTTTATTCCCACTATAAATGTAGCTTTGCAAGAAGTTGCCACTGCATAGGTTAATGTCCATATAAAGTGTTAATAATTAATAATTAATAACGGAAGTAAAGAAGATTTTATTTGAAGTCTGTTCAAGGCATCTGGCAAACTCTTGAATGCATGTAATTTGCGTATTATCTAGGGCATTTAAAGAATCAGTTTTAAGATAATCCATCAAACATATTGGGACTTACTAATAAACATGTTTTAAATTTGACACAACTGATAAACAACCGTTTACGATACATACATGGTTATTTATTAGTTGTGTCAAATTTAAAACATGTTTATTAATTAGTAAAGTGGATTATGTATATTATGTGTGATTAATTAAGAAATGATGTGATCTATTTAACCAGAGGCAAAGCAATTTGCAATGAAACGCGAGTATTGACTTGGCCATAGTGTAGTGCTGTTATACGGCTTACAGCAGAAGTTCAGTTACTTTGCAAACCTAAATACTGTTATATCTGCAAACTGAATGTATTTTACTACCAAACTTTACTGAAAGTGTAATAATTACTGGTTACCAACCAATACAGATGTACAGTTAGAAGTTTTGCTTTATATTCATATATTATTGTGTTTATAGATTAGACACATACACTTTAATTGGTGATACATAAAACCTTCTCTCTAAACCTCATAGATCATCTTGATCTACTTTAATCTCTTTGAAAATAAATCCTAATAAATAATCATACATCTGTGTACCCCAGATTTAGTATTATGCAGTTATTGCTTAGCCAATAATCAATGTGTCCGTATTCGTATTATAATTTACTAATATGTACTTAAGTCTTAGGGGGTTTCTCACCATCCTCCCAATAGCTTATCTACACTAATAACGAATATTTTTGATTTACGGTTTATTTATTTATTAAGTTGGAGTTTATAATTCGGTACTCGAACCTATGAATAGTGGCTATATATTGGATAAGTTGGCCGAGTTTTCTAACCACTGCGAGTATTTTATTTTTTATAATATTCATTATTAGTGTAGATAAGCTATTGAGAGGATGGTGAGAAACCCCCCAGTCTAATAATGTTCTAATTTAACAACAGGTGTAAATGGAGAGATATATTGTAATATATTTTTTTCATATTTATTTAAAAACCGATCTTCCACTTTTATTTGTGTCTACTTATTATATTACACTCTTTCTAAATATAGAAACTGATACTGGTTATGCAGAATTCATTTTTAACAGTTTTTTTTTATCATTTCTGAGGACAATTATGATTAATGTATAAATAACTTGTATTACGTAATATTATTGTGTTTGATATATAAGATTTATTATTTATGTAAAATGTTTCTGAAGTGAGTTTCTAAAATATAAAATTATTCTTTATCATACCGAGATGGTAAGAAGCTCGCTTTTCATAAGAATCATATAAAAGTGATTTCCGTTCACACCTGAACGCCCATTCGCAGTCATGCCTGGGTACCTGATCCCAGCTCGCAATATTTTTAAATAAATTAAACTGTAATTATTATATTTTCAAATAAATCCCTTCTTCCTCTTACAAAGTTATAGCTACGTAGTGTATGCAGAAGTAGGCAAAGAGGATAGGTCGGCCTCAAACTATAAAGATTTTTCCCGTTTTTGTCTGGACCCAGTGGAACTATAACAAACCCAACATGAATATTTGGGATTGTGATGTACTTGGCTATTTTGATCTAGTCACTAAACATAGCCAAAACTATTTGAAGCAACCTTTCTTGTTCTGAATGGTGCTCTCTTACTAGGGCGATGTAGAGATTACCTTCTAATAGCCCAGTGGCGGCTTGTGACTTTTGAGTGTGCTAATATTAAAAAAATGGCATTACTGATGTAGTAGTCGAAAATGTTTTTTTTCGAAAATTCAGTTTTTGTATAAAGATTTTCAGAAAATTTCAGTTTGGCTCTATCCTGCACTGGATTCCTCTATTCTTGTGCTAGAGTGCTAATATAAAAAAATGGTAATATTTATGTTGTAGCTGAAAACTTTTTCTTTTTCAAAGTTTGTTTTTTTTTAACTGCTTGGACACATAAGCTTGTTTTCACGATAATTTAACATAGGTAGACATAGGAATTACGTAGGCCCCATACCTGAGTTATTAATAAAGATTTTTAGGAAATTTCTGTTTGGCACTGCGCTACACCGGATTCCTTTATTCTTGTTCTATTATTCACTGTTTGTTTCGTGTACTTGATACTTGTTTTTGTATTGTTGCAGGCACATCAGACAATACTGTCGGCTTGTTCACCATATTTCGAGACCATATTCTTACAAAATCACCATCCACACCCCATCATATTCCTCAAGGACGTGAGATTCTCAGAAATGAAGTCGCTACTAGATTTTATGTATAAGGTAAGAATTACTATTACTAAATTTGATTGCATATTTCAGGGATCGCAAACCTTCAATTTAATTTTTATTATGTTTGTAACACATCGATTTATCACAAATTTCTATTTAATTACTCACTATAAATCTGTTTTGAGGAAAGTGGTCCATTCGAGTTGTTAATCAATAGTTATTACTGCAAATTAATGTGTAGAAGATAACAATATAAATGAATTGAAAATACTTTCTTCAATTTGTTTCACATGAATGCCACACAATTACTGTATAAAATATATTTAAAGAAGCCTTACTACAATGTACTTACTAAAAAACATTTGATTTAAAAATATATATATTTAATAATTGTTTGCTATCACTGGATTATGCCATACAGGATTTTAACAACTTTTTAATGTCCTTAAAATATTGAATAAGGTTTTAAGATAGCTTATTTTTAAAAATAATTTATTCATATGAATATTATTACATTTTTTGATATCCTGTCTGTGTCAGTAGACATTGGTTTTGCATAACAAGATATTACGATGACTATTGGTGTGGAAATGCAATATCCTATTAGTTAAATCGCACTAGTACGCACATTCGTTCTTACTCAATGGAAAAAACTGAAAAAGTTAGGATGAAGTTTTAGAACAAAACGTTTTATTTGAAATTGTTCAACATTTAGTGTATGCAGAACAGTTTGACCCTCAGCAGAGGTTTTATTTAGCAAATATCGCATTGCTCGCTCATAAAATGAAAGAAAAGATACTGGGTTAAGGAGTGATTGAGACGACATGCAGATTACAGCCAAATACTACTGGGATTATATCCTGCTGATTACCATAATTATTTAAGAATGCCAGAAGAGTTATACACTGAACTTTTGCAAATGATTATCACGTTAATTACAAAAAATTACACCCTCACAATAGATTTTATGTAATGTTGAATTACTTAGCAATTGGAAAAATTTGCAAGACCTTCAATATTCTGCAATATTTCTAAAGCAAACCCTTTGTGAAATGACATCCGAAACATGTGGAGCAATCTACAGAGTTTTAAAAGGATTATACATGGAAGTAAGAAGTGCTGTGCCAATAGTAACTTACTTAATGTAACATACACACACTAGAGCCCGGCTCGATGGCTCAAAGGGAGTATTAGGAGTTCTTTATTGCTGCGAGCCATCGAGCCATGAGTTTTGCCATCTACATGGTGATACTTACTTGATATCGTGCAAAACCGTTGAGTAAGTTTGCATGTGCGTACTGAGCTTAACCGCTTGGACACATAAGCTTGTTTTCACGATAATTTAACGTGGGTAGACATAGGAATGACGTATGCCGTGTACCTGAGTTATTAATGCATAACCGCGTCAAAATTATACCGTCAAATCTATTAATTTTATTGTCGTTAGTTAAGTTTATTATGAATGTATTAAGTCTCCAGTTGATTACTCTTGTCTATAACTCGCCTTCAAAACTTTTTTGAATCTATTTGCTGCTATGTGTAGTGTATAATATGATATGTGGTTAATTCATATCTTTAGCATTATCCGTTTATGCGTGACAATATATTATGATTGTCAAAAAGAGTCCGTGCACACACACCCATTATTCTACTCTTTAACCTCTTGTAGGCCGCAGTCCCCCCGGCGGGTCCGGATGTTTGAAGCGATTTTGCCCCTTATGTATAAAGAAATTGTATGAAGAACAAGGTCCGAATCGCTTGGGCCATTCTCGTTCTTGACATTACGAATTACTGGATAGCATTTAGCCACTCCGAATAATTCATATTAATTGCTAATGACGCACCAGGCACCAAAGATGGCGGACAAAATGGCTGCCGCTTGATAATATGAACGCTGTCATATTCGAAGTCTATATTTATTCATTGTTTTTGATATAAATCCATTGTGGAAAGCATAGATTTGAGTGATTATTAGGAATTTCTTTTTATCTACATTATTTTGATGTAATTTTTGTATTATATCACAAAATAAATGTTATAAAAATTGAATTCGTAAGAAAGGTTGAGAACTGTCAAATATTTTACGTCGTATTGAAATTTTTTTTTTTTGTATGCTGGCTTTCAACAAGTTAAAAATGCAGTGAAAAGATTAAAGAACTCCTAACTTTCTTAAACTTTACAACTATCACCTTTTTATTTGCTGTGGTATATAATAATATGCGGCTAGGTTTTAGCAAGACCGCCTTTTTATGTGTTGCAGAAATTTTGAATATAAGTAGTGGTAGCCATCCATGCCATATGCCGATGATAATGTGATTATTTCACATCAACATAATAAAGATTGTTTACCTTTGTGCACTGAACTGATTATTGAATAATCATCGCTCATATAAATGTAAACATTTTGTTTTTAAAACACTAACCGTACATGTAATAATTAATTCAGTCATCTTATTTTCTTTGGAATAATATTATAAATGGATAAAAAAAGTAATATTGTGATAGTGCCAAAATTATCATCCGAGTTGAGAAGGGTCCCCATTAAAGTTGGACAAGTTCAGCTGGGGACAACCTTATTATAACGCTGACCTTTTGATAGCCCGTCTGTTCGCTCTAATATTTTATATGGCCAATTTTACTGTTAAATAAATCTTATTTGCAAAAAAATACATTTATCTTTGAACGTCACGAAAATTCACATTCTGGCATCAAAATCTAGGCAGACCAAATATTTGCACAGGTGACATGAGGAATAAATTAATTATTTGAATGATCGTATTCGTTGACGGATATTCAGTTTTTAAAAGTAGCTCCGAATCTAAGTCTATGCAAGATTTATCCGTTATTCACATTTTTGATTTCATCTTCAGAGAAATGTAATATATAAATATTTATGTAATCATTTTTATCACTGATGTAGGATCTCAAATGCATACATACTTGAAAATTATTAATTTTAGCTTTTTTTTAAGAGGATCTTTTTTACATAAATATTATTAATTTTAGATTTTTTATGAGTCCTTTTTTATATGTATGTTTGTTTTTTTATTGATTTTTCTTTCTTTCTAAATCACTGTTTGCATTGTTCCGTGAATGATCGATCATCAATGTAAAAAAAAAAATGTATTGTAGGTTTAATTTAAATAGGTTTCCATGTAAAAAAATTATATTTTCTGATAATGTCTCGGGCAGATTTTCAGTTACATAATGGTTTTGTTATTTGAAAAAAAAAAAACATTTTATATTAACTGTACACAGGAGGCGAGGAAAATATATATCATAATCTATACATAAAATATATTTAATAATCCATACATAAAGTAGCAATACAGTAAAATAAAGGTATAATTCTATATCAATGATTGCACATAATATTGTGCTTCTGATTACTAAATTTAAAGCCCATTAAATCCTTTATCAGTTATTGTGGGTTTATTATTTTTTATAAAGTTATTTATTTTCCCCCACTACAAACATTTTTATCACCTAAACTTTAATCTTTTTACACCCAGTAGGTTTGCGCTTATTTTAGTTTTATTTTACAATCACTACTTATGACCCCACATGTTATTCTCGTTTCAAAGTAAACTTATTTTCCCAAAGGTTAATTTGATAAGGAACACTTTTTAAAGATGATGTAAATAATTTAGCAAAAAGGTAGATCTTGTTGAATTGTTTTTGAAGGACATCGTCAGTTTATATAAATCCAATCATTTATCTAAAATGTATATTTTTGAATAAAAAATCATTTTATTGAAACAAAAATATCTAATCTTTTAAAGATTATGCAGTTTTCAAATAATTTGCTGCACCAGATCGCCAAAAAAATTAATTCCATGAACTTCATTTTTAAGTTTTGTTTCTTTGATAAAATTTATAAAGATTTCACAAATTTTTATAATCAGGAAAAAAATGCCCATGCGATTATTCCCGAAAATAAACCAGAGAGGGTGTTTTGTTAGAAGCGATAAGAATTTGAATATATTTTTACAAAATATTAATGAAATCTCTAAATATATTTTATAAGCAGTGATTTAAATTTGTAAAGTACACTGAGAATAACATTTGGTTTTCTGTTTTTTCCAGGGAGAGGTAAATGTCGGACAAAATATGTTGCCAATGTTCCTGAAAACTGCCGAAAGTCTACAAGTTAGAGGACTGACGGAAAACAATGCATTTAATTCAAAGGTAAGAATATTAATATTTATTTTACCTTTTTGTATCATTGCTGTGTATTTGGCACCAATGTCAAAAGTCTAAACTTATTATTTTTCTTGTGATATTCATGGTGGCCAATCCGAAACCTATTTCCCTCAGAGTAAGCATGATCTAATTGTGTTTATTGCAAATGAACACTATTGTATTTTTAGAAAATTTATCACTCTTTAATTGTTTTTTAAATTAGCATATATTATATTTTCGAGCTTCGCGATTTATTCAGTTGAAACTGATTTTAATAAGCTTTCTAAATAAATGTGGAATTGAAAAATCCCACCGCGGCTTGTACAGCTCTACTTCACCGAGGATTAAAGGGAAAGAAAGCCACACATTCAAAGTGATTTTATATAATTCGTCATCACAGTTGGTCATTTGCCTCCAGCCCTTCGTGGTTGCCATCCTGCTCCATTCAGTCTATTCTCACACACCTCGATTGTTATGCATGTATAATTCAGTTGTGTAATTCCCATTCCCAGTTGGAGGAGAGGAGCACACCGCAAACTCCAACGGCGGAGAACCTGAGTTCATCAAGCAGCCGCGCAGGGTGCGATTACCCGCCGGAGAAAAGGCGTCGCAAGAACAGCAGTGCGGCGGGGGGAGGGGGGGACAGCCCCCGGCCCCCACACCACCTGCCCCCACCCCCCGATCAGTCCCCCTTGCAAAGGCACTACGACTCACAGGTGAGTTATTGTAACCAACCATTTTATGAAAGATCTAAACCTTTTTATTTCATTACTTTTTCATTTTTAAAATACATTTTCAATAGTTTCCTTTGCTCAGAACTAAGTTCAGATATTCGTATGTTGTGGGTTCAAATCCCGACGAGGAAACAATAATTTAAAAAATTGTTGGTATTCATTCATCAGTGGCAGTTTGCGGGGTTGAAAAGTGGAAACAAACATTTTTTAGTTCAAAATTCCAATTCAAAATGTTATCAGTATAAATTTGGCAATTTATTTTCTTCCGCCCTGGTAGGGCAAGGCGCAGAGAACATCCCAATACAAGTCTGCCTCAAAGAAGTGCCTTGCCAATCTAATTTATATTAAATACTAATAAGGAGAGAAGTCACTCTGTTTCCATTTAGTAAGGTCAGCAACCTGTGCTTGCGTTGTATGTGGGTACAAGTGTTTGGCGTGGGCGGACCATGATAGGCTTAGACCTTTACTACTTATTTCGAATACCAACAGAAATACTTTAGGTGTGTACAATGTGTCATACCTTTTTGAATTTCATGTGGGTAGACAATTTTTGGAACAGTGACAGTTTTTTTTAATGCTGTCTACCTCTTCTTTTATTGTTATTGACCTGAAATTTAATAACAGGCAGCATTTAATTTTTTTTTATTGATTTTTACTGCAACAAATATAGATTGAAAGTGCATTACATACCTACATACTATTTCTTGCATAATTTATAATCATCTTTATTTTTCTGTTCTATTCAGTAATTTAAAAAAATATAATATGATACCTCTATCTAAAGTGGGAACTAACACATACAAATTGTAATTATTGCAAATAGATTTGCACAAATTTTTTTACCTACATACTATTTCTTGCATAATTTATAATCATCTTTATTTTTCTGTTCTATTCAGTAATTTAAAAAAATATAATATGATACCTCTATCTAAAGTGGGAACTAACACATACAAATTGTAATTATTGCAAATAGATTTGCACAAATTTTGTGCCACACTGAATTTTATTGCTCTCTAAACTGGTCTCTAATTTGGTTATTTGGCAAAATTAGTGAAAGTTACTATCTATCATGGGCCCACATAGGTTTAACCCAAATTCACATTCTTGTTTCTGTAATGGCTTTTATTACAGGTTCATTTAGATTAGATATGTTTTGCACACATTGTGTACCTACTACAATACATATAATAATAGTTTTTTTAAATTGATTTTCTGACCTCATTTCAATCTCTTGCATATTTATTTATTTTATTTATTTATTTAAACGCCCATAGGGCTTTTACATATAATGCTGTCAGTACTTATTTTATAAAAATTAAAAATAAAGAAACAAAATACAGGTTATGTAAAATGTAAGAGTTGACAAAAGTAGGCAACATAGAATATAAGTTCAGTAAAAATAGATAATCTGCCAATATCCTTCAAATCAACAATAATATTAATAAAAATTGAACACTAACTATAATATTTTATAAAAAATACAACAGATGTTCAATTTGAAAATTAGAGATGACAGCACTTCCCCTTGTATCTGGTACGTGGAATGATTGTGTAACCACAGATGTTAGCGTATTAATATTATAATTATTTAAAAAATTGGTATTCACGATAGTTTATGAAATAGGTAGAAATAGTTGGCACATACTGCGTTTGTTGCCAATTTCAAATTATTGTCAAAAACATCCACATTGTTTGTATTTGTTACCAAGACTATGTAAACGTTGTATTGGGGAATTCAAACTATAGTTAAAATGAGATTTATTTATATAAAATGTAAGTGTTTGTCTACTTGTTCATGTAGGTACATGTAGATTTATTAAATGCAGGGGTTCACAACAATCGAATTTAGATTTAAATAAT
Organism: Limnephilus auricula; assembly: GCA_951813805.1. NCBI lineage: Eukaryota > Metazoa > Arthropoda > Insecta > Trichoptera > Limnephilidae > Limnephilus > Limnephilus auricula. Next base: position 19,590,157 of record OX638403.1, read on the forward strand.
TTTAATAAAGAGGTTAGGATGTTTTTTTTTCGTCTGTTTTCTGAAGTCGGAATATTTATAACGACGGGTAAATTTTAAATGCTCTAACTCTAAAGTGATGTTAAGTTTAAAATTTACAATTCTTACAAATTTTCTTTGAATTCTTTCAACATTATGAATATGAATTTTGTAGAAGGGCGACCAGACTATGGAGTTATGTTCGATTAGGCTTCTAACAAGGGATATGTACAATAATTTTACGATTCACAAAAATTAAAATTTTTTAATTGTTCTTAATATAAATCCTAATATTTTCATACCCTTATTTATAGTTTGTTAAATGTGGACTGTGAAATCTAGTTTCTCATCCATTATTACGCCAAGATCTCGCATTTCTGTTACTCATGCTAAATTTATTTCATTTATTGAATAGTCGAAAATAGTGATTTTCTGGAGAAGGTCAAAGTTTTGCATTTATCTACATTTATTTATGTAAATTATTTTTTGAACACCAGTTATTTAGCATGACTATTAGATTGAAGGACTTGACAGTGGTTCAAGAGATTTAATTCTTTATATAATTTAATGTCATCGGCGAATAACAATACATTGACGTCTTTAAAGCAGTTGACTATGTTGTTTATAAAAACAAGAAATAAAACTAGGCCAAGATGACCTACCTTGCGGTACGCCACTGGTGGCGGAAAATGGTTTAGATTATAAGATCTTATTTTACCAAATAAAGTTCTAACAGATATGTAACTTCTTAGACAGCTTAACATATTTTCTCTGATTCCCAGAGCATGAAGTTTTTGGATCAATACAATACAATATTATTATTGAGAAATTTAGTACATTTCTAAATAATGTGTAGTTTTTGCATGGTTTTTTTTTTTAAGTACCGACTATAATTATTATAAATTAGAAATAACAAAATCTGTAAGAAACATATTTTGTGTTTTTGATTTTTCACCTATGTAAGTTTGCCAACACACAACCTCCTTAGTGATTGAAAAAAAAATTATATACAGAACTGCCTTGGAATTGTTTCCATATAAATGCACTTTGTCGTAACCCGCAATGCCATCAAGGTTTGGGATGATCCGGGCAAGAATTACTTGAATAGGAATTTCTCAAATCTGACAAAACTGAAAGGTCTCTGTAATAGCCCTACTAAAATGTGAGGAGGAAGTTTCAATAGGGTTTTGGCGTAAACTGAAAAGAGTATTGTAATAATATATGTACGAGGGGGGACCCAAAAGTAACAAGACTTTTTTTATAACATTTTTATTTTTCAATATTTTTACACCAAAATTGGTATTCACCATTCGATTGTATGTACTTGTTCAACATTTTTTTCCCCTGTTCAAAACAATTTTGAAACTCACTGATTGGAAAGTCTTTTATGGCCTCCAGCAATTTTTGTTTCACCTCTTCTACATTATGAAAACATTTTTTTTTTGTGTATACACCTCACAATAGTCCCAACTGCTCCCGTCTGGAGCCAGTGAGACAATGGCATCCCCAATTGGGTATGTTGTGAGGCTGAAGGTAAGTGGGGAGGGGAAGGAGATGGGAAAGAGAAGGGAAAGAGAAAGGTGGGGAAGTACCTGGCTATTCAGATCTAGTCATTAAACACGGCGAGGGCGATACGGAGAGTATCTTCCACTCTGGAACGTTCGCAAATATTCCTTATATGGATAATTCTACAAAAAGAGATAACTTGTGCAGCAATCAGTTTAAAATTGATTTTTTATTCTATATGTTGTTATTTTTTGCAATGAATCACATCATCTTAATGTACTTTATAAAATTCATCACAATTAAACGTCAAATTAAAGCACATTTCCTTATAAAGTCTAAAAAAGGTTCTACCCTGGCCACTCCCCTTGTCGGTTTCAATTTAACTTGGAGACGGTACATACCTTTTCTGTATCAGTTGGTAAACTTTATGTTTAGCACAAATTTAAATAAATAGTATGGTTAAGGAAAAATACAACAATATTATTTGTTTGTTTTCAATAATTTTTAAACTTAACTTTTGTCCCGCTTTTTTGTGTATTTACCCTAGCAAATTTCAATGCATTAAAAATCATATTTTATTACAATCATATTTGTGCTTTCACGAACAAAATTTCTTACCAAAATTTTTCCTTAGGAATGATTTCAACTCTTACCAACTTATTAAAATTCAGTTTTATTATAGATATTTCTATATGGGATTATTAATTAGACTATTTACAAGAAACTCCATAGAAAGTATTTAATGTGGACTTAAAATTAAAGTTTTTTAACCAGAAAACCCAGAAAATATATCCTTTTGGAATGTTTATGATTTTTTAATAATTTTTTATAAATCCTACAAATTTAGGATGGTTATTTAAAAATAGGTGAATTTATTGGCTGTATAGCACTATAATTTGTTAATATGTTTAGATACACAAATGTGGACTAATAATTTTTGTGGGTGGAAATATTCAAAATTTTCAAACGCGGCGAGCGCTCAAGGCAAATTTATTTATTTCATGTGATCGCTCGGGTGGTTATAAACCACTTCCTGGATCATGTGTAACCGTGGATACTAGACGTGTACGCAAATTAGGTTAGATTTTTGCAACAGTATCACAAGAAGCATTATTAACCTGTTAGGAATGTAAAAACTTGGTTTAAAGCTGTAATACAGTTATGTAGTTGTAAAAACGAGTTTAAATACGTACTTGTGTGGCCAGTATGTTCGTAAGCATGTTTTTTTGTACATTTATAAATTTTTTCTGCTATTGTTGCTATTGCCATATTTTCTGGATGTCTATGTTAAAAGTTACATATTACATAGTTTGAATTAAAATTCATATTCTAGAATTTGAACAATTTTTTTTGCATTTTCTCTAAGCTGTAAGGCCCTGAGAAAAATAATTTCCTTTAGGGCCTGTCATCTTTGGGGATGCTGTGCGGTGGCTCTTTTTAAGGAAAGGAAAAAAGAAATTCTGGAAAGGAAATGATATAAGGAGAAGGGGTAATAATCTGGCGGAATATCAGATCATACCTCTGCAAAGTGGTAGTAAAAGCTGGGTTTAATTCCAGATGGCATCGCTGGTGTATAAGGGCAGCCCATCCTCACTCTCCCTGGTGGCGGGGATCAAGCAGGACGAGCGCGCCACGCCTCCTCCTCCCCCCCCGGCCCACTCGGCGCCGCCCCCGCACCAGTCCCTGCCCCCCCAGCCCCCCCTGCTCTCCAGCCTGCCCCCCATACTGCCGCACCTCAAGCAGGAGGCGCAGGAGTACCACCTCACTGCTGCCGACATGCACATGGTCAGTACTTGCACAAATTATCTGTTATGGTGGGTCATGTTGGAGGTCGTGAGATATGAGACTATTGAGGAAACTATCTTTATGTACCAGTGTATATTATCTAAGCTAAATGTGCACACACGTCTCTCGCTATGGGCAGAAAGGGCTTGATTTATCAGGACTCTACTAGCCCTCCGCAACGCCGCACTCACCTTTTGAAGCACGCTAGGGAACGTTCTTTCGTTTTTGGTCAAACCATATCCTTTGGTGAATAACCTGTAATAGTATTACTTTAGTTTATATTGTAAATGCCATTTGTCCAAGTAGCACAGACCGCCAGTAGTGTAGACAGAATGCCACACTGTCTTGGCCCACGTTCCTTGTATGATCCACATTTATATATACTCATCTGCTGTTTTGTGTATGCTCGTACAACATTGGTGATAAAAATGCATTTCTTCACTCAAAGTGAGAGATATTGCTTTAGGTTTTACAGTTTGTAAAAATATTGGTCTTAACCCTTCGGCATATCAATTTTTGTAATAAGTATTAATTTTGCACTACTTAAGTAAGTTGTTTCACCTTTTCATAGAATGTTGCTATCCTTAATTTGCTTAAACTAAACTAAATCTACGCATTAAAGTGGATAAATAAAGCTGTATAAATGTGGTGAAAGATGTCATCTTTGGTGATGCTGTGTCGCGAGATGATATTGTGTTGATGGGTTACGTTAAACTAATATATTTTTATCTTTTTTTATAACAAGTGCTTGTTAGCCTAGTTATATATTCAAATGTTATGTAAAAACATGTATATTTTAAAAAAGATTTCCAAGTTACACATTTTTAGAATGAACTATTAATTGTAACACTTTCAGAAATTTCTAAATTATAACGTTATCAATAAAAAATAATTTGATGATTTTAATCTAAGAGTATGGATATTAGAGAGACGGCATGTGAAGTGTGCCCGCGCGCTCCAAGTGTGCCTTTTCGAGAATTCTACCCACACGGTTGACATTGGCTGTCACCATGTAAAATGGCTGCTGTCGGAATGTATTAAACGACCAAAAACCAGCAGCCAATGTAAGCCGTTTGGGTAAAATTCTCGAAAAGGCACACTTGGAGCGCGCGGGCACACTTCACATGCCGTCTCTCTAATATCCATACTCTTAGATTTTAATACTGGAATTATTTCTGACCACTTTGCTGAGCTATCTCATTTTTGTTAAATCAATAAATTCAATTAATAAGGTTGAAAGCTAATATTTAATAGATCGCATTAATGTAATTGATTGTGATAATAAATAATTTAAAGGTATTATCGTAAGATGTACCTTTTTCTATTATAATCCTGGTCATAAATAATTTATTTTTAAATAAAATATTCAATGGAATTCTTTAGGAACAAGAAATCACATCCTTGATTTGTGGATCTCTTCTGTCAAAGTAAAAGTTATAACTGAAACGCAAATAATATTTCAAGTCAAATAGGAGAATATTAGAAACTTAGTGCGATTAATTTGCCTGCTTGTATAATGTTATGTGTGAAGCTTTTATGTGTAAAGAAAAAAATCAATACTTGTTGGTGCAGTTCAAGGTTCAGTATCGGATGCTTTTATCTGCTGCTGAAATTAAATATTTGAAGGTAAATTAATGTAAATTAAATAAGTACTTATTGATATTAAACATGTTGTTTTGTTTTCACAAGTACAAATTATTTACTGCCAATGTGTTCTGATTTTTCCTTTTATACTGCAGGTATTGATCTTTTTCTTCTTTGTAATATTGTTAAATACAAAAAATGTTTCAAAAACGTCTGTAACAAATTACCTAAAGTCGTCTACAGGAAGGAAGGGATCTGCCTTGTCAGTTTAAATTCAATTTTTAAATAAATGAACGACGTGATTTTTTTTCAAGTGAAAAAATCACGTCTCTGTTAAAAAAAAATTGGCGGTTTAAATACCAAATCCTTTCCTTCTCTGTTGACAGACGATTGATTGGGCGAGAGTAAATCCCCGCCCCGCCACTCCCCCCGCCCCGCCTCCCCCGGCTTACCTCAGCTCGGAGAGTCACAGCACTCTGCAGCGCTACCTCACTCGGGGCAAAACCCCCGACCCTCCGGCACTCAACTACAGCACCGAGCCGCGCTCTCGGGCCAAACCCCCGCGCTTGGAGTCCGTCATCCAGCCTCCCCGAGGACCACCCACCACGCGCAAGGGCGGCCGCTTCCGCGCCAACTGGCTGGAGCAGTTTGCCTGGCTGCAGTACGATGAGCGCCAGAACATCATGTTCTGCACATACTGCCGGCGCTGGTCGCATGAGCTGCCTGACATCCGCACCTCCTTCGTGGAGGGCAACGGCAATTTCCGGCTGGAGATAGTCAACCACCATGACAAGTGCAAGGCGCACCGCCTGTGCCGGGATCGCGAGCACCGCGGCTCCGTGGAGGGTGGAGGAGGCGGCGGCGGGGGCTTGACGGAGGAAGCGCCATGAGGCCGTCTCCCCTGTCCACACCCACTGTTTGTGGAGCTCCCGTTGCCGCATTTAACTCAACTTACCTCCGAATAGTTGTGCGAACCCCGCTCGTGCATATATTTCACTAAGCTTTACAAATTCTGATAGTAGTACAATATTGTTACGGTTAAGTGTTACGTAGTATATATTTAAATAAGATTTATAGCGTTCTGCAGAAACATTTGATATTCCATTGAATAGACCTTACGGGGGATTTCCTCTATATTTTGTATATTATTATGATTGTTTAGCGTAATGAGTGGTGTGGAATGAGAAAGTTGTGCTTTCCTCGGAACAGGTTATCTGTGATCAATGGCTAATATCTTGGGTGTAACATGTTACGGTTACAAACTCATCTAGTACACCATAACTATTAACCACGGGCTATCGCCCGATGCCAGATGCCCGAAGCCAGATCTTGGCTTGTGAAACCTACAAGGTATATAAGGATAAATGTCTTGAGCATTGTGGTTGTGATATGATAGGTTAAGTTTTTACTATACATGGTCCTAATGATGAAATACATTATAAATGTAAACTACTATATTTGAAGCATGCATTTGTGAAATTATTTTGCTAAGATTTTGAACAGTATTTTGTTTACAATGTTAACTCCCTTGACAAATGGAGAGAGCCATTTACACATTGTAGACATTTAGGAATTTTATCATTATGCAAACTTAACTTTTCCACTTCTTGTATTCAATCTTATATTTCAATTAACACAAATGGTAATAATAAATATTACATGGACAGACATGGTAATATAAAATATAACAAAATATTGATAATGACCTTTCAATAAATTTTCTTTTCCTTCTAAAAGTACACGTCATTGCTGGGCGCGTAATGCCTCCAATGTGAAAAATTATTATTTTACAGGAGAGTGAAAAAAACAATTTTGGTAAGGAAGGTAGACCTCCAAATAATATTAACTTCTGTGTTGAGTGCCGCCATATCCAATTGGCATAATCAATAAATCATTTCTCCGAGGACTCTGGGGAAACTACTTATGGTGGATTATATAAATATATAGTCATTTTCTGATAAGATGGTACAATTTACAAAAACATCTTTTTGCATAAAACAATTAAGTTATTATGAAAATAGAATCAGCTTGTGGAAGACGCTTCGGCATGACAATAGTTAATGTACACATAAGTAAAAATGAATGTAAGTATCCCTTCATTTTCCTGCTTAAAAATGTGTTGTTTTACCCTCTGTAAAACGTTTAAAAAAAATTCAGATTGGGGATATTACACGCCCAGCAATGACTTGTATATGTTCTTTTACAATAATTGATATCACCTTCATGGTTTCATTATTTTTGTTTTCAGCATTTAAATAAAAAAAAAATTTAATCTTTATGCACTGTATGGATTTGCTAATTGTTGATAAAACATCTTATACGGAATTAAGTTTTCACTCACATTTTCCAGTTCATTGTAATTATATTGGACCAATTAAGCCTAGGTTAATAATATTATCCATGCCAAGAAATATATTTTTACTCTTTCGCAGTATATACTTATTTATGACAATTTTCTTGTCAGACAAGGTCAAACTTTGTATAGTGTTTTCCATATAAGTATTGTCTTTAAAAAAATAAAAAAATAACTGTGTTGTAGTAAAATTAGGTAATTTTTAATCCTACCCATTAAGCATAACTATAGGATTGACAGAAATATATAAAAATGTTTTTTATAATTGTATATTTATGTAGTTACAAAAAATAAAAAAAAAACATTTCAGTGATGGTTAGACATGAATTATTAACAATATATGGTCATAAGTCTGATGTTTGCCTGGAACGCTTTACACTTGCAGTGTTTGCTTTATCTTGAATTGTCCAGTTTGTCTTCCTGATTGTGAAGACAATAGGTGCTTTTTTGCAGAATATTCTTTTATTTACAGAAACCTTTTTTTTACTCGGCTCTGCTGACAATATGTAATAGTTTACATCAAGAGAATAATATCACAATCTTAAACTCTGTACCTTAAAGGATAAACCACAGAAGTCCACTTTTTGGCAGTTTTCAGTTAAATATGCAGAAAAATTTGATGTATTTCATTACATTATTGGATAAATCAATGAAATCTATAAGCAGTATATTAACCGAGTTATCTAATTACAAAACCACTGGAGTCCAATTTACTTTAGAGAATAAATCAAAACATATTCATAAATTGACATATTTGTCTTAACTATAGCAAAGAAAGAATGCAATTATGAAATATACCATTCACAGATCTTAATTATTGCAGTAAGTAAAAAAGTTATGGACATTCAAACATTTAGTTCACAAATACAAAAATCGCTTTCCTGAACAAAAGTCCAAGGTGGACTCCCATGGTTTATCCTTTAAGGTACGGAACTCCTAAAGTATGAACATCCAATAAATATTAGAAATCTAAAAGTTTTTATGAACTGCTATGTAAGCCTTACAATACATCCGTCAATTATTGTCATTGAACAATATTTTTATGAGAACTACATAAAGTTATATGTAACATTTAATTCCAGAAAAAAGAAAGTGACACATTTCACTGTATTTAAATAGAATGGTTATCAAAATTACATAACTTACATTATACATACATAATACCATTTCTTCCTTTTTTGCTGATAAATAGCTTTTTTTCTGCATTCAAAATGATAACCTTCTGTCCTCAAAAACTTCTTGCTTCATTTTTTTTTTTTATCCATTCGTTTCAAATATAAGAAACTCAGTCAAGATAAGTACGTGTATTATGTATTGGCAAAACTTGATGCTCAGTTTGGTTGAATTAAATGGAAGAGTTTTCCCCCAGTCTTTCAACTTTATGTAAAACACAAAAGTGATCACTAGCCCACAAATTGCTAGTTTAATTATTCTATATACTTACATTATAGATGTGTACTTAGTCATAACTAGAAAATACATATTTTGATGAAATGGTGAAATTTTTTATAAATATATCTTCAATGGAATTCATGTGTTAGCTACACAAATGATTAAAGAGGTGAAATAATCCCGTTACTTCATGTCAATAATATTCCAATGTTATTTTATACATATTTTATTTACAGATAATTGGATATTTATTTACCTGAAAATAAGTTTTCCATGAAACCCAAAATAGAATTTATTTAATACACCTTGGTACGTAGAAATAATATTTTCGGATCTCTTTTTGATAATTTGTGTGCAGGATTTTAAATCATGCGCTATAAGTTTTATATGTACGAATGATAGTGTGCTAAAAATGTTCATATTTTTATGGTATAGATATATTAGATTTATATGACGTAAATATTAAATATTGACGACCAATGGTTAAAACGTTTAAAGTTTTGAATGTTTAATTACGTAATATTTAAATGTTATGCAAAGATTTTTGAAAAAGCTTTCTATTTTATTATTAAATTTGAACAAGGCAGGAAACCATTGCTGACCTTTGCGTAAATTTTAATTTACCTACTATTTCTTTTAAATCTTTACATTGTTATGCAACTATTCATTTTAACTATGGTGTTAGCCTGACTATTGCAGTCTCAAATTCAACACAACTGAATTATGTGCCAGCTTCTTACGAATAATATTTTTTTGAATTTAGAACAAAAATTGTTAATTTGATATTGGCGCGAATCCTTTTATTAAAAATAAATTAGATGGATTAAAGTTGCTTTACATCCGGGCTAATGCGGTATTGTATATTTAAGTATATTTGAATAATTTATGTTCTATGTTATGGAGTATACAGAAATATTTTGAATGTAGGATCTCAATTACATAGATAGTCGTATGTACATGAAATGGTGATATATATATATTTTTGTCAATGAGTCGTACTTAGTATGAGATTGAATAAAGGTCTATGAAAAGCATTTACTATGAATCCGTATTTTCTTTTTGAAATTTCTCCCACTTGTTATCTGTTGTGAGGTTACCCGAATTCACTAATTTAAAAATAGGAAAATAATTACATACATACAATGTACACCAATAATTTCAACATCGGTCTCATGTCTCACCCTTCCAGAATCAGAGTCACGTCATCATTACTATTACTGTAAGATGGTGGTGGTAGTAGGTGACAGGCTAATAACAAACAATATAACAAACAAACTTGTATTGTTCTTTATTATTTATTTATTTTTAATTATTTATTATTATTATATATATTTTTTTATTTATGCCTTGTAAGGCTTTTACATATAAATAACAATATTTACGAAATTATCCTCGTAAACAATGCAGGAAACGACTGTTTAAAACACTTCTACAAAAATAAATATAAAGTAAAAATATATTGAATTCGATCCACACAGTGTAGGTACAAAGTATATAAAAATATAAAAAATCCAAAATAATTTTTTTCTTTCAGCTGACAAAATACTGTTAATGTATTAGTCAATTTAAATAGCTTTATCAAAATATTCCACTACTTGATGAAAAAACTTCAATAAGGTATGCTTATATTAAAATCGATGTACTAAATATATCAACAACATTGGAGTATTTGTTTCCTAGCTGTAGGCTATTATAATGACATCTTGGTCACAATTGGGTTGATGGGTGGTTGGATGTTCTCTATTTTGCATTTTGGAAGCTACGCGGATTTGATCTTGAAACTACATACTTAAACAAATAATAAATTGAAATTGAATTGCGTGCAGAACTTACAATCGCGACACAACTACCTGACTGAGAAGTTGATAGCAGACTAAAATTATGAAATTTTAGCAAATTGTAATGACATTTACACAGTTTTAAATATGAAAACTTATTGCTAGGTCCGGATTGGTAAATGATAATCTGGGTTATTATGGTCCGATCCTTCAACAACGATTATTTTATTTGCTTCATGGATGCTACATGTAGGCTTTTTGGAAAAATTATTGTAGGAATAAATAAATTATTCTTTCAAGGCTAGGCATTAAAAAGAAGCATTTTGCTGCTGCAAAGTCGTACCCTAGTTATTTACGACACTGGAAGAATTTTGCAAATACATATCTCAAAGCCAAATTGATATTGAAAATTAGACTTCGTTATACAGACACGCTTCTAATAATCAACTTTTTTACTTTGGAATTTTCAAAAGACAACAATGAAATGCCTTAAAAAGTTATAAAACTTTGCTCTGCACACTGCATACCAAGTGCACCTTAAGGCAGTAATAATTTCAATGGACTGCAAATGTAGCCAGTCGCACAGAAGGGGTTAAATATTGAGTAGTTATTAAAGCACAGTAGTTTTTGAAAATAACATTTCTTATGAAATATTTAATCAGTGAAAAAACAGTTTGTTGTTGAATTTTAAAATAATTGGTGATTATTTCCACGGTGCCAGGTTCCCGGAGATATGACCTCCCTGCTGAGTTCCCACGGCCTGTCCGAGTCCTCGGACGGAGACCACATGATGCCGGCACACCTCGATCCCGCTGACGCCATGGACGGTAAGAATACCTTTTCTCTCTCGTTCCATTTATGTGTCGTTCTGTGTTTTCATTATTTATTCAAATGCAACACAGTATCAGAGTAAACTACCTCCACAATTAATCCAATTCACACTTTAATTAAACCAAAGCTAAACGCACTAATGATACTTTGTTGTATTTGTTTTCTGGTTTTCTCTCAAATTGCCTCCAACGATTTGACATTTTTATTTGCCAATGGAATATAATATGTCAGTTCTAGTTTTCACAAATGGAAGCGGGAATTTTAGTATGCAAGTATAAAGAGTGTGTTGTTGATTGATAAAACAGTGTCTATTCATACAGAACATAATATTAGAGTATAGCACTCGGGCTCAGACATCCATCATTCTAAACTTAACTAGCCGTCATTAACCAATGAGTTCGTCATACTTGCTAGAAATTGTTGCTTTCATGGTTTTTTCATTTGTGATAACGTGACAACTTCATTGTTTTGACTGCTTATTTACCACACCTCGCTTTGCTAGCCTTAGCTTTTTCATTTATTTTTCGCTTACAAATATGAATCAGTTTTCAACAAGCAAATTGCATTAGTGTAAAATCATTTTCAAATTTGAATTATCTAATTCGTCTAGCAAAGTGACACGGTTTGGTAAATGGTATTGTGAATGTCTTGGTGTTTTTTTTTACTTCATTGAATCATTTTTGTCATCATTTTGGTTGTTTTTGTATGTTGTACATCAGAGCTTAACATCCCGCATGTTACTTGTAGATTTGTTAACACGCTTTTTATACATATTTATGGTGAAGGATCATTTAATTTTTCCAAAATCTATTTATTCCAACTTTTCACATTATTTCTTAGCATTTCTATACTCAAATTTTCTCTATAATTAAACCTTTATCCTTAGCTTCTGCTTTTCACCAACTATGAAACAATTTTTTAAATTATTTATAACCGTTTAATAAAATTTAGACTACGAATTAAATATTACCCTCTGTGTCGGGAGTTGATTTTAAATATTAAAGTTGTAAAAATAATAATTTGTTGGACACAATCATAATACATATTGAAATGGTGTTGTTTTAGTACAATGTGAAAAGTTGTGTACCTATATTTGTATTTTAGCTAACCAATAGTGCCAAGGAGTGAACTTTCCCATTTTGATAATTTCCAGAACAAACAAAATTAACTTGGTAACTTATACAGAAACTTTTTTTTTTCACCTTTTCAATGGATCTGAGAGTTGTAATTAGAAAATAAAACTTTCATCCATAAAATTGCCAATTATACAGTTTTTTTTCTGGAAATCACTGAAATCAGAAAAAAATTACTGCATGCCACTATTAACGCCTATACCATATAATATTTTCAAAATTCACGGCTCGTCATTTAATTTGTTATTTCTCTAACCATCTGTTGACTTTGTATATCCACCTACTTTTTGTGACAAAAGTCGAATGCCACTCCTTTAGTTATGCATATAAAAATGATTGTTCAATGTTATGCTGAGTTTATGGAAAATATTGTCAAATGTTTCACAGGAAGTAACACTGAACCTACTTACAACATTATATTTTTAAGTGATGTTATTATTAAGTAGGTATCTGTTATGTTATATCATTATATACAATGGGTGATGGTTGACTATTATAGACTTTGTGAGACTTCAAATTGTGTATTATTGAAGTGTTGAGATTAAAGTAATGTTTTGAATTGGTATCTAATTAAATACACAATTGAAAGTAAATAATATGTACTAGTTTAGTTGGATTGAAAATTATTGGAAAACAACAGCATGCCCAAAGCAATTTTCTTAAATCTGTTTTTTTTTCAGTGTTCGAAATTCAGAATTCATTTTTATTTTTCAGCCGTATGGTTATTATCAAAGATATTCTCTTTTAAATACAACTTTTAAGGTAAGGACACACAGGGTCCACATATGCAACACAGGCAACATATTATTAACACATCTGGACAACTTACAATCCATACATTTTATTTGAAAATAGATGTTTTAGAAACACACTTGTCACACGCAATGCAATATGTATTAAACTCCTAATGCAACCAATCTGCGTTGTCTAGATCAGTGGTCACCAACGTACGGCCCGCCAAAGATTTTCATCCGGTCCTCCAAAAATTCCCGATTTCTGCATATAAATAATTCATGTATGATATATTAATTTTATTAATTTGTTGTGAACAGCTTATATTTCAATTCATCAATCGGAATTTGATTGGCTCGTAGGTAGTGGACACAAAGTAAAAAAAGTTGGGTATTTGAGATTACCAGAGTTTTTGAGAGAAATAAATTCAATTCTTTGAATACATACCTTTATTATTACTTTCTTCCCTTTTAATATGCAAGTAGTTGCGTACATACAAATTAAATGTAAGTTTTCTCTTAATAACTCAGGTGCGGGGCATACGTCATTCCTATGTCTACCTACGTTAAACTGTTGTGAAAACAAGCTCATGTGCCCAAGCGTTTAATTGTTTTATTTGTAACTCAATACATAAAATAACATCCATACAATTTGTAAAACTAGACATAGAAATAAATTTAATAATTGTAAGACCTTTTTTTGTTACTGTATTCCTTTTTATATTAGCTGTAAATATAAATATAGATATTCCTGCATTATGATAAAAAAAAAAAATTATTGTAAAATAAGCACATATTATAATTGGATTCTAATTATAATAAGACTGAAATTTTCGACCGGCCCCCCCAAGTTTTCAAAAAAATCAATCCGGCGCTTTTCTCAAAAAAGTTGGTGACCACTGGTCTGGATCGACATGTGGACTTGTAAAGAAAGATGGCGGTGGTGAAAGACTTTCCAACGAGTTGATTTGATGAAAAATTTGCAAGAAAGCTGTGAATTTTTTTTTTAAAGTTGCTTTTAATTCCCAAAAATAGACATTTTGAATGCAAAACATGCACATCTTAAAACATTTATTTCTAGGATACTTGGTTACCAATACATGCATTAGGCATTTATTGTATAAAAAAACATCACTTTCATGAAATTCTTAAAAAATTTAAACCACAAAATTCAGTTTGAATATTGGTACAATTTACAACATGCAATTATTGTAAAATTATTTGACTAGAACAGATGAAAAATAACACATTTAAATTATAAATGTATTTAATTATATGAATAAAATAGTAAATTGATAATTTATGAACAAAAATAAGATTAATTAAGATTTACAGGAGATATTTAAAAAAAACTGTTCTGCATCTATGGGGGAAAAATAAACCCAAAAACACATGCATGGGATCGTTGTCAGATGGCAACGGATTTTTAAGAGTTGAAGATTTTATTTTATTAGTAATAAATCGAATCTAAACTTGTAGTCTATACAATATGTAACTGAATCACCGTTAAACGGTTGGGAAGTGATTTTTTTTATTAGTAAGGCTGTTAGTATTTAGTAAGGACGTTACAAAAGGATAACGTAAAATCCATTGAATATTGCGATACTAGGATTCAAATTTATGTAGCGTTTGCACAACAGGTGTGTATGTCGGTCTGGGTACATAGTATTGCATATTTTGCGTGAGTGGTCCCAGTGTGTCCTTACCTTTATTATCTTTCAGTAAAATCCTTTCATTGACAACATAAAAGGCATTATTTTATTTAAACTCTCCAATTTAAGCAACCATGTATTTATATAATAGCTCTCAATAATTTTTACTTATCCAATGACTCTTGAATTCAAAAAAAAAATATCTGTTTTCATTAAGAAGTACCCAACATGAACAAAATAAGTGTGTTACCATTATCTTACAATGACATTTAATAGAATGAAGAGAAAAGTTAATGCTTTTCTTATAAAAACGCCGTATGAATCGCAGGGTTCAGTTAGCTTTACTATATTTTCAAAGCCACAGCGATAAACTTAAAAATGAAATAAAATTTTAGATACCAAGGTCATAAATTTAGCGATTAGTCATGTCCTTGACAATCACCAGACTGCTGAAAATAAAGACCTATTAATCTGAGATTCGAACATTAGAAAAACGGTTGGAATTTTCCAGGCCAACATGCAACCGACGAGAATCATGAACCCCTCAGGTATTTGGGTCTTCGAGTGGTAAATTACGATAACATTCAGGAGCCCAAGTGCCCTCCCAACTCCAACTTGAAGGGGGGCACGTTCGTAGACTGGAGAACCTGCCCCGTTTGTAACAAGGTCGTAGCCAACATTAAGAAACACATGAAGTCACATAACCCCGACCAACACCGATGCCCTTACTGCTCCCTGGTCCTCACCAGGGCCGATAATCTTAAGCGTCACGTCAGAATGAAACACAGAGATTTAAAAAACACTGGCGTGTTAGCCCCACTGTCACAGGCTTGACATTCAATTCTTGCTCTAGAGGTCTGCAAGCGCCATGACTGATGCCTACGCTGGGCCAACTGTTTTTAGCCCTATTTTACTTAATTTTGACTGTGTTGTGGTAAAAATAGAGTAGAGACATTCACAAAGGGTTTATGCTGAACCCCTAACAGAGTAACAGACCCGGGGCTGGGCATTATAATACATCACAGCAGACCCTCTGGCAGCTAGTTTGTTGTACCTTT
The DNA here is from genome assembly GCA_951813805.1 of Limnephilus auricula. Lineage (NCBI taxonomy): Eukaryota > Metazoa > Arthropoda > Insecta > Trichoptera > Limnephilidae > Limnephilus > Limnephilus auricula. Next base: position 19,605,957 of record OX638403.1, read on the forward strand.
GTGAATTGCTTATAAACCGCATCCAACTTTGTGCCAAATCTTAAACCAATGTTTAAAGGTTACCAATAAAGATAGCTCTCTTTGCTCTTTAAAGCAAACTTGTGTAGGTATGTCTTTATAATATATTATAATAATGTTATAATCCAAAGTTAGACTGATTTAGAATTAACATTTCGATTATAATTTAAAGCGACTTTATTTCACAGGGAAATATTTTACGTCCAGTGGATATAGTAATTAATGAACTTTGTGTGATGCAGTTAATTCTGAAGTATTATATTTTCTAGAGTAGATAAAAATTACTCAAATTTTGCCAAAAAGTGCCTAGTGAAAATACTCTTGTCTTCCTTAATGGAAGAATTTAGTCAACACGACATTCTAGCTAGTAAGATTGTTATTTTAATAATAATTTAACTACACGACTGCCTGACTATTTAAATATTGATAAAAGTATTTCTCAAAATAGTTACTTATATCATTCCTTTTTTATTATTATGTACATGTTTTTTATGTAGTTCACACATGTGTGTTTATTTTATTTTTAAATTACTATAAATCTAAAGACAGATTATAGATTGATTTAGATTTAAAAAAATAATTATCAACACCAAAAAAGCTACTTATCAATAATTTAACTACTTTGGCCAGTCAGTGGCTGAGTTGGCATTCGTAACCCTGTACTGTTTGTTTGTCTTTCTTAAAAAAATCTAGAGCTACTTCTTTCTGTAAAAAACATATTTTGTAATTTTTGGGCTTTAGTTTAAATGAATTGGTATTTTTCCTCCTCCAAGAGAGAGTGAACTTTTTACAGCCTTTGAATCAATGTGTACCTGTATTTATTAGAATATTCTATTTTTAAGTACCTGATCATCATCCCTTATTAGTAATTTAAAAGTTTCAAACCAAAAGTAATGCTGTTTTATCATCATAAAAACATGTTTTTTTAAAGTAAGTATCTACATCTACATACATATAGATCTCATTTACATAAATTTACTGTCCCTAAAACAGTATTGATCAACTTAATATTATAAATATTTATTATTGATCTCACAAATATTACCAAATACATTCACTTTTTTGATTACCTCTATTTCTTTACTTTTTTTTTGGTTCGGTTTGAAATAACCATTTCCCAGTTAAGACTAATAATTATGTGAATACAAATAAAATGTCAACAAATATGGTATGCTTTGAATATTATATAAATAGATCCGTGGTTGTATTGGCTTCAAAATAGTACATCTTTCTTTTGTCCTCATTTTTATGATCTTTAAAAAACACTCCCTGCTTTTCTTCTCGAAGTTCCGTTTCTTTTTGTTTAATTTCAGACTGATTTATAATGCATTCTACAAATGTTATTTCTGTTATTATGCTGACTGATAGTTGTAGATTTTTGTAGTTTTAAGTCCAATGGAATATTCTCTATCAGATACATTGAAAGCACTAGATTTTGAACCCTCTCTGCTTCTATCACATATTGCATTATTTACTGTGTTGACATTTTGAACCCAAACTATTACTTACAACGCAAAAATTTTTGGGAATCAGGTAATAATTTTTTTTATCTGAATGATCACTTATATTATTTCAGAAATATAAAAGGTCTTTCATTAAGCGCTTCCTGTCTTTAAATTTAAATAAAACAAAGTGTGTCTGAGATATTATAAAAAAAAAATTATTCGTTTAAAAGGCCTTTCGATGTATGGAATATAACATCGTTCAAATGTCTGTCGAGGCTTTGCTTGATGGCACGTATTCGGGAGATACAATTTTCAATGACTTTGTCGCATAAATCTGGCTGAATTTGCTGGATGGCGATTGTTATGTTGATTTTGAGGGTGTTAATTGTTTGCGGTTTATTCGCATACACCTGCAATGTAAGTTAGTCCTGAAGGTGAAGTATAAAGATGTTAAATTGCACGATCTCGATGGCCAGTTCTAGTCGCCGCTGCGCGAGAAAACCGTGCCTTTTTTTATCAAATCTCAAATTTGATGATTTGCACACGTTGTTCAACGCTATAACCTTCCATGGTGATTTGCCATACAATACTAAACAAATTTGACGGATGTAGCTTCAACAATATGGCCGCTATCAATTGTCAAAGTTCGGAAGTCCTTATTGGAAGACCCGTTATAGCAGCCAAGGAACTGAATATTTTATTAACAATCTAAATTATTATAATGCTCTAAAATTTGTGCTAAGGTAGGAAATGGTTTTGGTAGCAAAGATACATGTTTTAAACAGGAAGACCTTGCATTAATTTTGATTTTGAGTGTCATTAAATACTAATCAAGAAGATACCTAAACAGTAATATATATTGAGAATATTTTTTGGCTGTATTAATAAGATTGAAAGAAAGCGATTAGTTTTGTTTGGGAATTTCGTCTAGTACTCACACTAGGTCAATTACTGACATTGAATAAATAATATGCTGCCTTATTTTTGTGGGAGTAATCGGGTTATTGAACAAGAGGTTGCTTAAATTGCCCTCATTTTGTCTCAAGTGTTTTGTAGAAAGAGTGCATAAGGGGACACCCCTTGGTGAGATTTAGTGGAACCCCCCACCCCTCAGTGTGATTTTTTTCTCACACTCAAAATAAATGTTTTTCATGAAAGCCATTTTTTCAGCAGGCAAAATGGGACACTTCAAAAGAAGTAAAAAAATTAAATATTTTTTTATTATCCCTATAATAATATATACCCCTCCCCTCGGTTTAATGAGATTTGGTGAGATTTTACTGGATCCCCCACATTTTTTGCCCACGTAATTAATGTATGCCCCCTAAGCCACATTTCAAAATAGACTTTTTAGAAATAAAACCTAAATTAAGGTACCCCAAACATTCAAATTGTTTCTATCAAGTTGTAATTTGGCGTATTCTCTATTTCTACAAAACACCTATGACAAGCTTTGTTTCTTTTGATTTCTGTATATATAAATAAATCTGTTGCGCACAAAATATGAATTTATATATTTTACTATAAATTCTTAAGTTGTATTTTTTAGATTTAATTTTAGAATTTGTGAGAAGTTCCTAGCTATCTTTGGCCAATAATAAAATAGTAAATAAAATTGAACATATCACTGTTTGGTTTAGGTAGACATAGATTTAGTTAAATATACTTGCATGTGCCTTATGCAATAAATTTCATTGACCTTTATATTTATTATAAGTCTAAACATTTCCCATGGTTCTGTTGTTTTATTTTTTTTTAAATTTTAATTAAAGATTTTTTTTATTTTCCACTTTATGTTGTTTTAATCATTCTAATAATCTTCTTTCTTCCATCTTCCTTCATATAATTTCACTCCATTCAACGCTTCCACATTTTGTTTCTTCCTTCACCAAATAATGAGAACATAAAAGGGGTACACAAACATTTATGGTAGTTTTCACCTATGTCAATAATTATTGTTTGTGAACACTAACAAAATTGTTTTATTAACTAATGAATTTTTCATCCAATATTCTTAATTTTTTTAAAAAGGCCACGAACAACCATATATATATTTGTTTACCCCTTATAAGAAGCCATTTTCAAAGGAACATGTATTTTGTTAACAGTTTATTTCTAGCTTTAGTTTACAATGTCTGAACCACTACTCCGGTCCATTATTGTATTTCTCAAAAATTACAACCATTTCAGTGTTGTTAGTCAAAAATAAACAAAATAAGTGTTCTTTTGAATGTCATTGAAATTCACCCCTTACTGCACTAGAAAGTATATTATAAAACTTCTTTATTTCTACATCCTCTTGGCTATTAAAGTCTTTACCGGAGCTTTCTTGATTTCTTTATCTACCATCAAACATTTCTTGAAATTTATGCCTGAAATTCTTTCATATTGTACGGATAACAAAATGTCATTGATATAAAAATGCTTGTCTAATACGGACCATTGTCTTGTTTGGTAATCACAAGACCCCAAAGAGTTAAAACTAACTTTGAAGTAAATAAATTTTTAACAAAATTGTCTCAGCTTTTCTTTGCTTCAAATGAACATACTGCATTGACAAAACCTTCAAACATATAAACTAAACATTCTTTTATAAACAAAGCTTTGCGGTCATATGCAGTTATTATATACAACAAGGCTGCCCAACCCCAGGCCGGCGAACGAATTAGAAATGGCCCGCGTGGGCAAATTTAAAAATTCCCGTGAAAGTACAAATATTTGTAAACCCTTTTTTTGACTGAAATAATCGGAATCAGTCTGTAAAAAATCAATTACAACTATAACATACAATTGTAATTTTTTAAATCCAATGAAAACTACATAATAAGTCTCCAGCCCCAGGATGGACAATTCCAAAAATTCTGTAGGCATCCCCCCCCCAGAATGGATGGAATTCTGACCTATGATCCGTTAATCCAGTAACCCTATCAGTGGCCCGCTTGTGATTTTGCCGCGTAAATTTGGCCCGACTGTTAAAAAGGTTGGGCAGCCTTGATATACAAGATCATTTTATGTTTTCTTCATAGATGTCGTTTTTAGAATTACAAAAAGTAATCTCTCAGCATAAAATTATTAATGACATTTTGGCACAGTGTTGTATCAGAAATAATATGCAAGTTTTATAAATATGTACAAACATAACACTATTGATAATAACTCATTCCTGATGATGTGGTTGTATAAATAATATCAGCTAGAAAAGCAAGTCCCTGACTCTTGTGAATACATTTCTGAGATGTCCTCCTTTATCCGCAATCTGCCATCTGCCATCTGCCATCCGCCGTCCGCCATCCAGCTATCCATCCCACTGACAATAATAATATCTCATTGCCGTTGTAACGAACTAACGCTTTCACCTGGCAACGTGTACAGGTTGATGTCATGTAAATAGGCGAGGAGTGGCAGGAGGGGTCACAAAAATGAAGGTCTGGATTTCATAGTAAAGTTGGCATGTATTCATTGACGGCTTGAGTAACACCTGTATGATGTGGATGATGTGGACGATGTGGACGATGTGGACGATGTGGACGGATGCAGAGGTACGGAGGTACAGAGAGAGTGAGGAGTGCGGTGGTTGTTGCAGGCTCCAAGGGGTGGCATATGCGGCTGACGTTCGAGCGCGTGGCGGGCGCCCTGAACCTGCACCGCTGCAAGCTGTGCGGCAAGGTGGTGACGCATATCCGCAACCATTACCACGTGCACTTCCCTGGCCGCTTCGAGTGCCCGCTGTGCCGCGCCACCTACACGCGCAGTGATAACCTACGCACTCACTGCAAGTTCAAGCACCCCGCCTACAACCCTGACACACGCAAGTTCGAGCCACCGCTGCTGGCCTCTCCGCTTCAGCACGCTCTGGACTGACTTCAGTCGCCTGATCGCCTGACCGATGCGACCAATGTGATGTAATGGATATTGATAAATCATAGAAATTTTTTATACAAATGTAACTATTTACGGAGATTGTTTTTATATTTAGAGTGAAATTTTATTGTCATATTTAAACTTTTTTTATTTATCTATAAAATTTTATTAGTGTTGATTTTTTATGTGAATTCTAATATATTATATTTGAATTAAAATAAAATGTAGGAATAGGGAGTTCTACATTGATTGAAGCAGCTTTATGGTTTGTTTACACTCTGAATGATTGTGTTCATATAATTACCTAATTAGAGTTATGTATTGCTTGGTGAACACGTCTTCAACTTGAATGGCATTATTGAATATTGGCATTATGCGATGGGGACTAACCTAGATTAATATTATATTAAATTCTGTTAAACGTTTAGCTAAATTTAGGGTGGTACGGTAATCAAAATGTGATATATTGGAATGGTGCTACAGCCTAAGGATGAAGACAGGACCCGGCGGTAGTAGAGGTTTTCGTGGCTGCGGTTGCTGCGGCTGCTGCACTGCACTGTGCGGCTACCGCGGGTCACTTGTTGCCATGGCCTGACTGTGTGTAGATAGTTATTGTTGGAATATGTTGACTTGAATCATTAAGGAGGGCTATGATATATCTATGTATCATCCATTGATACATACTCTGTGCAATATTACTAGTTATTTAATTTTTAACCAAACTAAATGTTATCTTAACAATTTATCATTGCGTCTACCTGATTTGTTTTTCTCATAAGTAATTTTAGTTTGTAAAACATTGGGTTATGGTTGAAGTTACTAGTTAAGTGACAAAGATAATATGAAATTTCCATACCTCAGCATTATTATGTATATTATAGCTATTTATATGTATGTTGGTTACATCTGGAGCAAGTCCATTCTGTTACGTTATTTACCCCCATTTTAAGTTTATTTATATTTTATTGGAGGGCGGGCCCCCGCCCTCATGCCTGCATTTATCTCTTGTATTTATTACTAATTTACATTAAATTGTGGTATGTTACAAACTTATTGTTTTTTCTTTATTATTTGAGAATATCATTTCAGTTCCAGGTTAACTTAGTGGCCAGTGTGAGATTCTGTAGAACCCCCTCCTCTCTTTGTCGATCACCTCATTCTGTTTCCCTCCCACTATGGCTACAATCACCTGATTCCCCCCACAGAAATGTTCAACAGGTCTGCCAACCAATGTTATTAGGAATGAATTGTACCAATAGTGCTAGTGCTAGTGCTTGTGCTCGGTGTAGACCGTACAGTGTACAAGTCAATGAGCTCAGGGTCTTTACTGTAACTGTAACTAACTGTTCATTCAATGTCTGGAATGTGCCTGAAAGTAACCACTAATGAGAGGTGACAATTTCTATTTTAAATTTGCACTAGGCATTGTAATGTCATTTTTAAATATTTCACCTTGCCAGAGTACAATATTTGTAGATGTTATTCTTCTAGTTCCAAGGAATTGGAACTGGAGCTCTGGCCAAGGAATATAGTAATATAATAATGGTATAATTATTATAATACATACAATTATTCTCTCTACAGCAAAGGATAAAATCCCACTTAAAGTGTGTTGTTTGTAGAGTAGGAAAACGATGTGAAACTTGTGGTTTCATCGAATGGACTGAAGTTTTTTGAAAAGAATGTAAAAAACACTTAAGGATAATATTATATCTATTTGATAAAATATTTGTCCAAAAACCATATTTTTTTAATAATTATATTAACAAAGATTGTTGATGAAAAGGAATGATTGAATTGTGATCTTACGTATATTGATTGGACGGAAAGCAACAGGAATGAGATTCTTGTGATGTTTTGATGGAATTTTAATATTACCCAATTTGGCTTATAATTAATTATTAAATAAAATCATAAAAACGTCCTTTAAAGACGATTCATTTGATTTTTACTAAGGTGCTTTTTGAAGTTTTCGCTTTAAATTCTTAAAAAGAAAACATGACATGTTCGATAATAATCATTTTTTTGAATCTTTAAAATTGTTTATTTTCTTTACTTGGTTGACCAAGTTCTCTAACAATTTAAAAGAATTATCAGTAAGTTGTGGAATAACTACATAAGTATAATATATTATAATCAATTTATTCACTGGAAAAGGAGGATGTAACAATTGAAATGTATAATTTTGGTTGAGTTGATTCCAATGTAGATTATTAGATGGGAAGTGGAAAGTGGGGAGTGGGGAGGTGCCTACTGCCTAGAGAGATAAGAGATGTTCTATACTTAATACGTTTTGAGTAAATGTGACCACCTCTGGACCAATCCCGGTGTCTTGGCAAGTTGTCTCGTTGCATATAAGTTATTTACACTAGGCCACTAGTGGTTGTGGTGGTGAAGTTTTCCTCTCATTATGTTCCCTCTCAGATCTGAAGTCACTCTACAAGGCCTAACGTAGTGACTACATAATGTATAGTTCACTACATAAGGGCTGTTTACTTTTTAGTCAAATTACTTCAACTTTTTAGTTATTAACGAGTTTTAGTCGGAGCTAGATTATACAATATAAGCAACATAAGGAGTGTGCTATGCCAACTTTATTTCTTACTGCTTAGTATTTTGGTTTGTGTTTCAGAATAATATAAATTATGTTAATTACGATATCTATCTTGTTTTGCAATGTTTACATTCAGAGCAGCTAATATATATTATAAACACATTTGATAAACAATTTCTAAAGTCGACTCAAGACTATCTTAATTGTGTACTTGGATATGATCCTCTTTTATCGCGCATTTACATTAACTGTAATAGTTCATCATTTGATTTTCATGTATAAATATCTCCATTTAATGTTAAATAACATTTGAAAATGTAAAATACAGGTATTTTTGATGATTCACAATAATCAAGATAATATAATTTGTTTATTGTAAATAATTCAGTGTTAAATTTTGTTTTCTCCTTTAAAATGTTTAATAAAATATACAAAACTGATACAAATCAGACATTAGTTTCATTAAGTGTTGGTGTTACGCTTCTTTACATAGTTTTAAGATTGAACTAGGATAATGCAATAACAATATCTTCCCAATTTAGGAGATTCACCAATTACTGTAATAGGTACATATATTGAAACAAATATTTATTTTACATAAATGTGTTGGAACGGCATTGTAACTAACATGCTTCAACTTTTCATAAATTCATTTTGCTTTTTCTAATAATATTTTACAGCTTTAGTGTAACGCTTTGCAATGTCAGCAGTCAGTGTTTGTGTGAACTAGGTCAAAACATGACTGCTTACTACGTCACAGATCTTTTCATCTGGTTATAGGACCTTTAAGCTTCGTGGATTATTTTTACTGGAGGTGGACAGGCTTTCATTCAAAAAATTTTACGTTACAATAATTACGGTTTCACTTAAAGTTATGTAGATTTATATATAAAATAATAATGTTGTGGTCAATTTAAGTTATTCAATTAAATTAATTAAGTTGACATTCAGACAAAATATTGAATCTCCCCGCTATATGATATTCAACTTGCATAGTAATAATATTATCTCATAGTGCCAAATCTGAAGAGATGAACAAAATTGTGGAGACATGGGGTTTGGATAAGAAGCTTTTCTAATTAATAATTGCTTGTTAGGTCCATTTCATTACATGATCATCTAGAGCTTTTCATTGGGCCTTCTGCAAACATTTATCATGCAAATAAACATTTCAATTTGGTGGCACATTTCAGTGAGATTCTACAGAAACACAAAAGTCAATTACGGGCATCGACAGTATGACAGCCGAATGGAGTACTACAAAAAATAACACCTTTTCAGACTTAGCAACTTAAAATTTTCCAAAACCAAAGCATACCAATGTTCATAAATTTTTAAGCATAGCATTCAATAATTTAGTTTTTTTTTAAATATGTTGCAGTATATATTAAGTGTGTTTTTTGTTTGTTGCATGTAGCCTTCTATGTTTTTAACCCCGTCACATGTTTTAAATAATTTGCTTTACAAGAAGTGCTTTTTAGTACTTACATGTCATAATGTTATGATAATGAGGTCCCCTGGCTATGTTCTGTGTGTCCGACCACCTCCCCTATCTCATCCCATCCCGGCATGTCACACTCGACTGTGTTGTGTTCCCGCATGTATCTCTCTAGCAATGCATCTTACTGTGTGTAAGTCTTCAAAGTTAATGTTTAACAAGTCTATCCAACGTGACCTGATGTACCTAGCAACATAAAATGTTATCTCTATTATTTCTATTTTTGTTGCGAAGCACATTTTACAAAACTGAAGGTGTGTTGAAAGTTGCCATTGCTTTCCCTACATTCAGATGCACTCGACGAAAAAATAAATACGTATATATTATGGATGGTAGCAGCTTTACAGAATCTAAGTGATTAACACCAGTTTATAAAAGGCTAAAATGTAACGATCAGTTTTGTAAAACAATGCTTTAGTTGTATATTATGTCCATTGGTATTGCATCTATAAAAGTGTACATGTCATGTATAATATAATAAATAATGGAACGAGATGGCACTTAAAGTATTGGTGTGGTATTGCAGAGATGAATAGCCCTACTCTGTCCTATCACAGCATGTTCACTGCTACAACGGACAGCTCGTCTCTGTGGCGCTGCAAGTCGTGTGGCAAGGAGGTGTCCAACAGGTGGCACCACTTCCACAGCCACACCTCGCAGCGCTCCTTCTGTCCATACTGCCCGGCCACCTACAGTCGCATCGACACCCTGCGCTCCCACCTGCGCATCAAGCACGCCAGCCTGCTGCTCAAGCATTGAGCATAATTACTGTAAACAAACAACCTGCACACGGGAAAATTATTATTATAAAGGTGAACAACTTCTGAAAACATTAGCTAAACCCACATTCTTTCAGAAGAAGAGGGTCCTTTGACGAGGCCTTTTGCAAGATAGGGCTGTAATTGTGTTTTCCCTATGTGCAAAACCTTATTCATTTGTTTGTAGCGATCTTTGTATGTTTATGTATATATCGCAATATGTGTACCCGCATATTGTAAAACCAGTCTGAATGTTCTCATTCTAATGTTAATGTATAAACCTTTTGAACCTTGGTTATTATGGGTTTGACTCTTGTCATTTACCTTTATTATTTACTCATAATATTACAGTTAGCTTATATTTTATTCATGGTGCTATATTCAACATTAATAAATTTAAGATTATCTCATTTAATGAACCTTGCTTCTGGATATTAATATTTTTAATACCTTTTGCGAGTAAATTGTATTCTACGTGTCAAAATTGTCTAGTCTAATTTGGTTTTGTCGATATTCAAGTAGCCCCCGTAAATCTCATTGTTAGCTGTCTCATGGTTGATACCTGAATATATATTTTTTAGTAACATTATACACAATTAACCAAGTCACACTTGCCATCAGCTTAATATTATCATAGAAAGCAATTTGTGGACTTTTGACCCATCACACTTTGTACGAACCCCACTAATTTATTGATGTATTTTCAATAAATCAATGTTAGATTATTCCAATAATATTATTGAATTCATAATATTTTGTCACCTGTTTCTCTAGCATATAGAATTAACTATTAGTTACTTTCTGCCAAAATCAGGAAATATAATATGTGTAAGTATATGCTTTATTTTAATCATAACTGCCTAAAATGTTGCATAACATCAAATTACCTACTTGTATGTACATATATACTTAGTCCTTATTTATTTTAATGAATAATTATCAAAACCAAGTTAGACTGTCGTAAAATTAAGGTAAACTAACTACATTGTGTCGTAATTGTCATTCTGGGCCCACCAATACCACCAATTCAATCAATTTTATACATCAGTTTTTGTAGATTTCTCAAATATTGTCTCGAAGCAGTAAGTGTTGAATGGTTTACCTTTTTAATATTTTAAATCATTCAGGATTTTTATTACGTAACTTCTTTATTCTAAACTAATACAAAGTGTTTTGTGTTAGGAGAATGTAAATACCTTACTAAAACAATGTATATTATCCGAATTAAAATTATACAAATGTGGCAAATGAAAAGAAATGTTTGTCTCCAAGTGTTTGTTATAAATACTCTTTGGCTTATTTCTAAAAGATCTCAACCACATTGCAGGTGGTTATTTTAGTATTTATTGTTGAATTGCAATTCGGAACAACAAATTATTATGAATTTGTTTCACTTTCCTGACCATTTGGTATTTTGGTTGCGATGAATGCACTAGTCTCTATTCATTGTGACATTGACTGCAATTTTTATTTTACTCCCTGAAATTTAAGATTTGAAATATTTATAAGTAAAGATTTATTTACAAGATGTTGATTTCAATGTACTTAGAGATAGTGAATATCAAATTGAGACACATTTCCAATTCAATGAGATTGAAGGGAAGCGTGCTTTCCATAATTTTTCTTATGAGAACTTTTTTCTCGTGCTACGAGCACAAGTTATGGTTGTGTTTTAAAAAGTTAAATATATTTGTAATATTAACAGACTTTCTTGAGGGGCGGTGAAGAGTTGTATTAACGTGATATTGCGATGTCGGCTGTGAAATATTTTTTTTGGATTAAATTGTAACTGACTGTAAGTGTCGTAAAGGAATGGTTGCGCCAATATTACCAATTTAAACTAAATTTACACTTTGAAATTGGCCAAATTATATGCATTGCTATTGTAAGAGGCGAGTTCGTTTGAAAACTATTTTAAATTTAATTATTATGGAAACTGTTAAGGTTTATTCATTTGAATATGGTCCAAATGTTCAACAGAAGGTTTTTTTTTCTGAAGACAAGTCAATTAAGCTAGGAAACTAGATTTTTAATTAATATTTATCAGCAAGGATGTTGTACTTGAATTTTGATCTCCAATTTATTGATGTAATTATATATTTTAACTAATTATCCTATATTTACTCATTTCAGGATATATTATTAAAATTATTTAAATAAATGAAATGTAATATTATCTTATGTGCAAATATTGTAATATATAAAAATATATTTATTGTACAATTAGAACATTTTGAATGTGTAAAATGATGGATTTGGGAAACATAATTTGTTTACCAGTCAAACCACTTCTATTCGGCGCTAATCATTGTTTGTTGAATACAGTATTCCTAGTGAACACACTCTTCTGGATAAACAATATTCTACAAGTGTTTTAACTATTCACTCTTCGAGGTATGTATGTTTAATAATATATATAATGCCCAATACGTATGTCCTAGTATACTGCCTACAGTCTTGTACGGGTCGTTTTATGTTGTTATTATTATTTAATTGAATAATGTTATGTAATCATGATATTTCATATATAGATTCTTAACCAGCATACGCAAATCGGGTATTATATATGTTGAACTTGGGAAGATAGAGGTTGTACACTTGATTAATTGATATTTGTAAAAGGCATATAAAAGTGAGCATCCTTTTCAAACCAATATTATTAAGGCAGTGTAATAAGCTTGAGCTCCTGCCCCATGCATGCTTCAACATTTAGAAAACAGCTTTCTAGGTCTTCGAGGGCTTAAATCACACTGCTGATGGATAGTTTGGTGAGGTAAGTTTAGGAATAGTTAGTATATTGTGGATGCTGTTAGGAAACCAAAATAATTTTTCGTTTCTGAAGGCTGATTCATTGCAATAGGTAAGTCTGTGTATTTTCTTCAAAATTGAAGTTATGAATCTTAAATTGAAATCAGATCAAATATTGAAGAATGACAATAAGCCAAGCCGTTTCCCTATTTTCTTTATTGACTGACAATGATGAAATTCGTTATGATTTTTGTACAAAAGAAAGAAATATTTCTGCATAATGGCATGGCTGTAATACATCAATCTAAAATTTATTTTTAAATCTTCGGAATGAGGGCAGAAGCAGCCTTATTTGTAATATTTTTTCTGTGAAATAGTAAAAACATTGGAAGAGAAAATTAAGATTTAATCCATATTTTGAAGGAATAAAATATATATATATATATATATATTTTTTTTTTATATGAATACCAAACAAGAGTCCCAACTGCTCCCGTCTGGAGTCAGTGAGACCATGACATCCCCAATTGCGGTATGTTGTGAGGCTGAAGGTAGTAGGGAGGGGAAGAGAAAGGTGGCTATTCAGATCTAGTCACCAAACACGGCTAAAGCCATTTTAAGCAACGTTTCAATTCTGAATGGTGGTCTTATACCAGGGTGATACGGAGTATCTTCCATTCTGGAATGTGCAACAAATATATACTATTTTTTTAATTAATTAATTGGGAAATTAATCAAATTAGATTTTTTCGCGCATGCCGGGTTCGAACCTGCGACCTTCGGATTGGGAGTCTAAAGCCTTGCCCCTAGAACATGCTGGCCGTCAAATGTGATCATTACTGAAAAGTGACGGTTCATGACTTCAGTGAATCAATCAGTGAGCTAAGATTGTGAAATACGAAATTATTTGTGTAGCTGAAAATGATTTTTTTTTTAAATTTCAGTTTTTGTATGATGGTTTATTATTTTGGGGAGGTTGTGCCTTGAACTTTGAAAAAAAATTCATTTTCAGCTACCATAATGTCACATTTTTCAATCTTAGCACTCTATCTAGCTCACGTAGCTCACCAAAAGTCAGTTTTTGAAACCATTCTTTAGCGAAATTGTCGTGCGTTTTACATAACTATAATTGTTTTTAAAAACGAGACGAAATTATAAATATCTATTTAGATTGCACTTTCACTGTAAATTTCCTATGAGGTGGGTTGGTACTTACAGAATTCTTATTTACTAAATATTAGATGTAGCAACATTTTAACACTTTCATTACAATATATCTATGACTGCAACTGTCACATTTTTGACGGAAGTTGGACTTGAATAGTTTTCTTTTTGCAAGTTAGAAACGTTCTTGTCCATTTGAATCTGTTTATTTGTATTTTAAAATTTAAAAAGTTCCTCCGAGTTAGAAAGTTATTAAATATTGAAAAATTATCGTTTTATGGAAATCTTCAACAAGATGTTCTGTTGAATTGCTAGGTAAGTATTACTCTATCAAGATGTTTTGTTATTATTCTGGATGTTCTACAGGTTTCATATGTGTATATAAAAAGAAACTATAATTATATTAATTCATCCACAAAAAAGATTCTCAGATAACCTGTGAAAAACGCGTGTACCCAACATCGAACATTTATTTCATTTGTTAAATCGGTAATGAGTATTGTAATCCCGTTAAAATAAGTCTACAAGTAAAATAACCCTTGTTTTAAAGTTACCTAAATGATAACCGTGAAAAAGTTACATTGTAAATACCTACAAAAATAATCACATCGTTTTCCCAAAATGTCGCCCTACAAATATATTTGTTTATAAATATTCAACAAGCTGCTGCACTTTTTAGGCACAGATGTTTCACTTAATTACTTCAAGAATCAACTAATTACGTTTGGATAGATGGTAATAGATGCATTCAAATTCAAATTTTTATTCAAAGTTGATAATTTCCCATATAAAACAATCCTTTTATCACCATTTTTTTTTGTTGGATTTGATATTTGCGAAGTTTTGTTTTAATCTAAATACGCATCAATTACTTAGTTTACCCCAAACTAAGAACACGTTAACCTAATTTGTGCAAGTAAATAGTGGTTTCTTGTAATAATAAATGAAGTATAATTTCCATAATTTGTGCCAAAGTCCAGCGGTTAGTGAAAAATGTCATCTTTGGGGATGCTGTATGGAGAGTATTTTTAGGGAAAGGAAGTTCTGAGAAGGAAACAGGTTTGAGGGGTGGGTAGTAATCTGAGGGTCAATGTATCCAGGAGTGACGGACATATGAATCCATCCCTCCCACTACGGTGTAAGAAATAGTGGGTTGAGAAAGTCCGGCGGGAGAGGTCTCCCTCAACCAGTCTCTTCCGATCCAACCTGCCACGCAACAGATGGGCAAAGGCATTCCCTGCCGACACCTGGACAAACCTCACCCCATGAACCCGGGCACCCTTGCTAAATCACCAAACGTAGCGATCCACTTGGGGGGACTTATTGCAAGGGTATTGGTTATCCAATAAATGGTTTCCGCGGCGGCGGCGGCGGTACCCATACCCGCTTCCCAAATTGTAATTATTTACTCAAAGACTATAACTTTCTCCCCCATTAAATAAAATTTTGTTTTTTTCACAATAAATACTTAACTTTATATTCTGTGCTTTTACTACAATAAGAACTAGATTTTAAGTTACATGTTTTAATATAATGTTGTAAGCTCTTAAGAAATAATGGTAATGTGTTGTAAAATATTTGCTTATTTATGTAATGAATGACAAATTTCTATCTTGGAAATATTCAACTATATTTATTATGATCTCTACTCACAAATAAGTTGTTTTTATATCCTACTAATAATATACATAGTTGTATTTCATCTCAATGTCCTAAATGTTTCTTGATTCATGTTATAAATTTTGAATACTGTGTCTCAAACTTTGATGTCTACAAGATAATTTCATGTCCTTTATTGGTGTTTGTTTAAATAAATAATATTTACTTAAGAAAAATTCATAACATATTCGCTGCTAGAACAACTCGTTATTGCAAAATAAATTACTTAGACATCCGAATGAATGTATTACGCAAGATCTCGCCATTAGTCATATAAAATAGTTTTTTTTTTTTACACTTGAAGCATTCAGTTTTATTTAGGTATCGTTTATAAAAAATTACACAATTAGTTTTAATGAAATGGTTACCATATTTATGCACCCTACTTATATCCTTATCCCGTCAGCTTTAATATTGTCTACATCTAGGTTGGAATATTTGTTTGTTAAATCATCATGATTGCGAGTAACTTCTGCTAACCCATTCCAGTACTTGTTCTGTGGATGGAAATCACCAAAGCAAATTAATCCCTCATATTTTTTATTATTATCCCAACTTGTAAATAATGTGTATTTTTGTACAAAAATAAAACTGTGATCTTCATATGAATTTGACTTTGTCTTTACCAAAATTCCCCCATATCCTTTATAATGCTGCTATCTTTTTTCTTCTTCCTTGCACTGTCCCAACTCATTGCCTAGGTAGGCTGTTGGGGTCGGCTCTTCTCGTTCTCAGGTTGTAGCTTCTTCGGTTCTGGGTATCACTTTATCTATGTAGAATTTTGGAGCATTGAGTCATCCAGGAGTTTGTAGGTCTTTCTCCGGATGACTGTCAATGAAGCTCCATAGACATTGCCTGCTTCACTGTGTGGTCTGGTGGTCTCCGTCTTATGTGCCCATACCATCTCAACTGTCGTTCCTCCAGCTTACTATTTATGTCTGTAACATCCAGGCTACCACAAATGCATGAACTTTTAATTTTATCTTTTAGTTATACCTCTGCCGACCATCTAAGCATTCGCATTTCTGTTGTTTTAAGTTGCCTAGAGTAGGAGTTGTACATGGTCCAGCATTCGGAGCCATACATTATCGCGGGTCTAACAATAGTCTGGTATATCTTTCCTTTAAGTTTTATAGGCATTTTTGTGTCACACAAGATTCGTGTTATGGATCTAAATTTACATCTATTCTTAATCCACGATAAGATCAACCCGTGAACGCGCATGTCTCCGCCCCTTCTCCCCACCGCTACTAGGACGAACGCCAACACATTCAAACCCACTATTTAAAAAAATTTAATTATTTTATTAAAGTTTGTTTATTTGTCTACCGACAAACAAAAAATGGAATTTCTTTATACACTTAAATTATGGTGGTGACAGTATTACAAAATACATACTGTATTTTATGTAGCATGAAATTTATTAAATTGGCTGAGAAATTAATCCGAAGTTATGAACATCATCATTCCCATTAAAAAAATCTCAGATCATTCACTTGAAACCAATGAATAATCATTGTTATCCTCGAGTTCATCAACAATATGATGGACATTACAAATTTTTTGCTCAATACCAATAATATGTCGTATTAAATTACTCCAATACCTTCGCTATCAGTGACACCTACCATATACTTATCATATAACCTCCTGTAAGAGTTGTCCTCTTTAGTTCTTTGTAATTAGTGATTATGTATTTGGACATATCGGCTGAATATCCGTTTTATCAGTGGGTCTGAATGGGTTAATTTCTCACAGCGCAGGCCACAGGACAACGGTCAGCGACATACTGAATTTTGGGCGTAGCAATTTGTAGTAGCCGTGAGGTGGTGAAGGGACCATAGTGGGGGGGGCTGGTATGCGCAGTAAAAACCAAATTTCATACTGTCGCAGGTTGATCTAATCCTGAATACAGAATAGTTACGGAAATAAAAATGCTGCTATGTGTAAATAAAATAAACTTCATAATATATGGTTTATATATTTTTATTTAAACTATAAACATTAACACGAATTAAAACAAAACGCTACTTACAGTGAAAATAATTTCTGGAGAACCCATTTAAACCTTCTTATGGAAATAGAAAGTTTGGGTCGACTAGATTTTGAATAATATTTTCCTGTCAGTAACTAAAAAATACACTTACACATTCCTTGGCACTTTTAAATAATTATTTTTGTTTCCAATTATTGGAAAATTTTTGTTTTTATATCTTAATTCTAATGGCCAAAATAATTAGTTCTTCATTACAATAACAATCACATTTTATACTATTGCACACAAAATAAATAATCTAAAATAATGCATCAAATGTTGCGAAGTTTCTCTAGCAATATTAATAATAAATAATATTACGACTCCCACAGCTACAGCGAAGCAGATTATGCAGAGATAAGTAAGTAACCAACAACTTCCTTAGATTTTGGGGGGGTTTCTCACCATCCTCCTAATAGCTTGATCATACTATAATCAATATTATTAAATATAAAATACCTGCAATAGTTAGAAAACTCGGCTAACTTATCCAATCTATGTATATAGCCACTATTCATGGGTTTGAGTACGGAATAATAAACTCTGACTTAATAAATAAATACATTGTATTTCGTAAATCAAAAATAAACTCTATAGTATGGATAAGCTATTAGGATGGTGAGAACCCCTATGTAAAATACTGAAAGTTGATGAAAAACTTTAAAGCTCTTTCCTAAATATTGACAAAAGGCAAGAAAGTCAGGCGGATGGGCTAAATATTGAAAATGAGTAAGATTCATATTAGGTTCTTGTTAGTTCATTATGACCAGAAGTTTGTGAATTGTGCAAATTTAGCCCATTGTAATAGAGTTATTGCAGGATTACGGTGGATCTTACATTATGTACAAGATACATAATACAATGAATTTTTGGTAAGTATAGCTAATAAAGCAGTCCACAATGATACTATATATTTTTTTAAATCTCAACTATAAAGCAGAAAATTTGTGTGTATAAAGTAGCAAAAACATCATGAAATTTTCACACCTCTTTCTGTTGAAATGAATAATATGTTAAAACAACTGTTTTCAGCTCCCAATGACAATGCGATTATAATATCAAAGCTATGGAGGATTGAAATATTCATTTAACTGTCAATATTTTTTAAAGTACATCTGGCACATAATAAATTTAATCCACATAATTAGATTAAGTTTAGACTGATTTCTGTAAGCAAATATGCAGACACAATATGAATTACTTCTCTATCATATAATGCTCCGTTGCTTTTATTAATAATTTACATTACTCTCTAAAGTCCCTTTTAATTATTTAAGTCATTAAGGGCATTCTTGCCCCGCTCATTCCACTAGTATTTATTTCTATGATTTCCGCTTTTACAGTCTCCATTTCCGAGCTGGTTTCCGTGCTCGAGCCTGTTCCATCATTTTCATCATCTTCAACTTCTTCCTCCTCTACTTTCTGTTTACCCTTTTTCTGTTTCTCCATCTTTTCCTCTAATTCCTTATACTTGATAGTCAGGTATCTGAAAGAGAAGTCAAATTATGAAAAACACAATATGCTGCAAAATGCTGATGTCTCCATCTGCCCTGATGATGGACACTGTAACGTTGTCCGAAACATTGGCTAAAGAAGGAGGTAGCGCAACATGGCATAACACCCCAAAAACAAATAACAAAAATAGTCTGATTTGAACAAAAAGCTATTTTAATAGCGATATTAATATAAATAAGCATGCTGAGAGTATTTTCTATCCTTGAAAGAGGTGCAGAAATGCTTTTTCGAATCTATGACTTTTGGTTCCAGAGCCAAGTGCCTACCACTCTGCTACAAAGGTCGCCAACTTGACATTTACCTTCCAAAGAATTTGAAGTAGTTTTTTTTCTTTAAAATTTCTATACTTTTCAGATGTTTCAACGGGGTTCTAGGCCAAATTTTCTGTACTTATTTTACAAAAATAACCCATCAATTAAAACAAATTTTATTTAATTTTTAATAGTTTTAACAATCGGTTTCCGACAGCAGTTTGCCCAAGTTGGCCATAATTAATTTATGTGGCTATGTAGAATTTGGACAACTTTATTTTAATCACAGGAAAAAATTGACATACCAAATTTGAATAGCAAAGTGGTTCAAACTTACTTATCCACCAACGGTCCGCTGTAGTCTTCTGGAAACTTAGGAGTATACGGAAGGATGAACTTGTACAGTCTTTCATTCAAAACATACAACTGTGCTGTTGAATCGCACTTGACGTTGAACCACCAATCACAGGTGAGGGCCACCTGGCTGAAAATGGTCCCATTGGGGCAGAGGAATGAGGCCTGACCTCCGTTAAGGTCGCAGTAATGCCATACCTATTGAAAAACATATAAGTGTTTTTAAATTAAAAATTTAGTTCATTTGTGGTGTTTTAGGGAGATGATTAATCAGATATTAACTTATATAAAAATAATTAGAGAGGTGGATGTGGGTATCGCCGGCCCGGAAACCATTAATAGGATTACCTACCCCTCTGCCATAGGTCACCCCAAGTGGTTCACTACCTTTAATTATTTAGCAGGGGTCACGGACGTAGCTATAGCCTTGACAAGGGGGGGTCCCTAAAGTAACAGGGCTCTAACGCCAATTAAATCTATCATTTACAAATTAAACATTGCCTGCGACTATAACACGCAAGTATAGTCGCGGGTAATCTATAATATATAACTTAGGTTAGTCTAAGTAGGCGCCTTTAAATAAAAAAGTTATATGTAATGTATGTTTATAATTAATGTATGTTTTTTTTTTTTCACTATTATTTTAATATTTGTATTTACTTTTATTTATCTTTAAATATCTTTTTTTTTTCTTTTCTGCATTCTTATTTCTCATTATTTATTACCTAGTTTTTATTATCTGCTTATGTAAAAAAGTATTTTTAGTTCATATATTCATTATGTATGACTACCACAACACGGGCAGTAGCCTAGTATGGTAGTTAAAAAAAATGTCAAAAACTGTAACTTGTAAAAATTTATTAAATAATAAAAAAAAAAAAAAAAAAAAAAAAAAATGTATTGCAATATTTATTCAAAAGTAACAAAGTTGAAACTTTAAAGTAATAAATTTAGTCTTTTACGTTTTATTGCTAACTGATTAATAATTTCTTCGGAATCAAGTTGCACTGTCAGATCTCGGTGTACGCTCATTAAAGCCAGACCAGTAAGTCTTTCATCGCCCATTTTATTTCTTAGGTAAATTTTTAACCTCTTTAAGGTAGAGCTGGCTGTAACAAAGAAATATTTGACTGTTTTAGAAATAATTGTTTTCTAAAATTGGCGCGGTGCATGTAATTTTTTCTGTTGGACAAGTGGAAATGAATGGGGGGGTCCGGACCCCCAAATCACCCCCCCCCTTATATACGTCCATGGCAGGGGTGCTAGAATTCATGGGGTGAGGTTTGTCTCAAGTCTTGGTGGCGGTGTGTTTCCACCAGCTCCGCGGCGGGTTTAATCGGGAAGGACCGGTTCAGGGAGACCCTTTGACCTCTCCAGCAAGACTCTCGACCCAACCTACTAACCATTGATAATTGAAACAAAAGCTGGGGAAAGGTTCAGTTCTTTCAATATTTCCCTGGACACAAGAAAATAATATGGAAGTAATAAACATACGGAAAATTTGTAAAATATTTATTTCATTTGAACTGAACCTGAACCTCCTGTTGAAGTTAATGTAAAAAAATATTTCAATGTGCTGCGTTTTTATCTAATTTTCAAATGCTTTTATGTTTATTCACAAATATTTTTTTGATGATAGAAAACATCTCGACAGTTTTCCAGATGCAATTTACAATTTAATATATTTTCTGAAAAGCGAAAATCTAATTGAAAATAATAAATCTAGATAGAGCCTAAGAATTCATTATAAATTGTACAGCACCCTTGAGGTATTTTAGGCTAGTAATAAAATGGCTTTAAATTATTATTGTTAAAAAAAAATTATTCTTGAAAAGCTGTAAGTAACATCAAGCAATTTTTACAACAATATTTTTATAACATAAAAAAAATACATTCTATTTTTTCTGTCGTCTAATGTAAACCTGTTGGATGACAGCATTGCCTATGTGGTATCAGAAGCAGTGCATGGCGGGAACATCAGAGGCCCTAGCACACTCGCTCTATAACAATCGATAGGATAACTATCGGTAACTTCTCATCGTTCCCTAGGACGACTGCACATCGCTAACGTACAAACTACGATGTCGAATATGTTAAGGACACTTAGTCATTGTGAACTGTCACTTATTCGTTGGCGATCTCTAGGGAACGATGATAAGTTACCGATAGTTATCCTATCGATCGTTATAGAGCGAGCGTGCTAGGGCCTCTGGTCCAGATATATTTAGACCTCAACAAAGTTCTTACCTGGCAATTAGTTTCTGGATCTCCAAAGAATCCTTTGTATCGCTGCGTTTTGCAGTCAAATCTGGTGGGAGGGATGACTGAGAGGATGGGATAGTCCTTTCCAGGCTTTCCAGGCGTTCCACCCAACTCATTCTCTTCGGCCAGGTAATCTTGGTGGCTGCCTAAGCCTTGTATTCTCGGATGATCTAAAATAAATATTAAACAGAGACATTTTGAAATGGTTCCATTTTCGTACACAAAGCTTGTGATCCACCAAAATCATGCCAAAACGCCTTCGTTTAGGGACCTACACACATTACTATATACTATTTACGTATTATTTGTATTATGTATTTGAAATTACTGAAATTCATAATTAAATGGAAATAATAAACTTTAATTTTTTTTTAAGAAAAACTCTCTCTTTAACTTTTGAAGGTTATTCCCATCAATGTAATATATTATTGAAGAATAAGATAACAATAATAATCTAATTTTTTTAAATATGAAAATGAACAAGACACAGAAAAATAATAAAAGATTATGGTCGCAACTGGGACTCGAACTCAGAACCTTACGTCTTACCGGGACATACACCTCTACCAATTGGGCCACTGCGATCTATTATGAGACTGTTGTAATTGTCAACTTCATATTTCAAATTTCAGAATTAACAATATTATCTTTAACTGATGTTTTTTTTTTCCATATTATTGGCAGGTACCTTTATTATTGGAAACAAGTAGGTATTCAAAGAATGTATTTGTTACCTAGATAGTGTCTTGGATAAATATATCCGATATTATTTTTATTTTTATGGAACACCTATTGATTTTTAAACACCTAATGATAATATGGAAAAACAAAAAATAGTCAAAGATAATATTGTTAATTCTGAAATTTGAAATATTAAGTTGACAATTACGACAGTCTCATAATAGATCGCAGTGGCCCAATTGGTAGAGGTGTATGTCCCGGTAAGGCGTAAGGTTCTGGGTTCGAGTACCAGTTGCGACCATTATCTTTTATTATTTTTCTGTGTCTTGTTCATTTTCTTGTTTTAAAAAATTAGATTAATATTGTTATCTTCTTCTTCAATGATATATTACATTGATGGGAATAACCTTCAAAAGTTAAAAAGAGAGTTTTTCTTATAAAAAAAATGAAGGTACCTCCATCAGGAAACAAAGTACATATGTTATTTATATATATATATTTTTAACATTATATTAGCAAAACTCGATCGAAAATCAGAAAAAGATACGGATACATCTGGGACTCGAACCCAGGACCTTCAGCGTTTTCTAATTTTTCTGTTTCATTATTTTGATACATCATTCTCGATTGAGTTTCACTAATATTATCTTCATTAATTAAAATATTATAATTTGAGGTTGAACTCTTTAAGTTGAAAAGTTAAAAATAAAAATATATATTATTTTCATTTATTGAAAATGATGCCACAAAGTGAACTTGCAATTATTGATGAATAAAATCATAATCTATACCAGTGATTCCCAAAGTGGTTCAGGTGGACCACCAGGGGTCCACGGGAGAGTCGATGGGGGTCTACGTTGGAGTGATAAATGGTCTACATTGGCATAAATATGGTAGAAATGTAGCAGCAGGGGGTCCACCGAAACCAGTAAAATTATCAAAGGGGTCTACGAAAAAAAAAAGGTTTGGGAACCTCTGATCTATACAATCAAGATAAAGCCAGATAGATATGTACATAGTGTGTACAATGTAAGTACATATAATAGCTTTCTTGATTGTTAAAACATAAACAGATATCTGATGACTGATAATCCAAAGAGAAGAACCATCTTCCAGCCGCAAGAAATCTTAAAATTGAAAGACTTGAAGAAGGCCGATGTCCAAAGTCGAACACTAGAAGGTTTACGAAGAAAAAGAAACGAATGTTTTAATATTTAAGTGTTTAATTTACCTTTTTCTAAATCTTGTGGAGGATATTCATGTGTAGGCACCGGTTTTCGGACCGGAACTGCAACAACATTGTTGCCCGGCCTTATTTTGGAACTGTACCGTGGCCGATCAACATAGTTGTGATCCTTATTTGACTGTGGTTTAGCGGCTACTTTAAATGGCCTTGGGGAACTAATAGCAGGTGCCGGGGAGCTACTGACATAATTTGGATTATTTTTTAAATTATTTAATATCTGCACAAGAGTTTTAATGGAGGAGTCAATATTATCTGTCGTTAAAGTCTGAGGGAGTGAATGAGAATTTTGAAGTGTTTTTAATATTTTGGCAAGGTTGTTTTCTTCATATGTATCTTGTTTTTGTGGTTCGTAATTCAGATTGGGTGAAACGTCAGCATATTCTTCTGGATATTCCGTATAGGCCACAGGTCTCTTTGTAGGTCTTGCTTTATATTGAACTTTAGGTTTCTGCGTGCTCACATCATAGTCATCATAATATTGATTGTCAGTTTCAACAGGCGTATAAGGTTTAGAAGTTGATGTAACGTAGACTAATTTTGGCCGTTGAGTTGCGATGCCTTTATTGACCATTGGTTTAAATCCTGACTCTGTGATGGGATTAACAAAGTTATTAGAGGGCTTTTTAAAACTGTAATTTTTAACCGGCTGGTAAGCAAATTGACTGCTTTGAATGTTTTGATTGATTCTCCCGCTTTGTTCTTCTGTGGCCGGAGAATAATTATAAACTTCATTTTGTTCTTTCTGTCCGTTTTTATTATAGTATTCTTCATCAGATATTGGTTGTTGGTAGTATTGTTGCTGATAGTTGTTTTTATCTTGTACTGGGACTTGAACGGATTTGACAGTATATGGGTTAACTTTAGGCACAAAGTAATCTTCATTGTTGATGGGGTCTGGAATTTGCAGGGGAGGAGTTTGCTCGTATGGGACCAGTTTGAATTGCTGTGGCTTAGGACGTGCGGTTTCAGGGTTGACGTAATATTGAAGGTGAGCTTGCGGCGGTTCTGTAGATTTGTAATAATTCTGGTTGTACTTCACAGGGACCGGAATTGGTTGATAGTCAAACTGGTAGTTTTGTTTTGGAGGAGGTTGCATTATTCCTTGCATTGGAGCTTGGTAATTTTGGGAGTAATATTGCTGATTCTGATTATTATTATTATTGTTATTTATTTGCTTTTGTGGATAGTAGTCTTGCAATATTTTATTAGGATAAGCTGAAGCAATATTAAAATGTGAGAGTCGGTTTCCCTGGTAGCGAGGAATACTATTATAATGCGCAGTGGCTAGTTTCCCGTTGCTTGGGACCGTAACCCTCTGTTGCTCTTTTGGAGAATAGGTTTCAGTTTGAGGGTTATTAAAATCATTTGCCAAATAGAATGTCATGTAAGGGATCAGTCTTCGATACCTCTCATTAACTGGCAGCTTCGAATTATTCAAGTAATTTTGTTCGGTTGCGGAGTATTTTTCGTTTGTAACAGAACCCTTCTGCGCTTCTTTGTGGGGAATTATCGGCACAAATCCTCCGACTTCGATGCTTTTCCTATCGATTGAGATCATTTTCCGCACCGGGGTGTTTCCATTGGATGAAATTGTGATCTCTTCGCTGTATGCGAAAACTGAAAGAAAGGAAAATATTATTGTATTAAAATATTATTTATTATTTCCTATGGGAAAAACTAAACCCGTTCCTGTAAATCTGGTGAAAAAAAATAAAATATAAAGGAATACCCAAAATAGTAATAATTTTATCCCTTGCAAATAGTTGTACATTCGCAATAGGAAAAGATTTAAAAATAAATAAAAAAACTTTAAAAAAGCATTAAGGTAGGTATATAAATATATTTTTTTGTTATTTCATTGCTTGTGTATCGTAATTTTACAAAATAATTCAAAGCAGGTAATAATTTTTCCAATTCGAATGACGTCACGATTTTTATTATTCATACCACATTATTGGCAAGAAGCATCTTTTAACACAAGCAATTTTTGATTGATTTATTTAAAAATATATTAATTAATCAACATTCTACCTGAGGAGTTACTATATACTAGATAAAACTTATTTTACATGAAACCTAAATTTATATATAAATTCTAACTTCAACCATTATATTTAATTAATACAATACTAACATTACTACCAACCTACATACTATGGACAAAGCAGGAGAAAGCTTTTACAAAAAGCCACTGGTGCACAACTAGCCACAAGATTTACAGAAAGAAAGGGTCTGAAAACTCCACGAATATTAAACAAATAATGGAGGCCGAACTCTTGAATACGTACCAGTGATTTTTAACAAACTTCATAAAAATATCATTGAAGAAGAAGACAACAACAATAATCTAAATAATCCCGGTAAGACGTGAGATCTGGGTTCGAGTCCCAGTTGCGACCATTATGTTTCTTATTATTTTTCTGTGTCTTGTTCATTTTCATATTTTAATTTAGATTATTATTGTTGTCTTCTTCTTCAATGATATATCACATTGATGGGTATAACCTAAAAAGTTCCAAAAAAAAATTTCTTATAAAAAAAAACTCAATGAAAACATAAAATTTGAGAATAATGAGAGACCCTGTCCCAAAATGACAAAGCTGTGGTAATGATCAATCCATGTATCGAATATCTTAATGTATGTATTTACCTAAATTCTTTGTTTGTAGATATGTACAAAGATATGTGATGTATTATACTTGTATTTATAATTAAGCAAAATATGCCTATTTCTTTAATTGAGATAAACTATCTATAAAACTCAATGTACTAAGAAATTAAATATATTGTATTAAATATTAAGATATATATTGATTTGGTAGAATCTAGAGACAAGCTCTCTCTTATGACAGCTTTGTTGCACGACCTATTAACTTGCAATAAATAATTTTCATTTATAAAAATATATATATCTATATATATTTTTTAAAAATCCGTGAAGTTGGGCTCAGATCATCCAATTCAATGTAGTTAAAAAAAAATATATAAAGAGAAGACATGAAACAGAATATGTGGGTACAAGAAAATATGGAGAGAAGACATGAAACAGAATAGGTAAGGTACAAGTGTCGCGTGTTCGATTTCTCGGTTGGCTAAGTCCTCCATCACAACTTCCGCTTACTGTGGTGGTAGTAGGAGTTTTTCAAATATTTTCATGTTATTCGTAACGTTAAATGTTTGTCTTTCTAAAAAAAAAACAGCAACAACAAGATATTGAGAGAAGACTTGAAACAGAATATTTAGGTACAAGAAAATAGGGAGAAAAAACATGAAACAGAATAGGTAGGTACAAGAAAATATTGGGCTATCAAAAAAACTCCGGTGAAGAGGTGTTTTGTGGTAAAATTAGTTTTTAAAATTTGTGGTTGTATAAAAACATAATTTCTATAGTAAGTTTATGCCGTTGTCAGTAGGTACGTCGAATTGAAAGACAAAGAACCTCATATAAATAATTCATTTCCTACTTACGTGGAGATATTAATTACCTTTGCTTTGGTCAAAATGGACAATCGTGTTAAAGCATAATATTTTTATAAATTCATTGTATTATTGCTGTATGAATGTCATGTGTAAAGTGTTAAGGTATTCGAAAAAGACCATGGGCGTAGTCAATGAATCTAAGCATATTCCAAATATAATATAGTTTTTTGAGAAAATGAAGAGTGATGTTGACTGAACGTAGCGATGTCCTGTTTTATCTTGACCATTTGGCATTTCGTTTGTCTGTAAATTTGTTTGTTACATTTGCAGCCGTGTCGGATTCTACCTTTTTATTCCGTCAGATTTCGCATGATTGTGATTCCTACCAAGAGCTGTCAAATAGGAATAATCAATATTATGATACCTACCGGCCCGAAGAAAGTTCGAAAAAAAATATCGTCATTAAGGTGACTTTTCTTTGGACAAATTGTATAATTTCTTTTTTTTTTTTTTTTTTTTTTTAATGTTTAAATGTCGAAATGTTGGGAGTCAAGCGGAAACAATAGGTACAGGAGTATGAAATGTTTTTGATATGTTATATACTTATATTTTGGTACTTATTATATTTAATAAGTTTCTTTTCCACATTGTTATACTCGTATACCGACTTTTTCGATATATTATATGGATATGAATAAGATAATTTGAAATCCTGTAAGAATACAAAAATCAGTTAAATATGTCATTTTTGTCCGTTTTTTTTCTCTCTTTCGATGTGCGTCGTCGAAATATTTTTAGGAAAATAAACGTGCCCTTTACGACGCGCATTTTAATAGATTTTTTTAAATCTGAATAATTAAAAAAATAAATCTTTTATTAAAGAGTTTACTTCAGTATTCTGAAAACTCTATTCAATGTTTATTTTATAACTAAAAATAATTATTATAGGTCTACAAAAAACACGAAATATGATTTTTCGAAAAAAAAAATCTTTTCGCACTCCTGTTACAATTAACAATTTTTCTTTTTCAGCATTTCAAATTTCTGTTATCGATAGATACACAACTCTACGATTTCTAACACGACACGCCACTGATAAGAAAAAGTAGGTTCTTGTGCATAAACATACAATAAACATGAAAATCTGAAGGCTGCTGTAGATCAATGAAAAAACTAGGCGAATGTAAGTATTACAACATAATGTTTGTTTTCCCTAGCTCCTAGGTCGCCTATGGCATTGTTCATACATTTATGTAACATTCCATTAAAACAAACAGACCGTTGGCATTGTCTTCAGATGAAGGAAGTCACTGGCTTTAATTATAGAAGGTATTTCCGAAAGCAAAATGACTCGTTACATCATTCTTATTTTTATGACAATAGTTTCGCCCAATCCGCCAAAGTTCTTACCTGTCATTAAGTACATAAATATTAATATAGTACGAAGGAATTTTAAACATGTAATACAATTATTATTGAAACAACAGAATTGTCTGCCTTTATGATTGTGCTCAGTTGTCACGTACTCTCTGTTCGGAAATTCTATAAAAATGATGTTCTAGAATTCTTTAGAAGTGTTTAATTTTTTATTCCATAATAATATCAAATATGTATTTTACTTGCAGAATTTAATTAAAGCATCGAATGTATTAATTTCTAAGCGATCTAATTTTCAATCCAAAATCACATGATATTGCATTGCTTAGTAGTGCATCTTAAGTAAGGAGGTTACGGGTTCAAAACCCGGCGTAGAATATAAATAAAATACACATATAAGTATATGTTTTTTATGTGTTAATTCATAAAATATGTAATTTGATGGTACCTTAGTTTTGCGGCAATGCAATACGACCATTCACACTCAAAACATTGCTTGAAATGTCTTTAACCGGGTGACCAGCTATGAACGGTCCCTTACCTCTTCCAATATTATCCTTCCATCCCACTCCCTTCAGCAGCACAACAAACCACTGATGCCATTTTTTAAAACATTAACTCCACACAGGAGGCCCTGAAGAAAATAATTTCGCCCAGGTGCTGCTATGTTGGAACCTGGGTGTGGGTTTTAGGCAGTTGGAGCTCTTACGAAATATTCACATAAAATTGGGCTATGGGAAGAATTTTGTAAATGGGTGGCTTGAAGAAGCCGGAATACATGAAGGAGGAAACAAGAATGGCTGACTCTTTTAGAAAATAACGAGTGGGGGAGAACATGCTCTTAGAATTGTTTGGTACCTATTACAAAAATTATGCCAACATAAATAACGTTTAGAATATTGTCGTGCTCGTTAATAAAAATTACAGTGATAATAACTAACTAACTAACTAACTAACCATCACGCCGTTTCCCCGCAGGGGTAGACAGAGAGGACGGACCGCCAAACACCTCGGTCTTGGCACACACTCTTTGCCTCATTCACGTTCATACATCGTCTCATACATTCTCTTCTATTAATATAATATACAATATACAGTGATAATTATAATAATAATTCAGTTGAGCGCAGACATAGAAGGATTTATGCTTGCCATTCAAGACAGTCTATACTAAAAATTATAGGAAGCATATAATCAAAAATACAAATCAAATTGATGATTTATGAAGAAAATGTATGACTTTTCCGGAAATTATAGAACATATTATATCGGGATGTTCTATATTGGTGCCGCCCGAGTATATATTTAGGCACAATCAGGTTTTGAAAATAATTCACCAAAGTTTGGTAATTAAACATAACTCGATTGACTGCCGTAATATAGTATTATAGAAAATGAATTTTATAAAATATATTATGAGAAAACTATACTAACAGACAGAACAATTAGTCATAATAGACCCTATATAGTTTTAATGACAAAATTTAAAAAAATAACTTATATATTTGATGTAGTAGGTATTATGTAGTTATTCCAAATTCATGTAATTTGAAAAATCTGTTTCTGAAAAAATAAGAAAATATATAGATTTAGGAAATGAGATTAAAAGAATTTGGCATTCTCAGACTATAAAAATATTGCCATTTGTTATTTCGGCTCCTGGCATTATATCCTAGCTCTCTCATTCAAAATTTGGCTTATTAGATTTGTCAAAGAATTTATACATAAAAATGCAGAAATCAAACATTTAGGATTACAAAAGATTTAAAAAATATTTATATTGAGGGATCAGTAGGATTTATCGGTCCAATTAGGAGTTCTACCGAGCCGAACCCTGTGATATGAAAATATCTCGAGTCGGTGAATTATTTTCCTATTTGGTCTCTGGTAGGTTGACGTGTTGTTCTTG
This sequence comes from Limnephilus auricula, assembly GCA_951813805.1. Lineage (NCBI taxonomy): Eukaryota > Metazoa > Arthropoda > Insecta > Trichoptera > Limnephilidae > Limnephilus > Limnephilus auricula. Next base: position 19,636,712 of record OX638403.1, read on the forward strand.
TATTGTTTTGTATTTATTATACCTAAATAGTACACTTGCATAGCGTGGATTGACTTTAATTTTTCCTGTGGTGAAGATTTAACCCGGACAAAAAATCAAAAAAAAATTGTTTATTCCTCAAAAGATTTTTTTTACAATATTACACATTTTTGATTACTCATTGGTGCTATTGATGAAAAGGTCACTGCTCAGCTGTATTTCAGCTGCCTCCAATATAAGACAGAAAAAAAAAATTAAATGAAGATAAAATAGGTACAAACAATTAAATTAAATTACAAAAAAAATAATCATACCAAATCTCTAATTCAACACATACAATAAATAATAGGAAAAGAAATATAAATAAAAATATGATGGAATTCAAATTAAAGCCAATAATTATATAAACCAATCTTCATAATAAAATCAATTCAAATAATATAAATCAATTCCAATTTAAAATTAAATCAATTCAAACTCAAAATAAAATCAATACAAATTCAAAATAAAATCAATTCAAATACAAAATAAAATCAATTCAAATTCAAAAACAAAATCAATTCAAATTCAAAATAAAATCAATTCAAATTCATAATTAAATCAATTCAAATTCAAAAACTATATCAATTCATATTCAAAATAAAATCAATTCAAAATCAAAATAAAATAATCAAATTCAAAAACAAAATCAATTCAAATTCAAAACTAAATTACTTCAAATTCAAAATAAAATCAATTCAAATTCAAAATAAAATCAATTCAAATTCAAAAACAAAATCAATTCAATTTCAAAATAAAATCAATTCAAATTGAAACAAAATCAATTCAAGTATAAAATATAAAATAATGTGAAAATAAATAATGTAATCAAATCAAATCAAAAACAATAACACAAGTACCTACGTATTTAAACATGTATAATAACTATAACCGATAAAATATGTAACCATCCAAAAGTATCCATTTGCGTTGTACATGAATTAAAATCGTAATATATATTTTCTGATTTTTACAACAATGGAAATGGTCCAACTTAAATCCATGATAATGACTGTGAAGCATGAAAATGTTGTAAATATCAAATCCGTATCCGGCAACAGAAACTACTTGTATCAACTAGCAACTAGACACGTAAACTTGAAATTAGATTTCTATTCATTCAAGGGCAAAGAATGCAATGATATATTATATTTTGCTTTTATTATCAAAGCTTTGATGCAATAAATTTATCAATCGGAACGCTCGTTATATTGGTTACGAAATTTTATTTATTCTCTTTTTATTTACCGGAATATTTTCATTACATAATTTTTTGTATGAATCAACCAAATCTCTCAATTGGCGAGCTCTGGCGTTATGGCGTTTGCACAACTTTTTCTAGCCGATATTTGTAAGTCAATGCAATAACTATTTCCTTCTCTAAGAATGTTTTCCATCATGAACTATGGAGATTTTAAATCTAAACTATCACAAACTAATATTGACGGTAGAAAATGGAAACTCAGGAGTTAAGGGGCCGCTTTGCCAATTTCTACCGATTTCTTACATGTTTTCCTTAAACGTTTGAAGTTTTTAAGTTCTTAAAAAAATATATGTCATTCTTTAAGATAGGATCTAAACATTCCCCACGCCGAAATGGTAATTATTTTAAATTCCCTCGATAGAAATAAATCGCAAAGTATGCTTATTATTTATTTGTTTTTTTCTGTTATTTTACAAGTTATATGTATTAAAAAAATTCACAATGTTTCCTTAAATGCTACTTGACACGGCCCCCACGAGATTTTTGCTCTTTTTCAAACGAGTTGTCTTTTATTAAACCTTTTTTACAATTTTTGCATGAATTTTATGGTTTTTAATGTTAGCGTGCTCGCTCTCACTTCGTATTGTTCTATCTCTCCATCTTCTTTTTGAGCGGGGTAGCGCAGCCTTAAGCAGGGCAGTGAGAAGGGTTTTGATATAAATTAAATATTCTAAAACAGTAGACTTCGTAGGTTTTACGAAAATAAACAGCGTTCCGGTTTGCTCCAGTTAAAAACCAGCACTGTTTATAATGAATTTTAGAATCATGCTTCTTCAAACAGCGATGTTATGAAAATAGATAACTACCAAAGTCATTAAAACTACTGTTACTGTTTGTAGTAATGCAGAGTAGATTAGTGAACACAAAAAAATACACCACAACATGGATAGATTTAATTTTTTATTATACTGTATATAAAAAAAAAATAATAACAAATATTATAAGAAATAATTATTAGCCTGAAACACTCATCCATATTGAAAAAATCTCCAGAGAAAAGATACACGTCGCCGACGAGACTCGAACTGTCTTTTCTCGGGAGATTTTTTCAATATGAAAAAAGACAGTTCTAGTCTCGTCGGCGACGTGTATCTTTTCTCGGGAGATTTTTTCAATATGGATGAATGTTTCAGGCTAATAATTATTGCTTATAATATTTGTTACCCTTTATGCTATGCATAAAAAATCTTGTTTTAAACATTAGTTTATAAATCAAAAAAAAATAATTGTAGATACTATCACCCAGAATTTTTTTTTGTATCTATAGATAGACTGAAGCCATTACCAAGTAACAAAAAGTTATAGCGTCCTGCGGAGCGATGTTTAATAAGGTTTGATTTTTTTTTAAATAACACTACAATAGCTCATACTCCATTTTCTTGTCACGTAGATCAGGGATTGGAGTTTAGAGCTGCGATTTTGTGTATCAATTTTTCACAATTTTCTGTGAAGGAGTCAATTGCTGCATTAGATTAGCTCGAGATCGATACGAGCGGTAAAGAAATAAACCCAAACGAACTTTTAGATTTAATTATTTATCTTTGTTTTGGCAAGTTTACGGTATGTAGGTTTTATATTATTTGGAAGCCTTGTAGTTCTGATAAAATATATCATTGGGTGCCTAATTGTAAAAAATATTAATAAATGAATACAGAATATTAAACATATCAGTAGAATGTACAAAATAATTAAACGTTTCGAAAAATTATTGTTTGGTCCAAAACAGTATTTGAAACCAATACATTTAAATAACTTTATTGGTTTGTTTTCATAGTTTCTAAATTTGTTTTCAACATGTATATTATATAGTTTGGTTTACCTGCCATTTTTGCGTCGGTTCCTACTTAGATACGCTTATAGAATTAAATAATATATTCTGTATTATTTCTGATAGTTAACAATATCAATAAAAGATCACTATAATAATGAGAAAAAACATATTTCCTCCTGATAAGAAAATAATTACTTATAATTGGAATTTGTAGGGAGTCTTTTCATGAAGTTTATATACATTTGTAACTACTCGTATATAAATTGATTTGATTTAATTTTGAAATTATACTTGTCTACAGAAAGTCTTCAAAATCAGTTTTTTACCGAAATATAATGTGGTCGAAAGATAGCTACGTCCAGATTTGTGGCGAAAACCTTTTTTTTTACATTAGCTCAACGCTGCAGGATCTGAGGAAAAAAATAATCAGATCCTATCATCTTTGGGGTTGCTGAATGGATGGTATTTTAGGAAGAGAAAGAAGAGAAAGTTCTGGGAAGGAAAAAGGTACTAGGTTAGGTCTTCCTCAATCTGTCTCTCCCCATCCAGCCCGCCACGCAGCAGGTGGACAAACGTATTCGCAACAAAGACCTAGACAACCCTCACCTCTTGAACCTAGGCACCCTTGCTAAATCACCAAAGGTAGCGAACCACTAGGGGTGACCCGTAGCAGGGAGGTTATTTAGCCACTAAATGGTTCCCAGGCGGCGGTACCCGTACTCGTCTCCCAAACTGTGATCAGAAGCGATACAGAATTAAAATTACTTTTTTACATTTCGTACAAAAAAATCTGTACATAAAAATCAATCATTTATATTGTGCAATTATATATTTAAAAAAAAATGGTACTTACGTCAAAACATAAATACGGTTTTAGGTATGTAGAGTATAGGTACCAAAAATTATTATCAAACGTATGATGATAGATTTTGTTGTAGGTAAAAGGAAAAAGGTTGGACGACCATGAAAATATCATTCAGTTTACAATACTCATGTAAAAACTATTGTGTATTATTTGCAACTGCAACAAACATAAAACAATTCATTATCAAATTCGTCCTTCATTCCTAAGACTAGGTTGGTTCTTTTAAAACACGATCAATGCCGCATTTTTACGTAAATTCAATTCAAATCCCAGTCAAGCGTAATAAACAGTTTTCTTTGTTTAATAATATGCACGAAAAGTAAGTTAATAATTACCAAGAGCAAGATCTCAGGTGTAATTTATTGGCATTAGGCCTTGACAGCACGCTCAGCGTTCAGCGCTCAGGTCACGGTCTAACTGTTGACAGCTGACCGTTGATTGGGGGGACTGCTGTCTTTCTTCTTCCAGCTACGTGAATCGTATCAGAAAATTAGAAAATCTATACCAAGGCAGATACCTTACACGGTGTTGCGTGGCTTACTACGTTATATAATAGAACAATGCATGACTGGCTGCAGTGGCGTGCGGTTACATTCATTACTGATCGTGCTATATTTTTTTCTGTAAAATTATATGTTCAATGAACTGACTACATCGAAAGTTAATCGGGACTGGGGACTAAATCTAATGATCGACATAGTATTACGAGTATGTCTACGGATTTAAAAGATTGTTCGTTCGTGTTTTTGGCTGCCTGCAAAGTTATGCATGTCAAGCTATAGTTTAATTATTTATTTAAAAAAACGACCAATAAACATAACATTTTAGTATTCAATAGTGCAAATTTATATTGGTGGTTATAGCTAGACAAATATAGATTAATCGATGTTCTTCGAAAGAAAATGAGAAAGGTATATAATATTATCGTTAAATTTTACGACTTAAAGCATAAAGGTATATTAGTATAAACACCATATGATGAATTTTATTCCATAACCAACCCATTCAACCTAGGAATTCTCAATACACGTACCAGAATTATTAAATTTTGATAAAACACCTTTAAAAACAGAATAATTTTTTTTTACAGAAAAATGGGTTACGATATAAATATACAGCGTAAACAAATGATTTAAATGAACTAAAATTTACAATTTTGGAGACAAAATGTAAAGTAATATGTGAAATGCTTTTTGTAACATCTTTCGGTGCTATTGAAAATATATGTTACTTCTGTATATCGGTTACCTAAGCAGTGTATGCATGGTATAAGGGAGTACAAAACGAATTAGTATTGACATGATTGTTGCAGTGAAAGATGTTTTTAATTGCGTGACTCTATTATATATATATAACTCAGTTATAGTTTAAATTTTCAAAAGGAAAATTTAGTTTATAATATGTCTTAAAAATTTGTGCTGTATTTTTTCCGTTGAATTTATGTACTCAAATTTATATTAAATATAATCATAATATACATTCAAAATTTCAGATTTTGGCAACCAGTGGGTAGGTACCTATGTAGTGTAATTCGTAGATTTATTAGGTTTTATGCATTTAAAAAAAAAAAAAAATTAAGTTGATATATTTCAGACCTAACCTCATGACTCTACATTATGGACTGCACGTCACTGCTACAGCTACTGGTGAAGTAATGAGTGTATTAAATTCAAATATTTTCAACAAGCTATTTAAAAAAAAACGATATTTTATACGAATGGGTCTATTACGTTTCTGATAAATCATACATTCTCCTGGCTATTAGAGTAAAGAGATCAGTTTTAATTCAGATATGCTTTCTGCACGGTGATTATATCTGAGTAATGTATTATAATTTGCCTTTGTTAACTAAATAATTAGTTGGAAGAGTTTTCCTGAATTGACAAAATAATGATCTTGAGTTTCGTGATCAAATTAGTTTTACAATGAATATAGTTTTAGAATGGGAAATAACTATTAAATATTATTCAATGAATTAAATTAGTAGTTTTTTTAACATTCGCCCCCCCCCCCCACACGGGACGCTCTGATGAAAATAATTTCTCTCAGGGTCTTTGTGTGTTTTTTGAAGTAAATACTTCTTTACGCACGCTTGACTTGAGGGGTAAACTGGCGAATGCGTTACGAAAATTACAGCGTTACGAGAGGCGTAATATCGGGCGTTACAAACGTTACGGAGGCGAACGATAATAAATTAAAATTAATTTTGAGGTTCATTCCGCACAATCTAATCGTAACAACAGTGCTCAAATCCATAGTAATGACGTTTGGAATGGGTGCTGGCATTTATGCCGACAGTAGTTGTGTTGTTGTTTCTCACATTCTAAACGTTAAAATCTAACTAATAACTAGCACTTTTTCGATTGGAATTTTTTGAATTTCCTGCTGCAAATGTGAATAAACGTCGCTCTCTAACTAGAATCCGCATCAAAAAAGCTTTATTTTAAACTTTGTAAGAATTAAATCAATTATCACATTCTAAGCGTAATTCCCATAATAAAATTAATCAAATTTTCGTATAGAGTGTGCGAACACAGTTCATTGAAATGACTGTTTTGTCACGATGATTGGTAACAATCCAAACGAATCTTCAATATAGATTCTTATACACTGATGATTGGAATGGTTTTATTCGATGCCAGAAAGAAAATTAGATTAGATTACTAAATAAGTATTTACTTTAGTCGTGTGGCCGTATTTTTTTTAAGGAAAGAAAGGTGAAAAAGTTCTGATAAGGATAATTTTTTGAGGCGTAGGTTAGGAATCCGGACGTCAGTGGGTCCAGGAGCGACGGGCGTAAGATTTCATCCCTCCCATTGCGTGTAAGGCGATGGGTCGAGAGAGTACTGACATGATACAGTTATTTATTAATTTAATCTTATTTCTGTACGTAAAACAGGCATTATGCCCAAAAATCATGGATGCTTCAATACACAGTAATAACAAAAATAATAACTAAAAGTAATTAGCTGAATATACTAAAGGAAATGACAAACAAGAATAGGTAAAATGCAGAATGCAAATAATATGTCTTTATATTTATTTAATTTATTAAATGTTCGCACCTGTGCTGATGAGACACTGATTTGGTAGAGACAAATAATACAGCATGTATTTAAGTCCCCGAAATTTACAGGATACCTACACCATACACATGTATATTTAGGTCCGTGAAACACGAGTCGTGTCGATTTTTCACTTTCCCACAAGACCGTCATTATTCCAAAATAACAATGAAAATGATTAAACAAATCCCGCAGTGGATACATGTGGTCTGGTAACGTGCAACGAGGCGTTGGTTACTTTTTGTTTCTTTAAACTTAACAACTCAATTTAACGCACCTAACAAACTGACAGCTTGAAGCTATCGACATTGTTGATCTGGGAAAAAAGTAAAAGGGACCCATTGTTGAAGCAATCAAAATAGAAACAATATTTTATTGCAAGTACTGTCCCACGTTTTGCATACTATGTTTAATTTTACTGAATATTTACGATGTGTTTTACTGAGAATTTATAATATTCTTAAATAAATGTTTTTGTTAAACTTTCGAAACTCTGGACACGCTTAATACGAATATTTTTTAGAAAAAAAAACTTTTCGATTCGCCTTAATTACTATAAAATACAACTATTTGCATTAATTTAAATTCTGCATTCAAAATTACAATATCATAAAACGAAAATTTGCTGTCGTCGCGTGACATGTCGGCCATGTACAATAATTTCTATAATGATAATATAACATACATCTAAACAAACATAAATCCGAACAAGACATAAAAAAGTAACTTTTTCAAATATAGCAAACTTATTTTCTGGCACCTTTTTAATTCAAATTTAATAAAATACTTTGTTTTAACCACTTTTATTGTTTAAAAAACCAAAATATTTCGTAAGCAATGCTTACTTCATCAGGGTTTATTTAAAACTAATTAGGGGGGGGGTGTAAAAGGGCGTAATTTACGAAGATATGAAATTTATTAACGTGTCATTTAAAAATATGTTTTGATTATTTATAATATTCAAACTCATTTTTACACTCTTTTTAATTACCAAGATTTCAAGTTTGTCTAAATGGATACCATTAATATTACAGTGTAGCAACTCTATTATATTATTAAAATTGAATGTATGGTTAATGATTGGCAAATTCAAGGGTTCTGAAGGTGACCTGAATCATATCGGGAGTCTTATTCGTAATTGCAGCGCGGATTATTTCCCGTAAGTTGCGGATCATATTCCGGATTTTTTCTACGTAAAAAAATGTTTTTAAGATAATCCAAAGATCAATAGATCATGGACCATAATCCATAAGATAGAACATCTCGTAATATATATGTACCTAGATGCAAAACCACCGCTGCACAATACCATTACGAATACCTTGCCCCTAAACTATTTAACAATTTACCTGATATAATAAAAAGTGAGAAAAACTATTCAAAATTTAAAAAAAATATATCGTTACATTTTTATCGAAAACCAAAAGATTGACATATTTTATCGATGATTTTCAGATGTATTCTTTATTCTTTTGCTATTTTTATTTGTATCCTTACTTTTTGTCCAATAATTTTGTAATACTTTAGAAATATCAATTTTATTTTTTTAACTACACATACTATTTATAAGCATTATGTTATAACTTTATTATTTCCAAATATTTACTAGTATATGGACTAGCTCTCCAGTTAGACCCGAGATTATTTCTCTACTAATTGGATATTTAAAATGATTAATGAATGTTATGTAACATAGTTTTATTTTGTATATTTACTTTATAATTTACAATAAAAATAATTTTAAAAAAATCCAACATGAAAAGACCATAAAAGTTAGATAAGGGCTTTTAGGTGGCCATAAAACGGAACCTCCAGCGGACAGGTCATCTGTTGTTGAGACCTTGTCGCACGTTAAAGTTGTGGAGAGGCGTCTAGAAGCCCTAATCCCTATGAACTTTTTTCTTGTCATGTCTATCAAAATCGTTATAAATCACACTTCTACAGATTATCAGTTCAGTGGGTAAGTAGAAAAATTTATAAAAATCTTTAACTGGTCAGATAAGCTTAAAAATGTATAAAGTGAAAGCTTAAGTACTACATATTATTGCTAAGACAAACAGCTAAGTACATAGCATATGTACCGTATTATTCCATTACATTGAAGTGCGACCAAGAATATCAACCATTATTATTTGCCTAGGCATTTCTATTTCACGGAAGTCATTAATTATTTATTCCCTTTAGATTGGCAACGTGCCTACGACGTTACCGATTGCCAGTAAGACTAATAACAATTTATTTCCAACAAGATTAATCGACAACAAAGAAAACGGGTTCGAACCAGGAAAACAGTTCGTGTCTGATGGTATTTCTGAAGTCTACAAACTGGTGAAGAATCTAGAATTAAAGAAATCGTCACATATAAATGAGAAGATTTATCTTTCAAAAATCATATTATTTAATACAAGCTTCTGCCCGCGACTTCGTCTGCGCAGGATTAGTACTTCTATTACCCTATTTTCTTTTCATAGGTCCCATCTATGTTTATACCAAAATTGTTAACCTATTTATTTAAAATATCTATAATTCTTGATTCGATTCAAAGTATTAGGCGAGTACTTCAATAAATTCACTAATTTTCTAAAATAGAATTATGATTCAAATGAAATTTGATTGTTTTGTTAAATATCATTCTCAAATTTTGACATTTTCTATTAAACAATGATTATTATTTTTAATATATTAAAAATAGCTAGCTTTATAAAGCCTATAGGTTATTCTGACGTATGAGCTTATATTATTGTAAAGTTTCATTAAAACTCATTCAGTAGTTTTTGCGTGAAAGAGTAACAAACACACATACATCCATACAAACTTTCGCGTTTATAATATTAGTAAGATATTTATAACAGTTTATTTTGTTCCGCGTTCCTAATTTCAGCTTCTAACTAGTTAATTAAAGTATAAAATACTTTAGGTTATCTCTTTTTTTTTTCTCTCATCTTTCCATGAAAAGTAATAATAATTAATTAAATAAATTGTACAATTTAATAAGTAGGTAATCTCGGATCATTTCCTAAGAGGATCGTTTTTGAAAGAAAGTCGAATGAATCATTGTCTCTATTATTTAGTTTCTGGCACCTCTGCCAACAAATGCAAGCCTATCGCAATAATTATAATACTATATTGGTAACAGATTTCCACATCTCGATTTGATCATATATCAAAGTACGTATATATCTACAATTAATTAATTTAGCAGATAAATTACATTTAGTTTTGAAGAATTTTATTCACGATGTAAGTTTAAGCATTCAAATAATAACACATATTTTAATTTGTGCTCCTTACAAACCATAGAAATAAACAAAATACAGCACCCTGTAAGTCACCTCTGTTGACGATGTTTCCTTGTTATTTTAACACCTCCCACCGTTCTTCTCCACCCAGACCACTTACACCCCTAAAATACTCATACTACCCCCACCTAATAATATCCAATCATTTCTGCACTTGTATAATTTTAAAGTTAATTTTAAGAACGTTAGTGAATTACACGGATATTTCGAAGCCGGTTTCTGCCTCCGCGGTCGAGGGGTAAGACTCTCGACTCGCAATCCGAAGGTCACGGGTTCGAACCCGGCGTGCGCAAATAATTTTTATTTGATTAATTTGTGTTATTTCACAATTAATTAATTATAAATAATATAAAGTGTATTTGTGGCACGTTCCAGAGTGGAAGATACTCTCAGAATCGCCCTGGTGTAAAACCACCATTCAGAATTGAAACGTTGCATGAAATAGCTTAAGACGAGTTTGGTAACCAGATCTGAATAACCAGGTACTTCTCCACCTTCCTTTTCCCATCTCCTTCCCCTCCCCAGTACTTTCAGCCTCACAACATAGCCCAATTGGGGATGGCATAGTTTCACTGACTCCAAACGGGAGCTGTTGGGACTCTTGTGGGGTATTGACATAAAAAAGCATATAAATAAAATTAAGTAACAAATGTACACTTTGAATAAAAGTTTTCAAACAAAATATCTAAAAATTATTACATAGTTAATTTTTTTAATAGTGAATACCTCACAAGAGTTCCAACTGCTCCCGTCTGGAGCCTGTGAGACTATGGCATCCCCTATTGGGGTATGTTATGAGGCTGAAGGTAAGTGGGAAAGGGAAGGAGACGAGGAAGAGGAATATGGGGAAGTACCTGGCTATTCAGATCTAGTTACTAAACACGGCTAAAGCCATTTCAAGCAAAGTTTCAATTCTGAATGGTGGTCTTACACCAGGGCGATACTAAGAGTATCATCCACTCTGGAACGTGCCGCAAATATACTATATATTATTTTAAATAATTCATTGTGAAATAACACAAATCAATTAAATAAAATTCATTTGCGCACGCCGGGTTCGAACCCGAGACCTTCAGAATGGCAGTCCAACGCCCAACCGCTGGACTACGCCGGCCTACTTACTATGTTCAAGAAATACAAAAAAATTGTGAATATGATTTCCTACCTCCACGATGATATTAATAAAACATATTTTTGAGTGAAACAATATTGGTAAGTAGTAAATAAAGTAAAGTAAAGTAAGTTAAAAGAAAATGTTGATTTAAACAATGAAATTTTATGCCATGCTTACAAGGGATACCTATTATAATATGGAATTGAAAATTGTGTCACTTAAACATACTTAGTTGGCGGATATTACTATTTCGTAAGAAAACAACATTGATGCAACTTTCTGAAAAATAAATACGGAATACATACAAAAACGACAAACCACCAAACGTATGTTCATTATAGGACGAATGCAAATAACCTTGCAAGTTGGATGTGTGTATTCCATTGTCACGGTAGATTGGCACTAAAGGCAATTTTTTTCGAAACTTCGGTGTTTTCCAAATTGTTCAGTGTTCAACCTTCAACTAAATACTAAAAGCTTAAAACTACGTTTATTGGCGTTGGTAACCCCACCTTAATCTGCCAATAACTGAGTTAACTAAAGCTAAATGTAAAATAACTGTCGATTTTCGATATATCGATTAAATAAAACAAAGTCAGTAACTACCTTTAGTATACGCCTGACTTTAATACTGACCTGACGTTGATACAGAAATCGTTGCAATAGAAGAAAATAATTTATACAGATAAACATATTTTATGTACATTCGCGAACCAATAATTTATCTTAGTATTAAAAAGCATAAAGCGGGCGACAAACGCGAAGTTCACATCAAAAAGATACTGCGTTATAAGTATCTTTTCTACCGACACACTACGTTATAAAATATTCCTTCCTACGGCAGGAGAAGGGGTCAGTTGAAATCGGAAGCGGTCGAGAGAATATCATTTCTTTGTACTGGATATGTTAACTTGACAGCTCCGTGCATGCTCCGTGTATTAAAAATGACCCCCTCTCCTGTTTACGGTAGAGAGGGGGTCGCATAACTTTTCTGATATCGCCACTGAAGCGAATACGAAAAATAATTCCGATTAGCGAAGATTCAAACCGCGATCACAGCGCATCATATTTTTACGTCTGGCGGGTCTCATGGGTTTGTATGGCGAGCGCTATTGTGTTATAAATAACTTTTTGATGTGAGCTGCGAGTCTGTCGCTACCTTAACGCGTTGAAAGTGCACTATTCGACAATATTGAAAATAACGCCATATATCGGTGAAAAGTTTCTAAATAAATGTTAAGAATGCCCTTAAGGTCCGAAAAGTGGCATGCCTCCTTACCCACGCCTTCTCTGTCGCACGTATGTTTTTATTTCGCTGACGGTCATTGTAAGGTGCACGAGAATGGATCGTATCAAATTCAGGTCGGGATTAAAGTTTAGCGTGTACTATACCTATGTTGATATTTTAACAAGATACATTATGTTTGGTTGCAAGTTGCATTAATAATTTATATTTCATAATTTGGAGAAACCCGTAGGCAGGTAATTATAAAAAAATCCAATTATAAATGGATGGTGTTGGATTTGGCACATTGTTTATCCAACTTGATTTTATTCAATTAAATAATGCAATAATTTGTTAATAAGCTGCAGTGAGCAAAGTAAAGCAAAAAAGTAACGTCTTGCATGCGCAATATTTCCGTAATACTTGCATTCCTCATATCATTTCATAAAGACAAATCATATGAGTAAGTACTGGCGGAGGCCTTTTGGCGTAGCATGTTAGTTTGTGCGGAGAACGCACGAGACTCGAGGTCTGCTAATATCGGCACGAGCAGGGCCGTTGCGAGGATTTAAAAGTTTAAAAAAATATGCTTCTGGATTCACTGAAAGTTCTAAATCCACAAATAGGAAAGTTTTTTAAAGCTTTCGATAATATCTAAATTGAGTGTATTTTCAACGAAATACCGAAAAATGCCTTTACGTGAAAAGCGCACCAATAATCTACCATTTTTACGTAACAAATGTTAACTGTGAAATTGATATAAATGTGATTGACCAATTCTTCAAACCAGGTTAGTTTGCAAACTCTCCCATTGTTCCTATTCTTTATCTTCTTTCCTTACTAATTAGGAAGACCATAGACGCACTGGCTCAGAACAGTTGGGAATCTTGTGCGGCATTCACATTCAAATTAGTAAAAAAGCTCATATGTAATTTGATCAAAAAACAATATAAGAAAAGATTTGTTCATTATTTTAGTTAAACATTCTTTTTGGTTAAAAATGTGTGATATCAAAGAAAACAAGCACAATTTTACTGAACTGTAGAAGCGCAGGGTATCAATTAACGTGATAATATTCCACTTTTCATAGGAGAGAATACCAGCATAAAAAAAATGGTAACGTCAGTCAAGAAGACCACCGAATCATTTTGCAGCAAGAGCAGAAAGATAAAGCAAAGAGGCCGTCCCATAGTTCCGAAGCAAATGTGCACCGCCCACGCTACATACAATCACGCTACGCTCCTGACTTCAAGAATGTTCCAATACTTGCACCATTGTCAAAAAAAACATTTTTCCCGTACTTCAAAGACATACTCGAGGCAAAATCGTGGGAGCTCGGGACGCCTAGATAACGCACCTGATTGCTACTTGGTGACTTTATCTTCCATTGTATGCTGCCTTTTCAGGTGAGATTTGAAAAAAAAAAACTGCATGAAATGTGGTTGTGGAGTGCCTGCTTGAGAAGGTATGAATCGAATTTTCAAGGCCGTTCTCATAACAACGGTCGTTTTTTGGGTTGTTTAATACTGAATAATTTGTTAACTAATCTTTCATAATAGACACATTAGCTGTCGTAAAAAAGAACGCATGTCGGACTATATATCGTGTTCACCTTATATGCTGATTTTATAAGTTGCACAAGATACCACTTCGATAATGTATTCTCGGTACCTGTTTAAATATTTACGTAAGAAGTATAACAAAGCTACAAATAATATGTTAACTTTACAAAAAAGAAGTACATCGTCAGATCCATTGATTCTACATAAAGTACTTACTAAGCAAATACACTACTACAAGTACTTACATAGTAGCGCGCGAGTTGTTTGAAAAATGTATGTATTTCAAATGGTTTAGAGGCAAAGGAAAGGGTGATGGGGGACGAAGGGGTGGCGATGGAGGGGGGGAAGGTGGGAACACGGGAGGGGAAGAGAACCGCGGGAGACACGGTCGAGGGGAGCAGTTAGAGGGTAGCAGGGGGTAAATTTACAGATTCAAAAATGTGTACACGGATAGCTGTGAGAAGTGTTTGTATTTCATACAGTTTAGCGCTTGGGAGGGAAGTAGGAAGAGGGAGGAAAATCGAGGGGGAACGAGGGAGGGGGAAGGCGGGGGACATGTAAGGATAACGCGAGCAAGAAAGATGGGAACGTGGAAGGGAACACGAGAGGAAAGGGGACGTGGGAGGGAATCGGGGGCAGGAAAGGGATGACACACAAGTAAGGGGTGACGGAGGGGTTGGGGATGAGGAAGGGGCGCAGTGATAAAGGATCCATAGTAGCGGTAGGGGAAAGCAGAGGTAAATTTGTAAAATCCATGTTACTCATGCTGACAGCTGTATGTGGCCTGCTCACGGGTCGGAAACCTTCTGATTTATTAGTGTATGCACCAGACGGAAACAAAATTCTATATTCAACAGGACTTCAATGAACAGAATTTAAACCCAATAACTTTCTTCGAATGGCATGCAACTCGTGCCGGGTACTCGCTAGTATATACATAATAAACTTAACATTAGAAGATGTTTTACATCAAATTAATATAAAAGGGTTCGCCTACAAGGCACGATGGCCACAGTGTTATTAATCATAATGTATAATGTCTCAACTGAGAACGGAACTGCTCACGACTGTATTGGCGGTGTTAGTTGTATTAGAAGTGAATATCCTTCTCCAAGGCGAGGCGAGGAGGCTGTTAGGATTATTTATTGATCCTGTTCCTTCTCTTGTTCTATGGCAGTTATTGTAACTACACCGTGAGAACTGGAGATCCGCATTCGTCCACTTAAAATCATTTTATAATTAGTATGTACCAACCACCGATAGATACACTTGGTCGGAGGTAGCAACGTAATAATATTATATTGGTACCCACATATATCAAAAACCGCAGAATTATTAGCATTTTTGTTAAAAACGAAAAATTTTGAAAACACATGTCTTTAACGATTAGTTATGTAAGTTCTGTTATTGTTTCATCGTAGGCGGGTTATTATATTATTTGTACAAACATAAAGAATGTGGAAAAACTCAAAACCACTGGAGCTACAGCGCAATTAATTTTTTTTTCCCGGATTACTCGAGATTTTTTGATGATCATTTTGAAAATTTTCCGCCCAAATAAAAAAAAAATTATCTTAAAAAAATCCGAATTTTAATACCGAGACGTATAAACCGAATAAAGTGCTTTATAGCCAATTAATTCAC
Organism: Limnephilus auricula; assembly: GCA_951813805.1. Taxonomy (NCBI): domain Eukaryota; kingdom Metazoa; phylum Arthropoda; class Insecta; order Trichoptera; family Limnephilidae; genus Limnephilus; species Limnephilus auricula. The sequence goes on from OX638403.1 coordinate 19,652,539, forward strand.
CAATATAAAAATAATCACCCATATTTTTAGGATTTTTAAATAGAGTTAAATCATAAACATTATAAAGTTTTACGAATGGTAGGAAAATGTGGTCCAATTTTGGACCGCTGTAAATCGCAGAAAAATAAAAGCGGTTCATATTTTGCCCTTAGATGCTCCAGTGGTTATGATTACTAAAAATATTGTATTTAAGACAAAAGAAATGAAAATTTGGTTTTTATTCGAATGCTTATTAAAATTTATATAATTGATTGACTTAGCTACGAGTGTAATTGAACGCACGATGCCTGGGGAGAAATAGACGCATTTGTCAACTCAGCCACTGAACCGAGTTCGGTTTTACCTCCACTCGAGTCAGTAGACAAGGAACTTACGCATCGCATAGTCGATCACCCGTTCCTATATCTCCTTAACGACAAGATTTCCTAAAACTCCAATAAATATTTTGTACTTAGGTAGTACCTACGACTAAACAATAATTGTCTATCTAAATTTTACACAATTGATAAACATCCACATACCATACATTCATGGTTGTTTATCGTTGTTATATATAGTCATTTAAAATTTAAATCATTTTTACTAGTAACGCCCTAAAAGTTTTTTTAGCATTTCACTACGCAATAATCTTACAAACTCTCAAATAGGTGCAGCTAGTCTCTCTGTATACGAATAAGAGCTATCTATCATCGATCGATCAGTTTAAATGACCCGGGTCGTTCTCGACCCACTGTGCACTGGCGTCGTGAGCGGGTTGCGAAAACCCGCTCTTTGATCGAATTTTACAAATGGAAAACTTATCACAGAGGCGCGCCGCCAGCCACCGTACCAAGTCATAAACGAACAGATACTCGATTAACCGTCAACCGGCTGTTTTCGTTGGACTGACGAAAAAATAGCCCGCTCGTTCTTTGGTGGCAAGGGAGCGGGTTTCAATGAGCGGGTCATTCACGATCGACCCAGGACTAATACGAATAGATTACAGAGCAGCCGTGTGGACGAAATATTGTCCTATTTACAGATACCTAGGTAAGTACTATAAAATTTGTCTAAGTTTTCTTGGAAATCGTCGAGTTGAGCCGTGCGGCGTGTTACAGTTTATATTCTTACAAAACCCCATTCCACTTACCTCGAGCTCCGTATGTTAATTCGATAAAGATAAGCGAATGTTGGCCAGACTACCGACATCGACAGTCCATTTAAAGGGAGCGTTCCTTAGCGATCAGTGGCTTTTAACATTTCGCCGCAAATCTATAGTAATAATTGGATAAGGTGTTTTATTATGTCAGTACGTGGACTTGAGTTATTCAACATAGGAGTTGAATGTAGACCAAAGTTGAAATGCGGAAAAGAAGTGGACAATCCGAATAGTCGTCATAATAATATTAATCGTATTGTCGGCTTAAGGCGATGCACCTCGGCAATCACGCATTCCTTGACGCAGATGGCGATAAGGTTAAAATTCCAGTCGCTGGTTTTGATTTATGCAAAAGAACCATCGCGAAAACAAATGTTTTGTTTTATTTTGTAAGCTCAGTTAAAAATATTTATATGTATTCCATCTAAATCTAAATAAACAATTTTTTCACATTGCACAATAAAACCATATCCGAAAAGGGGTTAAGGGGTAGGAAATTTTTCACTTCATAACATTTTTTGTAAGCCTGATACTTAATTCTTTTAGGATTGTAAAAAGACTTATCATAAAAATGCTCCATTGTAGTAAAATAAAATAAAAGCGAATATGTGTTCAGTATTAACCAAATTTTTTAACACATGATTTTGCTCTACCAGTGCAGTGCATCGCCCTTCTATAATGTTACACCAGAAAAACTTTAAATTGATTGTATTACTTAGGTAGAATAGTGTAAAAGTCAATTTGTTACGAATTATGTGTATTTGCTCATCACTGTTCAAAACAGAGTTTCAAAAACAAGCATGTTTAGCAGTAACAGTAAGGCAAGTAAAAAAACTATACCAGGAATTGAAAATAAGACCTTTGTACGAATATAACTCTAGCTTTTTAATCTACAAAATACAAAATGGACTTATACAAACAAACACAACATTTATAAAAACGTAACAACTACACATACTAGACAACATAATAAATTGTACACAAATGCAGCAAAGACTGACATTGTTAAGAGAAGCATTGGCCACGAGGGTGTTCACATATATAATCCCCTTTCAGATCTTCCTAAAAACGGAGAAAAGTATAAATATATTTAAAAAAAAAAAACTAATTAACCTTAAGTTGATAGAACAAAATTACTTTGTACACCTACTTAAGTTAAGAAAGTGAGATGTAAATTTCTTTTAACTTAATAAATGAAAAAAAAACAAAAAAATTCAAAAAATATGCCTGGGACTGGATGAAGAAGGACGAAAATAGACCGAATGCCATAGAAATGGTGCAGTTTATCAATGTGGAAATCCGCTAAAATGCAGTGTGTTACTAATTGTGCAGAGCGGATGGATGGATAAAGGATTGTCAGGATAATTATTAACGCACAAGAGAATGGAAGTAGTTGGGGATGCCCAGGAAGACAATGTAATCAAATGAGATAAAGTATGAATTTATATATATTTTTAAAGTGTGTTAAGGTAGATTCAGACTGGACGACGTACGTACGCATCGCTACGCCAAACAATGCTTAGCAACCCATACATTTTCTATGAAAATGGCCACAGACATCGCACGTCGCGATGCGTGTGGCCAATGTGATTCTAAAACATAAATTTTCAATGAAAATCTATGGTTGCTAAGTAGCCCAGATATTGTTAGGCGTAGCGATGCATACGTACGTCGACCCAGTCTGAATCTACCATTAAAAGACAAAGTTACTGATCCGAACAGCTGTAATACTACAAAATGCAAATAAACAAAATAAAATTAAAAAAGAATTAATTTTCAAAATTGAAATATTTTGAATCATGAAATGTGTTCTAATTTGTATTTTTTTCTTGCTATTCGTAAGGTATTCAGAACATTGATTGCAGCAGTGAACAACGCCCTGTACTTTTGTAGGTCTTCCGTCAATCCTGAAAACCTGCAATAATTTAATTACCATAGAAAATCCATGAAATAAACCGAGATACGTGTATTTACTTTTAACTACAAAGGTGTTGAAATTCCTATGCAGTTTAGAATGCATTGGATAATAATATGTGATAATGCCTCTTTAGTCCCGACCAACAACAAAGGCCTAGCGCTGACTGGCTGCGTCGTGTGGAAGGAGAAGAAAAGAGGAAGGTGTATGGTGGAAGCAGTATGGGGCATGGAGCGTATGAAACTGGACTGACTCCGTCACGATTCGCATTTTTAAAAGTTTTCCGGTTTCACGGAGTTGCCACACAATACCGTCGTATTTGCATCAGGCAGATTAGAGGCTAGAAGAAAGGTTCCGAGAATTGTTATTATTATCATTGCGGGTAACTTCAGTAGTGTAATTTTAAATCTGGTGTTGAAATAACTGCTGGTTGGAGTTAGTCTTGTCACCAATTTTCAGTAACAACAGGTTTCCGACCAAAAAAAAACCTTTAAAACCTTTCAATATACCTACATACCAATTACGCATACACCATAAATCTAAACCCATTTTTCTACAAACATGAAAACGCGCAATAACAAATACATCATTCTAATGCAGACTCTCAAACTTCTCTGTACAGGTCAGAGTTATTCATCCAGATGCTAACCTTACACTACACAACAATATACTTTTAATACTTAAGCCATTTTCATAGAAATGCATTAATTTTACACAAATACAAAAAAAATAAATAATGGAGTCTAACTTCAGTAAGTGCCGATTTGCGAAAATTTCCAAAAATAAAGTAAAGTGTTCACCAAAGTGTGTCCCGAAAATTAAAAAATACCACTGGACAAAATAACATTATTTAAGAAGAAGATCACAATACTAATTTAATTTTTAAAATATCAAAATGGACAAGACACAGAAAATAATAAAAGATAACGGTCCCAACTTGGACTCGAACCCAGAACCTCAAGTTTAACCAGGACATACGCTTTATCCAATTCAGTCGTTGCGAGACTGTCATATTTATCTACTTCATACTTCAAATTTCAGAATTAAGAGGGCATTACCAGAGAATACCGGAAATTAGTCCCCTTTAAATCAAATTCTAGACGTATTAACTGTTTTTTTACAAAAAAACATAAATTGATTTTTAAAGATTGTTATTTTATCTAATACATGCTGTTTTAAAATTTTGAAGAACTAAGTGTATTTTTAATGAACTAATGTTTTACCGTTGGTCGTTGGCAGATTTGTTCAATTTTCAAACGATAGAATCTAATAAACAACTCAAATTTCAAATCATATAATCATACAAAAAAATAAATCATTATATTATAATCTAGTCAACACAGCTTTAAAAATTTAAATTTTAGTTAAATTAAAATTATGAAAAAATAAATCCGAGAACGTGTTTTGTAACAAAAATACCTCAGTTTGTCTATTTATTTAAGGTCTTACAAACTAAAATATTTCAATTTATTTCAAACACTTATTTTGTTTAGATATTATTGAAAAATTACAAATACTTATGTAAAAAAAATACTTACAAGAAGTACACGACATTTAATAATTTATCATCGAGCGTTTTGAACATTTTTATTGCTTACTTCAATGTAGGTATATAATAAAGCAAGTTTTGAATGAAATAAATCAATATTAAATTTTTTATTTAAAAAATTTGATACGGGGAATAATCGATCTTTCTCATCGGAACCTTCCTGTACAGTTGCAAGCATTTTAAAATTTTATTCTCCGCTGCTGGTCAATAGCTCTTAACAATATTATCTTCGATTAATGTTTTTTTTCCATATTATTGGCAGCTCTACCTTTTCTCATTGGAAACAAGTATTCAAAGAATGTATTTGTTACCTAGATAGTGTCTCGGATAAATGTATCCGATTTTACTTTTATGGAACACTTTTTATAAAAGTTTAAATGAATTTTTTTTTTTAAAGAAAAACATTGTTTGTGGCAAGGAGGTTAAATCGTTAAATACATTGAAATCCTTAGTTTGTAGCTAACTATGGCGTGGGCATGAGTTAGTCAATATGTACACGAATAGTCTTGTCTACTAATTATTCCTGGTGAATGACCACGTCAATTTGTAAATGTTAGGAAACGTGATTACTTGTTCTTAAATTCTTACATGTAGGTAAATGTAAACGATACTGCAGGGCAAAAGCATGAATCACGGATCAATTAAACCAAAATGTGATTCAGTATAGATCACTGAAAGATAAAATACATAATGCATTTCATGTTTTATCTATAATACTCGTAGTTTCGAGAATACTAAGTAGATAATAAATTTTATTTGGCATCTGTTTGTGAAATTGAAAAAATAAATCTTTTCATCTGCGAAATATTTCATTCGGATTTGTTATCGGATATGTATCTACTAAAATAAGTTTTTGAGTGATATTAATAAAGTTTGAATTGTAATTTTTTATGTCGGTAAGAATGATCTGTTCAAAGTATTAATAAAAAGATTCCGTGTTGGTATAAATTTACCACTTCTTCAATCATGAGTTGAAATCCAATCAATTCTCAACATCTCAATGATTTGTAAGACCATTTTGGAAATAAACGACAATCGCCTTGATCGCGTCGTGATGACAATAATTCCGTATTGGGTCGTGATCGGGTCAATTATTTCCATTGTTCGCCCAATCAGAAAAGGATCAGATCTTTCCACACCTTTAATGGTACATTACGTAAATTTTTTTTAGACGGGTTTTAAGAATTTGCGTACTTCTCCATTTCGATTTGAAAAGGGATTTATTACGATTTTAATCAATAATAAGACCGTCAATCACAATTATTTATAATCCTGATCGGCTAATTCATTACTTTATATATATATAAAGTAATTTCAAATACAATATTGTACCGGTCGGTGATTCAATCTAATATTATAATATTTGGAAGCCTTTCTGGAAAGATTTGAATTTATTGGTGGACAAGTTCATATTCATATTGCGTTTGTACGGGCGCAAACAATAAATTCACCTTAATGTTATAAAACATAATTTACAAATGTGTTTAAAATAATGAAACTAATTAATCTATCGCCACCTCTGGAAGAGTAGATTTTGGATTCTTTTAAGTACCACCTTAATAAGCAATCTATGTATTTTAATTAACAATAATTTTATGATTTAAAATAAAACAATAACTTTGTATACACCACTTGTATTTTTTTACTTAATGCCGACCGGGTTTCGCTACAACCGTAGCTTCTTCAGGGCAGTATATTCTCTACTAATATCTAACATGTGTTATAATGTATTCAGGGGATTGAAGAAATGGGCTGGGTTCCGCCGGTGCAGGACGTAATTGGAGTAAGGGACTGGGGGTTGGAAAGTGAATGTTCTTTGTCAATGGGGAACAACCTGGCATTAGTGTTTAGGAAAGCCATAAACACTAATATAAAAGTAATAAACAATCAAATAAATTTAAATAAAAGTCCGATACTTAGGTTTTTCCCCATTGACAAAGAACATTCACTTTCCAACCCCCAGTCCCTTACTCCAATTACGTCCTGCACCGGCGGAACCCAGCCCATTTCTTCAATCCCCTGAATACATTATAAATTATAACACATGTTAGATATTAGTAGAGAATATACTGCCCTGAAGAAGCTACGGTTGTAGCGAAACCCGGTCGGCATTAAGTAAAAAAATAAAAGTGGTGTATACAAAGTTATTGTTTTATTTTAAATTATAATGTCACATCACAATGTAACTGCTTCATACGAACAAAAAAATTTTTTTTTATGGTTTTATTCGTTTACCAACTTAACCTTCTAATGTAATTAACTAAAACCCAGCAATATTTACATCCAAGGCAAATGTTTTATTGGTGTTAGAGAGTAATTATTATTGGTGTTAGTAATTGTAATATTGAGTAATTGGTGGACTAAGGGCGCATGTTTTGATAACAATTAAGTAACGGTGATCTGCTAATAATATCTTTACGAACAAGAGGATTTAAAAGATAGTGATATATTTAATTTTTGGACGCGTTACATTTACGTTACTGCACGGAGAAAAATGTTATTCTAAAATACGATCATTTTATTCGTAAAAACGGTTAAAAACGGGACTGAAGTTCTTAGGAACAAATTAACAGTTTTTCTATTTTTTTCAATGTTTATTGGCGGGAAAATGAAAGAATAATTTGTTGGTGTACGACGAAATTACGTATATTAACAAATTATTCTTAAATGTTCCCGCCAATAAACATTGAAACCCTGTTAATGTTTTCGTAAGAACTTCAGTCCCGTTTTTAACCGTTTTTACAAATAAAATGATCGTATTTTAGAATAACATTTTTCTCCGTGTGGTCGTCGGATAATTTTGGTACATTATATAATACGATATAAGTAACGTCTGAAGTAAATGACGGTAATAAATATTAAAAAAATTACACATCTCTAGGCTGATTTTGAAGAAATCATAAGAAATGATAAGTGTTTCCTTTTGCATTTTGTGATTTCCGCACTAGTTTCCTATTTACATCCACGGTAGATCCGGTGAAGAAAGTTTTGAGATTGTTTAGAATTTTATATATATATTGTGGAAATGATTACATATCAACGTAATTTATTACTAAGAGGAAGAAAAATGACAGGAAAAAAATATATCCTGGCCTCAACTGGTTTATAATAATAACGGATGTCCGTGATGTTATAATTCCTCGCATTTTCATCAAGTAGTTTTGCACCATTTCTAGAATTACGTTATTTAGTAGTTCAATAGCTAGTAGCCGTGAAGCTATTAGGAAATATAATCTTATATCGTAAAATGCAGGACAATCGTTAAAGGTTAATTCTAAAAACCTTGTAATAATATTGTAGAGTGACCTTATAAGTAATGCAGGTAGTTTGAAGGAGACATTTGCGTCAAGTGTTTCTCACGCCCAGCCCTTCGAAATATTGATCATATTTATACAAAATTCATTATTATTGTTAACACAATGGAAGTTAGCAGCACTTGGTCAACTGATAAATATTATTTATTTTATTAAAGAAGCAGATAATACTAAAAAATCAAAACGAAACATGAAACAGACAAAGATAACGGTCGCAATAAGGAATCGACTTTGGCATTTAGGGCCTAATTATTTTACGTCATTCTTGTCGATCTCAGTTCAAATATATTAGTATTATCTTCTTCAATGGTATATTAAATTGTTAGGTATAACCTTCAAAATTTATTTAAAAATATTTATACCAATAAAAAATTAATATTATTTATTTATAAAAAAATATATATTTCTAATAATTATGTAATTTTGCATCTAAAAATATATTAATTCAAAGTTAAAATAAAAAAAAAATATAAAAGAAGAGTAACATGTGTAAAATTAAAATTGTAAATTAAAATACTGTAGTATTTGTAACTTTATTACTATATATAATTTGATTTTCATTTTAGTACATATTTATGTTAATATTTCATGTTAAATAAATTTAAAAAATATATATTATGGATTGTGTGTAATATTTTTTTAACTATATATATATATATATCAGGCCCCTAGCACACTCGATCGATAAGTATTGATAGTAGAACTTTCGGTAACTTCTCATCGTTCCCTAGCATAACTGCAGATCGCCAACGAATAAGTGACAGTTCACAATGACTAAGTGTCATTCGACGCCAACCATTGTTTGTACATTAGCGATCTGAAGTTGTCCTAGGGAACGATGAGAAGTTACCGAAAGTTATCCTAGCAATCCTTATCGATCGAGTGTGCTAAGGGGCCAGGTTAACATGCATAATATATCTACACATTAATTAGAACGTACATTAAATTATTGATTTTCTCTTTCAAATCATGATGAATATTCAGTTATTACTACCTTTCTGTTTTAATTTGCTTGCGCTGAATTTTTTGTGTCTTTTTGCTTTCAAATTTCTACTGAACAGAATTCAGTAAAATCGGCAAAATTTAAAAACATTTTTTGACAATACTAAATAATTTTATTCATAATAATATTGTATCAATTATTATTTATCATTGTACTGCAATACATAATATGATAATATTGTGATACAAACGAAATCATAGAACCAAGAAAGTTTTTTTTTTCTTCATAATAGCCTCCAGACTCGTAGACGCAAAGATTTATTTTATTAAATTATAATCCTTTCAAAGTATATTGTAAGACGATAATAAGCACACTGGATTTGTATATCTTTTAGAATGATTTATTTATATAATACCTTCACTAGTTGCTCACTTAATTTAATAGGACTTTCCCAAGAAAGGGCGTTTTACCAACGTGCTATAAAACAAGATTGAAGTATTGTTTATTATGTGCATTGTATTATTCAACTACCTACAATAATAATTGTTCTCACTACTTGCGAACGACTTACATGCATCACCACACTTCAGAGGTACGTAGGTTCGAGAAGTCGCTGGTCATAAGAGTATCCTGAATCCGGAAAACCATCATAATAAATAACCTTTCAATAAAGTTCGTTAGAGCCTTGCTTTCAAATTTACGGAAAATAGTATATTTATACGAGTAATTGCTTTGCATTGTATTATAGATTGAATATGTTACGTGTATTTATTATCTCTTAGGGTTCTCTATTAGGTTCCACCTATTTCGTTAAAAAAAACTATGAAATATGTGCATACTATTTTTTTAAATAAATTCTGTAGTAAATAAAGTTTGTACATGATTTAAGTGTAAAACGTAATTTAAAAATAACAAATAAAAACAATAATCATATTTTTTCATCACACGTCGCAACTGAGAAGTCGGGTATAGACCAGCGGATCATGTAATTCACGAAGCAGCGCACGTATCACATGATCCTTTCGCGATGTGCGATTTGAAAAATATATTTTAGTTTTTATTAGAAAAAAATATATCATCTACAAAATGACATCTACTTTTTGTACTAAGAATATTTTCAAGAAATGCTGGTTAAAATCCTTTGGGTACGTGCTGTTACAATCTTACAGAAAAATGTTATTCTAAAATACGATCATTTTATTCGTAAAAACGGTTAAAAACGGGTCTGAAGTTCTTACGAACAAATTAAGAGGGTTTCAATGTTTATGGGCGGAAACTTGTAAGAATAATTTGTTGGTATACGTAATTTCGTACGTATACCAACAAATTATTTTTTTTCCATTACATTTTTCCGTCAATAAACATTGAAACACTTTTAATTTGTTTGTAAGAACTTCAGTCCCGTTTTTACGAAAAAAATTATCGTAACTTAGAATAACATTTTTCTCCGTGTATAATAAGTAAACCAAAAACGGTTTTCATCCTAATTATACTACAGACAAAACCTAGCTAACCATTTTTCATATCTATCCTTCGGTGTAGGTAGAGAGAATGGAACACTACAGCACCCTCATAGCACACGCTCTGTTTTATCCACATTCACAGTTACCGTAGGTGTCATTTCATAGTGATTTCCCACTTATAATATGATTTATTTCAAGAATTTGTTTGACTTGATTGCGGCTTATCTTCTTGAGGCAGCCCCGAATGTTTCTGCCATCCACGCGTGAGTCATATTTATTTATGCCTGCCTGGAACATGTCACTTTCACATGAATGAACATTTGAGATACCTAAAATGAGATAATTGAACCAGGCACAGAAAAATTCCAACCAAACCTATATATTTACATTCATAAAATACCAACATTGTAATAATAAGCACCGGTTACATAAATGATTGAGTTTATGAAAGTTTTAGACTGCATTTGAAAGGTTTAAGTACACATACATGTAAAGCAAGTATCGATAACTCGTGCCTTTTACCTCATACATCATTATGTTTGGATTAACTTGAGGGTAACGGCTTCTCGGCCTTTTTCGTCCAACTTAATTGAGGCTAAAATACTCAACAAAACCGAATAATTTTTGAGATCAAAAACGTCTGTACAAACGTGATCTATTTTGTATATTTGGGTTTTAAATTATAAAATATTAGCTGTTAGAGAACATGTTTAAAACGTGATTTTAGTGGCAGCTTTATCATGAAAATAAAAATACATAAATTTGTTATAGACCACTTTGATTTTAATAAATCTTTACCGATTTCGGAAGAACCCTTCATTCGTCATGAGAATATTAAAACTGATTCAGTATAAATTAAGGCGAGCAATAAGGTTAATGCTTTTTAAAAATATGGAATTATTCATGACTTTGATAATTACAAAAAAATGCACGACTTTAATGATATTTTTAATCATGAAAAATAATATAAATAGAAACTGTAAAAAATGCACTTCGATGAGCATTTATTTATTTTAATAACGACTGTTTTAAATTGGAACACAAATTTGTTTATATAAATTAAAATTTTGAAAAAAAACGCCTTTATTACGAGGTTTTATTTTATATTTTACTTATATGAACACAACAGGTTAGGTAAGATATATTTTTTGTTATTTATTACTATTAGGTCGCAAAAAAAATTCTAAAACCACGAAACATCGAATTTTTTGATTTGACAATTTGAAACACAAATAATACAAAATAACGTATAAAAATAAATAGCCTGCTTGATATCTGATGAAAATTGGATTTAAAATAAATTATAAACATGAACTAAACTAAAATTAAATCGAAATTTGGGAATTTTGGCCTCAACCACAATTTATTTTTTTATGAAAAAGGCAGCGCAGACGTTTCTCTTAAATCGTTCAATGCTTACGTATACGTGTGCTGTAAGCGTGTCGATACGTCACATTAATCGCACCTAAGCTGATACAGCCTAATCTGAATAACCTGAAATTACCTATTGGGGGTTTACATAATATATATTAATATCACAATTAATACGCACCTGTAGTCGGATATTAGCTTCTAAACCTGATCCCTAGATGGCCTTTAAATAGCATAATACTCGTGTGTATATATTTTTTTCAATCGTTATATTTCCGTTTAAATTGGTCCTCATAGATGCGAAACACTTAATTATTGCAAGTTGTTTGTACGTTGTTCAAGTTGTAGTATAAAACTAAAGTGTATTTCAAATTTCAAAAGAGCACCGAGCCATCTTGCCTACTATTTATAAGCAGGATGTTGTACCTTATAATTTCCAATAACCAAAAACAAAGAATAATTAATAGTTGTTAATTAATACAAGAAGTAGGGATTTAATTCAGTACAGAAATTTTGGAACTAACAACCATATTATGTATTTCTATGTTCTGCCCAAAATACTAATGGAGAGAAATAATTATACCTAGTCAGTGGACATTTTAGATGTATCACTAAAAAATTCAAAATTTTGTTACTGTGACAGTTCACTAATGTACAATAACTGTGTATAATTTTTAACTATGTAGGTATTAATAATGTTTGACAGTTGAGTCACTGACAGTTGGCCCACCGGCATACTTATATACAATATGCAATTGGTTTAAGGAAAATACGATTAGAGAAGATGTACCGCCGAATAACAAGAGTATAAAACATATATTTCATTTAAATCATCAAGGATAAAACTAATTGTCTAAATACTATATGCACCAGCGTCTAAATACAAAAATCGGCACTGTAAATACATCCGTTTGATTTCCGAACCAACTTATTATTAAACGTATTTTTAAGTCAATTTTAGGTTTGAAATTGGTAAATAATGCACAAAAAATTAACTTACTATTATTATAAACGCGAAAGTTTGTATGGATGTATGTATGTATGTTACTCTTTCACGCAAAATTTACTGAATGGACTTTAATGAAACTTTACAATAATATAGCTCATACATCAGACTAACATAAAGGGTATAATTTATAAAGCTAGCTATTTATTTTCAATACATTGAAAATAATAATTATTGTTTAAAAGAAAATGTCAAAATTTGAGAATGACATTTTGGAAAACAATGATTGTTAAAATTCAATTTTAGAAAATATATATTTATTTGAAGTACTCGCCTAATACTTTGAATCGAATGAAGAATTATAGATATTTTAAATAAATAAGTTAAGAATTTTGGTATAAATGTAGATGGCACCTAGGAAAAGAAAATAGATTACTCGAAGTACTAATCCTACGCAGACGATGTCGCGGGCAGAAGCTAGTAAGTTTATAAAATTATATTTTAAAATAATATTATGTATATTATAATTGCTATTCATATATAAAAGCCCCTAAAAGGGCGTTAATAAATAATTATAATCCAGCTCATCAAATCTAATATCGCGTTGCATAATGTAGTGGAATGTGCAGCAGTGTTGCACTACGGATTAATTATCGTGACGTAACGATGCAAACAAGAAACCGTTGAGCTTCGTGACGACCTCGAACCGAATATATGCGATTCGTACACTGGAACGGCGAGACGTATTCTGATTCTATATTCTGAGGGAGTGTAGCGAGGTGAATACTTTTTCACATCGTATACCTATGTGTTACAAATCGTACCTTTCAGAAAATATCGTTTTACGGAAATTGCAGCCAGTTGGACAGTGAATCGATGAATCTGTGAAGGGCGACGGATTGAATTACGATTTTCGTTTTCAGTTTCCATAAAATTATATACAATCGATTCGGGGCATTATCGCGAATCTCGATCAATCTATAGCTGAGGTAATCTCAGCGATAGATTGTATAATTAAAACAACATAGCATTGTTTGAAATTTGTTCACATTCCCCGGGGCACATCGAAGTTGCACGACATTTCGCTGAAAACTGTTTTTTTTTTAACATTTATTTATTCAGGGTATTTAAACATTATGCAGTTTATTACAGGTATTTGAAATTACAAATATCAGTCTAGACAGAGAAACTTGTTGGGACGGATGGTGTGGAATGGCTGTAAAATACAATCCCATGACCTTTAGTTTTCCAACAATATAATACAATAGTAATACAGCATTGATTTGGTGACAAGGTATTATAAATTATTGCTTACCAAGTAAAAATACAACACGAGACTCCTAGCTTCATTTCGTGTAGTTTGTTCTCGCACTTATTTCATGTTTTCTATTTTTATAACATTGCTTCCCAAAAATAAAATATATCCTCATGCAGATATGCAATAATCCCTAACCGTATCCGTTGACAGTGTGTTAATATATTCGTATGGTTATATGATATATTGGCTTATTACGTACTTTTTAAAAAGAAAGACAAACATTCCTGGTTTACAAATAAGCTGTCAAGATTTGAAAATCCCCTACTACCATCTCAGTATTCGGAAAATTTTCAGACAAAATTGTCTGAAAGAAAGACAAATTGAAAGTTAAAAGAGAGTGAATGCATTTGTGAAGGGCGATTGATTAAATTACGAAATATTCGCATTCGTTTCCAAAATAACGTACACTCTATTCGGAACATAATCTCTAATCTCGCCCAATCCATCGCTGAGAGAATCGTGTTTGAAAGGAAGCCAAATTGATAAATAAATATCTTTATATTATTTTTGTTCCTTAGGTACTCCTCGTTAACTCTCCAAGACTCCAAGGCTTTTGTTATATTTATTATAAATTCGCTCAAACACGAGTAACTCGTTTTCTGTTGCTCTATTTATGGTTGATGTCATAAATCATGATACATATCAAAGATGTAGTTATTGCGTTGTCTCTATTCTTCCGTATCTACATGCATAAGCACTCTGGCGTCCAGCATTGCGCACAGTCCTAACTAACTAACCATCACGCCGTTTCTACGCAGGGGTAGGCAGAGAGGACGGACCGCCAAACAACTCGGTCTTGGCACACACTCCTTGCTTCATTCACATTCATACATCTTCTCATACATGTTCTTTTATTATTCCGACTCCTGACATCGCCCGACTCAAGTATCTGGTTCACTTGATCTGTGTAATGTCTTCCTCGGGCGTCCACAACTCCTTCTTCCATTCACTTTTGCGTCATATATCCTCCTTATACCCCTTTCTTCGTTCATTCGCTCTACATGCCCAAACCATCTGGGATCTCATCTCTACAGCATTCAGTCTACTTTCATCCTTCCTCTGCCAGTTCCACGCTTCACTACCATACATCAGGGTAGGTACCAGCACTCCATTGTGGATTGCTAGCTTCACTTCTTTGGACAGCTTTTTGTTGGCGCCAACGGCGTTAAGTCCACCATTAATGGAGTTACCAGCATTACCAGCTTCTTTCAATATCCCTATTAGCCTTCCCATCTCTCGTAAGCATACTTCACAAATACACAAAGTCATCCACCTGCTCCAAGTATTCACCATTTACATCTTTATTGCACACTGTTTTCGTACTCTTTCTTCGCACAGTCCTCCTTCAAATATCTCCAGTTTTCGCTGGTATGATCCATAGGGAAACTGCAGTTTTTATCTTATTTTGTGGTTGCATTTTGCTTGTTTTTCCACAAGACGCCATCCGATGTGATTGCATAATTTCGACGGTTCTCTGTTAGATATGCTACGAAGTGTTAAAATTGTGTCTTAACTTTGATATGCTTTTGATCCTCCCATTAGACTATATATACCATTCTAATACCATAAATGAAATTCTATGTTAGAATGGTATTATGGTATCATTATTAGTATTATTTAATACCTTAAATGCAACATTTATGCTTATTGGCATAATCTGGTGATTAAACCACGTGTTCACGAAACCAGACTATATAGGTTTATGTTGTCCATAATAATAAGTTATAATAACGCATTAATAATCTAATAATGATTTTCGAATACGTAAAGCTGTAGGACAATGTTTAAAAAAAATAGTAATTAGCGTAGAGCCATGAAAAATTACGGGTTAATAAAATTATTGTATTTTTTTTAATAATAGCTCTACATAGGAGGCCCTGAAGAAAATATTTCCCCTCAGGTCTTACCTCAACTTTGGGGATGCTGTGAGGGGGGTTCTTTTTAGGAAAGGATGTTCTGGGAATGAAAAAAATATGTGGGGTGGATAGGAATCTGGGGGTCAGTGAGTGACGGACGAATGATTCCATTTCTCCCACTGCGGTGCATGTGATGTTCCAAGAGAGTCCTGCTGGAGAAGTCAAAAGGTCTCCCTCGACCAGTCTCTCCTGATGTGGCCTGCCACGCATTGGTGGGAAAACGCATCCGCCGTCAAGACCCAGACAAACCTCACCCCATGAACCCGGGCACCCCTGTTAAGTTACCAAACGTACCAAACCACTTGGCGTGACCTATGGCAGAGGTGTTGATTATCCAATAAATGGTTCCCGGGTCGGCGGTACCCATAGCCGCCTCCAAAATTGAATTGCTAAATTGCATGTTAGCTAAAAAGTAAAAGCACAGACCCTTGAAAAATCACGGAATCTGAACTTACTTGTCATGATTAACACTAAGAAATTCGGACAACAGAAATACACATTTCAAACATAGAATTATGTAGAATAATTTGCTGGTAAAAAAATATTATATTATATGTAGATACCTACTATATTTAATTTTGAAATAACAATTTAAATAATTTTCTGTTAATATTATTAATACTAATGATACTTAAATTCAAAACAAAACCGATTTCACTAACCAGAGTTACAATCACATACAGACTCGTAGATAATGGAAATTGGTAATTTGGATGATTAAAATAACCCAGCAAAGCAGAAAATATCAATTTGTTTATAAATAAATAAATAAAAAACGGAATACAGTGCTTTACGTGCTTTAGGGGTGGCGTTTACTTAACATATATTATATATTTTCATATTTTAAACTGGCAACTTCTGCACCCTTCTTTTTCGAACCGTAAGGGTCGGCGACATCGGCGTAAGCTGGGGTCAGTATATGTCGTTTTGTAATGTATGGAATTGTATGGAGCGATCTCTGCCTCTCATCATACGTTGTTTCATACGAGTCCATATATTACAAAACAAATGCTGCACGTGCGACACATGCTAACTCCCAGCTTACGACCATCAAGTGTTTTAAGAATTTTGACAACTTATTTAATGAAGAGAACTAGGTCTTCATCTCTTTTAGAAGTTAAGTGCATTTTTTCCTCTTGATATTGAGAAATGTTCCCTCTCACTAGACTACACAACACACACTAGGTACTAGGCGGGTACCATAGCTGAAATGCAACTTGATTGCCTTAATTGGATTTCATTAAAGCAGCGTAAGTGCCGAAATGGCAAAAATGGAGGCACTTTGTTTTGCCTTGGCACATTGTGTTGAAAGTGACGCTTGCGAATTATTTGTCTTTCAGCATCTTGTAAAGGTTTGCCGTTGGGTTAAATGTTTACTTTTACTGCAGATTAAAGCAAATCATTTATTTATACTCTATTACTTGATTTGATAAGCATTGCAGAAGTGTAGTTATCATTTGAAAAAAATATTTAAATTACATGAACACGGCATCACGGGTATAACCAGGTTTTCATTTAGGGAGGGGTAAAAAATAAATCTAGAGCAGGTACCGTAAAAATAGTAGGCTTCTACAACATATTCATGCTTTAGGTTCTATGAACACAAATAATATGAACGGAAGAAGGGAAAAACCATTCTATAAAGTGTACCCATTGTGTACCTTTAAAAAGGCGATTCGTCGACAACCCCAGAGGTCATGCATTGGCCAGTCAGGGTAGGGCAAATGCCCCACCTTGCCCCACCTTGCCCACCGTGCCTACGCCCATGCACGCCATTATATAATTACATTTTACTCGTATTCTGATTATTTATTTACCCCTTTTTACCAAGCTCACATTGAAAGAATCGAAAGAATTAAAAAATTATAAAAAAAACATAAACTTCTCAAATTAAACCGAATCTATTAATTACCATAACTTCACTCCCTTTATACACGACGTTTAATTTTTGACCAAATCTTATTATTTAAAATTCTTAATAATGGCCTGGACTCGCCAGAACTAACCAACTTAATAAATATTCATATTCCGACAAGATCAACACGGCAATCCCATTTGTTTCATTTGCCTACATATAGAACTAACTTTAGAAAAAATTCACCAATTACCCGTAAATGTGTACAATTTTTCAAAATATTGACATATTTAACAATACACTTCACAAATATCGATTAGAAGTAACACGCACGATCGAAAATTAATACAAGAGTGTGGAATGTATTCAGAGCATCTCCTATCCTCATCCTATATTCCTCTTCCTCTCCTTCTTACCCAAAACTAATTGTATGTAATAAAACTCCATCTCCATTCAACTTTAACATAGGAGACTTTTTTGGCTTGACTTCATTTAACAATGTATATATTTATCTTTATATTTTATGTATAAGCTGTTTGTCTCTTACCAATAAATAAATAAATAAATTTATGGTTTTGGATTATATTCTCATTACAATTAGTTTTATATTAGAGTAGGAAATACTCCCAGTAGGTATCACATTTAAGCCACCACCATTAAGAGGGTATTACCAGAGAATACCGGAAATTAGTCCGTTTTAAATCAAATTCTAGACGTATTGACTATTTTTTACAAAAAAACATAAATTGATTTTGAAAGATTGTTATTTTATCTGTTAAACGCTTTTTTTAAATTTTGAAAAAACTAAGTTTATTTTTAATGTACTAAGATTATATCGTTGGCCGTTGACAGATTCGTTCAATTTTCAAACGACATACCGTATCCTACAACACAAATTTCAAATCATACAACAAAATAAATATATAGATAATCTAGTAAACACATTTATCAGAATTTTAATTTTAGTTAAATTAAAATCATTAAAATATAAATCCGAGAGTTTCGAATGAAATAAATTGATATAAATTTTTTAATTTAAAAAAATTGATACAGGGAATAATCGATCTATCAAGCATTTTTAAACTTTTATTCTCAGCCGTAGGTCAGTGGCTCTTAAGAATCGAAACGTTTTTGAATAGCCTGGTTTTCAATCTTTCTCTTCACCATCTCCTTCTCTACAACATACCTCTAGGGGTGCCTCAATACCACTGGCTCTAGACAGTTGGGAGCAGTTGATACTCTTGTGCGATATTGCCAAAAAGTCAATTTTTTACACTTTTGTTTTTCCTAGTGTTTCATTATTCCACGGAAAAATGATTAAGACAATGAATGATACTTTGAACGATTATTATCTACATTAGATTCGTATTGCGTAAAATCATCAAGATCTTGAATGCATTATATCTCACGCATGATATCAAATTATATCACTGAAGATTGAAGATTATAATTCCTATTAAAACATTTTCTAGTTTCAGTTTAATGATATTAACATCAATCTCATTGTGAACTCGCATGCACATAATGTGTAGGGCATTAGTATAAATTCCCAGCAATAACATACGCCTTTGATGATAATCTGTTTCCTAGTTGTGCAACATCAGCCGTTTTGATGAAATATTCATAATATTATCTCAAATTGCCTGACTATTCTGTCGAACAGAATGCGTTTCCTCATTCCAAAACTGACGCGCCGTTCATTGACCAGTTTGGGCTTTTATTGTCGGTAAATATGTTTAATCGACATTTCATAACGTGTGGCAGTATATTATTAGTGCTTGTATGCAAACAGATTTGTTGCTGGGTTTACGCAATGAAAATATTAGGAACCTTCATTGAATAACACTTCCGTTGATGTTGGAAGGTTCGTGTATTATTTGATACACTTACAAGTGTTTTTGTATGTAACAATTATTATAAGCAATAATTATTAGCCTGAAACAATCATCAATATTGAAAACTTTCCCGAGAAAAGATATATGTCGCCGACGGGACTCGAACCCGCACCCCTCTGTATATATCTTTTCTCGGGAGAGTTTTCAATATTGATGAGTGTTTCAGGCTAATAATTATTGCTTATAATAATTGTTATCCTTTGTGCTATGCATAAAAAATCTTGTCTTAAACATTAGTTTATCAATTGAAAAAATTATCAGTTTTTGTATGTGGCCAGGAAGGCAGGGTTTGAAATACATTATTATTGTTCTGTACGTCCTATATATATAAGTTGAATAAAGAGGTGTTAATTATTTATAGGAGCAATCATTGAAGTATTTTATACAAGATTTAAACACCCTCTTTTCTAATGAATGAATCTTCTTCTTTAATGAATGAAAAGAACCCACAAACACTGACTTACAAAAAGGACAAACACTGTGGCATTTATGTAGGGGAATGATTTTTCATATTATAAAATTATCAATGTTAGTAGTACGAACTAATACTTCAATATATTGAGCCATATTGTGATCATTATTATATGGGGGGATGTCTTTCGTAGCCATCGATAAGTGATCAACACTTAATAAGGCCTTTAAAACATACCTGATTAAAGTTAATTAGATGCAGATGAGTTATTGGCGCCCACCTTTAAAACCATTTAGTTAATACACAATGTCTCATTTTGATGATAGATTGTGCTTTCTCTAATACCAGTTACAATACCCAGTTATATTCTTGCAAAAACACCACATTATATATTTTTAAATTAATTTATTCAAAAAGGTAAATACATAATATATATGAATTACATTGTTTTTTTTAAAGTTCAAATATTTTAAGACTATTCTTCCAGTTAAGCATTAGCTTGTGGCTGGAAGAGGGGTGTACATGTACATTGTTTTATTAATTTAAAAGTGATTAATAATGCTATTGTTACATACATGTATTATAATATATGCTGCATTAAGTGTATTGTTACATTGAGAAAAAAGAAAATAAAAACGAAAATAATACATTGTAAGTTGTTAGGTGTCATATAATTGTAAGTATTATACTACTAACAAATCATCTTACTACTACACGGAGAAAAATGTGATTCTAAAATACGATCATTTTATTCGTAAAAACGGGACTGAAGTTCTTACGAACAAATTAACAGTGTTTCAATGTTTATTGGCGAGAACATGTAAGAATAATTTGTTGGTATACGTAATTTCGTACGTATACCAACAAATTATTCTTTTTTTTTTGTGAAGAAAGACAAACATTACCGGGTTACGAATAACCTAACAACGTTTGAAAATCTCCTACTACCACTACAGTAAGCGGAAACTGTTGCTTGGGTTGTGATGTAGAACTTAACCAGCCGAGGAATCGAACACGGGACGTTTGAGTGGGACACAAACGCGATGCCAACTCAGCCACTGACCGTCACTCACTTTAGTCTTGTTAAAAAACCAAGATCAATAGGAAAAATAAACATGATCGATAGGTTCAAACAGGCTCTGACAGCACTCAAAGCCAATGCAATCTATGGCGCATTTATTCCATAGCATTAATTGAAATGTTCGTAATATAATAACAACGAACCCTGCTATATCACGATGTAGGTTTTTTGTAAATCATTTTGCCAGTTTTTTTTTATAAAACTCATTGCGAAAAACTGCATCCTGCTTTAAAGATCATTTCAAATATTTTAGCAATGATTGTTTTTATCTTTTTAAATATCGCACTTCGTTTCTAAGTCCGTATAAATCAATGTATTATTGTTATATTGACGTTAATCCGATATAGCGAGGTAATCAACAATTTATCATGGATATCTTTTCCGTTATAATATTAGTCTTAATAATAAATCTACCTCTCTCACTTTTTAGAATGTTGTACCTACTTAAAGCATTCCGGAAATGGACCAATATCAGCTTTAGATATTATATTATTAAAAATATTTTTTAAGTATCAATTTGTATCACTGCACTTATTGAGAAATGTGAGATTTTTATATGATTGGTGTCTTATCTTAACACAGGATATTCGTAGTTAGCCAGGGATTTTTTTAATAGTACTGACACAGATATTGTTGGCCTTAAAGTAATTGAAAAAAAGGTACCCACACAAAAAGCAAATAAGTACCTACCAGTTGAATTTTTGCCATTTTATTAATATTGGTCGACAATTTTGTCATTGATTCGCTATAAATAAATAATGGTTTGTCATTACAGCACCTTTTAGTGATAAAATCTCCACTAGGGCTCTTAACCTTTTGCTAAAGTTGGTAATCAGATACGTTTATTTGTTTAAAGCTGCTTTCTGATCTAAAAACCAATTGGATCGATCGAGTGTGCTAGGGGGCCAGGGCCCGCACTCTGACATGAGTCCAAAACTCTTCAACCCACAACGTGCTGCAGGTCCCGCCTATTCAAGACATTCAAACATCTTTAATACGGAAAATGATCAGCGTCTAGCTAATTTTCTTAAGAAATGTGTTTTTATAGATTAAAAAATAATGCAAAACTTTTGTTCTTTTGGTAAGCTGATTATTTTAGAATTTTTTTAAATATTCTTGAGCCCGAAATAATCTTACTAATATTATAAACGCGAAAGTTTGTACGGATGTATGTGTGTTTGTTACTCTTTCACGCAAAATTTACTGAATGGATTTTAATGAAACTTTACAATAATATAGCTGATACATAAGAATAACATATAGGCTGTAATTTATAAAGCTAGCTATTAATTTTCAATATATTGAAAATAATAATGATTGTTTAATGGAAAATGTCCAAATTTGAGAATGACGTTTTGCAAAACAATGATTGTTAAATCAAAATTCTATTTTAGAATATATTTAACTTAGTGAATTTATTTGAAGTACTCTCCTAATACTTTGAATCGAATCAAGAATTATAGATATTTTAAATAAATAGGTTAAGAATTTTGATAAAGACGTAGATGGGACCTAGGAAAAGAAAATAGATTATTTGAAATACTAATCCTGCGTAGACGAAGTCGAGGGCAGAAGCTAGTTGACCATAAACTAAAAATAATAATTGCGCAAAATAAGTAAAGAGTGACGTTGATCATCATATTCCGTCACTCTTCAGATCCGTCACCTCTTTGTAGGGATCCGAAGAACGCTGTTTTTCGTCTTTCGTTGGTTATCATCATCATCAGCGTATAAAATATTAATTGAAATTAAATTTCCAATCGGAGAGTTGGATAGGGTGCTTTTGAAATCAAAGAACGATTGAATTTCAGGTAGACCAATTATTATTGTATCTATAAAACTTTTCTTTGTTCTGATACCAATCGCAACTCTAAACCTCAAATAAATCCGATTATTTTATGTTAGTTTGTAGAAATCTATCTGTAGTCAAATGAGTTTATCTGCGTGATTGCCGTCAATTATGATATTTCAAAGCAGACTAATAATTGTATCGTTATGATTGTGATGTAAGGGTAAAATAAGGCTAATCTGACCAGATTACTGTGGTTTATTTTGAAATCATTTGTTACGCTTGAAGGTCATTACTTTATGGCAGTTCATAAAACAATAATCTACAGTACCTACATAACAATTTGTCTTAATTACAAGCTACAGGCATGATATAATGATATCGTTTCGTGTTGAAACGTAAACATATGTAGATAAAAACCCAAACTCCATTTTATTTCAAGGATGTAATATTACAAATTTATAAGAAGGCTATTTTAAAAAAAATGGTTATTAATAATGTTTAATTGACCACATATACTTTGTCAGAACCTCAACTTGTCGTTGTCGGAGTAAAGGGTTAATTTATGTGTTTATATTATAACTATTAAAAACTTTGAATCGTCATAAATCTAAAACTGTTTACTACTTATCTATCCTATGTTCGAAGCTATAATAATATAATTCCACAGTGTGGTCACAATGTGTATAATTGCTCGTTCCAACTATGGTTTTCATTCCCCAACACAACGTTTACACAGGCGGGGCTAGTTGAACCAAGGGGATTGTTGGATCACGCAAATATTACGGAAGCCGAAAGACTTAAAAAGAATGCCGAACATGTTCTGGCAAGCTACAAGTGTGGGGACCTCCCCACCAAGCATTATGTACTCGCATGGCGTTCACAGCATGTACACGGGGTTTTGTGTAATTTTTGCTCCACACAAATACAATAACAGAGCCCTTAAGGTGATTTGTGATTTGGTGATTTTTCACAAAAACAGCGCTATACAAGTCATCCAAATATTATTATTATTTTAAGGATACTGAGTCTAGGGTCAAATAAGCAAAATCATATTCAACTAGCCCCGCCCTACCCTACTGTATAAAAAGTGAATAAATTTTATGTTTAACGAGTTTAAAATTTAATAATAAAAAGGTTTTTAAGAGCTGTTAAAGTAGTTTACGTTTCGCCTTGAAAGTGAGGTAATAACAAAGTTTAAACAATATTAAATCTAAGTGTTAGCAAGTACCCGAACGACTTTAACCAGCGATTACTGAGCATTTTTTGTGTTAAAAATGTAGATGTCATTTTGGTGTCCGATCAAATTATTTTTCAATGACTCAAAAGTAAATGAATATTTGTCTACCAAACGTCGCACAGTGGGGCCGAATCCCCAAAACGTGGCCAAAACCCCAAAAAATGATTTTTCGATTCGTGGTATTTTAAGGGATAGATCGGGTAGGGGAAGAGTTCGTGCATCTCACCTCGAAAGGATAGGTCCCTACCTTCGATACCTGTTGAATTATTTCAGTTCGAAGTTGACCTTTGTCGAGAGCACACATGTCGCTATCGAAACTAGTCAAATTTACGCTCGGTTAGTGAGTTGATAATTAAGTAGTGAAGTGAAGAATTACAATTCTACAAAATGAAAACGATTGCCACAGGTATGTAGAAAATAACCAGATACTAATAAGGTTTTAATCTCATGGTTATTCTATTTATATTACACCTCATTCGACGCATGTACAAAAATTGCATGATTTTCTGAACTTGTATTTTCAACGAGAGCAAAAGTAGCATATAACGCAATATGATGCGGAATTATAAGTCCCAAACTGTAGATTGATCAATTATCTGATGGAATTGACAAAAATCAGCTGCCTAAATCTGCCTATTCGCTTGTTAAATGATTTTTTCTTCGAGCTTGTGCGTCCCAAATAACGTATCACAGCATGGCGGCGCGCCGCGGTCGATGTAGCGCGCGGTGCGGCAGGCTTCAGAAATATTTTCCCATGCAGCACGCTTAAGATGATAGACTTCGCTTTTCGGCCCATATAAAAAGAACGCCCGGGAAAAAACACTTTTCTACATCGAAAATTGCACAAAATGAATATATTTTTTTATACTGCCTTCTAGAGGGTGAAAACTATGTCGGTATGTTTTCGAATTTTCGATGCGTTTCGTATTAACGTAAACATTCACTGTCAAACATGTACGATTTATCAAAAAATATTATTTAAGGAAAAAGTGCTGCTAACTCAACTCTCATAAAGAATTATAAAATTATAAAAAGCTACCGACGTAGCTTCTTCTTTCTAAAAATTATATATTTTTTAAAATTTCAATTTTGTGAATATTTCGGTGTAGAAAAGTGTATTCTCCATAAACCCCTTTTCGAGCGATTTCTGAAGGTAAATTTTAGCGTTGTCTCATTCGCACATTTCGCATTGGCATGTATTGTAACTGTGCGTGAGCTTATTGTGAGCGGGACAGAATGACAGACGCGGGTGGTCCGCGTGTGGTTCAAAGTCTAGCCTCTTAAGTAGTAAATTATCGTAGTAAATACGATATTTTACTATTTTTCTGTAATTAATTTGTTGCTAATGCTAAAGTAATATTCTTCACACAGGTTCGGATGAAGAATGTGTGAAATTCACTCGGCCAGAAATATTCAGCATCGTTAAACACCGGTTAAATGATGTCCTACCTGAAATAATCCCTTACCTGGAGGAACAACTTTCCGGGAAAATTGAGGAATATGAGAGTCTCGCTCTCCTCATTGTTTAGTCAAATGAGAACAAGGTGGCAAAAGGCTAACAGGGCAGGGATCCCTTCTTGAAACGAAATAATGAATGACTGAATGCACCCGTTTCATTTCCGGCAGCTGTTATTAGTGGCAATTATCAAGCTGACTGTGATCTGCCATCGACTAGTACCTGTAGTGGACGTCTTTCTGGGGATTTTGAATAATTGAACAAGAGGTCGAATCGCAGAACCCAATCAGTTCGCGGAACTTTGACGCCACAAGAGTTAGCTGACACTACTCAAATGAGCCTGTTTGTCAGGTTGTTTATGGAATAACAATGACAAGTCCATCGAGAGCTTCGAAGTATCGACAGGCTTTCCAATCAACAAGCGAGAAAAACTTTGTCCGCCGAAGCCGCACTTTCGCTATATGTTGAGTGCAAAATCACAAAGAATCAATATCAGGGATTGAGAACAACAAGTAAGAAGAATAACTGCAAGCTGTATCCTTCCTACAAGAAATTGGCAGAAGAAAAACACGTTGCTATCAACCTAATACTGCTATCACCATCACAGAAAGCATGGCTGAAGTTCAGCTACAAGCTTTATTGGATCATACAACCGACCGTATTTTATACACTGTAATTCTATAACAGAATAACAGAATATTCGTCGAAAATGTATCTGAGGATAAAAATTCTTCGATATATTTTCGACGGACATTCTGTTATTTTGTTTATTAAACAAATGACGTTTTCAGTATGTTAATTGTTGTAATTATTGATCTCCAACTCTCTATACATATGCTTCCATTCATATATTACGACGGGTTTTCATGCGTCTCGTTGCTATATTGGATCCGCCATTTTGTTTGGACAATTTTTAACTTCAAATTCGTAATCAGCGACCTCAAAAACCACCGAGTGATGAGTTTTGTTTGAATTAAACGTCATTTTGGGGTTTTGGCCACGTTTTGGGGATTCGGCCCCACTGTGGCGTCGTTACGGACACTCTGCTGCACGACGTAACGGATCATATATTGTGATACACGATCTGTATAGTCAGTACGGTGCTGCTGAAAGGAGACGGATCACGTTATCCGCTAGGTGGTGGCGTATGGTGGAATTAAAAATACATTCATTGAAAAATATATTCATTGGAAAGCAAATGACATCTACATTGTTTTACAGGGAGTATGATGCATACACACAAGTAAAACGTAAACTACATTTTATGTAATACGCGCCTGAAATTTAATGCATAAATGAATATACTCAGAATAACCTGATATTTCTCAAGTTGACAGTAATTCCTACCTATCTTCTTTCACCGTATAAATTACATTATATAAATTAAATTATGTAATTAATAAGAAATTGAACTATTCCACATTATTAATCTACAGATTTACTACTCGGCACAGCATCCATAAACTTGCCATCTTATGATTACATGTAATCATGGACAAACCTCAGCGCGGAGCTATATAAATGAAACGAAAACACGATCAAGCCATCTTAAACGTTCAAAAGCTATCCCATTATAATCAATCTCTTTGATTAGCCATTTAAATTATCGTTCAAAAGGTCACCCGTGTAAATAGACCTAATAAATTGGTATACTCATGTATAAAGGTGTAGCTAAATCGAGAAGGCCTAACCTGATACGACGTAATACGTAATAATTTCGTTTTGAAGGCAAAGTGCCTTAGTTGATACACGGGCGAACACAGAAATTGCCGAAACACGAAAAATCAACGGAAAACATTTATTCACTGAAAAAGAAGACCTAACTGAAAGGTCGGATATTTTTATAATAGTTTCTGAGAATGACTAACTCTATTCTAGCGTTCTAACATAAATATGTTCTAAAGTAGATGATCCATAACTGACTTTCTCTATGAATACACGGAGAAAAATGTTATTCTAAAATATGATCATTTTATTCGTAAAAACGGTTAAAAATGGGAATGAAGTTCTTACGAACCAATTAACGGTCTTTCAATGTTTATTGGCGGGTAAATGTAAGAATAATTTTTGGTATACGTACGAAATTACGTATAGCGACAAATTGTTCTTACATTTTCCCGCCAATAAACATTGAAACACTGTTAATTTGTTCGTAAGAACTTCAGTACCATTTTTAACCGTTTTTACGAATAAAATGATCGTATTTGAGAATAAAAAATTTCTCCGTGTATGGTTTAAAAATACAATCAAATGTTTAAAATGAAACCGATATTACACATCCTCTCCAGATGAATTATCTGATCTAAGGATTCCCCCATAGCAATGGTCATTATTCTATTAGTGACTTCTTAGAATGTCACTACTAAATATGTCGTTGCTTCTGTTTGTTTGCACAGGGAAGTTGGAAGAAGATTGTAGTTTGCCTTTTCTACTAAGCCATCGCAGTTTTCTCTCAATGGAGGATTAAAACTCACTTTTCAAATATGACTACCGGAAAAACAAACTGGTGCCATTTTAGGGAAATTTATTTTATAGAGTGTGGTTAACCAAAATTTTTGCATTCATTTTCATAAAAAATATACATTCAACCTCTTAATCGGTTTACCGAGAAGGGGAAAATTGATTTCACAAAGAAAGTTTCAATAAAAACTTTTTCGAAACTTTTTTGTATACTTATTTTGTATTTTTACGTTTTCAGTGGCGATCAAGCGGTCAAGTAAAAATAAAACATTCTGTTCCTTTCCATTGATCTATTTTTGTGGTTTTAAATGGCAAACATTTCCGTCACGTATTTAGAAATACCACAATCGGCTATCATATACATAGGTAAATATGAAGTCTTGATGCATAATATATGCTATCGAACACAAAGGACTGAAAGGAGTTCTTCCATAATTGAAATAATCAATACAGGGATTTTCATCAAAACCAAAACACAACAAAAAAAAATTTCAAATGACATCACTGCTAACTCAGCCGAGTAATCTCCCAACCCCTCACTTGGATCCTATCTTTCCAATACCACCTGATTTTTTATAATTTAGGTTAAAAAATACATAAAAATATCACCGGAGACAAAAATTCAATTAATATCTTTTTCTCCAAATAATGTCAGAAATCACTGGTTAAAGAAAATCCACGTCAACGTCCCTTAACACCGTGAATATATTGTCTACATTAGGTATAATATATTAAAAACACCAACATTAAAATTACCGATTTGAAAACCTTTTTTTTCACATTTAGGAATGTGCGGTTTTAGACTGTTTTTAAAATCAGTAATTATGGATGAGAATATTAAAATTACAAATTTTTAGTACAATGATCGGAATCACAAAAATAAACTTTAAATCTTTCACACATATTTAACGGTATTCACAGTTTGTGAAAATCCACCGTTCTTTTTTCACACACTACCTACTACAATGTTTTAAAGTACACAGTAACAACTGTAATAATTTATAGCAAAATATAAAATAATATTAAATTCTCGTATGTATTATTTACACTCGGTGTGCCGTACTTACTAGGTAATTTATTATGCTAATATAAAAAATATTTTTTATATATTGTTTTAGGTACAGTTCTCTATGTGTAATGTGAAATTAAATGCAATGTGAACATTAAAACTGGAATATTTTTACGTCACCCACAAAAAGAAACTGTTTACAGAACCGCGCATTCTCGGAATGATATTGAAAACGTACTTTCATTTTTTTAATTTCGCTTGTTTCCACACAACAATAACGGAGACTGTAAATTATCTCTTTAAAATCGAAAACGTCGGAGGCACTAACAAAATTTTACATTATAAAAACTTTCATCCATAAATGTCACCTAAACAACATCGTAATTTATTTTTAACTATAAAATTAAATAAACTAGTTGATGCTTTGTATACAATGTTATGGAAAGTTGTAATTTTATTGGTATAATGAACTAATAATACTGTAATAGCAGTTAAAAGAACGCCATCGACTGGCTGTTAATCATTATGGTCAACGGTTTTTATGGCAATAAAATTTATTAGTATGGTTATCGTACAATTAAACATAGGAGTAAAAGCATAAAACGGGAGATGAAGATAATCTAATTCGTGTGATTATTAACGTTATCAAATTTTGTGCTTTTATCATTTTTGTGCTTTCCATTTCGTTGGTTTTACTTTTAGTTTTTAAGTTTTCGCTATTAGCAGACTACTAGAAGTTGGTTTTTTTTTCAGTCCAGAAATTCTGGGACTATTATTATAATGCGTAGGTACTTCTAATTGATTAGAATACTAATGGAGGGTAAATTCTTCAGTCGACTTCTCTAATTAATCACTTAAGAAAAGCAAAAAATTGTTCTGGAGCAGTTCAGTTTTGTACAAAAAATAATATATAAAAAAAAATTGCATACAAGTAATACAATCTTTCTTACTAATATTATAAACGCGAAAGTTTGTATGGATGTATGCATGTTTGTTACTCTTTCACGCAAAAACTACTGAATGGATTAATGAAACTTTACAATAATATAGCTCATACCTCAAAATAACATATAGGCTTTATAAAGCTAGCTATTTTCAATATATTATAATTAATAATTATTGTTTAATAGGAAATGTCAAAATTTGAGAATGACATTTTGCAAAACAATCAAATTTTCATTTAAATCAAAATTCTATTTTAGAAAATTAGTCAATTTATTTGAAGTACTCGCCTAATCTTTTGAACCGAATCAAGAATTATAGATATTTTAAATAAATAGGTTAAGAATTTTGATATAAACATAGATGGGACCTAGGAAAAGAAAATACGCTAATAGAATAACTTATCCTGAGCAGACGAAGTTGCGGGCAGAAGCTTGTAGTTTATAATTTTATAAATTATTCCTATGTAAAAGCCCCAAGAATATGTATGGCCATGAGTTAAACCAACTGATTCTATAGCAGAAATGATAAACGTGATTTTAAAATTTTAGATAAAATATACCTACGAAAAAACGTATATTTTCCAAAAAATATATTATGTAAGCTATTTAAGACACCTTAAAATAATTAATCTTACACACCTAAAATTAAATTCTAATTCAGACTTTGTTTCATTGAATGTAGAAATGGGACACGGTAAAAATGCTTTCTTTTTGTCTAAATAATTAATTTTAAATATATACACAGATTCGACAGTTTTATTTAACTGGCTAAAAAAGGTAAATTTAGACATTTCTCATTTTCCAATACTCTATAATACATAGGTAACTATGAAAAACCAACAAAATGGGATATGTCAAAAACGCAATAGGTTTACAAACTTTGGCGAAAATGCAAATTTATGCGACACCATAGAATTAATCCATAGAATTAATTAACTAACCATCACGCCGTTTCCCCGTAGGTGTAGGCAGAGAGGACGGACCGCTAAACAACTCGGTCTTGGCATACACTCCTTGCCTCATTCACATTCATACATCTTATCATACATGCTCTTCTATTATTCTGACTCTTGACGAAGTATCTGATTCACTTGATCGTGCCATGTCTTCTTACTTATTACGATCACATCTCCACATTCCTCACACGATCATGCATGATTTTACCACACATACGCCTCAGGGATCTCATTTCTACAGCATTCAGTCTACTTTCATCCTTTCTCTGTAAGTTCCATGCTTCACTGCCATACATCAGGGTAAGTACCAGCACTCCATCGTGGACTGTTACCTTCGCTTCTTTCTTTCCAGTTTCTAGACATTTGAAAAAGGCATTCAGCGATGAATCCACTTGAAATTAAGCTAATAAAATGAAGGTTATAATAAAAATTAAAGCATTCGCTGATGTTTATCTATTTTTTACTATTTATTTTATGCATTAATTGTTTTTAAATGCCATCCCGGTAATATTTCACCCAACGGTCATTTCATCTTCGTAGATAAAGATATTCTTCCTATGCATCTAACATCCGGCTGAACACATGACATTTATAAAGCACATTATTTACACCTACAGCAAACGTCTGCGAAATGATATATGGATAGATGCACGGAGAAAAATCTTATTCTAAAATACGACCACTTTATTCGTAACAACGGTTAAAAACGGGACTGAAGTTCTTAAAGTTCTAAAAAACAAATTAACAGTGTTTCAATGTTTATTGGTGGGAAAATGAAAGAATAATTTGTTGGTATACGTACGAAATTACGTATACCAACAAATTATTCTTACATGTGCGTATCCATACCACTTTATACAAAACATCTCTCGACTTTTGTTGCGGATCGGTAGAGATTTGGATGTTTTTCTCACCTTTTTTTAACCCATTTAATCCCACTTTGCAAGTACATTTTTCTTCAACCCCCCTCCCCCCCCCTCCAATCGTAGGCGTGTAAAATTTTTACTAAGTCTTAGGACAAATCAATAAATGCTGCTGATTCTTATCGATCGGAAAGTCCGATTCCAAAGATAATTTAGGTCATGAAATCTCTTTGAATTTCATAAAAATTTAAATTACATAAAACGTACGTCCAAAAAAACGCCGAATTATCTACAGTGTTAATCTGGATCTCTACAAGACGTCTGGCCCAAATTTGCTGCTTCATTCACACTGATAGATCGTTTCATGCATCATCTTTTATACGTTCTTTTATAATGACCCGACTAACCTTTTAATTGGCCGTTGGCCCACCGGTGGCCACCAATGCAAATGACTATTTTTTTAAATCATTATTTGTTTACGAGTTTCTATTACAAAATACTATTATTAGTAACAACGGTTGTATAAACTACCAAAATCTGAAAGAATTGTTACTGTAAACTTATAAAATGCGACACAAAAAAATTCTGAAGTATGTTTGATTTTTTTTTTTAAACCTGGTCTACCAAAGGTAAAGTACCTGATAAACTTGATCGTGCTATCTGCTTTGGGCGTCATCGACCTTTTCTTCCATCCACTTGCGAGTCATACATTTTTTTCAACATTATTTTCTCCGTTCATTCTTTCTAAACGTCAAAACCACAAATTCGTGTCTCAAATTAAAAAAAAAAAAAAACAAATCCACTAACAACATCGTATTATTAAATTAGGAATATTCTGTAAACTATTACTTAAACATTTGGGCCTTACTAATAAACGTGTTTTGAATTTTACACAACTGATAAACAACCATTAATGTGTATCAGTTGTGTAAAATTTATCACACGTTCATTGAAATTAATATGATAACTTTTTACAACTTATTATTTCCAGTTCACATACCCATAACGACTTGAAAAATGGAAAGTGTTTTCATCACCTTGACTTATTTTTTTGCACTGATCTCTCTCCCATCATTATGTCCATTCTGACCTTGCTACTGCCTACCAGATTATCATCAATAATCCATTATTACTGAATAATTATTATTGACATTAGAATTAGGAAATACTTTTCGCCGTACACCATATTTAACTACATATATATATATATATAAATATAGTTATTATCATATTAATTTCAATGAACTTGTGATAAATTTTACACAACTGATACACATTAATATATATAAAAAGTAATTCTGGGGATCATCGAAAATTTTACGGATAGTTTTTAAAAGATTTAATCTACAATCTATTTTATCGATAATTTCTCCAACGATATTATCAACAATTAATTGTATCGATAGTTCACCAACGATATTATTTAAAATCTGTTTAATCGATAATTCTCCTACGTATTATATATAATCTATGTAATCGATAGTTATCCAATAGTATCTACAATCTAATTAATCGGCAGTTCTCCTATAATATTATCTACGATCTATTTTATCTATAATATCTGCAATATTTTTATTGATAGTTCTCCAACGATATTATCTAAAATCTATTTTATCGATGGTTCTCCAACGATATTATCTACAATCTATTTAATCGATAGTTCTCCGACGATGTTATCTACAATCTATTTATTCGATAGTTCTCTAACGATATTATCTACAATTCATTTAATAGATAGTTCTCCTACGATATTATCTACAACCCAATTTAACGATAGTTCTATGGAAAAATCTGAAGGTTTAATGTATTTAAATAAAGTTAAGTGAAATGTCACCTTGTGCATACAAACTAACTCAATAAATAGTCAAATTACTTTTTTAAAAACCCTGTACACCAGTTCTGCTTATTGATTACTGGTACTGGCTGTTACTAACTCACTATTCGTATATTTATCGATTCTCCGGTAAGTAGGCAATGAAGGTAAGGTTATTTGTTATTAGTTTATTAGTTATTACGGACTTATCCAAATGATCATTCAATTTTCGATCGTCACGTTTTCAATGACATTTAACGAATTCCCGCCTCCCATATTGCTTAAAATCCGTTTTGTAAACAATACAATTCATTCTATAATTGAACGCTGACTTCTTCGATGAATTGATCGAGGCATAGATTCGAACGGCCCTGACAAATTAATTGCCGATTTGAAAAGGAGCAGATGATAATACAATGGTATTGATGCAATAATCAGTTATTAGTTAGTATGAAAATCCTTATGCATAAATAGGCAGTAATAATGAATTCAAAGTTGAATGGAAACATTATCCTACTCGGTACAATCCTTTCAATGTGCGGATAGAAATGCAGCTTTTGTAAATTGATTTAATAGTTTAAAGTAGAAAACAAAATAAAATAATGCTTTAGCCAGAGGATCTATAGCAATTAGATGACTGCAACATTATTAATTATTATTCTACTACTCCATAAGTTGAGCTCTAGGAGCTCATGTTTATGGGAGGAGTATTTACATGCAAAAAATAATGTTCTAATTAAATATGTAAACAATAATCAAAGACTTATGAAATAAATACAAACATTATTTAACATAGGTATACAATTTAGGAAAAAAAATGTTATTGAAAGACAATACCAATATATGAGTATATTTATACTTTAAACATTGATAGTACAGATTAAGTAAGGGTAAACTAAGGGTAAATTAAGGGTATAATATATCATTATCCAATTTCAGGGACTTAATTTGCTTTTTGAATTGTTCACATTTCAAAGTTTCGGTTACTCTAATTTTGTTTTTGGACAATAATATATTGTACCATCTCACTAAAATAGGGATTGTTATTAAGCCATTAGTTTTGAATCTGTTGCTTATGTTATCTGAGGGGTGATTTTTTTGGATAAAATATTCTTTATAAATTTGATATAAGGCGTTTCTCTTATACAATTCTGTAATAGATGGTACATTAAATTCCCGAAATATCTCTAAAGTAGGGAAGTCGTATGGTTTCTTAAGGATGATTTTTATAATTATTCTTTGAATTGTAATTATGGGCTGCAAAGAAGCCTTAAAGGACCCTCCCCAGCCAATAATGCCGCACTGTAATAAGGACTGAATTAATGCATAATAGACAATTTCATAAATATAGAAGAATGATTTATTTTTAACTAACTAACTAACTAACTAACCATCACGCCGTTTCCCCGCAGGGGTAGGCAGAGAGGACGGACCGCCAAACAACTCGGTCTTGGCATACACTCCTCGCCTCATTCACATTCATACATCTTATCATACATGCTCTTCTATTATTCTAACTCTTGACATGGCCTCACTCAAGTATCTGATTCACTTGATCGTGCCATGTCTTTCTCGGACGTCCCCTACTTCTTATACCATTCACACTTGCTTCATATATCCTCCTTACGCTCCTTTCTTTGTTCATTCGCTCTACATACCCAAACCATCTGAGGGTTCCTTTCTTAATTTTACTCATTACGCTTACGTCAGCCTTGCATTCTTTTCGAATCTTTACATTTCTCACACGATCATACATGGTTTTATCCCGACTCAAGTATCTGATTCACTTGATCGTGCCATGTCTTCCTCGGGCGTCCTCGACTTCTTCTACCATTCACATTAGTATCATATATTCTCTTGACACTCCTTTCTTCGTTCATTCGTTCTATATGTCCAAACCATCTAAGCGTCCCTTTTTTAATCTTACTTATGACGCTCACATCGGCATTGCATTCTTTTCGGATCTCCACATTCCTCACACGATCATACATAGTTTTACCACACATACGCCTCAGGGATCTTATTTCTACAGCATTCAGTCTACTTTCATCCTTTCTCTGCCAGTTCCATGCTTCACTGCCATACATCAGGGTAGGTACCAGCACTCCATTGTGAACAGCTAGCTTCTTTATTTTTTATTTATTGTGAAAAGCAGTACATCCAATTACATTTCACAAATTAAAGTTTAACATACATACATTTAATTACATAGGTAAGAACATCGATAATATCATATAACATATTATCGATGTTTAAGAATATATTTATTGCAAATCTTAAAGTCATTTTTGTTTAAATTTAAAATGTCTACCTCAAAAGAAATGCGGTTTAATAGAGTAGTCATTCTCCCCAAAGGCATGATCAATGGTAGGTTGGTCCTGCCTCTTGAAAAAATAAACAGTCTGTGCTGTCTAGCTCTGATGAAGTTATCGGGGACCTAAATCAATAATTGGTCGGAATAGAAACAAGCGGGAAAAGGTTTTTTTTT
Source organism: Limnephilus auricula (assembly GCA_951813805.1). NCBI lineage: Eukaryota > Metazoa > Arthropoda > Insecta > Trichoptera > Limnephilidae > Limnephilus > Limnephilus auricula. The sequence continues at coordinate 19,688,673 of OX638403.1, forward strand.
TTTTTAATAAATAACATTAAAAAATAATTTCCGCATTGGATTCTTTGTGGTGTTAATGTAAAAAATGTAGCTTTTGAAATCGTCGGAGGTTTTCTAACAGGTCACGTAAAAAAGATGCGACAAACAATGTGGCGTTTCTTTTATGATTTGTCGATCAAATCGATAATTCAAAACTTCACAGCTCACGAAGGAAATAATTTAACGAGTTCAAGATTAATTTCTAAACACCTTTTAAAAATTTTACAGCTCGCTTCAGAAAACCGTTTTAAGTATTCATATATATATATTTTAATTTACAGATTTTAAAAACAAACAAGCTCTTCAAGCGATAAGAAAAAAACAAAAAAATGTGATATATAGTATAAAAAAATAAATAATAAAACCTTAAAAATGTAATAGCAAAGAAAGATAAGAATGAAGATTCTTATATATTTATATAAAAAATATTTTTGTACTAGCTTTATTTATGTATCGTGTTTACTGAAATACAATACAAAATAGAAGAAAAAGATTGGTTCGAATTCAGGATTTCATAACATTTTTTTATTAGTGTATGTTTGAACAGTTAAATAATTCTCTGGTTATGAAGTTATTCATTCTCCCACTCCCAAACGTAAGTTATCAAAAAGTATAATATCAAATAAGTTTCCAAATAAAAGTAAGCTTACCTTATACAGCATGTATATTTCAACATAAAAATATACTATATTCCTTTTATTTTTTGACGTAAATAATATTTAGAACTCATAAAAATCCGAATGAAAAATAAAAATATTATTAATTATGAATGGTGCTTAGAAATGAAATCCAATGAAAGCGCGTTGGTGAAATAAAGATCTGAGAAATTATGTGTGATATTTTTTAATAGTCGTGGGAAATCACTAAATCTTAGCAATTCATTAAAAAAGAGATAAAAATATCAGGGTCATGGTCTGTCGTGTGAAAAGAAAAACTCTATTCAAAAGATAATCTGTTTTATGTAGAAAAGATTTAATTCACGAAGACAATATTAGCGACTCTTAATCGAATATGAAACAGAAAAAATTAAAAAAGATAAATCGAACACAGAGACCTTAGCTTTGCCGGGGCGGTGCTATGCCACTGAGCTAGGGTCCCATTAGCTCACACTCACGTATATACAGGATGTAACAGCACGTACCCGAGGGATTTTGACCAGTGATTCCTGAGCATATTTGCAGTAAACAATTTGTATGTCATTTTGCTGTCCGATGATATTTTTTCTATTAAAAGCAAAAAATATATTTTTCGATCACACGTCGCTACTGATCCCATCACTATGGATTAGAGCGATACACGCGCTGTTTCGTTTGTTAACGTGGTACTAGAATGAGACACAACGCTTATCAAGACAACGCTACACTATTAACGCGCTACTCTACTAACTCAGTTGCGACGGGTGGTGGAAAAATATTTTTAATGTTTTTATCAGAAAAAACTGTCACCGGACAGCAAAATGACATCAATATTTTTTACTCCAAATATGCTCTGGCTGGTTAAAATCCCTCGGGTACGTGCTGTACACCCTGTATGTTAACTCCAAAGGAAATAAGTAATAATTTTCTTGCATCTCCCTGACTCGTATTAGAAATGCGAAAGAAGCACGTGTCGTTGTCGTCGCCGTACCGTTGTCGTGGGAATTATAAAAGCAGCCATTGAATACTTGAAAATTTCCATTTGTGATTCTTGTGGCCAACTATATGGCCAAGTATAGAAGTTCCTTACCAATTTCACGAAAAAAAAAATTTATCGGAAATTTTTCGTATTTCTTAATTTTTTGTGTAGTTCGTTTATCTTAGAGTAGATCTTGAGATTTTTTAGATTTTTAGTCTTTATGGACAGACTTGCAGGTAATTGGGTATTGCTTTATATCATCTTATTTTTCTCCAAATAAATTATGAACAGATTTTTTTTTATCATTACAGCATTTTTATTGAGCCCAAAGGCGATGCGAACAGAAATGATATTATTACAGTTAAAAATACCTGACGAAATCATCTGGTCGAAGAAGTTTATTCGTAAATACTCGTACATTTCTGGTTTTACGTGTTTTGAAATAAGTCGGACAATAATTTTAGCGGCAAGGACGAGAGGAAATTCATTTGGTATAAATATAATATAATATAGAATGTTGGACTGTAGATATAATTTTGTTTATTGCAATAGTTGACCGATGATTTCGTTATATATTTACTAAATATTTTGTAGAGTATCAATCTACCACGTTACTTACCTGCATGTTCTTCCACAATATCGTACTATGCCGGTATGTATCACAACAGTCTATCCAGTACATATTTTACCATAATAGCCAATGGGCTCTTCGGGACACATGGTCTCGTAGCCGAGTTGTGCCAAAGGTAGTTTTACGAAGTGATTACGTTTCAAGAGCTCGCCAGATCAGTCTTCATCTTGGAAGGACATATTATTATATTAAAAATACGCCAATAAACAATTACTGTGATATAGAGAATCTAAGTATTTCAGTTAAGGTACATATTAGACTTAACCAATGTTTCCTGACATTATATGGAGCAAAAAATGTAAATGAAATTTTGGTCTCCGGTGGCTTTTTAGATGTCTTTTTTAAAATGATTTTTTCTTTAAAAAGAAAAATCGTCCACATGTAGACACTGGTCACTCAGCCGAGCAACCAAACAACCCCTCACCCCGCCTTAACTGTCCAATACCTACTGATTTTTTTGTAATGTTTTTAGTTATTGAGCTTGTTCATTATGGGCACAGAATTAATATAGTGAAGATACGTTTACTGAAATAACGCGCGTGGTTTCACCAAACTAAGTCTAGTGGTCATTCATATGTTTACATCTTCTTTGAATGGCTATCACTTTCATAAGCGGTGCTACATTTTTTGTTAGATTGATATGAATATAACGTGTCTTGTATTTTCATAATGCCTTTGGATAGATGTACACTGTACACGGAGAAAAATGTTATTCTAAAATACGATAATTTTATTCGCAAAAACGGTTTAAAACGGGACTGAAGTTCTTACGAACAAATTAACAGGGTTTCAATGGTTATTGGCGGGAACATGTAAGAATAATTTGTTGGTGTACGTAATTTCGTACGTATACCAACAAATTATGCGTACATTTTCCCGCCAATAAACATTGAAACACTGTTTATTTGTTCGTAAGAACTTCAGTCCCGTTTTTAACCGTTTATAGGAATAAAATGATCGTATTTTAGAATAAAATTTTTCTCCGTGTAGTAATTGTTCAATTTTACTAACATTTGAAAGGTAAATTTATTCTTTTGTAAGGCATCCTGGATATTTTTTTTTAATAAATTCATTCAGCTTCACAAATCTTACAATTTTAATATCCCGTGATTATACATGGATCTGCGCTAGTTACATACATGAATAAACAGATTGAAACACTAACAAATTTGGCATTCTTTAAATATTTTTCCCATAACGTTAACTTGAGTTATATATTAAAACACGTTAAAAAGTTGACAAGTATTTTAGTAATCGACATCAAACATGAGTATTTTATAGGTCTCTGGATGAGCAATGAACAAGTGGCGTGGCATGTATAATGAATTTGTTCGGCATTGAACCGTCATATTTACATGAGCAATGTCAGTAAGAGTATTTAAATGGCGTTTACGTTTAAATCGCCGGAGAAAGTGAAAAAATAGATGCTGTGAGGCTGTAAGCAAAGTGTTCTCGCGACGACCGACGGTTTCTCGTTCAACTACTCTCTACCTACTGGCTACTGAATATACATACATATATAATGTAATCAGTGCCGGATTAAGACTACCTGATGCCCCAAACAATCCACGTCTGTGGGCCCTATCCTAGTACTCTAGTATCAGTCTTTAAAAAAAATTACCTATTTAAAACAACGAGATAGATCATTACGTTCCATGCAATATGTACGGAGGTATTACATTTTTTTTTACATTAACTCCACACAGGTTATTAACTCCACACATACAATAATAAAGCATTTTTTATTTATTCACTGAAATGCGACTTGCTACTTTTTCGGGCATTAAATTCGCGGAAAATAGTTTTGTAAGTCCAACGTTTTTAGCATATCTATATAATATTGATAGAGAATCGAGACTTACGTGGAGCATCGTCGTTCTTTTTTAAATTTTTATTATTTTCAATTTCGAAAACGATCATTCCGCTGTGCAGTTTTAAATCATCAGGCATACAAATATACACATCATACAAATATACATCATCAGGCATACAAATATACATGTGTCCACATTAGGGAACGCTGATTCAATTTTATCATAGTGAACTATTTTGTGTGCAGCTGTTTGATTTTTTTGGTGCTATTTCTGGTGCTCCCCAAGACGTGATGCCCTAAGCAATTGCTTAATTTGCTTAGGGGCTAATCCGGCACTGAATGTAATACGCGAAAGGCACCGAAGAGATGAAACTAAGTTAGTTGTGGAAATGTCTGATAAAACGATATTTGTAGTGAAATTGGGTCTATTTTTAATATCTTTCTTTAACTTTTCATAATTGATATCTGCTACAATACTTTAATATCTTATCTAAAACTATCAATTCTTACTATCAGGAGAACGATTGGTGATATTCTTTTACCTTTAAAATGATTAAATAACCTCTTAGACATGCCCTCAAATGTTAAGTTTTATAAATTACAAGCTTCTGCCCGCGACTTCGTCTGCGCAGGATTAGTGCTTCTATTAGCCTATTTTCTTTTCCTAGGTCCCATCTATGTTTATACCAAAATTCTTAACCTATTTATTTAAAATATCTATAATTCCTGATTCGATTCAAAGTTTTAGGAGAGTACTTCAAATAAATTCACCACTTTTCTAAAATAGAATTTTGATTGTTTTGCAAAATGTCATTCGTTTATTTTGACATTTTCTTTAAACAATAATTATTATTTATAGTATTTTGAAAATAGCTAGCTTTATAAAGCCTATATGTTATTCGGAAGTATGAGGTATACTATTGTAAAGTTTCATTAAAGTCCATTCATTAGTTTTTGCGTGAAATAGTAACAAACACACGTACGTCCATACAAACTGTCGCGTTTACAATATTAGTAAGATAAGATATATAAAAGTAGGATTCGTGTCCCTGTTACATCCACTCGATTCCACCACATTTTCCACTGTGACAACCATAACACAAACTATTCATATCATTCACCGCCACTTTGATTTCACTGAACTGTCAATACATTTCCTTTTCGATATTATCAAAACCTTGCATCAAAGCAAAAATAATTAGTTAAGAATATAACCGATATGTTTATGAATTATGCTTTTAAAATGATAGTTACTTATTATATTGTATTTATTATATGTTGAATTGATATGCTTGTAAATAATAATGTTTTTTAAACGTTAGACATATGTATAATAAATGTATATAAATAAAATTTTAAAAAACACCATTTCTGTTACACTTTTTTTTTTCAGTGAGTGAATTATTTTATATCGGTTAAGAAGTAAATGATACGTATGAACCTGTTATACTGATGTCATATAAAAAATAATTTCCCTTTCTGTTAAGCCACTGTTCATTTTCTATATAATGTAACTAATTACAACCCACTATATGACTATACCTACTTAAGATAACTCATGTTTTTTTATGTTCCTACATCAAAATATCAATAGAGACATCAACATAACAATACACCCATAAATGGAATGGAACATCAATGTTTTTTTTTTGTAAACCATTAACCACACAACGGAGGTTGTTCTTTGTTAGGTAATCTTTATAATCATTCAATTAATTTAATTTCTCCGAAATAATGAGAACTCTTACTTTCAATTTAATTTAATTGAATACATGTCAGTCCTTTTTCGGTTCACCCTGTACTCTGCACTACGTGCGAATCACCTCAAAACTTTCTTCCAACGGAGCGTCCATTGCGGCGGTTTATCTCCGAGGCGGTTTTATCTTAAATTATCTCCTCACAGAGTCAATAATTGTTATTAGCGGAAAGGGGGAATTTCAAAGCACCGGCCAAATAGAAAGCGCCCAGTTCCATGTTTACAAATTACAAATATGCGTAAATAACGCAAATAACAGCTGATCTGTGTCCATAAACATGGCGAATTACTAGTTTGTTTATTGTAAACTAACCACCGCGTCGCACGTCCGACAATATAATTATACTTTCCTGTTTCCTCTTAACCTAGAGCTTTCTACTTTGACAGAATGAAATCAATGCAACCTATCAATTATATTACATACAAGCTTCTTCCCGCGACTTCGTCTGCGCAAGATTAGTACTTCTATTAGCCTGTTTTCTTTTCCTAGGTCCCATCTACGTTTATACCAAAAATTTTAACCTATTTATTTAAAATATCTATAATTCTTGATTCAATTCAAAGAATTAGTCGGGTACTTCAAATAAATTCACTAATTTAAATATTTTCTAAAATAGAATTTTGATTTAACAATCATTGTTTCGCAAAATGTCATTCTCAAATTTTGACATTTTCTATTAAATAACAATTATTATTTTCAATATGTTGAAAATAAATAGCTAGCTTTATAAATTATACCATATATGTTATTCTGATGTATGGGGCTATATTATTGTAAAGTTTCATTAAAATCCATTCAGTAAATTTTGCGTGAAAGAGTGACAAACATACATACATCCATATAAACTTTTCGCCTTTATAATATTAGTAAGATTCAAGGCTGATTACAATGTTGAAATTATTTACTTGTTATTGTAAGAGAAACAAATATGTTAGTGTAAAATAAAGTTTACACATATATCTGCAAACAGTGTTTACGTCACTAATAATTGTTATTTTTGAATGTTTGTATTTTTTCTTCCTCATATTACAATAAAGTCCCGTTAGTTTGACGGTTTAAACGGTTTGTTAAAGGATTCAAATCGTCGCCTGAGTGCTTATTTGTCCAATCTCCATTTTAGTTTTTGTTCAATCCTCATTTTAAAATTAAAAATAAAATATCAAAAACGATAATTAATTAATCACTTAACTAAGAACAATTTAAACTAGTGTGACATATATCTTTACGTGAATAGCTTCATCTTAAACACCTATCATAATGTTTCATTGAAATACTGAAGAAAATCTCCTCCTCCTGTAAAACTTGCAAATGGTCGTTTGGACATAATATCATTTATATTCATAATCGATACCTACATATCTACTTTATATGCGATTAGTTGAAACTAATTGATTTCACGATGTAATTTGTTACATCTGCATTTAAAATTGGGTTAATTTTAAGGTCTTTAAAAAAACTTTATTTTTTACATGAAATAAATAAGAAATACTACTACTTAAAAGTAAGTCTTTTAAACCCAGTTTTCATTGATTGTAAAACGAATTTATCCGATTTTTATGATGAATATTGGTATTCATATTTCTAAAAAGCAATGAGTTATCTTATACGAATATGTTATTTGACAATATTGATTTCTATTGGAAAATGATTTTAATTATATTTTTTTATATATTTATTTAGTAGATATAATATTTGTACAAATTTAGGATAGTCCCACAAAGCTGTCATATGTCAGCTTGTGTGTAGGTTCTACCAATTAAACATTCTTAATATGATACATAAGGAAATATTGGTAAATACGTTTATAATTTTAAGGAAACGTTAGAATAGATAGTAATATTAGATAATTTAAATTATATCTCTAAAATCTATAAAATATCTCAATATGCCTGCCTAATAACAAGATATGTAGGCAGCTACATTAAGATATTCAAAGATACGCGAAGTTTACGTTAATTAACCACAGATTTATCATTTTAGGACCCAGTCTCTCATTTTTTTCAAATGTGAAGCTTTTATTGATTTTATTGAAAATCACTGTTATTAGGTATTCAAGAGTACGACTTCCATATTCATTTAATATTCGAGGAGTTTTGAGGCCCTTTCCTTCTTTAAATCTTGTGGTATGTTTGTGTACCAGTGGGTGTTTGTATGAGCTTTATAATATTTTTAATTTTCATTAATACTCAGTCTTAAAAAATGAGTTTTTACTAGTTTGAAATTAATCGATGTTGTCATTGATTCACGTAAGCAAAGCGATATATACGAGTATATATAATCTTTGGTGCAGACCGTGATCTTTGACTGACACTTCTTAATAATTGGTAAAAAGCTTTCTATACACGAGTAACAACAAACAAAACTTTGACATGTTTCTTAACAACTCAGCTTTCGCTTTATTTTATTTACATATTATTATTTTACAAGCGATCTGTATATTATTTGCCTTTCACATAGAAATTCAAAATTTCTTAACTACTTTAAATAATATGACAGATTTCACGAAGTAAAATGACCGAGTTTAAAGTTTGGCGCAAACGCACCATCTTATAAACGGCTGAGCGATGCGCAACTGTTGTTATGTATTTAATTTCTATTAATATTATAATTAACCTATTATTATAAATTATTATTATTAAAATATTTAGAAACCTCGATGTATATTATTTGTAATTTAATTTGTTTAATTTAGTAAATTATAATTTTATTTAATTTAATTTGTTTAATTTAGTAAATTATAATTCAATTTATCAACCATACTATGTAACTTATAAATAAATTAGGTATTCCTTATCTGTAACCCACATTTCCATAAATTCATTGTTATATTATCCGTAAACTACACAATCATCAATTATTATTTCATCTGTAAATTTCATTGTCATAAATTCCTAGTTATATTTATTACCTGTAAACATCATTATCATAAATGCATTGCTGCATTAACTGTAAACCTCATTATCATTAATTATTATATTATCAGTAAACGTACTTCATTACCTTAAATTATATAATCTGCATACTTCACCCGCCATAACCCAGGAACATCCCTAGCATGGCGGGCGAAATAACACAATATCTACATTATGTATAAAATTCTTTTAATAAATAAATAAATTTACATTGACTGCTTTATGCTGAATGCTGAGCATTGAACTGTAAAAGTGACGTCCTCGTACTTTTTCGGGTCATCCGCAACGACAGAGGACATTGTATCACAATTTATTATTCATCTTTATTTACCACGAATCGGTTTACATTATGAACACAAAAAAAAATCATTAGATAAATTGATGTTTTTCCTATCGCTTCGCTTGAGTAGAATAAAAATAAAATTGTCAATTACTTTATTAAAAAATATAAGTGTAAATTACAAAATAACGTATTTTTTAATTAGAAAATTGTGACTCATATAACTCATGTAAGAATCAACTTTTTTATAAATACCATTTGACGGACAAGATTATTTGTGACTGTTTCCTTTCATTAACTTTTTCTTTCTTATAAAATTATTAGAAAAATATATAAAAAATCACCTTTGCCTCCAATCGACAGTTTCTGGACTCCATTTGCCACGCGATTTTTATGTATTTTCTATTTTTGTGGTCATATAAGATAAATCTAAAATATATACATTTTTGGCTTATGTATACCTTTTGCGGTTTAGTGCAAAATTTTATCTAATTTTTACACGATAAACTCTGATTTTATAACTTTTGAAGGTTATTCCCATCAATGTAATTTATAATATGTGGTAATGGCTGAATGACGAGTGGTTCTTTGTTCGAGTCCCAGTTGCGACCGCTATACTTTTTTCTTCTGTGTCTTGCTCATAATAATGTCTTGCTCATTATAATTTTGATTATTAGTGTTATCTTCTTCTTCAATCTAAATGTTATCATCGGACAAAAGCATTTACTTTTAAATTAACATTACATTTAATTTTAGTTCAATGTATACAGTCTTTCACTTTCACAGATAATAAATGACATTCGGAGAATCGACTAAAGGGCAAATCTTTATCATCGGTTTGAGTCGTGAAAGCGGCCGAAATAAAATCTTTTTATATAGCTCTAGTTAATTTTTTTTGTGCACGATGTGTGCACATCTTACTGGTAAATAACATTAAAGGAATCCACCTTTCAGATTTTTTGCACCTGCAGAGATCCTCTCACTTATTATATAACCGCTTTAGTCAGTTACAGAACATCCACTCTGCTTTTGAATCATCTTAACTATAACAGAGATTAAATCTGTTTGTCTGATACGGATATCTGAAAGATTATGTGCTTTAAAAGCAGAAAAATTCTCTATAACAGAGATTAAATTTGTTTGTCTGATACGAATATCTCAAAGATTATGTGCTTTAAAAGCAGAAAAAATTCTCGAACGGTGAGCTCTGGCACCATAAAATTTTGCTCAGTTTGTTGATATTTATAAATGTAATTAACGTCGTGAACCATAGAGATGTCTACTAAAATGTGGCTAGACGACATATTATTATAACGAATTTAGCGTTTTTTAGAATGCTGAAACCTACTGAGAGAGAACAAAACTAGATACTTCTCGCAATGTATTATCGATCATGACGTATGGATCTTAAAATGTGCTGAAAAATAAGGCAAGGTAACTATTTTTTTGATTTATATTTGATAAGAGAAAATGTTATCAAAACCTGTGAAATCAAGTAGGAGCTCTTTGATTACTCACATTTGTAATATATATTTATAAAATAAAATAAAAAATAAAAAAGCCTTTTATTTCTTGCAATAGGTATGTTGCCGAGTTATAAAAAAGTAATAAAAGTATAATTAATGTTATTTACAATATTTTTGAAAATGTTATATAGGTATCTTAAATTATTCATATGCAAGAACCCCTCTCTCAGGCGAAGGTGAAGGCCTCCTCTATATATATTTACAAGAATCTAAGTCAATGGCTAAACCGGGTAATGTAGATTGAGAAGATTTGTTAATTTCTCTATATTCCGAAGTAAATACTCCAAGTTTGTTATCCGTTATACGTGACTATCGTTTCACTCACTGATTTAAATGTTACAAAGTTCGTGCGTTTAATTCTAGCTATAATCTTCAGAAGGCATTGATTCATCAATTAATTGCATGTTAATAAGTTATTGAAGTTGTATTTACCAGCAACCTACTAATAAACTGCCAATTAAATAGAAGAACTTCGTAACTACTGTATTCTGTGTTATAAATTAAAGGCTTCTTCAAAACACCAACACGATTCGTGTTTACATAAACTACGAGTTGTAAATTTATGTTCCTACTGAAATCCACTAGTTTAGTGTTTTACGATGATGTTAGAAGTTAGAATATGGGAGCCTATTGAATAGCGAAATATCTTTACCATTAGAGTGGTAAATACGTTCAGCATCGCCATGGTGAAAGATAATAATTCCGAACCGAAATGCAGCTTGAAATGGCTTTAGCCGTGTTTGGAGATAAGATCTGAATATTTAGGTGCTTCGTCGCACATTTCGCTTCCTCTTCTCACTACTTCAGCCTCATAAAGGGTATTTTACTCCAATTAAGGATGTCATAGAAATGCTGGTTGAGAGCAGTTGGGACTCTGCGCGCTACTAAAATTTTAAAAGTGGTTCTTCTTCTCAAATCGGTTTCTCATTGCTGAGGATCATGACCGCTACTCCAATTTCCATGGTGGACAAGGCTCCTCCACTCCTCGCGATAAAAACGGTTAAAAGCGGGACTGAAGTTCTTACGAACAAATTAACAGTGTTTCAATGTTTATTGGCGGGAAAATGTAAGAATAATTTATTGGCATACGTACGAAATTACGGATACCAACAAATTATTCTTAAATATTCCAGCCAATAAACATTGAAACCCTGTTAATTTGTTCGTAAGAACTTCAGCCCCGTTTTTAACCGTATTTACGAATAAATTGATCGTATTTTAGAATAACATTTTTCTCCGTGTGTACTGCTTGGAAAGCCGCGGACATCGACGTACCGGACGCCGGTGATACTAGGTCACTCCAGTGCATTGGTGACCTTCCCATGCTTCATCTGCCTTCCATTTTGACAGTGAATGTAAGTTTCTCCAAGTTCAGTTTGGTGAGCAACATGTCCAAAGTATAATGAGATAGGTTATAGGCAGATAGTTTAAAGCCTATTGTGGATGACTAGCTCTTCCAGGATGGACAGTATGGACACTTTGTGCGTCTGGCTATCCATGGAGTCCTGAGCATTTTTATCCAGCATTCTTTCGGTGGCCCATGTTTCCAAAACGTATAGAAATATGGGTGAAATCAACGCCCGGAGAATTTTATTTTGGTGGTCTTCGTTATGCCTCTGTCACTCCATCGCATTTTACTCAAGGCGTCTTTTGTCATCCAAATTCTTCATTTGACTGCTGTTTTACTCCTTCGTCACTATGTTAAGTCGTTCACCGTTTCTAAGCCATTGAGATCATTATTAGTTCTTACAATGGTTTTTGCCTTATCGATAATCATTAGTTTTGTTTTGGATGTGTAGATCTAGATTTTATTTTTTATTTTTTTTATAGTGAATACCTCACAAGAGTCCTAACTGCTCCCGTCTGGAGCCAGTGAGACTATGGCACCCCCAATTGGGATATGTTATGAGGCTGAAGGTAAGTGGGAAAGGTAAGGAGACGAGGAAGAGGAAGGTGGGGAAGTACCTGGCTATTCAAATCTAGTCACTAAACACGGCTAAAGCCATTTCAAGCAACGTTTCAATTCTGAATGGTGGTCTTACACCAGGGCGATACTAAGAGTATCTTCCACTCTGGAACGTGCCGCAAATATACTATATATTAATTTAAATAATCAATTGTGAAATAACACAAATCAATTAAATAAAATTTATTTGCGCACGCCGGGTTCGAACCCGCGACCTTCGGAATGGCAATCCAACGCCCTACCGCTGGACTACGCCGGCCGTCTAATACTAATAACACCGATAACGGCTTTCTTCCTCTATTTTAGCAAGATTTGAGATTTCTTGGCCACCGATGTTAATTCCACCATTCCATCCATCAAGATCCTTACGCATTATGTATTCACCATATGTATTAATAATACAGGAGGACCTTATAAAAATGAGAGGCCGTTTTGAATCAGTGTCCTGGCTGGTTTGAGGTTATTTCGAATAAAATCTGGTAAAAAATCAAAGTTTCTTTGTCCCACTATTTTAACACAGGTGAAAAGACCCGACGACATTGGTGAGGTATGGTAGAAACAACATCACGTATTTATAATAATAAAAACGAAATTTGATATATTTTCGTAATATCATTTATTTATGTTTTCAAAAACAAAAAATATTTTTTTGCGAGAATCGACAGATTCTGTGTCAAGTGTCCATATCCCTTACAGAAATAGAGGGAAAAGTAAAAGGGTTACATTATTACAAAATAAATATTCCTTTCAGAGAAAAACACGCTCTGTGATCGAAGGACAACTTTATCACCAGAATAATTAATATTAACCCCAGAAAGCTAATTCACTTCCCGGAAAGAGTACCTAATTTTTTATTGATTCTGATTGATTTCTCACTTTCATTTGACACATTCGATTGACCGCTATAGCACACTAAGAAGAACTTCTTCATTCCACATAATTATGCCATCATGAAATAAGTCCAAAAAAGGTTTTATGTATCTAGTTTCTGACTCTAGTTCTCAGTAAACTTCTGTAATTCTATATACATAAATGGCAATTGAATCTACTAACAATTGGAGCACATTTCTTCCTTCTCCTATTTATATAGATTTATTATAAACTTTACTGGCCCAACTGGTTTCATTGCAAGATGAAGGCCTTCCTAGGCTTCTTCACAACACTTACAACTATAACGTATTTATACATAACCACACCCTTACCGAAATCCACACATAAAATGCATAATAATATGTTTTAAATCGTATCGATACAAATTTATTTGTAGCAATTAAAAACCTTGATTAAATTGAATATCTTCTTGCCCATTGACAGTATAAAATACACATTTTATATCTCACGATAGAAGTGAAATAGGAAGCTGAAAATAAGTGCGCTTACTTCCCAAATTCCAATCAGAAAAAATGTTGGATTTCATAAATTTCGCATGTTTTTGCTGCGTCAGATTTTTTTTATTAATCCTATTAACACCTTCCTGTCAAAATTAAGCAAAAACTTGAGAATTGTTGAATAATATCTAATTTAAATTCTAAGTTTATATTTTAAAAATAATTACATTATCTCTGAAAACAGTTTTATGCCCCGAGCGACATATATGACTCAAAATTAAATGCTTAAAAAATTGTCTACTAAATATTATAATATAATGGCGATGTTTCAAATCTGTTGTTCGTAACTATTGTAACAATTATTGCAAGTTGCAATGTACCTACTCACATTTTAATATTTCTATCATCTAAATGCTTTTATAAACGTATAAATAAAACAATTTTTTTAATTCGTGCCTTGGTAACAGCGGTACTTCGATTCAGTCCAAAGCCAAGATGTTTCAATTACTTGTGTTTAGCTCACAGCTGCGCACTTTTTTCTTCTCTCTTCGAGATGGAAAGTGTCGGAATTTTTTACAGTCTGTATAAGGTGAAAGAATTGATGGTGAGGTTTGCCATAAAAATCTCAATATGTCTAATTAGCAATGATAGATGAGCTCAAAATATCATTGGGAAACGCTTAAATAACAAATACCCGATTGAATGGATCATTACATAATGATATTATTTTTATGTGAACATTCGTGAAGGCATTTAGATTATTATTTATACCTTCATAATATTAGATAATTGATTTGCTTGCGTGCCTATAATTGGTGTTGTTTTAGTTTCAAACGAACCATTTAATTCATATCACCTGTTCTAATGTATAAATTATGTACATTTCAGAAGCCCACGGGGCAAAACCTTAGGAATTAGAGAAAAGAAAAGAAGTTTTTTGTAAGCGAAGAGATTACATTCAGATTATATTTTTGAATATTTTCCATTATTGAAAAACAGTTTAATCTCATGTAATAAAAAAAGGTTTTTAAATTTTCAAATTTTTTATTTTTTATTTTATTTTCGATTTTTTTAATTTTTTTTATAGAGAATACCACACAAGAGTCCCAACTGCTTCCGTCTGGAGCCAGTGAGACTATGGCAGCCCCAACTAGGAAATGTTATGAGGCTGAAGGTGAGTGGGGAAGGGAAGGAGACGAGGAAGAGGAAGGTGGGGAAGTACCTGGCTATTCAGATCTAGTCACTAAACACGGCTAAAGCCATTTCAAGCAACGTTTCAATACTGAATCGTGGTCTTACACTTTGGATTACTAGTCTAGAGCCTTATCCCTCGATCACGGAGGCCGTCAAGTTAGGTTCTGTGCATTTTTTCAAGTTCCAGTACCTATTAATGTTTTAATATGTCCTTTTCATAGTCATCTTCTGATTATTGTTATGTACCTACAACTAATTATTTGCAAGTTTAATAGTGGTTGGGCATTTACACAGCTACACTTACATACATATATCTATACAAACCTATACACATACATGAACTGCTGTACTTGTAGCTAGTATTGTCACATTTCCTTCCTACCCTTCCCTATAAACCTGTCACTTTTTCCTGTTACCCACATCAGTCAATAATCGACCATCAACCTGTGAACATCAACATTATTTACCCGCATCCGCATTTTTTCGCTATTGACCGCCGCAGAGAAGAAAGTACAAGTCCCGCAGTGAGTAATTCTCTCCTTTTCCTTGTGTGCTTACTTTCTACTTGTGCAGTGGTTCAAACACATAACATACACATTTCAAGGTCCTTCGTTCAAAAAAAAACTACACAAAACACGCATCATTCATGGTCCAAAACGAGCCGGAGATATATAACTCTTATTTCAATATCTCTTATAAACTTTCAGAGTGTATTACGCTCACCCGCAATTAAAATTTTTTCTGCCCGCATTGTATATTGTTCATAGACCTCGTGTCTTTACTAATAATTTGTTATTTTGTTTAATCTACTCCTAGTACTGGATAGATCAATTGAAATAATAAATTTGTTATTCCGCAAACATTAATTTGAAATTTAATTCAGTGTTGTTAACCCCTCACGGTTGTCGGGGTCAAAGATAACCCCACTGAGTACTGTGCGCAAATTGAATATTAATTAAATTATTTTATTATAAATATTATAAGCATATTCTTGGTCTGTATTCTTGTTACATTTAATAAATAATCGGAACAAGAAAATGGCTACCGCACCGTCTGGTTCGTCGTCACGGGATGACAGACGTTTAAAACGTTTAAATGCCAAACTAGCTTCAAATTTTGCGACATTACAGTCAGTCTTTGACAAAATTAAGAACTCTTCCGATAGCGCTACAAATCGTCGAGCATTTTTATCGGGCGCTGGCACCGTAGAGAGAATCCGTTCGGAGTTTATCACCATTCTAGACGAAAAGATCGATTGTGAACTTGAGATCAATCCTCAAGCGGTCGCCGAGTACGCTCAACTGAACGCATTTGAGGAAATGTACGGTGTCATTAAATTTACCGAGTCAAGCATGCTGTCAAATTCAGTAGAGAAACCACACCGTCAAATCAAATTACCGCCTTTAGATATTGCATGTTTTGACGGAAATTTGGAAAATTGGCCTCTGTTTTATGAAACCTATGTCTCCGTTATTCATTTAAATAGTTCATTAGACAACACTGAAAAGATGCAATATCTCATGTCCAAGTTAACGGGAAAGGCATTGACTATTTGTAAGACGATCACACCCACTGGTACAAATTACCAGGTGATCTGGAACGCTTTATGTAATAAATATAACGATCATCGCGTACTCGCAGAATCATACTTTGACCGGTTATTGAAAATGCCTGTGGTTAACTCGGTCACTCCCGCTTCCTTAGAAAATTTTGCAGATACGTATGCGACAAACATTGCCGCGCTGAAACAGTTGCAAATCAAGGATCTCGCAGAATTTATGTTGCTACATCTGGGTCTTAAACGCCTTGATATAGAGACAGTAAAAGCTTTCGAATCTTCTATTCGAGACAATGAAAGCTTTCCGTCGAGCTCAGAATTAATAGAATTCGTAAGAGGACAGCAAAGGATACTTACTCGTGCGCAAGTTACGCCAGCAACATCCAGCCGCCTCGGTTCAAATATTAATATTTCTGCTAAACCGCAAAGGACAAATTCCGCAAAGACATTTATGAATGTCGAGAAAAGTGACAATCACTCCATTGACATTTGTTTTTGTTGTCAAAAGGGATCGCACCTTTTATATCAATGTTCTAAATTTATTAGTCTAGAACCACGCAATCGATTTAATTTCATTAAGTCATCCAATACGCAAGTTTGTGTAAATTGCCTCAGTACTAGGCACAACTACATGGACGATTTTGTCACCAGTTGCTCGTCGGTCGAGGAAGCTACCGAGTTGTCTACGGAATTGATTCAACTATTTGCCGCGGGAGGATTTGATCTTGTAAAATTCTCTAGTAATTCTCCAAACTTTTTGTCCACAATTCTTTCAGATCGTCGTGTCAAGGAACATGTGGAATTTAATCCCGATGAAAACCTAAAAATACTGGGGCTTCATTGGATACCCGCTTCTGATAATTTTATATTTGTTGTAAACGCTAACGAAAAAACTTGCACCAAACGAAACATCCTATCGACGATTGCTCGTCTTTGGGATTTGATGGGTTTCGTCGCACCGGTTGTTTTATTAGCTAAGCTTATAATTAAATCTCTATGGGAGTACAACCTGGATTGGGACGATACTCCTCCTGACACCGTGGTCACGCTTTGGCGCCAGTTTGAAAAGGAATTGCCATTATTGCAATCTATTAGAATTCTTCGCTTTTTAGGTATCGAATACCAATGTGTATTAACACTCATCGGATTTTCCGACGCAAGCGAACGCGCAATTGGAGGTGTTGTATACTTACACGTTTACTGTCCGAATACTAATAAAATCACAATTAGCTTATTATGCGCCAAATCCAAGGTCGCTCCTGCGAAGACGATTTCACTTGCGCGTCTAGAATTATGTGGAGCGCTGGTACTTGCGCGATTAATGCGTACGGTCAGTAACACCTACGCATCAAATTCGATAGTTCATACGACTTTAGCCTTTTGTGACAGCACGGTTGCGCTAGCATGGATAAATTCACCTCCTGCTAGATGGCAGACATTCGTTGCCAACCGCGTATCACAAATACAAGATCATCTGCAGGCTGAATGCTTCCATCATATAAAAGGTAAAGACAATCCCGCTGACTGCCTGTCGCGCGGTCTAACCCCCGCTCAGCTAATAGACCATCCATTATGGTTTAACGGCCCCGCATTTGCTCAGTTACCTAAAAGTGATTGGCCTCTACAACGTTTTGATTCAAAATCTGTATCTGAACCACCCGAACTGAAAACAAAAATTTTGATGGCAGTTCAAAACAATAACCGCCTCAAAACGATTGCACCACCGTTATTATGCGCACTAGCTTCTCGTGTCAATTCTTGGCCGAAATTAATTCGAATTGTAATTTTTATTTTTCGTTTCATTAAGAAACTACCGCGAACATTCGAATTAAGTCATACTGCCGTTGCAGAACTCGCTGTTATAAAATCGGTACAGCAAGAACATTTTTCCGAAGATATGAAGGCAATGACTGACGGGAAGAAACTTCGGCGCGCTATTGCAAAATTGAATCCGTTTCTTCATGAAGGTATTCTAAGGGTAGGAGGCAGGTTGAAAAACGCTGAATTAGAATTTGACAGTCGGCATCCTATTCTTTTACCCCCACGTGCTCATGTAGTCGATTTAACAATAGATTACTATCATATCAAGAACTTACATACAGGTCCTACCTTACTCATGTCTTTGCTAAGACAAAGGTTCTGGATTCTTTCCTCGCGTAATCTGGTTAGGAAGCGCGTGCATCAGTGCAATACGTGCTTCAAGATTAATCCCAAACCACAATTCTCAATAATGGGAGATTTACCCTCATGCCGCGTCCGCGAAGCCAAAGCTTTTCTACACACAGGTGTTGACTACGCGGGCCCGCTTCAAATAATCCCTTATAGACGTCGGGGTGTTCGAAGTCAAAAGGCGTACATTTGCCTTTTTATTTGCTTGGTGACCCGCGCTGTTCATATCGAACTCGCTTCAGATCTTTCCACTGAAGTCTTCCTTAATACTTTCAAACGCTTTTTATCACGTCGTGGTCCTGTGAGCGTTATGTACTCTGATAACGGAACGAACTTTGTGGGCGCTAAGTCCCAGTTAAGATCTCTATTCGAACTTATAGAGTCACCAAATTTTAAGAATGAACTCTCAGATAATCTACGGGAAAACCGCATCGAATGGAAAATGAATCCTCCTCAATCTCCACACTTTGGTGGAATCTGGGAAAGTAATATAAAGTGTGTGAAGAGTTACTTGAATAAAATAGTGGGTACATGTCTACTCACGTATGAAGAGATGCAAACGGTGCTTTCTCAAATAGAAGCACTTCTAAACTCACGTCCGCTGTCCGTACTGAGCGTAACTGATGTCTCAGCTCCGTTGCCTCTTACTCCTGCACATTTTTTAACTCTTACTCCGTTAAAATCTCTACCCGCTGCTGACTTAACCAACGAGTCAGTAAACTTGTTGCAACGGAAGCATCTCGTGGATCATCTCGTCCAGACTTTCTGGAATCGTTGGCGTATGGAGTACCTAAATACTTTACAATCTCGTCAAAAATGGAACACGAGCGCCAATCCGGTAACTACAGGCACTGTCGTAATCATCAAGTGTGACAACATCGCGCCTCTTCAATGGCCCATCGGCATAATAGTCAATGTTTATCCCGGTGTAGACGGAGTGATTCGCGTTGCCGACGTTAAAACAAACACCGGTACATACCGCAGGGCAGTGGTTAAACTTTGCCCTTTACCTTCGCAATAACATAGTCCGTTGACTTGGCCATCAGATATTGCATCTATGGCCCTTCTTTTAGCTTTAACTTTCACCAATTTTTAAATTTTGTTTATAAAGTGATTAGTACTACACTCTTAAGGTTTATGGAAGTGGATTCGTTCATCCCCTTCCAGGCGGGGGGCATGGTTGGGCATTTACACAGCTACACTTACATACATATATCTATACAAACCTATACACATACATGAACTGCTGTACTTGTAGCTAGTATTGTCACATTTCCTTCCTACCCTTCCCTATAAACCTGTCACTTTTTCCTGTTACCCACATCAGTCAATAATCGACCATCAACCTGTGAACATCAACATTATTTACCCGCATCCGCATTTTTTCGCTATTGACCGCCGCAGAGAAGAAAGTACAAGTCCCGCAGTGAGTAATTCTCTCCTTTTCCTTGTGTGCTTACCTTCTACTTGTGCAGTGGTTCAAACACATAACATACACATTTCAAGGTCCTTCGTTAAAAAAAAAACTACACAAAACACGCATCAAATAGAATCATCTATATAAATGAGTAAGATGGATATTACAAAGTTATATAATAATACTTTATAGGCACCTGCTGTTAACACGTTTGTTTATCTTTTAATGACCTTAAAGTATCTATGTACATCTTAAATTTAAAAAAATCTATTGTAATGAATGATATCGTCAAAAATTAGCGGTTTGTATTATATTTTTCGATAAAAATCATAATATAAAACCCAGAACTGGCAACACTGTGTAAATAACGAATATTTTAGAATCAAGCCTTTTCCAGTCAAAGAAAAATCCGTATTCTACTGCGCTATGAAGCTTCGCTGGTGCAGATCACATTGATGTGTCTAGTCATGTGTTCATTGCTGTGTTTACACTACTGGACACAGGATCAAGCAGGATGTGGTCATTTCTGCATTATGCAGGAAATATCCAATTATCGATGATGATTTGTAAGCTTGACAGGAAATTATTAATCAGCCGTGAGTGATAATTACTGGTACCTACTTAATAATTATCGTGATAATGATTATTGTGATAATGATTTGATTCTTTCTGTGTTTGTAGGTATTGTTTTCGTCTGTACCACTGGAAAGATAATCTCAAGAAGGATGTTCTAAACAGAATTGCGATAAGAAGTTTGTCACTGGTTTATATAAAAATTAAACTTGAGTTGTAAAAATGGGATGAACTTCTCAGTAAAGGAAGTTATAGGTAGATGGGGAATTAGGAAGTGAGTGTTCTTTGTCAATGGGGAATAACCAAGTATCGGACTTTTAGATTTATTTGGTCAGCTGTTCTGTAAATAAAAGTTTTCAGAATAAGTGCATTACGACTGCCAAAAGTAAAGCTACCATTAAACTAGGCATTTTTTTAAATAATTCGAATAGCTTTGTTAAAAAACTTTATTACGTATTTTTCTTAAATAATTATGTGTAATAATCATCCCAAAGTTTCGCGGTAGGAGCACGAAACACGACGTATAAGGGTCATTATCTTTTATATCGGTATAGAGATCACATTTCTTGGGATTTTCTGTTCAGTATCACAAAACACTTCTCTTGATTTAACTCTTATTTGGTGCACGGAGAAAAATTTAATTCTAAAATACGATCATTTTATTTGTAAAAACGGTTAAAAACTGGACTGAAGTTCTTACGAACAAATTAACAGGGTTTCAATGTTTATTGGCGGGAACATGTAAGAGTAATTTGTTGGTATACGTACGAAATTACGTATACCAACAAATTATTCTTACATCGCCAATAAACATTAAAACCCTGTTAATTTGTTAGTAAGAACTTCAGTCCCGTTTTTAAACGTTTTTTCGAATAAAATTCAATGGGTGAGGAAAGTAATGTTGAATTAAGTTTGTATTTAATGTTTTTTTAACACGATTAAATGATAACTTAGATGGAAAATAAACACACATAAATTATAAATACTGACACGTAACTAATAATCTTATTTCTTAGCATATTATTTTAATATTCTAGAAACTGGCCGTTTGAAATATTGACTTGAAACACAATAAGCTCGTAAAGAAGAAAAAAAGACCTTGCAACTTTACATACAGAATGAAAGACAAAACGCCAACGAGGTTTAAATTTGCCCACAGATGTCACGAATATATTGTCCATTTAGGTAACGAGATAAAACGGTGAAAAACAGAAGATGATAAAATAAAAGGTTACACGGAGAAAAATGTTATTCGAAATAACGATAATTTTAATAGTAAAAACGGTCAGGGTTTCAATGTGTATTGGCCGGAACATTTAAGAATAATTTGTTCGTATACGTAATTTCTATATTTTCTATATTGTTGGTATACGTAATATCTATATTTTCTACGTATACCAACAAATTATTCTTACATCGCCAATAAACCTTGAAACCCGTTAATTTGTTAGTGAGAACTTCAGTCCCGTTTTTTACCGTTTTTACGAATAAAATGATCGTCTTTTAGAATAACATTTTTCTCCGTGTGTGCATCGATTTGCATCCTTTCGCGAGAGCCAGAGAGATCTACGAGTGCAATAACAAGTTATAGATTCACTTTATACCTGCAGTCGGTGGTAAGACTTGTAAGGCAGTCTCACGACCGATAGCGAGTAGCTAGTAACTAGTTTATTGACAGTGGACTACTTTCATTCGATCCGGAGGCACTGAAAGTGACTGGGAGAAAATGAATGTGCTCAAACATATCGATATCAGAGTCATTCAAAATCTCATTAAAACAGCTGATATGAATAATCATGTTCTGCCCACTTCATTCCTACATGTTAATTAATAATAATAATAATTGGATAATTTGTAGAACGCCGTTTTTGTGAAAAATCACCCCAAGCTCTATCTAATTTTATTATTTACAAACGGATACAGAAAACCTAACCTAACCCAACAGGTCACTTCAAAATAAATACACTTTTTTAAAGAAAGTTTTGGCTTAGAGAAGATACGAATTTGCACGCAGAGGATAGGACACGCAAAGTACTTAACATTGTATGATTTTAAATTTGCTACCCCCTATTGCTGTTGATATTTCATCTATGAGAAGATTAGTGGCAAAAGATATTTATTTTGAAAGGCTGGAGAATTAATGACTATTTAGAACTGAAGAATTCTTATGAAATGACGTTAAAAAGCTTAAAAGTTCTTATTTGCGAACTTTTATGGATTCATAATTAGACTAGATAAATAATATTCTTGAAATTTATAGGTTTGATTGATTAAAACCAGCCAAAGATATATATCAAAGCTTAAATAAAACTATTTAAATCGTTTACCAAAGTAAATTCACTCTTAGCTCCGATTATGATGGTTTCCATTTAAAAATATTTCTCAATAACGAAATTATTAAGAAATTGTAGCAGTGAAAAATTGTACAATTTTGAAAATAATTTGCTATTAAAAATATTATCTGATATGTATGATGTATGTACTTTATCGCTTATCTGAATTCTTCACACAATCAATTCAAAATTCAATTCATTGAACTAGAGTTATGAAGGACGCACATATAACCGAAATTGGTACTTATGATTATAAAGCTGTTTGAAATCAATTTGTTGATATCAACCTAAAGCAGCAAAGTTCAAAGATGGGTTGTAAAGGTATCTATTTACAACCCATTGTTTTGATTTATATATAATTTTTTTGTTAAAATACAAATTGTTTTTTATCTATTTATTTGTTTAAGTGAATAATCAATTGCTGCTTTTTACTTACAGTAACTAAAAACTTAAATAAACTTTAATGGACATTCTTCACAGTTTTAGAAGCGTTTCCAATCAATGATAATTTCTTTAGCGCCAATACGGTCTGAAGCCGGTTATGTTTGATGACTTTCCCAATAGACAAGACAAGGTGCAATACAATACTACACAGTACACGTACATGGTATGTATCTTTAACAAATTCGCACAGACACCGATATGCCGTTAGAGATGTCAAAAGCCACTATCATTATTTAATTACAGGCCATTGATACAAAACCACTTATAATTCTTGAAACTAGAATAATTACATTAATTTATTATTCCAGGTTAACTAGCACGGTCGATCTATAGAGATTTGTCGATAATGTCGATAACTTGTTATCGTTCCAAGTGCAGATCGCCAACGAGCAAAGTACAGTTCATATCTAATAAATTAAACATTATTATAATACTTCCACACCGCAGCCAACCTTCCAACTCCGAACTTAGTTCGGAGTTGGAAGATTGGCCGATCGTGTGGTTGCTGCGGCCAACCTTCCAACTCCAAACTCCGAATTTCAACATGGCGGATGTCGAACAGCTGATTCTGCGCTTATCTGTTGCCTACAATTATTACGTAGAAGTATATACACGACATGTTTTCAAACAATTGTTATACCACTCTTATTTTCGTTTTAATGGTACGCGGAACACGTGTCTTGATCGCCAGCGGCTCGCAGAATGTTGTGTGCATAAATAAACCAAGCCCGATGTGTGGCTGCGGCAGGCTGGTTCGTGTGAGTTGGCCGTCGCGATCGCCTCGGAGGCGATCCCGGGCCAACTCGAACTCCAATTTTCCAACTAGATTTTCCAACGCACGAACTACCCCTCCACACAATCGACCAAACGTTTGAAGTTGGAAGTTGGCCGCAGTCTGGACGTAGCATTAAACATGTTGGCAATCTATAGTCATGCTTGGGAACGATGACAAGTTACCGACATAGTCGACAAAACCTTTATCGATCTACGATGCTTCATACCAGAGGCCCTAGCACGCTTGCTCTATATAGATCGGTAGGATAACCATCGGTAACTTCTCATCGTTCCCTAGGACAACTGCACATCGCTAACGTACAAACAACAGTTGATGTCGAATATCTTAAGGACACTTAGTCATTGTGAACTGTCACTTATTCGTTGGCGATCTGTAGTCATGCTAGGGAACGATGAGAAGTTACCGATAGTTATCCTACCGATCGATATAGAGCAAGCGTGCTAGGGCCTCTGGTGGTTATTATCTTTGTCGACACGCAAAATGACTATAACGAAAATACTGAATTTTTACGATTTTAATGTTCATTGTTTTTTAAGCGGAAATGTTTTTAATAGAAAGAATGTATTTTTATTTAAAATAATTCATTATTTTACTCTTTGTGCTTAATTTTCCCAACAACGATTAGAAAAAAAAATCGTTTAGGAATTCACTGTTTAGTGGTTACGACTATAAACATCTTCCATCACAAATCGACGTTTTTTAAGCAACTCTATAAGTATATAATTTTGGAGAAAATCGAACCTAGAAAAACATGGGTGTTTTTAAAAAAATATTATTGTTTTTTAATGTGAATACCGCATAAGAGTATCAACTGCTCTCAACTATCTGGAGCCAATGAGGCTATGGCATTCAAAATTGTTGTGAGGCTGACGGTATTACCAGGATATTCAGATCTGGTGACAAAACACGACTAAAGCCATTTCATGCTATATATATTTCTGGATGGTGGTCATACGCCACGGCGGTATTTAAAGTATCTTCCACCATGGAATTTTCCGCATACGTACTATACATTAATGAATCAATTGTGAAACAACACATTTTAATCAAATAAAATTTACTTGGATTTGAACCCGCGACCTCCGGATGGCTAGCCGAATCTTACCCTCGGACTACGGAAACCACGAGTATGGAATATTTATATAGAATATTTAATATGTAGATACTTACAGAAAAGCATCAAAAAGCTATTAGAACTTTTAAGAGGAAACAGGGTAGCCGAGAAATTCGAATAAACTATTGCCCTCACTGTCACCTTTACTCCCACCTCCCGAATATTGAGCGAAAAGGACAACTGCATCTCAGGTTGATAATACCTACATAAAATTGTCAAAATTGCGGTTTTGTATTCTTCCTCCATCACTGGACCGATTTATAAGATTTTTTTTTACCAACTTTATGAAAGAAAATATTCTATGTCTGTAGGTTGATAGCGTTAAATCTAGGCAATTTTAACGATTTTAGGGTCCTAACTCATATTAAAATATAATGCAAAACGTACAAACACTATAGTGGTCGAAAATCCGTTTTATATTATACTAGCTGACCCGGCAAACTTCGTACCGTCTCAGAATCAATAAATGTTGTGTTTAATTTATTTGCTCATATAAATGAACTTTTTATTAAGTTAAAATAAATAGGTACCAATAAAAAATTAAATTAAGCTGTTGACTAAGCACGAAATGTTCGGCACACTACACCATTAACAGTTCGAATTGATTCAAATTATGTCGACCAACGCACATTATTTGAAAAGCCGTTCCATACAAAATATATGAAAAAAATTATTTTGTTCATAATTATTTTTACCATGATTTTTTCCGATGTTTTAATAGTCATTCTGTTAATCGGGAAGGAGACAAATCCAACAAATCAAAGATCATAAAAATCGGTCCAGCCGTTCTTGAGTTATAAATGGTGTAACTAACCCGACTTAGTTTTATATATTAAGATTAGCACTAGTGTCAAAATCCAGAGAGGTGCATGGGAATACGTTTGTGTGGACAAAACGCCGCCCAGTTTCCTCTGAGTAATATGTTTAAGTGTTCATATGTGTAGGTATATGTTTAAAATGTACATGTTGTGAGTGCAAACGATGTGGCATTGATCTTGTGAACGCCAGAGTTCAGCCAAGCCCGCAGGCCTCATATTATGTTCATACGTGATTACCGCTACATGTGACGGTGATTAATACAAGACTCGTGCTATATTAGTTTCATGATTATACACTTCAAGTGCTTTCATATTAAAATAATAAATGTTGAAGCTATGAATATAACGTATCATTTGAAACTAATTGCTAGCAAATGCATCTGCCGTAAGTGAAACATTATTTTGTGCAGTTTATGATTTTTTGATACGATTCTTTTCCACATCCCGTGGAAAAGAGTCGTAAGTCAAAAATGTAAATTTTTACAGGAGAGTGAAAACAATTTATTATTAATGAAGCAAGTGGTCCCGTCGAAATGAAATTCCCATTTTCATGGGGCATAGATTATCATAATCACTTAAATATATATATTCAGAGATAAAAATAAAATTTTATCTAATAGAAAATTTGGAATTCCGACCCATTTCTATGGAATGTGAGATGTATGCTGAATAAGAAAATATTTCATTAAAGAAGAGATTTTTACTAATAAGTCACAATGAAACATGATACAGAACGAGATACAAATATTTTATAAAAACCGTTAAGGATATAACTGAGGATTAAACATTAAACAGATGAAAATATCTATTTGTTTGCTATGATAAAGTTGTATATTAGATTTCTATGGTCTTACAG
Organism: Limnephilus auricula; assembly: GCA_951813805.1. Lineage (NCBI taxonomy): Eukaryota > Metazoa > Arthropoda > Insecta > Trichoptera > Limnephilidae > Limnephilus > Limnephilus auricula. Next base: position 19,715,790 of record OX638403.1, read on the forward strand.
ACAAGTTACTTGCTTTGCCAACGGATATTTTCATAAATGTTAAAATAATAAATAAAGTGACCGAGTTTTGTTTTAAGACAATTGTTTTGCATTTCGCCTGTCTCTAAATTTCTTTCTACGTTCCATTTCCGGTTCAAGATGGTGGCCGTTCAGTAAAGATTTCTTTTCAATGTGAAAATGTCATGTTTGTTTGACATTTTTTCAATATTTATTATGGTACCTACCTTAGGTACTCTTTGAAAAAGAATTGTCTTTGAAATAGTCACGTGTCTTTGGATAAATTCTGTAATATTACATTTTTTTTTTTTTTTACATAAATCATATTATGGTTTATATCTAAGTAAAAACATATGAATTTAATTACCTACCTACAAATATTATGATTTCAGAGTAAATTTTGGTTACGATTTGTTAAATGAGAGAAAATTTTAAACATACTTTTTGGTCGCGAGGATGCGATTGTTTACAGAACCCACAGTTAATGATTACTTGTTTACTGATTACGATTATTACGTGATTACTTCAAGATGGATACACTTAAAACTAGAAGGCAAATGACTGATCTAATATGTTTACATGAAATCATTCATGGCCATCTTGGTACTACCAATTCCCATTGTTTGAGACGACACAACATTTTTCACCTGAAAACATTTAAAAATAATATCGCTTACTTCAGCCCTCTGACCCGATGTGTCGACTATATAACAAGATAGAGTGTGCTGAAGAAGATATTATATTCGTCGATAATTTGTACGGATTCAGAAAAAATGTTCTGGTGCTGGTAAAAAATATGTTAAACTAAGTATATTATGTCAATTGTCTCTCTATGCATGCCTCTCGTGTTTCCTTTGTATCTTGCCTCTCATTGTAATATGTGTTATTTGTGTGAGCTTTGTATATAATTTTGTATTTTTTTTTATCTGTGATGTTTCTGTTTTTCTAATTGTATGTACTTGTATTTAATTTAATGTAATTGTAGATTTTTGTAATTGTATATCCCTATTTGTACAATAACTGAGTTTTTTTAAACTGGATTGTTCTCACGTAAGTGCGAACATCTGTAAAAACTTAGTATAAATAAATAAATAATAGGTATTTTCCTCGATTATGCAGGCAGTTAGAGTAGAATACCACACATCGTTGTTTCGGCATCCACTTTTCATTTCATTAACATTCTTACATTGTCTCATACTTACACTTCTATTATTCCCACAGTAAAAGTTAATCACACACTTGAGTCGGGATAAAGATGAAAAGAACCGAGTTTAAAACAATTTTATATTGCAGCACACACCAAACAATTTTGCACATAAATATATCCGTAGGTGTAATATAATCTTTTATTTTTGGAATAACTTAATGAGTAAAACCTCACATTGTAATATTTAATCATTGAAGGCAATATTACCGACTCTCAAACGTAAATTTGATGCAGCAAATCCGAAAACATACGGTCGCATCTAGAAATTAAACCCAGGACCTTAGCCTTGCTGGGACTACATAAAGATCAGCCTATACAAATATGTATTAAGAAAATGAAAAGAATATAATCATTTGTAAATTCAACAACGCTAAGTTTACTGTGAGTTAATGGTTGAAAGACAGTTTTAAAACTGTCCTTTTTACAGAAATATTTTCGGAAGTTATTGAAAACAGCTTTTAAGATGAAGCTATACGCCAAATTGCTATTTAGATTGATCTTTACTACAAATAGGTTTACATTATGAATATAAAAAATATGCTATGGATACATTGAAACTTTTCATACCTTTTCTATTTATTGGAATTAAAATAAAATTATTAATTACTTATCAAAAAATATAAGAGTAAACTACCAAATAATCTGTTTTTTCATGAGATAAATTTGAAGGTATATAAGAAACAACTTTTAAAAAATACGGCTAAGATTATTTTTGAATATTTCTATTGAAAAAAATTATTCATTCTTGTAAAATTATTTAAAAAAAAAATAGAAACATTTTTTGCGCTACTTTCCTTACGCAGATAATACCAAAAACACGCGGAGTGCTAAAGGGGTAAGAAGTCAAATATTTCTGTCGGGATTGTCGTAGTTCAATTTACATCCGGATACCCGGCGGCCTCCACAGAATATAGAATCTCATTAACCTTTAGCGGCTATTGGACTTCAAGTTAATTATTGTTGAAAATCATAATTAATTATCTATATGAAAGATTCTACCAACACGAATTATCTCATATATATAAGCCGGTAAAATCATTTCAATTAATTGAGGAACTGGAATAATTTACAACTATTAAACTAAATGATACCTATATGATAAGTGAAATGTATAAAAATTAATCCGTAAGACAAGTGCATTTCAAAATACATATCTGTAGATATATTTAAAGATATTTATGGATTTATATTTCAGTGTTATATATATATATATATATATATGTATATATATATATATATATATATATATATATATATATATATATATATATATATATATATATATGTGAAAATCATCAATCAAGTCAAAAGCAATACAAAAACCTGAAAATGATTTTTTTTTTCCGAACAATGTTACTCTTTACCACTGTTGTCACAGCTTCAGTCAGGAAGAAAATAGACTAGCCGATATTTTTTCTTTAGTATGCTTGTATTAGATCACATTATTGTTACCCATCAGTTTCGTCCTTCGAAAGAATTGTCAAAATTTAGCTACACCCAATGGCTAAATAAAATACCCTAAGAGAGGACTTGGCATACCATTAAAACATTCTGTCCAAACGGTATTCATAAATGGCGGTCAAGATGGAACCAATACATAAACCAAATAATAAGAATGGAAACCGCCGCCAATTTTGTATAATCGATTAGCCACTGGAGAGACCACGCGAAATAAATAAATTTGCTTCCACAACGATGACGATCATTTTTTAAATTTTTCACCCACATTAATAAAAAATGATACCTTCGAATTTCAACATGGAGACATAAAAACTTATTAAAGTGCTATATGGCCAATGAATTAACCTGTATTTTACCATTTATCTTATTTTTGTACGATTTATAAAAAATCGTAAAGTTTATAACCGAGCGGATCCTGCGTGTTTGATACTTTGAAACTGCCGTCAGAGATACTTATTCGAGTCAACATAGAATATTTTCGATTTCAGTATGTTTTCTGTGGTACACTTGATAATTAAAGGTACATATCTTTGGAAAAGGGACTTAATTTTAACTGTAAACAGCTGATCAGAAATTTGGCTTGAAAAAAAAAATTGACATCGTATTAAAATCTATGGTTATAATTGATAAAGCATTTCAATTGCTTCGTTTTAAGACCCAAATAACAAACGTGGGAGCTACCAATATTAAAAAAGCCGAATGTAGAGATAATTGGCTTTTGTGTCCGGAAAGCAATCGTTGACAATTAAAATGGCGCATATACTTATAAGCCAAAAATCGCTCCAGTGGTCAAACAGAATGTTCGATATGTATTTGGATCGGTATGTCAAGTCCTTCTCTTACATATTTTGTTTAGTCATCGTTCGGTCGACTCATTTGAATGATTTTTGGTCCATTTGTAATTTGTGATATTATTGGTGTCAGTAAAATCGATTTTAATCGTAAATCGCATCTACTCATTAAAATGTATGTTTTACCGTGAGCATTGTGGACGATTAGTTTAATTAAAAAATATTGTAATTGAGTTCTAAAAAGTACGGAGTTACTTATAATGAATGGAAATGATTGTTTTACTCTAAAAAACTCATACGAAATACCATATAAATTAATTATTGTGCAGGTGTAAACATAAAGATTAATTATATATGCAATCAAACAGTTAAAACACACAATATATCGTCCCATATTCATGAGAAATTCACATTGTTAGTCTTATTGTGAAAACAAGTTAGTTTTTTTAATGCTGAATGTTCATTAGCTTTATTGCAGATTAGCACACAGCACATGTGTGTGTTATCTCATTAAAGAGCAAACCACCTAACAAAAAATGGATAGTTTGAGTAAATGTTAATTAATTGCTAAATACGCGCTAAAATCGTGTTAAAATATGTCACTTTTTTTCTGGCATTGATAATAAATATGCCATTGAAGTTTAGGTACTTAATGTCACATCAAACGTGGAACACTTATTGAAAAACTAATTTATATCATTTATTTATAAAATATAGTCTCTAAACTCAATACCTACAACAACGGCCCAACACCATTATTCAAACAAACTCCCTAAAGAAATAGTCGCCGAAAAAAAAAAGAATTTTATAAGAATACACTGTACCTCAAACTAATTTAGTTGTTTGGTACGTAAAGCATATGTATTTTAATATTTTTAATTTATTTAAATTTTTTCAATGATCAGTGTATACCTATATCTGTTTTCTGTAAATTTATTTTTTTACTTATTTGGTATATCTTACAATTTTTCATCTTATAATTTATACCGCTCGTCCATTAGAAGCATTTTCTTGTGGATGGAAGAGAGTGTACTTTGGAAAAGGGTTAACAGATTAACAATAAATGCTACAATTTAAAGAAATAGTTGCATGTATGTTGTTACATGTATATTCATTAATTAAAATTACTATAATCATGATGATAGCATTCCCGAAAAAAAGTAAATTTATTATTTCAAATATCGATAGTGGAAATTTTAAGTGTCCTGGAAGATTTATTTAAGGTTAAATATCATAATAATTGATCATCAATTAAAATTTTGTCATTTACGGCATATCAAATATCTATTATCGATATACTATACTTATATTGAAAATATGTTTTTATAAACATAAAAGTTTAACAAAGTAGTTGAAACCCTTGGCTTGCAGTTTGCCGGATAAGGTTTGATACTGATTGATAATGACTTACACCCTTTTTAACACATGTTATGTTTTATAAAATGACTCCATAATAATTCTTAGAGTTTTCAATGAAAGATTATTTATTTATGATATTTAGTCGGAATTACCCGATGATGAAATAACGAAAAGCCATATAATAAATACAATGAGGCGTTATACATAAAATAGTATTATTTTACTTACGTATCACAATGGCTCCGAAAAAAATATGTCGTTTTAATTCCATTTCAAGTCTTCATAAGTAACTGTAAAAATATTCTTTAACACAGACACTCGAAGCTAAAAGAAATAAAGCAAAAAACCGCTGCTTTAAAAAAAATCGTTTTGCTTGTCGGGTTTGTTTACGTTTTCCCGCGCGTTGAGATCTCCGAACCGCGACTTGTACGAGACCTTCTCTAATGAAATTGAGAGCTGTACTGAGGGGATTTCCCTCTGGCCACCGCGGGACAGAGGCTATGTCTATATACTTGTCTACTGCTTACGAAAAAGAAATGCACATTCATTTTTGCCACTGTTCTTAGCCATTTTTTTTTTACATTAGCTCCACACAGGAGGCCCTGATGAAAATATTGTCAAGATCAATGTCATCTTAGGGAATGTTGTGTGGAAAGTATTTTTAGGAAGGGACGGGAAGAAAATTCTCAAAAGGAATATGGGATGAGAGTTGGGTAGGAATCTAAGAGTCAGTGTGTCCGGGAGCGACGGACGTATGATTTTAGCCCTTCCACCGCGGTGCGAAGCTATGCTCCAAGAGAGTCCTGCTGGAGAGGTCATAAGGTCAGTTGGTGGGTAGACGCATTCGCCACCAAGATCCAGACAAACCACACCCCATGAACCCGGGCCACCCGTGCTAAGCCACAATGTGTGATATCAACGATGTGTCATAAAACTATCAGAAAAATAATTATACTTTGATGAGAGATTTTTTCCATAATGGCTTGTTCGGGAGCAATGACAAAATCTAGCGCACTGAGCCCTGTCGTTTTGAAATTACGTATAATTTGGAGGCGATACTTATACGCACCTACCAAATTATACATATAATAAAATATATAATTTGCTAGGCGGTTATGAGTACCGCCGCCCCGGGAATCATTTATTGGATAACCAATACCTCTGGCATAGGTGCTTCACTACGTTTGATGACTTGGCAGGGGTTCTCGGGTACATGGGGTGAGGTTTGTCAGTGGGAGGGATTGAATCATTCATCCGTCACTCCTGGACACACCGACCCCCAGATTCTTCTCCACCCCTCACTTTTTTCCTTCTTAGAACATCCTCTCCTTCCTTTCCTAAAAAACCCTCCACACAGCATCCCCAATGCTGACATAAACCCTAGGGGAATAATTTTTTCTAGGCCTCCTGTATACAGCTATTGTTTAAAAAAAAGAATTTATAATTTTTTTTTGAGTTCACGATGTATTTCCATCATAAGTTATGGAGCTTTGTATATAATTGTATTTCAGTATTTGATTAGTAAATTTAACGTATAATTGAGAGAGTAATTTATTAAGCGAAGTTTGGTAGCGAAATAATCCGTTAATCTATACATTGTTATTCTCTGCGATTATTATAACTTTCAATTTTTGTGGAAATAATTGAATCAACTTTTTTATGACTTTTAAAAATTTCATTTCACTTTCGATTTCGACACTCAAAAAGTAGAATTATATTTTATGTCATTTAATTAAACTTAATTGTGTTTTTTATGAAAATTTTAAAACAAAAAAAACAATTACTTTGTGAGATCTAAATCCATAACCTTACTAAAATAATAAAATAAATACTTCACAATAATGGTCGTTATCAAAAACAATAGAAAAATAAATGAAATTTCTAACATTTATCCGGATTCGAGTATGCTTTAATTTAAATTTCGCATATGATTTTCACAAGATGCCATAAATGAGCAAGATAAGTCCACAGTGTAATGATTGAAGTAAGAACCTGAAGAAAATGTGTTACGGTTTTCTGTTATGTGTTTTTTGTAAAAAGTCGGGAGGCGGGTTCCAGGAAACATTTATTAAATAACCAACATCCTGTCGTAGGTCGCCCCAAGTGGATCGGTACGTTTGGTGACTTAGCAGGGGTGCCAAAATTCATGGGGTGAATGGTTGTCTATACACGGCACGCCAGATCGGAAAAGACTAATTGAGGGAGATATTTTGACCTTTGATCACCTTGCATCACAGTGGGATCGATGGATTCCCTCCACACAGCATCTCCAAGGATTACAGGCCCTATAAGAATTTTTTTCCTCGGGTCCTCTTGTGTGGAACTAATGTAAAAAAGTTAATCTTCGAATGTTAAGGAAGAAAGATAGCTGTGATTTTAAAACCTACATAATATTATGTGCAGTAATTGTTATAGTTTCTCCTCAATTTTTCTCTTTCTCACGTCCTTTCCCTCCCAACTACTTTTAGCCTCACAACATATCCCAATTTGGGATGCCATAGTCTCACGGGCATGGTCTCACTGCCATAGTCTCACTGGCTTGGGACTCTTGTGGGGTACCTAGTACATACAAAGAAGAAAAAAAAAGACGATCGGTTAAATGGGTAATTGAAGGAAGAAGAGCAACATTGTTGGGTTAGGTTAAGTTAGGTTAAGAGGGGTATTTACCGATACAGCCACTAAAAAACTTTATTTTAAAAGCGTTATTTTCGGTTGTATTTTTTCATTAGAATTCTCATCCAAAAGAACTTTTTATAATTAATTAATTCATCTTTATTTTCATTATTTCAACAAGTACAGTTATTTATTTATTAGCCCATTTATATTTATTTTATTTTAATAACCACTGGAGCGACAGAGCAATAAAAAAAAATTTCCTCGGATTGCTAAAGGAAATTTTTCCGCCCACATTAAAAAAAATCATAACTCCGAATTTGAATATGGAGACATACAAACTGATTATAGTTCTATGTAGCCAATGAATTTCCCTATCTTTTATCTATTATCACATATATGTAGGATTTATAAAAAAAATATGATTAAATCTTTAACCCAAATATTTTAAAGTATCTAGAGAATATTTATTTTATAAATTTTGAATATACAATATATTATATAGTCGATTTAATAATTTATTTTTTTTTTCAAAAATTTGACACATTTTGGCAACAAAGCAATCCGAGGTTTTGGAAATAGTGCCATAATGTGGCAAAAAGCGCTCCAATCTACATACAATCAAAAGATACATTATATAATTATATATACAAATTTCGACTACTGTGCAACAGGCATGTGTCTAGTTGTAGTAGTCGAAAAACACGTAAAAAAAACTGTACACAAAAATATTTTACGAATAAAAAAATAAAAAACTTTTTTTGTTTGTGTATAAGGCAATTCACCCCACGAAGAGTGCTATATGATTTTTTCATAGCTGTGTCGATCCATCGTATTTAAATAATCTCACAATTACGATATTTTAAGACGTATGTACACTAGAAAGGAGCGTTACTAAAGACGATCACCGTTGCCGAAAAAACTGGCTTTTGATTAATTATGAATGCTGTAACGTGAAATTTCTCTTGGAGTGTAATCTCCGATATACAATCGGGTATTACGATCCAAGAGCGATTGTTACTGGTTTCGGTTAGTATGGACGCTAACATTCACATTGAACTTGCCACTTTGTATTTATACCCACTTAAACTTGTGTTAAGAGTGTTAAAACATAAGTCACTATTTCGAGTGACTAAGCAAATAAGACCGAATAACGAATTTATATTTATTTGTTATATATCTTTATCTGTTTTCCCTAATTATTTTTTTTACATTTTCTCTGCGCAGGAGGCCCTGAAGAAAATAATTTCCCTCGGGGCCGTTCTAATGCTGTATGAGTCTTTTTAGGAAAGGATGAAGAGGAAGTTCTGGGAAGGAAAAAGGTTTGAGGGGTGTGTAGGAATCTGAACTTTGGTCTACCAATACCTGCCGACTAAAACTGTTTTCGGTGGGATGAATATTTAATTACGTTTATTTTTATTTTTTAACTTAATGAGTAAATTTCAAATTGTAATATTTAATGAAAAAGATACGGTCACGTCTATGAATCGAACCTTTCCGCCCCATCAAGGCAAAGGTCCTGGGTTCGATTCCTCCTAGATGTGACCGTACCTTTTTCTGATTTTTCTGTTTTAACTTTTCTATTGAGTATCGCTTGTATTGATTTCATTAATTATATTTATTTGGTTTTAATATCAACTTAGGTAAATAGTACCTATTTATGTAGGTAGTAATACTGTATTCTTAGGTCGTTCCGACTCTTGATATGAACGAACTTAGTACCTACCTATTAGATTAATTTTATCTATCGTTGTTGTTGTTGTTGTTTTTTTTTTTTTTTTTTTTTATTTTTTTTTTTAAATTTTCTTTATACATTATCTTTGTTACAGGTTTATTTTACATGGCTTTTCAACTACCAAGCTAGGCAAATGCCCGTATTATATAATATTTTGTTTTATCTACCATTACAATAGATCCCATAAGATAAGCTAGTGTGCTTATTTGATTATGAACGCTTTTCAATAAATTGCTTCTGATCTCCATTTAACTCTCTTTTTTCTCCTTTCATACAAGTTGCACATTTATTCACCGTTCATGTGTCTAATATTTAAAGCATTCGAACAACATGTATTGTTTTAATATTGCCGCAACGTTTATCGTTTATGATAATAACTAGCGAGTACCCAACACCCGATGTAATGCCCTCAAAGAAACTGTTTGTGTTAATTCTGTTTAATGAAGTCCTTTTAGATACACGATACTTTTTGCTTTTCCGTCTGGTGCGTAATCGAATAAATCAGAAGGTTTTGCGACCCGTGACAGCAGGTAACATGCAGCTGTGAGTGTGAAAAGCATTGATTTTTCAAATTTACCCTTCCGCTACCGTTACTATGTCTACTTTGTAATCCCTCCCTCTGCTCCTCCCTCGCTTCCTATCCCTCCCCTGCGTCTCCTTTCCCACGCGTCCTTCTTACCGCCCCATCGCCCTCCCACGTCCTCTTCCCTTGCCTAGTTCCCCCTTTAACTTCCCCGCCGTTACTCTCCCGTGTCTCCCCGTCCCGTGAAATATCCCCTCCGTCACACCTCCACAGAGTGTCCCCTTCTCCTCTCGTGTTCCACTTCTACCTTCACTGACTCCCCCCCTCTCGCATCCTCCTGTCCCCCCTCCTGCGTTTCCCTTTCCCCTACCGAATTCCTCCCCCCCATCCCTCATTCTCTCTCTGCTTCTTAACTATATGAAATGCATACAATTTTCAAACAAATCACGCGCCACTTATTGCAAATTTTTTAAACAAATTTCATAATGCCAGAGCACACTGTTATGTATAGAAATCTTTACTGGTGTGCGCATAACAACTCACAAAAGTTTCGTCGTCTAGGAAATAATTTTATAACGCTAGAGCTCACCACTATACACAGGAACCTTTGCGGGGATGCGCACTCTAAATCACCAAAGTTTCATTGGATTATGATAAAGGTTTTAGGTACAAAAGGGACACAAATTACATTTTTACACAATTAGTTATTTACAATGTCGCGGGCTATAAAGGTGAAGGTGAACATTTTTTTGAGTTTATAAATACGACTGTCTGAAATGGTCAGTTTTAAGATAGGTTTTTTTTTATTAACCGGACTAAAAACTAATTGAAATCACGTAATTTTTCTACTGTTTTGTGCTTATATCGTAAGCAATACGCGAAAATTATTCACCGTAACCCAGACGTAAAAATTGCATGGATACTAATTTAATTGCACAGCAATTAAAAAAAAAAGCGTACCTTCCACAAAACGCGTACGTTATTACAAAAGCAGCTATTTATTTATTAGCTACTATTGCAAACTCCCATATTGTGAATTTAAGAATACATTAATTAATGTTTCGCTGCGAAAAATACCTGATGATTTCTGCAGTCACAAAAAAAACTCTGTTATTTTTTTCACGATTCCACTGTAAAAAGATGTGCCAAGAACCACGAATTCCTGTCTTAATTCGCAAGTGCCTAACTATGCGTAACTATTATTATAAATCATTACGATGTTGGTTTTTTTTTAACTGTTTGCTCGTCCAAATTGAAAGTGTAATGGTAGAAAAAATAGAAAGATGAATGTTGTGGGAAGGCCGTCAGGCCACTTGCTGTAAAGATTTTATTATATAATGATATTGACCACATATTTATATCATGTAATGCAATTGAAATGAATAAATAAATTTCTTGGCAATAATCCTTGTTTTACACGGTGGGTATCAGAAATATCGTGGAACAGGTAAAAAATATGTGTTCATCGGCAGCCTTTAGAGAATCAAAATAAACTCAAACATCGCCGTCTTGGCATACATACACTTCTTGCTTCATTTGCATTCATACGTCTGTTGGCATTGCCCGATTTAAGTATGTGGTTCACTTGATCGTGCCATGTCTTCTTCGTGCGTCCCCACTTCTTCTACATAGGTCGGGAGAGACAAACTGGAGAGGCCAAACGGTCTCTCTCAACCAGTATCATCACTTTTCAAGCAATAAATTAGAACCCCCATCGAGAGTCATAGCTCTAATAAAAAGAATGTTCTGATTTCACAAAATATAGTATAAATGTAATAAATTTACGAGAAAGATTTTTCTTCTTATGAATACCAAAATTCAAAATATCGAAGGCTGAAAGCTTCATTTTGGCCGCAAAAAATCTTTTTCAAAATTTCAATTTTTCAAATTTCAAAATTCAAAGGGCCCTGGGTTGGGCATGACTGATGTAGACAAACTTCACCCAATGATATTATATTCTCCTTACAATACCCTCTTCGTTCATTCGCTCTACGTGTCCAAACCAACTAAGCGTCCCTTTCTTAATTCCATAAACATAATCATTTTATCGATTAGAGAAATTACTACTATAAAAAACTTTTTCCAATTTTTATCGGCAACTTTAAGAGCGATTGACCAGCGGCTGATAATAAAAGTTTAAAAATGCTTGCAACTGTACAGGGAGGTTCCAATGAGAAATATCGATTATTCCCCGTATCAATTTTTTTTTAATTAAAAAATTTTATATCGTTTTATTTCATTAAAAACAGGCTTTAATATATACCTACCTTCAAGTAAGCATTAACAATGCTCAAAACGCACGATGATAAATTATTAAATATCGTGAACAACTTGTAAGTATTTTTGGATCAAAAGTATTTATGATTTTTCAATAATGTCTAAACAATATAAGTGTGTATAAAAAAAATTCAAATATTTTAGTTTGTAAGGACCTTAAATAAATAGAAAAACTTAGGTATTTTTGTCACAAAACACATTCTCGGATTTATTTTTTAATGATTTTAATTTAACTAAAATTTATTAATATTGATTAATATTGATTTATTTAGTTGTATATGATTAGAAATTTGTGTTGTTTAATAGAATCTATTGTTTGAAAATTGAAGAAATCTGCCAACGACCAACGGTATAACCACCTTAGTATATTGAAAACAAACAATGCTCTTAAAGCACGGAGATAAATTATTAAATATCGTGAACGTCTTGTAAGTATTTTTCAATAATGTCCAAACAAAATAATTATGAAAACAAAATTTGAAATATTTTAGTTTGTAAGACCTTCACCTTTCCCTTACTGTGCTGAAAAAATCCGCGCGTTCCGGTGCTGTGTATGTAATCACTACACAAGCAGAAATGGTCGATTTAAAAGCCGAAAAAAATGAATATTCATAGCAAATCGCTATATTTCATTATAGTTGAAGTCAAAAATGATAATAATCAGTGGCGGCCAGCTCTAAAGAGCGCTAGTGCGACGCACTCCCAGAATTTCTGCCAATCCAAAAATTCCCTAGCGCCGAATAATATATTTCCGACACGCCTCGTCACAAATCACAATACACACTTCGCTAATGCATACATTGCATACATAATATGTCCATATAACTGTGTGCGTATCGAAGCAGATCGTTGTGTGCCTATATTCCGAGCGCTGGATCGTTTTTAAAATCGCTCCAAAGAGTCCCTTCATAATTATCTAATAAGTTCAAACCGTGGGTAGGTATAATATGGGTAATATCCTTAACAAATCTTACGTGTACGAGATCGGCGATCTGAAAATTTCCACCTCATCAAAAGGAACGGTTTGTTCACCAGCAGATTAAAATGAGACGCGTTTGTGTAATATTATTTTCGATATTGTGTATTTAATTTAACATCTACTCTTTCATTTAATGTTCCGCTTAGCATAATTAACAAAAACAATGTAGACATGTTGTGACTGGTCACAGGTCCAATACGCTATTGTGATCCGTTTCTTGGACGAGTAAGGAAGATTTAAAAATGCGCTGAACTTTGAAAAACGGTTAGAAATTAAACATTGTGATCAATATCTATTTTACAACTCTTTTATAGTAAGTAATAAATTATCGGATGCTTTTTCGCGTGTTAAATTGTTAAAAATCGTGGGTATCATCCCTATGACGCCGAGGAAAGTTGTTTCGGTGATTTTCAACTTTAAAAAGAATTTAATTATTCTTGAGAAACACAATTAGCCAAGATAGGCTCAATGCATTGTCAGTGCTAAGCATTAAATAATGCCTAAATCTATACCGGATTTTAACTCCAGGCTCATTGATGTCTTTGCTACTCAGAGACAACGGAGAATGGACCTAATATACTATAGGTGGGATATTTTCATAATTATTTATTTCAAAGGAGAAAGGAGTGTAAGGAGAATATATGACGCAAGGTTGAATGATATAAGAACATAGTAGAGAACATCCGAGGCAGACATCAGACACTTGAGTCGGGCCATGTCAAGAGTCAGAAAAATAGAAGAGTATGTATGAGACGATGTATGAATGTGAATGAGGCAAAGAGTGTGTGCCAAGACCGAGTTGTTTAGCGGTCCGTTCTCTCTGCCCATGGTTAGTTGGTTTTAATTTATTTTAATTAGAGCAGGTATATGTACAAGATTTTTAGCGCACCACCGATTTTTGTGAGCACCAGCCGCCACTGATAATAATTGATGTTTAATTGCTGAAAACGTGAAAAAAACATCGGTAGCTCAAAGAAACGATGCTCATACAACATGCGAAGAGACCACTCCGAATGAATGCCGGGCGGCGAATGGCGGCGCCGTCCGCGGTCCGCGGGGGAAACCGAAGGAACAAACACGATTGACGACTGACCAGGAACCATACGGTTCTCTTTCTCGCGCTCACTTATATCGAAGTAGGTGAGAGTGAGACGTGCATAGTGTCGCATTAGCCGCACGCTTCACGCATTTGTACATCTCACCCGCAGCACTGATCATACGCCAGACGTTTGATTGTATTGGTGAATTTGTTTTCGATTCTCACAAAATACCTCTTATGTGACCGAAAGGTACTGATTATTATTATTTTTTAATTTTTATTTAATGAGTAAATGTACAACGGAGGATTACCTAAAATATGAACCCAGAATTTTACATATTTACGGAGATATTAAAGGTGCAAGAAGCAATGTGTAGTAGATACACATCGCAGGCAAGGGAGGGTTAAGAGGGTATTACCAGAGAATACCGGATATTATCCCTTTTAAATAAAATTCTAGACGTTATTTTTACAAAAAACAAATTGATTTTGAAAGATTGTTATTTTATCTGGTACACGCAGTTTTAAAATTTTGAAAAACTAAGTGTTTTCTTAATGTACTAAGGTTATACCGTTGGTCGTTGGCAGATAAAAATACCTCCGTTTTTTTATTTTTTTCTAGAATTTGATTTAAAAAGGACTAATTTCCGATATTCTCTATTAATACCCTCTTAAGTTTAAGGAAATATTGGAGCCAGGTCTATGCCTTGACGCAAATTAAAAAAGAAATGTAAATCAATAATTAACTGAATAATTTATATGGTTTTTTTTTGTTTCTGGCCCCATAATTTTTACCATAAAACTCTCATCTGTTGTGTTTTAAGTGATACACAAAATTATACAAAATAGGTGGACTACGCAAAAGATACATAAAGAACAGGTACGTGTATTTTGAATGCTTATCGATTTTGTATCTATTATTATAAAATCGTTTAAGCCTAGCTTTATCATCATAAAATGAAAAAGATCATCCAATTATTTTTATTGAATAATTTCATTGATAATCCATGGGAGACATTGAAAAACAACTTAACCTACATATTGAATTATACAACAAGTAGGTACCGCGAGCACCTTCTGACTGAGTACTGATTGCTTACAGCGTTTTCCCATGTCGTTTATCGTCTCATTAATTAAAATGATTTATACGTATTTCAATTGAGAACGTTTTCTGTTACATGCTTTAATAGTTATTTTTCTTTAAAAAAAACATTCCAATTTATTGAATAATCAACACCCCTGCCATTGGCCAACCCAAGTGGTTAGTTACGTTTGGTGACTTAGCAGAGGTGTCCGAATTCATGGGGTGAGGTTTGTCTTGTCTTGGCGAAGGGTGCACTTGCCCACCTATAGCGTAGCGGGCCGGATAGGGAGGGACTAGTTGAGGAAGACCTTTTGACCTCTCCAGCCGGACTCTCTCGACACATCGCCTTACACCGTGCTGGGAGGAATGGATTCATGCGTCCGTCTCTCCTGCACACATTGACCCCCAGATTTCCACTTAACCATCATACCCTTTTCCTTCCCAGAACTTTCTCTCTTCCTTTCCCTAAAAAGAGCCTCAACAAGGTATCCCCAAAGATGACATAGCCCTTAATAGATTTTTTTCCTCAGGGTCTTATATTTATTTATTTCTATTCTTGAACATAAATTGTTATGTTAATTTTTACTGGATGTAAAAAGGTAAGTAGTAGAATTTTGTAAACACACCTCACTGGGAGAACCTGTGCAGAGGTGTTCGCATGTTTTGGATTAAGTGTTATTCTGTCGACATAAATAAGTAAAAACACAGTATATCCTCCTTGATATATATTTTTATTTACGAAAATAGACAAAAATCGTTCATTTTTATTCTAAACATAATAGCGAAACAGAATAATATTGTAATACCTATTGACTATAGAGCAGGGTCACCAATTACTTTCATTAGGGGTTGGTTTTTTTTTAAATAACATAACCGTTGCGGTCGGGTAGGGAAAAAGCTTCATTTCCCCCGGCTTAACAATTGAAATAATAAACTGTAATATTTAAATATGTGTAGATATAATTTCAATGAACAAATTAAACATTATTTAATTAAATAATTAACAAATTTTATGAATAAAAATAATTACCAAGGGTTTTTTAGAATATTAATGAGCAAAATGTCATTTTTTGCCTTAAACTTTCCGTCCGAAGTTTGGACTAAAGTTTGTGCGGGCTATTGTCATGAAATCTTGGAGACGTTCATCGCTAAGTCTGCTCCGGATTTATTTTTAATGAAGTTCATATTGGAAAATGCTGCTTCACAAACATATGTTGAGCCAAACAAAATATGAAGTTTCAAGACTAATTTAAAAATCAAGATCGATGTTGAAAATATCGAGTTTTCGCAAAAAGCTTTTTACTTCTATCACGAGTTCCAATTCAAGCTTTTCTTTGCCTTGAAGTTTATGGTACAGATCATTAATGTGTTTAAAAATATCTGATAAAAAAACAAAACATTATCAAATTACGTACTCAAGTTACACGTGTAAAATATTTTGTATTGTTAACACAAGGTTTGCACAAAATATTTGGTGCCCCCTGCTATAGAGTAATCTAAAACGTATATCGTTAAAAATCAAGTAAAATGTATTTCTAGTCAAATAAGCGAAAATGTTATTTTCTTTTCTTAATATTGCTGATTATTCGTTATAAGTCTAAACATTCATCTAGGTAGGAAAAAACCGTTTTTTAAAGTTGTTAGTTATTTTAAAAATTAAAATAATTATTAAAATGACATTTACGTGGACGGTCATAATCATAAAATAATAATACATCCACATCTTGTCTAATTGAAGTAATTTGTTACTCGCTGATTAATTTATTTGTGATTTGTATGAATGATTTTACTTGGTTAAGTGGGTAGCATTGTGCATAATATTAAAATTAAAATACATACTTAATTGAAATATCTGCTTAAAACATTATCTAAAAAGAAGAATAATTTGACTGGCCTAACAACTAGATTAGTAATGTCTGAAAAATATCCGTCAGTAAATCCTTGTTATTCTTCTGAACGATCAGGAAAATAAACATTATCCTCAACGGGTCATACTTTTATGGAAATAATATTCATTAAGTTCTGAGAAAACGAAATCTATGAGTATTTCTATAAAACATTTAGGTATATATATTTGGTGGTTTCCGTTTCAGAACGTTAACTTTCATCGAATGAAAATGTTAAACGAAACGAAAGAAAGAGGGCGCTATACAAAACCATGTAATATTTCACCATATTGCATTCTTTGGCGGAATTTCGCCATCCTATTGATAGCTTGGCTATCCATAGGATAAGGTATTTTTTGATTTAGGGGGTTTCTCACCATCCTCCCAATAGCTTATCTACCCTAATAACGAATATTATTAAAAATAAAAATAAAATACTTGCAGTGGTTAGAAAACTCAGCCAAGTTATACAATATATAGCCACTATTCATAGGTTCGAGTACCAAACTATAAACTCCAACTTAATAAATAAATAAACCGTAAATCGTAAATCGAAAATATTCGTTATTAGTGTACATAAGCTATTGGGAGGATGGTGAAAAACCCCCTTATTCATTTGTAATTTAGTATTCGATATTCGAACCTATGAATAGAGGCTAAAATATATCGGATAAGTTAGCCGAGTTTTCTACCAATTGCGAGTATTTATTTGTTCATTTACTTAAGAGGCTAGAATTTTAACCACACGCGGAACACCCACGTCTGTCCCGCCCACAATAAGCTCACGCACACTTACAATACACGCGAATGCGAAATGTGCGAATGAGACAACGCTCAAATTTACCTACAGAAATCGCTCGAAAAGGGGTTTATGGAGAATACACTTTTCTACACCAAAACTTTCACGAAATTGAAATTTTAAAAAATATATATTTTTTAGAACGAAGAAGCTACGTCGGTAGCTTTTTATAATTTTATAATTCTTTATGAGAGTTGAGTTAGCAGCACTTTTTCCTTAAATAATATTTTTTGATAAATCGTACAGTTTGGCAGTGAATGTTTACGTTAATACGAAACGCATCGAAAATTCGAAAACATACCGACATAGTTTTCACCCTCTAGAAGGCGTATTAAAAAAATATTCATTTTGTGCAATTTTCGATGTAGAAAAGTGTTTTTTCCCGGGCGTCTTTTTTGTATGGGCCGAAAAGCGAAGTCTATCATCTTAATTAAGTTATCCTAAAGGATGGTGAAATACTCTTTACAAAGATACATTATAATTATACATGCCATTTATAAAAATGGTTCTTCATTTTAAAGTAAAAAATATTACAGATTTATGCAAAAAATAAAAGAAATAGTTTTTTTTATGTATTTGACGTTTTTATTTTTTCGATATTTTTTTTACATTTATATTTTAAACAATTTTTGAACCAAGATGCACATAAACAGTTTGATGTTGGTTTTTGGCAATCTGGAACCAAAGGGTTTTTTTAAATTCGTTTGTGTTGTTGTTTTAGTAGGTTCCTCTAACATTTTAAAGAGTTTTATGGTGAAATAGAAATACAGGCTTATAAAAAATACTCTCTACGAAATGGAGCGAGATTCTGTTAAAAAAAGTGCGGTTGATGTGTATTTGTTTTCTGCCTGGCATTACAAAAATTTCCTTTACATACATTGATGTACAATCGTATATTTTGTAATTTCATTATTTACTAAATAAGAAAACGTTTTAATTGTATGTCATACATACCTACCCTAATTAACATTATTTTACATCGACAACTACTCTTCGGTGACTTTTTCATAAAGAAATCTGTACTAGAAAATAAAAATCAATTTTATTTACAGATCACTTAAATCACTCTTATTTATTATAGTTACTCAAACTAGACAGTATACAGTGTATAATCTCATTGAAACTTTTGATACAACCACAATTATAACTAAAAAGTTTCTAACAATAAATATGCATAACATTTCAACTAGTAAAATTGGAATTCGATTGTTGCTATTTAACCCTCATTATATGATGAACAATCGTTATCTACGTACAAAAAAAATACCGTTAACTCAACACATAAACTTATACTGATTAATTCACATTCAACCTATATTTCACAACTCATATGTATTTTTACGTTATTCGTTAGTCATCTGGCATTCCTACATAACTTTTAACAAATCACCAAGTATTTCTTTAGACATTTCTAAACGTTTATTATTTCATAATTCAACAGGCAACAGGCATTCCTACATCGTTTCTTGCAAATCATCATTAATATATTCATCTTCTTCAGGCAAATACATGAAAATCATCAGGCATAACATCACTGTTCTTCAGACAAATCAACAGAATTCATGAGACAAATCCACCAAATTCACGAGGCAAAACTCGATCGTTTTAAAGATACCTACAGAATTTTCGTTGTTTGTTTTTGGGGTTATGCCATGTTATGCCATGTTGCGCTACCTCCTTCTTTAGCCGACGTTTCGGACAGCGTTGCAGTGTCCATCATCAGGGCAGATCCGGCAGATCTGGCAGATCCGGCAGATCCGACAGATCCAGCAGATCCGGCAGATCTGGCAGATCCGGCAGATCCGGCAGATCCGGCAGATACGACGATGTCTGCCGGATCTGTCCTGATGATGGGCACTGCAACGCTGTCCGAAACGTCGGCTAAAGAAGGAGGTAGCGCAAAACGGCATAACACCCCAAAAACCAACAATGAAAATGCTTTTGGCCGTGAAAATCTAAAAACGTATATAGAATATACAGAATCTCACATTTTCATTGTTCTTCAGGTAAATCTATAAAATTTAACATCAACATCACATTTCTTCGAGAACATCCTTATTAATAAATCGATGTTATTTTATAGGCTGCAGCTTGGGTCTCCTGTAGAGTGGAGCGCTGAGGAAATACAGCTTCAGGAACATCTATCTCCTCTATAAGAAAGAGAGTGATGATTGTTCATGCCCAATGATGAATTGTGAACATTTTCTTAATTTTAACTAAGAAAATGTTCACAACTAGATTGTGCAGATTTTTCTAATGCACGATGTAGATTTCCTTGATAACATCAATCTTCAGGCATCATTACCACTCTTCTTCAATCTTTTCAGGCAATTCAATCGCAAAGACATGGTATTCTTGCGGAGACGGTCGTTGAGGATGTACAATTTCTCTGAGATATCAACTGAGGTCTGATGAAATATGTAGATTTGCCTGATGAACGATAGAGATATGTCTGAGGTTTCTCATGTCCAGACATCATTACTACTTCTTTGAGAAGATATACTCCAAGATATCTTTATTAGAGAATCAGTACGCTTTTAGGGCTCTTGCTTGGTATTCAAAATGTACTGTTTTTGGAGATACCATAGAAGTTTGTAGATTTGTCTGATGAACGACAGAGTTATGCCTGATGTCTTTAATATCCAAAAATCATCACTACTTCTTCGAGAAGATATCCTCTAAGAGATCCTTAGTGATGAACCGATGTTGCTTTGCAGGCTCCACCTTGGGTCGCCTGTAGAGACGGTCGTTGAGGAAGTACAGTTTCTGAGAGAGCTCGCACTGTACGTTGAACCACCAGTCACAGACGAACACGGCCTGCGAGAATTGGGTGCCATTGGGGCACAGGAAGGTGGCTTGGCGGCCGTCTATGTCGCAGTAGTGCCAACCTGCAAATTTAAAAAAATATTATTCATTATGAGGAAATATAATGCTTTTAGGTATGGAGTAAACACAAAACGAAGTCGAATCAAGACGAATCTGTCATTTCAAACTGGTCAATTATTTGTGGGTGGATTGGGCGCCACTTGTACTGAAGTGAATTCGTAATTCTGTGTCTGAAAGTTTACTATAATTATATAAAAGTATTTGTCAGTAAGTTAAGGGCCGGTAGTATCCTTCCAAAAAGAAGAAGAAGGAAAGATACGGCAATTCGAATGTTGGAGGGAGCGCGCTAATATTAAAAACGATAAAATCATGCGAAAATTGGGAAAATGTTTAATACAACACCACTCGTTTACAATAAAGCAAAAATCTCTCTTTAACACCCTAAATAGCATTTAAAAAACACTGTGATTTTTTTCAATCCTATGATGAGTAAAATAACAGAACCGTATTATGTCTATGTGGTTTTTTTTTTAATTTTTGGAACGTAATTGGCGATTTTTTTCTATCGAGGGAATTTTATGTAATTAACGTTACGGCTCTACTAGTCTTCAGATATTATCTTAAAAAATAACATATGGTTTTTAAGAACTTAGAAACTTGTGAAGTGAAGTGTTCAAGGGGCATACATTATATATAGATAGTTCAACTTCAACAGTCAACAATACTTCAACAGTCTAACACTCGAAAATAAAATTGAGGAAAACAAAAATAAACTCCGACACAAAATTACGAAATGGATTAAAGAACAAAAAAGACAATATAACCAAAATCTAATAGCATAAAATAATAAAACATATACGTAACACACAAAACCAATATAAAACACAATCACCCACAAACACACAACACATAATACAAATATACCTATATAATATTATTTATTTTTTAATT
Source organism: Limnephilus auricula (assembly GCA_951813805.1). Classification (NCBI taxonomy): domain Eukaryota; kingdom Metazoa; phylum Arthropoda; class Insecta; order Trichoptera; family Limnephilidae; genus Limnephilus; species Limnephilus auricula. The sequence goes on from OX638403.1 coordinate 19,737,317, forward strand.
TTAAATCTCTGTTTTTAAGTTTCATTTATCTTAATCTTATGTTTTTCATATATTTTTAAATTTATTGTGTAAATTTGTTTGTAGATGAAATGGAGGCCTCAGAACGGGTAAACCACCTAGTGAGGCCAACATTATTGGATTTATTTATAAAATGTAAAAATATTGCATCAAAATACATAAATAAATTAGAAAATCGAAATTCCGGCCCTTAATCCAAAATTCTAAGGCTTGTTTGTTTACGTTCTCTCAATTAAAACTTTTGGCTGGAGCTAGTTGGAAAGTGTATTATTTATAGCTTAGCTTGGTTGGACTTTACATTTTTTTTAAACTACTTTATTTTGCTCTACCGAATTCGGAAGTGACCATACTTCAACAGTATTTTAAAAACATAATATAAACCAAAAATAGTGTGCTACACATTATAAAATTTTCGTTCTCAATAATATACAGTTTAAAACCTAATTCCCACATATAAGTATTATGATGATGCTGAAATGAAGTTTAAAAATGTAAGAAAAGACATTTAGTATCTCTCAACGACACTACTGAACACTGCAAATAGTCTCTAATTACAGATTAAAAATCAATTAAAGTGGATCAACGGCTACCGTTCTCGAATTATATGAAAAGAAACCGACACGATCAAGCCCATTAAATAGATTAATTGATTCACTTATACTGCAGCGCATCGTTAACTATCTTCATATAAGCATTTATGTTCAAGAAGAAGCACATAAATACATAATAATAATAAATCATGACCACCCGATTCACCTTTACCTAGATTTGTATCCGTGTCTACGCAAGTAGGTACCTACTTTACAAGTATAAAACACAGACTTCTTGTAATATATTATTATGTAATGTCAATTACGAATGATCTTGCACTGAATGTAAATGATGCAGGTATCATAATATAACTGCAACAAAATTAAGGTCAAAAGAAAAAAACTGTATAGTTTCTTTTTGTGGATTATAAATATAAATAAGTTATATGAACTTGGCGGTTTTTTTGTCTGGATGTTTTCCTGGTAGAATTTTATTATATTACATGAACGTTTTTTACGTTCATGTAATATATTAAAACAAGAACATATTTTTATTATAATTTTGTACTCTCACGGTTATTTGTAAACATTGTATGTGTACAGTTCATTAGGAAGGAGAAACAAAATAAAATGATTGAAAACGATTGCTTAAAACTTTGTGCTTTAGTAGTTAATAAGAATGTTATGTTATTTTTATTATTAAATTTATGACAATAACTAGCTTTTGCCCGCGACTTCGTCTGCTTAGGATTAGTACTTCGAGTAATCTATTTTCTTTTCCTAGGTCCCATCTGCGTTTATACCAAAATTCTTAACCTATTTATTTAAAATATGTATGATTCTTGATTCGATTCAAAGTATACAAATAAGTTCACTAATTTAAATATTGTGTAAAATAGAATTTTGATTTAACAATCATTGTTTTGCAAAATGTCATTCTCAAATTTTGACATTTTCTATTAAACAATAATTATTATTTTCAATATATTGAAAACCAATAGCTAGCTTTATAAATTATAGCCTATATGTTATTCTGATTATGAGCTATATTATTGTAAGGTTTCATTAAAATCCATTCAGTAAATTTTGCTTGAAAGAGTAACAAACATACATACACCCATACAAACTTTCGCGTTTATAATATTAGTAAGATGCAACTCATGATAATATAGTCATACAGTTTGTAATTTATGACGGTTTTCAAGATTTAAATGACAACACCGATATGGCTTTTATGAAATTTAATATTATTAATTTTCTAATTATGCGTACTATTAATATGTGCGTATTTTTTACTTTAGCCAAACGGTGTTCAGAAATTAGTAGTCATTACAATTACCTTCCTAAAGGAGATGATTCTACATCAAGACAATTTAACAAAAAAAAAATCTGGTCCCAGATGTGACCGTATCTTTTTCTGATTTTTCTGTTTCAGATTTTTGATCGAGTTTCGCTAAAATTGTCTTCATTAATTAAAAAAAATAAAATTATTTTACAAGGAAGAAGGAAAAACGGGAAATTTTTATGTACTTCTGAAATAAATGTATCAAAACAGTAATTTATTACAAGTTAAAACAAAATACAATAAAATCTAATTCGCAGATCCAAATTATAAATTTCACAAACGTAAAAATCGAGTTATGTTGTTTTCCCTTGTTTTTTTAAACGAACTTGAATGTGAAGAATTTTTAATGTGAATAACAATTATTAAAGACATAAGTGAGTAGCTCGCTACTGCCATGGAAATATTTTTTTTTTTAGTTCCAATTGAATAAATTTCTAGAATATTATGCCAATGTAATTCACATAATTATCGCTAGAGGCCTGGTCTAGAGGAATTTGTAGGTAAATAATTTTATTTTCCTACAACATGTCTTCTCTGTCGATCAGTTGCATAAACATATCTGTACAGTAGGGTCAGGTATATTGGATCGCCGGTGCCGATAGATTTTTAGTTTCCAACCTGCAAAGTTTGGTTTGATCCCCATGGATAGTGAAAAAATGGTAATGCTGAAGGTTTTTTAAAATTGTTTTTTTTTTTACAAGAAAATAGTAAAATAATAATAATCACCTTGGCATCTGGTTTCCGGGTCGGCGAAGAAGCCCGGGTAGGGCTGCTCGTCACAGTAAAAGTTGGTGTAGGGAACCTCCCCTAGGATGGGGTAGTCGGTTCCGGGTCTGCCTGGAAACGATTGAAATTTTTTATTAAAAACTAACAAAAAATACAGTAATTTTCATAAACTTAAACAAGAAACTCGCACCGACTCTATAAGTTCGGATATTTTGAACAAAACTTGATATCGTCTTTTCTTACGGCTTTAGTTCAACGCTAATAATGAACACATGAAGACATATCAAAAACAGATTTTTGGAACCTAATTTATGGAAACATTTGTTTAAATTCGATAAAACTTTATAAATAGGGCAAAATAAATATTTTACATGGTATGGTTTTGAGTAAGTAATTTGAGAAAATTGTTTTTTATCTCGCAAATTTTTTTTTCACAAATAATTTAACTTGTTTAATATCTCAACACATTTGTCTCTCGCCTACATAAAATCTTCAAACTACTGTTTCTTAATGGCTTGTTATCACATGGTCTTTTCTACGAGTCTCTATATGGTCAATTTAGGTGCTCCGCTGACCGGAGAAACTGAAACCAAACTAAAACTGGCTGGTTGCTATGGTTTCCAACAAAACTTCTATGACGGCGCTATTCAATCGAAGAACAATCAGCTGTCATCGTAGCAACTAGCATGGCGAGTTTCGAGTCACTGCTTGCGTTGCCATTGACAACGAGTTTTTGAGAAGTTTTGTAGTATGCGGACCATCACATTGACATACACGGGATAGCGAGTTTAGTTGCAAACTAGTTTTTTGTCAGTTGCCTCGTCAGCGGACGCACTTATAATACGAAAATTTAAGTCCATTCATCTTTATAGTTTTAAAATAGAACACATTCATTATAAAGAAAATTTTTAGCAAACATACCAATCACAATATTAACGAAGACCTAAGAAGTTATGTTTTGTATAATTAAAAAAAAATATATATATTCAAAGAGTTCCTTTACGTTTCAGGATAGTGACAGTATAACCGACCTTTGAAAAGTACTTTAAAGTCATTAAAGGTGATGAAAAAAACTGGCCTATAAACCTAAAATAACGTAATTTTTATCACTTCTCCAAAGTGTGTTGAATTGCCCCTGTCCTGAGTTGCCCGGTGACCTATTCAAAGAGGTACGAAAATAATAGTTTAGATTTCTAAAAGTATTTGCCACTATTTTGACACAAACTAATTGAAACGTTGCTTGAAATGGCTTTAGCCGTGTTTAGTGAATATATCAGAATAGCCAGGAACTTTACCACCTCCCTCTTCCCCATCTCCTTCCCTTCCCCGATTACCCTCAGCCTCACACCATACCCCGATTGGCGATGCCATAGTCTCACTGGCTCCAGACGGGAGCAGTTGGGACTCTTGTGAGGTGTTCACTACAAAAAAAATTGATTGCGATCAGTAAAGTAAATTGCAGATTTGTGGTTTTGGCTAACATTATAGTATTATTAATTAACAACAATGTTAAAATAAATAAAAGCTACCATTGCCCTCCGTGGAATAAAATGTATAAATTTGGTTCGGCACTTAGCTAAACCCGTAAAGTCTTTTTATGCACTGATAATCATGTATTGGTTCATAGTGCTTTCACACAAACGAAGTATTAAAATCCTACTACTTTAGAGTTGATCATCATATCGTCGAAGAAATTTTTCCCTTGCTGGAATCATAGGCATTTTTAGTATGTGACTTACAGCTGAGTGTTTTTGCTTTCATTAGTATGAGTTAATACCATGTTTATAAATACAATCTGATTATTTAATCCATTCTCTTTTCTAATCAGCCAGCGACCAAATCAGTGTCACAGAGTGGTAGGGGACCTACCAGGTTACTATAATAGCAGTGTAGCTTTAAAAAAAGAGTGCAAAGTCATGTAAAACTGTACTTATAAAATAAACTCGAATACTTATTTAAACGGAGTGTTGATTAAGACTTTACAATTTAATCAAAACAACAAAAATGATAAAAAAATTATAAATAATAAATACTGCGTGACTATAATTAATTCTGTTTTATTAGACACGTATTTAAAATACGAGTGAGCTAAGTGTCCAAAGCCAGTTGTTTTTCGTATTACAGATTGTTATAGATTGATTTCGATCAACAGTTTTTTTTCTAGACATACCTTCTTATTTACTGCCAGAACAGCAATAACCATTAGCCATTACACTGTCTTGGTTCATACGTAAATCCATTGATTGATAAATTCATAGTCAACAACCATGATCATATTTTTTTGACGATTTAGGTATGTATATATTGTTAATTTTGTCTTTTATTAAATACATCTGCTTGTATTTTACTTTTTTCTTGATTGAATAAATGAACGCCGCGAAATCTTGAAAGTGGAAATTAATTCACTTCCCGACATCCGATCGAGCTGAAACTTGGCAGATAAACTCGTTTTAGATGACTATACATTTTATCAACTTTCAATGGTAATCACTCACAGACGTAATTTTTTCACATTAATACGTCATATACGTCAGTTTTAAAAATTGGAATTTAGCAGATCGGTCGGTCGATTCCGATCACCAGGAAGGAACTTACAAAGTTTAAAAAAATTTTCTCAGTAAAATACTTTGTTCCTTATGGGTTGATTTTTTTATCTACTATGCACGGGAAAGGAACGAGTTCCGCGGTTCGGCTCGCAAATATATACGCACTATAAGGAACACTGTAGGAGTAATTTTAAGATCATGAAGACTGAATGGGACTACAAAATCATTATTTTAAAGTTAATTATAGTAAAGCGAACAAGAAGCGATATAAAATTAAAAAAAACTGTGACAAATGTTATTATTATTATTGGACTTGGAAAACATGCCTCATACGAGATTATTCCATTACAAAAAATATGTTCTTTATCACATTCTCATCCTGTACGAAATCACAGTAATTTATTTCGACACATCCAACACACGTTTTACTAACTTCAAAGAAAAAAACTTAATACCTTGTGAACCACGGCAAATTAGATTAATTATATAGACATGCTAATAGCCCAAATTTCGTGCTATGTTGTGAAATCACGCGATCTGGATATCAGAGACATCCGGGTTATGAATTATCTACACTATCAAATGAATTAAACTTTTTATAAATCAAGTTTGAAATTTCAAACGATGTGATCTATTAAAGATTAACATTTTAAATTCGATACACATCAAGATAACTAATATTTATAAGATCTCAGACTTAAAAAAAAACTATTTCCTAACAATAGCGTAATGGTGAATCTATCTAATTTGATGATAGATTACCTACCTATATTTTTTAAAGTATTAACTTTTCGATAGTTTCAACGCACGTGAGCCGCTCCCAACTAGCAAATAATTGAAAAAAAATAAAAGTGAAACCTACTGTCACTATGCAAGGTGTAACGGCACATACCTGCCCGAAGGATTTTAACATTTTTTATTTTTTAAAATTTAATATTTAAAGGTTTTTTTTACAATAAATACACAATTTTTACATTTTATACAGTGGTAAAACAGTGGATAAGAACAGCTTTTCCTCACCATAAAGAGACAAGGCTCTTGTGTTTGGTGAGGGAATTTTAGTTCAATTATATTTCAATTATATAATATCATGTGTGAAAGTAAATAATACAATATGGCAAAAAACAAGGGATAATTAAGAAAATGCAAGATTTATCAATAAAGGATTTGAAAGAAATAATAATAATAATAGTGAGATATAGACTCTTATAGTAGTTTTAGGTATTTTTTTAATTTTTGCTGAAATTCCTGAATATTTTCGATAACTTTCAGATATAATGGTAGTTTGTTATAATATGTTATACCTACATAGAGATAAGTATTTTGTGTGTGCTTTGTACTAAATTTAGGGATTTTGATAGTATTCTGATATCTTGCTGATGAATGGAATGGTAAGTTATTTAACTGTACTTCTTTGTAAATTTGTTTTTTCATATTTGAGAACATTTGATAGTCCGATGATATATTATTTTATTAAAAAAAAATTCAATTACATGTTGCCACTGATCAGACTCCCTTCACGCGGACGAGCGCTATTTCGTGTGTTACCGTGCTGTAGGAACGAAACGGAATGCCTTTAACGTGACCTAATTGGCTACGACGGCTATTAATGCCAGACTACTCAGTTACGACATTTACATTTTTTACTCCAAATATTATGCTCGCTAATGTAGTCCAGTCATTTGGGACGAAAAAAAAGGGGTTGCCTGGAAAGTTTTCCGGGATTTTAGAAAATTGGTAATATTGTAGATTTCGATGTGCTCTTTCCGACTTTAAACTTTGCCACCTCGTATCTTTCTCTGTCTGACATCCCTATTTGCATTTACAAGAAATAAGTTTTAACTAGGTTTCTGGAGCTTGGGAGTTAACTGAGTGTCGTAACAGGAATTAGCCCATTTTTGTTTCTGTTCCATTCCCATTGCCCCAGTATGATGTAATATGATGGAAACGAAAACAAAGAGGCTTGTAATGAGTCTGACAATCCCATCGCAGATGATGCGGATGAAATTTCGATCTGTGACGTCTCGATCGATACGATTTGTGAGACGGACTCACAACGCCTGGTCCGTCAGGAACAGCAAAGCAATAAATTTAGAAATTGTGCGTTACATGTGGATTAGGCCTACAGGGACCACGTTAAAAAAATGCTCTTACTGAGTGGTGTGGAAATGAGTTTTTTTTTAGCAAAATCGCATATTGATGTGTACTTTGCGGCTCTCGTACGCCAAAGCCGATTAAAAAAAATTGTTGATTTTAAAAAATTGCCGATTAAAAAAAAAATTGTTAATTTGAAATTGTAGGAATTTTTTTCTAGTTTATTTTGTACATACATGTTTTTATCGTAAAACGAGTCGGAAAGGAGATATTGTGAAAAAACTGCTATTAGGCGCCATTTTTCCAAAATGGCGGCACGAGCGGCAAAAATACGAGGTCGGAAATTTGAAATTCGGAAAGAGCACATCTACTACAGGCATTTGCCTAGCTTGGTAGTCGAAAAGCCATGTAAAACAAACCTGTAACAAACAAAATGAATATAGAAAAATTTAAAAAAAAAAATCTAAAATATTACCAATTTTCAAAACTCTCAGAATACTTTCCAGGTAAAACTACCAAATGACTGGACTAATGCTGGTTAAAATCCTTCATGTCCGTGCTGTTACACCCTGTATAGTGTTTTTGGGTCTCACCACAATGTTCAAGAATTTATTAACTTACTTGCTGGTGGGAGTGGCGCAAAAAAGTTATGAGTGTCTGGAGGCAATTATTGAATCAATGCATTGTTCATTTATCAAATTTGAAAGATGAAAAAAACGGTTACAAAATGTTTTGATTACACGCCCATACAATAATTTAGTATAAAATGTATGAGTTTGAATAATATATCAAATACAGACCAAGTAAAAATATATTACCAATAGTAAACATCTGTCTGACGAAAAAAATTAATGTTCGTGAGAAATTTAAGTTATCAGCTACGTTTTTAATGAATGCAAAGATGTGATCTAATGATAAAGCAGCGATGTTTAAAGTTTTAATAATAATTTGTTATCGCACATTTACTGCCTCTCTATAAGAAGGTAAAATGAAAAATTACTTAGTAAATCTGTAAACAGTAGAGCTCCCGTCTAAAAAAGTATGTTTCTAAGATTCTTTTATTTTAAATAAAAAAAATTCAGTAGATACTTAAATGCTTACAGACTAAAATAATATTAACAATTATTTCTCAGTTGAAAACAATATTTACTGAACCAATATATATATATATATATATTCAATATATTTACATACCCCTTTAATTGGCCGTCGGCCCACCGGTGGCTACCAATGAAAATTATATATAGATATATATATATATATATATATATATATATATATATATTTTTTTTTTATTTTTTTTTAAATCATTATTTGTTTACGAGTTTCTATTACAAAATAATATTATTAGTAACAACAGTTGTATAAACTACCAAAATCTGAAAGAATTGTTACTGTAAACTTATAAAATGCGACACCAAAAAATTCTGAAGTTACGTTTGATTTATTTTGAAAAAAAAAACCTAAACCTAACAAAAATTATGTTTTTATAAAAAGTACTGTCTTACCAGTTAATGTGTTCACATATTTTCTATTTATTTTTTATTTTTCAGTTAATGTGTTCACATATTCCTAAAAATAGTTTCTATAATATAATCTATCAAAAGTATTTCCCCCTAGCTAATTCTATTTAGATTTTTTTTGATCGATTATATTGGTTATACCACAGATTAAAAGTGCCACAATCTTAAATCGGAACCGGAATGTAACAAACAAACTTACACATAGATGAAATGCCCAATGGTCGAGTTAAAACAGGACTTTGCTACCCTCACTCGATTAAAATTAGCAATCTTAGAGTAGAAATTTCTTCGACAGAATCAGAAAAACCTTCTGAACCGCGAGGGTTCAGAAGCTTTTGTACTTCGGTCAGATATTTTGGTCTAGAATTTCTACGTCTCTGAATCTATAATTCAATCGTTTGAGATACATTTGAAATATTTAATACAAGGACCAGATGCCACAATGTTATATATGTGTTAGAAAATTTTATCAGAACTTTGATTGTATGAAACAGAATAAAAATTCCCGGTCAGTGAGCTCTGACGTTATGAAATTTGCATAGCTCTTTTTAAATGTAATTTCTCGATCAGTAACAATTTTCAGGTATAAACCTAATTTTCATCGTGATTTTGAAATATGTCAATTTAATTGTCTCAAAAAAAAGCAAGCCGCGATACTGTATACAGGGTTGGGCAGTATTTGAATTACTCGTAATTGAAATACGTATTTGATATACAAATACGTATTTGGTATTTGTATTTCAATTATATCCTAAAAATGTAATTTGTGATTTGTATTTCAAATACCTGACGCTGAAGTATTTTGTTATTAGTATTTCAAATACTCATGGCTACAAAATACAATTTCACACAAATACATTTAGCGATCTTATGATAATTAGACACCGACAATTGACTTAGTCAGCTTTCTAAACGATAAAAGTAAAGAGCTTACCATTCTTGAAAGCTATCCAAATATAAAAAAAAGTGTTGATACAATTTAACACAACTTTGTGCTCAACAGGACCTGTAAAAATATTATTTTATTGAGCAGGCTTAATTCATTCCCAACAAGAAACCGTTTGTCTGATGATGAATTTAAAAATCTAGGGTTCATAAAAGGATATTCTTATTTTACTGATAAATAAGCTGGGCTGGATCAGTTTCTATTTACATTACCTAACCCCAGCTGGGTCCTATACCACAAAACTTTACAAGTCTACAAAGTGGAGCGGAGATGAGAAGTGTCTTTTTAGCAATATGATTAGTCAATTTTCGCACGTCTCTGGTGAACTCTGCTCAACTTTGCTTTTATGAAAACGCACCCTTAGATAAGGGTACCTACTTAGGACAATTTATTACGATCAAAGGTTCTGAAAGTATTTTGTTTTTTGTATTTTAAATAAAAAATGGTTAAAAACTGTATTTTGTATTTCAAATACACAATTTGAAAGTATTTTGTGTTTCGTATTTTAAATACACGACTTGAAAGTATTTTGTAATTTGTATTTTATTTACAGCAAAGCATGTGTTTTGCCCAACCCTGATTGTATATAGGTTCCATTTTTGCAATGTTCAAAAGAGAGAGAAAAAAAAGTTGAAATGGGTAGAGTCGGGTAATAACTAATACTAAGTTTAAAATACATAAATAATATGAAATTGAACAATACACTTAAAAAAAATTGACCAATAAAATAATTCATTATTAAAAGTATACGATTGAATATGAGCTGCAGGTATTATTATCAAGTGAATAAATCAAACCTCGTTGGAGTAATTTATAATTTGTGTATATTATTATTACGTGTAAAATAATAATTTGTTCATACCTACCTGATCAGACATCTCACGAAAGAAAATGACCTTGTTGGGTCAGGCGGGCAATTTTGACAAAGTCCTTGGCTTCAGAACGAGGAGGTTGCAACTGCGAGCAAACTGGAGGCGTGTGTATATTTTATTTAACCCATCGCGTACCAATACCGGGTATTGCACAATAATTGGTTATGTGGCGACAGCCATTCTTCGCGACTTTATCTGACGCATTAAGCGAACCGTTCCTTGACGTAGAAACGAGATGAAAAAACTAACCTAACATAATCAAAACCTAATCTAACTTCACCAAACCTAACCAATCCTAACCTATTATGTTATCGTGTTCTACTAATTTATCTAATTTAACCATAATCAAACCCAACATAACCTAACTCTTAACCTAAAACTACCAAGCCTACACGGAGAAAAATGTTATTCGAAAAAACGATCATTTTAATAGTAAAACGGTTAAAAACGGGACTGAAGTTCTTACGAACAAATAAACAGTGTTTCAATATTTATTGGCGGGAAAATGTAAGAATAATTTGTTGGTATACGTAGAAAATATAGACATTACGTAAACCAACAATAAAGAAAATATAGAAATTACGTATACCAACACATTATTCTTACATGTTCCGGCCAATACACATTGAAACCCTGTTAATTTGTTCGTAAGAACTTCAGACCCGTTTTTAACCGTTTTTACTATTAAAATGATCGTTTTTTCGAATAAAATTTTTCTCCCTAAAAGATTATACCGTTGGTCGTTGGCAGATTTGTTCAATTTTCAAACGACATACCGTATCCTACAACACAAATTTAAAATCATATAATCATCCAACAAAATAAATCAATAGATAACTGGTAAACACATTTTTCAAAATTTTAATTTTAGTTAAATTAAAACCATTAAAAAATAAATTATTTTATCACGTTCTGTTTTTCACCGTTTTATCTGGTTATTTAAATGGACAATATATTAGTGACATCTGTGGGCAAATTTAAAACTTGGCGTTTTGTCTTTCATTCTGTAAAGTTTCAAGTTCTTTTTTTTCTTCTTCACAAGCTTATTGTGTTTAAAATCAATATTTCAAACGGCCAGTTTCTACAATTTTAAAATAATGTGCTAAGAAATAAGATTATTAGTTACGTGTCAGTATTTATAATTTGTGTGTGTTTATTTTCCATCTAAGTTAACATTTCACCGTGTTAAAAAAAACATTAAACACAAACATAATTCAACATTATTTTTCTCACCCGTTGAAACATCACTTGTTGAAGGTATTATCTAACTTTACGGACAAACAGAATTAAGATCGACTGCCAAATAACAAACATTTAATAGAATGAAAAAAAAATTACTTTGACTTAGTTATTTAAGACATCGATTTTTCGTAAACAGTTCAGTATGCGATGGGTTTATAAGTGTGCTGAAGCCAGGCGTGTGAGTGAGACGAGATGAAATCAAGTAGGTATCAAGCTATCCGGGTGGAAGGTCATCTCATGCAAGTATTCAACTTAAATCTACATAACAGAGGTTTACAACCTCCAAACTTGGAGCCTTTGTGGATTTGGTAATATTTAAAATATTCTCGGAGATGTTTCTTGTTGACAATGAAATTCATAATTTGTTTGGTATTTCCGTGGATCGTGGAAATTTATTTTACGATGACGGAGAATAATTGAAAAAGGTAGGGTTAGGCGCGAAATTGAGTAATCTGAAAGTATGTTGCCTGTTGTAGGCTGATGATGCGGTGCTGATTTCTAACAGTATGGAAGATCTACAGTCGCTCTTGTCTAGAATGAACGAAGTATGTATGAAGAAGGAGTTAATGATGAATGTAGGTAAGTCTAAAGTCATGGTGTTTGAAAGAGAGAGTCCGAAAACGGTGTGCAATATAGTTGTGAATTTGAGTTTGTGTATTTGGGTAGTATGTTTACGAGAGATGGGAAGGCTGATAGAGACATTGAAAGAAGGGTAAAGCAGTAACTCCATTAATGGAGGACTGAATGCCGTTGGCGCTAACAAAAAGCTGTCCAAAGAAGCGAAGTTAGCAGTCCACAATGGAGTGCTTGTACCTACCCTGATGTATGGCAGTGAGGCATGGAACTGGCAGAGGAAGGATGAAAGTAGACTGAATGCTGTTGAAATGAGATCCATGAGGCGTATGTGTGGTAAAACCATGTATGATCGTGTGAGAAATGTAAAGATTCGAAAAGAATGCAAGGCTGACGTAAACGTAATGAGTAAAATTAAGAAAGGAATCCTCAGATGGTTTGGGCATGTAGAGCGAATGAACAAAGAAAGGAGCGTAAAGAGAATATATGATGCAAGTGTGAATGGTATAAGAAGTAGGGGACGTCCGAGAAAGACATGGCACGATCAAGTGAATCAGATACTTGAGTCGGGCCACGTCAAGAGTCAGAAAAATAGAAGAGTATGTATGAGACGATGTATGAATGTGAATGAGGCAAAGAGTATGTGCCAAGACCGAGGTGTTTGGCGGTCCGTCCTCTCTGCCTACCCCTGCGGGGAAACGGCGTGATAGTTAGTTAGTTAGAGAATAATTAATCACAAAGTGTTCACATAGATGGGTAAGTTTGATGCAGCAAGTTTTGATTTGACATCTTCAACTCATGATGAATTTACGGTTTTCTTTTTGAGGTGTCTGATGTTACTTTTCTTTGTAAAGTAACAAAACAAAGTATTAGTTTTAAAATTTTGAATGTATTTTACTTAGTTTCTACCTGCTTTACATTGAAGTCATTTTTCTTTTAAAAAAACAGTAAAGTAAAGAGGACCTATTTATAATTATGGTGATACCTCGGATATCAGCTTTTTCCAATCACGTGATCGATCACCCAAGTATAATATTATCGTAATTATTTTTTGGGTCATTATGCCGTGTTGCGCTTCCTTCTTTTGCCAACATTTTGGACAGCGTTACAGTGTAGAGTGTGGTGAGGTGTGTGTGTAGAGTGTGGTGAGGTGTGTGTGTATATGTACATTTGTACATATTGGTGGTACCGTGTTAGATTAATCCTCTTAGGGCCGGTATTTCAGTACAATTATTGGTTAAATTAATATGGTTTTCGACGGTTAGTTTTGGTGTAGCCATCAAGTACCGGAAACCAATATTAATAAACCACCCAAGTTTAATGTCTGCGAACTGTATTTTCACCTACAAACAAGTGCAAATGAAAATGCAACAAAGTTTTTCTTCTTCTTTGGTTTGATTACTATATTAATAGTACTATTCTTCTTCTTCCTCTTATCCTATCTGGGTAGGGGACCCACTGCATCTATAAGGCTCCTCCATACATCCCTGTCGTGCGCCGATTATTCGGCCTCCGTCCATGGTAGACCCATCCTCTCCTCGCACAGTTTTTGGAATTGACTCGCCCAACTGTGTCTGGGGCGGCCCACAGGACGTCTACCCTCTGGAATGGCACTCAGTATTTTCCTCGGAATTCGGTCATCAGACATTCTTAGTACATGCCCATGTTGCTATGGTTTACTTTCTGCATTCTTTGAATAATAATATTTTAAAATAAGTAAGATTATTAATGAGAATTGCATGTGCATATTACATTGATAAATTTGTGAAAATAATATATATTATTTAATACTGTTAATATTATTTTGTTAGCTTGTTGTAGATTATTTTGTTAATATTTTAAAAGTTGGCTTTAGATGCTGGCATTTCTATGTGTATCAGGACAAGATAACTTTCTGTAATGTCTCATCGTTTTTTGGCACGACTGCAAATCGCCAATTCATACATAACAGTAAACAATGACAATTACAAGTATTCTTAATATATTCGACGTCAGCTGTTGTTTTTACGTTAGCTATCTGCAGTTCGCCATCGATCTGCGTCGTCCTAGGAAACGATGAGACGTTAACAAAAGTCATCGATACAATCCTAATCGATCGATTGTGCCAGAGGTCTAGGTTAATTTTTAAAGTTCTTAACAAATTTTTTTGTATTTATGAAATTATGATTTATAACGATTTTTTGTACTTTTGTCTCTTTTTTACTGTTGATTCACACAATTTGCATTATCATGTTTATTTTGTGTAAATTTTATGTACTTTACCTTTTGTATATTTTTTGTATTGTTACCCCTACCAGAACAGATATCGTTTAGTGAGGCGGGTAACTTACTTGCATTATATATCAGAATATTTTATCTCAATAAATGCCCGGGATGCCGGCAATAAAAAAAAGATTTCAATAGGAAAGTGCTCACTATATAACCTGAAATATAAAAAAAATTAAATCCTTTATGTTTAGGAATAAACAACTAATGTATTTATGAATGTTTGATTTTTTTAATGTAAATCTAAATGTATTTTATTGTTAAGGAAAATCAATCAATTGCCTAATCCTGCTCTAACCAATTCGAATTTAAAAAAATGTTTTGTTACACGACTAACATACGCGTAGCTAAAGCTGAAACTGAAGTTTTTTTATATAAATAAATAACAATAGATCATCCAACCTTGGAAGGAAGTACAATGATTAATTATGACAAAGTCTGGTGATTATTTGGATGTTTCTTTCATAAAAATATATCTATCATGGAAAATCAAATATTGTTGTTTCTTCCCACTTAATAAACAATGTCGAAATCAATTTTGTATATGATTACTGATTACTAATTTGAATTCGACACCATAACTCCATCTGATAATGGATAACAATACATTATAGGGATATGTCTAAAATCCTATTTGGGATAATGATTAAATCTGATCCTGATTAAGGCTATAAGCTCCTGTCCGAGATAGATATTTGACTTACCTTTTTATTGCAATAATAATTTTTCAGTTTGGTTGGGTATTTTGGCCTGAATGAAACCGACCGCGCACACGGAGAAAAATGTTATTCGGAAAAACGATCATTTTAATAGTAAAAACGGTTAAAAACGGGACTGAAGTTCTTACGAACAAATTAACAGGGTTTCAATGTTCCCGCCAATAAACATTAGAACCTGTTAATTTGTTCGTAAGAACTTCAGTCCCGTTTTTAATCATTTTTACTATTAAAATGATAATTTTTTCGAATAACATTTTTCTCCGTGCAGCCGTGTTGTGCTTCCTTCTTCTTTAGACAACGTTTCGGATAGCGATACAGTGTCCTTTGTCCACGACAGGTGTGTAGAACGTGATGAAATTGTGTGGTAGGTGTATTTATTTATGTAGAAGTGAAACCGTGCTGCAAGAGTTGGTGCCCTTAATGAGATTTTCTGCGTTTAGTTTATGTACAATATAGTTCAACTTGTGTGTAGTGCCCTACAAATTAGAGAATCTCTTGTCACAAATATGTTTTCAATAAATAGTTTTTTTTTTTTTTTTAAAGAAAGACAAACATTCCCGGGATACGACTAACCCAACAACATTTGAAAATCTCCTACTGCCACCACACTCACACATACAAGCGGAAGATGTTGCTTGTGTTGTGATGGAGGACTAGCTAGCCAAGGAATCGAACACGGAACGCCTGGGTGGGACCCAAACGCGATGCCCACTCAACCACTGACCGGTTTAACCGGTAATTACTCAATTGAGACACCTTTAAAATTGAAATATGGATTCATATAAATAAATCATCTCAGAGTGGTGTCCACAGTTTGAAAATGGCCTTTAAGCAAAAACAGTTGTCATAATATAAAAAAAAAAAAACTGAAATACTTGCAGAACATAATAACCTTATTAATTAATTAAATAAAAAAATTAAATTAAATGGAGTTCCACGAATTAAACGCAAAAACGATTAATAAAAACCCCATTATTCAAACGCTTTTCAATCGGA
The DNA here is from genome assembly GCA_951813805.1 of Limnephilus auricula. Taxonomy (NCBI): domain Eukaryota; kingdom Metazoa; phylum Arthropoda; class Insecta; order Trichoptera; family Limnephilidae; genus Limnephilus; species Limnephilus auricula. Next base: position 19,753,712 of record OX638403.1, read on the forward strand.
CGGATTGGGTTTGATTCGCGGAGCGAGGATGGGAAGCTTTCTTCCATTTTTGAACACATTCGGTATTATAACAAAAAAAGAAACAATGGTTTAAACAGGGAAAGTTTGCTTAAGTTTTAGATTCATTCGAAGAATATATTTTATATTTTAAAATTTCGTCAGAGTATAAAAAAAACCAAGCTTTGGGTAAAATAAGCATTCTTGTATTATTACGAGGTCATAAATTGTGGTCGTCTTTGTGATTTATTTGTTGGTTTGTTTCCTGTAGTTTTATTCTTGGAATTGGAATTTTTATCCAAGATTCCTCATTTGCATACTGGTTTCAACAAAAACATACAGCGAAGAAGACACTACTGTGGAAACCTTTAGGCAAGTACGTAAGGGACGCTCAAGCCAACTGGAAAAAATAAGTAGATATAGATATACAGAAAATGCAATATAGTGTAAGAAGTTCGATAAACTAACTTACCATTACTATGGAATAGGATAAAATGATATGGTATCGCCCACTACATCATCTTTATACTCTTGCCCCCTTACTTATAATCGTAGCTTCACTAAAACGCATCGTATTACGTCGTAACAGTGAAAAACTTGTCTTATTATCACTGCGTGTGTATGGTTAAAACGGTTTTAAAGCAGGTTTAAGGCCAACTTTACAAAACCAAGGATGAGTCGGCGGTTACCGCAATTATAAGTAAGGGGGTTATACTATATGTCTCTTGGCATGACCTGAAGGGTGATTCTTTGTTGTGTCTTTTTTGTTAAGACAGCGTTACGAAACAAAATGTCGGAAGGCGTCCGTCATGTCATTCAATTCATCATCCAATTAAGAATTTACAAGATGTATTAAGGGTGATTCTGATTCTTTTGCAACAGCCTTACGAGTGTTAAATCGGCTGTATGTGACAAAATAAAATAAAATTTGTTAATTTTATTAAATGCGGTATTCCGTATCGAGCTAACAAGCTAAATTCTAAATTTAAGACACCAACTCGTATTTTCACTTGCGCATCGTGTATTTTCCAGTCAATCTTTTCTTCGTCTTTTTTTTCTACGTGTCCTAACAATCTGAACGTTCAATTAAACCTTTTTTCCTTTTACATAACCAAATTTCCTGCTCATTGCATTTTTTCGAATATCTTTACCTATTCGTAATAATCGTACACTAGCAGTGAAAAACCCGCTCCGCGGGTTTATGCTGCTAGGTTCTGCGAGCTGCTTTTCGTTCTGCTTCGCCCAGTTTAAGTGTTGGTGACTATTTATAAGGCATCGCCCTTTTGAAAAACCAACTACTATTAACATCAAACTACAGAATACTTATATTTAATAGGAAGATATATAATAGTAGACATTCTTACATTAAGACCGTGAATAATGAGAGGAACACTCTTCACCCCAACATTAATCATCTTATTATTGAATGAAAGCGAAAAATGTCCTTCTTCTTCATACTTTTTTTCCTTAAATATAGTATTATAGATGGCTTCACTTCCGTTTGCAAATCGCATGTGAGCGAGTGATAAGTGTGCATATTACGGCAGCAGCTACGTGGAAAAAGGCATGTTCATGGACGGGTCAGAACGGTTTCCATACAGTGTGGCGTTGGAGATTTACTCGGAGTCGGGTTCCTTAATTTGAACCGTACGGGCATTACCGTATTATACTTCGATGCTGATATCAAATTTAATTCCAAGGGAAAAAAATTGAAAACTTCAAAAGTATTTTACCTGATGGCACCACCTCCGTTTGCAAAAAGCATGTGAGCGAGTGCTAAGTGTGTATATTACAGCAGCAACTCCGTGGAAAAATGCACGTTCACGGACGGCTCAGAACGGTTTCCATAAGAAAGTTCAGGATTCTACCCATCGGAAATAAAAAAACATACCATGACATAATCTTGTTACGAGTTGTCTGAATAACACGATACTCGTTTCTCAACCAACGATTTCTTCTCAAGCAATCATTCCTATTTTTACACAGCATCATAATTACATATTTTTATTGGATCAACCATGACTGAAATTAATACTCCACAACCTATCACGTATACATTACAATTGTTGGGGCCAAATGAGATAATGAACCGCAAATGTTTAATGCCTCGTCATCAGAAAATTGAATAATCGTAGCATATAGTGAATCGTATAAAAGTTAGGTTTTTTATTGCTTTGGAATAGTTTTTGCTTAGTGTATTTCGGATAGTGACCTCACTTCTGATTACATTTAAGTTTCCGTAACAGCAATAACCCAACAGTATTATCTTACTAATATTATAAACGCGAAAGTTGGTATGGATCTATGTGTGTTTGTTACTCTGTCATGAAAAAATTACTGGATGGATTTTAATGAAACTTTACGATACTATAGCTCATACATCAGAATAACATTTAGGTTATAATTTATAAAGCTAGATATTTATTTTCAATATATTGAAAATAATAATTATTGTTTAATAGAAAACGTCAAAGTTTGGGAATGACATTTTGCAAAACAATGATTGTTATATCAAAATTCTATTTTAGAAAATATTTAAATTAGTGAATTTATATGAAGTAAATCTTATACTTTGAATCGAAACCAGAATTATAAATACTTTAAATATATAGGTTAATACCGCCCGACGCTCACTTACGGCCACCAGATATGGATGCTAAACGAACAAACACGCTCTAGAGTCCAAGCTGCCGAAATGAGGTACTTGAGAGGAGTGGCAGGGGTTATGAAATGGGATCATATAAGAAATTCTACGATCCGAGATGATCTAAACATTGAACCACTGCTACTCTTCGTAGAAAAATCGCAACTGAGGTGGCTTGGACATGTACTAAGAATGTCTGATGACCGAATTCCGAAGAAAATACTGAGTGCCGTTCCAGAGGGTAGACGTCCAGTAGGCCGCCCCAGACACAGTTGGGCGAGGCAAATCCAAAAACTGTGCGAGGAGAGGATGGATCTGCCATGGACGGAGGCCGATCAATCGGCGCAAGACAGGGACGTATGGAGGAGCCTTGACGATGCAGTGGGTCCCCGACCCGAATAGGACAAGGGGAAGAAGAAGAAGAAGAAGAAATAGGTTAAGAATTTTGGTACAAACGTAGATGGGACCTACACAGGAAAGGAAAATAGATTACTCGAAGTACTAATCCTACGCAGACGAAGTCGCGGGCAGAATCTAATATTCTTTAATCACAATCCCAGATTGTTTAAAATTCTAAAAATTACAAAAATTGTTGCTCTTATTTTCGCATTTTATCCTATTTTCTTAATACTTTTTACAGATTTCTGGAGCTAAAAATGTTTTCAATCAAAATTTAAAATTTTTATTTTGATTTATTAAAAATAAAATATATATTACATTTCTAACGCTTATTACACACATAAATAATTTTACATTTTTCTTTCAATTTTCTTAAACTTGATACATTTTTAATTTTACTTTGAACTAAGCTATACATTTGGAATCCTTTTTTTTTTGTTGTTATTATTTATTTATTACAATTACTGTTGTTATACATTACATAATTTTTTTTTTCAATAATAAATTTTTATATATCGTGATTACATCTTTTTTTTTAGCAATGATTGTGTGAAAAAGGCGGAGCAGCGTATGTAAAAAATAAATTAACACATATTTTTAGAATGTGTAAGGATAATGAAAATTATAATAAATATTTTTAAATATATACGTATACTAGCAGACCCGCCCATGCATTCCTGTGGCTAACGAAACGCAACGCCATATACTGGATGGTTACCTAACCTAGATAACCAAGTGTTGTGTCATTAAATTAATTCACACCGCCATCTGTCAGAAACTTATGAAACTTATAAATAATTTCAAATCATTGTCCCATAACAAACATTTAATTCGCAATAATAAAAATTGCGGTTAATAATCGATATAAAAACTATCCTATCTTTTAAGTTGGACTAAATTACACACAGTAAGATAAATTTAATCAAAATCGGTTAAGTAGTTTCGGAATTTACCTTGGACGAACATCGTGACGCGAGATTTTTATATATAAAGATAACATATGATACATGAAATAGAAAAGAAAAAAGATAAATTTATTATCTCTATACAATAAACAATTCTGTGTTTTTGTTTTGTTCATTTTGTTAGTCTGATTTTTTCTTTGCTTCTTATATAAAGTGTGTGTTTGGAAGTCTTTTTTTGTATTGTAGTTTGTCTCTAAAGTAAGTAGATAGTAAATTGTTAAAAACTTTGAAGATAAAAATGAAAACATTACAAAATATTATTTGTTTAACACTCATTATAATCGTATCTATTTGCCTTTGTATTTTATTTAGTCATTGCTAATTCTTGAGGCATTTTCTGTACCTATTGATCATATTTATTACACTTCAAAATTTGTGTCATTCTCGATTATTATGAGTTATTTAAGCTTCCTAATTTTTTTTAAATAATAGATCCATTCAGGAGGCCGTAAAGAAAATTATTCCCCTCAGGGTCTATGTCATCTTTGGGAATGCTGTTTGGGGGGTCTTTTTAGGAAAGTAAGGAGAGAATCTTCGTGAAGGAAAAAGGTTTGAACGGTGGGTAGGAATCTGGGGGTCAGTGTGTAATGAATGATTCCATCCCCCCCACTGCGGTGTAAGGTGATGTTCCGAGAGAGCCCTGCTAGAGATGTCAAAAGGTCTCCCTCAGCCAGTATCTCCCAATTTGGCCTGCCACGCAATTGGTGGGCAGACGCATGTGCCACCAAGACACGAACAAACCTCACCCCATGAACCCGGGCACTTCTGCTAAGTCATTAAATGTAGCTAACCACTTGGGGTGACCAATGGCAGAGGTGTTGGTTATGCAATAAATGGTTTCCAGGGCGGCGGTACCCGTACCCGCCCCCCAAACTGTAAGCATTACTGAGATAAATAATACAAAGAACAGAAGTATGTCCACGTGTGGTGCAACTATTATGTTATAAAGTTTATGACCTATGCTAGAGCTTACCATTTTGAGATTTTTTGTTTCTTAGAGCCATTGACCAGCGGCTGAGAATAAAAGTTTAAAAATGCTTGCAACTGCACAGGGAGGTTCCGATGAGAAAGATCGATTAATCCCCGTATCTAATTTTTAAAATAAAAAAATTTATTTATTTCATTCAAACCTTGCTTTAATATATACCTACATTCAAGTAATCAATAAAATTGCTCAAAACGCACGATGACAAGTTATTAGATAGCGTGTACTTCTTGTATGTATTTTTTGATTATAAATATTTAGATTTTTCAATAATGTCTAAACAAAATAATTGTGCAAAATTTTTTTGAAATATTTTAGTTTGTAAGACCTTAAATAAATAGAAAAACTGAGGTATTTTTGTCACAAAACACGTTCACGGATTTTTTTTTAATGATTTTATTTTAACTAAATTAAAATTCTGAAAACTTTGTTTTCTAGATTATATATTGATTTATTTTGTTGTAGGATTATATTTTTTTTATTATTTTTTTATTATTATTTATTAACCAAAAAATACATGTTATGTACATTCTTTTAGGTATATGCCACCTCACTAGGCTGAGCCTGTTCCGAGGTGGCAGTAATTTAATATTTTTTATATCATTTTCAAAAGAAAGAATAAAATAAATTATTAATTAATAAATAGAATTTACATAAAATGAAAATAAACATAAAATGAAAATTAATAAGAGAAATAGAAAAGAAAAGAAAAAATGGAGAAGAGATGATATAAAGAACTTAAATTATTTGAAAAAAAAGAGAGATAAAATTTAATACAGGTAGCTATTATATTGAAGAAGTTATCATATGTCCGCAGTCTATAATGCCCTTGTTTACAATCCATGTATGTATTTTGTGTTTTAGATTTACGCTTTTTATCAGGTGAATGTCTTTAATGTCTTTTTCAATTAAATTTGAAAGTTTTGGAGCCAGATTACGGTAATGTCTTTGTCCATAGGTGGTATTTATCTTCGGAGTCATGTGTTGATGTCTATGTCTTGTACAGTAGTTGTGTTGTACAGTATGTTGGTTTAGCTTGTCTTTTTGGTAATGTATAGATATAATTTTGATGTACAGTTGCTGTATGTTCAGTACTGTGAAGTCCTTAAATAACTGTATTGTAGAGAATCTATAAGGTTTTTTTGTGATAACTTTAATTAAGGCTTTTTGCGCTTTGACGAGAGGGTCCATGATAGTCTTAGCAGCACCACCCCAACCAATCATACCGTGGGTGATAACCGATTGGCCTAACGCGTAGTATATAGTTTTTAAAGTCTTCATTGGCATTATGTTTCGAATGTTTTTAAAAAGATATATAAGTTTTCTGACTTTACCCGCTGTTTTATTTATTTGTTCTGTCCACCTGAAATAGTTGTCAATGTAAATGCCTAAGTATTTGATTGTCTGAGTCCGCGCTAGTGGGTTGCATTGGCAGTTTTTTTTAGATGTGCAGTCGTGTATGGTTAAGTTTTCATCGAGTCTTGGTTGTCGTCTGGGATCTATACTAAATGTCATGTACTTTGTTTTGTCTATATTTAGTGTTAGCAGGTTATTGTCTAGCCAATTTTTAATCCGGTTGATTCCTTCAGCAGCTTTTTTATAAACATTTGTCCAGGAGTCAGAAGTGAAAACAAGAACAGTATCATCCGCAAAGCAAATAACTTCACCGCTAATGTCTAACTGACACAGGCAATTTATATAAAGTAAAAACAGGATGGGTCCTAATGTACTTCCTTGGGGAACTCCGTAGGTTATGTATCTGTTTTGGCTTGTTACGTTGCCTAATTTTAGTGCATGACTGCGTTCAGTTATATATTATTTGAACCAGTTATATGCAGAATTTTTAATACCTATATTATCTAATTTTTTAAGGAGGATTTTATGGGACACTGTATCAAAAGCTTTACTTAGATCTAGAAAAACCGCAATGCAGCTTTTTTTTTGGTCAACATTATTTATAATAGTTTCGGTCACTTTTAATATTGCATCCTGTACTCCCATATTCTTTCGAAAACCATACTGATTTTCTGATAAAATTTTATGTTTGTCTAAGTAGTCTACCAGTTGGATTTTCATTAGATTTTCGAGTACTTTTGTGAGAACATTTAAAAGTGATATAGGCCTATAGTTAGAGGGATTCTTTTTATCTCCGGATTTGTAAATAGGTACTATGTTTGCACTTTTAAAATGGCTGGGAAATATACCTCTAGCAGTACTCAGATTACAGATGTAGGTGAAGGGAAGGGCTATTTGGTGTTTTATTTCTTTTATTAGTTTAGTGTCAAGTTCGTCGGGTCCAGTCGCACAATCATTTCTCAGTTTATTTATGTGATGTATTATGTCTTTAGTTTGGAAAGTTTTTACTCTAAATGTATTGTTATCGTGTGCATTATTAGTATATTTATCAGCAAGTGTATCTTCGTCAGTGTTCGTTTTATTTAGTAGTGTTTGGGCTAGTGTTTGTCCAATGTCTGCAAAGTAATTATTTAATGTGTTGGCAATATCAGTCTGATCAGTTATTACTGTATCCTTAACTTCTATTTGTTGGAATTTGGCTGCTGGCTTCTTATTTACATTGTTAATTTCCTTTACTGCGTTCCATAATACTTTCGGGTCATCTTCATATGATTTGAAATTTCTGTTGTTTAATAGAGTCTATCGTTTGAAAATTGAACAAATCTGCCAACGACCAACGGTATAACCTTAGTATATTAAAAATCAACTTAGTTTTTCAAAATTTTAAAAATGCGTTTATGACATAAAATAACATTCTTTCAAAATAAATTGATGGAATTTAAAAAAAAAAAGAGTCAATACGTCTAGAATTTGATTTAAAACGACTAATATCGTGTATTCTCTGGTAATACCCTCTTAAAACATCAAACAGATTTCTGGTTGTGTGTGCTAATTTTAGAAATTAAGTAATATAACGGACAGTTCACTTAAAGTTTGAGATAGAAAATATGGATTTGTTGGAATGTTATATTTGCAAATACGAATATGCGTCTGCATATTTCTGTGGGAATTTAACTTTTTCCCACATTATGGCATACACAATCGGTTTGCATTTTTCATATTCAATTATTCACGCGAATAAAAACTGACAAACACCTGGCCTTATATAGGTTTTGTTCTTACTTGTCTTAGCTATGAGCCAGAGATATACAGGCTCTTAGGTCATTTAAGGTGTACCTATATTTAATAATTATATATTAAAATCGATTAAAATTTTTGTAATATTACTTTTGTATTAAAAAATACCGAGAGCACCGAAAATGTATATAGTTTCCTGATTATTTTTTAGCTACACAAAGCATACATTTCAGACGTTCCTTATAATATATCACTGCCATTAAGACCAATTGGATAAATGAAGCGTTCTGTATAAGTCTAGCTCATAAAGAGAATTTTAGCAAATCAGATTACTGATGAAAATATACTCGTATTAATAGAGTATTACCAGAGAATACCAGAAATTAGTGCTTTTTAAATCAAATTCCAGACGTTTTAACCCTTTTTTACAAAAAAACATAAATTGATTTTGAAAGATTGTTATTTTATCTGGTACACGCAGTTTTAAAATTTTGAAAAACTAAGTGTATTTTTAATATACTAAGGTTATACCGTTGGTCGTTGGCAGATTTGTTCAATTTTCAAACGATAGATTCTATTACAACACAAATTTCAAATCATACAACAAAATAAATCACTTCACAATCTAGTCAAGATAGTTTTTAAAAATTTAATTTTAATTATTTCAAATCATTAAAAAATTAATCCGAGAACGTGTTTTGTGGTAAAAATACCGCAGTTTTTTTTATTTAAGGTCTTATAAACTAAAATATTTAAAAAAAAAATTACACACTTATATTTTACTTATGATCGAAAAATACTTTCAAGATGTTCACAATATTTAATAATTTATCATCGTGCGTTTTGAGCATTTTTATTGCTTGCTTGAAAGTAATTATATATCAAAGCAAGTTTTGAATGAAATAAACCGATATAAAATTTTTAATTTAAAAAATTTGATACGGGGAATAATCGATCTTTCTCATTGGAACCTCCCTGTACAGTTGCGAGCATTATTCAAATTTTATTTTCAGCTGCTGGTCAATCGTTTCTAAAGAAAATTATTATTGAAGGTCCGGCTCTGACTCGTGAGCACGAAAATAATGCTTGGGAAGCAATTAAATATAGTTTCTGCTTATTTATATGAATGGAAAATAAGCTGCACGTTTCATGATGATGGGAATATGGGTAATAATGTATGGAAACAATTTGTGTGTGTGTGCGTACGTAATTTTGACTTGAAAACCTATTTAAAACCGTTGCCGGATGGGGAGGCAATCGTGCCCAAACCAGTGACAGTTTCTGTTGGGGTCCTCCAAGAACGCCTATACATTTGCGGATTCCCCGTATCAATTTTTTTAAATTGAAAATTTAATATCGATTTATTTAATTCAAAACTAGTTTTAATAAATACCTACATTCAAATAAGCAATAAGAAAGCTTAAAACGCACGATGATAAATTATTTAATATCGTGTACTTCCTGTAAGTATTTTTTGATCATAAGTAATTATGATTTTTCAATAAAGTCTAAACAAAATAAGCGTGTAAAAAAAAATTGAAATGTTTTAATTTAAAATAAAACAATAACTTTGTATACACCACTTTTATTTTTTTATACTTAATGCCGACCGGGTTTCGCTACAACCGTAGCTTCTTCAGGGCAGTATAATCTCTACTAATATCTAATATCTAACATGTGTTGTTATAATGTATTCAGGGGATTGAAGAAATGGGCTGGGTTCCGCCGGTGCGGGACGTAATTGGAGTAAGGGACTGGGGGTTGGAAAGTGAATGTTCTTTGTCAATGGGGAACATCCTAAGTATCGGACTTTTATTTAAATTTATTTGATTGTTTATTACTTTTCTATTAGTGTTTATGGCTTTCCTTAGTTCTAGGGCTTCTAAATTATCCAATCTGATACCTATTTCGTTTTTGTGCAATAACGTTACGCCTGTATTTTTATTAAATGTATGGTCTGTTTCTATAAGATGATTTGCAAATTCTGAGAATCCGGTACTGTGTAAACATCTTAGGTGTTCCTTGACACGAGTATTAATATTTCTTGCAGTTTTGCCAATGTAAAATGCGGGGCAATCGCTACATTGAAGTGAATAGATACCCGAATGGCCGAAGCTATCTTCTTTGTCTTTACCGTTCATTAAAAGTTTACCTATACTATTATTAGTGTAAAATGCTGGTTTGATGTCTACTGGGAGATTTTTTATGCTTTTTTGGGAAAAATTATTGATAATCAAGATTCTACGCCATTGGTAGGGTTGATTATTATTGGTTATTATATTATTATTAAGAGGATTGCTGTTGAATAAAAATTTTGTTGTGGATAATTTTTTAAGTTTTTTATTTAGGATGTTGTTGACTACATTTGATTTGTTTTATTTGTAAGTTTGTTTATGTTTTAGTTTGTAAGACCTTAAATAAATAAAAAAATCTGAGGTATTTTTGTCACAAAGCAGGTTCTCGGATTTATTTTTTTAATGATTTTAATATAACTAAAATTAAAATTTTCAAAACTGTGTTTACCAGATTATATATTGATTTATTTTATTGTACGATTACATGATTTGAAATTTGTGTTGTTTAATACAATCTCTCGTTTGAAAATTGAACAAATCTGCCAATGACCAACGGTATAACCTTAGTATATTATAAATACACTTTGTTTTTCAAAATTTTAAAACTGCGTGTACCAGATAAAATAACAATCTTTCTAAATCAATTTATGTTTTTTTTCTAAAAAAGAGTGAATACGTCTAGAATTATATTTAAAAAGGACTAATTTCCGGTATTCTTTGGTAAAATACTCTCTCAAATAGACTGGGTGAGTTTTATTAGTGACCGAAAATCGCGAGCCGCGCAAGCGCCAAGTGAACCCAAGATTTCCAGATTTCCGGTTTGAGCGAGATCTTATACGTATATCTCAAAGAATAATTATCTGAATCTAGTAAACTAACTGTTGTATTTAAGAAGAGTGTACTGTATAGTATAATGTATGCGAGTATGTTACGACTAATCTTGAACTCTAAGACCCCGTTCAGACTAAGCCAGTAAGCAAGTCGAGTAGCGAGTAACTCGCCACTTAGCTGACCAAAATACTCCTACTTCCTAATAAATGTACGGTGTTCGAACACGTTTAGTTACTAAAATACTCGCTACTCACTAAAATAGCCTAGTATGTACGGGCCATACGTGTATGTTAAAAAAGCGCATTCTTACGTACATATCTTCAGAAATTCTTCAATTTGAACTAATAAATGATTTGGACAATCCAACCACGCAAGGGAAAATTTGTATGGATTTGACATTTGCAAGCCATGTGTATCCTGCTTCTCATACCACTATTATCTACATGATAAATTTAATGTATGTTGCAGATGAATCTAACAATTAAAACCAAAATTTTCATATAATTTCAACTTACTTTACATATCGACCTAGACTATATTGACATTTTTCACGAAAATATCAGCAGCAGTGTCCGACACTGCTCATATATAAACACAAAACAAAAAACGTATCAGGTCAATCATGAGCTAACAAGGTAAATACAAACATACTTGTTTTTTGGTAAACCGCAGAAGATATTAAATATATTATTTTGGTTTCGTGAGTCATGGGTAAACGATGGGTCGTTATTTCACATCATTTAAAAATGAACATAATGTTTTTATAGAAGAAAACAACATAAAAAAAACAATGTAGTTTGCTCGTACGTGATGCCTATCTACACATGTTTAATGATGGTGGTATAAGCAATGTAATAGACATTACATGAGCCCGGGTTTAAGTCCATAAACGGTTAGCAATATATAAAAAAAAACAATCCTCGAATTGCTTTATTATAATACGCCGATAATACTATCTGCCAGCTAACATTGCGAATATTTTTTTATGGGTGGGGGGAGTGGGTAAGTTTCCACAGACACTGATAGTCTATATTATGGCTTGTACCTGTACAGCTATATCCGGAAACCAAGAAGTCGCGTATTTTGGCCAATAATAATTTAGGCCCTCAGAAATACGTAAAAATGATGGAAAAAGGTTCATTTTCATAAAAATATTATCAGTTTACTAAAATGGCTTGCTTAGAAAATACTTTAATGTTCTCAACAATATTGGAGAATTCCTATCAAAAATCAGCTAAATCTTAGAGATCAAAAACTTGCAAAAAGTCCTAAATCGACCCTTTGGAATAACAAGGTTCCATATGTTGCCGAAACATCATGCGATAATGAACTCTAACGTAGCTTACTATAGATCTCATTATCGCATGACGTTAACGCAACAGATGGAACCTTGTTATTCCACAGGGTCGAAATACTAAATCATGTATGTATAACCATACAATATATACTGTAAACCTTTGGAATAACAAGGTTCCATCTGTTGCCGAAACATCACGCGATAATGATCTCTAACATAGCTTACTATAGATCCTATTATCGCATGACGTTAACGCAACAGATGGAACCTTGTTGTTCCATAGGGTCGAATTACTAAATCATGTATGTATAACCATACATGGAATAACAAGGTTCCATCTGTTGCCGAAACATCACGCGAAACATAGCTTACTATAGATCTCATTATCGCATGACGTTAACGCAACAGATGGAACCTTGTTATTCCATAGGGTCGAAATACTAAATCGTGTATGTAAAACCATACAACATTTATTTTTATTTTTATGGTGAACACTTCACAAGAGTCCCAACTGGTCCCTTCTGGAGCCAGTGAGACTATGGCATCCCCAATTGGAGTATGTTGTGAGGCTGAAGGTAAGCGGGGAAGGGAAGGAGATGGGAAAGAGGAGGGTGGGAAAGTACCTGGCTATTCACATCTAGTCACTAAACACGTCTAAAGCCATTATTAAGAGGCTAGACTTTGAACGACACGCGGAACACCCGCGACTGTCATTCTGTCCCACTCACAATAAGCTCACGCACACTTACAATACATGCGAATGCGAAATGTGCGAATGAGACAACGCTCAAATTTACCTACAGAAATCGCTCGAAAAGGGGTTTATGGAGAATACACTTTTCTACACCGAAACTTTCACGAAATTGAAATTTAAAAAAATATATATTTTTTAGAAAGAAGAAGCTACGTCGGTAGCTTTTTATAATTTTATAATTCTTCTTGAGAGTTGAGTTATCAGCACTTTTTACTTAAATAATATTTTTTGATAAATCGTACATGTTTGACAGTGAATGTTTACGTTAATACGAAACGCATCGAAAATTCAAAAGCATACCGACATAGTTTTCACCCTCTAGAAGGCAGTATAAAAAAAATATATTCATTTTGTGCAATTTTCGATGTAGAAAAGTGTTTTTTCCCGGGCGTCCTTTTTGTATGGGCCGAAAAGCGAAGTCTATCGTCTTAAGCAACGTTTCAATTCTGAATGGTGGTCTTACACCAGGGCGATACTGAGAGTATCTTCCACTCTGGAACGTGCCGCAAATATAACATATATATACTGTATATCGACATACGGTCTATATATTGTATGTACTCGATACGTATATATATTAGGGTGGTCCAAGCCCATATAGTAAAAAAAAAAAAATTCAAATATAGGTGTAGCCACCCCCTTGATTTGTTACACCTACAATTCCTTTTATGTGTAAAAAAATTCAGCCCCCTATCTTATATACAAGGGGGTGCTCATCGAATTAGAAGTTTCTGACAAAAAGTTCAGGATTTTAAGAAAATCACGTAATATAAGGTTTACTAATATTACAAGTATTTTAATCAAATAAGTATACATGTTTAGTGTTGAAATAACTTTAGGACATTAATCCATTATACCCATGTTCCTTACCAAATATTCCTTCCTTGTGATTCCCTTCCTTTCACATCAAGGCCCTTACCCAAGAAGCAAAGAAGATGATTTAAAACACTTGAAAAAAGAACACTTTTGCACTTCCTTTTTTTTGAATAAAAACATTCAGTTGTTATCTTGAAAAACTCGACCAAGCTTGTACAAGCATTTCGCACATCTCGAAAATAACAATAATATAAATATATTATAATTGTCGTGAAGACCATCGGGTCATCATCATTGGAAAGTGATCGTAAAGAAGAACTGGGAGCTGTCACCTCATCATCAAGGTAAGGGCCATTCCTATCGTTTTCCTTCCTCCCTTGTCGATTTAAAAACACAATCTTATACACTCGTAATTACGCCACATAATTTAGTTTTACAGTCCACACGGTGTCATCGGACACTTAACATTTTGATCCTTGTAGCCGGATATAAATCACATTCCCGCTAAATTACATATTGTTGTTTTTTAGCAAAAAATTCGCCAAATTGAATATCGTTTCAATTCAAATGATTGTGTTTTTAAACTCGCATCCTTTCAATTCCGTTCCTGTCGTAAAGCTATTTCAACAATAATTCATTATTACGCATAAAGATTAATAATTAATTAGGTAATCATATTGACATGATTTGTTTGCAATTCCGGTAGCATTCGATAAGTAGGCATCAGTTTGAAGTCGCGTCGGTAACGTAGAGCCCTGTTAATCATAAATAAACCAATCGTCGGTAATGTAGAGCCCTGTTAATGGTAACCATAACTAAACCAATCGTCGGTAACGTAGAGCACTGTTAATGGTAACTGATGGTAACGTAGAGCCCTGCTTCCATAGATACGCAGTGAAGTTTGTTTATGATTTCGTTGTCAAGGTAAACTGTAAAGAGTGACAGTTTTTTACGCAGTTTTGTTATTGTTTTTTTTGTTTGGTTTGAATATTTTTGGTTTTAAATATTCAAAAATGGCATCCAATTCAATTAAATATAGATTGTCAGTGCTGGATATGGAGAGTATTCGTGCGTCGGCTTTGAAAGCAATTCAAACAATGAATTTATCTGACAAAGATGCTTTCAAAATACGTTACACAGATCTCGTAATTGTACGAGAAAACTTTATTCAGGCTCATATATCTCTGGAAGCTACAAAAAAGAATGAGGCTGATGTAACGGTATTACAATCGAAATATTCGGAGATACAAAATATGTATTACGAAATACAATCATATTTTAACCAACTGTTTCCTGAAAAGTCAACAGTTGCAATCGACAATAAAACAATGAACTATAATTTGACTAATGTTTCGTTACCTAAGTTGAATTTGATAGTCTTTTCTGGAATTTCAACAGAATGGATGAATTTTATTAACACTTTTGACTCGTTAATTCATTCAAATAATTCATTAAATTCCGTTCAAAAAATGCAATATTTATTAAGTAGTCTCACTGGTGAGGCATTAATATGCGTGAAACATTTGCCGATTTCGGAAGGAAATTACTTTATTGCTTATCATATTCTAAAGACGAGGTATGATAATGTACGCCTAATGGCTGATATACACGTGGAGGTAATTTTGTCATCCCAGCCCGTAAAGGCTCATGACAATTTGAGGCAATTTATTTCAATGCTGAAAGAAAACATTGCCGCTTTGGAAGTTTTAAATTTTCCGGTACGTGAATGGAGTTTCATATTGTTACATATTGTTCTACGCAAATTACCAAAAGAATTGCGTATTGATTTTGAGTTACAACATAAGTCGGAAAAAATTCCTTCATTCGATCTACTATTGCAGTTTTTGGAGGGACAATGCTTAGCTAAGGAAATGGCGTCAGGTATTATTCCGGAACATATGACACAAAAGGAAAATGTTAATAAAGTTCCATCAAAGGCCTATAATTTTAAAAGTCGTTCGAGCAATAATAGTAATGTTAATCCGTTTGTATCGAATATTGAAATCAAGTGTCTTGCTTGCAAATCGCCACATGCTCTTCATAAATGTGACAAATTTTTAAACCTTTCTGCAAAGGATAGATACTCATTCGTAAAAGAACATAATCTATGCCTTAATTGTTTGGTCCAAGGGAGACATAATGCGAAAAATTGTCAATCTCGCTTTTCTTGCAAGCATTGTCAAGCAAGACATCATACCCTGTTGCATTTTCCAAATAAAATGTTGGAAAATCCAGAACCTCAAGAAAATTCGTCGGAACCAATTGCTTTGACAACGGTGTACAATAAAACTAACACATCGGTGTTGTTATCTACAGCCTATGTTGAAATATTGGACAAAAATGGCGTTTTCAAAAAGGCTAGAGTTTTGCTCGATAGCGCCAGCCAGGCTAATTTCATTTCGGAGAATTGCGTCAAACGCTTAGGTTTGCCTCGTCAAAAGAAGCAGTCACTTGCAGTGCTAGGTATTGGCAACATTCCTACAATTAATTCCAACGGATTAATAAAAACACAATTTCGTCCCGTCGCCTCGAAGGAATCTGGTATTACGACAGATTTCCTTATTTTGAATAACATTTGTTCAAATATACCGTCATCTCGTATCGTCGAGCATGAGTGGTCACACATCGCAGGACTCCAATTGGGAGACCCTACATTCTACATACCTTCAGAAATTGATATCCTATTCGGAAGTGATATCTTTGCGTCGCTATTGTGCTCAGGTAAATTAATTGGCAATCAAAATGAACCTGTAGCCATTGAAACCAAATTAGGTTGGGTTTTGATGGGAAATGTCAAACCATCAAATCATTCAATTAACTCATTTTTCACTTCAATGGAGGAATCAATAGATGAAAAACTTAAATGTTTCTGGGAAATCGAAAACGTTCCTCTTTTGAAGAAAATTCAATCGCCTGATGAACTTCGTTGTGAACAATTATATGTTGAAAATACCTACCGTAACAAAGATGGGAGATATGTTGTATCATTACCATTTAAGAAAACCCCGGAGAAGTTGGGAAAATCATATGACACAGCATTGTCACGTCTCACGCATTTAGAAAGGAGACTGGATCGAAATCCTGATTTTAAATCCCAATATATTTCGTTCATGAGAGAATACTTATCGTTAGGACACATGATGGAAATACCATCTCAATCGCCAATTGTTGGTAATTACTTCATACCTCATCATGGAATAATAAAGGAGACGAGTTCTACCACTCGCTTAAGGGTTGTTTTTGATGCAAGTGCTAAAACGTCATCGGGTATGTCATTGAACGACATACTTTTGGTCGGTCCCAAATTACAAAAGGACGTCGTCGAATTGATGTGTAATTTTCGAATACACAAAATCGTATTTACCGCTGACATACGTCAAATGTATAGACAAATATTAATGGACAAGAACTCTCGCCGTTTCCAACGTATTTTGTGGCGAGAATCGCCTAGTCATCCTTTAACATTTTACATAACAGAACTTCCATCCCTCGCCAATCTAAGAATTGATCGCTATGTCACAACATGTCTACAAAGTCGTTGTATACTTGTTGGATTTTCAGATGCCTCTGAAAGAGGATATTGTAGAATTGTATATTTAGTTGTAATTAACAACAAAGAAATATCGAGCCATATTTTGTTGGCTAAGTCAAGGGGTGCACCCATCAAAGTGACATCTATCCCACGATTGGAGTTGCTTGGAGCAGTTTTATTGGCAAATTTGTTGACTTATTGTAAAGAAGTATACAAAGATAGACTTCAAATAGAAAGAATCATCGTTTTCACGGATTCGACCATTGTATTGGCATGGTTGAAGACACCTTCGTTTCTTTTGCAAACTTTTATAGCAAATCGTGTTGAAGCTATAATTGAAAATATACCGTATGAACATTGGTATCATATTTCCTCGCAAGATAATCCCGCGGACTTGGGATCACGAGGAGTTTTTCCAAATGAAATCGCTGACGCATCGTTATGGTGGTACGGACCTAACTTTCTATCATCACCTTTGGAAGAATGGTTACTAGTTAAACCTCAAACTATTCCCGCAGAACAACTACCAGAATACAAATCGAAAAACTTGATCTTATTCGTAACGAATGTGTCAACTTGTGACCAAGAGTTTCTACTGAAATTTTCTTCATTATCGAAATTATTACGTGTTATATCTTGGTGTCGTCGATTTATTAATAAATTACGTTCGAAATCAATTGGCACTTTCAACGTATTTTCCCCACTCTCTTTAAAAGAAAATAATTTATCTTTGACATGTTGCATTAAGCTTGTTCAAACTATTTATTTTCAACAAGATATAGACAGTATACAGTCGCATCATGTCTGTTCGACACAACTTCAAAAACTCGCTCCATTTATCGACGAAAATGGAATATTGAGAGTCAGTGGACGTATTCGTTATGCACAAATTTCGGAAAATGCTCGCCATCCTATTATTCGACATCGTCTGAGCAAATGCATTGTTTGTTTTAAAAATAACCCTAAATTCATAAATGCACCCGAAAACAACGACAAACTTGTGGAGGCAACTGTCGCTCGTTCAATTACCTGGCACTTTAATCCTCCCTCCGCACCTCATTTCAACGGATTGTCGGAGGCTGGAATTAAGTCAACCAAACACCATTTGAAAAGGGTTGTGGGAGATCAAATCCTCACCTTTGAAGAACTAACCACAGTTCTGACTCGCGTCGAAGCAATTTTAAATTCGCGACCCATTGGAGCGCTATCGCCGGATCCATCTGAAATGGACCCGTTAACTCCTGCCCATTTTTTGATTGGGGCTCCTCTCGTTTCTGTTCTTGAAGAAGATTTTGTGGATGTACCAATGAATCGTTTATCGCGTTGGCAACTATTGAAACAAATGTCTCAACATTTTTGGAATCGTTGGCGGAAAGAATATCTACACACTCTTCAACAACGAAACAAGTGGGCTACGACAAACCCTAATTTGAAAGTTGACGACCTAGTTATGATTGATGATTCGCAATCAGCCCCCATGCGATGGCCTGTCGGACGAGTCGTTGAACTATTTCCCGGCGCTGATGGAATTATCCGTGTCGTTTCGGTATGTACTCCCCAGGGTGTTTTTAAACGTCCCGTGGTAAAACTGTATCGACTACCTATCGATTAAATATCTTTGCTTAGTTTATAATTTTAATTTCGTTATTAATTCAATCATTTAATTTGGTTTGTTGTCGTTTTCTTTTTTGCTTTCTTTTTCTTTCGTGTCGTTGATGCACAATTATTGAGAAAATTATCACATTTTCTCAAGGCCGGCGGAATGTTTAGTGTTGAAATAACTTTAGGACATTAATCCATTATACCCATGTTCCTTACCAAATATTCCTTCCTTGTGATTCCCTTCCTTTCACATCAAGGCCCTTACCCAAGAAGCAAAGAAGATGATTTAAAACACTTGAAAAAAGAACACTTTTGCACTTCCTTTTTTTTGAATAAAAACATTCAGTTGTTATCTTGAAAAACTCGACCAAGCTTGTACAAGCATTTCGCACATCTCGAAAATAACAATAATATAAATATATTATAATTGTCGTGAAGACCATCGGGTCATCATCATTGGAAAGTGATCGTAAAGAAGAACTGGGAGCTGTCACCTCATCATCAAGGTAAGGGCCATTCCTATCGTTTTCCTTCCTCCCTTGTCGATTTAAAAACACAATCTTATACACTCGTAATTTCGCCACATAATTTAGTTTTACAGTCCACACGGTGTCATCGGACACTTAACAATACAAAGCATTTAAATGTGAACAAAATTTGGTAACAAAGCAATAATTAACATAATATTAGTCGCAATCTTTCAAAACTGTGTTTGTTAACTCATTTTTGGATGTTTCAGTAGAAACGATTTTTCTGTTTTGTTGAACGTTGTGAAGCAAAAATTCCTCATTCTTAGTGAGTATCGTGTTGTAATCTTCAAATAGTTTAACAACTCTCTTCGTTGTATCATTAACAACACGCAAATTTTTGTCGCAGCTTTTATTTTGAAGATAATCAACATTGTCATTCCAAGTCTCAGGGGGTAATTGCAAGAAAGAGTCCTTGATAACAAGAACTAAGAGCGTTTTCAACGTTATCTATGTTGCAAAAGCTTCTAATGTAATCTCCAAGGCAAGCTTAGCAGAATCACCTCACACTGAACGATTACCGCCATCCGTATTTATTTTTTGAACAACGGCCTGTTTCTCAGCATCAGACAGCTTGTTAGAAAACAAGGCAAATGCAACTAGTTCATCTGACAAATACCTTAAGTGAAGCTTTAAAACACCCCTAGCTCCTATACTGATTTCGGAATCAATGGCTTCGTACAATTTTAAGCTCTTCCAAAGTAGTAAGTCATTTACTAGTGCATGTGCTGCCAGAGGTGCTTTGATCCAAACTTTGGTGTAAGTGGGCACACCAAAACTAACAAATCGAACAATTTGTTTTTTTTTCTCTCTTGATTAGTTTAAATGCTTGTAAATTATTTCGAAAGAGAAAAATCTTCAAAGTATAGAGCAATTTTGCCATTCAACGAGCATGATGAATCAGACCTGGAGCGTGCCAATGTATCATCGCAGGTGCTTTGTTCAAAATAATCATGGTGAGCTCTATTAGCTCTTCGTAATCATCACGAACTTGATTCTCTCCAGATAGAGGGGTTATAAGGCTCACAAGAGTATTTTCAGCGAATAGTATTTTCAGTATTTTCGTTCTTATCGAGGTCAAGACAATCGAAGTGTTCCTTCGTAATGTTTCCCAAATATCGCTGAATCTTTTAAAATGTGGGATTTGAGGAGAGGTTGATGACCCAAAACACAGAGTAAATATTTTTGAAAGCATTATTTCAAATACGTGATGACGACAAGCAAGCCACAAAAGATCACGTCCTGTATTTTCTTCTAAAAGAGTGCAAGATCCCTTTTTGGCACCGGTGTTAGAAGCAGAAGTATCAAAACTCATAGCCCGGACTTCATTTGTGACATTCCACTGTTGCATTGTGTCAAAAACAGCATCAGATATTTGTTTCCCCGTTCCTGCAGTTATCAAATTCAAAGCGCTTGCATGGGCAAACACCAAAAAGTTTTTCTAGTTCTTTTGTAAACAAATACTATCTTTTTTTTGTGCTTCAGAATTTCTTCCTCTATTTTTCTTCAATAGCAGCCAGTTCTTAAGAAACTTAATCAGTTTTTCAATGGAGTGATTTTGTTGTCCGGTCGGAATACTAGATTTACTCCATATTCCATAAGTTGAATAAGTACATACGGGGAATCGTTCACATTTTTGGATTTATTTAATAAGTATATATATATAAGTATATAAGTAGGAAGTTGCAAAAGCCTCATCAATGGCTCAATATCTCGAACCCCAAGTAGAAAAATTTCGTCTTTTTTTCGTGTAGACGAACATATTTTATTACATTGATTCACTTCACAGTTTACTAAATAAGTATCAAAATTGTTTTAATTTGTCTATACAACTCATCAGCAGTTTATTTTAATATTTATTTAATAGTTTAACACACGAAACTGTCCTGTAACAAAAAGTAAAAATTAAACATTTTACACAAAAAATTCAAAAACAACACTCGATTGAGCACCCCTTTCTACTTGAGCTATCTCGCTGAAATTTCACTACGTTATTACTATGAATACATGTAACAAATTCACGGGGTGGCCAAATGAAAAATACAAAAAAAAAATTTTTGGACCACCTTAATATATATATATATATAAACTTTGTACTGTGCTTACAGTAATAATACTAGCCGTGCATATTTATGTTGTTCCTTCCTGCTGTGAGTTGGTAAATACTCGCAGATATTATTTAATATCTATGGTTATGCGATCAGTGCCGGATGTTTAATAATCAATAATTATTGCTGGTATTATCTGCGTATCTTTTCCCACACGTTGCCATACGAAACATATCTGAAACCAGTCCATAATTCACGTAAAGCATAACGTAACTAGAACCAATGAAAACCAGAAAATAATATTACCAAAGAATTTCTAACACTAAGTAATATATTGGTCGATTGTTATCCCTCTGAGGGTACCCCTCCTGGGCAACTCCGGGAAAACTTAAAATTATTCCTAATCTGCTCGTTCATTAATGGCGCCATTTTTTTTTTTAGGTAAAACACATTTTTTTATTATTTTTTTATTTATTATTATTTTTTTTTTTTTAAAGATGTTACTTGATACAATATTTACAACTTATTATTATATAACATTTTAATCACTCTCCTAATAAAGCAGGTGCTTGTGTTTAAGAGAGGACAGTATATATTTTTACATCTATTTAAATTACATATAATAAAAACTAATTTCTAATTTTACAAGAAAATACATCGAAATACGTTATGCTAATATTCACGCTTGTTTGCGCCTGTTAAAACGCGGAATGTTAAAACGGAAAAATAATTTTGTACATATAAAAATTCTCAATTCTTTCAAGGAAGGCATACAAATATAATATTATATCGGTGATTCAATCCAATATTGTATTTGTATGCCTTTATAGCTTTCTTGGTATGTGGATAACTGGATACATACAGGGTGGCGAAAAAGTTGTCACCCGATGTTCTTTGGCTGTAATTTATTTTTTTAAATTTTTTAATATTAAGTAAAAAAAAATATATCGCTTAGAATTGTGACCATTCGGGCCCGATTTATTGCATTTTCCATCACCCTTAGGTTCTCGCATTCTTGACGGATATTCTCTTTGAAGGCTTCAAGAGTCTGAAGCTTATTGAAATAAACTTGTGATTTCAAGAAACCACACAAAAAGAAGTTTGAAACGGCGATCTTGCCGGCCAGTAAGAGAGTTTCGATGATTTGCACTGGCCGGTGTCAATCAAAAAAACATTTTTTTTTGCATTCTTGAGGAGTATAGCAATGTATCTCTTATTGACGTGTATATTGTACCTTTTAACTTCACAAATGTCAAAGCAGAACTGAAATTTACCGCCATTTGCAAAAATTATGGCATCTTCCAATAGGGTGATGACTTTTGCGCCACCTTGTCAATGTACTAATAATTTTTCAAAAAAGAAACGAATGCATTTTTGTATACATTATAAATTACTAATACATTATTCATACCCTACAGTTTTTTCTTCAATTTTATTTGTTTTACTTCTGTCATTACTTGAATGAAAATTAAAAAACGTCAAGACTTCTCAGATCATTATCTTTACGCCTTATTATTTCCACCGAAGACACAGTAGGTACACGGGCGAGACACCGCACATCAGCCGCACGCCACACATTCCTCACGATACCTTCAACCAGTAAAGAGTACCCATTGAATGAGGTAATGTGATTGGATAAAACCCACGTTATTTTCCATTTAACAATGGCACTCATGTTTTCTGAACAAATAATATTGCTTTTAGGTATCTGGTTTTAGTAGGTGCGAGAATTTTATTCCAACGTGTGAAGGTAGTAAATGGTTGTAAGTTTAAAAAAAAAACCAACCCAGATATTGAGCTTTTTATGTGTTAAAATACGCCAAGCTTTATACTGAACGGTATGAGTGGCAATTTTTTTTCGAAATGGCTTAGTTTCCATCAGAAAATAACGTTTAATTATTACGGAAATGTAAAATAACATTTTTTTAATCCCACCTCTGTAGAATCTGGGTTGGATAGAAGCAAAAATCATCTGGCATTAGGCCATAATTTGCACTAACTAACTAACCAGCACGCCATTTCCCCGCAGGGGTAGGCAGAGAGGACGGACCGCCAAACAATTCTACTTAATAATTCTACCAATATCTTAAGAGCGATTGACCAGTGGCTGAGAATAACAGTTTAAAAATGCTTGGAACTGTACAGGGAGGTTCCAATGAGAAAGATCGATTATTCCCCGTATCAAATTAATATAGATTTATTTAATTCAAAACTCGCTTTAATATATACCTACATTCAAGTAAGCAATAAAAATGGTCAAAATGCACGATGATAAATTATTAAATATCGTGAACGTCTTGTAAGTATTTTTTGATCATAAGTATTTATGTTTTTTCAATAATGTCTAAACAAAATAAGTTTGAAAACAAAATTGAATAATTTTAGTTTGTAAGACCTTAAATAAATAGAAAAACTGAGGTATTTTGGTCACAAAACACATTCTCGGAATTTTTTTTTGATGATTTTAATTTAACTAAAATTAAAATTCTGACAACTGTGTTTACTAGATTATGTATTGATTTATTTTTTGTATAATTATATGATTTGAAATTTGTGTTGTTTAATAGAATCTATCGTTTGAAATTTGAACAAATCTGCCAACGACCAACGGTATAACCTTAGTATATTAAAAATAAACTTAGTTTTTCAACATTTTAAAAATGCGTGTACCAGATAAAATAACAATCTTCCAAATCAATTTATGTTTTTTTGTAAAAAAGAGTCAATACGTCTATAATTTGATTTAAAAAGGACTAATTTATAATTTGTATATAATTTACGGTATTTTATGGTAATACCCTCTTAAGTGGCGTGTTGACGCAACTACATATGTAGGTACATGTCCCTTCTACCTAATATAGATCTACCTAATCCTATCTAACAGTGTGTGGCCAAATTACCTTTATGTGACATTTGGAACAATAAATCAAGTAACAATTAGTCAAAATAAGAAACCCGTAGAGTGAACAATTAATTGATGCCTTAGTGCACTTTAATCGAATCAACTGTGTGCTTGTGCTGAGATTACCGCCAGTTGTGTTTCTCAACATCATAATATCGATTCAGTTTATCAAATTTTTTCCATCCCCCTCATAGTTGTGTCAACCTGCCCCCCTAGCACACTCGATCGATAAGGATTGATAGGATAACTTTCAATAACTTCTCATCGTTCCCTAGCATGACTGCAGATCGCAAACGAATAGGTGACAGTACACAATGACTAAGTGTCCTTAATATATTCGACATCAATTGTTGTTTGTACGTTAGCGATATGCACTTGTCATGGGGAACGACAAGAAATTACCAAAAGTTATCCTATCAATCCTTATCGATCGAGTGTGCTAGGGGGCCTGAAACATTTATGTAAAAATCATCGATTATAGTATCTACATCGATTCGCAGTTAATCTGCGACCAAATGGCGTTTTGTTATCTTTTCATTATTTATTTTAAAGATTTTTTTTCAGTTAGCTCAGGGGGCCCTGAGAAACTTAATTTCCCTCATGTCCTATGACATCTGTCGGGATGCTGTGTGGAGGGTTTTTTTAAGGGAAGGTTAAGTAGGAAGTTCTGGGAAAGAAAAAGGTATTAGGAATCTGGAGGTCAGAGTGTCCAGGAGTAACGGACGTACGAGTCCATCTCTTCCTTTGCGGTATGGGTCGAGAGAGACTGGCTGAAAAAATCAAAAGTCCTCCCCAAACCAGTCTCTCTCTCTGTAAGTGGGCAGACGCATCCGGTTTTAGCCTATCACGGCCATCTTCAGCACGGACACGTTTCTGACTATTTTAGGCAGAACAAAGGAAACAGATATAACAAATAATACGATGAGAACAATAATGTTTTTTTTTTCTTATTCTTTAGCAGGACGACGCTCTATTGTATAAGGCAATTCATTGCAATGATTCACGCAATAAATCGTGAGGTTTTAGTTTCAATATAAGCATTCCATTGTTATTGAGTCATAGTCATCTTCATTGACGGTTATACAAAAAGCTTAGTCGCATTTTGTTCCCATCTTCTTACTGCTTCGTTAGAAATAAATATACGAATATTAAGGACTTACTTAAGATGAAACCCGGTATTGGAGAAATTTGAATAATGAATTAGATGCTGTCACCGTCGATCTTACTCCACCCATATTGAGCGAAAGGGACATGCTACTAATACCTAACTAAAATCGTAAAAATCGTGGTTTTGTGTTCCCCACTTTTCTCCTCCAAAAGTGAACTGATTTTCATTTTTTTTACCAACTACTAGGAAAAAACTATTCTATTTCTGTAAGTTTTGCTTTTTTTTAAAAAAACATTGTCAAGTTTGTATACTGAACGTTTTTTGACGGCGTTTAAACCAGTCAATTTTATTTATTTTTGGAAGGTCATAACTTCTATAAAAAGCAACATTTAAAAAAAAAAAAAAAGTACTAAGATTAAGCGCCTCCGCCCACTGAGGCAACTGGAGACCAACTAAAACCGGCTGTTTTCTCTGTCTTGATTGGTCAAAAAGCTTGTTTAACCATAGACGAAGAACAATCAGCTGACAGCTGGCAACTATCAATGGCCGGCCAGGGCAACCAGTAGGGGAAAATGCAAAGTCACCGCTTGCGTTACCATTGACAACGGAATTTTGTGTGCGGGCCATCATATTATTATACAAAGACAGTTGGCAGTTGTAGAGAATTCAGACTATTATTCCTTGTTGAAAGAGAAAAGTACCTACACATACTTTGTGGATTAAATTATTATTTTTATAATTTTAAGAACAGATCAGGTTACTTAGATAAAACAGAAGTAAATTTACCTGGAATAGATTTTCCCAGCTCCAAGTACTCCAGAACCGAGGGGTTGATAAAGGTGGGCGGTCTGTCATCGATAGAGTCACCTCCCTCACCTCCCGCGTTGCCCCGCGTTCTATCCTCTTCTCTCCCCCTCTCGCCATCTCGGGCCCCGTAGTCCAGCCTCTGGGAGGGGTCACGTGCCACGGGAGCCGATGCAGCCCGGGATCGCTTGCGGCTTATTCCTTCTTCTGCTCCATCTAATTACAACAAAAAAAACTTAGCGCTATTATTAAATTCAAGTTAATTCGCAAAAAATCATCTATATTTAGGTAGGCATCGCTCAAGAGCTATTGCGAATGACCTAAATTTAGGTAGGCATCGCTCAAGGGCTACTGTGATGTGACTTAAGCGTAGGAACCTATATATCGCTAAGGGCTACTGCGATGTGACTTAAACGTAGGTACCTATATACCGCTAAGGGCTACTGCGATGTGACCTAAATTTGTTTAGATATCGCAGTAGCCCTTAAGCGATATCTACCTAAATTTAGGCCGATAGATATCGCTCAAGGGCTACTGCGATGTGACATAAATTTAGGTATATATCGCTCAAGGGCTACTGCGATGTGACCTAAATGTAGGTAGATATCGCTCAAGGACTACTGCGATGTGACCTAAATTTAGGTAGATATCGCTCAAGGGCTACTGCGATGTGACCTAAATTTAGATAGATATCGCTCAAGGACTACTGCGATGTGACCTAAATTTAGGTAGATATCCCTCAAGGGCTACTGCGCTGTGACCTAAATTTAGATAGATATCGCTCAAGGGCTACTGCGATGTGACCTAAATTTAGGTAGATATCGCTCAAGGGCTACTGCGATGTGAACTAAATTTAGATAGATATCGCTCAAGGGCTACTGCCATGTGACCTAAATTTAGGTAGATATCGCTCAAGGGCTACTGCGATGTGACCTAAATTAAGATAGATATAGCTCAAAGGCTACTGCCATGTGACCTAAATTTAGGTAGATATCGCTCAAGGGCTACTGCCATGTGACCTACATTTAGGTAGATATCGCTCGAAGGCTACTGCGATGTGACCTAAATTTGGATAGATATCGCTCAAGGGCTAATGCGATGTGACCTAAATTTAGGTAGATATCGCTCAAGTGCTACTGCGATCACTGCGATGTGATCTAAATTTAGGTTTCCATCGTTCGACTGGTTAACATAATGGTTTATTATATTATAATAATCATTGCTATGGGTAGATACCATTTTCTTAGTCGGGTAGAGTACTAACTGCTTCAACATACTTGTAGATACTCTCAGTATTGCCCTGGCGAAGGAGCACCATTCAGCTTTATATGAATATCTACATGCTTCCTAACCTTCCTCTTGTTTATTTTTTCCCTTCGTAACATACCCAAAATCTGTATGCCGCAGTCCCATTGCTTCCAGAATATTGGAAGCAGTTGGGTCTCTTGTTCAGTATTCACAAAAAAACGAATTGATAATAGGAGTTTAATATGTACATACATGCACATTGCACACATTTAAAATGAAGTTACAAAAGTAATTTAAATTTCGATGATGTGTTCTCTACTTCTACGTGTAAATCCGATTCAATGAACTCTTAAACTGCGATTTGCTTTGATATTAATATTGGAAGTGATTTTGGAAACGATTCAGTCGAGTGATAAAGTAGACACAATTTGTTCAAAGAAATATCACCATCTCAATGACAATCCGTTTTTCAAAACTTATCAGGTAGATCATGACGTAATATTGATTATTCCTCTGGCGGGATGAAAAAGTAGTATTATCCAGTAGGGCCACCACCTTGAACCGGAACTGGAACGTAACAAACCAATATATCCACAGAAAATGCCAATTGTTGATTTGAAACAGGACTTCACTACGCTCACTCAATAAAGATTAATTTTTCCTATCCACCAGCTCTACCGCAATGTGCTATAGAGTCCTCAGCTATTTATTTTTTCTCACATTTTGTAAGAATGAACAGCAAAATCGTTAATATGGATGTAAATCCAACATTAAATAAAACCACACATTCTTTACACATGATGCACGTGTAGTAATTGAATCTTCACATAAAGCTTATCTATGTTTAACTTGCTTGTGTCGGTATGCGATACTTCATTTATTATTCAGGAGTACAGTTACGTAACCACATATAACTGATTTTACTTACGCCAACATAAATTGCCTTCTTGTCGTCTAAACGATATATCTTCCATAATTGTACCTATACATGCCTCAGTGACGGTTTCCGTGGTTTAGAGGCAAGGCTCTCGACTAGCGATCGAGAGGTTGCGGGTTCAAATCGCGGTGTTAAAATAAATTTTATTTGATTGATTTGTGTTCTCACACTTTAATCATTTAAAATAATCTAAGATATATTTGCGGTGCAAATTTTTCAATCACGCGTCGCCACTGATCATACTCCTACACATTGATACACACATACTGTTGATCCGTGATCACGACTCTTTGGCTTCTCTTTCCTAATTTTTCTATTGTAATTTAACTATATAATGTAAAATATGTATGTCAAATTCTCAACAGAATGGATCTGAAAATTTTTTATCGAAATGTAAGGGGCGTTAGAACTAAAACAAATGACATAAAAAACGAAATTATGGTAAATAATTACGATGTAATCTGTTTCACTGAAACTTGGTTGAACTCATCAATATTTAGTAATGAATTGTTTGACGAGCGTTACCTAGTTTTCCGAAGAGATCGTGAATCCACCAATTCTACATCCAGAGAAGGTGGTGGGGTTTTAGCAGCAGTCGATAAAAAATTAATAACAACAAGCAAATCTACTTGGGAAAGTGATGGTGAAGATTTATGGTTATCGATAAAACCGCACGAATATTCTAACTCATTCATCTACATATGTGTATTATATATTCCTCCCAATTTATCTGTTGATGATTACTGTAATAGAATCAAGAATATTCAGGATATTTATTTACAACATAGTAATCCCAAATTTAAATTTATAATTGTTGGTGATTTTAATTTACCTGAGATTAAATGGACACCCGAAATCGCATATAACAACAAAACACTAGCTCCGTCCAACTACACTAGTCGTAAAGCTCACTGTGTTGTTAATTTGGCTTCAATGTGCAACCTTCACCAATTCAATTATGTTCTTAATGGAAATTCCAATATTCTTGACCTACTTTTTTGTGATCAAACTGATATTAATCTGTCCAGAACAACAGGGTTAGGAAAGGTCGACATTCATCATCCCCCTTTCGAAATAGTTTTAAAACTTGAAAAACTGAAATACTTAAAAGACAGTCACTGCCCTATTAAATACAATTTTAAGAAAGGAAATTATGAAGGATGTCGTCTAGACCTGTCAAATGTGAATTGGATCTCACTTTTCAGTAACTCGAATGTGAACAACAAGGTACAATTATTCTACGATACTTTGTGGGATATTATTGATAAACATATTCCAAAAAAAAAAACACAAATTAGAAATCACTACCCCAAATGGTTTAGTCAGTCTCTTATTAAGCTCCTCAAAGAGAAAAATAAGGTAAGACTGCGGGCCAATAAATATAAAAACCCACTAGACTATGCTGAGTTTGTTATTCTAAGGAAAAGATCGAAAAAAATGCAAAAATAATGCTATTTATCATACATTAACTCTGTTGAACAAGGCATAAAAGTAAACGTAAAAGCTTTCTGGGCATATTCAAAATCATTGCGTACTACCAATTGCATTCCCAAATTAATTCATCTGGATTCTATATCTGCAGATAATGGACAACAGATTGCCAATCTTTTTTCTAATTATTTTGCATCCGTTTATACTCAATCTAATCCCTTGTTATATACTGCCATGCCAAAATTTACACAAAATAACCAATTTAATCTTGGCAAAATCAACGTTAGCATGGAAACCATCAAATCTTGTTTAGAAAAAATCGATACGTCCAAAGGTCCAGGACCTGACAAAATACCTCCCTTGTTTGTAAGATGTTGTTCCAGCGCGTTGATTAAACCACTTTTTATAATATACAATGAATCATTGTCTACAGGAACTTTCCCAGATTTGTGGAAAAAGGCACATATTGTTCCAATACACAAATCGGGTGATCAATCTTTTGTGAAAAATTATCGACCAATTAGCATTTTATCGTGTTTTGCAAAAGCCTTTGAATCTATAATTTATATTTCTGTATTTTCACATTTTAAACCCCAATTATGCATTAATCAACATGGGTTTGTTCCCAACAGATCTATAAACTCAAATCTTCTCGACTTTTGTGATTATGTTTGTAATGCGTTTAATGAAAGAACTCAAGTGGATGCCATTTACACAGATTTTCAAAAGGCATTTGATAAAGTTAACCACTATATTTTACTACAAAAGCTTGATCAGATAGGTATTCACGGTGATCTATTTAGATGGCTTAAGTCTTACTTGGAAAATAGATCACAATTAGTACTTATTAATGGGTACGAATCACCTCCCGTAATTGCAACATCAGGCGTACCCCAGGGGTCCAACCTTGGTCCTCTGCTTTTTTTAATCTTCATTAATGACCTTGGCCACATGTTACGCTGTGATTTTGCTCTATTTGCCGATGATCTCAAGATTTACCGCAAAATTTCCACTGACTCTGATCATGTTATGCTCCAAGAAGACCTTTATACACTAAATAACTGGTGCATTCAAAACGATATGTTTTTAAATATTGAAAAATGTTACATTATTACTTTTACTCGTAACAGAAGACGAAAGGATTACGCATATTCTATTAATAATGTTCAATTAAATAAAGTCACCACTGTAAGAGATCTAGGAATCACTCTTGATTCAAAGTTTATGTTTGATGTACACATCAGTGATATTATAAGTAAATCATTGAAAATGATTGGATTCATTCATAGAATATCGAAACCATTTAAATACCCCCAATCTATTATAATCTTGTACAACTCGTTGGTCAGAAGCAAATTGGAATATGGGAGTGTTATCTGGAATCCACATTATTTAAAATATTCTAAAAGTATTGAATCTGTGCAAAAGAAATTCCTAACACTGTTATCATTTAAACTTGGATTTAATGCCTTACTCCAATCTTATGAGGAACGACTACATCACTTTAATTTTATAACATTGGAAAAAAGAAGGAAATTTACTGACTTGATATGTTTATATAAAATTATTCGTGATAAACTTCTTACCACTCATTGTCTGAGCAATATTCATATTAAAGTCCCTAATAGACGTAATTTAAGGAGTCAAAATTTATTCCATATTGAAAGATTTAATAACAATATCGCATACTTCAATCCTCTGTCTCGAATGTGTCGTCTATACAATACAATTGAATGTGACCTTATAGATATCTTTGCAAACAGTCTCGCATATTTTAAAAAACAAATTAACAATCTTCTACCATGATACGTCTATTGTTTTATCATTATATCTTTCCTTTATCTTTTTATATCTTCTCTTTCTCTGTACACTTTCTGTATTTTGTATCTCATGTTATATATATATTTTTATTATTATTATTATTATCTGTCATTTTCACTACTAGCATCACCGCCTAGTAACAACTAAACCTTGATTACGCATGCTGTGAACATTTTTAATTGGAGTGTTAATATCTGTGCTCATCCCAACGCAATAATATTAATGTAATACTTGTTAACACTCTGTAAATGTTTCAAAAATAAATAAATAAATAAACACCGTGACGGGATCACGTGATACGGGCACTGTTTGGTGTGTTACCGTGCTGCTGGAACGAGGCGGAATGTTTAGCACATGACCCGCCAGACCATGTCCTACTGAGTTGCGACGTGTGACGGACAAATATTTTTTCTGTTTTTAGTTGAAAAATATAAATTGACATGCCTATAGATTTTTTTACTCCAAATGTGCTTAATAATTCTGTTTAAAATTTAGGGTACGAGTATACACCCTGTATACACACGAACCTGTACACCATACGAAGACGGTAATTTTCTGTGTGTTAGTTAACAATGGCAAATGTACTGCATTTTTCAGCTTTACAGGCTTTAGCTTTGTTTATTTTCGTCGAGAAATGGGAAATAGAATAAAAACATCAAAATAATTATCAAAGCAGGCCTATAAAATGTGTACCTATCGACCGGAAACAATTCGTTCGTGAAGTCAAGGCACGTCATTTGAATACTGTACAATTAACTTAGCCAATGTCAAAATATTTCATCATGATAATAATAAATAGGAACCTACCTAGGATGTTAATTTGAATACAATATTTAATGTTTTTCATTTCTTCTATGCGATGAGCATGTTAAATTTGACTTTACGTGTTATATTTGGCCATTGAAGGGAATTTAAATAAGCTAGAAGTTATATAGAACAGAGCTATGAGATGTATACTGGAAAAAAACTAGTACCCAAGGGTTAATCGAACTAGATAGAAGCTAAATTAGATGCCATTAAAAAAGAGACTGAAATTTTATATGTAAATTTTTTGCATAAAGTTATGAAAACTATAATAAATACCAAATGCCAAAACGCTTCAAGGACAAAATGGTTTTTAATAGAGATATACATAATTACTAGGAGGCGGCTAAGCGGTGGCAAAACGAAGAATTCTAAGTCACGAATCCGCAAAAACATCATTCGGAGATATTGAAATTTGAATTTTTGAAATGATATGTTTTTGTAATAACGAGTCAATTCTAAACTTCAAACCTCAATATCTCCGAATGATGTTTTTGCGAATTTTCAACTTGGAATTCTTCGTTTTGCCACCGCCTAGCCGCCTACTAATAATTACGAAACAAGAAATCAGCCGAAAACTGTCTAGTGCAAAGAGGACTAAAGATGTATGATGAAATGCCTGAAAGTATAGAATGAAAGTATTTAAAAATAAATGTTATGCTTGCTGTAAAAATAATCTTATATTATGAAAATGTAGCCTTGTGTATTTTAGTTTATTTGCTAACGTATTATAACTAACTCATTAAAAAATATTAAGTAAAATGTTAATATATTTCTGATGCCTTGATCATAATTGATATGAGGCACAATTAACATTGATTTTAATTCGATGTTTTAATGTTTTTGTCTCTTCTTTATTGTAGTTAGTTTTATTAAAACCGACTTGTTAATATCCTCCCCCAGAAATGTATGACAGTAATATTATGACTTTTCGATCAGACAAGCCTTGTGGTTATTTTTATGTACAAACCGTTGTTTTATTAAGCCTTATGAAAGGCTTCACAGGTGTCTACTCTTGCAACGAATGCGAACTGTAATCAATGTTCTGAAATACAAAAGTAGCTTAAATATGTGATCAAGGATGTCTAGCCCATTTCGGGACAACTCTTAAGGGAAGTGTTTACGAAGCATGCCAAGCGTTCAAATTTCCGTTGAATTTTATAAAGTTCTTCCAAAGGGAATGTAGATAAATATTCACCAAAAATACGGATTAGAAAATTTCTTCAATCAATCAAGATCTATGGTAAATAATAAAACACCATAATATTATGGTGTTAGGAATTTAATGACACGAATTTATGACAAATATTTTATTGTATACTACTCGAGTATGTATTTAATATATTTTAATTTTACAGTTTGTGTAGGTAACCAGCGAGAGATGCATAGGTATGATGGACTAGAACAGTGGTTTTCAACCCGTGGTACGCGTACCTTGGGGTACGCGAAGCCAAAAATGGGGGTACGCTATATTGTGGCACGAATGTAGGTTAACAGCTCAAAGTTTCAGCAGCTGTAGCTCTAAAATACTTTTATCATTCACAAGCACGTATTTGTGTGAAAAGACATTTTCTTCCTATGCGTTTATTAAAAATAAATATCGCAATCGCCTGAATGCTGAACCAGATTTGACGCTCTACTTATGTGAAATTGAGTCAAACTTGGTAAAACTTTGCTCTGCAAAGCAAGCTCAAGACCACGATTACACAAGGTGAAACAGGAAATCATTTAATGACTCACGAGAATCTTTTTTTCTACAAATATTTTCAGGCTAAAAAAATACATTCTCTCAATACATTTTGTTTTTGAGTTTGTAAGAACAAAGCTTGTTCAATTTCGCTAGTAAAATCACTGATAAAAATGCCCGTTATACTCTGTAAAAAATTGCATTAATTGTATTTGTGTGACTTGATGGTTAAATTCATGTAATAATGAGAGCATTTTAAAATTACAATTGAATAATTAAATAACAAACATCCATTAAAAATGAACACATGAAAAAAGGGAGGGTAGGGGGTACAAAAAATTGTTGTAAGAGTCAAGGGGTACGAAGGCTCAAAAAGGTTGACCTAGAAGAATAAGACATAAGAAAATCTTTTCATCGCAAAGTACCACATTTCTTAAGATTTTGTATAATTTATAAGTTCAAATCATGTGTTATATATAAATTTGAACCCTACAAATTTGGGTAAACAATATTAATTTATGAAAAGGCTCTCCTAAGGAAAATATTTACTTTGCGCTAGATGGCGAAATGTTAATATTGCGTAAATAGACAAACACGGGAGGGAACATAAACCTCAATAATCAAATATTTTATAAGGATAAAACGCGTTAATGTAGTTAATATTCCAAAGACGTAAAGGGATCTTTAGACCTGCTAAAACTTATTCTAAGTGGAATATAATTATTGTGACTTTAAACACTATACCTCTAGGCTGTGGTAGAACGTCAGATCTAACGTGTGGTATCTTGAACAACTATAGAATGGTGATTATACAGTACGTAGGTCGACAGATAATAGATATTTTTCTAAATTATGAGTTCTATTGAGCTTTCACTACCGCAGAAGGTAAGAAAAAATGATATAAAAAGTTACACTTTATTTTGTTGCTATACCTTTTAGCATAGGCGGCTCTAGAGATGCAGAAGGAAGGTCAAAAGAAAAAAAATAATCCGAGTTAATATTAACAGAGCTAATGCGTACTGAATATTATTAAAACGCCTAAATATTGATTAATTTGCCGGTACTCACCCATTGTGAAGCCAGTACAATGTTTAATTTAAGGTTATTTATCGAATTATTAACACCATAACTTTGATACATTCTATTTAGTAATGATTTTATTATTAATCAGTATAGGGTTAGAATGTTTAAAAAAAAATTCTATTTAGTGTTTTAAATTATTAACTCCAATCTCGGTCTACTGTTTACCCTTTGAGTAAAGAACTAAAAAAAGAAAACAGAAGTAAACATTCCTTTTATTGCACTAATCCACTCGCAAATTATAACTTTTCATATTAAAATATTGTTTAAGCTCTTTATTTTTATCTCCTGTAACAGAACTCTCAATACAGAATTTGACAGTTTAAATTATTCCACGCAAATTACGTCAACAATGATAAACACGCTTTCGCGAACTAATATTCAAGATGGCTATTGTTTATCACACTAAATATTTTTGACTGACATTTTTTGACATCTCACTCTAATATCTATAGATCTAGGTATCTCTGTTGCACCGCAGTCATAACCTTGCCGTCCCTTGAAAATATAATTTGTACAATACAGCAAGCATACCCTCGATATGATAGAGTTTATCTTCTTTGTCTTTATAGCAAAGAAAGGGAAAAGAGATAGTTTTCGGGCAAAACGGCAAGTGACCCACGGTTGATGTATGCAATAGCTTCATATTTGGCCGCTAGATAGCAATGGAACCCGCTTTTACGATACGAATCTGCACG
Source organism: Limnephilus auricula (assembly GCA_951813805.1). Lineage (NCBI taxonomy): Eukaryota > Metazoa > Arthropoda > Insecta > Trichoptera > Limnephilidae > Limnephilus > Limnephilus auricula. The sequence continues at coordinate 19,789,797 of OX638403.1, forward strand.
AATATTAGAATAAATTTAAAATCGGGTACCTAATTCGTTAAGTTACTAAATTCATAATATTGCTGCATATTTTGGGGGGTTTTTGACCAAATGACCTCTATGAAACAGCCGCCACTGTTTTTCAGTGCTAGAAAAGCTTTGATTAAATGATACGTGTTTCGTACAAGCCTATATTTTAATCATTCAATTAAACTTGATTTTAATGAGAATTTCATTCGTGAAACCACGCTACACAATTTCTTGTGGGTCTTTCTTATCTCTTCTAGAATATAAAATTATCAATTAAGTCAAAATCATTAAAACCGAATAATTTCAGTATCACAGAAACATTAATGATTGCATTTTCAAGTTTTTAGATGGAGGAAAAAAATGATGGCATACGACCGGTATTCCTTTATCCGTGCCAAAAGAAAAATCAAAACTATTGAATGAATAATATGCATGTTAAACTATTATACAGTAATAAAATCGGTTATCTTTTTCAGTAAAGGTTAAACTCCCAATCAAGCAGCCCATGTAACATTAATTCTAGACAATGAATCAACGATATAGATACATAATTAAGACGATTTTTCACAAATTGCGCCATACGACAAACAAACGACGGGTGAATGAATCTAACAGACTTGACGTGCTAGAAAATCCTTCACGACATTTACATCAACACACATACATCACAGTACAAGTACAAAGCTCGTGAGAGGCAATTACGAGAGTGTATTCATGATATAGTAAATCTAGAGAAATCTTGCTAACACAATCGAGAAGCACGAATGCTTCAGCACCTTGGATCAAAGAACTGTAAAGTAACAGCAAAATAATTTTTTTTTAAATTTATTTATTTAACATTCTTTTTTTTAACATAATTCTACATTAAGTCCCGTTAAACTGATTTATATCAGTTTGTCAACGGGTTCTTTTAACAATTACATTTTAGAAAATTTAAACACGTACATAAAATATATACATTATTACATTATATATATACATATATTTTTACATATATAAAAAATAAAGATTAGAGGAAAAACGAAAGAAAGAAAAAGAAAAAAGATTGTAATAATGGAAAAAACATTAAGAAAGAAAGAAAAAGAGAAAAGATTGTAATAATGGAAAAAACATTAAAAACGAAATTTAGAAAAACGGAGGTTAGTACAAAAACATTCTTTCATTAAAGTACTTATAGACACGAACTTATTATTCTTCCGTCTTTCCGTGAACTCTTCCGACTCCCTAGGTACTGCAGCGCTTCGGAAATGTTGCTGGGGGAGCCAGTAAGTTCTTCAAGAGTACTTCTTTACCACCGAATCGGAAGCCTTAAAAGAGTTCTTACGGCCCGTACCCAATCATCCTCAATGTGGAGAATTCTGAAGGAAGTTGAGTGGAGAAGGATGTAGGAAAGAGGAAGAAACAAGAAGTATCTGGCTACTTATGTCTTGTCACTAAACACGGCTAAGATCTTTTCAAGCAAACTTTTGATTCTTAATGGCTGCCCATTTGAAGTGGCTTTCCAGAGATTGAAGACCATTAAAAATCCTTCATAAATTCTGTACGTTAAAGGATAAATACGGGATTCCAGGATTTTTGTTCAGGAAAGCGATTTTTGTTTTTGTGAAATAAATGTTTGAAGGTCTATAACTTTTTTACTTACCGCAATAATTAAGATCTTTTGCAATAGTTAAGACAAATATGTCAATTTATCAATATATTTTGTTTTATCCTCGAAAGTAAATTTGACACCAGTGGTTTTGTAATTAGTTAAGTCAGTTAATATACTGTTAATGGATTTCATTGTTTTGTCCAATAATGAAATATAGACATTTTTTCTGCATATTCAACTCAAAACTACCCAAAAGTGGACTTCTGTGGTTTATTCGTCAAGGTACACAATTAATTCATTGATATATTACCTACCTATCTAGGTACCTACTGTTCATACTTTTGCATCTATTGCTATTTTCTCTTATTTTTCGTTACTTTTCCTATTACCTATTTACCTTCTGGAAAAAATATTACTATTATTCCATAATATAGGTAACTAGGTAGGTACTAGGTACATGTATTAACACACCATTTTCATTTCAATAAATTATAGAACTGATTGCGTTAAACAAATGATTGACGTTTAATCAGTTTGAAGTTTTAATTTTACCTTCACAATAGACCGTTAAGTTCCAGCGATTACATTACGTGCTCACATTCGATATTATGATAGGCATTTGATATAACAGAAACCTTCACGTAGGTACTGGTTGGTACAAACAGCATTGTTCTTGTCGCGTCGAGTAATTTAAACGAAATTAAGCTAACTTTCTTAACGGAAGATGAATGGTTTGGTTAATTTGATTGCCGAGGTCTGGATATATCTCAGATATATTGGCAGGAGCAATGAGAAAATAGCTACAGGCAATATTTATAAATACTTGACGTAACACCTTCTAACTTATTTTCGGTAAAGTGTGAAGAAGCCGCTACATGCCGCTACACGTTTTATAGGCAAATATTTAAAAAAAGAAACTACCATAAACTTAATTACCACAAGAACCATCGGTTTCAGGCGAAAAAGCGGAAAAACATGCATTTAAATTTATAATATACGTAATTCTCCGTTTTGACGCCGACGCCATATTCGCCATATTGAATCTTGTCCATAGAAACCACGTAGTGGTAAAAAAAAAATATATATAAAGTTCGTAAGAACTTCAGTCCCGTTTTTAACGGTTTTTACTATTAAAATTGTTGTTTTTTCCAATAAAATTTTTCCGTGTAGTGCCAACTAAAAACAGCTTCAAATTCTCAATTATTAATTTCCGAATGTCGTCGGAGAACGTCTTATTTAATAAACCTAACCTAATCTAACCTAACCTTGCCTAACCTAACCTAACCTAACCTAACCTAACCTAACCTAACCTAACCTAACCTAACCTAATTAACAGTACATTGATTCGTCCTAAATAAACTCAATTATTTATTTATGCAATAAATATAAATCTTTAGTTAGTACCTTCCTCGAATATGTGTGATTTTTGCCATATAGCAATATTTTTTTTAATATTTATTGATTGGTATCCAGGAAATAGTGGAAATTGTTCAGCATTGTTCAGTATGCAAAACAATGTAATACGAAATGTCAGCCGTAACGAGAAATTACGTACAACTTTTTTTAATGAAATGTAAATTTAAATGCATATTTTTCCACCGGTCCCGACTGAAACAGATTTTGTTTGTGGTAACTAAGTTTAAGCGCCTCCGCCCACTCAGGCAACTGAAAACTCTCAACTGCCAACTGTCTTTGTATGACAATGTGATGGCCCGCGCACTACACAATCACACAAAACCCCGTTGTCAATGGTAACGCAAGCGGTGACTTGCGACTGTCACTGCTGATTTCCCTGGGCGGCCATTGATAGTTGCCAACTGTCAGCTGATTGTTCGTCATCTATGGTTAACCAAGCTTTTTGACCAATCAAGACAGAGAAAACAGCCGGTTTTAGTTGGTTTTCAGTTGCCTCAGTGGGCGGAGCGCCTAAAAGTAGTGTACTTTTTAAAATCTGTGCCTATTAAAAGTGTGGCGGCTTGTTCACAAATTAATTTATTCTCTTGCCTATCCGCTGGCGTTTTTCTTTGATCAAAGTCGGCGTTATCAGAATCTCAATTTGTTTCCGTCAAATCGGCTTCTGATCAATCATCTTTGTTTTAAGCCAGGAAGTCGTTAGAATACATTTATCGCTTGTCTATTTAATGGGGTACGCAAATAATAGCGTTGATTTGAAGGGCAGGTATACTTTAAAAAACGTTTATAAATGACCATCAGTGCCGGATTTGTATGTGAAAAGGCCAGTTGATATAAGTTTGGTGCACACAAAGCAACAACAAATGGTTGTAGAATAAGAAAAGTAAAAAAATAATATGGAAAAATTGAAAAGTAGACTAATTAGTAATAATTCAAAAGTGAATACTTACTTTTTTTAAAATTTTTGTGTTGTGAACGAAATTGGCAATGTTATACAATGAAATCCGTGTTCGGTTCCTCGGCTGGCTAAGTCCTCCATCACAACACAAGCAACATCTTCCGCTTAGTGTGGTGGTAGTAGGAGATTTTCAAATGTTGTTGGGTTATTCGTAACCTGGGAACGTTTGTCTTTCTTTAAAAAAAAAAAAAACTCGTTATAATATAACTGTACTGGTGGTAATACAACGAAATTTGACAGATTTTTGTATTTTCAAAGGGCTAACGATAGTCAACTTTTTACAGTGCCGTTAAGGCGATCCGCTCACCGGGGAAACTAAAACCAAACTAAAACTGGTTGTTGCTATGTTTACAACCATAAATAAACCAGTAAGGCGCTCCGCTGACGAGGCAACTGAAAACCAACTAAAACCGGCTGTTTTCTCTGTCTTGATTGGTCAAAAAGCTTGTTTAACCATAGACAAAGAACAATCAGCTGACAGCTGTCAACTAGCAACGGCCGCCCACCGCAATCAGCAGTGCCAGTTGCGAGTTACCATGGAGTTACCGCTTGCGTTACCATTGACAACGGGGTTTTATGTGATTGTGAAGTGTGCGAACCATCACATTGTCATACAAAGACAGTTGGCAGTTGAGAGTTTTCAGTTGCCTCAGTGGGCGGAGGCGCTAACAACTGCCCATTGCTATGGTTACCAGACAAACTTCTCTCATGCGCATGTCAATTTTACTATTTCAGTCATTATTTCAGCTTGTTTCACCATAGACGTCGAACATTTCAGCTGTCACCTCGAAAACTGACAAAACTGGCGTATCCTGGCAACCAGGAACTGGCGGCGCCCCCTTCTACGGCAACAAGGCGATCCGTTCACTGAAGAGACTGAAACCAAACTAAAACTGGCTTGTAGCTATGGCTTCCAACCAAACTTTCTACTCAATTTTAAGATTTCAATAATTATCTTGACAATTTTTGATATTTTTTTTATGAATCCTAAAAATATGGGATAAACATTTTATTAAAGATGCATTCAATGGTTCTCTAACAGTTAGAACTTTATATGTCTCCATATTAAAATTCAGTCACATAATTTTTTGAAAAAGGGCGGAAATGTCCAAACCGAAAATTTTAAAAATTTCGAGCGCTAAATTAAGATTGAAATTCATTATACAGCACAACGGCCCAAGGGTTAAAACGAAAGATGGGTTAAACATTCGCATTAGTCATTAATTTATTTTTTGAGATTCAGTTATACAAAAAATCACACTAAAAAATCTAGGATAATACGCCAATGCGTGTTCTGATATAAATAAATATTATACGATTATACCCGCCGTAATATTAATTGTGCACAAATCCATAAACAAATTAAAGTGATGGTAATCATTAAAACCAGACTAAGAACTATATAGAAGTATAGCAGTCTACAAGGACGCAATTTGGTACCTTGAATAAATGTGCCTATTACAGAAAGCCATACAAAGAAATACGTAGTCACGATAAATAGCGTCATATAAATCTAACCATTAAAAATATACATACTAAGATATTAAGATATTAGTCTAAACCAAGCATGGGAAACCAATCTAGTTTAATACGAGGATCCGGATGTTACCATCCTATATCAAAGTTTTTTTATTCTTATCTGCAATTATTTAACCCAACATTGCGAACATGCCAAACAAAAAATTTAAACAAACCTGAGAACGTGTTCGATTTTAACCTTTTTTATAAAAATTTAAATATCACATCCTGAATCATTTTTGCTTTTGAAAAGTCAGCCGTCCAAATTAAAATGAATCATTAAAAATGTTACGTACCGGATAATGAAACAAAACAAATGGTTATTATTACAGTCCTGACCGAGGTAAATGGTTCAAGGCTTGAAAGTAAGTTCGTGACTTTTTTCATTTCCTCACCCAATCTGGACCACAACTTCTATCAGAATCTTAATCTTTATTAAAGCAAAGTTTCTCAACGCTTTGTTAACTGCTGCACAATCTCTTAACGAAGATTTGAATTTAGAGATTATACTATTTAAATTAGTACACGATTATGGCAATTGGTAGGTAAATGAAAATTACGTTTATGGAAAATTTACGCTGATTTGCTATCTTCGAATCAACTTTCTCAAGTTAATATTTAAAGTAGGATACAGTCGTGGTAGAAAATGAAATCATCGTTTGCCCAAGTGTGTCCCAGCGCTTTCAAAAAGTTCAACAGGATTTTTTTAGTGATAACCAATTTGACGACCGATTCCACAACATTCTCCAATTTCTAGAGGAGCGATTGCGGTTCTACTTAAGGATAAGGAATTGTTCTGTATCATGAAAATATTAACGACTTTTTCGTTAACTACGATTCCAGTTCTCTCGGAAGCAGTAGAATTGTTTAACTTCAAAATTATTAAAAAACTTTTCGTTTCTGTGGTTTCAGTTCTCTTTGAAGACAGCATAATTGCTATTAACCTTAAAATTAACGACTTTGTCTTTATCAGCGATTCCGGTTCTGACAGCGCAAAAATCGTTAATTTTAAAGGTTAAGGTCAAGTCCTTATTCTTAAGTAGAACCATAATCGTCCCTTCCCAGTAGGTTAGATATTTATTGGCGGATATCATCTATTCTTTGAACTATTTCGTAGAAAATGTTAAATGGTTCAGTGATAACAGGCTTTCTATGCCATAGCTCACCCGATAGAAATAGAGGCTCAAAGCTGAATCAACTTTAGATCTATTCTATGTAAATGTTAGGAAGGAACGCCGCACAGTGTACAGTAATATCTACGGTTACGTCAACCAAAAAGGCAGTTTCATTTTTATTCAAACGGTTCGTTCGATGAAAATATATCATAGAATAACTACTCTAGGTGAACACAATGGTAAAGCTTTTGAAATGAACCTTTTATAGAAACTTAAATATTGCAAGAAATCATTAAATCAATTATGTTTTGCCTTTCTGAATAAAAAAGTTTATCAATACTTGCTCTTGTGATGTGAACCATGTATAAGAATATTTAATTCAAATCAACAGCGGACAACATAACAATTACAAAAAATCTAAGGAAACGTATTTGTTAAGTTTCGGTGCCTTTATCACTAGGTATTTGAAAAGAACTTTGATCAAAACATAAGTTTAATCACAAGAGATAATATTTGTCCCAAATCACGTAAGTCTCATTTAAATCGTTATTTTACTGTCTCCCTCACTGTCATTCTGAGAAATATGAACTTAACTATGTTAGAAAGAGAAAACTCGATTAAAATTCGAGAATTTTTTATTCTTTTTTTTATGAAACGACAAAAACTTGAGGTGATACTAACGTTTACAATACATTTGCCTAATAAAATATATGTGATTTTTTAATTTTTAATTCGATTTCAGTAATTTTAGAGAGAAAAAAAGAAATTTATATTTTATAATGTACAATGAATGCATCAAACCTTTATACTCTATCTGAGTATCATTAACTGTTTGTATATTTACTTGGGATTACATATATTGTTATCTCCCTTCCACTTATAAATTAGCAATTGTATGTCTTTCAAATAATTTTGTCTCTGTCCAATTATGCCCCTTTGTAACATTCTTTCTCCCTCTGTCTCGCAACTTATATATAACCAACAACTCTGTCTTAGTATTTAGTTATTATTATATCCTGATGACGCTTGGTCGAAGCGAAACCGGTCGATATATAAAATAATACATATTCGTGGTTAAATACTAAGTGTTTGTTTTATTTTAAAAATTATTATGCCTAACCACAAAGTAATTGTTTCATACGAAAAAAAAAAAAAAAATTTTAAGAATAACATTTGTAAACGTATTTCATCATCTTTATATGTTCAGAAATATTCTATAAATTTTAATTTTATTGCGAAGCGGAAATATTTTTATTTTTAACTTAATGAGTTAAACCTCAAATTATCAAAAACATGCAATAAGACAATATATAGGGACACAATAGTTCAGTTGGTAAGTCGCGGTCCGGAAAGCCGAAGGTCCTGGGTTCGAGTCCCAGATGTAACCGTATCTTTCTCTGATTTTTCTGTTTTAGATTTTCGATTGAGTTTCGCTAATATTGTCTTTATTAATTAAAATAATGGAAATATTTATTCCTTCTCAAAAAATACGGCCGATTTTTGAGGGGTTAATCATTCATACTAATATATATAATAATAATAATATATGGGATATGAATTATTAGATAATATAATATATTCTAATAATTCATATCCCACCTGAATTACTGCACAAGTGTAATCTTTCTGAGCAATAAAACCCAAGTTAAAAGAATGGAAACAATTCAGAATAGAGGCTTAAGGACTATACTGTGCTGTAGCAGCTACACTCAACTCAATATCCTAAGTGTGTGGCAACGATTACTTTACAATACGCTGGTATTTATTTATAAGTTAAAAAATAAAATGTTACCGGATTAAATGTTAAATAATGTTAGAATTAATAGTACAGTTCATTACTATCCCACGTAAAACTGCAACGATTTTGGGCTTCCTAAAAAAAGTTTATCGGAAACACAAAACAATATTTATTACAAAGGTTTAAAAATGTTCCATGAACTCCCTGAAATTGTTAAGGAAGCTAAAAGTCTTGCAGTTTTTCGTGGATTATGACTCAATGTTGTGAAGTTTAAATTTTAGTAAGTAGGTACCTATTAAATAATATTATAGTAGTCTTAGAATAGAATATATTAGATATAAAATGTAAAATTTTATAACTAAATAAAATATACTAAATAAAATAAAAATAATACTAATAATATTAAATAGTAGCTTTATTTACTGATTCTATGTTACGCTTTTTTTTCTGCTATTGAAGGCTAATAATTTTAATGACTTCGCCACCTTATTCTGTGCCGAATTTACGTGATAGTTAGTTAATTAGAAAGTTTTAAGTGAATATAGACCAGACGAGCAGTATGTAAAGACTAATCACTTATTGTTTTTTTAATATATAATTTTTGTTAGGCAATATAGAATGAAATGAATCAAAATAAAAATCGAGCTAAATTAATCCAAGTTCACTAAACACACTGTGATTCGTTGTTCTTGTTCACGAATTCATAGCAATTATTGCTTCACACGCCTAATTTATATGAACCACACGATTGCATTGCCTCCGGCTATATCAGAGAGATATCTTTGCCTCATTTATGACTTATGACCAATGCGACTGTATGGCCCACTGAACAGAAAAGCTCTAGAATTGTGATAATAATCGATTAAAAGAAAACTTGTAACATAATATTAATAAATAACATTTCCATTTCCAGGCCAATGAAATTCTTTAACTGATCAAGAAAAAGGTTCCACATTTGAAAATGTTTGATCAATTTTAGCAGAAGTGAGGAAAACTTTACCTCACTCCGGGTATATGAACAGACCCACAGCACGCTTTTATGATTTATCTCTTCAGTGGTGCGAGTTATTACCTAAGCCTTAGCACTGTTCGCACGCACCCAGAAATCGTAAAACGTATTGTTCATATTTTCGTATTACGAAATTCAAGTTCGAAGTCTGGGCGGCATACCCGGAAAGTATTGTATTATTAATTAATTTCGACGAAATTATATATCAGTTGAAAAAAAAAGTTTAATGATATCATTGAACTAGGTCATCATAATATCTAAGTTTATTTTTCACGCCTATTGAAGTTTTTTCAACGTAGGATGTATTTGTCATAGTTTGATTTTGTATTTGTTATTTAACATTTTTCATTAATGATTAATGTTATTTAACACTTTTAATTTAAGGGCTCCCCCTCGTCTTTCAGTAAAATAACTTATTATATATATTGTTTGATTAGCATACCCATAATGAGAGGCATTAAGTTTTTAATGTTCCCAGACACACTATGCTTCTTCGCGTAGAAGCCAACAACAATAAATTACCAAATGGTGACCGGACAACTCAGAACCATGCAAATTCAACACCTCCTTTGAAAAGTCATTAAAAGTGATGATTTTTTTTTTTTTAATTGGTTTCGTAAAGTTACATTAGGTTGGGTTGTGGGCTATTATTAAAAAAAAAATCCTAACTTTTAATTACTTTTCATGAAGGTGTTGAAATTGCATGGTTCTGAGTTGTAATGGAACCGTAGCAAATGACTCACAAATTTATTACTCGTGCGATCACAACATTAAAAACTTAGAAACCCATAGAATTTTCGTCAAGAGCTTGTAATTCATTTAACATAATATATTTGATTTCAAAATTTCTCTATATCTATCCACACCATTTCTTTCCTTTCATATATTTTAATTATTTTTTTTACTCATAACTATGTTCGTTAGTTAAGATCTCCATTCTCATCCCAGCGGAAATTACTAAGATATTGTATGGACGAACATAATAGGTACATTAACAACGTAAATATAATATATCTATCCTTGTCATTTGTAATAAAATGTACTGTGTATGTCTAAATAAATGGATAAGTTAATTCCTATGAAATAAGATAGCTAGGTAGGTACATAGGAACATACCAATCTTATTTAACTCTAACATTAATATTACTGGCCATTTCACCAAAACGTAAGCAAGACAATCGTGCATATAACTTTATATTTCAACTTTGTAGAGATCTGGGTACTGTTGATTGGTGTCATGAATTTTTCACAGCTGTTTCTGTCAGGGATTTATTAAACTCGATACGTTATGGCATTCTGAAATATTCAATTAGCTGTCAAAAAGACAAGGTGCATTATTGTTAAATTATTATATATTAACATATTTTGGTTGTTTATTTTTGGGATGTTATGCCGTGTTAAGCTAACTCCTTCTTTAGCCGATGTTTCGGACAATGTTAGAGTGTCCATCATCAGAACAGATGTGTTGATGTATCTATTAACATCCTTGTCTTTTGTATTTATTAAGCAAATATAATACATTGGTTTAGTTTAAATGATTAACTACACATATGTATAAATATTCACATCCAATTAGCTTTTAATTAGACAAAACGTTTTATTAAAACTGTTCTTTATTTTTCAAAATATATTGAATATAGTATTGAAACTTGTTCGAAGTCAGTTATTAAGATTTAAAAATAAAAATAATTTTAATTAAATTTAATAATGTTATTATTAAGTTCTGCAAGTATTTTGGTTTTTATTTTTATTTTGGTTACAGCTGTTTCGGTATCAATTTAAAATAAATCAATTTACCACCTCCAAAATGGACATTTGAAATAGTATATCGTCTAAATGTGGTTAAGACCACAGTTTGAAAATGGCCTTGTATTCCGAAACAGCTGTATCCAAAATAAAAATAAAAACCAAAATGCTTGCAGAACGTAATAATAACATTATTACGTTTAATTATTATTGAATCAAAAAAATGAATTAAATGGAGTTGTACGAATTAAACACAAAAAAAATAAATAAAAAGATATTAAGATCTATATTATTTAAAAAAAAAATTGTTTTACAACCTTGTACTTTATTTGATTAACTAGCCTTATTATTAATATTATTACCGACTATAAAATAAGTAACGTACCATAGTAACAAAGGCAGGCGTTATTTTATTCGTTACGTACATTCTTCATATCGAGATCCAAGGTGTGGTTAAATGTGGGCGGTTAAACAAATAACTTCTAATATGTACACACACTGCCATTATATTACATTGCTATGAATCCATATTGATTTATAATGTTTTTCCCACGGCATAGACTGCAGATGAAAAAAAAACCATAAATAATTATTATAGATATTTTATCAAATTAATCACTTAATAGTAATAGCAAACTCAAATAGAACACATTATATCAGGATGTTCTATATTAGCGTCGTCTGAGTATACATTTAGGCACAATCAGGTTTTAAAAATAATTCACCAAAGTTTGGTAATTAAACATAACTTGATTGACTGTCATAATATAGTACCATATTATGAATACGAACCAAATTCATTTTTAGAAAATAATTTCTTTAAAATTTACTATGATAAAACTATACTAACAGACAGACCAATTGGTCATAATAGACCTGATATAGTTTTACATGACAAAATTAAAAAAATAACTTATATTATTGATGTAGCTATTCCAAATTCCTGTAATATTCAAAAATCTGTTTCTGAAAAAATAAGAAAGTATACAGATTTAGGAAATGAAATTAAAAGAATTTGGCATTCTCAGACTATAAAAATATTACCTTTTGTTATTTCGGCTACTGGCATTATACCTAGCTCTCTTATTAAAAATTTAGGCATATTAGATTTGTCAAAGAATTTGTATATAAAAATGCAAAAATCAGTCATTTTAAATACATGTAGAATTACGAAAGATTTTTTAAATATTTATATTGAGGGATCAGTAGGATTTATCGGTCAAATTAGGAATTCCACAGAGCCGAACCCTCTGATATGAAAATATCTGGAGACGGTGAATTATATTCCCATTTAATAGTTTGGTAGATTAACGTGTTGTTCTTGTATTGTTTTGTATTAATTATACTTATATAATACACTTGCATAACGTGGATTTACTAGATGATCATTTATATGGAAAAGTGTATGAAAGGGTTTAGTTTTTCCTATGGGAAAAACTAAACCCGTTCCTGTAAATCTGGTGAATAAAAATGACCTCTCCTCGCAGTTAATTAATTTTGGTTCGGTTTTATTTTAGAAAAAAATATTAAGGTCGAATATTTTTAATTACCAAAAATTTGCGGTGGAATTTTTAAATGGTTACATATCCGTAATATTTTTTTCAGGTTCAAGATGTTTTAATAAAAATCTATTGTTCGTTTTTCAATACAATTTATTTCCTGTTGATATGCTTCGTGAAAAACAGTTTAAAGTTTCAATAAATGAATTATTAACTTTAAAAAAGGTATGACTTAATTTTAAGCAAAAAAGTGTAAAAACGTGTTTAAAGACATTGAAAATCTGAATAAAAATTGCATTTGAATGAAATCATTTAAAAAAAAAAACATTACCGGCATGTTTAAAATTCTCACAATACGTTATACATTGGAATGCATGATTCACAATGTGATCCTGAGATTTCATCTTGGTTCATATTCACAGAAAACACGAAGGCACGAATTATTATGATAGATATTTATATTCAGGTATCTACTAAACTTTGCTAGAATCTAAGATTGCTATTGTGTCGTCGTTTAGGCAAAAATCACCAACCCACATGAACTAGTTTTGCGATCGGTAGGTTTTGAACGTTAGAGAAATAATCTTAGGACGATAATGCAAGAGACATTTGGAATACTGTTCCAAATTCAAAAAAAGTCTCCCAAATAAAAAAACTCGTGTGCGCAACTTCATAATATAGAGTACCTAATGGATTTTTATGCCCGCAACTATTGCAACACAACTGTCTCCGCAATTAAAGTCTCTCGTCTGCGAGCGCTCTTATTTGAATGGATTTTTATTTTTCATTTCGTTATACGGGAAAATAAAACTTTGAAGTTTTCGTACAATCTTTTGTACAATTTAAAATCTTATTTTAAAGTTTACTTATCATACTTTAGCTTTTAAATTGACAGTATCTCAAAATTGTGTGTTGTAGTTTGATGATAAGCAAGACTGGAAGGATGGAATTAGACTGAATGCTCCAGAAATGAGATCCCTGAGGCACATGCTTGTTAAAACCGTGTACTGTTGTATGAGAAATGTGGAGATTCTCAACAAACTTTTACGGTTTGGGCATCAAATGAGTGTAAATAGAATATTATATTATACGAATGTGAATGGTAGAATGGTAGAAGTTGGGGGCGCCGAGGAAAACATGGCACAATCAAGTGAACCAAAAACTTAAGTCTTGTGACAACAAAAAGTAAAAATTGGCTATCACCGAATCGAAAAAAAGGTGGTTTGGTTAGGTTTGCACAGATGGTACATAGTTCTCTCCTGTGGAAATTACATAAACTCTTCTTTGAATGTAAAAGCAAGTCAGTTTGACGGTTTTATCAAAACAACCCTTTCAATAGATCCTTGTATAATTAATAGTTGTTATGCAAATGGATAAATATAAGGCAAAATTATTGATTAGATGAAGTAGATAAGATGGTATTACGTGAGAATGATGTAAGAAGATTGGTGCCTAGTATCTAGTGTTAATCTTGAGTTTTACTAATAACTTCACTGTCAATCAATCATTGCATGAACATGGTGGGAACAAGTGAACCTATTATATTTTTCACTTACGTGACTGAGAGGTAAGATCCTTGAGTCTGGACCTGACAAATAAAAAAATATACATTCCTAATGTACATTTGTAATAGCTTCCAGATTTCCCACGTAGAAGTCAAACGAACGGCATATTTTCACAATATTCCAGGGTTCCAAAATATTAAAATTTCTTCTTATCTTTTTATCTATAATCTCATCCACACATCTTTCAGCTTAACATTCTTAAAATGGGAATGATTTACCTACGCCTCACAAAGTCAGTTGAAAATCTTGCGCAAAATAATGATTTAACCGGTTTTAAATTTTGAGTTTTCCATTTTGTGTGTTGGAATTTATTTATTGTGAAAAACAATATAATCAAATTACATTCCACAAATTACAGTTTAAAATATATACATTTGATTACATAGGTAGTACATAATTAAAATCATAAGATGTGGAGCCTTATGTTAAATAATATATTTATGGCGATCTTAAATTCGTTTTTGTTTAAATTGAAAATGTCAATCAAAGAACAAATGTGGTTAAGCAAAGTAGTCATTCTGCTCAAATGAATGATTATTGGTAGGTTGGTCCTGCCTCTTGGAAAAATAAATAATCTGTGCTGTCTCTGATGAAATTATCGGGGACATAAATGAAAACATAAAGTTATTAAATTTAATAAATAAAAAAAGAACTGAAAACATTCCCGGGTTACGAATAACCTGATAATATTTGAAAATCTCCTACTACAACGACAGTAAGCGAAAATTTTTGCTTGTGTCGCGATGGAGGACGACGTAGCCAGCTGAGGAATTGAACACGGGACGCCTGGTTAGGACCAATATGTGGTGCCAATTCGGCCACTGACCGGTGGCCGAATGAATGCATGAATTAAGTAGAATCTTGGAAATGAAGATTCTGATCAAGCTAAAACTTGGCAGATAAACTCGTTGTTGATGACAATGCATTTTATCATACTTCTGGTGGCAATCACGCATACACACACGGAAAGATACTTTTCTACAGATGAAATTCGATGACATTACAGCAGTTAATATACGCATAAATATCGGTTTTATACAATCGGAATTTGGGTTGGTTGATAGAGTTGTCGACTCCGGTTCCTAGGTAGGTAGGTTCAATCCTACCTACTATTATTATATTATATTTATCTGAGATACTATCTAGGTAACAAATACGTTCTTTGAACACCTGTTTCCAATGTAAAAGGTATCTGCCGATAATATGTAAAAAAAAAAAAAACATTTGTCGAAAATAATATTGTTAATTCTGAAATTTGAAATATGACTTTGACAGTTATGGCGGTTTTATAATCGGAAGCAATGGCTGAATTGGTAGAGCGCCGTCCCGGTAAGACTTGAGATCTGATTTTATTATTTTTCTGGGTCTTGTTCATTTTCATACTTTAATTTAGTTATCTTCTTCTTCAATGATATTATATTACATTGATGGGAATAACCTTCATAAGTTAAAAATAGAGTTTTTCTTATGTAATTTTGTTTTTATTAATATTCGATTGATAAATTTGTTTCATTGAAAGGCATTGATCCTGAGGCAAACATTTGATATTGTTCGAAATGGAATGGTAACAATAAAAAAATACGTCTAGTGGGGACTTATGTAGATGGATCCTTACACAGCATACATCACATGAGTTCCTTGATTGATACTGTCAGAACTAATTAAAAGCAGAATTTATCAATAGAGTTAAGTTGAGTAAGAGTGCGTGGTTGATAAGTGTACGCAATGATGTTAACGACAAATTCGTACAGGATTTACCTGCACTCACTCATCAATTCGCTATCCCATTGATCACCTTGAAGCAAGTCGTGTTCACAGTGAGCCGAGTGATAAAACATTGACAGGTAAATTATGTTTTTTCATGGTTTTCGTTTCGCTTCTGTTGCCGATGAGTGCTATTGTGTAACTAATGTATCGGAACGGTGTGTTCTATGACAATTTTTGGTAAAATAGTGTTAGTTTTACAGGTGCAAAAAGTAATTTTCACACTTCCGTTTTTTTTTTAAAGTTTATCTCATTTTCGTGTGATGGGGTAAGTATGCGAAGCTATGCGTGTTCGTACACTCTACATAAAAATGATTTTGAAGCATATAAATATTTAATATCATTTAAGGCTCCAAAGATTAAAATGGGTCGCACATGTGCACCGAATACCAAGCACACGAGTACCAAAGAAGGTTCTATCAGGACACCCGGGAGGTAAACGAAAGACGGGCAGACCTAGGAGATGGGAGGATGATGTCAGGAAGGATGCCAGAGGACTACTCCATGTTGCAGATTGCTCGACGGCCAAGGACAGAGGGCTTTGGAGCTGATGTTGAATGAGGCCAAGGCTCGAAATAGGCTGTAGCGCCATTGAAGAAAAAAAGAAGAAGATATATTTAATCAATTACTGTAAAAAAGCATCCGGATAGATCATTTAGAAACCAAAAGCAGAATGAACGCATAGTGCGTACACTTACACTGCGATCGGCACACGCTTATCCCACATAACTGTACATGTTTATGTAAGGTTTGATTTATGAACCTATATAAAGTTTTCTCTTTTTGTTTGAAATACCTTAAAAATCAATAATACTAATAAACAAAAAAATGTTATGAAATATCTAAGGTATAAATATCTTAATGTTAAAATTGCCTACGGTTACCCCACGTAACTCTACGCTCTATACATAGGCCCCGAATAAAAAATTAATGCCTTTAGATTTTTGGAAGAATTGTGAGAATTTTGCAACCTATATTGAACGAGTATATTTAGTATGCATATTAATTAACGTCAAGGATTCTCAGCTCTTACTCACAATTTTACCGTATCTAAGATTATTTATACCATAAAGTAATATTTATATTAAATTGTACCTACGTACATACATGTTTGCCAATTAAATGCATGATTTATGCACGTAACATGGTAGTGCTCTTTTCACTACATTGAGTTATGCCTGTACATTATAATGTAATATAAAATGTATGTAATACCTCGCACTCACCCCATTAGACATATCAAGGCCAAATGCATACAATATACTATTGATTTTCTATACCTCAACAAAAGAATGCACAGCAAACCATCCTGACTTTTTGTATTATTAATAAATACAATCATCATCGATGGGAATTACGTAATAATGACGCGCCGACGAATCATTGTATCCCTTTTTATAAATCAATGAACACGACTAATGTACCTAGTATTGTTTGAAACAATCAATGAAAATAAGACAATTGTGCATACATATTTATGACAATTATTATAGACTGTATACATACATATCGTCACTTTGGTTACAGGGTACTAACATCACATCACCATGTTTTGAGATATGAGGGGTCAAATTTGCAAAGATGAATTCTCATAATCTATTTTTTATCATAATCTATTCACCAACTTCTGATTTTGAGGTTGAATCTTTTATACAGTACTATCTGATACCCGGCATGCTTTGCAAAGCAAATAAAATATATAATTTTTTCTCCCTGTGTGTCCTTTCCCATTCGTCCTGTGAATCCTCCCCTCGCCCGCTCTCCCCCTTCTAGCGACCCCCCCCCTCAAGAATTCCCTTTTCACCCTCGTGCCTCTTCCTTTTTTTTTGCAAATTTCATGACGCCTGAGCTCACCAATATAGAAATATCGCGGTATAGAAACCTTCGCGGGCATGTTCACAACAATTCACAATCAATGATGGCAATCGGATGAATAGAATAGCAAATAATTTCATAACGCCAGAGCTCACTATCCTATAACCATCGCGGGCATGCGCACAGCAAATTCCCAAAGTTTCATTGCAATCGGGTGAACGGTATGGCAGCGCATAAAATACCAACAAGCAAACAAACAAACATTAATTTTTATACATAAGATTTTACAAAATGAAACAAATACTTAGTTATAAGATTTTAGTTTAACATATTAACAAGTCAGATACAAACAAAATGGCAAATGTTCAAAATGGCAAATGGCAAATGCTCAAAGAAAGAATCTCATAAAATAAAAGGAATTTTTAAGAGGCTAGACTTTGCACCACACGCAGAATAACGCGTCTGTCATTCTGTCTCGCTCACAATATGCTCACACACACTTACGATACATGAGAATGCGAAACGTGCGAATGGGACAACGCTCATTTTTAGATACCTAAAGAAATCGCTCGAAAAAGGGTTTTGGGATAAAACATGTTTCTACACCCAAACTTTCATGAAATTGTAATATAAAAACCAAAATATGTTTTCGAAAAAAGAAGCTTTGTCAGAATATTTTTATAATTTTGTAATTCTTTATGAGAATTAAGTTAGCAGCACTTTTTCCTTAAGTCATATTTTGCGATAAATTATACATGCTTGACAGTGAATTTTTACGTTACTACGAAACACAATAAAAATTTAAAAACATACCGACATAGCTTTCAACTTTCAAGAGCAATTTAAAAAAAATATATCATTTCGTGCAATTTTCGAGTAGAAAAGTTTTTTCCCGGACGTCCTTTTTTATTGGGCTGAAAAGCGAAGTCTATCGTCCTAAAAGCTTGATGTTAGAATTTTGTCATACAAGTATCTATTGACATTCAACACAGCTCTGAATATTTATTTCGGTTATAGAAATAAGAAAAAGATAAGAAATGATTTTGCATTCAAAGGTCATTTTTTTAAATTTCATGATCATAATCAAGATCATGAAATCTTCATCTTCATGATGAATTTAATGATATGATTGTTGGTTATTTCCTGGCCCTTTGGCAATAGCAAAACTATGTTTAATTTTGTCGACAAGAACTGTGGTTTGTTCGTCTGTTCGACATGATCGATAAAACTTTTATCAATGTGTTGGGTTAAGACTGGCAGTGTGATTGGTGTTAATCTTTCAGCAATCTTGGAAACTCGTATTAATATCAGTAGGTATTTGTAGGGATACGAAGAAGGAAGTCGTATGTTATATAAGAGATATTATCAACTAACTTAGGAATTCAAGTAAAGAAGTAAAGAAATCCCACCGTTCACACGAGTATTTAAATTAAATACTGTATTAAATACACAGATATTTTTCCTTTTTGACAACGAAGCAGAAGTTTGTTTCTTTGCCTAAAGCAGCAAAAACTCGATAACCGTTAGTCCTTGCTTATTGTAATTAGCTCATATATATAGATGTACATTCTGATAGTAATTTAAAGTGCTATAATTTCCGTTTTATGTAATTTTGTTGGTATGATATTATATCAGCCGGATGAAAGCTTTCGTAAATTGTCAATTCACCGGCTGCAGCGATCTAAAAACAAGAGATAAACGGTATCGTTTAAAATGTCAAGACATAATCTGATTGCAGCTTCAACTGGGCTAATTATTGCACGCCACTGGCTTTAAATATTTTCAAATGAAAGTTAATCCCGCAGGCTAATTTTTTCGCTTTTCGGAACAACCCATATAGGTTTCATAGTAATCCGTTGTGTCTCCCTTACTATCATGGTTATAAAAATGATATAAAGGGTGTTAGAAAGAAAAAACACCATGCTTTATATTCAATTCACACGTTAATATAGAAATTTCTCTCTTTCCTGTCTACACAGCATCTGTTTATCGGAAAAAAGATCAATAATATTTAATTGAATATACCACATAGTTCTCCTAGACTCAATCTACGAATTTTACTTATCCCATTCTGTTGTTTCTCTACCTTGCTTGGTAGGGTATCCTGCTTTTATCTAACTCGTATTTGATTTTGTTTTTGATTATGTTGTTGATTTTGTTTTTGATTTTGACTTTGATTTTTGATTTTGTTTTGGATTTTGTTTTAGATTATAATTTTTTTTTCATCCTAGTGAGACAGGCAAGGCCAAAAAAATAATGTAAACCTTATGATATAGATTCAATAAATAAATAAATTCAGTTTTATAATTTTATTTTTTGCTTTTGTTTGAATTGTTTGTAATGATTATTTAGATGTACTTTGTTAATAAAAAAAAATAACATGTTAAAGCCCAGCAAGGCGTGAAATACAAATAAATAAATAAATAAATCTCCTGGGATGACATAGGCCCTGAGGCAATTTTTTTCCCCAGGGCCTCCTGTGTGGAGCTAGTGATAAAAAATCCACATTCCTAATTTTTAATCCCATTTAATAAAAAAAATTGTTTGACATTCCATTGCCAACACAATGAGAAAAAACAGTATAATTAATCTTTGGATGTAACTAAAAAAAAAAAAAAAAACAAGGCGTCAACATATTTTCAGTAGATACCTATTTACCAGTGGCGTACATTGCTCTGTGACCTAAGGTAGACTACCGTCTATTCAATATATATTGCAAAATTCTAATTTATATGCATACATATTGTACAGTAGGCATTTTTATTATTCCATGGCAGGTTGCTACTGAAATGTAGAAATTTTAAGTAAGTAGAAACACTTCATTATAGTATAACGAATCTAACATTAAAAAACTTATTAATATTTGTTAAAATTTTTACATTTGACATAAACTTTTAGTATTTAAAAAAAGATCGCTCCATTTTCTTAATAAAGATTTTCTTCCTCTATGGATTACAAGCCAGTGCTATTTACTAAGAAAAAATGGAGTAAGACGGTACCCGTTGTTGGTATCGAACTAGATCCGTTTATTTGTTAGCCAAGCATCCTATCCATTGGGATATTAATAATTAACTCACGCTGAAAATCTAAACGACCTCAAAAATAAAATAAACCGATTTATATGATGATCTTGGGCTGACATTTTTCAATAGGTAAGACCCAAAAATCTACCATTGCATTGACTCACTAAGAATTTTTTTAATACACAATTTAGTGTTTTGCATATAATGTTCCTTTTGCAACATGTTATTTAAGAATCCGAAAGTGTTAATTTAAAGCAAACATCCTTCCTCGACGAGACGCAACAATAGCAGATGACAGATCTCATTATGGCCTGTGGTTTTGGTGTTAATATCTCTCGTATACCTAAATGTATAAAGAACGTAGGACACCTTGACATTATTAACTCCATACCTCCGACTGGGCGCCATAAAAAAATAGCGTCATCATCAATTAGTTAATATTTAAGCGAAAACGGTTAAGGTTAGGTTATACAGAGTTTAATAGTTTCATCTTCAGGGATAAATAATTTCGGTCAAATTTTTCAAAAACTTATTAATTATTGACGTAATTTTATATTTTTAAAGCGATTAGGTTGAAACACATCACACTATTTTTTTTAAAGCGGAAAAGTGGTAAATCTACATCACATCTTTTAGTTGATTTTGTAGCATAACTTTTTTGGTATTTAACTTTTGTTTTCTAGTAAATCGAGTCCGAAATTGGAAAAGTTCAAATTTGAAAAAAAAAGAAAGAAAATCGCAAGAGGGTTAATTTCAGCATCAGAAGGGGGGGGGGGGTCCAGTAAAATTTCATTAAATCTTATTACCCCGAGGGGTGGAGGAGGGGGGGGGGTCAATAAAAATCTCATGTCAACATTAAAAGAGTATTTATTATAATAAAGATAATAAAAAAAATTTAATGGTTTCACTTCTTTTGAAGTATTCCATTCTTCCCGCTGAAAAAATGGCCATTACGAAAAACGTTTATTTCGAGAGTATGAATCTCACGTGAGGGGGGGGGGGGGGGGGGGGTCCCACTAAATCTCACTTGATCTTACCAAGGGGGGGGGGGGGGGTGGTCTAAATTAAAAAAGAACTGCTCACGTAATTAATGTATGTCCCCTTATCTACGTGGTGTAGATTCGGCAATTTTTAAAGTTAAACAAATTTTAAATGCACAAATTTAAAAAAAAAGATTCTTAGGTTATATGATGAAGGCTCACCAGTTTCTCGCCTGTACTACGGGTTTCTGGATACTGTCTAAACTGTATAAACACAAAGCATCCTCAAAGATAACATAGGCCTAGAGTGAAATTATTTTCCTCTGGGCCTTCTGTGTAAGATTGATGCAAAAAAGTATGTTGCTGTAATATTATAAAGATGTGTAGTACCATTATTTAGTTTATGTAGAAATGGCAAGAACTTGTTAACATTTTATTTCATTAGTATGCTAATTATGTATGGTGAAAACCGCTTATTATGAAGATTAATAACGTACTTTATTGTACCTACAGCAAGCACATCTATACAACTTATTTTATTACAGGATGAATTATTGGCCCTTTCGTTAGTCGGTGTTTTACAATTAAAATATCTATCATGATGCATTAAAAAGGTTTAATATGCAATATATTTGCACCGTCCGCATCCGAGATAAGATCAAGATGATTACTAGATAATAATATACACGGTGTTTGACGCTCATTACATGACAGTTTAAGAAAAAAATTATTACAAAAATATAGTCATACAAATTGTCCCGTGTAATCATAGCTTCACTTTTAACTTTTTTTTGCGTATTCAGATAACAAAATGGCCACCTCACATTTAAAATCTTAAATAGAACAGCTGATGACCGAGTGGGAATAAATCATATTTATATTTATGTATTTACATGAACACTTTGTAAACCAAACGAAAATATGAAATTTATCATAACTTTTTTTTTGTGACACTAATTGTGATGACCGTGGCCGGTTTCACATTGAGTTCTGGACTCCTGTGTATGGATCCAGATTCCTTTGGGGTGGTACTCCAATAAAAGATCGTAGGTAGACGATAACGTTTATTAAGAGATTATGTACAGGGTTCCTTCTTAGGATGTCTGAAGGCAAAGAGGACGAATGGACAACAAACAAACCTTTTATGCCTTACTCATGCTGTCTCATTCATGCACGCATGTCTCTTTCATACCGCAAGACATACGTTCATCACACTAATGAAAGAAAACTAATTCAGATTTTTTTTTAAATTGATATGAATAAGGTTAGAATCTTTCTACCCAGTGATCTGGATCAACCGCGCTAGCGACCGGGCGCGTTCGGTTGGTTTAATAGAAATTTATTTCGTATATTAAGTCCTTTAACTTCTTCGAATTCGTCCGCGTGTGTGTGCGTGATTTCCACCAAAATAATGTATTTTCATCGACACAGAGTCTATGTACCGAGTTTCAGATCGATCAGATGTCGGGAAGTGAATTAGTTTCCACTTCAAAGATTCCATTTCATTCATTCAAACACACAAAATCGAAATTCAAAAAAGTGAACCTATTTAAAAAATGGTGTACTTGTACAAGAAACGATATATTTATTTTGTTGTTTGTGTGTATAATCATATTGATTGTAACCATTAGCCAACAGAAATAACGCACAAGAAACCAAAGATTTGAAATAAAATACAAATATAATCAATTTATGATTTTCAAACATCTATGTCTAATGTCGGATAAGAAGGAAAGATCATATTATATTTTATGTGAAATCGGTCAAACACCGTAGACAGATGAATCTCGTAGTTTACTGTTTACTGAATTGGAACAAATTCATCGAATCTGTGTTATTCTACGTTCTGTGGTGAAATACATTGGACAATAGGGTACAATAGCTTACTGCTTAGACAAAACTAGAACTCTAGACCTAGACTATGCTGTAACCAGCTAGATACTGGGCTGAGGCCTGCAGACAATGGTTAACTTTATTGTTACGTTATAACTGGTTAATTCGTCCGGGGAGAGGTAGTTATAAGTTATAATTGATATCGTTCAGTATTTCAGACTCATACAGCGAAACTTCATGGGGTGACTTCATGAATATCTGAGAAATTAGTGAAAATTTGTTTATTTCCACTTCATTCATTCAAATACACAAAATCTAAATTCAAAAAGGTGTATTTAAAAATAGTGTTGATAAAATAACGCACAAAAAATTAAATATGTGAAGTATGTAGTAAGAGAAACGTATTTTATGAACATGTGCTAATACGATTGAAGCAGATAAACTTTATGAACACGCGCTAATACGATTGAAGCACCTAAACTATGTGAAGTAGTAGGAGAAGCGTATTTTTTGAACATGTGCTAATACGAGTGAAGCAGATAAACTATGTTAATATGTAGTAAGAGAAACGTATTTTAGGAACATGTGCTAATACGATTGAGGCAGATAAACTTTATGAACAAGCGCTTCTTTAATACGGTTGAAGCAGATAAACTATGTGAAGTAGTAGGAGAAACGTATTTTATGAACATGTGCTTATACGATTGAAGCAGATACACTTTATGAAAATGCGCTAATATGGTTGAAGCAGATAAACTATGTTAATATGTAGTAGGAGAAACATATTTTATGAACATGTGCTAATACGATTGAAACAGATAAAGTATGTGAAGTTTGTGAAGTAGTAGGAGAAACGTATTTTATGAACATGTGTTAATACGATTGAAGTAGATAAACTTTATGAACTCGCGCTAATACGATTGAAGCAGATAAACTTTGTGAAGTGGTAGGGGAAAAATATTTTAAGAACACGCGGTAATACCATTGAAGCAGATTAAATTTGTGAAGTAGTAGGAGAAAAATGTTTCGAAAAAAAAATCTGTTTTTTTGTTGTCATTCCTTGTTGACATCATAACATCAAACTTTTGCTTAATTTATTCTGATGGTAACCAACCTCCAATTACAAGGTACCTACCAGATAAATAAATAAAAATGTTACATTAAATGAACGGACGTAATAACAGAAAGAATCGTTGCATTTAATTATGTTGGATGTTTTTTTCTTTTAGTTCCGAACCGATTGTTGCATACAAGTATTTAAAATTCACTGAAAATTTAGACAGAAAATTATTTGCGCTACTTTAGATATTGGAGAAAAATGATTACTTTCGATTGTTACCTTGGAATGGTTAAAACTAGACCATTTCACGTACAAACATTTCATTAAATTGATAACGTATGAGTATTTCCAAAGTTTTGTGTTAATCGCGTGAGATCTAAACACGTATTAAATTAAAATATATGAACTAAATTAAAGGTAATACGGAGCGTGATAACCATGACGGACGACGGGTACTTAAGAGGCTAGACTTTAAACGACACGCGGAACACCAACGTCATTCTGTCCCGCTCACAATAAGCTCACGCACACTTACAATACATGCGAATGCGAAATGTGCGAATGAGACAACGCTCAAATTTACCTACAGAAATCGCTCGAAAAGGGGTTTATGGAGAATACACTTTTCTACACCGAAACTTTCACGAAATTGAAATTTTAAAACAATATATATTTTTTAGAAAGAAGAAGCTACGTCGATAGCTTTTTATAATTTTATAATTCTTTATGAGAGTTGAGTTAGCAGCACTTTTTCCTTCAATAATATTTTTTGATAAATCGTACATGTTTGAGAGTGAATGTTTACGTTAATACGAAACGAATCGAAAATTCGAAAACATACCAAAATAGTTTTCACCCTCTAGAAGGCAGCATAAAAAAAAATATATTCATTTTGTGCAATTTTCGATGTAGAAAAGTGTTTTTTCCCAGGCGTCCTTTTTGTATGGGCCGAAAAGCGAAGTCTATCGTCTTAATTCAGCTTTTTGTGTATTTAATAGCATATAGGAGTAAAGGCATTATCAACCCAATGAATACCCAACGTCTAGAGTTTCAGCGGTGACATAATTGCATATCAACATATTTTTGAGCTCCGTCGGGCATCTAACTCGCAAATACTTACCCGAATTTAACCAAGTACGAAGTACGTTAATTAAAATACTGCTTATCAAAAATGCAAATAAATTTCCCACAGTAAACAATTAGTTCGGGTGTTTGGTTGTGTCTTATAATCGTAACATAATGGTAGATTCAGACTGGGTCGACGTACGTATGCATCGCTACGCCTAACAATATCTGGGCTACTTAGCAACCATAGATTTTCAATGAAAATTTTTGTTTTAGAATCCCATTGGCCACACGCATCGCGACGTGCGATGTCTGTGGCCATTTTCATAGAAAATGTATGGTTTCTAAGCATTGTTTGAATTTATTTTTAATTTATTTTATTAGTTATTTTATTTTATTTTGAATTTTATTCGTACGTCGACCCAGTCTGAATCTACCTTTCTAGTTATGTTACTTGGGTGCACTCGAGTTTGTAGTCTATTTTTTCGAAATCATTTTCACACAGTCCTCAAAATTTTTAGGACAATTAATATTGAATTTTCAGTTCTTTTTAATATTTACATGGCATTTTATTCAATCTTGAGAAGTTACAACAACCTATAGACATTCTAGACAACAACAAAAAAGTTCAAATTTCACGACGGCATGGCTCACTTTTTCAAAAAATTTTCAGTTCTTTTTTAATATTTACATGGCATTTTATTAAATCTTGAGAAGTTACAACAACCTAAAGACATTCTAGACAACAAAAAAACTGTTCAAATTTCACGACGCCGAAGCTCACTTTTTCTGAGATTTTTTTTCCTTGATTGGAGTCATAATTCTGTTTAATGGTAAATATAATTTCCTGTTTTCGTTTTTTGTTTTGTTTTGTTTTCCGTCTTTTTTCAGCGTTTAACCGTACCTTGCAAATTTATGATAAGTATTTACGTTGGTACCTCCCTACTTACGTAAAAAAAACTTATTTACAACCGAATCGCAAAATATTGACATAGTAAAATAATGTATGATAAATTTATTAAAGTGTGATTAAACAGTTAAATTAAGCCGGCAATTATATATTTTTTTGCTTTATTGTTAAGATAAGTATAATACACTTTCGTTATGGTCCAGAGGTCACCAATTCGATTCCTTTTATTTCAAAATGTTAAAAGAATAGCCTCCAAAGATTTTTTTTTTCATAATGGCCTTGCAATAGTTTTTGCTATCGTTAATTCCGTTTAAAATGTCGTATTCTCTCTCTTTTGTGACTGTTAAATTAAGAGTTCGAATTAGAGAGAATCAATAGAGTGGCCTTGTATGGGAATAAAAGAGTATAGCTTCACTAAATAGAACAATACATAAATCATCATCGAACCAACATCGAACAAATACTTAAACAAAGTATGACTTCCAAAACATATATTACTCAAAAATCGGACGTATTTTGTAATAAAGTAAAAATATTTCTGCTTTGCAATAAAATTTTAATAAATGGAATATTTCTAAACATAACCGAAAAAAAACTGAAAATAATTTTGAAAGGTGATGATAAACGTTTACAAATTGTATTATTAGAAATAAATATATAATTTTTCAATTTTTCAAATGTTTAAATTTTTGATACAACAATTAAAAAGTTAAAAAAAGCTCAACTTACGTTTTTTCTATCTAAAATTATTGATAACGAACACACAAATATTTTATTAGGTAAATGAATTTTAAACGTTATTATCACTTCACGTTTTTGTTGTTTCATTCAAAAATAATAAACAAAAAATTATCGAAATTTTATACATTTTTCTCAAATTGCTATCAAAACCTTCGGTTTCATAGAGCCCCACATTTTAATTTTTATATGGTTAAATTGTAGATTTGATTATAATCCTAAATCATAACGAAAGTATGGAAGATACAACAATTTACAAGAGACCTGTGTGAGCTGGGATATAAAAATGGTCTCCTTTGATTAAACGGGTGTGTGATTATTGGCAACAATGATAATCATTAATCTTTATAGTTTTCGTGTTCTATTAATGAGGCTTTAACGAATTTCATGTCATCGAGTAATCTGTTTGACTCTGATACATCGAAGCAGGAATACAAAACTAATAACAATAAATTACATCGATTTTAAAATTGGCTTGTTTAACGATGACACAATAGAATTCGATTATACGCGGAACTTACTGATGAATTTATTATCGTATTTGACAACCGAATAATTTAACGGGAGGCTTTGAGATGCCGAAATTATTGAATAAATATTTCTTGTACATTCTTCTCATTAAATTTTTTTGTTTTTTTTTTACGCACCAGACTTTAAGGTCCGGGTTTAGTTTTCTCCATGGGAAAAACTAAACCCTTTCACCCACTTTTCCATAAAAATGATCATCTAGTAAATCCACGATATGCAAGTGTATTATATAAGTATAATTAATACAAAACCATACAAGAACAACATGTTTACCTACCAGACTATTAAATGGGAAAATAATTCACCGACTCCAGATATTTTCATATCTGAGGGTTCGGCTCGGTGAAACTCCTAATTTGACCGATAAATCCTACTGATCCTTCAATATAAATAATTTAAAATCTTTCGTAATCCTACATGTATTTAAAATGACTGATTTTTGCATTCTTATATACAAATTCTTTGACAAATCTAATATGCCTAAATTTTTAATGAGAGAGCTAGGTATAATGCCAGTAGTCGAAATAACAAATGGTAATATTTTTATAGTCTGAGAATGCCAAATTATTTTAATTTCATTTCCTAACTGTATACTTTCTTATTTTTTCAGAAACAGATTTTTCAATATTACAGGAATTTGGAATAGCTACATCAATGTTTTAAGTTATTTTTTTAAAATATTTATTGTTAATATTTTCGAAACTCATATAATTATAAAGCTATCAAACCATGAAATAAAATATGATTTGCAAATAATTCAGTCACTTTCGGTTAAGATTCAACGTATTTGTATTATGTCTCACGTGTAATATACGGTTCCATGTCAACTCATCATCAACTCAACTCTACAACTCTTTAAAAAGTCGTTAAAAGGTATGAAAAAAATTATTATTTTTATGTAGCCTATACCCTAACCTAGCATTTAACCTTTTTTTTTATACGCACTTATTTTGTTTCGACATTATTAAAAAATTATACTTATGATCAAAAAAATACTTTCAAGAAGTGAACAATATATTTAATAATTCATCATCGTGCGTTTTGAGCATTTTTGTTGGTTACTTGAATGTAGGTATATATTAAAGCAAGTTTTGAATGAAATAAATCGATACGGGGAATAATCGATCTTTCTCATAGGAACCTCCCTGTACAGTTGCAAGCATTTTTAAACTTTTATTCTGAGCCGCTGGTCAATGGCTCTTAAATATAGGTAAATGAAATTTAGTGAATAGGTTCACATTTCCACATTTCTAAACTTTTTTCAATTCAGTAAAATTACAGACATCTTACAGTCATAGAACACATGATGTAAGGTTTTTTTATAAATGGCTAAGGACCTGTCGTAAGGACCAACGATTTCGTAATAAGATGGTTCTGTATTGGTTGGTACAGTAGGTACCCCGTGAATCCGGGCAACCCTGCTAAGTTACCGTAACGAACCACTTGGGGTAACTATGGCAAGGGTGTTGGTTATCCGATAAATGGTTCCCGGGGTGGCGGTACCCACACTTTCCCACCAAAATTGAAAATTATTAATTTAAGATATCTATACTTTCCTATAAATCCAGCTAACCCAATAAGGCAATTTTTACAACCGTGTCTAATATTGTAATATATTATAAAATAACTTCCGTATTCTTCTGGCCCTACAATATTAAAAAGAGTATGTAATATATAATACGTGCAGAATAATATGTACGTGTAAAATCCTCAAACTGCTTATGTTACCTGTTTGTACCTATACTTACAGAGTTTTGTTTGTTATTTGGTTTTTAATCTTTTCACTTTATCACCGAAAACCCCGGTTAAACCCAAAATATTGTATTTTTAAATGTAAGTAGGTCCTATGTTAGTTGTAAATCTCTAACTTTAATTCACACTTGTAAATATAAATGTAGGTCACTAGTTTTAAGTCAGTACTTAGTTATAAATCTTAGGGGGTTTCTCACCATCCTCCCAATAGCTTAACAATATTATTAAAAATAAAAATAAAATACTTGCAGTGGTTAAAAAACTCGGTCAACTTATCCAATATATAGCCACTATTCATAGGTTCAAGTACCGAATTATAAACTCTGACTTAATAAATAAATAAACCGTAAATCATAAACCAAAAATATTCGTTATTAGTGTAGATAAGCTATTGGGAGGATGGTGAGATACCCCCTTAGTCGTAATTCACTAGCTAAAAATCTTAGATTTAAATCACTAGTTATAATTATAAATCTTAGTTTATTTGTAAGGGGAAGTTTTCACTAAAACGGCGTTATATAAATTAGAAAATTATTATAATCATCATTACTTAATTAAATTCGTGATTGTTTTTGTGCAGCGAAATAATGTATCATTATTGTGAATAATCCATAAAAGCAATCTTCCGTTATCCGTACCGTTCAATAACGATTTGGGCGAAACGCAGTGGAGCAGTACTCGAGTACCATCTAGTAACAGAGGTCATGAACAATTCGAAAAATATAATCGATTCATTTTGCCACATTTATTTAATTTATTTTTTAAATTTTGTTAATTCATTTAATTGTTAGTTACATGATTTGAGAATCTTTCGACCACCAGGCACATGCCCGTATTGTGGTAGTCGAGATATACTATTGATACCTCTTAAGTATTCACACTTTTCGTGACTATTAATTCTTCTATAAGGAATCATGTTATATTAAAGAAAGATGTAGGTACCCATTCCAGGTAATAGATGTGAGGCAAGCTCTTTATTTTCTCTTTTACATTGAACTTGTCTCATAATTTATATTTTTTGTGATAGTTAGTAGCGTTATGCATAGAAAGAAAGATAAAATAGTTTTGTAAAACGATTATTTTAATTTTCAGAGGCAAACCCGAACATTTAATTATTTTAATTATATATTCTCTCCTACTTATTTTACATGCTATATTTTTTCATATTATCTCCTGTACGCAGAAAATTAAAAGAAACACGGAGTAAATTTTTATTCTAAAATACGATCAAGACGGCCGGCGTATTCCAGCGGTAGGGCGTTGGACTGCCATTCCGAAGGTCGCGGGTTCGAACCCGGCTTGCGCAAATAATTTTTATTTAATTGATTTGTGTTATTTTATAATTAAGTATTTAAAATAATATGAAGTATACTTGCGGCACGTTCCAGAGTGGAAGATACTCTTAGTATCGCCCTGGTTTAAGACCACTATTCAGAATTGAAACGTTGCTTGAAATGGCTTTAGCCGTGTTTAGTGACTAGATCTGAATAGCCAGGTACTTCCCCACCACCCTCTTCCTCATCTGCTTCCCTTTCCCACTTACCTTCAGCCTCATAACATACCCCAATTGGGGATGCCATAGCCTCACTGGCTCCAGACGGGAGCAGTTGGGACTCTTGTGAGGTATTCACTATAAAAAATAAAATAAAAGTATTCGTAAAAACGGTTAAAAACAGGACTTAAGTTCTTACGAACAAATTAACAGGGTTTCAATGTTTATTGGCGGGAACATGTAAGAATAATAATTTGTTGGTATACGTAATTTCGCCCGTATACCAACAAATTATTCTTATATTTTCCCGCCAATAAACATTGAAACAATGTTAATTTGTTCGTAAGAACTTCAGTCCCGTTTTTAACCGTTTTTACAAATAAAATTATCGTATTTTAGAATACCATTTTTCTCCGGTAACAATTAAAAACTTTCGCATCTTTTTTAAAATAGTTTTATACTTCACTTTAATTCTACGTATAAGATTCCTTTGTTGCCTTCAACGAAAGGTTTTCTTTTATTATGTACTTGCTTATAAATCTATGATTTTCTTTATATTATTTTTTAAGTGTATTTTTTGTAAAATATATATTTTTATTCTCTATTATTGAACACGGCATGAACGTAAGACAAAATTAACAATAACATTTTGTTTCATCTCTCAACACTTTGTTGTTAGCTCGTATATTAATTTTTTCTACAAATTTCCCCCTTTTAAATCTGGTATTTTAAAATTTTATTATTTTGTATTAATTCAAGTACTTGGTAATTATCGTTGTTTATCACAAATCAATCCTCGATACAGGCATGTTCGATATTGGGGAATAATTTCATGTTAAACAAAACATTTGAATATAGTATTTTCAATTGTGAAAAAACAATAATTCAATAAATAGCTTTGATATCGCTCGAATACCAACTGTTAGGTTGCAATGTGCCAGTATTGTGCCGTCACGGAGCGCCGCGAGGTTGTCCCAGTTAAGTTGCGCAACGCGTAATGGCGTTTCCCTCCGACATGACGTCACGTGACACAACACTCAATATGCACCATGCCGTATGACTTATGATTCACTTACGTGATACGTGATGTTGTTGTACCGCAGATACCTTTTTTCTAGCTGCCTCAGTTAATATTAATTTATATATTATGTATATACCCGATTTTCAATGGAGACAATTTTTTTTAATCTTGGATACAATGTAATATACTCGTTCTGAGAATAAATAGTTAAAATATCAAATTGTTGGTACCATGATGCCGAAAGGATTCATGATCTATGATTTTAACTACCTAGATAAATAACTATACTGTATATTTTCCTAAATGTATAATATTTCTTTCGATTAGCTGTGGCTAATATGTTATAAAGTCTATCTATCTATATACACTCTTCATAGAACTTGCTATTAAAATTTATATACTTGTATAAAAATAATTTTCTTTTAATTGTGTAATGTTGTCCTTCCCGAAAGGAGTTTTATCAAATTCACTTGGAATAATGTATTACATGAAAAATGTATTACATATGTTATTATTTTTGTATTGTAATATATTATCACAAAATAATAAAAAAATAATTGTTTACACAACTATTCAATCAAAATGACGACATGTTTCAAAACCGACGGTTTTTTCATAGGGATGTTTATCTTGACGTTTATATATTTATGTTTGTATAACGAAAATTAACAAATATATGGTGACCAGAATGTTCAGTGGAAACTTTTTAAGTGTATGAATATTGAGTACAAACTTTTCATCGGATGTTAATTCCTCGCATGATAATTCATCATGTCTTGAAGCGTAGAAAACTGATAATTGGGGTTTTTAACCTTAGGATAGGTTAGGTAAGATTAGGTTAGGTTAGGTTAGGTTAATGTGAGTTATGATGTGATGAATTATCATGTAAGGAAGTATCGTGTCTGAATAAATTTACTATGGGAATTCAGACGCCGAGATCTCATAGTCCGATTAGACATGGAACCAAATATATACACATTAACAAAGATATTTATTTTTCAGAATGATTGTTTATTTTCAAACAAAAATCAATAGGGATATCGTATTACATGTTGGTAATCTGCAAATAGATCGGAAAAGAATCGAAATTTACGTCAGGAATCGGTTTAACTCAACCTTGAAAACCATTGATTCAAATTTATGTGAATTAATTTGTAATCGCAATAATTATTCATGGAAATATTTTAAAACGATGAATTTCAATAATACATTTAAAAAAAGGTTAACCTAATATATCATTCATACACGAAACCATATAAAATGTGACCTTAGAACGGGTTACCTCAGTAAGAACACATTCTTTTAGATTTTGTAAAATTATTTAAAATATATATATATATCTTTACATATAAAAACCTCGCATCACTATGTTCGTCCGAGGTAAACTCCGAAACTACTAAACCGATTTTGATGAAATTTGGCTTACTGTGTGTAATTTGGTCCAACTTAAAAGATAGTTTTAATCTCTATTATTGACCTCAATATTTATTATTGCGAATTAAATGTGTTTTGTGGGGCAATTATTTGTAAGTTCCATAAGTTTATGACAGATGGCAGTGTGAGTTAATTTATTGATACAACACTTGGTTATCTAGATTAGGAAACCATCCAGTAGATGGCGTTGTGTTTCATTAGCCACAGTTGTATGTATTTCTCTGGAATCTAATAATAACAAATTGAACATTTATTTGCTGCTATTTGAAATTATTATAATGTTTACAAGAGGTAACTACGGTCATCGATTGTTACATTTGATTAAATTGATCTTTGACTGAAATTTACACGACCTTCTCATAATCAAAAAGACGTTTGCATCATTTGAATAAGCATATATTATGATAGTTGTATGATAAAATCCTCCGTGGTCAAGGGTAAGCCTCTCGACTACCAATCCAAAAGTTGCGGATTCAAATCCCGGCGTGCGGACGTAATTTTCATTTATTATTTGTATTATTTGATAATTGAAAATAACATAAGGTATATTTGGGGTTTATTCTAGAGTGTAAGATTCTCTCAGTATTGTCCTGGTGTAAGACCACTATTCAGAACTGAAGAGTTGCTTGAAATGGCTTTTGCCGTATTTTGTGACCAGATCTGAATAATA
Organism: Limnephilus auricula; assembly: GCA_951813805.1. NCBI lineage: Eukaryota > Metazoa > Arthropoda > Insecta > Trichoptera > Limnephilidae > Limnephilus > Limnephilus auricula. Next base: position 19,824,043 of record OX638403.1, read on the forward strand.
AGGTAATCCCCACCTATCGCTTCCCCTTCTAATTCCCTTCCACACTACCTTCAGCTAACATACCTGAACTTTGGATGCCATAGTCTGGCTCCAGATAATTGGGAGCACTTGGGATTCTTGTGCTGTATTCATATAAAAAAAAACATATAAATTATTTATTTAAGTGGGCAACGATTGAGAGCCTAATAAGAAAAACACATTCTCACTATAGTCAGCACATTAGTAACTTCACTTGTGGATTATACAACCTACATATACTATACGTACATTTAAACTATATATTTAAACTATACACTATACATTCAATAGTCAACATTCAGGGATTCAAAATCTGGGTTCGAGTCCCAGACGTATATACTATATGTACATTTAAACTATACACTGTACATTCAATAGTCAACATTCAGGGATTCAAAATCTGGGTTCGAGTCCCAGACGTATATACTATATGTACATTTAAACTATATACTGTACATTCAATAGTCAACATTCAGGGATTCAAAATCTGGGTACGAGTCCCAGACGCGACCGTATCTTTTTCAGATTTTTCTGTTTTAGATTCTTGAGCGAGTTTCACTACTATTGTCTTCATTAATTAAAATATTACAATTTGAGGTATAACTCATTAAGTTAAAAATAAATATTCATCTTAGACTTGCAGAAAAGTCAATATAGGTAGATATGTCAAATACTAAATAAAAATTGGTAAATTTATCCTGAAACTATCTAGATAGCATTTAGTTCGAGGTGAATCTTGCAATCATACATAAAGATAGCAGCCAATAAAAATATGCTTTAAGAAAATGAAAATAATATTGGTATTAATTTTTTTATAAGAAAAACTCTCTTTTTAACTTTTGAAGGTTATTCCCATCAATGTAATATATCATTGAAGAAGAAGATAACAATAATAAATAAAAAAAATATGAAAAAGAACAAGACACAGAAAAAATAATAAAATATAATGGCTGCAACTGGGACTCGAACCCAGAACCTCACGTCTCACCGGGACATACGCATTAACCAATTTTGTTATTGCACCCTATTATGAGACTGTCGTATTTGTCAACTTCATATTTCAAATTTCAGAATTAACAATATTATCTTCGACTAATGTTTTTTTCCAAATTATTTGGAGCTACCTTTTTTCATTGGAAACAAGTATTCAAAGAATGTATTTGTTACCTAGATAGTGTCTCGGATAAATATATCCGATTTTATTTTTATGGAACACCTATAACGTGAGGTTCTGGGTTCGAGTCCCAGTTGCAGTCATTATATTTTATTATTTTTCTGTCTTGTTCATTTTCATATTTTAAAAAATTAGATTATTATTGTTATCTTCTTCTTCAATGTTATAAATTTGGTAGTTCTCAGCCGAAGCATGATACCGTTAAATATGACACATTAGCTCAGTTAGTAGAAAGCCGAAGATCTTGGTTTCGAGGCCCAGATGTAACCGTATCTTTTTCTGTTTCGGATTTTCGATCGAGTTTTGTTAATATTTTCTTCATTAATTAAAATAAAAAGTCACGTCAAAAACTAGCCGTTTATGATATAAAAAAAAATGATTGCACACTTGTCTAGAAATTGGTATCTAAAATCTAAACTACGAAAGGGTTGGAATTGGAAGGTGATTCTGCCAAATATTATTTTTTAAACTCATAAAAAAAAATATGCGTTGTATCCCGAAATATTCCAATGACGTTATACTTATGTAAGTGTAGAAAAAAATGTATTCTTGTGATTTGTTTGGATTGTTTTTAGCACAGAATACTTAATTTAATTCTAGTCAATAGTGTTGTTAGAATATTAAAGCAAACCAGAACATTCATTCGCTACGGAAATATAAACAAAATTATCAATTTGGCCGAACGAATTATAACCGTTATTAGATATTATGAATTTAATCATTATGATATTAAATGGCTATCTAAATATTAGATTAAAAAATAATAAAAAATCATGCGGAGAAAGTTAATCTATTGACCGATGGATGACGCTAGCCACTCCGCAATGGTTGTCGCCGTACAACAAAAATGATCCTGTATTTGTTGATCCGAAATTGAATTTAAGACACTGCAGGCGAGAAAATGTTGAGAATTGCAAAATAGGAAACACTGGGAAAAACTGACCCGTATCCAGTAATTTTCTATAATTAGCCAATAGTCTTATCAGATATTGGAGTTTTCTATGGCATTAGTCATTAAGATGACTCTAACCAACACTGTCGTCATCGTCGCCGAAATCACGAATAAAAAGAATGTATCGTTTTGGCGATAAATCGCAAACGGCACATTTTAAATCAGGTTAAAAAATGTATTCGTCATCATAAAAATGAGATAAAAATAACTTCACTATCTTAATTTTCATAAACAATAAAAAAAAATTAAAATACTCTTGGGTTTAGAATAAATTGGCTTATTAACCACTTATTTACTGCTTAGAATCCACCAATAAGTAAATAAAACAAAAAAAAAACTCAAGGAACAGTCGATGACGATTATGGGAATTTGTATCGATGGTGTTATTTATATATTGAAAATAGTAGATGACGTATTATGATCTTCTTAATTCATAAATGATATTTTTTGGTCTCCTGTCAGAAAAGAGGACTTCACGAAGGCGGTCATAATATTGACAATAGGTAGCAAACTTGGATAGCGTAGTCTGTGACCGTTGCTTCCATTTCGTTGGCAAAAAAGTGCAGTGCGAAACCAGGGTGGTCCTACTCGTATTGTCGAGAACCATTCCTATATCTTCGTATAATAATAATAACCAGTGTAAAGCGATGTTTTTTTCCCTTGATTTATGGACGTTAAAAACAATACGACATCTGTTGATTACAACATTGAAGCATGTAACTCACACTTCTAAACCCGTAACCTAAAATAACTTCATATTTTTATGCTGTAAAATTTTTATAATTCCTACATCCTGTTATCACGTACCTGGTTTATACTTTTCAATACAGAGTTTTGGTTTCAGAGAAAAATAATATATATATATATATTTTTTTTTTATGGTTTTCAGTTTTTTGTTATGTAATTAATAATTATTATGTACATTACTAATTATGTACATTTCTTAAGGACTAATAATATGAACTAAAACCTGTCAATTTGTCTGTCCTAAACTTTCCTAGTTGGACAGGCAAAGCTTTCTTATATGTAAAATGTACTTTTTTTGTATCCTTCTATAATAAATAAATAAATAAATAAAAATAAATAAACATAATATTGTTTAATTTCATTGAGGTAGGTATAATCTAATTTTGACGATTCTAATCGTGAAGTGGAACCCTTGAGGTTTCTTTGCTACAATACTGAAATTTGAATTCCAAGGATGTATTCAAACTGTCGATGTCACACTAGTATTTATTTACCTATGGCATTAACTTTAAAGAAAGCGTTGAGTGTTAAATTGCTTAAAACAGAATGGTACCTACATTCTTTGATTTATTCTATCTAACTATTTCCAAGGTTTAACTCGTATTGATGAGTAAAAAAGCTAATACCTGCAGTGCGATTCGAATGCGATTCAATCGATTACCGAACTAAAACTCCACTCATTGAGCTATCGACCACATCAAATCAAATACTTGACATAATTGAATTGTATAAAAACATTCGAGTACATAATGCTTCACACTCAAATAATTTCATCATGTAATATTGTCACAATAAACCCTCATGATGATCTGAATATGATTGGTGTGAGCTATCATTTTCTTTGTTTGATACCTACAACATAAATATTATAAAGGATCGGAGCCACGTTAAATAAAATGTAAAATGTACACGAATCGTGATTAGGTACATTCCGAAAGAATCAAGCAGGAGAGGTCAAAATATCTTACTCAACTTAACTTATTGCTAGAAGTGCCTATATCAAATTTATAAATCGCACTGGAATTGAATAAAAAATAAAAAAAAACAATATTTTGAGATACATTATTAAATTTTCAATTTTGGAGGCGGAAACCATTTTTTTGTATAACCAACACCTCTGTCATAGGTCACCCCAAGTGGTTCCCTACGTTTGGTGACTTAACAGGAGTGCCCGAGTTCATGGGGTGAGGTTTATCTAGGTTTTGGCGGCGAATGACCTGAACATGCTGAACCTTAGTTTTATACCCACCTCTCATACCTTCCTCCTTCCTAGAACTTTATTTCATTTTTAAAAATCTCCACACAGCATCCCCGAAGATAACATAGGCCCTGAAGGAAATTATTTTTCTCACTTACTGTGTGGAGCCACGTAAAACCAGACAGGTCACTATTTCATCAATCTACCTGACATAGGCATTCAAAACATTCAAATGTGAGAGGTTTTGGAGTACTGTCAGGGCACACTAGCACACTCGATCGATAGGGATTGATAGGATAACTTTCGGTAACATATCATCATTCCCTAGCATGACTGCAGATCACCAAAGAATAAGTGACAGTTCAGACTAACATTAATGTCGAATATATTAAGTGTCTGCAGTTGTCCTACACGGAGAAAAATGTTATTCTAGAATACGATCATTTTATTCGTAAAACGGGACTGAAGTTCTTACGAACAAATTAACAGGTTTCAATGTTTATTGTGGGAAAATGTAAGAATAAATTATAATTACTAATTATTTGAACAAATTTCGTACGTAAACATTGTTGGTAAAACGTATTTTTTCGTTGTGTCGTCATGTTGTATTATCAGGGCAACTAGATAAAACATTTCTAAACGAATGTTTTATAAATATGGCCTGATAAATTATCGTGAAGGTCAAAATCGATTTGAAGTTGAAAAACGATAAAAAGTTACTGAAAGTTATCCTATCAGTCCTTATCGATCAAGTGTGCTAGGGGGCCAGATATAAAATTATAAAAAAACTGACACAGGCACACGGAGAAAAATGTTATTCTGAAATACGATCATTTTATTCGTAAAAATGGTAAAAATCGAGACTGAAGTTCTTACGAACAAATTAACAGGGTTTCAATGGTTATTGGCGTGAACATGTAAGAATAATGTATTGGTATACGTAATTCCGTACGTATACCAACAAATTATTCTTACATTTTCCAGCCAATAAATATTGAAACACTGTTAATTTGTTCGTAAGAACTTCAGTCCCGTTTTTAACCGTTTTTACGAATAAAATGATCGTATTTTAGAATAACATTTTTCTCCGTGCACTTCTAACATTAAACCTCATAAATAAATGTACCGATAATATTTTCACATTAGACTTTACTCAAGGGACTTCTGTCGTATAATTAAGTGACTTTCACTGAAGCACATCTTGCGTTACAAAATGCTCATTAGTTTATCAAACCAATTGTCGTGAAGACCATTACAGTCTATGAAAAGACTTTTCTCTTTCAACAACATGCAATCCGTTAACGTTTTCCCCTATTACTGAAATGATTTACTTATTTTTCTTTTCTTAACCGCTCCAAGAACCGTTTAGTAACAATCATTCAGATTAATTAGTACTGGTTGCATCAACACACGGACATTTCGAGATAAGTACTTCTTTATTTGGTTCCCACTTACATGAAAATGTAGCCAGAGATCATATTGTTTCGAATCGTTATGGTACAGAGGCAGAAATGACGAAACGAGTGGGTCGAAGGTATTGGAATTCCTTTAATGATTGGATTGCCTTTATGTTGAGGATTCCAAAAATGTGCTTACATCATCATCATGGAATCGATAAGTTACGCTGTACTATGACTTAAATCTAATGACAAAATCTTCTGTTCAACCTACCGAAATGTCGTCACCTCACTTGGGTAAGATTCTAAATGACATCTTTTTAATAAATGACCTTTGAATCCAAAACCATTTCCTTGACCCTATCTTGAAATGGCGTCAGGGAAATGTAGTTAGAACCTTATGCAATGAATTATTATGCCCTAGCTGGTTGCATATCAACGGTCTTGAAGAACAATGTCATCAGATGTGCGATTTTGTAGTTTTGCAGTAGAGCTGTTTAAAGTTTCGTTTCTACATTTTTACTGTTTTTGAGATCAAGAAATATAGTGTTTTTTGATATTTTTTCATTTCATTTTATCCAAAATTTAAAAAAATTCAGACTTTTAAAACTATAAATTAAGCCAATAAATAAGCCAATAGAACGATTTTCAATTTTTAGCATATTCGACATTGTTCTTCGGGACCGTCGATATGGTTCTATCTGCACGTTTTGGTATGTTTTAAAATGGTAATTATACATCCTACTAAAATATTTTCCTTTCAAATATGTAAAACTAATCTGCCCTGATGATGGACACTGTAACGCTGTCCGAAACGTTGGCTAAAGAAGGAGGTAGCGCAACACGGCATAATACCCCAAAAACAAATAAGAAAAACCACAACAAGTATGAAGGTATCAAAATTTGTTTTGTTCAAATCCTTTTTATGTTGAGATTTCTTCTTCTTCACACTTCACATCTGCACAATATTATGCATTCAAATGTCATTAGATCACTCGAGCGATTGGTTTTCGGTTTTCGATTTGGCCATTCGATTTAATTAATACCATTCCTCAAAATATTAACATAGAAAATATTAAACGTCAATAGAAGGAAAAAAATACTATAGAATCTAATTATTACAATTTAAATATAACTTATTTGTGCGTAACTTTTGACAGCCCTAAAAGAGAACGACTAGCCGACTCGCATAAGTGCACGGAGAAAAAATTTATTCTAAAATACGATAATTTTATTCGTAAAAACGGTACAGAAGTTTTTACGAACAAATTAACAGTGTTTCAATGTTTATTGGCGGGAAAACGTAAGAATAAACATTGAAACCCCTTTTAATTTGTTCGTAAGAACTTCAGTCCCGTTTTTATCCGTTTTTACTAATAAAATGATCGTATTTTAGAATAACATTTTTCTCCGTGTGGAACCACTAAATTTTGTCAATTATGTGAGCAAATAATTAAATTTATTGTCCATACTTATAGTTTTTTCAAAGTAAATAAAAGATAGCTTCATGACGCAAAATTGCTTTAGCTATAGGTATAGCTTACCATTTTATTTTATTCGCTAGTCTGTCCTCAGGCGTGAGAGTTTATTGCAATGCTACTCTTGTAAATATATCTGTTTTGACATACATAGGTAATAGGTACGCTTCTTCAAATGCATATATTTTCTCATAGACCTGTACACTTAACGGTGTCATCGTGTCATGTACGATTGATTATTGATGTTGTTGTGCAATATTCAAAGGCTTCATTTAAGGTAATCCCATGTATTAAATAAATCCTGCCAAATGAGACGGACAGCTAAATCTATTTGTAAAATGCTATAAACTTATAAACACCTTAATTTAAAATGAGCAACACAATTCATACATTAACACAGCCTGTCCTTAACTACTCCTTTTGTGAACAACTCGTGTAGGTTTCACAGAAATCTTTGTTTCCCTTTATATCACGGTGTGACATATAATATAAACGGTGTTAGAAAGAGAAAACACCACGCCTTTTAAATCTAAAAGTGGAGCAAAAAATAATTCAAATGTACACTTTTATTTCGGATCGCAATTTAAAAAAAAAAATTATGCATTATTATTTATTAATTAGGAATTTTTTCAAAATTATTTTTACATGACAACAAAAAAATGTGGGAGCAAAAAGGTGATAAAAATTAATAATATATTTGTCTACTAAAATATGTATAATTTTTATTTTCGTTATTTTTTTAATTAAATTTAATTAATTTTTTTAAATAATTTTAATTTTAGTTAGAAAAATGCGTAAATAAGCAGTTTTTTAACCCTTTTATGTTCGCATTAAATATCATTGCAAGTGACGAAATGACAAGATCTTATAAGAGGTCTACATAATATTAAGATACATTATTTCCTTGCCAAATGAATAAAAACTATATTCGTATGCTAGGAGTATTTGTTATGGTTCAAAATACCATAAAGTACGGTGAGTTCCTAGCAAATCTGCAACGGATTCTATGGCATTTCAAGGGTTAAAAGCTAAGGTACCCAATCCTGTAACGATAATACTATTGTAGGCACATTTGGGTTTGTATATGTACACTATACAATACAGTCAAACGATCTCTACAGAGATACCAGATTAAAATAAGTCAAATGTATCTATGAATCTAATCGTGCATTCAATCAATATGTAAGATTTGATCAATTTTTGTCTTTATTGTGCATTTTAAAATTATAATACGAAAAAGGTATAAGGTCAAACCAAACATAAAAATATAATACAATTAATGTCACTCTCATGGTCATGATCTTCAGACTAAAGTGCCTTTTTATGGCAATTTGCAGACCGTCACTAAGAATAAATTTAAGGCTATCTTTTCACAAATATTTTAAATGTAATTTACGCAAGGATTTCGTAAAGCTTCACAAGATTTTCAAATATTAAACTCACAATGTAGAAGTATACATTATTTTCGATGAGTATCTTCTAATGATCGTTAGACACTTTGACCGGTGTTCATAATAGGAGGAAGTGATAGTGTGTTCGATAACCAAAGGCATAGCACCTCTCTCCAGACTCAGAGGTCACGGGTTCGGACAGCGTTGAGTAGGTAGTGTTCGAGCGAGTGCAAATTCTATTGCACAAGCAGTTTCTAATGTTTAAATTGAAGGTTTGACGCCGGATAAGGGGAAAAAGAATAGTGCATCTAGGTAACCTTCCTTAAGTAACATGTTTCTCCGAATTGAAAGTATAGACAAAATGCAGGTTTTACTCGTATGTGGGTAATTGAATTGTCAGATAGAATCAAATTTTTTTTAGAATCTAAAATTTGACGACCGTCCGTGGTCGAGTGGTAACAACACTTGACTCTCAATCGGAAGGTTGCGGGTTCGAACCCGGCGTGCGCAAATAAATTTTATTTGATTAATTTGTGTTATTTCACAATTAATTAATAAAAATAATATATACTACATTTGCGGCACGTTCCAGAGTGGAAGATACTGTCAGTATCGCCCTGGTGTAAGACCACCATTCAGAATTGAGACGTTGCTTAATAATGGCTTTAGCCGTGTTTAGTGACTAGATCTGAATAGCCAGGTACTTTCCTACCTTCCTCTTCCCCATCTCCTTCCCTTGCCCACTTTCCTTCAGCCTCACAACATACCCCAATTGGGGATGCCATAGTCTCACTGGCTCCAGACGGGAGCAGTTGGGACTCTTGTGAGGTATTCCTTATAAAAAAAAATTAAAAAATTTAGACTACCTTAAGCCGATGTGACTACGATATAGTGATATTTTTATAAGATGGGATAAAAAAGGATTGTAAATCTACGGAAGAACGAAACATCACCTCCCATACATGTATCTTGCGAATCGCAGCTAAAAAACCTTATATGATCACCATTCCCATGTTAAATCACCTATCTTGTAACTACTATTTTTCTCCTACATTTTTAAATATTTTTTTCAATATCACCCTTTTTACATTAACCCCACCTGCTGATAATTATTGCTCACTAATGATTTATATATCACACTCACACACTTTAATTGACAATTGTATGCTTTGCTTTGCTATTCCCAGTGGACTTATGACTATCAACATAACTCTTGAATATAATATTCGTAAAGTATATTTTATAGAAACCGAATTTATCAATGTAATTAACAAAATTTCACAATGCTTGATTCTTTATTAATTTTTTATCAAAATGCTAGAGGTTTGCGCTCAAAAACGATAGAGTTTCATCAAAATATGCTGCTCAATAATTATGACCTGATCTTTATTACCGAAAGCTGGTTGGTTGATAGCATCCTAGATGAGGAATTATTTGATAATCGCTATTCTGTTTACAGAAATGATAGGGATAGCCATCGCACTGGTAAATCAACTGGCGGAGGCGTAATCATAGGTATTAAAAAGGAATTTTTTGTTACCCCCCGCTCTTGGAAATCAGACGCTGAAGATATTTGGATAACTGTCAATACATCAAAATCTAATCATCAATGTTATAACATCCACATGTGCTGCGTGTACTTGCCTAGCGTCGGTCCAAAATTAACATCTTTAGAAAGATTAGCATTATTTACTAGTCATACCAATATTATTTCTGACTTAACAATCCGTTTTCCCAATGACAAGTTTTTAATCATCGGCGACTATAACATGCCGAATATTGAATGGAATAGTCAACATACGTCAACTAACAGAGACCAATGTTCACTTGCGTTACTTAACTGCTTATCTTTTGCAAACTTAACTCAATTTAACCATTTACCTAACAAATATGGACGAATCTTGGACCTCGTTATCTGTAATACTCTAGCTAAAGTGTCGCTTGCCGATCACCCTTTAGTTAAAGAGGATGCTCATCATAAATCATTGATTGTAGAACTAGACTTCCCATCCACTAATGCAACCCTCTCAACTCCTCGAACAATAAAATTATTCCATAAAGCAGATTATGCCGAAATCAACGAGAGACTGAAAGAGACTGACTGGTCTACTGTTATAAATGCAACGGATGTAAACACAGCACTAAGTTCGTTTTATGTTATAATTGAACAAATTATCAATGCGTTTATTCCCAAGAAAGTCGTAAAATCTGGTAAATATCCTCTATGGTACACAGCAGCCTTAATAAAAATAACAAACGAAAAATTGAAGTTCTTTAGAGCATGGAAGCGTCATCGGAACCCTCTCGATTATCTCTCATTTTCTTTGCCCCGAAAAAGGCAAAAAACGGTTGCTTCAGCGGCTTACAAAACCTATATTTCTACGATAGAATCCGGTATACAGCATAATGTTAAAAAAATATGGTCCTATGTCAATTCTCAAAGAAAATCTCCTACTATCCCTGATCATATGATTTACGGTGAGAAAACTGCTAAGGACAGTAAAGGAGTAGCTGATTTATTTTCTGAATATTTTGGATCTCTATTTTCGAATGTTCAACCTACTCATACAAGCAATACCAGTGATTGTTCAAATTCAAATAGCGTAATTAACTCAATTGAGATCAATGAAGACATCACCTTCAAATACCTTAAGTCCATTGATATCAAAAAGGGACCAGGGAATGATCAACTTCCAGGGATATTTATAAATTATTGTAGTAAACAATTGACTCCTCCCATTTTTGCTATTTTCAAACTATCGCTATCTGAAGGAACATTTCCCGAAAAGTGGAAAACAGCCTTAATTACCCCAATCTTTAAAAATGGCAGTAAAAATGATGTATCCAATTATCGACCTATATCCAAACTACCGATTCTAAGTAAAGTACTGGAAAAAATTGTTTATGATCAATTATATTCTACTATCTCACCTTCACTCTTAAGTAATCAACACGGCTTCATGAAAAATCGCTCCACAACCTCAAATCTTGCATTTTTTATAAATTTTCTTCATGCTCAAATGGATATGCGATGCCAAGTAGATGCCATCTATACGGACTATTCCAAAGCATTCGACCGTGTTAACCATTATATTCTTTTACAGAAGTTATTAGGTCTAGGAATTCACGGTGATCTCTATAGATGGATCGCATCATATATTAGTAATCGGCACCAAATTACGGTTGTCAATGGCTTCACATCCTGCTTAATGGAAATCGTCTCAGGTGTGCCCCAGGGGTCGCATCTCGGACCACTCCTATTTAATATTTACATAAATGATATTTATGTATGCTTTAAAAATAGTCATTTTGTGTTATACGCGGATGACATGAAAATTTTTAAACCTGTACAGTCTTTATCCGATTGTATGGAATTACAAAGCGATCTTGATAATTTGTGCATATACTGTGAATCAAACTTATTGTCCTTAAACATTTCTAAATGTCATTCTATTACGTTTACTAGAAATAAAAATAAAATCAACTATCATTACAACTTGAATGATAAACCTTTACAATCTATGTCTATATGTAAAGATCTAGGTGTTTACTTAGACAGCAAATTAATTTTTGATAAGCATATCGAAAAAATTATCACAAAATCCTACAAGATGCTAGGTTTTTTATTAAGAATATGTAAAGCTTTCAAAAGTGCTAAGACACTAGAAATGTTGTTTTGTTCATTAGTCAGAAGTCCACTGGAGTACGCGTCCACAATATGGAATCCTCAATATAAGGTATACATAGATTTATTAGAAAATATACAAAATAAATTTTCGAAACATTTACTTTTAAAATACAACAAAACTACAAATAATATGTTAACACTACAAAAAAGACGCACATTGTCGGATCTATTGTTTCTGTATAACCTGCTTAATAATAATATTGATAGTCCCGAATTACTATCCGTCATTGGTTTAAATGCTCCAATGCGGCGTACCAGGCACACTTCTCTTCTTCATATAGAAGCCCACAACACCAATGCAGCAAATAACTCACCAATCACTCGCGCAATCACAACCTATACCCATTATGAAAAATTATTACAATTAGACATTTTTCACGATTCATTGCGAACATACAAAACAAAATTATTAAATTTCTTATCATTTTATTAAACTTTAGTGAGCAAATAATTTTTGATTTTAAAATGTAAAATTTTCTCCACCCATACTCTTTCATTTATATTTTATTAGTCAACCAATGTTTGATTCTTTTCATTAGTTTCATCATAATATAGTTTTAAAACCCAGGCGAAATTACCTATTGATATTTTACAGATTTACGTAATAGGTACAAAACCATGTAATTTATTTAAAATACCATACAACTTATATTTAATGTACTGTGTAAATCTTATAAACAAATAAATAAATAAATAAATAAATAAAGGGAAGGACAACTTTTCAAGAAGTGTTTCATTTGATAACGGTGTACCATCGCCAAGGCGACATTGAGAGTATGTTTCACTTTGAAACGTGGTATAGATACATACAGGGTGTTAAGCATCGTACTTGACTTACTTTCACCAGTGATTCCAGACATTATTTGAAGTAAAAAATGTTAAAAAAATTTTGGTCTCCGGTGACATTTTTTTTCCCTACAAAAACATAAAAGTTAGTAGGTATTGAGAAGTTAGGGGTGGGTGAGGGGTTGATTGGTTACTTGGCTGAGTGACCAGTGACGACATGTGGAAGATTTTTATTTCTTAGATTTTGAAAAAAAGTTTTCAAAAAAAAAAAACCATCGAAAAAGTCACCGGAGACCAAAATTTCATTTACATTTTTTACTCCAAATAATGTCAGGAATCACTGGATTAAGTAAATCAAGTACGTTGCTTAACATCCTGTATATAAGATTACACCTCGATAGACCAGCATTATGTTTTAATATGCTGTTTGCCCTTGCTGGGTTTTAAATCCTCGATTTTGTGATGCTTTGTGAAGCTCTGCCGCAAATTTTGAAATACTTAAAAAAAATACAATTTAAATATTCCTTGGTATAAAAGAAATTCTCAGTCAGAATGTAAGCAAGTGCATTGAATATTTTTAAAACTAGAATCTATAATATAAAATTTAATGTTTGTGTGTGTATCCGTATGTTATGCGCGGCTATACCGTTCATTTGATTGCGATGAAACTTTGGGAATATAATGTGCGCATACCCGGGATGGTTATAGGGTAGTGAGCTCTGGCGTTTTGAAATTATTTCCTACATTATTCATACGATTGCGATTAAAATTTCATTCGATAGCCATTCATTTTTTTAAATTGTTATGAGCATGCCCGTGAATACTTCTTTATATGTATATACTTGTGAGCTCTGGCATTATGAAATTTGCATAAAAAATTAAATAGGTAAAGGGAGTTTTTGGAAAATTGACGTGTTTTATAGAGTTAAGCTGCAGGAAAAAAAAGGCTGTGGGGAGGGTTATGCGGGAGGGTCGTATGGGAAATTAAGGAGTGAGTCTTCGCGGGAGGGGAGACGAGGGAGAGGGGAAGGCGGACAAAGTGGAAGCATAATGAGGGGTGAGGGTTTGCGTGGTAGGCGAAAAGGTAACGCGGGAGGGGAAGGGGAAGCGGGAGGGGAAAAGGAAGAAGAGGTTGAAGGGGAACGGGGAAGAATGGGAAATTACACGAAGGGAGAAACAATTTATTTATTTAAGTAGCATGTTTTTTTTGCACAATATTTTTGATTTTATTCAGGAGTATTCAAAACCAGATACATTTACAATATGAACACCGCTGAATAGAGCAATAGGTTATAACCAAACCCCCCGAGATAGAAGAGATATTTGACTTTTAACCTTTCAAGTATTTCAAACCTTCGATGGCTGGACCATCGTTTCACTGTGCCTTGCGGTTATAATATAAGGTTAAACTGTAAAACCCGATCTCTTGTATTTGATATCTATGTGTGCGGAAGAGAAAAGCCATAGTTACGTAGATAAGACCGTGTGCCTATTAGAATCGCACATTTTCTAACGCATAATAATTTTATTCATATGTTATGGGTTGCACTTTACTCTTAAGGCATTACGTTCTGAAATTTTCACAAACAGTAATATTGATAATATATTGAACGGCATTTTCTGTTAAATTATTGTTTAAAATTAGCTAAATTATTAAAAATTAGCTTTAAAAATACATAAAAATAAATGACGTATTTACTAAAAGTACACGGAGAAAAATGTTATTCTAAAATACGATCATTTTATTCGTAAAAACGGTTAAAAACGGGACTGAAGTTCTTACTAACAAATTAACAGTGTTTCAATGTTTATTGGTGGGAAAATATAAGAATAATTTGTTGGTGTACGTACGAAATTACGTATACCAACCAATTATTCTTATATGTTCCCGCCAACAAACATTGAAAACCCGTTAATTTGTTCGTAAGACCTTCAGCCCCGTTTTTAATCATTTTTACGAATAAAATGATCGTATTTTAGAATAACATTTTTCTCCGTGTAAGCACGTAAGTAAGATGCGACCATATTGTTCTAACCAATTTTATAATAATTATTTATTAAATAAAACACCCTAAAATTAGTAAAATGCCATTTTTGTGAAAAATCACTACACGTGCGCTGTGCATATACATCTTAGGGGGTTTCTCACCATCCTCCCAATAACTTATCTACCCTAATAACGAATATTATTAAAAATAAAAATAAAATACTCGCAGTGGTTAGAAAACTTAACTTATCCAATATTTAGCCACTATTCATAGGTTCGAGTACCGAATTATAAACTCCAATTTAATAAATAAATAAACCGTAAATCGTAAAATATTCGTTATTAGTGTAGATAAGCTATTGGGAGGATGGTGAGAAACCCCTTTATTGTAGCCCTTTTTAGTAATATATATATATATATATATATATATATATATATATATATATATATATATATATATATATATATATATATATATATATATACATCCCGCTATCATTTCTGCATCCTTTCATCTGATCGACATTACCGCGTCTACCTGAAGGACTTGATTTTACATAGTTTTAACTAAAGTATATACTATCTTTTAAGTGTTTGATTATAGCTAGGTATTTCAATTTTTGAAAAACATTAATTTGAAAATATACAAAACGAAAAAAACGCCCTTTATCGTCCCATCAAACTGAACTCCTTTTATATTAAATGCAGTACAGCATCCTGCGTATACTTTCTTTCATGTAGTAAACAATGTAGCGTCCAATTATATATATAATTTCATGTTGACGACAAACCGACGTCCTACAACGTTGCCACTTATTTGTTCATGTTTTTGGTTGGACGACTTTATAGGTATTTATAAAATATTAAGGCGCCAACATGACTGGCGCATACGTCGCGGACTCTAATCAACCCAGCGGCGATGCGCACTGAAAATTTATTAAATTGGTATGAGATTTATTGAGACTTATCATTCAGAATTGAAACGTTGTTTGAAGTGTGATCAAATTTGTTTAGTGACTAGATCTGTATTGGTGGGAACTTCGCATCCTTGCTCTTCTCCTCCCTGGTTTCATTCGGCATCACAACAGTCTCCAATTGGATGTGTATTGTTCCCACCATCTCCGGGTAGTTAGAACCGTGGCAATGGCATGTTGGGTTTTCTCATAATATAAAAAAAAACATTAAGTTTATTTATTATTTATACTTATGAAAAGCATTTAAGCTAGCTTTAAATAATGAACTCTAGATATAAGTGGGTAATTATTACTACTGCATGATAATTAGTAGAAATAATTATGACCTATTAATTATAAAGAAATGGTAGACTTCAGAGAAAGATATCTCACCCATTTCTTGTATTTTTTTGCAATCTGATGTTATATCTTTAATTATTCTGTAGGTTTTTGGAAAACACAAAAATAATTGAAGCACATAAACGGTAGCTTGGCGTATTAGCTTTTTTATCTTTGGTTTTGCGACAATTTTTTTATTGACAATTTATATAGATAGATGCAACTACGTTACCGGCCTAACTATACGATTTCTGTTCTGAAACGGAAAACAATAGCTGTTAGCATTTTAATAAATCTTATTAGTTTTAGTTCAGTATAACCAGATTAAAAAATAGAATTATTTACGTAAAATAAAATTAGAATTACATTAAAAGCGTATGAAATATAAAAATGTAGATACCCAAAAACGCGAATCTTAATATAAAAATGAATGTTTCCCTGTTTGTCGCTTATGCGGTACCTAAAGCTTTCACAAAGCAGATGAAACTTTTGTGATTTTTCGTGTACATGACATATAGTGCAAGTGAGCTCTAGCATTATGAAATTATTTCTTATACCATTCATCCGATTTTGATGAAACTTGGCTGGGTTGTAAAGTTTACCCGCGTATGTTTCTGACTGCTGTATGATGCCTGCTCAAGGGTCGGAAAACCTTCTGATTTATTCGTGTACGCACAAAAACAAAAAATATTGTGTATCTATAAGGGCTCCAATAAACAGAATCAATACAAACACTTTCTTTGAGTGGCATTGCAACGCATGCTGGGTACTCGCTAGTAGTCTATAAAAGATACACGGAAATTTGAATAAAATAAGAGGTTCCGGCATGCCAAAATAATTCTTTAAAATTAATTTGTGTTATTTCTTTTTTAATTTTCTATTCCCACCTTTCTATTCCCCACATCCTTCCCCTCCCCACCACCTTCAGCCTCATACCCATACAAAATACCCATACAAACATACCCCAATTGGAAATGCCAGTCTAACTGGCTCAAGACCGGAGCAGTTGGGAATCTTGTGATTCATAAAAAAAAAACATGCTTTGATTTTTTTTTAAATCATTTAATGAAAAAAAATGCATTAAATATAGTATTTTGTCAAAGAAAAAAAATCTAATTAAAATGCATGAATGCTTATCAGATCTATCATTATTGACGCGCTAGGTACTTTTTCGAGTTATAGGTAACTATTGCATTTACGTTCGCGGGAGAAAAAAAAATTTGCCTTTAATAATAAATAAATATTATTTAACAATAACTAACCAACAGAGTAGGCAGAGAAACCCGCCAAACAACTCGGTATTGACAGACACTCCTTCCTCGCCTCATTCACATTCACACACCGTTTTGTTATTCTGTCTTTTGACATGACTCAAGAATTTGGTTTACTTGATCATGCCATGTCTTCCTCGGGCATCCCCGACTTCTTCTACCAATTGTCATTAGTACATTCTAAAATATCGGTTGTGTCGGGCACCACGGCAGGGGGGGGGTACTTTTTGTGTAAAACCACGAGCTTTAATTAATCTATTTTACCGACCGGTTTCGCTTTGCTCTAGCATCATTACGGCTTGGTTGAGGAAAGCGAAACCGGTCGGAAAAATAAATTAATTAATATAAATATATGGTTTTTAGAAAGAAGAAGCTACGTCGGTAGCTTTTTATAATTTTATAATTCTTTATGAGAGTTGAGTTAGCAGCACTTTTTCCTTAAATAATATTTTTTGATAAATCGTACATGTTTGACAGTGAATGTTTACGTTAATACGAAAGGCATCGAAAATTCGAAAACATACCGACATAGTTTTCACCCCCTAGAAGGCAGTATAAAAAATATATATATTTATTTTGTGCAATTTTCGACGTAGAAAAGTGTTTTTTCCCGGGCGTCCTTTTTGTATGGGCTGAAAAGCGAAGCCTATCATCTTAACGCGATTTCATATAAATAATCAATTATCATTGAACCTTATAAGTTGACCTCAAATTCATCCAAAGTGTACATCTATACCATGTTTTCATGCTTTAGCAAGTTTTTGTAGAATGTAACAGTAATAATTGGAATGTTCAGGTGTCAGTCGTCCGAATAGATAATATGGGGCCATTAACGTGTTCGTTTTTTAACGTGATTACCGCACAAGAGTCCCAACTGTTACCAACCGTATGGAGCCAGTGAGACTACGGCATCCCCAATCAAGTTTCATCGATAGGGATGTGTTGTGAGGCTGAAGGTAAAGGGGGAAGGGAAGGAGGTGGGGAATGCCTGGCAATTCAGATCTAGTCACCAAACGATTCCATTCTGAATTGTGGTCTTACACCGGGGCGATACTGAGAATATTTTCCAATCTGCTGCAAGGCGCAAATATACTACAAATTATTTTTAATTCATAAATTGCAAAATAACACAAATTAATCAAATAAAATATTGCTTCCGCAATTCGGGATTTGAACCAGCGACTCTCTATCGACCACGCAGGCCATCAGTCCCTGACTTGATAAAGTGACTTTCGGTTTTTTCAAGTCTAAACTAACTGACGGTCTCTGTGGTCGAGGGGTAAGACTCTTGATCCGCAATCCGCAAGGTCGCGATTTCGAACCCGGGGTGCGCAAATAAATTTTATTTGATTAATTTGTGTTATTTCACAATTAATTAATAAAAAATAATATACTATACCTAGTATATTTGCGGTACGTTCCAAAGTTGAAGATACTTGTGGAAGGCACAAGAATCTTCAACTCTGGTGTAAGATCACCATTCAGTATTGAAAAGTTGCTTGAAATGGCTTCAGCCGTGTTTGGTGACCTGATCTGAATAGCCAGGTACTTCCCTACCTCCCTCTTCCCCATCTTCCTCTCCTCCCCATCACAACATACCCCATTTGGGAATGCTGTAGTGTCACTGACTCCAGACGGAAGCAGTTGGGACTCTTGCGGTGCGGTATTCATATAAAAAAAACATTAAAAACTAGAACCGGGATACAGCGGCTTTCTTTTACATCTGATTACTTACTACATAAACTTACAACATTACGATAAAAAAACAATACCTACTTAATGGTTTATATCGCCAAATTCTTGATAGGTACGTTTTTTAATTTTCTAATTTCGACTTTTTCATAAATGCGCAACGGTAGTCTTTGAATATCTCAAAGATAGGTATAGATCCAGCAAGTTAAGAAAGTTTCATCACAGTACTAACACAGATGCAAAACTTTCAGGTTTTTATTTTTAAAAAAAACAGATAATGATTATTTCACAATTGGGAATTCGAATTCAGAGCGTGTTGAAGTCGGTTACATAAAACTTATTTTGTTTTACAACATTATTATTGAAATACTGAAAGTTATCAAAATATGTTTTTTTAAAGTAAATGTTTATAATCTTCAGGATTAATATTGCAGTAACAATAACATTGGTTCACTAACCTGGACCTCTCATGAAAGATTTGTTTGTTATAAATTATGAATTTATAACAAACAAATCTTTGTGAATGACCCTAAACTTGTGGGTCATTCATTCAAGGCCGCCAGTTGCAAGAGATTCATTCATCCTCCTGGAACATTGCCTATTACGTTTAATAATCGGTTGGTACCGTAAAAAGATGAGGATTATTGTCAACAACACCTCCCAACGAAACATCTCAGTGAAATCTCTGGCTTGCCATTCAAGTAAAATCGTGTATTGTTTTATAGTTTATAGTGCTTCCACACAAACGAAGCACTAAATTCCGTAAGTCTAAACTTAAACTTTAGGGTGCACAGTTTATACCCGTGCTGTGCAAGCGAGTTCCCTACAGAGCGTCGGACCATAATCTGGAGGAAGAATTTTCAATTTAGTGGGCGGGTATGGCTCCCCAAAGTTCCCGCTACGTTTGGAGACTTAGCAGGGGTGCCCGGGTTCATAGGATGAGGTTTGTCCGGGTCTTAGCGGCGGTGCGTTTGCATCTGCCCACCAATTGCGTGTCAAGCCAGATCTCGAGAGACTGGTAAAGGAAGACCTTTTGACTTCTCCAGCAGGCCTCTCTCGGAACATCACCTTGTATCGCAGTGAGAGGGAGGGAATCATTCGTCCTTCACTACTGGACACGCTGAACCCCAGATTCCTACCCTCCCCTCATACATTTTTCCTTTCACAGAACCCCCTTACAATTCAATAAACCCTTTACCCAGCATCCCCAAAGACGACATAGACCCTGAGGGGAATTATTTTCTTCGGGCTCTCCTGTGTGGAGCTATTGTAAAAAAAAAGCTTTTTTTAATTACGAATAATGTACCTAAATGGAAATGTTATTATATTTTTATTCATGGTCTTGATATTAATTTATAATACTTGATCACAACATTTAAATGTTACTTACTAAAAATTCAAACACGGCTAAAGCTATTTCAAGCAAGTTTCAATCATGAATGGTGGTCTAACACCTAAGCGATCTACTCTGGAACAAGCCGTAAGTATACTAAATATTATTTTTAATTAGTAAATTAATTAATAACACATATAAATCAAATAAAATTTTTCTTGTGCGAGCCGGGATTTGAACCCGCGATCCCGGATTGCTAGTCGAGAGCCGTAACCCTCGACAACAAGGGCTGTAAGTTCCTGATTAAATGTAATTTAGATTTTCTTGCACGTGTAAACTCTAAACGGGTCCTATCGGCTTATTTTTCCCTCTGATTACTAACTACATTTTCAAAAAAAAAATTGAGTCTAATTATTTTTTTCTAAGACTTTTTCATAAATGTGCAACAGTAGTATCTGAATAATAATAATGTTTTGATGATTTCTATAGCGCTATTTTCGTGAGAAAACCACCTCAAAGTTCTCACCCCACCCAAAAATTATCTTAAGTTCTCCTGGATGTTTTTGGTTTAGCTGAATAACTTGGAAAAATACCACTTCTAGTAAATTAGTTAACGATGTTTCGTTCTTATTATTAGAAATAAGCAGGGATGCAGTATCACTACCCTGATTGTTAAATATTAGTTAACAATAAATTTCAATCCACTTTGCAAGTAAGAAGAATAATCATAGCTTTCAAATTATTGCAATTACTTGCACCTTCGGCAGACTGAATATTAGCAAAATAATCTTATTTTTAATACGTAAACAACGAAGAAATTATTGCTGCAATTTTTTTAGACGTTGACATATTTATTGCATACGTTCAACTAAATTATGCCACTTTATTGAAGCCAAATCTGGCGCCAATTTTGGTTAATTTTGACGATAATCACTGAACATCGTTATCGCCTCTGTTTCTTTTAGAGAAATTCAGACTGTGGGTGAAGTTCTACAGTTACTATCGACCACTGAGCAGAAACCTTCTAAAAATTAATAAAAAGAAAAATGTTGAATAAATTTTTTAAATGCACAAAGTACAACTGGTGTCTGGAAGACTACCCTCTCAATATTGCCTGAGGTGAGCCGCAGATATCATGCTGGCCTCAGGATCCGCCATAGTAATTGACGGTTGTGTTAGAAAAGCCGCAATTACCGGAGAAATCAAAACATCTTCATCACACAGTCTCTCCCGATCTGGCCTGTCACGTAGTTGGTGGGCAGACGCATCTGCGCCAAGACCCGGACAAACCTCACCCCTATGAACCCGAGCACCCAAGTTAAATCACCAAAAGTAGCTAACCACTTGGGGTGATCTATGGCAGAGATTTGATTATCCAATAAATGGTTCCCGGGACAGCAGTACCCATACCCGCTTCACAAATTATTATGTGTTTGAAATCGCATTGTCGCTAAACAATGTAAGTGATAAGGATAAGAAACTACTCTCATAGGAGGGAGTAGACATTCAGCCAATAATATGGTGCCGATGGCATGTCAAATTACTATTTTAAAGTGCCCGAGAAATACCATTCACGTGGACTGAAATACAAATAAATAATAACATCACACAAGGTTTAGACAAATTCAATTAAACAAGAGCCATACTTGAAAAGACCTTTGTTTGTAATAAATAATGAAATTATATTATAAACACTCGAAATGTGGGTCAAAGAATTCGATGATAGGTTAGTGTGCTTCAAGGCCATATTTTATGTAACAGAAGATTCATTCATTTGGTAGGTTGACCGTGAAAAGGGTAAGGATGGCGTTTACTACACAGCAGTAGGTACATTTTACACTAGCTCCACACAGGAGGCCCCGAGGAAAATAATTCCCCTCAGGGTCTATATGATCTTTGGGTGTACTGTGTGGAGGGTATTTTGAGAAAAAAGAAGGAGAGGAAGTTCTGGGAAGGAAAAAGGTATGAGGGGTGTGTAGGAATCTGGGGGTCAGTGTCTCTAGAAATGATAAACATATGAATCCATCCCTCCCACTGCGGTGCAAGGCGAGAGTCCGGCTGGAGAGATCAAAAGGTTTCCCACAACCAGTCTTTTCCGATCCGGCCTGCCACGCAAATGGCGGGCTGATGCATACACCGCTAAGACCCGGACAAACCTCACCCCACATGTACCCGGGCACCCCTGCTAAGTCACCAAACGTAGCAAACCACTGGGGTTGACCTATGGCAGAGGTATTGGTTACCCAATAAACGTTTCCCGGTGGCGGCGGTACCCATATCCGCCTCCCAAATTGAAAACCGATAGAAATATCAATCTTTGTAAATTCACTTTGTGGCATCATTATATTGAAATGAAAGAAATTACTTTGTGAAAACCTCTATAATCAATGTTATAATATCTACATGTTTCAAAAACGATGGTTTCTTCGTCAGGATAATATCATGAATAAAAATAAGAAAAGAGACAAACAAGTATAGACAGAAAGAATAAAAGACAAAAATATTATAGAGAGAGGAGATTAATTACTTAAAAATATCATAAAAACAATTGTATAAAAATTATTTTCAAAGCCATATATGTTTAATTTAAATTTACTTTTCTAAATTTGTATTATTTCACAATTTCAAATAATATAACGTGTATTTGCGGCACGTTCTAGACTGGAAGATACTCTCGATATCGCCTTGGTGTAAGACCATCATTCAGAATTGAAACATAGCTTGAAATGGCTTTGGCTGTGTTTAGTAACCAGATCTTCTATGTACTTCCCTTTTTTCCTCTTTCTCATCTTAAAAAAATGAATACCGTAAGAGAGTCCGAACTGCTCCCTTCTGGAGCCAGTGAGACTATGGAATCCCCAATTGGGATATTTTGAGAGGCTAAAGGCAGCGGGGAGGGGAAGGAAGGTGGGGAAGTACCTGGCTATTCAGATCTGGGAACCAAACACGGCTAAATCCATTACAAGCAACGTTTCAATTCTGAATGGTGGTCTTACACCGGGGCGATACTGAGAGTATCTTCCACTCTGGAACGTCCCAATATTGGTACTATTTATTATTTTTTATTAATTATTTATGAAATTATACAAAGTAATCAAATAAAAATTATTTGCGCACGCCGGGTTCGAACCCGCGACCTTGGTATTGGAAGTCAAGAGCATTACCCTTTGACCGTCAAAATTATCTCCTTCCCCTCCCACTACCTTAGCCTCACGACAATTGCAGATGCCATAGTCTCACTGGCTTCAGACGATTGGGAGCAGTAGGGACTTTTATGCGGTGGCCATCGAAAAAGGGAGCAGGTTAATGGCGATTAAAAAACAATTCTCTTCGGACGACTGACACTTGATTACTCCGAGTAAGAGGAAGGTGGGAAAGTACCTGGCTATTTATTCAGATCTGGGCACCAAACACTGCTAAAGCCATTTTAAGCAACATTTCATTTCTGAATGATAGTGGGGCGATACTGAGAAAGTCTTCCACTCTGGAAATTGTCGCAAATATACTATATATTATTTTTAATTAATTATTTGTGAAATTACACAAAGTACTCAAATAAAATTTATTTGTGGACGCCGGGTTCGAACCCGCGACCTTCAGATTGGTAGTCAAGAGCCTTACACTTAGACCACGGAGGCCATCAAAATTATCTCCTTCACCTCCCACTACCTTAGCCTCTCGACAAATGCGGATGCCATAGTTTCACGGGCTTCTGACGGTTGAGACACTAGATTACTGCGATATATTGTAGTTGAATGCGTAAACAACGACAATATTATCGCAACATCTTTTTAACGACGTTGACATATTTATTACACATGTTCAACTAAAGGATGCATCTTATTGCAGTCATATTTGGCACCATTTTTGAGATTGATGTCTACGGATAAATCAAAATAGGTGGGTTTAATGCTTGAAATAAATTTTGTATGTTGTTAATCAACTTATTCGTTAGTATCAATAACTTCGACAATTTGCCCTTTTTCTAGACAAACTTTGGTTTAGAGTTTTTCTCTGTGAATTTTAATATTATCTTATGTTACAATGTGCGAGGTTTTATTATGATTGAACTGTTATCTGATTTCTAGGCAACGGAAGAAACGCCATTAAAAAGCGATGTTGCCAAACGTAGGAGTTGCGATAGTCGAGTCAATGTAAAAATGTATATCCTAAAAAATATACACTCATCTACTGCAGCGCCGCCGCGCGCCGCTCGAAGGCAAAACGGTGAACTAAAATCATATATTTCAGTTGATTTGGGTACCAAAACTGCGTCTGGCTTGTTTTTGTATTTAGACTCTATGATAATATAGGAGTGGGGAAAACTTGAAATTACATGTGTGTAATCCTGCGTCCGTATACCGGACGCAGAATTACCGTCGGACGCAGGATTGAATGAAACTGGACCATTATAAGACGCCGTAATGATAGCGGGATGTATATATATATATATATATATATATATATATATATATATATATATCTTTTACGACCGCACTCGCGGCTTGTTTACGGCGATTAAAATTTAAAGAAAAGTAAATGCGATCAAGGGAAAGGGCGGGACGGGAGAGTAATTTCGTCGGAATATGTAACAGTAACCGAATAACGTTTTTGAATTCAGATCGGTTATTTAATAGTTTTTTTTAGGATAACCTAAATGTCCTAAATTATAGAATATTTGATGTAAAAAATAACCAACATATAGCACAAAACTCTCGTCTGGGGAAAGTATATCACCCCGGATACGTTTTTAGATTTTCACGGCCAAAAGCATTTTCGTTGTTTGTTTTTGGGGTGTTATGCCGTGTTGCGCTACCTCCTTCTTTAGCCGACGTTTCGGACAGCGTTGCAGTGTCCATCATCAGGGCAGATCCGGCAGATCCGACAATGTCGGACATCGTCGGATCTGCCGGATTTAAAAAAAATAAATTGTTTTCATTATTAAAAATATCTATTAAGATTGTAATAAGTAGGTAACTAATGTGATTTTTATATTAAAAAAAGTATTACTTTTTATGTCCTTTATTTACATTTTTTATTTGTTTACATTGAATCCATTTGATAACCATAAAAACCAGAAGAATATTCTATAAAGAAGTATTAGAGTTTGAATCAGTAAAAAGACATTTTAGACATTGAGTAAAAAATGATTGTAGTGCGTAATGCAGAACCTTGCTTGTAGATATAATGTATTTATACTTTTCGTTCCCAAAATCCTTTCTTTACAATTATATAAAAGTATTGACCAAAGAGTCCTTCTTTGGTCGATGTATAAAAGGCATCAAAAACATAAATCAAATCAAACACAAAATCATAAAATATATCGAAACAACATTGTATAAGAATACAAAATTTAAAGCCAAAAATGTTGAATGGCGAAGAAATTAAACATTTTAGAAAACAATTTGTTTCGCTACTGAATATTGAATGTGAATTTGCGAACATCGTAATAGTAATATGGAATGCAAACCGGCTTCGTTGAAGCAAATAAAGTGTATTGTCTTTCGTGGGTGTAAGTTATATGTCAAAATTATTCCGGAGCATTCTTGCATGTCGGCTTTTATTGATATTCTGATGTTCACAATGTTTATGTTTCACTCAAAATAATTCAAAACCGGTACATAAAGTTCATCATCGTTAAAACTGATAAAACAGATAAACTCGTATTACACAATAAACATAATCTTGAATATTTCAAAAAGCAGATAAAAAATTGTATACATTCATATTTAAATTATAAAATTTTTTGTACGACCTTGTTTTGTAAACAGTGCCATCAAATATCTTGAAATACTATGCAAATTGATATAAACAAACCTGAGACACACAGAAACTCCAAGACGAGAAAAATCCCACAAATCCAGTTTATGCAATTCTTCGATCGCATCTTCACAACAGTCACAAGATTAAAATAAAATAAAAAAATACCCACAGCAGAACTAGATACTGCTAAAAAATTAAATAATCATCGATCATGTAACAGAGATTTTCGTTTACAACGTCATATCTGAACTATTTTTAAAGTTTGCAAATTAAAAATTTTACACTGTGTTGACTGAAATAAATATTTGATTAGTTCACTCTTTTGTTTATGGCACTGTTGTAATGTTTGTTGTTTTAGGTACGGATTTTAAAAGGTTTATTTGTATTTTCGATATCTTGAAGCACACGACCTCTCGATGGCAGGGCCTGGCCTGTACTGAATTGAAATAACCTAAGTTACCTAAGTTGATGGCCATTCTTCTTCACAATACCGGTGAATCAAAGATCCACGGGGGAATTGGAAAGTTAAGGCTAAATCTGTAAAAGGTACTCGTTGATCAAACACTTGTTGATTCCGCGCTGTGATTTTAGTAAGACATTTTAACAACGGTTCAGATTTTAATGGACAACGGTGAGATGTTGTGATGAATACTGGTTTAACACCTGGTTACCCGAGCAATGATAAGAATAAAACAAAATAAAAAGGTTCATGTAATGAATAAAAATGATTTCTTAATTCGATATTTTTGCAACTAAAAAAACATCGCCATCAACTAAATTATTTTTATATTCTTTGACTCTGGTTATTATTTTGTTCTTGCAATATAAATTATAAATATCAGATATCCAGTGGCGTAACGGGTAGATCAGTCGAATGCACAAAAACATATATATTAGGTATTGAAAGTATGCAAAAATTTCGCCTGCGGTGCAGTGCTAACACTTTTCGTTCATTAATTAGATGGATGTTTAAAAGTATAATACATTGGGTGACAGATTTAAAGCATTTATGTTCCAAAAGCGTGTTATTTGTCAGATAATTGTATTTTTATATTTTTATAAGAAAAACTCTATTTTTAACTTTTGAAGGTTATTCCCATCAATGTAATATATCATTGAAGAAGAAGGTAATAATATGAATATGAAAATGAACAAGACACAGAAAAATAATAAAAGATAACGGTCGCAACTGGGACTCGAACCCAGAACCTTACGTCTTACCGGGACATACACCTCTAACAATTGGGCTACTGCGATCTATTATGAGACTGTCGTAATTGTCAACTTCATATTTGAAATTTCAGAATTAGCAATATTATCTTCGACTAATGTTTTTTTCCATATTATTGGCAGCTACCTTTATTATTGGAAACAAGTATTCAAACAATGTATTTGTTACCTAAATAGTGTCTCGGATAAATATATATTTGATTTTATTTTTATGGAACACCTATTGACTTTTTATAAAAGTCTAAATGAATATTCATATTTTTACAAGAAAAACTCTCTTTTTAACTTTTGAAGGTTATTCCCATCAATGTAATATATCATTGAAGAAGAAGATAACAATAATAATCTTTTTTTTTTTAAATATGAAAATGAACAGGACATAGATCGCAGTAGCCCAATTGGTAGAGGTGTATGTCCCGGTAAGACATAAGGTTCTGGTTTCGAGTCCCAGTTGCGACCGTTATCTTTTATTATTTTTCTGTGTCTTGTTCATTTTCATATTTAAAAAAAATATATTATTGGTATCTTCTTCTTCAATGATATAATTGTATTTTTCTTTTATAAAAATACTTATATTACAAATGTAAAACAGAAATACATATGTACCATCAGTTACATTCAATACTAATTATTTTTGCTTTGGTGCAGGGCGGATAGTTTTTAAGATTTGTTGGTATATGTATTGGCAGTTCGGTGAAATCGCGGTAGATATAGCACATCAGTGATATTAATAGTTGTTAGTGCTATGGTTGTCACAGAGGAAAATATGGTGGATTATATATATTTAACAGGGACCCGTATATTTATAACACTTAACATTTGAGTCGAAATTTGAGTCTATGGCGTTATTCAGTAGTTTAAACAGAATATTATTAGCAGAAAGGGTGGAAAGTAGCGGCAGTTTTAGAATAGACATTAATGTTTTGTTGAACTTATTCAACTGTGGTCATATATTGTAAATCACAAGTTATTCATTCTTAGTTACCTAATTTTAATCTATAAATAGTTCCTCAAGATTGTTAGATTTATAAACGTTTAACTTAATTCCTTAGAAAAGTATCATTTGTTTTACAGAATTTGATTAATAATTAATTAAATTTCAAGTTTTATTAAAATTGTGTTATTTTTATTATTGGCTAGTTGTTTCATATAACTGAAATAACAAATTTAAAATTTTCACGGAACTTGAAAAATTAACTTTGAAATTTGATGATTTAATCAAATTCCGTGATCCTAACCGCCTGGTGCCATTGATACAATGGCATCCCCAAATAGGGTATCTGTGCAACGTTTCTATTCTGAATGATGATCTTACACCAGGGCGATTCTAAAAGTATCTTCCACTCTGAATCGTACCGCAAATATACCATATTATTATTGATTGAGTGCAATATAAAAATTAATCAAATAAATATTTACTTACGAACGCCGGTATTTGAACCCGCGACCGTCGGATTGCTGGTCGAGAACCTTAATTATCAACTATGGAGGCCGCTAACTGGCCCTTTTTTCTGTTTTGATAATTTAATTACTAATTGACCAATAATTCAAAAGGCCCTTGCGTACATCTTCGCAAGAACGTCACCGGCACCGTAACAATTGCACATTTATGTAATATAACGAAAAATGATGCCCGACAAAAAACCGAATTTAAGTTAGATCACTCCATCTCTGCAAGAAGTCGTTAGTATCTCTTTTCGACTGAACCGCTTGTTCATTAATTATTTCAATTACGGCACTTTTCTACGGGTGTGCAATATATGCCAAAGCTTTCATTTAATTTAATTTCTAAATTAAACCGTTAAAACTATTACGATTGCAATGGGAGTGTGTTACAAAATAATAATATGTTATTGAGTTGGTATTACGTTCTGATATAGGTTACCACAATAGATAGTTACAGATCGGTTAAATCCAAATTATCAACTATTAAAAACCAAATTACAAACTACCATACTATGCCAATAATATAATGCTGGTCACGATGGCTGGAATTGTGCTCATATTTATAAATTCGTTTAATTTATTCATTACCGCATTAATGGCTTAATAACATAGAATTCAAGCTGTTTGCAATAATATGCTACGTCTTACACAATAATATATTGTTGATTAAGTTTCTACTCGTAATACTATATGAATTTATTGAATTATACAGTGGCGTAACGAAAAACTCGTAGGCTAATTTTGTCAACCCATGAACAAGCGGTTCAGTCGAAAAGAGATACTAGCGACATCTTGCAGAGATGGAGTGATCTAACTTAAATTCGGTTTTTGTCGGGCATATACATATTTTCAGAGATAAAAAATAAAATAGAAAATTTTGATTACAACACATCTATGGGATGTGTAGTATTTATCATAAACATATTTCACAAAGCACTCTTCTTAGGGTGAATTGCCTATTCCATAAAAAAAAAAAAAAAACATAATACTTAACGCATGGACAACTAAAAAACCTTAGTGAAGTAAATTGGAATAAATTCTTTATTTTTTATTTTTTTTAGTGAATACTTCACAAGAGTCCCAACTGCTCCCGTCTGGAGCCAGTGGGACTATGGCATCCCCAATTGAGGTATGTTGTGAGGCTGAATATAAGTGGGGAACGGAAGGAGAAAAGGAAGATTTTATTTTATTTTATTTGTGTATAAAAAATTTACAACATTACAGATATTTTATCTAATTAATTGTAATAGTACCATTTTCACAGTGAGAATGTAGAGCCAAAAACCTTACAAACTCATTGAATTTTTCGAAGAATATGTCGAATGATGAGGAAGTACCTGGCTATTCAGATCTAGTCACTAAACACGGCTAAAACCATTTCTAGCAACGTTTCAATTCTGAATGGTGGTCTTACACCAGGGCGATACTGAGAGTATCTTTTATTTTTCATTTTAATAAGAACAAATGAGATGTTATTGTGAGTAATTTTTAGTTGCATGTTGCTTACGGCTATGTGCGATTATTTATATTATTATTACTCTGGTAGGTAGTTATATTGTTTCAAATTATGAAAATTCTATAAAGTTCAAATGGGCAGGATTTACCAAAATGATGGGTTCAGTGTACAAAAATATTAATCACAGTTGTCATTTATCTGTAACCAAAGTAAGTAAGGTAGGTTGTAGTCTCCTACCATAATGAAACTGTATTATCATTTTCGTTGTTTGTTTTTGGGGTGTTATGCCGTGTTGTGCGTTGCAGTGTCCATCATCAGGGCAGATCCGGCAGATCCGTCGATGTGAATTTGTTGTGTTAAGTGTGTGCTTATTTAGTTGGAAGCGATACCGTGCCGTTAGCCTTATTTCAGAAGAAAGTGAACTACTTTGAAAGGGAAATTTGGTGAAAGCGCAGTATTTACGTTAGCCTGGGGCCCGTCCACGGAGAAATGTAACGAAATTTCCAAACGAAAGTAGTGTCATCTTGTGGCGAATTCTAGAAATAGAAAAAAAAAAAAAAAAACCAATCTGAAGCGAATGTAGCCAATATCAAGGTATAAACAAATGGTTTTATACTTTTGTATTGAATTATTATATGTTATTAAAGTATACTTAGACATGGTTTTTTGCGATTAGCTTTGGTGTAGCCGTCAATTACCGGATACCAAGAGCTGTTGAGCTTAGCTCCGTCGTCTCTATTAATATTAATTGGATTTTTGTAGATTTCAATTGCCTCCGTAATCAGGCGTGATCTATAAGTTTTAGGTCTTCCCAGGACCTCAGGAACAAATCGAAAATAATGGCCGGTTTCAATTAAGTGCTCGGCGATTGCCGATTTATCAGGATGGCCAAGTTTACAAGCACGAAAGTGTTCTGCTATCCTCTTGGAAATCGTCCGCTCTGTTTGGCCTACATAAACCTTGTCACATCCGGAACAGCTGAGTTTATACACTCCGTCTGCTTCCAGAGGAAACTTAGTTTTTGCAGACCTCAGTAGGTCTTGGATTTTGGTTGTGGTTCCGAAGACAGTCTTGATGCTTTCTTTTCTCAACATCCTGGCAATTCTGTCTGTCACATTGTGAACGAAAGGAAGGAAAGCACAGCCTTTTGACTCTTGTTCAACTCTGACTTCCTTCGGTGTAGATTTGGCTCTTATAATTTGCCTTGTCTGCCTTGTCGGGTAACCGTTGCGTTCCAGTGCATCGGTCAGCTTTATAAGTTCTGTTCCGAGTTTTGTTTCTTCGCATATTCTGGTCGCTCGGGTCACCAAAGTATGGATAAGACCTCTCTTCTGCGCTGGGTGGTGATGCGAATCGGCATGTAGATACCGATTTGTGTGCGTAGGTTTTCTATATACTGTGTGTCCTAGATTACCATCTTCTTTTCGCGTCACCTCCACATCTAGAAAAGGCAGGATTTTATCGTCGTTTTCCAGCTCCATTGTGAACTTAATTTTACTATGGAGTGAATTTAGATGATCCAGAAATTCGTTCAATTTCTCTGTTCCATGAGGCCAAATGGCGAAGACATCATCGACAGAAGATGGTAATCTAGGACACACAGTATATAGAAAACCTACGCACACAAATCGGTATCTACATGCCGATTCGCATCACCACCCAGCGCAGAAGAGAGGTCTTATCCATACTTTGGTGACCCGAGCGACCAGAATATGCGAAGAAACAAAACTCGGAACAGAACTTATAAAGCTGACCGATGCACTGGAACGCAACGGTTACCCGACAAGGCAGACAAGGCAAATTATAAGAGCCAAATCTACACCGAAGGAAGTCAGAGTTGAACAAGAGTCAAAAGGCTGTGCTTTCCTTCCTTTCGTTCACAATGTGACAGACAGAATTGCCAGGATGTTGAGAAAAGAAAGCATCAAGACTGTCTTCGGAACCACAACCAAAATCCAAGACCTACTGAGGTCTGCAAAAACTAAGTTTCCTCTGGAAGCAGACGGAGTGTATAAACTCAGCTGTTCCGGATGTGACAAGGTTTATGTAGGCCAAACAGAGCGGACGATTTCCAAGAGGATAGCAGAACACTTTCGTGCTTGTAAACTTGGCCATCCTGATAAATCGGCAATCGCCGAGCACTTAATTGAAACCGGCCATTATTTTCGATTTGTTCCTGAGGTCCTGGGAAGACCTAAAACTTATAGATCACGCCTGATTACGGAGGCAATTGAAATCTACAAAAATCCAATTAATATTAATAGAGACGACGGAGCTAAGCTCAACAGCTCTTGGTATCCGGTAATTGACGGCTACACCAAAGCTAATCGCAAAAAACCATGTCTAAGTATACTTTAATAACATATAATAATTCAATACAAAAGTATAAAACCATTTGTTTATACCTTGATATTGGCTACATTCGCTTCAGATTGGTTTTTTTTTTTTTTTCTATTTCTAGAATTCGCCACAAGATGACACTACTTTCGTTTGGAAATTTCGTTACATTTCTCCGTGGACGGGCCCCAGGCTAACGTAAATACTGCGCTTTCACCAAATTTCCCTTTCAAAGTAGTTCACTTTCTTCTGAAATAAGGCTAACGGCACGGTATCGCTTCCAACTAAATAAGCACACACTTAACACAACAAATTCACATCGATGGATCTGCCGGATCTGCCCTGATGATGGACACTGCAACGCTGTCCGAAACGTCGGCTAAAGAAGGAGGTAGCACAACACGGCATAACACCCCAAAAACAAACAACGAAAATGCTTTTGGCCGTGAAAATCTAAAAACGTATCTGTATTATCATTGTCTGTCTTCATAATCTGTGATGCTTTGTTTATGTTGACAAAATATTTTTAAGGTCTTTATTATCAATTTAAAGATTTTTTTCTACCAGTAAGTGAAATAGTTACGCATATGTCTTCCGCTTCAGAACCCCTTCCTATGTTTTGATCAGAATTTTTTTTCTTTTGACTGCAATTAAAACTCCATTACCGCGATTCTGATTGATGTTATGATAATCTCTTCATTTGTAAATATGGTATGGTAGATAGAAAAGTTCCTCATTGAAAATTGAATTGTTAAGCCATGGTTCACTGAGTCACATAATGTCGTAGTTGTTTAATGCTACATTTTGGAGAAATATATTCAATTTAGTTCTGAGACCTCAGTTTTAATTATATATTTCTAAAGATTCCATTTTATGATATAATATATGTATCCAAATTATAATTCTACCCACAAACTACTTTTATCCCTACCCACCTTGCCGACTGAGTTACAATCATATGTCACAGTGTTAGTTGAAATTTATACCTCATCCTATCAAAACATGCTGTCATTGTTGAGTACGGAGCTAATGTTTGACCATGTCGAAAATTTAAAAAAAATCACTTAGTAAGTTCATTGGGAAGTGAGAATCAGCGGATTAGACAAGCAAAGGAAGAAACATCGGTAAGTCGGCATCCTGTCTTCCCCAGATTCCTTCCGCTTTGCGGGTACCAATTTTTCTCCCCAACAATGTGGTTAAAATGAAAATTCCTGTTTTGTTCTAAACGTTTTGTTTTGTTTTTTTTTTATCGAAAGAAAGTATTTTGTTTTTATGAGTTTAATGTTCATTAATATGGAACCGATGTTTTCCATTAAAGTCAATGTTCTCTGCTGTTAGGCCCTTCTCGTCCGGATTGCTGTCATGGTGTCATCTTTTTGTTTTCTGCACTTGTTCAATCTTCTCCTTAGGGGTGACTATGGTGGCATATTCAATTTCGTCAGGGCTTACTATTTTTAATTCTGAATATATTCTTTTGATAATCTCTTCAAGTTTTCTCTGTTTTTCTGGTACCACGATTATCTTTATGTTTTTAACGCGTGCATGTTGTTCGCTAGCGTCCAATTGTTTTTGTAATTCATTGACTTTGAATTACGGAATTCTGTTCCAGAGTTTTTTCAAGGTTGTTGTTTTTTTCGTGTCAAATATTTTTTTTCTAGAAATAATATTTTATTTTAATTCTTCGATTCCTTCTTTATACTTCTCTCTGACGATTTCCAGAAATTATGCCTTAAATTCTTAAAACTTTTTGTCAAGGAGGACTTGTGTATCCGTATTATTTGCAGTCTTTGCAGTTGCCCGCGTAGTCATATTGGCACGGAATATTAACTAATATAACAACACACCACTATTATAAACTTATTCAAATGTAGATATTTAGATTTTAGCTAGAACTTTTGTTTTATTTTGTGATATTTAAAG
Source organism: Limnephilus auricula (assembly GCA_951813805.1). NCBI lineage: Eukaryota > Metazoa > Arthropoda > Insecta > Trichoptera > Limnephilidae > Limnephilus > Limnephilus auricula. The sequence continues at coordinate 19,858,599 of OX638403.1, forward strand.
AGCGAAATATAAACACGACAGCTGTCTTGATTCTTATTGTTGTATATTATTAAAAGTATATTTTTATTTATAGATATTAATTCTAATACAAGGTCGTCAAAACCTTGATATTGTAGATAGTCCGGTTGATTAGTTAGCCTACAAATTCTATGTTTTAAGATAATAAAGAAAGCAATTTCCGGATTCTCAGCATACATCAAATATTATTTACAAGTGACTGTGCTTGACATATTAAACATGCTCTAAAATATCAACGGGAGGCATAACGGACTGGTACATTATAATGACATTTTGAAATATCCTGCGTATCCGTATCTTTTTCTGATTTTCCTGTTTCTGATTTTCGATTGACTTTCGCTAAAATTATCTTCATTCATTCATTAAACCAAGAAAACACCAAAATTTTTTTCACCACAAGTTTTTCTTCATTATAATTGATTTGGTGGTGTTTATGAGTAATCTGAGTATTGAATTAGATCAGAGATTCCCAAACTTTTTTCTCTTAGACCACTTTCAAAATTTCACTGGTTTCGGTGGACCCCATGGTACTGCATTTCTACCATATTTCTAAAACTCGTCAAAATTGTGAAGATTAGATCTAACGATGGAAATTACGTCGCGGCTCGGTTCCAACCCTATTTTCGGAGTAGTAAAATAAAATAAAAATAAAATCTTTTCTTGTGTTTTATTTTTTTAAATAATATGATTACAGACTTAATAGAATTAAAATTAAGCATTAATTACGTACCGTAACTTCAACAATGCAAATCAACAATTTAAAAAAAATTGTAATAATTTTAATGGTTTCTTGATGGATTCATAGCAAATTATCAATATTTGGCTTCAGTTTGTAAGGAATAACCGCAAATCTCCGGTTCTGTGATGTTCAATCTGCTCCTTTTTAGTTAATAGGTTTGTAGCGACACTAAAACTTTTTTCGACAAGGTATAACGAGGAAACGCTAAGAAAAGTTTTTTCGCAATTTCCCACAGCCCAGGATATTTTTCGGGTATATCAGCCTGCGGCCAAAATGTTTGAAAGCCTTTTTTTAAATTTCACCTTCAGCTCCTCACTGGTGCTAAGCTTGAATAGCTCCTCTTGTAATATCATATTCGCCACTTCCCATTCATCAAATTGTTTTATGATCCATGATGGTATTTTCAGAATATCATCAAATCTGTTTTTGAAGTTATCATGGAGGGCATTTAACTATCGTCTTCCATCGAAACAAGATAAATTTTCGTGGACCCCTACTTACCCAGGTGAACCCCCATTTTTTATCATCGCTAACGTGGACCCCCGTCGGGTCTCCCGTGGACCCCTGAGGGGTCCACCTGGACCACTTTGTGAATCACTGTATTGGATAGAGGGTACACTTAACTGCTTACTCAACTCATATTTCGAATTTTCGGGGATATCTGACCAATCGACTGTATATACTGCATATCTATACGTATCTACGTACTAATCTATCGACATATTTTACTTTATTCAACATCCACTTAAAGTGATGAAAACTCCATAAAATATTATATTCGTAAAAATTTTATCTGATTTATAGAAATATAATGTGGCGTCAATATGTGATCATTCAATTTAGCTAAAAAACTTCTTAACAAAAGCACATACGAATAAGTGTATTTATTTAAAAGCATTTTACAAAATAAGAAATGATGAAAGTGTTCTGTCAGTTTCATTTCGCCTCTTCCATGTATTCTGTATACCAATCCGTCACAAAACCCAACCCCCTTTGTATTTCGTTTCAAAAATGAATAGACACAATCTTGAATTTAGATTCACATTGAGATGTATAAAAGGTTTTTGACTGTTATTCTGACTGTGTTTATAAGGCTACAGCTTGTGCTATTTTCTTTATTTTGAGTTTATTTGGCGATCAAACAACTTGTCGAAGAAACCCGACATAACTATCCAAAAATGTTGTCTTTTAAAAACGTACACCAACATCGCTACCGAATGGAAAATCCAAAACTTTTCGTCGACAAAATTGAACCTTTCAAGTTTGTTTCATCGCTTTTAGCATTGAAAAGTTACAGATTAATTGATAACCATATAACTGTGGTTCACTGGACCACGAAGCTGCAACAATTATCATATGCAGTAATTCTACTATTGGATGTTTTTTTTATTGTTCAACCAATTTTCACTAAAATTAACGAAACTTCTGCAGTGTTTTATATAGCCAGTTGTTTAATACATATCACTGGAACATTAAACGTTGCCACATTCTGGCTTTCCAATATAAATTCTATTATATTTATCAAAATTATGAAAAACTTTGATAAAATTGAACGATTAGTTCCAAAGATGAATGGATTCGTTCACAGCAAAAATCTAACGAACATGTTCATTCATTTCGTGATCATTTCGTATATATCTTATAACTTCATTTCGGCAACGTATTCGGCATTCATAGATAAGTTTACAATGTCTTTCCCTAATTTATTTCTGTACGTTTATATTATAACAACAGATTTTTTGGTATATCAGTTTTGCACCATCGTTCACATGATTAGTTCTTACGCAAACCTCATTAACACCTGCTTATGTAAGAAATTTAAAAATCCTGATATAAATAATAATTATAACAACAATGATCCATTGATGACTTTTTTGAAGAATAAAATACTGCAGTATAAAACAATTTCTTCTAAAAGAAAATCAAAATTTCCGCAAGTTAAAATGGTCGACTTGGTGAGAATATACGATAAGTTGATGGACAATTTGGACTTAACTAATTATAAATATAATTTTGTGGTTAGTAGAGCACATTATTTCCATTGAAATCTGTTCTTCATTATTCGTAACGGTTATTGCTTCAAAGTTGTTGTGGACTGCATAAATTATAAGTATAATATATAATAACATTGCGAGATTGAGTAATGAATAATTTTTAAGTGTTATTTATACTCATGGCACATAGATATCGGTAACATTCAATCAATTTATAAAAATAACTAAGAAAAAATTGGAAAATTTATTACTTTGTAAGGAAGTCTGTGTTCAAGCAGGATCGTGAAAGATGGATGAGAAATTAATAGATAAATTATTAGAGACGACTGAATGACTGGCTTGTTAACATAGAAGGAGTGTTTTTCTTCAAGCTTTGGTTGTTAGAAAGGAATTTTGAGAGATTGGTTAAGCATGATGAGTTACTAGAGATTCAGATTCTGGTTGATGTAATACTGAGAAATAGGTTAGTCAGCGTTTCGTATACATCTGGTATTTTTTATAATATCACCGTTTTCTTTTCAGTTGCTTCTTGGTCCCATTCCCTACATCTTACATACGATAGTAAGCCTACCGATATTTCCAAGTTTTGTAAGTTACATTATTTTATTAACAAAAATATAATAACTTATTATTGGGATTATCTAACTTATTGTAATATTTAATTATTTAAAATCAAGTGTAGGTACAACTACTATCAATGAAAGTATGAAAATAAGATAAGACACCAAAATTAAAAAAAAAATGATAACGGATCCAGATTCTCTAAACTTAACTTTGAAATAATTCCAAAGCCCATAAAAATACCGAAAAATCATTGAGCATAATGTTAGCAATTCTGAAAAGATTTGTTGTAAGTGTTTGGCACCGGTAAGACTGGGTTCTGGAGAACATCTGGGTTCCAATCATTGTTGCGACCGTTACCTTTTTTGTTGCCATATTTTATTTCCATATTTTCATTGAGAGTTATTTTATTTTCAATGATTAAATATAATTTAAAATAATATAATAACTTTGAAAACGCCACTTTTATATTTAAAATCTTTTGCCGACCGCGTGCTAGCATGGTCGACCGATATGAAGTTACCGACCGATTGTCGGTAACTTCTCATCGTTCCCTAGGACAACTGCAGATCGCTAACGTACAAACGACAGTTTATATCGAATATATTAAGGGCACTTAGTCATTGTGAACTGTCACCTATTCGTTTGCTATCTGCTGTTGTCCTAGGGAAAGATGAGAAGTTACCGACAATCGGTCGGTAACTTCATATCGATCGACTATGCTAGGGGTGCAGGTTTCACTAGTACCGTAGCTTCTTCAAGTCACAATGTATTTGCTTTATACGAAACATAATCATTTAGTAGATGTTTCGTTTTCAGAGTTTTTCAGTGCAATTAGTGGTTGGATCATGGTTCGTTCATAATTTAACAAACATTTTGGCTGTGGCAGTATCCAGTGAAACTCTGATGGACGATGTTAAGAACACAAGGTTGATAGTAGGTCGCTTGTTGGCTCTGTCAAGTACTGAAATCGGTAAATATATCTACTGAAATTTAACGAATCAACGTTTGAAACGTTTTTTGTAAGGGTTTTCCAAAAAAAAAGATAAAGAAGAACACACGAAACGAGATGTGGGTGTGTTTCGTGATCCAAGTCGTGTCTTTGGGCTTTAACCTCTCAGACCTCAGGCATATTTTGTCAGAAGGTCAAAATGTTTCCGATTTGCGATACAATCCATATAAATAGAACGTATAAAACACATCTCATTTTAACTATAAATTGCATTCCCCAATACAACGATTACATAGTCTTGGTAACCAATATTTAAACAATATTGACGTATTTGACAATAATTTGAATTTGGCAAACTTTAAATGCCATATGTGCGAACTATTTCTACTTAATTCATAAACTATTGTAAATACCAATTTTATACATTTTTATTAATACCTATTAATGTTGATTTGGAGGATATTGGCAGGCTATTTTTTTTTTAACTTTATTTATATTCTGTATTACCTACATTTTGTCAACTCATATTTTATCTAACCTATATTACGTGTCTTCATATTTTCTGTTATTTACCTGTATTTTATTCACTTCTAACTCTTCACTGTAATTAATCAAAACATGTATTGATTTATGTATGTAAAAGCCCTATGGGCGTTTAAATAAAAATAAATAAATATCTGAACATCTGTGAAAACGAAAAACCGCATTTGAAAGGTGATGAAGTACGCTATCAAATTGTATAATTCAAAAGAAAAAAGTCATTTTGGAAATTTTAAATGCAAACATAAAAAAATTCCTTTTTCAATTTGCTTTCAGACACAAGGAATAAAGAGCAACTTCTGCGCTTCCACAATATGTTATTACATCGTAAACCCAACATAACAGCCTGCAAGATGTTTTCTTTCAACTTTTCATACATTTTTGCTCTGGCCAGCATGATGACCAACTACATCTTACTTCTGAACCAGTTGAAGCCGCGAACGTAAATAAATATATTGTAATATTTCCTTAAGAGGCTAGACTTTAGACCACAGGCGGAACACCCGCGTCTGTCATTCTGTCCCGCTCACAATAAGCTCACGCACACTTACAATACATGCGAATGCCAAATGTGCGAATGAGACAACGCTCAAATTTACCTACAGAAATCGCTCGAAAAGGGGCTTATGCAGAATACACATTTCTACACCGAAACTTTCACGAAATTGAAATTTAAAAAAATATATATTTTTTAGAAAGAAGAAGCTACGTCGGTAGCTTTTTATAATTTTATAATTCTTGATGAGAGTTGAGTTAGCAGCTCTTTTTCCTTAAATAATATTTTTTGATAAATCGTACATGTTTGACAGTGAATGTTTACGTTAATACGAAACGCATCGAAAATTCGAAAACATACCAACATAGTTTTCACCCTCTAGAAGGCAGTATAAAAAAAATATATTCATTTTGTGTAATTTTCGATGTAGAAAAGTGTTTTTTCCCGGGCATCCTTTTTGTATGGGCCGAAAAACGAAGTCTATCATCTTAAAAGCCGGAATTAAAGTGGTCACAGGCACGGGTACCAACCCTAAATTGAACGTTGAGAGGCGCCAATATCGACAGAAACTAATAACGATTCTATCTACTAATAATTTACTTTCATTATTATTATAAAATCTTCTCGTATTCTAAACCTAACGAGAAAGTTATATTCTTATTTTTGTTTTATCTGCTGTAATATACACAAATAATTGTATGCTTTTACCCACACAGAGAAAATTTTTATTCTAAAATACGATCATTTTATTCGTAAAAAACGGTTAAAAGTTCTTACAACAAATTAACAGGGTTTCAATGTTTATTGGCGGGAACATGTAAGAAAAATTTGTTGGTGTACGTAATTTCGTATGTGTACCAATAAATTATTCTTATATTTTCCTGCCAATAAACATTGAAGCACTGTTAATTTGTTCGTAAGAACTTCAGTCCCGTTTATACGAATAAAATGATCGTATTTTAGAATAACATTTTTCTCCGTGCACTAACTAGCTTTAACACATTATATTTTGTTTCATTTCAGGTGTTATTATTAAATTCTGTACAAGTATATTTTGCTACTTTGTATTTATATAAATCTCATTTTTTTTAATCACTGCTATAATTTTCTATACCTTACAAGTAAATTACAACATTATTAATTCTGTGTTATTGGTTTGCAACACACATAATTCCCTCCATTTTTTCCATCATCAAAGATAGATCCCGCAATGTTTGGGCAGAGTATTGGCATATTGCTATTCAATCCAAGAGAGCCTGCTATGCCTCAATACAAAGGACGATCCCATCAAAACCATGGTTTTAATAATTCCCCCATTTTTCCCAAAAAACAGATTTCCTCACTTATTCGAATGATAATCGGACATTGTTTCGTTCCTTCACACCTTTTTTAAAATACACGTCCTTGACTCAATAATTAATGTTATCTATCAAGTAAATGTTAGCAATGAGATGCCAAAACGTTAAATATATATAAGAGATTTGGGGAAGGGGTTGATTTTCTAAGGGTAGTGCTCGAAACAAATAAAATTATTGTAAAGGTATTTAAATAATATTTCTATTTTTGAAACTGATAATTCGTGGTGGAATTCCATTATAATAGTATAATAAAACAAATTTAAAACTTTTTCCACTTTTAATTTATTGACCGTTACCGGTTTCAGCCTACTGGGAATAACCAAAAAAAATAATTAGATAGTTGGACAATCAAGACCACTTAACAACAAATGTAATAAAATCCATAATTTAATAAAATCCCTGTAGAGCACCCCCCTCCCCCCCCCCCCCCCTCCTCCCCCCTCCCTAATATGTTTTGTATAAAATACCTAGGTTAAGAATATTTTTTACCAGTCTGAAGATGGCTTTGACAAGCTGAAACCGGTTACGGTCAATAAATTAAAAGTGGAAAAAGTTTTAAATTTGTTTTATTATACTATTATTTAAATTATATCTCAGGTGTGGAGCTTTTGTAGGTGGCTGGTATACTTTGTGTGAGTGGGGTTATTAAATTAATATTGAGAAGTTATATATATATATTTTATCACATTAAAAAATAATATTTTTTGTAATATTTTAATTAATGAAGACAATATTAGCGAAACTTAGCCGAAAATCTGAAACAGAATAATCAGAAAACGATATAGTCGCGGCACGGAAAGCCGAAGGTCCCGGGTTCGAGCACCACACGGAGAAAATGTTATTCTAAAATACGATAATTTTATTCGTAAAACGGTTAAAAACGGTACTGAAGTTCTTACGAACAAATTAACAGGTTTAAATGTTTATTGTCGGGAAAATGTATGAATAAATTATTATTATTAATTATTAGAACACATTTCGTACGTATACATTGTAGGTACAGCGTATTTTTTCGTTGTATAGTCATAGTCATATTGTATTATCAGGGCAACTAGATAAAACATTTCTAAATAAATGTTTTATAAATATGGCCTGATATATCGTGAGGGTCAAAATCGATTTTTCTCCGTGCAGATTTGACCTTTTCTAATTTTTCTATTTCAGATTTTCGATTGAGTTTCGCTATACTGCCTTCATTAATTAAAATCTTACAATTTGAGGTTTAACGAATAATTAATTTAAAAATAAAAAATAATAATATTAGCATAAATCTCAAATCATAAGCTAAATGCGATGGGCTAGACCAGTGGCGGTTCGTGGTCTTTCCAACAGGGGGTTCAGAAATTCCAACGACTCCAAAGTTCCAAAGAATGGACAGTTACCTCGAGAGTGTTTTTTCTTGGGGTAAGAATAATCTCGTCGAATTTAATGTTTCAAAGGTCCAATCATGTCCGATTACGTCTAAAAAGGATCGAAATGACAACCTAGTCTCCTTAAACGGTAGCATTCTTCCGAACAGTCATTTCATTGGTATGCTCGGTGTAACTCTAAGTGACCAGCTCGGATAAGGGGGCTCCATCGAGGCCAGAGTTAAGTTGGCCTCTCAGAAACTGGGCCTACTGTACAGGGCCGCAGATACTTTAATAGCACAACTGCTAACCCTGTACAAATCGCAAATGCGCCCCATGATTGAATTTGGTAGCTACCTCTGGTCTGGAGCCCCAAAGTTCCTGAAAAACACCCTCGACTCTGCAGAAACGGGCGGTCCGTTTGATAGATTCTCCCGTCTTAACAAACAGATTGCAATCTTTGGAGCAAAGGCGTCGGGTGGGAATGCTATCCTTATTCTACCGGTATTTCAATGTAAGATGCTCCTAGTAACTAGGTGCATAGTTGGGAAACACGCCAAACGCGCGCTCAACATATTATGTACATGGTTGATATTTGTCACATGAGAACGGGTCGGTTCTACGACTAGTTCTTTAGTTCAACAGCTCGGCTGTGGAATGATTTGCCGGCCTCTGTGTTTCCTCCTTCCTACAACATGGGTCACCTTAAGACCCATGTTCACTCCTTCCTCTCCTCAAAAAGACCCTCCACCCAGCATCTTTAAATATGACATAGGCCCTGAGGGAAATTATTTTCAATTAATACCTATAAAAAAGAAATTCAATAGAAGATATAAGGAGGTCCTTTATTTTTAATTTCCAACTTTTTTCATAAGTATTAGCATTATTTTTTATATACACAAATCGGTATTCCGCCATTGTGTAAAAAAAATTATGACAGAATATTCGCGACAATCAACAAACGCAAACGCTTTCAATTAGAAATTCGAAACAATACCTACTGGAGAATGCAAAACACAAAATTGCATAACTAGCGACGACATGCGGCGTTTGCCGAAGCTTTCGTAAATATAACCAAGGGATATAACGACTTATCTAAAAAAAAATATATACGAAAACAAAAGTCAAAATCAGTCTACTTCAATAGTAGATTCACAAATGCCATTGACAAACGGTTGGAGAAATGCAGAAACAAGAAAATAAAAATGTACAAAAATGACTACAAGATTGATATGACTAAAAGATAAATACCGTAATATAACGTAAAAAAAATAACATCTAACTTGCATCCCTATGATGCAAAGGTCAACGTTAGCCGGTCAGTCTGCGGACATCTCGGGCTCGGGCATCATCGGTGAGACTCGTCTATGTTCGCTGTATGTATGGCATTCGCAGGTCACGTGACATCATGAATCGCGATCACACGCGGCGACGCGGCGCACACCTTTGTCCTTATTTTGGTAAGAAATTCCTAGTTTTGTACATATCACCGCCAGAGGGATTATACCGAATAGGATTCTTTAGTATGGGGAGTTTTGTGCGGATTTCAAGACGCACAAAATGGGATAGATACCTACCGTATTTTACGGTGGCGCGGGTTTTAAGACGGAATTTTAGTGGCGCGCAATCTTATACTTGGTCAATGCGCGCAATCTATGATGTGCTTATATTATTAATTATTACAAAACAAGTTTGTTTTATTTTCTCATCTTTTTGATGGGGGTTCGCCGCACAAACGCACTTTAGAGAAAACCGCCACTGGGCTAGACTATTGAATTGACTGGGCATTAATAATGGGAATAAATAATAAAGTACCATTTATGGAGCTGGTGAGTTGATCGATCGGGAGGAAAACGGCGATCCAGATTGCCTTCAAGGGTGCTGCGATGGCATACAGACTGCCTCCGTTGCTGATGGATGGAGCAGCTGCTCCAGGGGGTCCCTACAGGGCTCCAGTCCGCGGTTCCTGGCGACGCGACGTTCGAATTGAGTACCAGGGCAGGATAAGGCCATCAGTTCTCCGCGCCAGGCTCCTGCAATCACATAAAGCTCTTGGTGAAGTCAAAAGGTCTTTAGAAGGGGCAGTGACAATTTGTATAGTGTCTGCGTCTGCAGACGATGGAATTCTAGATCATGTATAATAATTCCGAAATGTCATTCTTCAGGTAAAGCTAATAAGCAGAAAATTTCAAAGAACTTTATTGTACATTTTACCAAAATACCCATCAATTTGATGATGTTACATTATTTATGTATACTTTTTTACATTTTAACATTTGTAAAAGTTTCTGTTCAGGATTTGTTACGGTAGTGCTTTATTTAATTTTTCTATCGATGTTTTTCTTATTCGGAAAATTTTCCATGTTCCTAAATTGTGAATAATATTCTTGGAAATTACCTATACATTGCTTAAAAAAAAAATATTTTTTGGATTTGTAGAATCCATGTATGTATTATGTGATAATAAACCAATCTGTAAACTTCCACCCTATAACCCACGGACATCCCTAGAATGTCGGCGAAACAAAAAGGAGATAAATGTAATTCTAAAATAGATAATTTTATTCGTAAAACTGGTTAAAAACGGGACTGAGGTTCTAACGAACAAATTAGCAGGGTTTCAATGTTTATTGGCGGGAAAATGTAAGAATAATTTGTTGGAATTTAGAAGTTACGAAATTACGTACACCAACAAATTATTCTTACTTATTCTTATTCTTTGTTCCCGCCAATGAACATTGAAATCCTGTTAATTTGTTCGTAAGAATTTCAGTCCAGTTTTTAACCGTTTTTACGAATAAAATTATTGTATTTTAGAATAACATTTTTCTCCGTGTAAGTTTTCGTGCATGAAATAATTAAAAGATTAGGTATATCATTTTAATTTAACGAAATTTTCTAAAATGAAAAAAAAAACAGGCTTTTACTTGTTTTTATCTTTGTTTAATTATAGCCGATTGGTACTAAAAATAATATTTTATATCAAACTAAACAAACAACTCATATTCATATTTAGAAGAGTAAAAACTGAATTATAGAAGCACTTTGTTGTATTTTGATCAATTCAAATTTTTTTATTCGTTGTTCTAATGAAAGGTGTAAATTCATATAAATACGTAACTATCGTTGATTTACTGACCAATCCGTCAACCAAAATGAAATATATTCATTTGTGTGACCATTTAAACGATAATTTCATTTATGATTGACACAAAGTCGGGTGTTTCCTTACCACAAATATTCAAACAAAATTCCTAGGAAAATTTATTTGAAAGTGAAAAAGATGCGGCAAATTAAATATTTTAAGATGAAAAATGAAAGTGTTATCAATAATAAATTTTTATTAGTATTTTTACACAGTTTTAAGTATTAAAAGCTACAGAAATCAGAGAAACAACCGTTTAACAATTATGCAGAGCATTTCAAAATGACAAATAATTTTATTTTCTGCGCTGTGCATTGGTGCTGTCCTTTCTATGTAGAATAATTTATAAATCTATTAGTATGCGATGATTTAAAGGTTATTTTTACAGGAATCATAAACATCATTTCGTTTTGGCTAGCGAGCATAATTTCCAATTTGTTTTCCCACATTTTAAAGAAGAAAGAAGGAGCTGTCACAGTTTTACATGCCTTTTTACCGATGGCTTATCTATCAATTAATAGCTATAGGAATAGTTCTAATAAAATGACACGCTTGTGTTGCTTTTATTTCTTTCCATGAGCAGGACATCATGTACTGCTGCTACAACAATATCGTAGGAAAACATAAGCAGTCCATTACATTAATTAATGACTTAATTTTTAACTATAAGTTCCCTAACTAAACATGTCACCTTTGGCAATCAAATAATATCCTTGAATCTTTTCCCTATCTTGTATGGACATAATGCATAATATATATAAAAAAATAATCTAATTATTGGACGAATATAAGTAGGTGCAAGAAACTGTTTATATGAATAATGAAACAGTATTAAGTTTAATTTTATCAACGCGGTCATGTTTTGTACATAACGAAACAAAAGCTAAAATGACTTATCAAATGTGTAATACTAAAGCTTTTAAAAACAAAATGGAACCGTTTCCATTTCTCTACACAATTTTTGGTTTACAAAGTTATAGATTCACTGGGGATAATATAAAAACTTTAAATCTGAAGGAAATTTTATATATAATATTAATTTGTAGCATATTTTGTACCGGGTCACTTCTTGTAATCCCTGGAATGTTCAGAAATATAACATACTCAGGGAATCTCTCCTTGATTAGTTTAGGAAATGCATTACTCTATCTTGTGATTACATTGAATGTTACATTGAATTTGATATCCAACACAACATCCAAAACAGTTATGAAAACGTTGATCCTGCTTGACAAAATAGAGCGTTTAGTGCCTAACCTGAATTGCTTTATAAGTAAAAGAAATCGTTCGTTTTGTTTCGTTAATTTATTTTGCATTTCTTTTATGTTTTTCGAATTTGGTTATAATATTTTTTTTTACTATGTTACCCTACCGGGTGGACTAACAATGGAAGGTGTATGGATAAACTTGTGGTGTTATGGAATGATATTTATATCAGACCTTTTAATTTACCAATTCTGCAACATGGTAAACATATATAGTTCGTACGCATACATATTGAATATTTCATTGATTAAGACATTCAATAGACCAGAATATTATGAAATAAATAGTAACCCTTTATTTTGGATTTTGAAAAATAAAGTATTTCAGTTTACGTCAGTTGAACTAACAAGCAATGAACACAATTTTAAAGGACTAGACATGGAATATGTGGAGAAAATTTTCGACAGGCTAATGGATGCATTGTCCTTAACCAATGATAAATACAACATTGTTGTGAGTTTTATTATTTGTTTTATTTAATTCCAAAATTAATACAATACAATAATAAAGTCAAGTGTATTTTGTACCTTCAGGGTTCCAGTTGTACTGGCCTATATCCACTCGAGCGCTTTTTGTCACATTATGGCACTATTTACAAAGCCACGGATTGCTATGTTGCCAAAATGTGGCAACTTAAAAAATATATATTTAAACTACTATATAATATATATTATATACTATATATTACTATATATTATATATTACTGTACTATATATTGTACATTCAAAATATAACAAAATAAATATTCTCTAGATGCTTTAAAATGTTTTAAGGTTAAAGATTTAATTATATTTTTTTTTATAAATCCTACAAATATGTGATAATAAACAAAAGATAGGGGAATTCATTGGCTACATAGAACTATAATCAGTTTGTATCTCTCCATATTCAAATTTGGAAGTATGATTTTTTTAATGTGGGCGAATATATTTCCTTTAGCAATCCGAGAAAAAATATTTAAATTGCTCTGTCGCTCCAGTGGATATAATAATTATGTCGTACAATTTTTCTGCAAATTCAAAATTCAGCAAAAATAATTTAAATTTTTGATAAGAAATTTTAAATAATAAAATATGTATATTGTGTAAGGGCATTGGATTGTTTCAGTTTTGTTATTCATAAAAAAACTATTTTACGGTATTTTAAATTTATTTGGATACTAAAAAATAAATTTTCAACAACGATTTGTATGTGATGTTTAAATTGACGTAAAAAATAAAATTTTGTACATATTACAACTGTGACATCTCGCCCGCCAACGATTTTTCAACGACAGAAGCCGTCGTTTGTCGTTTATGGCCGCTTTCCCAGAGGCCCTAGCACACTCGATCGACAACGATCGATGGGATAACCATCGGTAACTTCTCATAGTACCCTAGGACAACTGCACATCGCTAACATACAAACAACAGTTGATGTCGAATATGTTAAGGACCCTTAGTCATTGTGGACTGTCACTTATTCGTTAGCGATCTGTAGTCATGCCAGGGAACGATGAGAAGTTACCGATAGTTATCCTATCTATCGTTATCGATCAAGTGTGCTAGGTCCTCAGGTGTAATGAACCTACGTTAAAGTGTTTAACTATTAGGCAACACCCCACGGAGAAAAATGTTATTTGAAAAAAAGATCATTTTAATGGTAAAAATGGTTAAAAACGGGACTGAAGTTCATACGAACAAATTAACAGGGTATCAATGTTTATTGGCGGGAACATGTAAGAATAATTTGTTGGTATACGTAATTTCGTACGTATACAACAAATTATTCTTACGTTTTCCCGCCAATAAACATTTAAACACTGTTAATTTGTTCGTAAGAACTTCATTCCCATTTTTAACCGTTTTTACTATTAAAATTATTGTTTTTCGAATAACATTTTTCTCCGTTCAGGTTATTGAAATAATAAATCACACTCTCCTATGTTTTAGCTTCTTCTTGGACCACTACCTTTTATGTTGCACCTGATTGTAAGCTTGTCGAGTCTCAAAGTTTTGGTAAGTTTACAAAAATAATGGAATTTTTCGAATATTCGTTATCGATATCATCCAATTTCATGAATTTATATAATGACTTACTTACAGCCAAACAAGGGGATAGTTAACTTATTGACTTGGGTATTCCATCATCTTTTAAACACAATTGGTATAGCGGCAACAAGCGAAGCTCTGCAGGACGAAATCAGAACTACAACACGAATAACTGGACGTTTGCTGGCATTTCCGACTGATAATATTGGTAAAATATATTTATTTTTAGGATTACAGTGTTGAATTTTATTGATTATTTAAAATTGATAAACTAATGTTTAAGATTATAAAGTTTAATTTGGGAGGCGGGAATGGGTACCGCTGCCCCGGGAACCAATTATTGGATAACCAACACCTCTACAATAGGTCACCCCAAGTGGTTCGCTACGTTTGGTGATTTAGCAGGGGTGCCCGGTTTCATGGTGTGAGGTTTGTCTAGGTCTTGGCGGCGGTTAATCTAGACACACTGAACTCCAGATTCCTACCCAATCATTTTCTTTCCCAGAACTTCCTCTCCTTCCTTTCCTTAAAAATACCCTCCACACAGCATCCCCAAAGATGACATAGGCCCTGGGGGAAATTATTTTTCTCAGGGCCTCCTGTGTGGAGCTAATGTAAAAAAAAAAGACAAGATTTTTTATGCATAGCACAAAGGGTATCAATTATTATAAGCAATAATTATCAGCCTGAAACACTCATCCGCAATGAAACAATCTTCCGAGAAAAGATACATGCCGCCGACGGGACTCGAACCCGCGCTTCAATGTAGATGAGTGTGGGGACGATTATTATTGCTTATAATAATTGTTACCCGTCGAATTTTATATTGTTATTTGCAAAAATAATGTATAACTATTTTATATATTCTTTCTAGATAACAAGAGCAAAGCAAATCTACGACGCTTCTACAAAACGTTGATTCTACGCAAACCAGATATAACAGCCGGTAAAATGTTCTCATTCAACTTCGCATACATTTTTACTTTAGTGTCAGTCATGACGAATTATGTTATGATTTTGATTTCATTTTATTCTTAGAAATATTTAAAGGTTTTATGCAATCTTGTGTCTTATTTTAATACCGTATTTCAGTAAAGCTTTAAAACATTTTGAGCGTTATTTCAATTGTTTATCAGAATAAGTTTCTTAAAAAGGAATGGTTTTTTTTATAATGGTCCTTACGCCGAGATCATTCACAATAAAACAACAAATATCTTTAGGCATTAAAAATGTACTAAACAACAGAAAAAGCATCGATCCTAAGTGTGACCCCAGAGGCACACCGATCAACACTACACTGATACTACTTATACGACGGCCTCCATGGTCGAGGGGTTAAGATCTCGACTAGCAAATCCGGATGTCGCGAATTCAAATTCCGGCGTGAGCAGATAAATTTCATTTGATTAATTTGTATTATTTCACAATTTATTCATTTAAAATAATATACAGGATGTCCGGGGGTAAAGTGCAGTAACTTCGGGAGGTGATTCTACATGATAATATAAATAAAAAAGATAAATGAGTTTTTTCGAAATTCCAACTTTAAGGGGTACTTTTTGGGTGAAACGATAAAATCAGTGCGTCGTATGCGGCCAGCACTAGGTACTATTTTACGTTATTACGATACGGGTGACTCACAACAATCCAACGTCGCGGGCGGGCGCGCAGCAAATTTATCGGAAAGTTTGTACCTTACACTAAGGATTTTTAACAGGTACGTGCACAGACATATGAATATTCATAGACCGGAAAATCAGGGAGAGGGGTAAACACAAACTGTAGCGGGACGCAGAGGGATGAGTTGACTGTAAAGATATGTGATTCGTTAATAATTCAATCTGATAGTATACAGGCATCTCGCATTATAATATCACCATTTAGTTCTTAAAAGTAAAATCTGCTTTTGAATGAACAGACCTTTTTACATGGGAGCACGAATTGTTCGCCCGGTTTGAACAAACTTGCGTATTCCATACAAAGCGAAGAAAGGTTCGCTAGTTTTGAGAGTCGAATATTTTGTTACCGTATTTAGTTAAGACACTTTTACAAATGTTTCATAATTTACTTACCCCAGTAAACAGCAACGTGCACACGACGGGACCGGGAATTTCGGTTGCCAACGCTTCATGTTTCTCGGTGTGATAAAACTGATCATATTATATGATGTGAATAAGCTTAAAATAAAGACAAATAATGCCTACCTATGGAAGGTAATACGACAATACTCTTTTTTGCACTTCTATTTGTACACGTTTTAATAGCACAAGTTACCATTTTTGCCGTGTTATCTCGTAAAATGTACCGATGAGAGTTCGACGCTAGTCCGCACAAGAATGATGACGTCACATTTTCTAGATTCACGCGAAGCTATACGCCAGCCCGGCCGGTTCCATGGAACCCAGAAATAAGAGGGGGAAATAATACGCTTTTATCACTTAGGGCAGGTCTATACATAATATGTCTTGATGTATGGGAAAAAAAAGTTGGAATTTCGAAAAAAGTCATTTATCTATTATATCTTTTTTACTTATATTATCATGTAGAATCACCTTCCGAAGTTACCCCCGGACACCCTGTATAGTCTACTTGCAGCACGTTTCAGAGTGGAAGATACTCTCAGTATTGCCCTGGTGTAGGACCACCAATCTTATTTGAAACGTCGCTTGAAATGGTCTTAGACGTGTTTGGGACCAGATTTAAATAGCCAGGTACTTCCCCATCTTCTTCTTCTCCACGTACTCCCCCTCCTCCAAACGGTTGGGAGACTCTTGTGCAGTATTCGCATAAAAAATAAACGATTTCAAGTAGTACAAAAAAGTGTTTACTTTATAGCATACAAACTTTTAATTCATTTTCAATAATAATTGTGTATACATATGTACATAACTCATTTAGAAACCTTCATATTTATACTTTCAATAATCTTACTTATTACCTATATACCTAGCTTTGCTACGTTAATTTTTCAAACGAATCGGGCGGCGTTTTTTTCAAACAAACGTAATCCCTTATTTCCTCTATGGATTTTGACCCTAGTGTAAATATTTTTTATCATTGAAGAAGAAGATAAAAATAATAATCTAATTTTTTTAAATATGAAAATGAACAAGACACAGAAAAATAATAAAAGATAACGGTCGCAACTGGGACTTGAACCCAGAACCTTATGTCTTACCGGGACATACACCTCTACCAATTGGGCTACTGCGATCTATTATGAGACTGTCGTAATTGTCAACTTCATATTTCAAATTTCAGAATTAAGGTGAAGACATGCGGAAAAACGCAAAATCGTATAAAATCTTGTGTATTAGTTTTGAAAATTTGATCGCTTAGAAATAATATAGATGCTTCAATTAAATACTGTGAGTAGAACACATCTTGGCCTTTGAAGTGATCGAGTATTTTTTTGATAAGCTTTTTAATACGCTTAGAAAAAAAATATGCGTCTGACCTATAAAAAATGGTTAAAAGTGAAAAATCTCCTATTACAAATCCTTTTTCTGGTGTTGTTTTATTGAATAATGTAGCTAATTAAGTTTCTTATAGAGTGACCGGAAAACATTTTAATATTTGTATCTGAACTTCACAAAATAAAATAAAACGTGCATTTTGGCGACGTTTCTTTTCAGTGAATAAAAATAGGCGGTACCCAACGAATTTGTAAGTGCGAATTTCATCCTTATGCCATGTACGGAAGGATTTTAGCCCGTCGCTCATTCTACGCCCAGGGCCCGGGGCAAACGGACTTGCCTTAGTCTACGCGGCGCTTCGATCTTTAAAAATATACTTGCGGAATAACAAAACACTGTTGTTTGCTAGAGATTAGGGTTTTTATTGGTAAACGCCCAAAAATCGTTCGCTCCGCCCAATTCCGAATGAGTCAAGGACTAGTGGATCATCTTAACAATATTATCTTCGACTAATGTTTTTTTCCATATTATTGGCAGCTACCTTTATTATTGGAAACAAGTATTCAATGTATAGAATGTATTTGTTACCTAGATAGTGTCTCGAATAAATATATCCGATTTTATTTTTAATTTGTTTTTGTTTCCAATAATAAAGGTAGCTGCCAATAATATGGAAAAAAAACATTAGTCGAAGATAATATTGTTAATTCTGAAATTTGAAATATGAAGTTAACTCACACGCGACCAATCAAACCAACATTCCCACCTCCGGAAAGTGTTGAAGCCTCCACCCTTGTAAGCTCTACATCTCATTCCAGGTCATTCAGACACCACTAAAGTACGTGATAGCGCTACAGACTTTTTCTCACGGGATATCATGCCGACTTCCCCTCCAGATAACCTATTAGAAAATTTGGGACACTTTCGATTGGAACGCTTCCGACAGCAAACCATGTCCTTGCATTCCACGTGGCGTTTTATTTCCATCCTACCATTCATACCTTCTCACTCTGCATGACCCCGCGAAAGGGGATAACTTCCAGTACCCCTTGTGAGTACGTTCAGCTTATGTTTACGTCCCTTTTCGTAAGATACGATTCCACTCGAGATTTTTTTTCTTTAAAAGAAAGACAAACATTCCTGGGTTTGGAATAACCCAACAACATTTGAAAATCTCCTACTACCACCACACTTAGCCAGCCGAGGAATCGAACACGGAACGCCTGGGTGGGATCCAAACGCGATGCCCACTCAACCACTGACCGGTCGGCACGAGAATGTAGTGTAATAATTCTCAAATGAATCGAAACTGTAATTAGAAAGAATGCTTTGAAAATATAACGGTATAATTAAACATCTGCTCTTTTTCATTCAACGTTTGATCGGTGATTTGAAAGAAGTGTGCGAGATTATAATATTATATCAAGTACAAGCAAGATTTAATTAAGGAATGAACTGTTGACAATTTACAATCGCGACGACTTTACAAATGCCGATGGGCAATATCTATTTTATAGTAATGGATTTTCGGATGTTTTTTCAGGGAATTTTTTAAAAAGGTGTGTACAATCTCTATATCGTCAAAAGGTGTTTTTGAACTTCAAAAAATTTAAATCTTTCTTAAGTAATAAATTTGTCAAGATATAATCAATACATTGTCAATGCTGTCAATCATTGAAAATCGCTTTAATTCAATCTATACCGGATTACAACTCCAGGATCACGGACTTCTTTGCCACTCAGAGACAACTGGGGTTCGACCTAATCTACTAACATTTAGGATTGTTTTATAAATTAAAATTATTTTATTAAGGTAAGTATATATAAAGATTTTTAGCGCACCATCCATTATTGTGAGCACCAGCCACTGCCAATAACACCATACAAATTTTGAGTATTTTTATAACTACAATGTTCTTGCAATGTAACAATAGTGACGGACATTATCGAAACATTATGTTAATCGAATTATTTTTCCGATTAACCACATAATCGACATTCATCAGTAGTTGTTGCGCCCTTCTGACTTCCGATGTCATCAACGACGCAAGAAAAAATAATAAAGGTTGGTTAAAAAATACTACAAAATTTTGGATTATATTCGCACGTTGTTTATCAGTTTATTTGGAAATTTTGAAAATGTTGACTTGGTAGATTTATAAAAATGATGCTTTATTTGTTTCCTTCACTTATTGCATATTTTAATTTTGTTACAAAAACAAATTTAATAATTGCATTACATTTCTTTAGTAAAAAATTATTAAGAGCGATTGACCAGCAGCTGAGAATAAAAGTTTAAAAATGCCTGCAAAATTAACAGGGTGGTTCCAATGAGAAATTTTCATTATTCCCGGTATCAAATTTTTTAAATTACAATTTTTATATCGATTTATTTCTTTAAAAACTTGCTTTAATATATACCAACACTCAAGTAAGCCAAAAAAATGCTCAAAACGCACGTTGATAAATAATTAAATATCGTGTACTTCTTGTAAGTACTTTTTTATCGTAATTATTTATGATTTTTTTAAAATGTCTAACAGAAATAAGTCTGTAAAAAAAATCTGAAATATTTTAGTTTGTAAGACCTTAAATAAAAAGAAAAACTGAGGTATTTTTGTCACAAAACACGTTCTGGGATTTATTTTTTAATGATATTAATTTAACTAAAATTTAAATTTTGGAAATTGTGTTGCCTAGATTATGTATTGATTTATTGTATTTGTTGTATGATTATAAATATGATTTGAAATTTGTGTTGTTTAATAGAATCTATCGTTTGAAAATTGTACAAATCTGCCAACGACCAACGGTATAACCTTAGTATATTAAAAATACACTTAGTTATTCAAAATTTTAAAACCGCTTGTACCTTGATGCCTACGTCATCTTTGAGGATGCTGCGTGGAGGGTCCTTTTGAGGAGAGGAAGGAGTGAACATGGGTCTTGAAGAGACCAATGTTGTAGGAAGGAGGAAACACAGAGGCCGGCAAATCGTTCCACAGCCGAGCTGTTGAACTCAAAAACGAGTCGTAAAAACGACCAGTTCTCATGTGACAAATGTCAACCGTGTACATATGTTGGGCGAGCGTTTGGCGTGTTTCCCGACTATGCACCGGTGCCGAGGGGATCAATGACGTCAGTTCCTCGGAGCATCTTCCATTGAAATACCGGTACTCCTATTTACTTTCTCCAATTAGTTTCTGAACATCCAACCATCTGAATTAAGGGCTGGTTTGCACGCTAGGACTTATTGTACATTCGGATTAGACAAATCCTATCAGGTGAAACGACGCTTGTAGACACCAAAATGTACATCTTATCGATTCGGAATGAAATCCAAGGTCAAAACAGATGACCAAACGGAGCGTGTAAGCCACGTGTTACGACTGTACGGTGGTCGTTTGAGTAAATTAATTGTATGTGATTTTTCTAAATCGATCAATTAACTTAGTCCCCTGGTTCCCCGATCAATTTTCTCATGAATGGTTATTTCAATGAAAATAATGACTTATTTTCAAAAGCCACTGCCTTGCCATCTTCTCATTTAGGTACCTATTCACCTTTCCCCATCCCTGAAGTTGTTGAACCTGCTTATGTCTCTCACAGTTGTAAAAAATAACAAAAGCTAAAAAATAACTAAACAAAAGCTTCCTTCATGTTGGACACAAAATATTGAAAATATAATGATCAAATGAATATAGCCCACCACTTTGCAGAAGTTGGACATGTACCTAAAATGTAAACTGAGACGGAAAACGGGGGAAAATACGTTACCGAAGAAATACATCACAAGGCGTACGCTTTGTCTTCCGTTTTACTTCACCTATAAAACCATTGATACGTCCTGACATGTAAACTAGCCTTCAGAGCTTCTCAACCCACCTTTATCCTGCCGAATTATTTATTACAGAGAAAAATATTTGCTACCGTCACAGTTCTACGTGTTTTTTTTACCCTTGGCTATTAATTAATTATATTAGGGATAGTTTTTTATAAAATGACACTTGTTTTGCTTTTATTTCTTTCCATGACTACGACATTATGCGCTGTTACTACAACAATTTCACGAAAAAATAATTAGTCCAATATATTATTTACGCATTTGGCATTCAAATAATCTAAATAATTTTTTTCCTTATCTTGGATTAATAATAATTAGGTGTAGGTACAAGATACTTTTTAATAAAATATAATTACTTCAATGCGGTTGTGTTTCTTACAGAATGATATAAAATCTAAAATGAGTTATCAAATGTGTAATATTAAAGCTTTTAAAAACAAAATGGAACCGTTTCCATTTCTCTACGCAATTTTTGGTTTACAAAGTTATAGATTCGTTGGGGATAATATAAAAACTTTAAATCTGGCGCAAATTTTATATATATTATTTATTTGTAGCCTATTTTGTACTGGGTCACTGGTTGTAATCCCTGGAATGTTCAGAAATATAACATACTCTAAGAATCTTCCCTTGATTAGTATAGCAATCACATTACTCCATATTGTGATGGTGTTGAACGTTACATTGAATTTGATCTTCAACACAAGATCCAAAATAGATATGAAAACGTTGATCCTGCTTGACAAAATAGAGCGTTTAGTGCCTAACCTGAATTTCTTCATAAGTAAAAAAAATCGTTTGTTTTGTTTCGTTCATTTACTTTGCATTTCTTTTTTGTTTTGCGAATTTGGTTTTACCATGTTTTTATACTACGTTTCCCTACCGGGTGGAATAACAATGGAAGTTGTTTGGATAAGCTTGTGGATTTATGGAATGATATTTATAACAGATCTTTTAATTTACCAGTTCTGCAACATTGTAAATATATACAGTTCGTACGCATATATATTGAATGTATCGTTGATTAAAACATTCAAGAGACCAGATTATTATAAAATATTTAGTAACCCATTACTTTGGATTTTGAAAAATAAGTTATTTAAGTTTACAGTAGTTGATCTAAAAAGAAATGAACAGAATTTTAAAGGACTAGACATGGAATTTGTGGAGAGAATTTTCGACAGGCTAATGGATGCATTGTCCTTAACCAATGATAAATACAATATTGTTGTGAGTTTTATTATTTGTTTATTTTAAAAAAAAATTATAAAATATAATAATAATGGTTGAGCGTATTTCCTCTCGGGGTACCAGTTTACTGGCCCAAACAACAAGTAATATCTGAGCTAGTTTACCTGAATTGATGATTTCCTAGCGTTTAAAATTTAGCTGTACATTGTAACTAAAAATAACTTAACTCTGGTATAAGAAAATTTAAATTATACTTTATATTGGCCAAGGGCATTAGGTTATTTCAGCTTTGTTATTCATTAAAAAAATAACGATATTTCTAATTAACTTACGTCTAGACTCGTTTAAATTTCAATAACGATTTAAAGTACGTGTTATTTAAAACGAATATATTATGAAGATTTACATCTGTGACGTCACGCCCGCCAATATAACACGGAGACAAATGTTATTCTAAAATACGATCATTTTGTTAGTAAAAACGGGACTGAAGTTCTTACGAACAAATTAACAGGGTTTCAATATTTATTGGCAGGAACAAGTAAGTAAAATTTGTTGGTATATTTCGTACGTATACCAATTAGTTGGAAGAATTATCCATAGATGTCAGTAAGGGCAAATTCCCCTTAGGGCAAGGAGTAACTAATAAATAGCCTGTTTTTTAGGTTTTATTTCTCTCTCAACAATAGTTTCTTGACAAGTAAACAAATAAACTCCTTGGTATGTCTTGGGTAGTTTGGGCTTCCTAATATTCACAATGTAATTGGGAATAGAGCAAATAAAAACACAAGTCCTTTTAAGTTTCCTGAAGATGCGTTATTATTTTACAAGTTCCTTCCTCCAAACTTTTACATTTGGTTCTTCAGTCCCGTTTTTAAACGTTTTTACGAATAAAATTATCGTATTTTAGAAGAACATTTTTCTCCGTGTACTCAGTCATGCCGTTTCCAGCCTTCAACTGTTACTTGTTGTTAATGGCCACGTATCCCGGTGGAACCTACCTTATAATACCATCGGCCTAACACTACGACCTAAAAAAATTAGGCAACATCAGGCTAACTAAAATAATTAATCACGCTTTCCTGTGTTTTAGCTTCTTCTTGGACCAATACCTTTTATGTTGCACCTGATTATAAGCTTGCCGAGTCTCGGGGTTTTAGTAAGTTAATAACAACAGTGGAAATTTATTTATTTATTTAATAATTTTCAACGCTCTGATGGCCGTTTACATGATTATTGAATGATGCAATGGTATATAACACAATGTCACAAAAATTAAACTTAAAGAAATGAAGTAGCATTTTCCTAACTTATTTTGTTTAGACATTATTAAAAAATATTGAAGTAGCAGTTGATATTCCAGTAATAAATCCGTGTTGGTTTTTATTTATGTATTACTTAAGTATTGATGGATAAATTAAATCAAGAACTTGTATTTCAAATTTTTTCGGAGTGCTCATTGTATATACATTTAGGACGGATTTTTTTTATGTCTGTGTCATCATCTTTTTTGAAAATCAGGGTAATATAACTAGATTTCCAACGGATTGGAAAATGTCCTGAAGTAAGTAAGTTGTTAAATAATGTAAATGCTTTAACTGTAAACCTCATTATCATAATTATTATATTATCAGTAAACGTACTTCATTACCCATATAATCTGCATACTTCACCCGCCATAACACAGGGACATCCCTAGCATGGCGGGCGAAATAACACAATATGTACACTATGTATAAAATTCTTTAATAAATAAATAAATGTGGCGAATAGACCTGATATTGGAGATGCGCATTGTTTGAGAAATATTGGCGGGATGTTATCTGGGCCTGCAGATTTGTTAAACACGATTTCCATGTAATGTGGTAGTTCTCTTAATGCATTGTATTTTGATATATCGTCACCTTAAAGCAATAGTGGAATATCTTTAAAATGCTGTTCTGCGATAATAGAACTTTCAGGTTTCGTGAGCTCTGCCAGAATGTTGCAGATTAATGATATGGTATTAGAGAGGTAAATTATTTAACATCAACACAAAATGGTAATAATAGATAAATAATAATTTTTTTCACTTTACTAAAGCTGTTGATGTGATTCATAACACTATCAATAAAATCATCGCTTGCCTTATTACAACATGGACCCCCCCTCTCAAATCCTTTTACAGGAAGCTGTCTGTTTTCTTTTTTAATGCAGTGCTTATGGTATTATTGCTTAAGATGATACCCGGGTGGTGGAGAAATTTGAAAAATAGATTTTACTAAATTGTTGCTGTCACTGTTGCTCTTACTCCACCGGATATTGAGCGAAAGGGACAATGCACCTCGGGCTACTAATACCTAACTAAAATCGAGGTTTTGCATTCCCCACTTTTCTCCTCCAAAAGTGATTTTCTGAACTGATTATCAATTTTTTTTTTTACAAACTATATAAGAAAAAACTATTTTATGTCTGTACGTTTTGCTTTTTTTTAAAAAACATTGTCTAGTTTGTAGGTCTTTTGACGGCGTTTAAACCAGTCAATTTTATTGATTTTTGGAAGGTCATAACTTCTATAAAAAGTAACTTATCAAAAAAACAAAAAGTTCCAACACGCTAGTAGTTGATATCTATTTTATGTAAAAACAATATTTTCTCTAGGGTTAAAATCCAGAGAGATAAATAGGGAATACCTTTGTATGGAAAAATCACCGCCGGGTATCCCCTTAAGGTTGCCAAAAAAAAATCTTACGTACGCGTATGTTATGTCCATCTCTCTCAAAAAAAAGATACAATTAATTTATCTCGGTATTTCACTGAGATAACTTCACACTGAGATAACTACATTTCACACTTTTTTCAACGTCCTTTTGAAAGCAACTGTGGGACAACATTAATATGCTCCCAGTGACAATTTCAATACTGAGTTTTTACTTGTAAAATTTTTTTTTTACAAAATATCCTAGCAATGCATTATGTAGAGCCCACAATTTTACATCAAACTGCTTACTTATCTCAAAAGTGGTTTTTTCGAAGATATCCCACTATTGCTTTAAGGTGAATATGTATAAAATTAACCGTATCGATGGTGGTATTGGCTATTTTTGCGTTCATAATACATTTTAGGGGGTAATTTGTATTGTCATTGTTTAATTTTTTGACAAAATGCCACAGATTTTTTGTTCCTAGAGCAATTTTCTCAATGAAGAGGTAAACAAATTATATATATATATCAAATCATATGTCTAAACAAAATATGTGCGTAAAAAAAATTTGAAATATTTTAGTATGTAAGACCTTAAATAAATAGAAAAACTCAGGTATTTTTGTCGCAACACACGTCCCGGAATTATTTTTTAATGATTTTAATTTAACTAAAATTAAAATTCTGAAAGTGTTGACTAGATTATGTATTGATTTATTTTGTTGCTCGATTATATGATTTGAAATTTGTATTGTTTAATAGAATCTATCGTTTGAAAATTGAACAAATCTGCCAACGACCAACGGTAAAACCTTAGTATATTAAAAATAAACTTAGTTTTTAAACATTTTAAAACAGCGTGTACCAGATAAAATAACAATACGTCTAGAATTTGATTTAAAAAGGACTAATTTAAGGTATTCTCTGGCAATTCCCTCTTACGATATGTTTTTTCCTTGTAGTATTCTGCTGTCTGGGAGTTTTCAAATTTGTTTTTTATTGGTATTAGTTTATCGTTGTTTTATATATCAAATCGATACATTTTCACAATGTTGATTTATGCAGTTGTGTCAATTTTGGAAATTATCTCTGTTACGACAGTTTATTCGTCTTTAATTTTCTCTGTAACCATTACCTTTGAACATTCAGGTACGTTGCACAACATTATTACAAAATTATCAAATTATGTCCTCTCAGCAGCTTCGTTAATTTGGTGAATTGTCTCACAGATATTGATATTGTTTTAAAGTAGAATGTTTTTTATTTTTCTTTTTTCGCCAGCAGTTCACCTTCTGAAGTGCCAGTTTAATTAGATGATAATTGTGGCTAAGATTTCACAAGTTTTCGAAGTAATTTCTGCTTTTTAATCATAGTTAAATTTATTACCAGGGCAAAGAAATACCTTGTTTATAGCGTTGACTGAATTTTCTGCTTTGAAGATAAATGATTGGACAATGATAAATGATAAAATTTTAATTTTTTTGTTAAATAAAAGTAAAAACTTTATTTTAGAGCCATGATTTAACTTCACTGTCACGAGTTTCAAACAGGTAGTTCGTATAGGTACTGTACTTATCACAGATATGTAATTAGTAATTAGTGATTTGGTTTATGCTCTGTTGACACAGAGACACAAAACAGAAGTTTTAACACTTTACTTTACTAAAGTTAAAATTGTTTTTTTAATATTTCATATTGTTGTATTATTCAGATTTACTGTAATTAAATTTATTTTCATTAGTTAGACTGGAGGCAATTTTTAGACCTTTACACTGCCAAATAGTACTGTTGCTGTTGTATACTCATAAATATATTCGTTATCGATGTCATTCAATTTAATAATATAATTCATATAATGACTTTCTTACAGCCAAACAAGTATATAGTGAGCATTTTTGCTTGGGGGTTACATCATCTTTTGAACACAATTGGTATAGCGGCAACAAGCGAGGTTCTGCAGGACGAAATCAGAACTACAACACGAATAACTGGACGTTTGCTGGCATTTCCAACTGATGATATAGGTATAATATATACAATCATTTTTATTGCTACTGAAGTAGAAGTTTATATTGTTAGGGGTAATACGTGTTCCTCTGGACGATTGTTTTTCTGGACAGTAGTGTTATTTCCTAAACTATCAACATTTCTATTAATTTAGTACCGTCAACAAGTGCGCATTTTAAAGTTGGCAACACTGATTTAATTTCCATTCTCTCCTGTCAAAGTTAAAGTGAGGGACGCTGATTGTATTTTTTTCATTGAAGAGAATTTTTTTTTCTGTTTTTATTGAGTGATTTTATGTTGTGAAGACTTACGAGTCTGTATTATAAAAAACTCTACTTTAGAATGTGTTTTTCCAAGAAACCGTAAGGGTATTTATCTTTCTAATAACTTAACCTCAAAATGAGTATCTTTTGAAATTGTAAAAAATAACCAGTCCGTGTTCCTCTGGACATGTGAAAGTGTCGCATAAATAAATGTATCTTTTTTTCAATAAAATATTGTTTTATTATGTTTAGAGGAATTGTATAGGCAAAAATCAGGAAAAATACTTTGGCATGGCCATTCATTTTACTACAGTAGTTTTTTTGTGAATATTTTGTTAACTATATAAAAAAAAGATGACTCTAAAATAAGTTTTACCTACCTACCCAGGATGACAGTACATAACCCAGAAAATTTTATAGCAACAAAAATATACCAGACTATAGCAACTGTTCTATTATTTAAATTTTTTTTTTTTTTTTTACATTAACTTCACACAGGAGGCCCTGAGGAAAATAATTTCCCTCAGGGCCTATGTCATCTTTGAAGATGCTGTGAGGAGAGTCTTTTTGAGGAGAGGAAGGAGTGAACGTGGGTCTTGAAGAGACCCATGTTATAGGAAGGAGGAAACACAGAGGCCGGCAAATCGTTCCACAGCCGAGCTGTTGAACACAAGAACGAGTCATAGAAGCGTCCCGTTCTCATGTGACAAATGTCAACCGTGTACATATGTTGGGCGAGCGTTTGGCGTGTTTCCCGACTATGCACCGGTGCCGAGGGGATCAATGAGGCTAGTTCCTCGGAGCATCTTCCATTGAAATACCGGTAGAACAAGGAAAGCATTCCTACCCAACGCCTGTGCTCTAAAGATTGCAATCCGTTTGTTAAGACGGGAGAATCTATCAAACGGACCGCCCGTTTCTGCACAGAGTCGAGGGTGTTTTTCAGGTACTTTGGGGCTCCAGACCAGAGGTGGCTGCCAAATTCAACCGTGGGGCGCACTTGCGATTTGTACAGGGTTAGCAGTTGTGTACTATTAAAGTATCTGCGGGCCCTGTACAGTACGCCCAGTTTCTGAGAGGCTAACTTAACTCTGGCCTCGATGGAGCCCCCATATCTGAGCTGGTCACTTAGAGTTACACCGAGCATATCAATGGAAGACCTGTTCGGAAGAATGCTACCGTTGAAGGAGACTAGATAGTCATTTCGATCCCTTTTAGACGTAATCAGACATGATTGGGTCTTTGATACATTGAATTCGACGAGATTATTCTTACCCCAAGAGAAAACACTCTCGAGGTAAGCGTCCATTCTTTGCTTCAAAGCCCTCCGAGCCATTGGAATTTGTGCACCCTTTGGGGGCTTGTCAAACAAAAAGCTATCATGGACTGTACTGTCATCCGCGTAACAATGAATTGGTGCACATGTCAAAAGGTCATTGATGTGCAACAGAAACAAAGTCGGAGACAGAACCGATCCCTGTGGGACGCCAGCGTTTATCGAATGCGAGGAAGAGGTGAAACCGTCAGCAACCGTCTGAATCGACCTCTCCCTCAAAAAGTCGGCAATCCACCTGCACAAGGATGCGGGAAGTCCGTAAGAAGGCAGTTTGTTGACAAGTCCTCGGTGCCAAACCCGGTCAAAGGCCTTGGAAATGTCCAGCGCAACCGTTTGGGTCTCACCGAAACGTTCCAGGCACCGCCCCCAAACATGCGTCACATACGCGAGAAGATCACCGCACGAGCGGTTCCGCCGGAATCCGTATTGACGGTCGTTAATAATTTTGTTCTTCTCTAGGTATGTGAGCAGTTTGTCGTTGATCACACGTTCCATCACCTTGGATAGAACTGATGTGATCGCTATGGGACGGTAGTTGGCCGGGTTGGAGCGGTCACCCTTCTTTGGAATAGGATGGATGACCGCTTTTTTCCAACCAGAGGGTACAGAGCCAGAATTCAGGGACATTTTGAAAAGCTTTGTCAAAATCGGAGCTATTTCTGCAGCGCACCTCCGCAATACCAGGGCGGGGATTCCGTCAGGCCCACTAGCTTTATTAACATCAAGCCCTCGTAAAACCTGGAGCACATCCCGATGCCGGATCCTCAGCTTTTTCATATAGAAACCGCAGTGAGGGACCGACGTCGGGACTGCACCCCGATCATCGAGGGTTGAGTTATCCGCAAACATTTTTCCTAATAGGTTAGCCTTTTCGGTGGTAATACGGTGTAAATAAATTATGTATAGCTGTAATTGTTTTATTGTGTTTATGACTAAGCGCCTCCGCCCACTCAGGCAACTGAAAACTCTCAACTGCCAACTGTCTTTGTATGACAATGTGATGGTCCGCACACTTCACAATCACACAAAACCCCGTTGTCAATGGTAACGCAAGCTGTGACTTGCGACCATCTTGCGACTGTCACGGCCGATTGCTCTGGGCAGCCGTTTTTAGTTGCGATCTGTCAGCTGATTGTTCTTCATCTATGGTTAAACAAGCTTTTTGACCAATCAAGACAGAGAAAACAGCCGGTTTTAGTTGGTTTTCAGTTGCCTCAGTGGGCGGAGCGCCTTACTAGTCTGTATTATTTAAACTCTACTTTAGAATGTGATTTTCCAAGAAACCACGAGGGTATTTATATTTCTATTAACTTAACGTCAAAATAAGAATCTTTTGAAATTGTAAAAAATGACCAGTACGTGTTCCTCCGGACATGTGAAAGTGTCGCATAAATAAATGTATCTTTTTTTCAATAATATATTGTATAAGCAAAAATCAGGAAGAATACTTTGGCATGTGTCTAATAAGCTATTCATTTTACTCCAGTAGTTTTTTGTGAATATTTTGTTAACTATATAAAAATAGACGACTCTTAAATAGGTTTTACCTACCTACCTAGGATGACAGTACATAATCCAGAAAATTTTATAGCAACAAAAATATACTAGACTACAACAACTGTTCTATTATTTGAATAAATTATGTATAGCTGTTATTGTTTTATTGTGTTTATGACTTCAAGCATTTATTGTTCATTGTACATAGGAAAACAAGTACTGTCCAGACGAACATTACAGTGTCCAGAGGAACATAAGGGTATGGTTCCTCTGGACAAAAACAAGTTTTATTTCGATTGCGTTTATTTCACAATATACAACAAAAAGTAGCAAATAAAATATCGAATTACAAAAGATCATTTATGTGAGCACCAAAATATCTCATTTTATAAAATAAATTGCTAATACTTTTGAAGAAAAAAAATAAAGTTTACTAAAAACTGGGAAATGTCCAGAGGAACACTTATTGCCCCTACTGCAGAAAATAATGTTTAAATATTTGTTTAATTTTTTTTCTAGATATCAAGAACAAAACAAATCTACGACGCTTCTACAAAACGTTGATTCTACGCAAACCAGATATAACCGCCGGTAAAATGTTCTCATTCAACTTCGCATACATTTTTACTTTAGTGTCAGTCATGTCGAACTATATCATGATTATAATATCATTATACAATCTATAAACCATTTAATAAGTTTCTTAAGTTTAAAATTTGAATAAGAATAAGTTTCTCAAAAACGAATAGTTTTTATTCCATCCAAATCTGTGATGTCACCTGATCATTCATAAGTAAGAAAAACAACAAATATCTACCTGAAGGCATTAAAAGTGTACTAAATAACCAAAAAAGCATCGGTCCCAAGTGTTTCCCCAGAAGCTAGCTGATCAACACTACAATGACACTAAGACGATGGCCACCGTAGTCGAGGGGTTAGCATTTCGACCAGCAATCCGGAGGTAGCGGCTTCTCCAAATAGTTGGGAGCAGTTGGGACTCTGGTGCGGTATTCACATAAAAAAGAAAAAATCGTAAATAGGAAAAAAGTTTTATTTTGAAATATTGTATAATTTTAATTAGTCTGCAATGATTACAATGTACACATACACAACTCATTTCAAAACCTTAATATTTATACTTTTAATTATCTCAATAATAAATACCCAGTAAAGGTTTAAATTCATATTTAAGGGAACCCTGCCACGTGCCTCTTTGACCAAAGATTGATATTTCGTTACGCATACTGTAGAAATACAAACTTAATACTACACGAACGCCGTCATGTCCATAAAAAAGTAAATAATGGACATAAAAAGAAATGATAAAATTGACGAGTAGAATTTTCATAAAAAGAAATATCTACCCGAAACTTTTATAAATTTTAATTTTTTTATAAATTCTTATTAATAAATAAAAAAATTTTTGGCGGAATCTCAACATACCTGCATCTATATATATATGTGAAATAACTTGGTAAGTATACGTACAATAGTCATGATATCTTATTTTAAATTATCTGAGTAGGCCCCCGGTTAAAAAAAATAAACAATTTTTCTGTTTCCCTATCAATTATTTTTTATATGTATTAGTTATGCATTTTTATGTATGTACTTGAAATCCGAAGGTAAATACTACAGCTAACACCATTACTCCATATATGGTAGAAATAGCTGTAAGAGAAATGGCAACTGGAAAAGCCACACCATATGACTCGAGTATGCTGGACAAGCGATTCATAAATATCCTAGCACAATAGATCTAATTTAAAATTTTGTGCATTAGAGGCATATTATCTCGAATGAAATGACGAAACAGTAATTATTCCTATAATTACATTAACAAATCTTGATACATCCGTGATCAATAACTACCGAACAATTTCTCTTTCGACCGCGCCGTGGCAAGATTATTTAAAAAAAAAATTATTGACGGTCGTAACAGACCATCTAAAACAGAGGATAAGCAGTTCGGTTTCAAACCTGTACTGTCAACATTCTTAGCAAAATATTCCCTAAAAGAAATCATCAGTTATTATAATCTAAGGAATATTTAAATCTATACCTGCTTTATAGATTAAACTGAGAAAGAGCAGTTTCGGAAGAAGTAGTAGCGATTCTTTCAATTTAGTGCACGCACACGGAGAAAAATGTTACTATAAAATACGATCATTTTATCCGTAAAAACGGGACTGAAGTTCTTACGAACAAATTAACAGTGTTTCAATGTATATTGGCGGGAAAATGTAAGAATAATTTGTTGGTATACGTACGAAATTACGTATACCAAAAAAATATTCTTACATGTTCCCGCCAATAAACATTGAAACCCTGTTATTTTTTTTTCGTAAGAACATCAGTCCCGTTTTTAACATTTTTTTACGAATAAAATTATCGTATTTTAGAATAACATTTTTCTCCGTGCAGTAAGAAAATATCGTCAGATGATCTGGGAAATTTTCCAACCCGCTTTATTAGAAATTTGGCGTAAGGCAATTAAGGCAACAAATGTTCCCAATTCTCTTTAACTTATTCACTGATGATCTGATTTAAAAAGTTTAATGACACAAAATAAGTTGCCATGTATATACAATGTGTTTGTGTAATTAATATTGATTACGCACTGGTTATGATTCTTTTAGCACCGTCACTTAGCAGCTAATGAAGTTACTCCAAATATGTGAAAACTTCACCAAATCACTTCAATGACCTTTTGTCGTGTGCACCAATTCATTGTTACGCGGATGACAGTACAATCCATGATAGCTTTTTGTTTGACAAGCCCCCAAAGGGCACACAAACTCCAACGACTCGGAGGGCTTTGAAACAAAGAATGACTGTTACCTTGAGAGTGTCTTCTCTTGGGTAAGAATAACCTCGTCGAATTCAATGTTTCAAAGACCTAATCATGTCTGATTACGCCTTAAAGGATCGTAATGATAATCTTTCAACGGAAGCGATCTTCCGAACAGGCCCTCCATTGATATGCTTATTGATATGCTAGCCTCTCAAAAACTGGGCGTACTGTACAGGGGCCCGCAGATACTTTAATAGTGTACAACTGCTAACCCTGTATAAATCGCATGTGCGCCCCACGGTTGAATTTGGCAGCCACCTCTAGTCTTTAGCTCCACAATACTTGAAAAAAACACTCGACTCTCCCGTCTTAACAAACGGGTTGCAATCTTTAGAGCACAGGCGTCGGGTGGGAATGCTGTCCTTGTTCTACCGGTATTTCAATTTTTTTTTTTTACATTAGGTCCACGCAGGAGGCCTTGAGGAAAATAATTTCCCTCAGGGCCTATGTTATTTTTGGGGATGCTGTGTGAAGGGTATTTTTAAGGAATGGAAGGAGAGGAAGTTCTGGGAAGGAAAATGTATGAGGGTTGGGTAGGAATCTGGCGTTCAGTGTGTCTAGATCATCCACCGCCAAGACCTAGACAATGAACCCCGTGAACCCGGGCACCCCTGCTAAGTCACCAAACGTAGCGAACCACTTGGGGTGACCTATGGCAGAGGTGTTGGTTATCCAATAAATGGTTCCCGGGGCAGCGGTACCCATTCCCGCCTCCCAAATTGTTAATTGTCAATGGAAGATGCTCCTAGGAACTAGCATCATTGATCCCCTCGGCACCAGTGCATAGTCGGGAAACACGCCAAACGCGCGCCCAACATATGTTCACGGTTGACATTTGTCGCATGAGAACGGGTCGTTTCTACGAGTTCAACAGCTCGGCTGTGGAACGATTTGCCGGCCTCTGTGTTTCCTCCTTCCCACAACATGGGTCTCTTCAAGACCCATGTTCTCTCCTTCCTCTCCTCAAAAAGACCCTCCACACAGCATCTTACTAGATGACATAGGCCCTGAGCGAAATTATTTTCCTCGGGGCTTGCTGTGTGGAGTTAATGTAAAAAATTTAAAATATATTAAACTTCTATACAATACTTTCAAATCAATCTTTATGGTTTTCAAATGTAAAAACGAACTTATGCAAACACCGTCAGTACGGCTAGATGGAAGGAAAACGGAAGTTAAGCGTAGCGTAAAATACCTGGGGCATATACACGTCAGAACTGTGGGTAGATTATACTGCATCCCAATGGCATAAGCTAGTTGACTCTCATAATGATTAGTGTCAACTATTCCGCCCACCGAGCTCCTAGAGGTGCGACTGCATACTTTCAGAGCTCTTCTCCGCCACTGCATGGGAAGCTCATGGCGCAGACTAGGCCAATCGTAGAATATAATCATCACTGCTATGATACCACCTGGATGGAGCGTCCTCTGATGGCCCTCTGGAGACGATAGACGGTAAATACTATCATATTTACATATTGAGAAATACATTACAAAAGGTGCGTTTGTCTTCCGTTTTACTTCACCGATAAGAAGTACGATACGTCCACGCGTGTAAGTATGCATTTAGGGCTTCCCAACCCACCTTTATCCTGCCGACTTATTGCAGAGAAAAAATATTTGCTAAATATTCTTCCAATTGGAGTCATCACAGTTTTTCATGCCTTTTTACGACATGAAAAGACGGTTTGTCAATCAATCAATAGTTTTAAATATATTTCTTATAAAAAGACATGCATGTGTCGCTTTTCTTTACTTCTTTTCATTTCTACAACAACATATGTTGTTGCTACAACAATGTCATTGGACAAAATAATCAGTCCATCACATTAATTACTCAATTTAATCGATTTGTTTTTTCAATTAATGCAATTAACTAAAACTTCCCTAAATAATGTATTGTTTATTGTCACCCTTGGCATTCAAATGATGTTCTTCAATCTTTTTTCCTTATCGCGGATGGAGTTTAATTATGTGTAGGTACAAGGCACTATTTAAATAAACAGTATTAAACATAATTTTATCAACGCGCTCATGTTTTGTACAGAACAAAACAAAAGCTATAATGAGCTATCAAATGTGTAATACTAAAGCTTTTAAAAACAAAATGGAACCGTTTCCATTTTTATACACAATTTTTGGTTTACACAGTTATAGATTCGATGGGGATAATATAAAAACTTTGAATCTGTCGGAAATTTTGTATATAATATTTTTTTGTATCATAGTTTGTACAGGATCACTGCTTATAATCTATGGAATGCTCGGAAATATAACATACTCAGGGAATCTCTCCTTGATTAGTATAGCTTATGCATTACTCTATGTTGTTATGACATTGAATGTTACATTGAATTTGATCTCCAACACAAGATCCAAAACAGTTGTGAAAACGTTGATCCTGCTTGACAAAATAGAGCGTTTAGTGCCTTATCTGAATTGCTTCATAACCAAAAGAAATCGTTCGTTTTGTTTCGTTCATTTATTTTGCATTTCTTTTATGTTTTTTGACTTTAGTCATCGTATGTTTGTATACCATGTTACCCTACCGGATGGAGTAACATTGGAAATTGTCTGGATAAACTTGTGGATTTATGGAATGGTATTTATAACAGACCTTTTAATTTACCAATTCTGCAACATGGTTAATATATATAGTTCGTACGCACATATATTGAATATATCGTTGATTAAAACATTCAAGAGACCAGATTATTATGAAATAGATTCTTCTTCTTCTTTCGTATGGTGGGGGGGTCAGAGGGGGACATCTAGGTCTGCGAGCCAGTCCAGGGCCTCAGGCGTCGCCCTGTGGACCTCATCAATCCCGCCGGGGAATGAATGGAGCGGGCATTCATTGACCACATGTATGGTGGTCTGCACCGCACCGCATTCGCACATCGCCGACTCTTTAAGGCCCCATCTATGCATCATATGGGCACAACGGCTATGGGAGCACCTTATTCTATTGATGGCGGACTAGAGTTTGCGAGGCAATGAGAACCCAGGCTGTCTCTCAGTGGGGTCTTGTACGAGATGGGCATTTTCCACGTTGGCCGATTGCCACTCAAGTTTCCACCTGTCTTCAGGGTTGAGGGGTGATTGGAGGAGTCTTTCTCCTTCCGTCCAGAAGGGTTTTCGGGACTTCAAGCGGCATGCCGGGTGGGAGACGACATCGTCGTGCAAAGGGATTGCGCTTTTTAATTGTTCCCCTATATTTAATGATTCCCCTTGGCCGGGAGACCTGGTGGTCTTCGGCCCCTTAAGTAGCGGCATAATTTGTAGTCGGAGGCCCTCTTAATTTGGGTGCCGCATCACTCATTGCACTACCTTACACGCGCGGTAACAATAGATGGTAACCCCTTAATTTGGATTTTGAAAAATAAAGTATTTCAGTTTACGGCAGTTGAACTAACAAGCAATGAACACAATTTTAAAGGACTAGACATGGAATATGTGGAGAGAATTTTCGACAGGCTAATGGATGCATTGTCCTTAACCAATGATAAATACAATATTGTTGTGAGTTTTAATATTTCTTTTAATTAAACGAAATCCAATAAAATTTTATTAAAATACATAGTCACAGTGCCAGTTTATTGGTACTTAGTTTAATTTAAAACAAAATAGAAAACAATATAATATTAATAGTAGAGTGTATATAATATTAATATTATACTCGGATAATAATAATACTCGGGATACAAGTTTACTGGTCCAAATAACAAGTAATATCTTCCAATAGTTTTTCATTGTCACTTTAAATAATTTAACCTTTGTGTAAGAACCTTAACCTCTCGTAGGTTACAGTCCCCCGGCGGGTCCGGATGGCCCAAGCGATTCTGACCTTGTTCTTCATACAATTTCTTTATACATAAGGGGCAAAATCGCTTCAAACATCCGGACCCGCCGGGGGGACTGCGGCCTACGAGAGATATATATTATTATATATTAGGAATAGTATATATTCGGCAAAAGCATTGGGTTATTTCAACTTTGTTATTCATAAAAAAAGATAACCACATTTATAATTAATTTAAGTATCGACCTATAACAGTTCAATAACGATTTTAAATACGAGCTGTTTAAATTGTCGTAATACTGAAAATATTGTGCAAATTACGCCTGTGACGTCAGCTCCGCCAAGATTTCTCAGTGACGCTGTTTCCTGGCGATAGCTGTCGTTTATTTTTCAAGGGCCAATTATCAATATACCTACCTCATATTACCATCGGCCTAAAACAAACCGAAATTTACGGGTTCAAAAAATTAGGCAACAATTGGCTAACTAAACTGATAAATCACATTCTCTTATGTTTTAGCTTATTCTTGGACCAATACCATTTATGTTGCACCTGATTGTAGGCTTCTCTAGTCTCGGGTCTTTAGTAAGTTAAAAACTACAATGGAATTTTAATAATATTCGTTACCGATTTCATTCAATTTTATAAATTAATGTGATGAATTTCTTACAGCCAAACAAGGGGATACTGAGCATATTGGTTTGGGTGTTCCATCATCTTTTGAACACAATTGGTATAGCGGCAACAAGCGAAGCTCTTCAGGATGAAATCAGAACGACAACACGAATAACTGGACGTTTGCTGGCATTTCCAACTGACGATATTGGTAAAATATATTCATTTTTGGGATTACGATGTTCCAGTTTATATTATTGATACTAGAGAAAATAATGTGTTGCTATTTTTTTTGTTCTAGATATCAAGAACAAAGCAAATCTACGTCGCTTCTACAAAACGTTGATTCTACGCAAACCAGATATAACTGCCGGTAAAATGTTCTCATTCAACTTCGCATACATTTTTACTTTAGTGTCAGTCATGTCGAACTATGTCGTGATTTTCATTTCATTTTATTCTTAGAAATATGGAATACTTTTTATAAAATCTTGTGTCTTATTTTTGTACCGTATTCCAGAACATTTTGAAAATAAAATGCGTGATTTTTGTACCTTGAAAACTAATGGTTTTTTATTTCATCGAAATCGTTATTTAAAGATTCGAATAGTCCTTGTGCTGAGATTATATTATAGATTATGAAGTTTAAGAAAAACAACAAATATCTTAAGCTGTTAAAAATGTACCAAATATACAAAATAGCAACGATCCGAAGTGTGCCCAGAGGCACGCCGATCAACACTACACTTATATAACACGACAGCCTTCATGGTCGAGGGGTTAAGATCTCAACTAATAATCCGGAGGTCATGGATTCAAACACCTCAATTTCATTTGATTAATTTCACGATTTATCCATCTTTTATTATCTAATTATCTAAGAACTCGAACGCTTTTTGCCACATTATGGCACTATTTTCAAAGCCTCGCATTGTTTTGTTGCCACAATGTTAGTATTCCCCAGATTCGTTAAAAACAAAAATCAAATTTTTTGGAATGTTACCGTACTCTGCTCAGATAATAAGTTAGCTGATAAAGTGTTTTCGCGATTGAAAGATAAATGTCTCCTTTCCTTATTCTGTGTTGATGTTGGGAACGATTTCTGTACCAATATTTCATAAAAATTGTCTTTTTTTAACTGTCAGCCGCGTATTTTTTGATACTTTTTTTTTCATAAATTTTCTTAAGTTTTACAGTATTGATAACTGTCGAAATTGTTTGTTTTATTTGATTTTTATAACGTATTTATGCACGAGTCGTATCGCAATTGAATTATTCATCTATTAAATGTGTTTTCAAGCCATTCAAATTTAAAAAAATAGTTGCTTTTTAGCATTTTTCAAAACCCAAATGTGAATTTAAATGTCATCCGGTCGTAGTGTTTTAATTTTCACAATTATCGATTTAATTACTTTACTAGTGCATTTGGTTATAGTTATTCAACTACAGTGATTCATAACAAAGGGATACATATAAATCTCATGTAGTTGAGATAACTTTTAACTCAATAAATTATAATATAACCAAGCTATTCAGTCGAACTCGGGGTTTTCAAAATGACGACCATTTACTGACCTTTTCTAAACTCTGACCCTGCGGAGAGTTGGTATAACTGCCTGAAAAATGTTCTTTTTCAATTTTGCGTTTATTTTTACTATATTGGACACAATGACTAACTACGATGCGATTTTAATGCCCATACGACCAGAATATCAGTAACACCATTAGCATTTGGATTCTTTTTTATAACTACAATGCTCTCACAATGTAACAATAGTGATTGACATTATAGAAAAAATATTATTCCTGAGAAAAGATACATGCCGCAGACGGGACTCGAACCCGTGTTTTTCTGATAAAATGTAATAAGCAGTAATAATTGTTGAATGAAACACTAGTATATATTGAATTATTTGGCGGGTAGGAGATAAGCCGACGTAGCTCAGTGGATAGAGCAGTTGACCGGAAATCAGAAGGACACGGGTTCGAGTCCCGTCGGCGGCATGTATCTTTTCTCGAGAGATTTTTTTCCTATGTGTATAAGTGTTTTAGGCTAATAATTATTGCTTATAAAAAAAATTATTAACAATCTATCTATCTCTAGGAATCGCAACTCCTTTCTATTTTCTCCAATTAATTTCGGAGCATCCAACCATCTGAAGTAATGGC
This sequence comes from Limnephilus auricula, assembly GCA_951813805.1. Taxonomy (NCBI): domain Eukaryota; kingdom Metazoa; phylum Arthropoda; class Insecta; order Trichoptera; family Limnephilidae; genus Limnephilus; species Limnephilus auricula. The sequence continues at coordinate 19,898,726 of OX638403.1, forward strand.
TTGTTTACACGCAAGGACTTATCGTAGGTTCAGATTCGTCAAATCCTATCAGATAAAACGGATCTTGTAGACACGTAAAATGAACTAATTATCGAATCAGAATGAAATCCAAAGTCAAAGCAGAAGTCTATTTTGAATCAGTTGGCATCAAACTCAACTGGAGGTGCTACAGTTCGTTTGTATCCAGTTATTATAATATGATTTTTCCAAATCCATTAAGTAACTAAACGATCTAACTTCCATATACAAGTATCTGGGCAAGTCACCTGGTTCCCCAATTAATTCTCTCAGTAAAAGCAATTTCATATTCAGTTTGAATACTGACTTCCGGTGAAGTGGACGGGTCGATGAAGTATTTGCACCCGCTTATGAGAGAAACAATTATTGTACAAAAATAACAATAATGCTTCCTTCAAGTTGGACACCATATATTGTAAAATACAATCTAATATTGTTATATTATTAATGCGCTAGCGACTGTACGGTTGAAATTTAAGAACCCGACTTTGAGTATTTTTTCATCATCAGTGTATTTGAAGATTCGTTTGGAATGTTACCAATCATCGTGATAAATCAGTCGTTTCGATGCACTGAGTTCGCACACTCTAATCGAAAATTTGATTAACTTCATTATGGGAATTACGCTTAGAATGGGATTGTTGATTTAATTCTTAAAAAGTTTAAAATAAAACTTTTTGGTGCGGATTCTAGGTAGAGAGCGACGTTTATTCACATTTGCAGTAGGAAATTCAAAAAATTCCAATCGAAAAAGTGCTGGTTATTAGTTAGATTTTAACGTTTTAAAGTGAGAAACAACAACACAATTATTGTCAGCATAAATGCCAGCACCCATTCCAACCGTCATTACTATGGATTTGAGCACTGTTCTTAACGATTAAATTGTGAGGAATGAACCTCAAAATTAATTTTAATTTATTATCGTTCGCCTCCGTAATGTTCGTAACGCCCGTAACGTTCGGATATAACGCCTCTCGTAACGCTCTCTCCAGTTTACCCCTAAGTCAAGCGTGCGTAAAGAAGTATATACTTCAAAAATCTGATCCAGGCGTGCAGTGTGTATAAATGTTGATCGATCAGGTAAACTTTTATTTAAGTAAATTGTTCATATTTTTGGGCGAAGCACTACATATACAGCATAGTTGTGATGAAGTATTTGTTATTGCATTACAGATTTTGCCATCCACCATGGTCATAACTAAGTTATATTTTATACAATATACGACGTTATTTACCTTTATACTAATGGGAACAATTCATGATTTGCTGCTCAACTTCTTAAAAATCACGGTAGTCGTTTCTTTGAAAAATTTAAATTTTGATAGATCTACAAAACCTGGTAGTTCTTGGGTTACATTTTTTTCCTGTACCGAATGCATACAGCTGTAAGGGGGCTAAGTTTATCATAAATAGTTGACTATCTTCGTATTCCTGATCATCTGAAGAAAATCTTTGTTTATAAGTTCTTTGTCCCGAACTTCCATCACACTTCCATTTATAAATCACTAGCTGACCCGGCAAACTTCGTACCGCCTCAGAATCAATAAATGTAGTGTTTAATTTATTAGCTGAAATAAATTGAGTTTTAATTTAGTTAAAATAAATAGGTACCTACTCTAAGTTCAAAAAATGAAATTGAGCTATTTTATTTACCTACTGACCTTTTGACTAAGCACGAAATGTTCGGCACACTACACCATTGACTTGGTTCAAATTATGTCGACCAACGCACATTATTTGAAAAGCCGTTTCATACAGAATATATGAAAATATTTATTTTCTTCTTAATTATTTTTCCTGTGATTTTTTCCGATGTTTAATAGTTTTTCTGTTAATCGGGACGGAGACAAATCCAACAAATCAAATATCATAAACATCGGTCCAGCCGTTATTGAGTTATAAATGGTGTAACTAACCCGACTTTGTTTTTTATATTAAGATTTTCAAAGAATCAGTACCTTCAATGTAATTATCCAAAACTTCTTTTTGGTGTGTTAGTGTGTAATCTAAAAAAATATCTAAACCTAAACGATAGATCGTTGGAACAGGCTTTGTAAAAGACAAAATAGCAAGTAAAAGCAGACGAATTATATAAAGCAATATAGATAGCGAATGGTTTTAAATGAAAATGATTTCGTTTAGAGGTACAATTTGGTACACGATTTTTGAAAATTAAATCAAAATTTGGCAAATAATTTTTAATATTGACACTGGTTTCATGATTTTTCAGTTTATAATAAAAGTAATGTTGAATAGGCCAATTAACAAATACTTAAATAAATTTGAAAGAAAATAGCATATACAATTTTTATCTTTAGGTAATTTCTCTCCGATATCAAATAACACCACTAATGACCGAACAGTGTTCACACCCGATAGCGGCTGACCGCTGGGCGGCCGACTGGCACATCCAAACTGTTATGGTACTTCCACACCGCAGCCAACCTTCCAACTCCGAACTTAGTTCGGAGTTGGAAGATTGGCCGATCGTGTGGTTGCTGCGGCCAACCTTCCAACTCCCAACTCCGAATTTCAACATGGCGGATGTCGAACAGCTGATTCGGCGCTTATCTTATCAGTTGCCTACAATTATTACGTAGAAGTATATACACGACATGTTTTCAAACAATTGTTATACCACTCTCCCGTAATAATATTTTCATTTTAATGGTACGCGGAACACGTGTCTTGATCGCCAGCGGTTCGCAGAATGATGTGTGCATAAATAAACTAATCCCGATGTGTGGCTGCGGCAGGCTGGTTCGTGTGAGTTGGCCGTCGCGATCGCCTCGGAGGCGATCCCGGGCTAACTCCAACTCCAACCTTCCAACTCAATCTTCCAACGCACGAACTACCCCTCCACACAATCGACCAAACGTTTGAAGTTGGAAGATGGCCGCAGTCTGGACGTAGCATTATGTTTACAAGTTACCACACATCGCGCGAATTAATTTTTTTTATCAATGAGAACATAGTATTGTGGACTGTTTTCAATGTTATGAGTATAAATTTGAATATAAATAAAAACATCGTTAAAATATTTTTGTCTAGCTAGGTTTCCTTTAACGAACTACCGTGTGTCTGTGCGTACGTCAGTCGCGCTTGCCATTTACATAAAATTAATTAATCGAACAGTGCTGGACTGACCGTACGCACGCGTTTATTGCCACGCACTGCGTACGAGAATCGTCGGTCGAGCGCGTGCGCATGAAACAAATGAACGCGTTCAGTGCTGCACCGATCGGTGGACATCAGTGGATCATCGTCAGTACCAGTACCAGTTCGGTCAGTTTGTTGGTCAGGAAAGCACTGAATGAACAAACTGACGGTCGGTTAATGCGTAACGTCAGGACGGAACGTACGCACTGACGGTCGGTGGAGCACTGTAAGGAACCTTTATCCTGCCGACTTATCACAGAGAAAAAAAAATTGCTAGATATTCTTCCCATCGGAGATGTCATAGTTTTACATGTGTTTTTACCGACGGTTTGTTCAACAAATTAAAAGTATTAGGGATAGTTTTTAGAAAATGACAAGCATGTGTCATTTTACTTCTTTCCATGACTACGACATGATGTGCTGTTGCTACAACAACGCCATAAAAAGTAATCAGCACTTCATACTAATGCCTCAATTTTATCGATTTTTTTTTCAATTAAAGTAATTAACTCTGTAGCTGCCATAAATAGTTAATTGTTTATTGCCACCTTTGGAATTCAAGCAATCTTCTTGAACCTTTTTCCTATCTTCTATGAATGATAATTACGTATGTAGGTACAAGACACTGTTCAAATAAACAGTATTAAATCTACTTATATCGACGCGGTGATGTTTTGTACAGAACGAAGCAAAATCTAAAATGAGTTATCAAATGTGTAATACTAAAGCTTTTAAAAACAAAATGGAACCGTTTCCATTTCTCTACACAATTTTTGGTTTACAAAGTTATAAATTCATTGGGGATAATATAAAAACTTTAAATCTAAGGGAAATTTTATATATAATATTTATTTGTAGCTTATTTTGTACCGGGTCACTATTTGTAATCCCTGGAATGTTTGTAAAAATAACATACACTGCGAATCTTCCCTTGGTTAGTGTAGCAAATGCATTACTCTATCTTGTGATGGCATTGAACGTTACATTGAATTTGATCTCCAACACAAGATCCAAAACAGTTGTGAAAACGTTGATCCTGCTTGACAAAATAGAGCGTTTAGTGCCTAATCTGAATTGCTTCATAAGCAAAAAAAATCGTTCGTTTTGTTTCGTTCATTTATTTTGCATTTTTTTAATGTTTTTCTCATTTGGTTTTAATATTTTTGTATACTATGATGCCCTACCGGATGGAATAAGAATGAAAGTTGTTTGGATCAACTTATGGCTTTATGGAATGTTATTTATTACAGACCTTTTAACTTACCAATTCTGTAACATGGTTAACATATATAGTTCGTATGCATATATATTGAATATATCAATGGTTAAGAAATTCAAGAGACCATCGTACCGTGAAATAGATAGTAGCCCTTTATTTCGGATTTTGAAAAATAAAGTATTTCAGTTTACGTCAGTTGAACTAACAAGCAATGAACACAATTTTAAAGGACTAGACATGGAATTTGTGGAGAATATTTTCGACAGGCTAATGGATGCATTGTCCTTAACCAATGAAAAATACAATATTGTTGTGAGTTTTATTATTTGATTCCAAAATAATTACAATACAATAATAATAGTCAAGTGTATTTTGTACCTTCAGGGTGCCAGTTTACTAGAATAAAATGTATCGCATTTTCTCCCAAGGTGCCAGTTTCTGGCCCAAATAACAAATAATATCGTCAGTTAGTTCATAGCATAGATTTTTACCTGCCGTTGGAAAATTTAACTGTATATCATAACTAAAAATAATTTAATATTTTAATATAAGAAAATTAAAAGAATAGTATATATTGGGCAAGGTCATTGGGTTATTTCAGTTTTGTTATCCATGACAAACGGTATTTCTAATTTATGTACGAAGTACGAGCTAGTTGTTGTGTTATCATTAAAACGAAAATATTTTTCAATTTACACCTGTGACGTCACGCCCGCCAACATTTGCCCGTGATGTCGTTTCCTGGCGACAGCTTGTGATAAATGGCTACTTGACCAGATGGAACCTACGTCATAAGACAACCTAACATAAACGGGTTAAAAAAATTAGGCTAAATTAACTAAAATGATTCATTTATTTAAACTGGGTTTTTACAGATACGTGAGAACAATCCAGTTACAAAAACTCAGCTATTGTACAAATAGAGACATAAAACTACAAAAATCTACAACTACATAAATTTAAATACGTTCAATTATTACAGAAACATCACAAATAAAAACACAAAATTATATACTAGCTCACTCAAGTAACTCATTTTACAATGAGAGGCAAGAGACATAAGAAACACGAGAGGCATGCATAGAGAGACAATTGAAACGATGTAATTAGTTAAAAATATTTTTTAACAGCGCCAGAACTTTTTTCTGAATCTGTACACGAAAATATCTACTTCAGCACACTCTATCTTGTTGTATAGTTGACGTATTTGGGTCAGAGGGCTAAAGAAGGCGATATTATTTTATGCACATTATTGATAAATCACACTTTATTGTATTTTAGCTTCTTCTTGGACCAATTCCTTTTATGTTACACCTGATAATAAGCTTGCCGACTCTCGGGGTTTTAGTAAGTTAACAACAGTGGAATTTCACGAATATTCGCTATCGATATCATTCAATTTCATTATTCATGTAAGGGGATATTCTTACAGTCAAACGAGCAGATTTTTAGCACATTTATTTGGGTGTTCCATCATCTTTTGAACACAATTGGTATAGCGGCAACAAGCGAAGCTCTACTGGACGAAATCAGAACTACAACACGAATAACTGGACGTTTGCTGGCGTTTCCAACTGATAATATTGGTAAAATATATTTATTTTTAGGACTACAATGCTAATGTTTATGTATATAGTTTTTTTATTATCCGATTGTTTTCTAGATAACAAGAACAAAGCAAATCTACGTCGCTTCTACAAAACGCTGATTCTGCGCAAACCAGATATAACTGCAGCTAAAATGTTCTCATTCAACTTCGCATACATTTTTACTTTAGTGTCAGTCATGTCGAACTATGTTATGATTTTGATTTCATTAAATTCTTAGAAATATGTAATCCTCTTTGTAGAAATATCAATAATTATAATGTGTCCCATTTTCATACCGTATTTCATTAAACCATTTTGAAAATAAAAGCTTGATTTCAATTGTGTACCCGAATAAGTTTCTTACAAACGAATATTTTATTTTATTTTTTATTGAAAATTTTATTATTACAATACATAGGTAGGTATATAAAATAATAAAAGGTAAATAAATAACTTTATCTCATATAATATTCATATAATAAATAATAACAGTGAGCACTGTTATTATCGTATTTGTGAAAGTTTTATTAAGATTGAATGTTATAAGTGCAATTAAAAGACAAAAATATAGCAAACAATATAACATATCTACTTTAAAAGCTGTCTTTTGTTAAATTTAATTAATGGCTTTCTTAAAACTTTTGACAAAAAAATCTGTTTTAGTGTATTTTAATCGATAAATAATATATAAAATCCTTTTTACTTCATCGAAATCAGATAACGTGCCACCTGACGTTATTAAAAGATGCTAATAGTCTCTGTGCTGATATAATTGGAAAGTAAGAAAAACAACAAATGACTTTAGACTTTAAAAATTTAGGTACTAAATAACCAAAAAAACATCGGTCTCAAGTGTTACCACAGAAGCTTGCCGATCAACACTACAGTGACACTAACGGCCGCTGTTCCCGATCCTACTAATCAATTACTAAGCCAAAATTTTGCCTTAGTATTTGATTAGTGCACAACTACGCTTTTTCCAACACACAAGTATCGCTAAAGCATTTATCTTAACCTAAGGAAGCCGGACTAGTGGATTAAACTCGTTCCGGCCGCCTCAGTTTTGGACTAGTTCTTAAAAGTGTCAACAGAGTAGAAAAAATACCGCGAACACAATGTATGGTCGATGAAATATCACTTTGACAGAAGACACAGTTTCGCGCTCATTTCACTTCTGTTGTATTGCGTTTATCAATTATCATTTTAATTAATATGGATTGAGAAGTTCGGATGCGTGCGGAGCAGAGACAAAAAACGTTTAATTTATGCGAAAAACTATGTCGTTTTCGAATATTCGCCAAGCCAAGTGTCAAGTCCAGTACCTACGGTCAAGCTGACACTTTATTTTATATACGTTTGTTTAAAAAATATAAAATGTCAGTTTATGGATAAAAATATTTTAAATAAATTACGTGTATTAATAATAAATCCAACAATTAACTCTATAGTATTAATTTAACTTCGAAAGTTCTTAATTTGACGTAATTTTATTGTCTATGTAAGTGGGCGAGGCCAGATAACATAAGATGTTTGGGGACAACATAAATCGAGCGCTACCCTACAAAATGCTTGGCTGATCGCAGCCTCAGATGAATCGATTTAAAAGTTAGAAACAGCGGCCGTAAGGATTAAGTATCTTGACTAGAAATCCGGAACGGCTGGAAGCAATTGGGATTCTTTTGCATAAAAAAGAAAAAATCATTACTAGGGAAAAATGCATTGAAATAATAACTACTTGGTCAAAGAAAAAAAGTTTTTTTTATAAATATTATGTACTATTTCAGTTTGCAATAATGACAGTATACACTCACATAACTCATTTCAAAACCTTCATGTTTATATTCAATAAACTCACTAATACATACTTTTTTGGGCAGAAAAAGAAATTATCAAATTAATGATGAGTGTTTTTATTAAGAATTAATAATACATTTTTAATAACGAGAAATATCTACTCGAAACGTTTTTTTTTAAATTTTTATTCTATGTGTAGATGTCCTCGAAATGGAAGAGTTAGATTTATAACATATAAGTACCCACTTTATATTTAATAGAAAATTGTTTACAAACTGAAACATTTAAGTACGCGCATCCATATAAATGTGAAATAACTCGTTGGGCATATAATGTAAAAGAGTCAGAATTACTTATTTAAATGTATCTGAGTATGACCCCAGGTATATAAAAAATAAACTTTAATTCTGATTCCCTGTCAAATAAAATGATCTTCATTACAAAAACATGGATTATATCATAAAAATATAAGTATAAAAATTTACCCAAGAAAAATTCCGAATATTATGTACTGGTCTGGGTTTGTAGTAAAAGAACATTGTAGAAAATTGCTTTTTAATTTAGATGATATAATTACATAATTTAGGCAACAAAAATAATCAAACAAAATTTTTAAAAAATATTTGAAAGGTAAACAAGGCGCACAACTCACGCAGCTAGGAGTCGCTAGTGTCGCAAGCTGTCACCAGAATGTTATTATTGAAGGTATTATTAATATTATAGGGTATTTGACATATTTAGTGAATGTTTTCTATTGGAAATAATTTGTATAAATGTACGTTTAAAATTAATAAATGTGACTAACCATAAAGTATATATCGCCTACAAAAACCGTTTATTAAATCGAATGATATAAGCTCCTTTTCACCAATTTGGGCTTGTCCTATGTCCGTATGTTCCAGAAGCCCATTTTTCATACATTGAGGAATACCTTCCTCTGGTTTGGAAGATTTTTTTTGTTTAGTTATTATTGTACATACTATTTTGACATAATTTTGGGAATGGCCTTTTCTTTTCCCAGTAGCAATCTCAAACGCCGATTTATGCAGTGGGGCCACAGTTTCGTGAAACGAGATACGAAGGGTCCTGAATAAGTTGAGATCAACCTACAGTAGAAAGTAAAAACTTCGTTGAAGATATTAACCAGTCATTTACTAGCAATAACAAAAACCAAAAAAGTATCGGTCACAGATGAGGTCCCTGGGGGACACCCATCATAATAACGAACGTATTATACGTAGGTATGTTTTAATCGGATAAAATTACTTTCATCCAATTTGCTTAGATAACCGTGTTTACATAATTAAATCCAAAATAATAATGCCTTTTTTAGTTGATGTTAAATGTTCCATTAATAATCTCATTAATTGTATAACTGCCCAATGCCTCAAGCACAGTACAGACACGAAGCTCACATCAAAAGATACTGTGTTATAAAGTATCTTTTCTACCGATACTCTACGTTATAAAAGATTTCTTCATACGGCAGGAGAGGGGGTCAGTTGAATTCGAAAGTGGTCGAGGGAATATCATTTCTTTGTACTGGATATGTCAATTTGACGGCCCTCCGTGACACTCCGTGTATTAAAAATGACCCCCTTTCCTGTTTACGGCAGAGGGAGGGTCGCATAACTTTTCTGATATCGCACCGGTAGCGGCTACGGAAAATAACGCCGATAAGCAAAGATTCAAACTGCGCTTATAACGCGTGATCTTTTTCGTCTGGCGAGTCTCTATGGGATTGTTTGGCGAGCGCTGTTGTGTTAAAAGTATATTTTTGACGTGAGCTGCGTGTCTGTCGCTACCTTCAATCAATGTTAAAAGCAGTTCTTGAAAATACATATTTGGCCGAAAGAGAAATTCATCATACATAAACAAGGCGGTCATGTTCAGAACAAATGAAAATAAAAGACGGAAAATAAATTATCAAATGTACAATGCGAGCGCTTTTAAAAGTAGAATGGAACCGTTTAAATTTATCTACACAATTTTTGGTGTAAAAAGTTACAGTTTTATTGGGGATAATTTGACAACTTTGAACATGACAAACAAAATATATATTTTTTTAATTTGCACATTTTTTTTCAGCGGGTCATTATTTTACATTCCTCGAATGTTCGTACTAATTATTAACACACACGGTTTCTCATTATTTCTTATAGCATTATCATTGCTCAATTTTGTGATGGTAGTGAATGTAACATTTAATTTGATCTCAAACACGAGATCTAAAGCAACCGTGAAAACTTTAATCCTATTCGATAAAATAGAACGTTTAGTACCTAACTTGAATGGATTCGTTAATAAAAGCAACTGTATTTTTTTTTACATCCACTTAATAGATATATCTTTTGTGATTCTTGATGCTTTTCATTATTTTGTAAAATACGATGATCTAAAATTAGAGAAAATAACAATGAACTTTTTTGTAAATCTGTCGACTTATATCTTGATATTAACAACAGATTTCTTTTTTTACCAATTCTGCAACATTATAAATATAATCAGTTCTTACGCGTATATATTAAACATATCATTGGTTAAGACATTCAAGCGACCTGATTATTATCAGAAAGAGAGCAATGCTTTATTTTTCTTCTTGAAAAATAAAGTGTTTCAGTTTACGACAGTGGAACTAACAGGCGAAGAACGCGTTTTTAAAGGACTGGGCACGGAATCAATAGGAAAATTTTATGATATGCTGATGGATGCGTTATCTTTAACTAATTACAGTAACAATGTTGTGGTGGGTAATTTTTTTTATTTTTTATTTAAATCATATCAGAAATACTCGTATATCATTGATTTTTATTTTACATCAGTACAAAATCCGAAATAGCAAGTATTGTCGTCCATTCTAGAACTTTTTCTATGTGGTGACTGTGGAGTAATAAGTTGAGGGTTTAAAGTCAAAATGGCTATCGAAATGCCTCTGCATCACCATGATAGACAGTTTTTAAAATCGATGAATAATTTAATATACAGGTTGTTAAGCATCGTACTTGACTTACTTTAACCAGTGATTCCTGAAATTATTTGGAGTAAAAATTGTAAATGAAATTTTTGTCTCCGGTGACATTTTAGATGTCTTTTTTTTTTCAAAAACTTTTTCTTCAAAATCAAAGAAAAAAAAAATTCTTTCACATGTCGTCACTGGTCTCTAAGGCAAATAACCAACCAACCCCCCACCCCGCCCCTAAATTCCCAATACCTATTGTTTTTTTATGTTTATGTAGAAAAAAAAACTTCAAAAATGTCACCGGAGACCAAAGTTTTATTTACATTTTTTACTTCAAATAATGTCAGGAATCACTGGTTAAAGTAAGTCAAGTACGATGCTTAACACCCTGTATATATGCATCAACTCCACTGAAAATTATGTGCGTCAAGTCCTCTCTCATCTTTGAGGATTCTACTTGAAAGGTCTCTTGGGAAAGGAGGAAGTGAAGTCGGGTCTTGAAGAAAGAGAAAGGAAATACGGAAGCTGACAAATGATTCCAGTTGAACAGTTGAGCATGAAAACGAGTCGTAGAAGCGATCCGTTCTCGTGTGGCGAATGTCAAAAAACGTGATCAAATGTGTTTCCCGTCTATGCGTGGGTGCCGGCGGAACAGTGACCAAGTTCCTCAGATTATCTACATTAAATTACTCAAAGAATAAGTCAGCTTTCCCACACAATGTTGAACAAATCCAAAGTGATTTCGGAATTTCAATTAAATGTTCATCATAAGTTTTATCCAATTTTTCCTTCTTATGTTTTAGCTACTTCTTGGTCCTTTGCCTTTTATTTTACACCTGATTATAAGCGTGTCAGCACTCGGAGTTATGGTTAGTGAGAAAAGCATCAATATATTAAGTGAATTCATTGCTGATTTATTTTATGTTGATGAATATGTCTATAATGTTTCCCTTACAGTCTCTTCAAAAGAAAATAACCGTTTTCGGTTGGGGACTACATCACTTTCTGAATACAATTGGTATAGCGGCGACCAACGAAGCTCTGCAGGATGAAATCAAAACTACAAGGCGAATAACTGGACGATTGCTGGCATTTTCTACCAATGATATAGGTTTTAAAATAAATTGTGTTTAGGATGACGATGTTACATTTTACAGTTATTCTCGAAAATAACGTCTAACTCATTTCAAATCTGTTTTTTTTTTCAGATAATCAGAACAGAGTAAATCTCCAACGCTTCTACAAAATGCTGATTCTGCGCAAACCAGATATAACTGCTGGTAAAATGTTTTCATTCAACTTGGCGTATGTTTTTACTTTAGTTGCGGTAATAACTAATTATATTTTGATTCTATTTCCAATGATTTCAATAGAAAAATAAAATACTATTTATTCATACTGGCTTGTGTCTTATTTTTATCCCTTTTTTCAAAACCCATGAACTTTTTGAAAATATATTTTTTTATTACTGTTTAAATGAATGTACAGCGTTTTCAATAACGTACATTCATTTAACATTTTTTTAAACTAAATATTGACGAAATTTTTAACGGTAGTTTCATCATACTTACTTTAGTTTTGTATTGGATTTATGCTGATCACAAAATTTCGGTTTTGAGATTGGTCGTAAAACAAACTCAAAAGTTTTTTTTTATATTCTAAGCTCAAATTATGGTAATTTTTTTTAAGCTTAACGTCCTTTTATTGAGTGTGTAGCACATTTTTTTGGTAAAATGTTATTTATTGAAGGTAAGTTCACAGATCACATATAGTAAAAATAGTCACAATGTATCAAATTACAATAATAATTAACTGAACAAGGGATCGGAGGGAACCTTGCTGATTAGTCTTTGGGAACAACAAAACTGACTCGTGCCGTTATGGTAACGGGCGGCGGCGACTGTGTTCTGCTTAGAGGGTCGTACCATAGGACGAAGCGCAACTAAGGCAGCAGTCGGGGTCTGGTTGGTGCTTTGCTTATGGAAGTAGAATACTCCTTAGAGGGTCGTGCCAAAGGACGAGGCGCAACTAAGAGAGTGTACTAGCCAAAGGCGAGCTGCAGACGAACTGGTTGAATTAGGGCGCGCAGCTCTTTATATAGTCCATTCCTTGTGGCAGGGCATGGTTTATGGGGCGACTCGAGGGTAGGAAATGCGCAGAAGGCGTCTGCGCAGCCTGGTTAGCCTAGTTTAAAACGGTGTGCTACAAGTGTTTATAAACTTTCGTTGGTATGGATGTCTAATGTATGTGCAGTTATCTAAAGAATCCACGCTGGGCCGGATTCTCATTGGTAACCCGTGGATTTCATACAATATAAGGTCTGTTTCGAATGGTGCTGATAGGAGGTATATTATATTAATTTTAAGATAAAAATTTCAAAGTAAAATGATTTGCACATTAACTTAATGCGCCGCGATGGCATTGATGGACTCGGAATCGAAACTTTTATTACCGAACGCATTCGGGTGACATATTCAATATATCTCCTGAGAGTCTGTGAACCAGAGGCTCATAAGCAGATTTATTCACGTTTATGACCGAACAACTCAACTAAGTGGCATTTCGCACTTCTTTCAAAAATCTTTAAAAGTAAAGAAAACAAAATAGGTTAAATAGATCACGGCAGGTTAGGTTAATGTCTTTTTTTCCTTTTCATCACTTTAAATGAATCTAAAGGGTTGTTGAAATATATCTTTGTTAAGTTGTCATGGACCCGATGTGAAGTAATCCCCTCCTAGTAATTACTTGCCAAAACTTTAAAAAAAATAAACAGGTGCAAAAATTATTTGACTGACTCCGATTCATTCAAGATTTTTTTTTCAAATATCAGCACGAAATAAAACCCCTTTAATTTGACAAGAAAAACTAAAAGTTCAACAACAGAAAAAAGTAGGTCATTGATGAAAGAAATGAAGATGAAAGATGAAAGAAAATAAGTTTCTTGATTAAAGAAGGTGCAAACCTGGATCCTGAAGAGGAGGGAGAAAACATGGAAGCCGAAAAGCCAATTAAATGAGATATTAGCAGCGTCCCGTTATATGTTAATAGATAATAGATGTTAATAGTTAATAGATAATATATAGACGAATGTAAACAACGTGAACCAAATGTTGGGCGGGATTTTCATGTGTTTCGTTGGGCATTGGGGCCGATGGATCTGTGCCGCAAGTTACTCGGAGGATTTCCATTAAAATACAGGTAGAATAACGACAGCATTCTCCCACGACTTTACATGCTCCTAAAACTACATACCCCTTTGTTAAGATAGGGAAATCAATCAAATGGACAGTTTCTGTATTATTAATGGTAGTTTTATCAGCTTTTTTGGGCTCCAGAAAAGAAGCCAGACTTAAATTTTTAAACTCTTATATCCATTGTTCTTTGCTATGGTTTTTATAATATTTAATTCATTATTATAATTTATTTAATTCAAGTGCACATGTAAATGTCTGTGAATGAGTGAATAGAATACTGAAAATTTATGCGAAATGTGGTGTCTAGACGTGTTAACACACGTAATCTACATGTTTGGAAATCACTAGCACATATCATTAATCTCAGTCTCAAAAAGGTGTATTCCCAAATAAACTCAAACTTGCTTATGTTCAACCAATTTTTAAGACAGGAATTCCTACTTATTTATCAAACTATAGACCTATTTCCATATAATCATCACTATCCAAAATTATGGAAAAAATCGTAAAAAAAAGACTCATCGACTATTTTACAAAATACAGCATTCTCTCGTCAAACCAGGATGACTTCACACAGGGGCTAAACGCAGATTCAGCTATTCTAGAATTAACATCACATAATATAACGGGAGCCCTAGACAAAGGTGATAAATGTTTGGCAATATTTCTGGACTTAGTTAAGGCATTTGACATGGTCTCTCGGCTAATCCTTCTAGCTAAGCTACAGAAAATTGGAATAAAGAATAATGCATTTGAATGGTTTAAATCATACCTAACAGACAGAAAGCAATGTGTTAAGTTACAATCACTTAAATCATCTCATCCAACCAAAATCAATGTTGTTGTACCCCAAGGAAGTGTACTCGGTCCCACACTTTTTCTCAGTTATATAAATGACTTATGTAAATAACAAATTGATGGCAATATAATCACTTTTGCTGATAACACTGCTTTAGTACTAAAAAGTAAAACATGGGAAGAAACTTTTCATAGAGCGGAACTAATATTACAAAATATTAAACAATGGCTGGATGATAATTTACTCACATTAAATATAACTAAAACAAAATACCTAACATTTAGCATAAATATTCCAAGTCAACCCTCAATTAATCACGTACTAAAAATACATTCTTGTAGTGATAGATCTAGCTGTCTATGCAACCCAATAGAACGAGTAGACTCCATTAGATACTTGGACGTAATAATCGTCAATAAACTTCCATGGGAAGATCATGTAATTAATGTTACAAGCCGTATACGGAAACTGGTATATATCTTCAGATCATTACGTAATATACTAATAAAAATAAAAATAAACTGAAAACAGTAGATACCTTATACTTTTCCCAATGTTAATCAATTTTATCATACGGTATACGTATCTGGGGAGGATGCTCCAAAACTATACTAGATTCACTAATAAAAGCACAAAAATTGATTTTACGGACTATTTACAAAGCACATTATATATTTGTTTTGAAAATTATTCAAACCCATATGCATCTAGTGAATGAAGTTTGCCTTAGTTGAGCTCTTCAATTATTTTCTAATTATATTACGGCATTCTCCTTGATTTAATGATTAAATGATTATTATCTGAAAGTAAAAAAAATATTATCTGAAAGTAAAAAAAATATATTCCGAAAATATTCTCAAAAGTATTAATTAAATAAATAGCACCGGTCGTAAGTGTGATCCCTGGGGTACGCCATTCGATTTAAAAAACTTGCTTCGATGATACTGAAAATACGTCATAATATTCTCAGGTAAGTAATAACAGATTCTGGAATGTCAAAACAATCTTCAATTTATTATTTAAATGTCACATTTTTTCAACCGATATGTTATTACCGAAAAACGGCAATAAATTCACTAATTAATTAAATACTCAATGTTTCTATTAACCCTAAATGGACTTAATGAAAAATACTAACCTGACAGTAACAGTTAAAAAATATATTATGATCTTAGCAAAATTAAACCAAAACAATAGTACAATCTATTTAAAACTTGAGAGTAAAATTCTTCTCTAAAAATATATAATTTATCTATCATTAAAACAAAAAACAAAACGGTTTCGAGCGAGTTTCGGTAGGGAACTGAGAACCCACGATTTCAGTAGAAGGGTTAATTTTTTAACTAATTATTATATTGAATGATTGATATCAGGGAAGAGCATGATGTTGAAATTAAACAGTATTATTTCAATTTCACCAACGTGATCATGTTTAGTACAAAGCACTACAAAAACACTAAAAACAATTATGAAATGCATAATGCCGAAGCGTTTAAAAACAAAATGGAGCCGTTTAAATACATCTACACAATTTTAGGTGTAAATAGTTACAGATTTGTCGGAAATAATATAACAACTTTGAGTTTGACAGCAAAACTATACATTATGTTACTTTGTACTCTTACTATTGTAGGGACACTTAATGCCATTCCAAGAATGTTCATCCTAATTGTGACTCAAGATTTTCCATTATTTTATATGACAGTAACCATATTGCATCTCGTGATCATGCTGAACGTCATAATAAATTGGATATTCAATACGAGATCCAAGTCACTTTTGAAAATGTTAATACTACTTGACAAAATAGAACGTTTAGTTCCAAACCTGAATGGTTTCATCCACAAAAGAAATCGTTGGTTTTGTTTTGTCAACTTATTGGATATTACATTTTTCTTAATCGATATTAGTTATTCTATGATATGGTACAGTAATCGACTACCTGGTCTAACGGGTACAATATTTTGGGGGAACCTGTGGATTTACACATTGTCACTAACAATAGACCTTTTTATTTACCAATTCTGTAATTTGGTAAACATCATAAGTTCGTATAGCTACATATTAAATATTTCATTGAGTAAGACTTTCAAAATACCAGATAGTTATGAAACAGACAATAATGCTTTATTTTGGGTATTGAAATATAAAGTGATTCAGTTTACGACAGTTGAACTAGCAAGCAATAAAAATGCTTTTAAAGGACTGGACATGGAATCTACGGAGAAATTTTTTGATATGCTAATGGATGCATTGTCCTTAACAAATTATAAACACAATATTGTTGTGAGTGTGATACGTTAATCTTCTATAATCGTCTTCCCCTTGTCCCATTGGAGGTTGGTACCATCTAAAGTCTTGATTCGGAACGACAAGGCGCCTCATGGTATCTAGCATGGTCGACTGATATTTTATCCCATTCATAACACCCATTTTTTGCAAAATGTAGCATTTTGCAATAAGTGGCTCATCCCACTAGGGAATTCCTATGTTGACATATGCGTCTTTTTAATTATAGTAAATAAATAAATAAAATGTTAACTTTATATGAAATTAAAACTACAAAAACCAACACTACAGTTATTCACACACACCACCATAACACCACCATAACGGGCATGTGCCTAGTATGGCGGCCATAAATTCCACAAATGTTATATTTACTATTCAAAGAATAAAGAAACATTAAAAAAAAAAAAAAAATTCAAACTAAATTTACTTCTGAGTAGTATGTTTATTGTTTACAATAATGGTTGTTTGGTCGGTAACCGACGAGTTCATCGAAAGCAAATTTACAAAATACACAAAAAAAGTTAGGTTAGGTTAGGTTAAATTTTAGTTAGTTGAACTCGTTTTCGATGAACTCGTTTTCAATGAACTCGCCGTGAACCGTTTTGGTCGGTTGTTTGTTAGTCAAGTTTTACGGGGTGGTTTGACATCACAAACGGTGTTCAACAAGGCTGCGTAATGTCACCGTGGTTATTCAATCTTTACATTGGATGCAAGAATTGAAAGAGGTAGTATGTTGCCTGTTGTATGCAGATGATGCGGTGCTGGTTTATATGGAAGATCTACAGTCGCTCGTGTCTAGGATGAACGAATTATGTATGAAGAATGAGTTAATGTTTTACCGATAATGTTGGTAACTTAAAATGGTTTCAAAACCTGGCTGCAGACAGCTAACGAACAAACGACAGTTCTCAACAACTATGTATTCTTATTTTATAGGATGTAAACTGTTGTTTGTTCATTGGTTATTTGCATTCGTGCTCGGGAACAATGACAAGTTACCAACATTAACAAATCCTATATCAATCGACCTCCTCGATACCTGGAAGATCGCGCGCTGCGTTCCAAATTCCACTCCAGCGGTCTCCGTTCATTGTAGGCCCAAACACTCCAGATTAATGAATTATTTAAAAAAAAACCACGATCACGTCGTAAGAGTTTAAGGACGGATTGTTTAAAAAAAATTTAACAATTCATCAAATATTTGAAATTAATTTTTACATTTGTGTAAGTTCTATTCAAGTTCTGTTATTATATCATTTTAGGCCAGTTGCTTCGTAAAACTAACTTCAAATATTTTATGAGTTATTCAATTTTTTTTAAAGAACCATCCCAACTATTTTTAAAGCTGTTTTGAAGGGGAAATTATTACAACAGGCGTAACTTTACAAAACGAGGGAATATAGCTTGGAGTACTTTTAAAGACATCCATTTTGGCTAGTGTTTAACGAAGTCTTTAGAAATTACAAATTCTTTGAGATCACAGAGAATTACAAAAATATTGTTATTTTGAACAGATTTTTAAAATTTAATTGAATTAATTAATTTATTGTTATAAAGTAAATTCCTCCTTGGGTTATATACTGTGCCTGTCTTGACAAGATATCCTCTGTTGAGAGCAGTCTCCAGATTAAAATACTTGAAAAAATCATATCAAGTACTTGTGCTTATGTTTCAAGTGTGCGTTTTATTGAACGACATCCCTTCTCAAATGTATGTACCTTTTCTACATTCTGACCCATGTATTAGATAAAAAAATTTGTGAATAAATATTTTCTTTATTTTTTTGTGGTTTATTGGAGAGCAGAACCGTCTTCTTCAACAAAAAACTGCTTGGACATTCAAATAAAACCATAATTAAATTGACTAATATATTTAATCGAACCAATGTATTAACATTTTAGCTTCTTCTCGGTCCGTTACCTTTTATTTTACATCTGGTGATAAGCGTGCCAAGACTCGGCAATATGGTAAACCAAAATTTGCTTATTTTTTTCTGCTAATAAATCTATTATCTCTTCAATCTTTGCAAACTCACTTCGTGGCATCATTTTATTTAAATGAAACAAATTACTTTTGTGTAAACCACTATAATCAATGTTGTAATATCTACATGTTTCAAAACCGATGGTTTCTTCGTCAGGATAAAAACATGAATAAAAATAACAAAAGAAACAAACACGTATTAATTATAACAAGACATTTTGATCTCTCCAGCCGGACCCTCTCGACCCATCACATCGCCTTGCACCGCAGTGAGAGGGATGGCTTCACACGTCCATCATTCCTGGACATATTTATCCCCAGATTCCTACCCAACCCTCAAACTTTTTTCCTTCCCAGGACTTCCTCTCCTTCCTTTCCGTTAAAAAACCTGCCACAGGCCCTGAGGGAATTTTTCCCTCAGGGCCTGTGGCGGTTTTGTTACAGTTGGTTGGTTTCTGTGTCGTAATTGGTCAAAAAGCTTGTTTAACCATAGACGAAGAACAATCAGCTGACAGCTGGCAACTAGCAACGGCCGGCCACGGCAATCAACAGTGCGAGTCGCTAGTCACCGCTTGCGTTACATTGACAACGGGTTTTTGAGTAATTGTGTAGTGTGCGGGCCATCACTTTGTCATACAAAGACAGTTGACAGTTGAGAGTTTTCAGTTGCCTCAGTGAGCGGATCGCCAAAGTAATTAATCACCTCTCTCTGAATTTTTTTTTCTATTGTTCTTTTTGTCTATGCTTGTTTGTTTATTTTGTTATTTTTATTCATGTCATCATTATCCTGACTAAAGAAACCATCGGTATGTAAATATTATAAAATTGGTTATAGTGGTTTAAACAAAAGTAATTTGTTTCATTTAAATCTATTAATATTATTTTTGGTAAGTGAATTATTTATCATATTATTTACTTCAATTACAGTCAATTGCAAAAAGATTGAGCGTATTTGCATGGCTGTTTCATCACCTGTTGAACACAGTCGGTGTAGCGGCGACTTGTGAAGTTCTACAGGCAGAAATCAATTCTACAAGACGAATAACTGGACAATTGCTGGTATTCCACACTACTCATACGGGTGAATAGAGAATAGGATATGATTAAAATATTGGACTAATGAATATTATTTATTAATATAACACAAATAACTGTATGATATATCATATATCATATATCAGAGACTCCTCAGGTTGAGATGGGCTGGGCATGTACAGAGAATGCCGGACACACGCGTCCCAAAAAGAATTATGACTGGACACCCAGGTGGAAGAAGAAAAGAGGGAAGACCCAGACTGAGATGGGAAGACGAGATAAGAGGGGATGCAGCACAGCTTCTCCAGATAACAAACTTTAAGTCAGTCGCTGAGGACAGGAGGAGTTGGAGGCGAAAGTTGAGAGAGAGAGAGAGAGAATATTATTTCATTAAAAAAATAAGTAATTTTTTTTTCTTTCAGAAAACCAGAAAGTACGTCTGCAAAGCTTCTATAAAACCCTGATTCTTCGCAAACCCGTGATAATGGCCAGTAAAATGTTCTCATTTAATTTTGCACATGTTTTTACTTTAATAGGTGTATGTGCAAACTATATCATTCTACTAATTTCATTAGATACATACAATATAAGGTAAAAGTTATTTTTTTATCTGTGTTCTTATTTTTATCCCATTCATGATAACCATTTTTGCAAAATATAGCATATTACAATAAGTCGCTCAAACCATACTAGAGAATTACTGTGTGTCACTGCTCTCTCTCTTGCTCCTACAGTATTTATAAAATTGTTCAAGAACGAAATGAAATTACGAATAATTTTCATGCACTGGCTATGAGAGGAAGAGAGAAAGAAAATGTGCGCGCGCACTGCTCTCTCTTGCTTCTACAGTGTGATATAGCCCGTTCGCCTCGCCCGTAACGCATTACACTTTTCGTAACGCATTCGCCAGCTTACCCCCCAAGTCAGACGTGCGTAAATAAGTTTTACTTCAACAAAAAACTTAATAAATTGATGAAATAAAAGTTTCACTAATGGATTATATGTATTACAAAAACTCAATTGATATTTTAAAAGTAAATTCATATACCTTACACATAAGTGGTATCGAGTTACCAAACAGTTGTGTAAAAAAACGTTTTAATATGTTAAAGGAAAGTATATTTTTAAAAAGCTGACAAAAAACAAACCACTTCATAATGTTTAGGCGAAAGGTGCGACCTAAACCCAAAGGAGTTCATAATGTCTTTAAACATAAAATAGAACCGTTTCCAATTCTTCACTTTGTCTTTGGCCTAAGGAGTTGGGGCGTAGGACTGGACAGTGATCTTACTACTTTGCACTGGATGGCTAAAATCTACCTAATATTTATTATTTTTATTTTTATTTTTAACTTTTTAACTTAAAGAGTTAAACCTCAAATTATAATATTTTAATTAATGAAGATAATATTAGCGAAAGTCAATCGAAAATCCGAAACAGAAAAATCAGAAAAAGATACGGATACATCTGGGACTCGAACCCAGGTCCTCCGGCAATCCGGGCCGACGCGCTATCCAACTGCGCCAACGTATCCCTATCCGATTCGGTCATTTTTAACTGTATCATACTTCGACTGAGAACCACCAACATTATTTTCATTTTTCTTATCGCATATTTTTATTGGCTGCTACCTTTATGTGTGATTGCAAGATTCAACTCGAACTAAATGCCCTCTAGATAGTGTCAGGATAAATTTTATCACTTTTTATTAATATGCGACATCTATTGACTTTATCTGCAAGTCTAGGATGAAATATTTTTATTTTTATTTTTAACTTTTTAACTTAAAGAGTTAAACCTCAAATTATAATATTTTAATTAATGAAGATAATATTAGCGAAAGTCAATCGAAAATCCGAAACAGAAAAATCAGAAAAAGATACATAGATAAAGTTGATTTCTCTGTTTCGGATTTTCGATTGACTTTCGCTAATATTATCTTCATTAATTAAAATATTATAATATTTATTAGTTCTATCTTCTTGTTTGGATCTGCTATTTTTATTCCGCCCGTCTACACAAAAGCAAAATCAGAATCTCTAATATTTTCCACTGCATCTTTGCTACTCTTTGTCGTGGGAACGATATATTTAGTGCTGTTTTGGCTATCTAACATTAACACAAAAACACTTGCAATGATCATCACAAATTTTTGTAAAATTGAAAATTTTCTGCCAAAATTGAATGGATTTATACACAGAAAGAGTATCTTCTTCATTTTAATTCACTTTATACCAACGGCATTTGTCCTGTATTCCTCTCACCAAGTGTTTATTCGCCAGGTTTTACAATTAAACTAACTTTACTTCCTAATCTTTGGCGATATATAATAATTTTAACTGCTGATTTTACAATATACCAGTTTTGTAATATCGTAAATATAATCAACTCCTACTGTAACATTATAACAATGTCAATTTGTAAAATGTTCAATTTGCCTGAGTATGATCAAAATCAAAATAATCCGATAATGTTTGCCATAAAAAGTAAGATAATTCAGTGCACAGCGCTTGATCCTACAATGGAGCATATATTAGCTAATTTGGACATACTAACAATGGAAAAAATATATGTTAAACTCATTGACACTGTTGAGTTAACAAATAATAAGTTTAATTTACCGGTTAGTTGATTTTATTAATATCATATTGATCTGTTTTTATGCTGACAGATTTTAGTTTTCACTATTGATAAAATTTGAGGCAATTTTTTTTCAGCTTCTCCTTGGTCCGTTTCCTTTTGTAATTCACACGATTGTCACTGTACCTTTAATGGTCAACTTAAAGGTATGTGAGTTTATTTATTTTTAATTTTTGACACATTGGTTCATTACGGTAAAAAAATCAAACCGATTTTGTCGCAGACGGACTTAAAAATTGGTTTACAACTTTAAACATGGACAATCATCGGAAAATTATATTATTGCTCCTCTTACTGAATATGTGTACCCAACATTACTTTTACTAACAGACTAATTAAATGTTGTTGTTCATGGATTTATTTATTTATTGTTTCTGTATATGGTAGGTATTATATACAATTTAATTTTTAATCTCTTCAAGACAAGCCCTTGTCGAGGTTAATAATTTTATAAAGTCATAAAAATGAGATTAAATAATACAGGTATTGATAGAACAATATTATTACATTAATGTTTCTTACAGATAATGGGTACCTACTAAGCTGAAGGAAGCAAATACATTATAATGTAAACATGTGTTGAAATTAGTATTTGATTATTTAGTGATACAGAGAAAATCAGTTTTCATTAGCAAAAAGTTGTTGTTTAAGAGGGTATTACCAGATAATACCGGAAATTAGTCCTTTTTATATCAAATTCTAGACAATCAATTATTTTTTACAAAAAAACGTAAATTGATTTTAAAAGATTGTTATTTTATCTGGTACATGCAGTTTTAAAATTTTGAAAAACTAAATTCATTTTTAAAATACTAAGTAAATACCGTTGGTCGTCGGCAGATTTGTTCAATTTTCAAACGATAGATTCTATTAAACAATACAAATTTCAAATCATATAATCATACAACACAATAAATCAATTTATTGCTAACTTGAATATATGTGTATAATAAAGTAAGTTTTTAATGAAATAAATTAAATAATACATATTATTGGCAGCAAAAGCAGAATAAATTGTTCCTTCATGACGTTCAGAACCTACTTTTATATTATTTTATAATGGAAGATAATTTTTACAGATCCCAAGAAAATATCTGACCTGAAACGCTTCTTTAATATTCTGACCCAGCGAGGACCCGACATAACTGTATGTAAAATGTTTTCAGTAAATTTTGCCTTCATTTCCTCTCTTGTAACACTCATTGTTATCTACATTGCTATTTTAATTCCCATACGGCCCAACACTCATTACTAAATCAGTTTATTCATTCACGATAATCAGAAAGTCGCGGGTTCGAACCCGGCGTGCGCAAATAAATTTTATTTAATTGATTTGTGTTATTTCACAATTCATTATTTAAAATAATATATAGTATATTTGCGGCACGTTCCAGAGTGGAAGGTACTCTTAGTATCGCCCTGGTGTAAGCCCACCATTCAGAATTGAAACGTTGCTTGAAATGGCTTTAGCCGTGTTTAGTGACTAGATCTGAATAGCCAGGTACTTCCCGGCCTTCCTATTCCTTGTCTCCTTCCCTTCCCCACATACCTTCGGCCTCATAACACACCCCAATCGGGGATGCCATAGTCTCCCTGGCTCCAGACGGGAGCAGTTGGGACTCTTATATGGTACTCTTAGTATACGAACCCGGCGTGCGCAAATAAATTTAATTTAATTGATTTGTGTTATTTCACAATTAATTATTTTAAATAATATATATTATATTTGCGGCACGTTCCAGAGTGCAAGGTACTCTTAGTATCGCCCTGGTGTAAGACCACCATTCAGAATTGGAACGTTGCTTGAAATGGCTTTAGCCGTGTTTAGTGACTAGATCTGAATAGCCAGGTACTTCCTGGCCTTATTATTCCTTGTCTCCTTCCCTTCCCCACATAACTTCAGCATCATAACACACTCCAATCGGGGATGCCATAGTCTCACTGGCTCCAGACGGGAGCAGTTGGGACTCTTATATGGTACTCTTTGTATACGAACCCGGCGTGCGCAAATAAATTTTATTTAATTGATTTGTGTTATTTCACAATTAATTATTTTAAATAATATATAGTATATTTGCGGCACGTTCCAGAGTGCAAGGTACTCTTAGTATCGCCCTGGTGTAAGACCACCATTCAGAATTGAAACGTTGCTTGAAATGGCTTTAGCCGTGTTTAGTGACTAGATCTGAATAGCCAGAAACTTCCCGGCCTTCCTATTCCTTGTCTCCTTCCCTTCCCCACTTACCTTCAGCCTCATAACACACCCCAATCGGGGATGCCATAGTCTCACTGGTTCCAGACGGCAGCAGTTGGGACTCTTATAAGGTACTCTAATCGCCCTGGTGTAAGACCACCATTCAGAATTGAAACGTTGCTTGAAATCTGCATACTTCACCCGCCATAACACAGGGACATCCCTAGCATGGCGGGCGAAATAACACAATATGTACACTATGTATAAAATTCTTTAATAAATAAATAAATAAATAAATAAATGGCTTTAGCCGTGTTTAGTGATTAGATCTGAATAGCCAGGTACTTCCCCACATTCCTCTTCCTCGTCTCCTTCCCTTCCCCACTTACCTTCAGCCTCATAACACACCCCAATCGAGGATGCCATAGTCTCACTGGTTCCAGACGGCAGCAGTTGGGACTCTTATAAGGTACTCTAATCGCCCTGGTGTAAGACCACCATTCAGAATTGAAACGTTGCTTGAAATGGCTTTAGCCGTGTTTAGTGATTAGATCTGAATAGCCAGGTACTTCCCCACATTCCTCTTCCTCGTCTCCTTCCCTTCCCCACTTACCTTCAGCCTCATAAC
Organism: Limnephilus auricula; assembly: GCA_951813805.1. NCBI lineage: Eukaryota > Metazoa > Arthropoda > Insecta > Trichoptera > Limnephilidae > Limnephilus > Limnephilus auricula. Next base: position 19,924,229 of record OX638403.1, read on the forward strand.
ACACCCCAATCGGGGATGCCATAGTCTCACTGGTTCCAGACGGCAGCAGTTGGGACTCTTATAAGGTACTCTAATCGCCCTGGTGTAAGACCACCATTCAGAATTGAAACGTTGCTTGAAATGGCTTTAGCCGTGTTTAGTGATTAGATCTGAATAGCCAGGTACTTCCCCACATTCCTCTTCCTCGTCTCCTTCCCTTCCCCACTTACCTTGAGCCTCATAACATACCCCAATTGGGGATGCCATAGTCTCACTAACTCCAGACGGGAGCAGTTGCGACTCTTATAAGGTACTCTTAGTATCGCCCTGGTGTAAGACCACCATTCAGAATTGAAACGTTGCTTGAAATGGCTTTAACCGTGTTTAGTGACTAGATCTGAATAGCCAGGTACTTCCCCACATCCTCTTCCTCGTCTCGTTCCCTTCCCCACTTACCTTAAGTCCCATAGCATACCCCAATTGGGGATGCCATAGTCTCACTGGCTCTAGACGGGAGCAGTTGGGACTCTTGTGAGTTAATACCATAAAAATAAAATAAAAAATTAAATGCCCTTTTTTACAATTGACCCAATATTGTCCGTATGGACACTATATGGAAGGTAATTAAGAAAAGGAATGAGAGAAACTTCTGGGGAGAAAGTTGGTACGAGGGCTGGGTAGAAATCTAGCGGGCAGTATGTCAAGGAGTGACGGATGTATAAATCCATCCCTACCACTGCCGTGCGAGGCGATGGGTCGAGAGAGTCAGTCTGGAGAAGTCAAAAGGTATCTCTCAATACTATGTTGTCAGGCTCATCCGACAAGGCCTGGGCAAACCTTACCCCATGAACTCGGACACTCCTGGTTAGTCACCAAACGTGGCAAATCATCTTGTGTAATCTATGGGTACTAGACCACCAAAAGTGAACAAAGCAAAACAGTTTTTTCTATAAAGGGATAATGAAATATTATAATTCGCCGCTGGAACTCATAAAAATTATGCCGCTTTCCCGGAATAATGTTGTATTCAACAAAACTAACAATGTTGATTTATTGATGGAATAATGTTGGGAATGTTATTACGCACCTTTTAAGATAGAAGTTATGGTAATGAACATTTTTTTAGGCCTCTGGCAGCATTTTAAATGTCGGTTTGTGAAAGAATTTTGTATAAAACCGTTTATTGAAATCACGGAGATTGGTTTAATTCATGGGAATAAATGGAGAAAACGAACGTATTATGGCTTCAACTAGATACACTTCAACTGAAGAATGCATAAAAGTAAAATTCGTCCAGAAAAAATATTGTTAAGGCTGCTTTTTAGCCATTAAAACAGTTTTGTGGAATAATGCTCTATGTTGATCTCAAGACAAAATCGCGATTGTAAATAGTTTAATGTATTAATATAGTTTTTTTTGCTTTTTAAGCTCAAATGCATCAATGACATATTTTAACTGATGTTAGAAGAGCATGGTGCTTTCTTGTCAGAAAAGTTTAAAAAAAAACGCTTTGTGGAATAATGTTGTATGAGAAATTTTCATATACAACATTTTACCACGAATTCTGCACAAATTCTTGCAATAAATTCTAATTCAATAGCCCCTTTTCACGACTTTTAATTTAAAAGTCCTTAGAATTGTATGCTTATTGTATTTTAAATATAAAATGTTATAAAACATAACCGGTTTCGTTTTTTCCATTTTTCTCGAAACAAGAATATTGTTGGATACAACATTATTCCGGGCAAGGGCTCGATTAATAAATTTAAAATAGATTTTAAGAACCACATTAAGCTAAGCAAGATAAAACTAAATGGGATGTAATTTGTAAACAGTACCTACTTTGTTAACTTGTATAATAAATATCCAATAAAATAAAGACCAGTGTATTAGTATTGAATCGAGTTATTTAATGGACTACATACCTACATTATATAATTCTAAACATAAGCACTTACATAATTATTATTTTTACGCAATAAAATATTAAGTTAAGATTTAATTATCTATATTATTGTAAGCAAATAAATAGGAAAAATGAGAGATTTCTTACAAACTGATTGATCAGTTTTGTAAGATTTGTAAGTTGAAATGTTGTAAAAAAGAAAAAAAAAACTGAATAAACATATTTTTTAAAAAATAAGGAAGTAAAATATTACCTTAGTTGGTCCAAATGATAACAAAATATTGTCCTGAAAAATCATTTTCAACGATGAAATTTTTCGTACCTACCTAATTAGTGAAAATGTTTATTTATTACACGGTCCGACGAAATCATGACTTACCAAATTATTTGAAAGGATGTTATTCTAATTAAAGCAATTTGTTTTCTTGTTGATTAATTTAACGATATTGATCTATTAATATTAAGTTTTTTATAAACCTTTCCAAATTATATAATAGCTTATTTGTTTAGAAGGATTCTTGCTTGTTGTTCAAAATCAAGAGTATTCACTTTCCGGACGGGCAGATCATTCAAATGTTGCAATGAAGTTCCGAGGACGAATGAAACAAAACTCTGACACATTTCACAAAATAAACAATATTGTGGCATTTGTAAATAAAATAGAACCATTTAGATTCATTTACTCTGTTTTAGGCCTAAGAAGTTGGAGTATCGTTATGGACAATAATTTAACAACCTTACACTGGGCGGCAAAAACATATTTGGTCATAGCTATCGTAATTTTATCGTACGGCAGTTTATATTATATTCCATTTATGTTCATGAATTCTGAATCATCCATTCTACTTTCATTACCCTCACTGATACTTTATTCTGCAGGATCGTTAAACATACTGTTGATATGGATGTCCAATATAAATTCAAAGACAGTTGTAAATATCTTGAAAAAATTAGATGACGTGGAAAGATTCGTACCAAAACTGAATGGGTTTGTCCACGGAAATAGTAGTTTTTTTATAATAATTCACTTACTGACCATTATGTATCTTATTTTCAACGCTTTTCTTTTTAATCAAACGCCGACTTTAACCGCACAAATAACGTTATTTCCACTAATTTGGCGATATATTTACATTTTTACGACCGATTTTGCAATTTTTCAATTTTGTAATATTGTAAACATTATAAGCTCTTACTCTAATATTATCAAAGTATCGTTGTGTGAGATGTTCAAAAGGCCTGAATTTTATCAAAAACCAAATAATCCTATAATGTATTTCTTTAAAAGTAAAATAATACGGTACGCCACACTTGAACCATCAAAAGAGCAGATATTTGCAGAACTTGACTTGGTAACATTGGAGATAATGTATGTAAAACTTATGGATGCAGTGGAGCTTACAAATCAAAAGTTTAACCTAGTGGTAAGGTTTAAGAACAAGGATTTTATGTTCGGCTTTCAAACTTAGTACCTATTTATTTACTATTTACCTATCTATTTACTAGGAATTTTTCTGTAATATTAAAAGATTTTTTTTCCTCAGATTCTTCTTGGGCAATTACCATTTATTATGTATGCAATAGTTACCATACCAATCATGATCAATTATACGGTAAGTATTAAACATTATTCGTGCCAGTTAATTATTTACCAGATTAAATATCTAAATTTATAGAATAAAATCGGAAAAAACGGTTGGCCTAATTTTATATTTATTTATAACTAGCTGATATCCAGCATACTTTGCAATGCCACTTAAATAAAGAAATTGTTTCTCCCTGCGTGTCCTTTCCCATTCATCCCCTCTCCCCTTCAGCCAACTCTTCGCGTTCTTTTTTTACCTTCCCCACGTTCCCCCTCCCCTCTCCCGCTGTCACCCTTCTCACGAACCTCCTCCCTCTCGAATTCCCCTTCCGCTTCTCCGCTTCCCCCCCCTCGTCCTCCCTCCCCCCTGCAGCCTCCCGCGAAAAAAACCGATCTTCAATTCCCTTCGCCCCTCTCTGATTCCCCCCTCTTTTCCCTGCCGCTAAACTCCATAAAATACACACATTTTTCAAACAACTCGCGTGTGCCCTATTGCAATTTTTTTTTTAAATTTTTTAACTCCAGAACTCACCAATATAGAAATATTGCTATATAGAAACCTTCAAGGGCTAGTCCACAACAACTCACCAATTTTATCGCAATCGGATGAATAGTATAGGAAATATCTATAAATATATCAAACGTGCGAACTGTCAAACGTACGAAGTTAAAACAGTCGTTATCTTTTCTGAAATTATCCAATTTTATACGCAATTTTCTTAATTTTTCTTTCCCTAAGAACCTTTTAAAAATTCTTAGAAAACTTAAAAAAAAAAGATGAATGAAATAGGTAAAGTCGTTCTTAAGTTATGGCGTGACTAAGGGTAACAGGGATTCATTTTTATATATGTAGATAGATAGATGATCGATTTTTCACCCTGTTTTTGACCACCGCGTTCACGATTTAACAATACAATTTCACAAACGATTAGCAAGAGTCACTTTCTCATACACCTACACAATAATTATTTTTCAAACTCAGAATTCAAAATAATGTAGTGTAATCAGCGTGTAGTATAAACGTTTTTCACTTACCAAAACGCATAATTTTTTTTTTCTCCTACAGTCCACATTGTTGATTTTCGTTCATAGTACTCGAATAGCTCATTACTACCTCAAGCTATTTGGAATGGCAATGGTCAGTGAAGCAATGCAAGATGATGCCAAACACATAAGACAAATAATTGGACAAATTTTGGCATTTTCGAGAACCGAATTGGGTAAGACCTGATATTTAAAAAGTTCATTAGATTTTTAACCTACGTTAAATGACGTTTTATTTTGAGTTAGAAATAAATGAACTTTTTTTTTAAAGTTTTTTTTATTCTAGAAAAAAAGAAAATAACATTTTCACATTTCATTTACTTAACTAGAATTTGAATTAAATTACATTACATTACAGTAGATTAAATTACATTATATTATCATACAATATTATTCACTTTCACTAAATTGTTGTTTGTGAATAAAAATGAATAAATTTTTTGAAATTTACAGACACTTTTTTCGTTTTTAATATCATTTGGAAGGCAATTATATAAATTGCCCCCCTCATAACTGATGGATTGCTTACCGTAGTTAGTATGAATGGTATTTAAATGTATGTTATCGTGTTGTCATGTAAAATGTTTGTGTACTTGGGACGTTTTAATGAATTCTGTGTTTGTATGTGTGAGTTTATTATTTATTTTGTATATAAGGAGACATGTATTGTATTCGTATAGTTTTCTCAATGTTAACAGTTTGGTTTCCAAATATAGTTTTTTTGTGGATGTTTTGGATTCGTAGTGAAATAGTTTTTTCATTAGATTATTTTGAATTATCTGTAATTCATAAAAATTAACTTTAACTTTTTTTAACTTCATAAACTGAAGAAAACAAAAAAATATTAGAACACCTCGTGTAGTTATAAACCATTCTTGAAATATACCTTTATAATCTAAGGACCTAGGGTATAATCTATGTAGTATATTAATGTAGGCACCGTTTGGAGAGACAGTCAATATAAAATATTTGCAATGTAAAACATAACAACAAATGTTTTATATTGTGTGTTTGTTTTTTTCTTCTACAGATTTCAAAATGAAATCCGACCTGCAACTGTTCTTCAAAATCCTTCATCAGCAGATACCAGAGATAACTGCCTGCAAAATGTTCTCATTAAACTTTGCGTACATTTTAACTCTACTGGCCTTTATGCTTAACTATGTTGCGATTTTAATACAATTGGACGAATAAATATTTCACCTTTCAAAGAAAATACTGTACCTACACAGTGATTGTACCTAAACACTGGCCAGATAATGTGAATAAATTGGTGTTCCGGACTTCAGACGCTTTGGCCTTATTTATCCGAGTTCAAAGGTAATTTAATAATTTTCGACTACCATAATACGGGCATGTATCTAGTGTGGTAGTCGAAAAGAATGTAAAAAACTGTATGGGTACATACATTTTTCATGACTAAAGAAAAAAAAAACTATCTTCTTACTAATATTATAAACGCGAGAGTTTGTATGGATGTACATGTGTTTGTTACTCCTTCACTCAAAAACTACAAAAAGGATTTTAATTAAACTTTACAATGATATAGTTCATACGTCAGAATAACAAATAGGCTATAATTTATAACGAGCTCTGGCGTTATGAAATTTGTATTAAAGTTTTGAAATAAGTCAAACGTAAGTTTATTTTTTATTTATTTTTTGGGTGTTATGCCGTGTTGCGCTACCTCCTTCTTTAGCCAACGTTACGGTGTCCATCACGAGGGCAAATGTGATGTTTACTTTCTTACTTTAATAAATTAATAATTGGATCATTTGTACAGAGAAATCACCTCAAGGGCGCTGTACATTTGATTTAAGTCGTTTGAAAAATGGGCTCTATTTAAGTTGTTTGACAAATGGAGAGCAGAAAAAAAAGGTGAGAGGGGTGGGGAATCCGAGAGGAGCGAAGGGGAATTAAGGAGGGGGAGGGGGGTGGGGGGGGGGTTCGCGGGAGGGTGAACGAAAAGGTGTAAGGAGAATGCGGGAGGAGGGGTCGCGAGAGTGGGGACAGCGGGAGAGGGGAGGGGGAAGGTGAAAGTGGAACGTGGCAGGGGAAGGAGATGCGGAGGGAAAGAGGAGGCTGAAGGGAAACGGAGACAGGAACAGCAACACGTGGCCGGTTCATATAGTATATAATAAAACAAATATAACACTTATTTTTAGTTTCATTTATTGACCCTAACCGGTTTCAGCTTGTTAAAGCCATCTTCGCACTGGTACAATTTTTTCTTACCGTAAGGATTATATATACAACATATGAGGAAGGGGGGAGGGTGGTGTTCTACAAGGATTTTATTCAAATATATGGGTTTTCTTACATTTGATGCTAAGTCGTCTTTGACTGTCGAATTTATAATTATTTTGGTTATTCCCGTAAGCTTTATTACCCGGGGTTGGTAACTTACTTTCGTATTGTTTGAGAAATACATTATAATATAATTATTAACAACCTAAATTTATTGTCATGACCACAACCGTTCTTGAACTTCAGTACATATCAGTTATATCGAACGTGTTACAGATTAGACGAAACATCGCATTTGATGTCACAATATTTGGCGATGAAAAAAAAAACGACAGTTAGCGTTTTCAATTATTCATTTAGGAATATTATGCGATGGATAAATCTTAAAACTTGGACACTTTGATTCGATTTGCAAACCGATCTAATCGTGAGTTTGCTGCGACCGTCTCAGCCTTGGATGCTAACGCCGGATATGTAGCAACCCATGACCACGGGTTATGAAATCTGACACGCAATGAACGTCAAGCTGATCTACTTGTGAGTTTGCTGCGATCGTCTTGGCCTTGGATTCTGATGCCGGATATGTAGCAAACCCGCGTCCACGCAATGACAAGACTAGTCCACTCGTGAGTTTGCTGCGACCGTCTCGGTCTTGGATGCTGATGCCGGATATGTAGCGACCCGCAACCACGTGTTACGACATCTGACACGCAATAGCAAGCAATCAGGCCAGCCTCGAATGCTGACCCCCTGGATATGTAGGAAACCGAAAACAGACAACATCTGGAGCGCAGTTCGCTTCAGATCCTGAATAAACTTGGCCACTCAAAGTACCCGTAGTATTATCATCACAATGCGTTGCTGAAGGTGCAATAGCACTCCACCTTACTGTTGTGTAAAAATGTCCACGAAAGAAATTGTATGTCTAGGTCTGATCCGGAAACAAGAACTCTCTGTAATTATGTCAACCAGTGACCTTCTCAATAAATGCTGCTTAAAATAAGTTGTTTTTATGCAAATAACAAACATACGGTGCCACTACCCGGAAAGTTAAAGTGCCTGTTAAAGTGACAAAACATCTCTATCAAGACATTGCAATAGTCGGGCGTCTCTGTGTGTCGGCGCCTATTATTTACAGTTTTTGTGCAAGACTACAGGTCTCGTATAACAGTACAGGTTCACAATGTTTCTTTATTTAATTATTATATTTGTCTATAAATTAATACCTATAAATTAAATTAAATTAATTTATCGTGTGCCTTTTTGTCGTTTACCTTCGCTAACCACTGCAAAATGAAGAAAAAATAAATTCTTGGAGTTATAGGAGAATTTCTTCTTCCTCATCTCGTGGATTTCAACAATCTGATTTTTTTAATACTTTTAAAGTTTTTAATATTTAATATATTAGCTGAACTCCATGGATTTGATTGGGATTTACAAAATCAAACTTAAACAGTGACGTTCCTCTTTTTAATATTTTTTTTACGTTAGCTCGGCAACGGAAGCCCTATGGAAAATAATTTTCCTCAAGGCCTCTGCCAACTTTTTCATTGTGGATACCATATGTAGGGTATATTTAAGGAAAGAAAGGATACGAAGATATAAGAAGGGAAAGAGTATTAATCAGATGCATCCGCCACCAAGATCTAGATAACCCCATGAACCCCAAGAACCCGGGTACTCCTGCTAAGTTATCAAACGTGGCGAACTAATCTACGGCAGATGTATTTGTTATCCAATAAATGGTTTCCGGGGCGGTGCTACTACGGGTATGAACCCGTCTCCCAAATTTTTCTAAAGATCAATTATGCAAAATTTTATTCATCTTGGAATTAAATTGCAGATTTGTATAAAAATCCAAGAAACGGCCGCCACAGACAATCTTCAAAACTGGGTGTAGTTTTAAGGTAGAAATAATAATATTGTCAATAATTGAAAAGTATTTTTTTTTTTTTGTAACTTTTGTATAACCACGCATATTTATTTGATCCACTTGATCGTACCATGTCTTCCTCAGGCGTCCCCAACTTATTTTATCGTCCACTTCGTCTTCATATATCTGCCATATTACGTTTAAAAATTAAAATTTTGTACAATTACATTTTAAGACAAATAATTAAATTAAAATTTATAAAAAAAACTAGTACAATTTAGACCACACGACTGAAGTAAAACTTCTTTAGCTCCATCTATATGTACATATATATGTTTATATGTATAATATATACATGAATATACTTATACATATATTAATTTTCTATAAATATTTATTTAAATTTATTATCGTTCGCCTCACCCGATCACACTTTTCGTAACGCTCTCGTCACGCATTCACCAGCTTACTCCCCAAGTCAAGCGTGCGTAAAGAAGTTTTACGTCAAAAACAATAAATGGGTAATGAATGATTATATAAAACATGGAAAGATCGTCCCTCAGGGTAGTCGCCGCATCATCTTGCATTTATCAATTTATTATTGTGTGGAGAAGTGAACCACGACAATTATATCGGTTGACGTTTCCATTGATGGCCTTCCTGTGTGGGGTTAACCCGTTTAATCACAGGAGACCATATTTGTCCCAGCTCACATAGGTCTCACAGAAATCGTTGTGTTTCCCTTACTATCATAGTCAGAAATGTAATCTAAACGGTATTGGAAAGAGAATACAACAAACTATATATTCAAATCTAAAAGAAAACCACCAAAAAATTAAAATTTACCCCTTTCTGAAACCAAAGTTTCCGATTGCAATTTGAAAAAATATTATGGAACTTTGTGAATTTTTTAAGATTTTTTTTTACATGAAACGAAAAAAAGTGAGGTGACAGTAAGGTTTATAATTCATTTATCTAATGAAATAAGTATGTGTTTTATTTTTTTTCATTATCAGTAATTTTAGTTAGAAAAAAAGTAAAGTGAGCCACTTTTAAAACTTTTTAAAGTTTTCGCAAAAAAATTTTATATTTAAAAAAATACATAGTAATTTTTAATATAGAAATTTGAAAGCCTATTTCATCACCTTTCGAAAACAGTTTTTAGTTTTCGAATACGTTAACAATTCCATTTATTTGGATTTTATTGCAAAGCGGGAATATTTTTAGCCTCTGACAAAATACGCAAATTTTTTTAGGGGTTATTGTAAAAAAAAATTTTAGACAGTCGTATTTATAAATTCAAAACCTTCACCTTCACTGCCATCATTATTTTCATAACCCGCGACATTGTAAATAATAATTTTGTAAAAAGATGTAAGTAAATAAAATAAATAAACGTTTATTCCGGCATGTGGGGAGAGGTAAGTGCATTCCATAAAGATACCATGCGACATAGAATATTTAATAAAAAGCAGGTGAATATAATAATTTTTTTTTTATGGAATAGGCAATTCACCCTAAGAAGAGTGCTTTGTGAAATATAATAATTATATTATAAAAAAAAAGAATAATTATTGTTAAAGAAAAATAATAATAAGCCTTTAGAGCTCGTACGCACTAGCGGCTGGCCCCATTTTTATTTTAATATGCAACCGCCCATATTCGTGCGCACCAAACCGCCGAAAAATTCAAACCGCGGCGGTTGGAAAGAGGGCAGCGGCCCGCTTCGCGGCTGACCGCCATATTGACTGTACGCACTAGGCGGTTGCGGTTGCGGTTCAGTAAGCTGCCGAGTTTGCACGTATATGCTGTCCCCGCAGGCATGAATTTCGACACAGAGAAATTTATCGCTGAAATTCAACAACGAGAAGCCATCTGGAATTGTGAAGGAGCATCATACAAGAACAAGGATTTAAAACGAAAACAATGGAAGAGTTTCTAGATATTTTTTGAAACGAAGATATTTTGATAATGAAAAAAAAAACTTGTTATGTATTTATTTCAAAATTACTTATTCAAACGAATTTACACAAATTTATGAATTTGTAATTTTGATCATTTTTCTTTGCCATTCTAATTTCCCATCAGTCATGAAATACTCGGCAATCATTTCTCGATATCTCAAAGCACTTGTATCGTTCCTTCTTACTCCCTGTGTTACCCTGTTTACCAATGGGCAAGTGAGTGAGTCGTGGAAACAATAACCATCGTGGTCTCTTACAAGTTATGTAGGATACAAGTAGCTTTGAAGATGTTTTTTGCCATCTGTTCAATATACGCCATCTGTTTGCGTATATACCAAAGCCACATTCTACATATTTTCTTGCTCTAGTAAGCCTATAGTTGAACATTCTTTCAGTTTCATCCAAATCCTTTTTGATCGGGCGCATCAAATTCTTCGATAATGCAAATGCCTCGTCGGCTACAAAAACGTACGGAAAACACGCCTCAGTTATTTGTGAAATAGATTCTGGTTCTGGAATAATAACGATTTTAATAATGTAATTAAATATACATTTATATTTTATTAAATTAAATTTAATTAAATTTTGATAATTCGTCCATTTTCATAGTGATGAGACAACGCACTTTTCTGCTTACCGCGGTTCAACCGCGCCGAGCGGTTCAACAGCGGATGACCGCCATGGCGGTCTAGGAGGTTAGGCACCTAGGCGGTTAGCCGCTAGTGCGTACGAGCTCTTAGGTCACTGTAACTTCATTAGGAGCTAGTACTTTTTTTAAACTTCAATTATCACTATTATTATCTATTAGTTTTAACAATTGAGTACTTAAAACGTTGCTTTAAAATATAGTCTTTATACATATTTAATTATAACGTGACGTTATATTTTTTTGGCAGCACCCATATGTAATCAAATAGAATGAAATTAACAAATGCTATTCTTATTGTAAAATTTTTTTTTTTCTCCTTGTAACAGAACAAAATTAGGTAAAAAATAACAATAATAGTTAACCATTTACTAATGGAATAATTCCTCATTTTTTATTCAATTAATTAACATATGTAAATACTAAATACGATTACTTCACATAAAAGCGTCGAGCCTGTAGTCGTATCTTTATATGAAAAAACGTTTTATTTTCAAAACGAGTTTAAAAAACCAATCATGTCCAGTCGACAAGTGCAACCAAAGCCGAAAATAATTTACACGATAAATAATATCACTGCATTTGTAAATAAAATAGAACCTTTTCCAATTCTCTACCCGATTTTGGGCTTAAGAAGTTGGAGTATCGTAAATGGCAATAATTTAACAACCTTACACTGGACGGCTAAAGTCTATATATTTTCCGCTATTTTGCTTTTTTCTTATGGATGTATTTCTTTTATTCCATCTTTGTTTGTGAATTCTGGACCATCGTATATATTTGCGTATGCTTCTCTAATACTTTATTCAACAGGATCGTTGAACTTGTTGCTGTTTTGGTTTTCAAATATAACTTCAAGAACAGTTTTAAAAATCTTTAAAAAACTAGATGATATTGAAAAATTTGTACCGAAACTGAATGGTTTTATCCATGGAAATAGTGTATTATTTAAAATAATTATCCTATTTTACATTATATATGTTCTTTTTAATGCTTTTCTAATGGTTCACGCGGCGACTTTGACCATGCATATGTCTTTATTTCCACATGTTTGGCGATATGTTTACATTTTCACAACTGATATAACAATTTACCAGTTTTGCAACTACGTTAACGTGACAAGTTCTTACGCTAATGTAATAAAAATTTCAATGTGTGAGGTATTCAAAAAACCTGAATTTTATCAAAATTCAAATGATCCGATAATGCACGTTCTAAAAAGGAAAATAATACAGTACTCGAAAATAGAACTCACAAGAAGAGATAAGATATTATTTGATGAGCTGGACTTGATAACAATAGAAATAATGTATGAAAAATGTATGGATGCAGTGGAGCTAATAAATCAAAAATTTAACTGTGCGGTAAAGTTTACATTCAATATCGATTTCCAACTTGAGTTGTATAATGTATTTTTTATTCGGGGTTTAAGAAATTTCTTTTTGTTTCAGATTCTCCTTGGACCATTTCCATTTGTTATTTATATAATAGTTACCATCCCTATCATTATAAGCTACACGGTTAGTATTAAATACAAAATAATAAGCTAATTTGCTTACATTTGTACAGCGCCCTTGAGGTGATTTTTCACAAAAACGGCGCTATACAAGTCATATAATTATTATTATTATTACACTTTGAAATAATTAAGCAATTGAAGTAAATTGGGCGTATTGTACAAAGCCCGCAGATACTTTAATAGTACTCAACTGCTTACCCTATACAAATCGCAAGTGCGTCCCATGGTTGAATTCAACAGCCATCTCTGGTCTGGAGCCCCAAAGTACCTGAAAAACACCCTCACTCTATGCAGAAAAGGGCGGTCCGTTTGATAGATTCTCCCATCTTAACAAACAGATTGCAATCTTTATATCACAGGCGTCGGTTTGGAATGTTGTCCTTGTTCTACCGGCATTTCAACGGAAGATGCTCCGAGAAACTAGCGTCTTGATCCCCTCGGCACCGGTGCATAGTCGGGAAACACGCCAAACGCGCGCCCAACATATGTACACGGTTGGCATTTGTCCCATGAGAACGGGTCGCTTCTACGACTCGTTCTTGAGTTCAACAGCTCGGCTGTGGAATGATTTGCCGGTCTCTTCAAGACCCATATTCACTCCTTCATCTCCTCGAAAAGACCCTCCACCCAGCATCTTCAAATATGACATAGGCCCTGAGGGAAATTATTTTCCTCAGGGCGTCCTGTGTGGAGTTAATATAATATAAAAAAATAAAAAAAATAATACACAACATACTTATTAACCCGTTTAATCACGCTCACAAATTTTTCCCAGCTCACATATGTCTCAAGTAAATCGTTTTATCTCCCCTATTGTCAACGTGAAAAATATTATCTTAACGGTGTTAGAATTTATATTCATATATATATATATATATATATATATATATAAAATTTAACCATAGAAAAATGTATATATGTGCACCTCTATAAAACCAAAATTTCCGGTAGCAATTTGAGAAAAATGTATAAAAATCCGAGAATTATTTCTAAGTGGGGGTTTATAATGCTGACCCATGAGTGTGCTTGCTGCAGTGTTTTGTATAGGTACCCATGTGAAGATGGCTAGACTACCGTAAGAAAAGTGTAAATTTTATTACGCTTGTCATTTAATATTCGACCTCCTTATCCAACAGTCAACATTTATGGTGTCCGTTTACAGTCTACGGATGGCTCATCATTACCTCAAAATGTTCAGCATAGCAATGGTCAATGAAGCGCTTCAGAACGAAGCCAAACAAATAAGGCAAATAACTGGACGAATCCTGGCATTTTCATGCGCTGAAGTGGGTAAGATCCGAAAGACATAATAAATAACGCAATAAGATGTTAATGGAATATGGTTATAAAAATAAGACGCCTCAACATGGGCAATAAACGCTAAATTATTAAATAACCCTGAAGAATAAGATTTTACTAATACATCTAAACAAAACATGAAACAATACAAGACACAGAAAAAAAAGGTTACGGTCGCAACTGGAAATTGAACCCAGGAACTCTGTCTTACCGGGACAACGCTTTAAGGGGAAACCCGGCGGTAATTTTTCCATACAAACGTATTCCCTATTTATCTCTCTAGATTTTAACCCTAAAGAAAATATTGTTTTTAAATAAAATAGATATCAACTACTAGCGTGTCGGTTCTTTTGTTTTTTTTGATAATTTACTTTTTATAGAAGTTATGACCTTCCAAAAATCAATAAAATTGACTGGTTTAAACGCCGTTAAAAGACGTTCAGTATACAAACTAGACAATGTTTTTTTTTAAAAAGCAAAACGTACAGACATAGAATAGTTTTTTTTATATAGTTGGTAAAAAAATTTGAAAATCAGTCCACTTTTGGAGGAGAAAAGTAAGGAATACAAAACCTCGATTTTAGATAGGTATTAGTAGCCCGAGGTGCATTGTCCCTTTCGCTCAATATCCGATGGAGTAAGAGTAATAGTGACAGCAACAATTTAATAAAAATCTATTTTTAAAATTTCTCCACCACCGAGTTTTATCTTAAGCCACTCGGCCATTGGGACCCATTTATAGATAGTCATGTTTGTCGATCTTGTATTTCAAATTTAGAATTAACAATATTATCTTAAACACTTTTTTCCATATTTTTGGTTGATGATGTCAAAGTTCTAACGAATTTATTATCAACCCAGCTATTGTTAAGGTAATTGCATCGATAAGACAGAAATCCTGGGTTCGTTTCCCAGTTGCGACTGTTACTTTTTATTTCCTGTGCCTTGTTCTGTTTCATTGTTGCGACCGTTACTTTTTAGCAGATGCGACCGTTACTTTTTTTATTTCCTGTGTCTTATTTTGATTCATATTTCTTTTAGATCTGTTAGTTCTTATTCTTCAATGATTCTTATTACATTGATGGGTATAACCTTCCAGAGTTTAATAACATCATTCTTCGACAATTATCTGTTCACAATTCTTTGCAGACACATAGGCATCAATGTAATATATAATTGAAGAAGAAGTCAACAATAATAATCTAAATTATAATATGAAAATGAACAGAAAAATGTTAAAACATAATTACCGGGTCTAACCGGTCTTACCGGGACGGGTGCTCTAACCAATTCAGCCATTGCGATCTATTTATTACAAGACTGTCGTTTTTGTCAACTCGCATTTCAAATTTCAGAATTAACAATATTATCTTCGACTAATGTTTTTTTTTACATATTATTAGCAGCTACCTTTTTAATTGGAAAAAAGTATTCAAAGAATGTATTTGTTACCTAGATAGTGTATTTTACATAGGCATCATTTAGAAATGTAACCTAAAAAAGAAGAAGAAGGATTATTCTTTGCCCTAATAAACATCACGAACTTAATAACCATTATAAATTTAGTAAACATAGTAAAAATCACAAATTTATGGACTATTTAAAGAGGTTTCCAATTTATATTAAAGTTTCCATTTCTTTACAGATTCGAAGACCAAATCCGACCTGCAACGTTTCCTCAGAATCCTTCATCTTCGAAGACCTGAGATAACTGCCTGTAAAATGTTCTCATTTAACTTCGCGTACATTCTATCTCTAGTGGCCTTTATGGTTAACTATGTTGCGATTTTGATACCCATGAAGGCAACCACATAAAGCGGTTGACAATTTCACATGAATTAATACAACGCGTTTCTTTCATTTCCATATATAACCCTTTTGCATCATATTACATTTTTTGTAAACCAAACCAGGAAGAACCATCAGAATAGTCAATCAAAATATTAAATAAAAATAGCAAATGGGCCTTAATTGATGCCCTATCCGAAAAAAAATATTATTTTAATATTGAATTTTACAGTAACTTTATGTTAAAAAAATATGTAGATTATTTTGCTGATGCTCAGTAATTTTTTGAAAAGTTCAAATCTAAATAGATACCTACTGAAAATAGGTTTTAATAAATTTCATGAATGGATATAAAAAATTATTCGATTCAATAATTATTATATCTAATCGAATAATAATACCAAATTTAAGCATTCCAATAAAACAACACTTTTTGAAGTAATTTGTGTTTTAATAAAATTAATCAATTCAAAGAATGTTTTTTAAAAGTTATTTTTTTAACGAATCTCCAGTTTAATTTTAAATGATAGTCTTTTTTATTTATTAATTGTTTTTGTGTTTTATTTGCAGTAGTCCATTTTATATATTTTTAAAATAATTTGATAAAAAGTTTTTTTTTTTATTAACCAATAACTTAATATTATTAAAATTATCTTCCCTGCAGTTCGGCCGTTATAAACAAAAGTCAGAATATATTGTTCATCTTAGAAACTGGAAAAAAAAGTTACAATTTGCAAATAGCGCAATAAAAGCCCTTTTTGCATTGCCAATTCACAATAATACCACTGTATTTATAAATAAAATACCCAGAACCATTTAAATACTTAACTCTGTTTTGGGCCTATGAAGTTGGCGTATCGTAGCGGTTGTTAATTTAACAACTTTATTTTATTTTCTTTCTTATGAATGCATTTTTTTAATACCATTTATTGCATTCTGGATTTTCTTTAATATTTTCCTTTGCAAACTGATATCTTATACTGCAGGAACGTTAAATATATTGCTGATTAGATATTCCAAGATAAATAGATTGTTTTAAAGATCTTTAAAAAATTGAATAATAAAAATAGTTTATAATCAACAAATTTGGAAATAATTTACGGTAGGAGATATTTATTGATAATAAATCATTTACTGTCCATAATCTTACTAATATTATAAACGCGAAAGTTTGTTTGGATGTATGTATGTTTGTTACTCTTTCACGCAAAATTTACTGAATGGATTTCAATAAAACTTTACAATAATATAGCTCATACATCAGAATAACATATAGGCTATAATTCATAAAGCTAGCTATTTATTTTCAATATATTGAAAATAATAATTATTGTTTAAAAGAAAATGTCAAAATTTGGGAATGATATTTTGCAAAACAATGATTATTAAACCAAAATTCTGTTTTAGAAAATATTTAAATAAATGCATTTATTTAAAGTTCTCGCCTAATACATTGAATCGAATCAAGAATTATAGATATTTTAAATAAATAGGTTAAGAATTTTGGTATAAAAGTAGACGGGACCCAGGAAAAGAAATAGATTACACGAAGTACTAATCCTTTGCAGACGAAGTCGCGGGCAGAAGCTAGTATATTATATTCTTTTCAATCTTCTTCTGGTTCAAACGACAACCTTTAGCTTAAAAATATATCTATTTCAACTCATTTGTAGATATTTTTAGGTACATTTTTACATCTGAGTTTGCAATTTACCATTTTGCAACATCGTTAACATCATAAGTTCGTACGCTAATATTATAAAAATTTCAATGTGTTAGATCTTCAATAAGCTATAATTTCATCAAAATCCAAATATCCTTGTTTAAAATTTTCCTGTAAAATTTGGCTATATTTTCACAATTTTACAATTGATTTTGCTAATTTGTTTTGCAATATTGTGAATATTTTAAGCCAATGAACAATAAAATGTAATTGATTTCTTGCTATAAAAAAACCAATTTGCTTTCCAATTGAATTTGTTTTTACGTCGTATGTTATGCAACACATTTTCTGATCAGCGGGTAAATAAATAAACATTAATATGAAACCCATTACATCAATCCTCGATAAAAGACAAAATTGACAACGTTGTGGTCATTTCTCAAAAGTCTGAACACCGAATTTCAACTCACCTACTCATAACACTCAAGTCATTAAGTAGATGTGCAAACATACCTCTTTCAATGATGTTTTGTTGAATGTCATGGTGTTCTTATTAATTAATTGTTTCACGTTCGACTAATGGATGTTAAGCAAATGACGACATTCCGTAATAAAATTAATGTTCACTTGATATAAGGACACATAAATATATCATCTATATACCTAAAAACAGCGTTTATTGATGCGAAATTAAGACGATGTTTTCTATCTAAAACAAAGTAAGGTTTGTCCTCTACCAAATTATACAAAAATGTTCAAGTCACGAGCGAAGCAAAATCATGAAATAATTTACAAAATAAATAATATTAAGGTCTTTCAAAATAAACTGGAACCTTTCCGCTTACTTCACCCTGCCGAAATAATGTGACCACTTTACACTGAAGAAGTAAAACCTACATAGTT
The DNA here is from genome assembly GCA_951813805.1 of Limnephilus auricula. Taxonomy (NCBI): domain Eukaryota; kingdom Metazoa; phylum Arthropoda; class Insecta; order Trichoptera; family Limnephilidae; genus Limnephilus; species Limnephilus auricula. The sequence goes on from OX638403.1 coordinate 19,942,645, forward strand.
TTAATTTGTTATCTAATCTTGCATGGATCCATCCCTTGTTTATATCCTGTTTTGATCGATGTTAAAACATCTCTTATATTTTCATTTGCCACGGTAGTTTTGCGTAATATAGGATTGATCGACGTTTTGCTTATTTGGAAATCCAATACAAACTCAAAAGCAGTCATAAATATCTTGAAAATTGTTGATGACATTGAATTTTATATTATACTAAAATTGAATACATTTATAGTAGTAATTTATATATTTTAACTAATTTTTTTGCATTGCCAATATTTTTTATTCAACTTTTCTTACGTTTTCATTGCGTCGATATTTTTACACCTTTTTAATAAATTTCGTAGTATACCAGTTTTGTAATACCTTGAATATGTTCATACATAAATATTTTGAAAATATCACTGAAAATTTCAAAAATCCAGCATATTATTGAATATCAAATCATCTAATTATGTTTATAATAAAAAGTAAAATAATACAAAATACGAAACACAAACTGGAAATGTATCTTAAACTTATGGATGCAATGGAGCAGACAAGTGATAAATATAACTCACAGGTAAATTTAAAATATCATGATTTCTATTTTTTTGAACTGCGTAAAATATTGTAGGCATGCACTTTTAGACCATGCTATTTTCTTGAGTTATATATTTAACATGCTTTTGAGATTTAAATTTCTTTTTTTTTCAGCTTGTTTTTCGACCATTTCCATTTCTAATCCTCGCAATACTGACTGTACCTCTGCTGCTCAACTTTGATGTTAGTAATGAATAATATTACATTCAACAAACAATTTCTTCACTGAATATTTACTTACCCATCTATTTGTTGTAGTACCAGATAAATACTTTCGTGTTTGTAGAAAATATAATATTCTAGATTATTTTTTTTTTCTTTATTCATTTAACTGCTAGTTACATGTTTTGAGAATTTTACGACCACCACGCTAGGCACATGCCCGTGGTGTGGTGGTCAGTCTGTAGCAACAAAGTAACAAAGAAAAATGGTGTTTAATTCTTAGAACTTCATTTTTTTTTTAAATTAAAGTAAATCAAATTGTTTTTATTTTTATTTTTAACTTAAAGAGTTAAACCTCAAATTATAATATTTTAATTAATAAAGATTATATTAGCGAAAGTCAATCGAAAATCCGAAACAGAAAAATCAGAAAAAGATACGGATACATCTGGGACTCGAACCCAGGACCTCTGACAATCCGGGCCAACGCGCTATCCACTGCGCCAACGTATCCCTATCCGATTCAGTCATTTTTAACTGTATCCATACTTCTACTGAAAACCACCAACATTATTTTCATTTTTCTTATCGCATATTTTTATTGGCTGCTACCTTTATGTAAGATTGCAAGATTCAACTCGAACTAAATGCCCTCTAGATAGCCCGGATTGCCAGAGGTCCTGGGCTCGAGTCCCAGATGTATCCGTATCTTTTTCTGATTTTTCTGTTTCGGATTTTCGATTGACTTTCGCTAATATTATCTTCATTAATTAAAATATTAAATCAAATTGACTAATGCTATTATTAAGTTCGACAAGTATTTTAGTTTTTACTGTCGTGACAGCTGTTTCGGGTTTTCAAGACCATTATCAATAGGGAGTTATGCCAAAAATTTGTTTGTGTGTTTCATTTGTCAATTTAAAAAACCAATTTATGTTTTTTTGTTATATACGTCTAGAATTTGATTAAAAAATTACTAATTTCCGGTATTCTCTGGTAATACACCCCCAAAAATGTATGTATTCATGGTGTGCCTAATATCGCCACTAATATAGGTAATAGGCATACAAGTCGCTTTTCAAACGGAATTTACAGGTCTGGATTTCACGACCAAACGTGGTTTTTATTTAGGTTGTGAATAATTTTAACATAAAAAAAGAAGTTGATTTCAGGAAACTGGCGCAGATAATTTTAGCAAATAACTGTATTTTTAAAAAGCTGTAGAAAAAGCTTCATTTTAACCAAAAAATATTTTTTAGTATTTATAATGTACATCGATTCATAGTATTAATATATAGTCAATTATACGTTAAAACACTACTAAACTACATTTTTGACCAAAAAAACAAAATTCCAACAGACAAATATCACAAATATCACAATCACAAATATCACTAACATACCAGAGTATATTTAGACAAGCGTACAAAGAAAACATAAAAAAACTCCGACAACAAATACAAGCTTTCTGCAAAGACACTATCAATTCAACTGTCTAATACTTGAAAATAAAACTGAGGAAAATAAAAATAAATTCAGACACAAAATTAATTAAAGACCAAAAACGACAATATTATCAAAATTTCATAATATAAAATAATAAAACATATAGGTAACACACAAAACCAGTTTAAAACACACATCACTCACAAACACATAATAGAAATATACCGATTTTAACTTTATATAATATTATAATTTTTTTTTATTAATCTTAAGAGGGTATATCCAGAGAATACCAAAAATTAATCCTTTTTAAATCAAATTCTGGACGTATTGACTCTTTTTTACAAAAAATAAATTGATTTTCAAAGATTGTTATTTTATCTAATACACGCAGTTTTAAAATTTTGAAAAACTATGTTAATTTTTAATATACTAAGGTTTTACCGTTTTTCGTTGGCAGATTTGTTCAATTTTCAAACGATAGATCTTATTAAATAACACAAATTTCAAATCATATAATCATAAAACAATATAAAACAATACATAATCTAGTAAACACAGTTTTCAGAATTTTAATTTTAGTTCAATTAACATCATTAAAAAATAAATCGGTTTGAGAACGTGTTTTGTGACAAAAATACCTCAGTTTTTCTATTTATTTAAGGTCTTACAAACTAAAATATTTTAAAAAAAATTTACACACTTATTTTGTTTAGACATTATTAAAAAATTATAAATACTTATGATCAAAAAATACTTACAAGAAGTTCACGATAATTATCATGCATTGAGCATTTTTACTGCTAACTTGAATGTAGGTACATATTGCAAGTTTTTAATGAAATAAATCGATATTAAATTTTTATTATAAGCAATAAATATCAGCCTGAAACACTCATCCACATTGAAACAACCTTTCGAGAAAAGGTACATGACGCTGACGGGACTCGAACCCGCGCCCTTCTGATGTCCGGTCAGGTGTTCTTAATCCACTGAGCTACGGTGGGTTACCTCTTACCCGCTAAATGACTCAATATATACTAATGTTTCATTCAACTACTACCGCTTATTACATTTTATTGTAATGGATTAAGAGCACCTGACCGGACATCAGAAGGGCGCGGGCTCGAGTCCCGTCGGCAGCACGTACATTTTCTTGGAAGATTGTTTCAATGTGGAGTGTTTCAGGCTGATAATTATTGCTTATAATATTTGTTACCCTTTGTGCTATGCATAAAATCTTGTCTTAAACATTAGTTTATCAATTTAAAAAAAATTAAATTTTTAAATTTAAAAATTTGATACGGGGAATAATCGATATTTCTCATTGGAACCTCCCTGTACAGTTGCAAGAATTTTTAAACTTTTATTCTCAGCCGCTGGACATTCGTTCTTAAATCTTTATTTTTTTATTAAAATTTTTCTTAATCTCATTATTTTTTCTGTTCACCAACGTTCTATATTTTAAATGCATTATGTATAATTTTTTGTATATAAAATGGAGGACTCAGCACGGGAGCTTCACCTTATTGTAAACAAATGTAAAACTAGCACACTTATTAAAAATTATACTAAAATAAACTCCGATCAAAAATCATACTCCGAATATTAAATCTGAAACATATAAACTGCTTACTGTGGTATAAAGCAAATGAATTTACCTTTATTTCATGCCGTTTCATTTTACCTACATTTACCTGTATTCCTATACTAACAAAGATTTTCATTTTAATGTAAAGCAAAATAACTTTGTTTACATCACTTATATTAATACCAATCTACATGTTTCATGAACGATGATCACATCATGAGGATCAAATATATATGATGTGAACATCGTTCATGAAACAAGTAGAACACAATCTACATTAAACATGTAGAACACAATTTACGTTGGCTTTTCATTAAAATAAATAATGCCATCACAAAGTGAAAACCTTTCCGAAGAAGTTTTCTTCGAAAAATTAAAGATTTTCAAAGTGTTGAAGTGGGGCATGGTTGAGAAGTACTTGTGTAGTCTCTCCCACCCATGTTAAATATTTGGTAAATCATTAGGAAAAAAAATTATTCTTATCACATTATTATAATCTATCAAACAGTACGTTTTTTCTAACATATCTTTAGAAATTCATTCGTTTAATAAGGAGAAGTGGTCACTCAATTAGTAACACTTAATAATTATAACAAAATGGTTTATTTTTCATTAGACTTCACAACAGAACCTATATTATATCTTTATTATGTACGTATGTACGTAAATATGTGGTAATACGCGGTAGAATTAAGGACACTTTTCATTTTTAAAAGTCACTCCACAATCAATGGATCCAATAATGTTGAGTTCAAGAGACCAACCAAACCTTCAAATAATTCATAATATCGTGGCCTTTACTAATAAAATAGAGCCATTTCCAATACTTCACTTGGCTTTTGGGTTGAGAAGTTGGCGCGTTGGAAAGGGCAGTATTTTATTAAATTTACACTGGACGGCCAAAGCATACATTGTTCTACTTTGGGCAGTATTTTTGTACGTTTATGTCATGTTCGTTTTGCCCTACTTTATTCAGACACAAAAGTCGCTTATATTTTCCTGCACAACTGTGATTCTTTACAGTTCCGGGTCAGTAAACTTTTCGCTGATGTGGCTAAATAATTTAAATACTAAAACAGTTGTAAAGATATTGAAAAATTTTGAAATATTAGAAAGTTTTGTACCAAAACTGAATGGATTTGTTCACGGAAAGAGTCGTCTATTTTTATTAATTCACGCACTGTCTTTTACATACACCATATATAGCGTTATTCTTTTGCTTAGAATGAAAGTATTTTCAACTTTCAAATTATATTCAAACCTTTGGCGATTGTTTTATTCTTTAACAATTGATTTAATTATATATCAGATTTGTAATATTGTGAATATGTTGAGTTCGTACGCTAATATTATGAAAATAGCACTTTGTAAGAAATTCAAAAAGCCTGAATATTATCAAAAACAAAATGATCCAATAATGTTTTTCTTAAAAACTAAAGTAATTCAAAATACTACACTTAACCCATTGAAGGAGCATGTATTTGCAAAACTTGAAACAGAAACAATGAAGATAATGCACGATAAACTTGTTGAAACAGCGGAGTTAATGAATTATAATTTTAACATTTTCGTAAGTATTTAAATAATTTATTTTTCCAGGTTACATGTTAAATCTTATAGTTAAACTAACTTCAGAGAAATTTAAAAAATGATTCGCTTTTTAATTTTGTTTTCTTGAATGAATGGATGTATGTTGGAACTGTTTGTGCCACTTTAGAAGTGATAACCCGGCAAGTTATTTTGGGATTTGGTTCTATTCTATGACAATAAATTGTTCCCTTTCCCCCCCCCCCCGCCCTGCACACTTCCCGCTGCGTTTTTGCAATAATCATGACTAGACCGAAAGTCATGGTGGAGTTATACTTGTAAGGCATGTTGTGTCGTGATGTTCTCTGCCGTGATGGCTAGCGTTCACATTTATAAGTTGTGCTCTGACGCCTTATAACGATATTTTAAATCAATACAGCATGTGGTACGTACACACTAGCCAAAAAGCGGCCGTACCCGCGCCCCTCACCTTCAACGCTCTGTCGAAAATCGAGATCGCTTCTGACTCATCACGACAGATCGCATCATGACACAACACAACAGACTAATATAATCGTCACCATACTAAATGTATGAAACCGATGCCGTTATGAAGCGTCACGTCACGTCATGACAGACAAGTATAACTCCACCATTAGTATCTATCCTCAGCACAAAGTTAGCGAGCATTTCACAGCTTGCATTTCATCTTGCAATTCGCATGTAACTAGCGACTCGCAGTTAAAATAAGCATAACGATTTCGAAATAAAAAGACAGTGAATTACAAGCAGAAAAGCCCTCGCATCCAGCTTTTGTAAGTACCCTTCCTGTATACACAATTGATTGTTATTTTACTAGAAACAAAATACTTTGCCCTATACAAAATCTTAGCCGAAACAGGAATCTTGGAGGTACAAATTAACACACTTCATCATATCACTTCGACTTTCGATCAAGCTGAAACTCTTCAGAAAGACTCGTTGTCGATGATAATGCACTCTATCAAATTTGGTGATATATTACAGTAAAAAACTTTGTTTTTACGCGTTTTTCTCAGCTTCTTCTTGCCCCGCTACCTATTGTCCTGCATACAATTGTCAACGTGACCGGTATGGTGTACTATAATGTAAGTTATAAATAAATTTATGTCATACCTTGTGATCCTTCATTCAACAGTTTCAGTTGATTTTAACACTCTTTTCTAGATTTTTTTCTATGTGATCGCCGTTTTCTGCTTTGCATTTTGATATATACGCCATAGTGTTTATAATTGTTTAATTTATGAAATGTAATCATTATTTTTCCTCTAGCAATCGACTTTTTGGGTAGTAATACACAGTTTATGGATAATACACCATTTCCTCAACATTTTTGGCATAGCAATGTCCAGCGAAGCGCTGCAGGACGATGTTCGGAACATGAGGCAGATAACTACACAAATCCTGGCATTTTCAAGCAGAGTAATGGGTCAGTCTTTTGGATAGTTAATTAAAAGCATTCACAGAAAAAAAAATTTGGGGGGGTAAGTGAACTGCCCGCATTACAATTAATTAGAGAGCCACTTGCAAGCTTTAGAAAAAAAAAAGTGATTTTTTTGGTATTTTTGGGTCGTGTTAGACATTTTGATTTGAAGAGTTTTATTCACAATTTAGGTAGATAAATTTGTTACTTAATTGTATTTATTTGCTACCTGTTCCTTTTTACGAAATAATAACTATTCTGAGCTTGCTAATCATTGATAAGAGATTAGCCATATGCTTCAATAAAGAAAACAGTAATTTTAAACATTCAAATATTAATACATATTTTAATTTGTGCACCTTAGAAACCATAAAAATTAAAAAAAAATTAATTAAGTGAACAAAAAAATAAATTTGTTAACAATATTTCCTCACCTAATACTATCCAATCATTTCCTTACTTAATAACATAATTTTTAAGTTAGTTTTAAGAACGCTAGTGAATATCTGTCAATAATGTCTAAATCAGCAGTAAGTAAATAAAATTACGTTAGAACTGTACATTGCGAAGACAACTCTTCAGAACAGAATTTTTTTAACTTAGAAAACAGAAGTGAAACCAAAAATTATTCAATTTGTTAATTTAATTGTAGTTAATTTAAAAAAAAAATTACACTGAAAAAAAAGCCTAGTGGAGATTTAGGATTACCATTTTGACTAAAATTGGAAATCATTAAATATGTAACTAATTTCTTCTATGTTGAAGTCTCAGATAGTTGGTTATCAAGAGTTACTGGCGGTCTAGTAGGCAAGTCGGTAAAATATGAGTTTTATAAATACAGGGTGGCGCAAAAGTCATCACCTTATCGGAAAATGCCATAATTTTTACAAATGGCGGCAAATGTCAATTCTGCTTTGACATTTGTAAAGTAAATAGATACAAAATACATTTTAATAAGACATCAATCGCTATACCGTTCAACAACGCGGAAAAATGTTTTTTTGATTGACACCGGCCAGTGCAAATCACCAAAACTCTCGTTTGGTGATTTGATTTAAGATCGCCCCATTTAACCGTTCCAGACTTCTCTTTGTGGGATTTCTTAAAGCCACGAGTTTATGTCAACAAGCTTCAGACTCTTGAAGCCCTCAAAAAGAAAATCTATCAAGAATGCGAGACCTATCACCGGAAGATTGATGGAAAATGCCATAAATCGGGCCAGTATGTTCACAATTATGGCGGCGGCCAATTGACCGATATCATTTTTTTAAACTTAATAAAAAAAAAATACGACATCAAATAAACACAATCAAAAAACAAAACCTTAATTTTTATATTAAAAAAAAAAATACAGCCAAAGAACATCGGTTGATAACTTTTGCGCCACCTTGTATCATAGAATACTACGGACGGTAGTCTTTTTCTGGATCGTTCCAACGAGCATTACACTTTCCTTTACAGCATACATACATTTACTTCCATACAAATCAATTGGTATGTCGATGTTTTAATATGCTTAGTTCTTTTTTGCAGATCCCAAGAAAAAATCTAGCCTGCGACGCTTATTTAAGTGTATGAACAACCGGAAACCTGACATCAACGCCTGTAAAATGTTCTCATTTAACTTTCCGTTCATTCTATCTCTAGTGGCCGTCATAGCTAACTATATCGTTATTTTATTTCCTATAAGGCTAAACATAAATCAATAGTCACATGTATTATCAGTGCCATTAATTATTATAAACGACTGTTTTAGGTATTTTTTTTAATTTGGTGTTTTTTCATATGTTAGATATTACAGTTTTTAATGTAACACAGTTTATTTAGATGGTATGGTGATTTTTTGTAAAAAAAATTATGACATTACGAAATACTTGATTAAGGAATATGCTGGACTTACTTTTAACCAGTGATTCCTGACATTATTTGGAATAAAAAAAGTAAATGAAATTTGGTCTCCGATGACATTAATTTTTTTTTTCAAATTGAAACATAAATCAATATGTATTGGACAGTTAGGAATGGGTTGAGGGGCTTTGTGGTTACTCGGCTGAGTGACCAATGACGACATGTGGAAGAAATTTTTTAGATTGTTATATTTTTCGTTTATAACGAAAAAAACATTAAAAAGTCACCGGAGATCAAAATTTCATAGATATTTTATAATCCAAATGTCAGGAATCGATGGTAAAAATAAATCAAGTACGTCAAATAACACCCTGTATACATTCATAAGTTTTTTATAAGTAATAAAGAGAACTATATCTTGAGTTTGGTGTAGGAGTAGGTGGTGTAGGATAACTATATCTTGACGGCCGGCGTAGTCCATGGGCAAGGGTTTAGGCTCCCATTCCGAAGGTCGCGGGTTCAAACCCGGCGTGCGCAAATAAATTTTAAACACTAGTTTCTTACACACTAGCTCCAAACGGGAGTAATTGGACTCTTGTGAGGTATTCTCTAAAAAAAAGGAGTTAATTGAACATAATGTTTTGAAGTGAAAAAATACTGAATATTAAGTACCAGTATGAGGTAACAATAGCAATGATTATTTGTACCGCCACCCTGAGAACCATTAATTTGGACAACCAACACCTCTGGCCTTCATAGATCACCTCCAGTACTGGACTTATCAGGGATGTCTGGATTCATGGGGTGAAATTGTTCAGGTCGTGGTGGTGGATTCGTCTGCTCACCAGCTGCGTGGAGGGCAGACCTGGAGGAGATAAAGTACTCAGTGCAATAAGCTTTGGACACGACGGTTGTGGGAGACCCTCTGACCTCTCCAGCCGAACTATATCGATCCAACCAACGCTTTGCGTCAAACGTCACTCCTGGACAAAATGACCCCAGATTCCTACCCATTCCTCATACCCCTTTCCTTCCCCAAGCATCCTATATTTCCTTTCCTTAAAAAATACCCTCCACACGGCATCACCAAAGATGACATAGGCACTAAGAAAAACCCTTTTCCACAGGGCCTCCTGTGTTGATGTCAGACAAAATGTCACACAAAAATATGTTAATAAAAAATGTATAAATATGGTTTGAAAAAATATTAACAAATAGTTTTGTCAATTAAAAATCTCAAATCTTTCAAGAAAGGCTAACAAATACAACATTTCATCGGTGATTCAGTCCAATATTGAAGAATTAATTTAATTATGAAAACGAACTTTAAAAAAAAATATTAGTATTTAAGTTTGCCTATGATTATAAAAATAAAAAAAAGGACTTAACTTCCTTATTCCCTAACCGACATAACGATACACTTTAAAGAGAATCGATCGTTTATCAGCGTAGTTCCTTTTACGCTGATAAACAATTATTAAACTTTTAAATAGTGGTGTACACAAAGTAATTTATACTAATTTAATGATCTATTTTTTCACAAATTAATATTAAATGGGTTTAAACCATAAAAAAAAAAATGACAACCTAAGTGATTAAATACAACATGCCACTTCATCAATTATTAAACCTGATTCGGTTAGGAATAAACATGAAATAATTATACATATTTTAAAGTTGTTTGCATTGTTTAACATACAACCAGGAATATCAATTTCACTACCTAACAAAATTACATACTCGAATAAACGTGTTTAAGAAAAAGTTAAAACAATGAGTAAACATATTGTTTTTCTTAAAAAATTTGAACCATTTAGGTATCTTTATTCTTTTTTTGGTTTGAGAAGTTTCAGAGTTGTTGGTGATAATTTCACAAAGATACACTGGTCAACTAAAGTTCTACTAGTTGCGTTTTCTGGGTTGTTGTCTTTGGGATCAATACTTTACATCCCGGACATATTTCTAAAAATATCTTCGTCTGATACTCCTATATTTTACTTAGGGTGGGTTATTGCTTACTGCACGGCAACGTTAAATATCGTATTCTATTGGTTGTCAAATATAACCTCAAAAATATTTTTGAATATCTTGAAAAACTTTGCCAAAATTGAAAGCGTTATACCAAATCTAAATGGATTTGTTCACAAGAGGAGCTATGCGTTTATTTTTGTTCATGTTTTAGAAATTTCATTTTTTTTGTATAATATTGGAAATCCGATTAAGCCAATTCCGCAGGTACTTTCAGATATATGGATGTACACAATTATGTTGACGTCAGACTTCACAAGGTTCCAGTTTTGCAATATTATAAACGTGATAAGCTCATACTGCAACTTACTAAACATGTGTTTGTGCAATATTTTCAATGAACCTGAATTATTCATGAAAAAGAATGATCCGTTAATGAACGCACTGAAAAATAATGTATTACGGTACACATCGATCGAAGTAACAAAAAGTAATGAAGTTGTTATCTCTACCTTACGCGTAGAATCATTTATAAGAACCTATAATAAGTTATTGGATACGATGGAACTGACAAATTCTAGATTTCATTCGATGGTACGAATAAGTGTTTTTAGGATTTTTAGAAAACCAATATTTTTTTAAACAATCTTTAAAATATTTTTTATTTATTTGTTTTTTTACAGCTACTTTTCGGGACACTTCCTCTTGTTATATTTACAGTTATTTTCGTGCCTTTTATAGTACGCACCAATAAAGTGAGTAAATCGTGTTTTGTTAATTAAAAATACACAACTTCGAAAATGTATAGTACAATATTTCAACCTAGCGAACACTGAGCAACACAATTTTTTGAACTTGCCTATAAAATTATGTTTCAGAATATTGCATAATAGGAGATTAGGTAGGTAACAAATTTTAAAAAACCAGAATGGACCTTTTTTCCTCTGCCTTCTCTTTCCGCCTCAAAATGTTTCACAGATATAGTTACCAATCGTACCTTTAGAAAAGTTCAAAGCTTGTAACTTATAATAAACACTTGGACATTTTTATAGATAATGATTGAAAGCCTGATTATCACCATATCATGGTTTATCCATCACATACTGCAAACTTTCAGTATGGCGGTGGTCTGTGAAGCACTGGAGCATGAAATGAAGTGCACAAGACACATAACTGGACGGTTGTTGGCCTTTTCTTGTACCGATTCAGGTAAAATCTTTAAAATTAATAAAACTATACAAAGTTTATACATACTAAATTGTTATAACCTTAAAGTGGGTCAAGGAGAAAGGTAAATCGATCTAGTAAAACTTGGACTGAGTAATAAAATTCTACCGAAGAAATACGGTCATTATTCTTGATACCATAATTTATAAAGGTGAGTCTTTAGTATTGATCTGAGTTTGTTCCAAGTTGTTGGGGCTGCTACTGTAAAAGCCCGGACTCCGAAATTAGTATTGGGATTGCCCATAGGGATTGAGAGTTATGGTGGAGTTATACTTGTCTGTCGTGACGTAAACGTGACGCGTCATAACGGTATCGGTTTCATACATTTAGTATGGTGACGATTATTTTAGTCTGTTGTGTTGTGTCATGATGCGATCTATCGTGATGCATCAGAAGCGATCTCGATTTTCGACAGAGCGGTGAAGGTGAGGAGCGCGGTGACGGTCGCATCTTGGCTAGTGTGTACATACCACGTGCTGTATTGATTTAAAATATCGTCATAAGGCGTCAGAACACAACTTATAGATGTGAACGCTAGCCATCATGGCAGAGAACATCACGACACAACACGTCTTACAAGTATAACTCTGCCATAAGACGCTGATCGAAGGGTTGCTCGCCTATTATTAACAACGCTTGGAATGCACAGTTCCGACAAGTAGGGTGGCGCCATGACATAAGTTGCTTTAAAAACCATCCAGCAGAGTTTGAATTGGATTCTAGGACAATTGAGCCAATGAACGGTCCGCAGATGTTGTGATATTTGGGAATATTTGGAAACGCCGGTTATCATCCTTGCTGCAGCATTGAAGACTAATTGAAGTTCTTTTAGTGTATATTTAAGGGAGATTCAATTCACTATTCAAACGAGACGCTTGAAATTTCTTAAGTTCTAGCAGCCATGTTGTTAAAGTGACATCTGTCAAATTTATTGTCAATTGTATAGTAGTTTACGGCAAATCACCATGAAGGTTGAACAACTTGTGCAAATCATCAAATTTGAAATCTGATCCAAAAAGGCTTGGTGATCTCGCGCGGCGGTGACGTGAACTGGCCACCGAGATTAGACGTAAACAGGCCACCGAGATCATGCCTTTAGACTTCTTCCTTCGGGGTTATCATAAATCGCAGGACTAAGCGAAAAAACCGCAAACAATTGTCGCCCTCAAAGTCAACATAACAAATCCAGCAAAATCAACCAGATTTATGCAACAAAGTCATTGAAAATAGGACCTCCCAAATATGTACCACCAAGCAAAGAAACGGTGGACATTTTACCGACATTATATTCCACACTTATTCCCATAAAATATACTTTCAAATAATCACAAAATTGAGTGGATATCTCAGACAAAACTTGTTTTGCTTGCATTTTAAAATCGAGCGTCCTTATTGAAATACTCCATATCATGCAATTGCAATTATGGCAGTAGAATGCTTTTTTTTTAAATTATATTAACTCCACGCAGGAGGCCCTGAGGAAAATAATTTCCCTCAGGGCCTGTCATCTTTGAAGATTCTGCGTGGAGGGTCTTTTTGAGGAGAGGAAGGAGTGAACATGGGTCTTGAAGAGACCCATGTTGTAGGAAGGAGGAAACACAGAGGCCGTCAAATCGTTCCGTAACCGAGCTGTTGAACTCATGAACGAGTCGTAAAAACGACCCGTTCTCATGTGACAAACGTCAACCGTGTACGTATGTTGGGCGCGCGTTTGGTGTGTTTCCCGACTATACACTGGTGCCGAGGGGATCAATGACGCTAGTTCCTCGGAGGGTCTTTCATTGAAATACCGGTAGAATAAGGATAGCATTCCCACCAGATAGCAGAGAATCTATCGAACGGACCGCCCGTTTCTGCACAGAGTCGAGGGTGTTTTTCAGATACTTTGGGGCTCCAGACCAGAGGTGGCTGCCAAATTCAATTGTGGGGCGCAACTATGTCGCCTATGGGGCGCAAGTTGTCGCAACTATGGCAGTACAATACTTTTGTTCGAAGTGACCAAGAATTCCTTCAAATGTAGTCACGTGTGGTCAATCAGCAAACTGATTTAGGTAATCTTCCAAACATAATATCATTAAACCTTTCACATTTACTTATATTGGAATATTTCTTGCAGACTCTCAGAAGAAAAGGCACCTCAGAAGATTTTATAAAATGCTGATTTTGCGGAAATCCCAGGTCACTGTATGTAAAATGTACTCCTACAACTTTTCACATATTTTCACTTTGGCAGCAGTCATGACTAATTATACAATGATTTTAATTTCAACAGATCCCACTTTAGCATATGTTGAGATAGGTTTTGTTGATAATTAATTTAATGTAGTACTTTGTTATCATAATAAAATTCATAAACATATTTTTATCGAAGAAAATTAATGCTGATCTTAACAATATGTCCAGATTTCCAGATGACTGAAAATGAACAAACTGGAACTCAATATCTCGAAAACCAAAAACTAAAAGTTTTATAAGTACTTTGTAATAATTCTAGAATCAAAGATAGCTTTTGATTTCTTTGATTCTAGAATCCAAAGCCAAAAATTTGTTAAGAAGGTATCTTTCTTTGAAAGAATTAGGAAAAATTACGATTAAAAAACAAGTCTAAAAATTTATGAAACAATTGTTGCACCACACTGTTCTAGTATTCTCCATCTTTTAATGAGTAAAGCTTAAAAAAACTTCAAGTTATCCAAAATAGTGTAACGAGACAATTTTCGATGAATTTTAATAAATACAAATCAATGCAGAAAATGGTTATATGCTTTGTTTAAACTAATATAGTGTTTACTCATTTAGCTTTGTTTAACACTATAATGAGTGTTAAACAAAGAATTTTCTACAGCGTTTTAATTTTTATCTGAAATTTTTTTAATAATTTTCTACCCACTAATTTTTGAGACGAACACAGTATATAAACACATTTCCACACTTACACCAACATTTTATTATTATTACAAAACTCTGAAACAATATTTTGACGAAGAACGGGGCTCTCCGTACTTTTATTTTATTTTATTTTATTTGGAAAGCCAACAGTTATAACAATTTATAAAGTATAATAAAACATGGGTAAATCATTTAACCAATAATAGGTTTACACTGAAGTATCTTAAATTTTTAGTGTAAGCAAAGAAAAATAGTTACATTAGCATATGGGGATGGGATTGTGGGAGAGAGGGGAAAGGGATGGATCTATTCTGTATAATTAGTAGGGTGCACGTAAGTTATATAAGTAGTTATAATAAAGTATCGAGAGATTGCCTGTGTGACTTTATGGAGTGTGGTGCAAAGTTAAAAATGTCAAATTGTGTATAGTATGTGTTGAAAGTGTGTGATGCACGATACATGAAGGAGTTTTGCTTAGAATTGGTGTTGCATCGAGGGAGGCTAAACATTTTGTCTGATCTGGTTCGTTTGTTGGGAGATCATTGTGTTGTGAGTTCAAGGGCGGATCCAGTGGGGGGAGGGGTCACGGGGGTCATGATCTCCCCCTGGGCTGGGTCCAGGACCTAGGTGAACCACTAATTAAAATTCTTAAACATAATGTTTTTATATATTTTTGTAACAATATAGATTTTATTTAAGTACTTTCAATATTTAATTAATTTAATATAATACTTCGTTTGACGGCAAATGCATTATTCGGGAACGACTTGACCACGACTATGTGACCTCCTCCTGGCGCCAAAGTTGGATCCGTCCTTGTGTGAGTTATGGTGACGCCCTCGAGAGTGAAACTCTGGTACAAATTAATTTATTTGAGCCACAATCTCAATGTTAGAGATGAACCAGTTTAGTAAAATATTAAAATATTTAATCAGCACAATTCCTCTAAGGATCATAATTGATTTTTTCCAAGATATACGTACATGGATGTGTATAGCCAAGGGTAATATCCGTAGAGATGCTAAAATAAAAATAAATAAAACTGAAAAATTTCTTGCAGACTCGCGGAGATTGAATTTGACTCCAATACACTTAAGACTATTTTAATTCATTACAATAAATTAAAGATAGTTATAGTTATTGAAACGAATATCAATTTCTAATCACAAAGACCAGAAGCTTAAAAGTTCTGCTTACTAATTTGTTGATATGTTGGCCACAAAGTTAGTTTGTCATAAATAACCCCAAGATCTGTAATTTGGTTTAAGCCTTGAAAAAGAATTCATTAGGTAATTTTTAATCTTACAGATTGTTTTATACTGCATACGAGACAATGTTACACTGAAGCTTAGGTCATTTATTTTGGCACAATTTGAGAGACGTTGAAGAAGAACGCAGTCAATGAGGTTGATAACTGAACGATATAGTTTCAAGTCATCTGCAAAAAGTAAATATAATGATTGATAACTGAACCAATATCGTTAATGCAAAGCAGATATCAATACCATTATTATTATTAATGCAAAAAACCCTTATGATTAAGCATCCTACGTTATCATCAATTATCAAAATGAACACATAAATGCCCAATCAATAATATTAACAAGAGAATTTTTTAAACAACCATACAACCACTCTAGCTGACAGAGTAATGTGAGCCAATTTTTCAAAGCAATGAGCAGCAAAAGTGTTATTAAAAACCAAATAGAACCTTTCAAGTTTATTTATCCTATTTTTGGTTTGAGAAGTTTCAGAGTTGTTGGGAATAATTTCACAACAGTACACTGGGCAACAAAAGTCCAATTAGTTGTGTATTCTGGATTATTGTTATGGGGAACAATATTTTTCGTTCCAGGAATATTTCTAAATATTCCGGCAACTAATATTCCGTTCTTTTACTTCGGTTATCTTATTATTTACTTTACGGGGTTGGTAAATACCACGTATTATTGGTTGTCCAATATAAACTCAAAACTTATATTGAATATCTTGAACAACTTTATCAGAATAGAAAGTTTCCAACCTTTTTTGAATGGATATGTTCACAGGAGAAGCTACATATTTATTTGTGTTCATTTGTTGGATGTCTCGTTTATTTTTTACAATATTGGAAATCCGATTAAGTCTATTGTAGAAGTACTTGCATACATTTGGATTTATACATTTGTGTTAACGTTAGACTTTACAATATTCCAGTTTTGTAATATTATGAACGTTATTAGCTCATACAGCAACTCGCTAAGCAACTGTTTGTGCAATTTATTCAATGAGTCAGAATTATTTAGGAAAAATAACGATCCATTAATGAACGTTCTGAAAAATAATGTATTACGGTACACGTATATTAAGGTTACAAATAAAAAACTTAACGTCAGCGTTGAATCGATTATGAGAACCTACAATAAGTTATTAAACACATTGGAAATGACAAATTCAAGATTCAATTTGATGGTAGGAAGACCGACGTATTTTAATGAGATTATCAAAATATCTACAAATTTACAATAAACAATTATACCTATATTCATCTTTTTCAGCTACTTCTTGGACCACTTCCTTTCATAGTCCATACGATAGCCAGCGTGCCTTATTTAAGTTTTTCCATCGTAAGTTCCAAACAATTCTATATACTACAATTCAATACACTAGTTCAAATAAATAACATAATATTATCATTTGGGGGGGGGGGGTAAATTACTCCTGTTAGAGGAGAGTAAAAATGTTAACCAATCACCTACATATTTTGCGTTTGGTTATTATGTAGTTTAATGGCTTGCATCAAATAAGGAACTCCAGTCTAATTTTTTTTTTATGAATAATGATCTTCTAACTTATTTAACTGCATATTTATATTTATTTTTGTAGTTATATTTAATAATTATCAAAATTTTTAATTTTCAAGATCCCCTGAAAACCACCTTATCTATGGTGGATCGTGTGACGTCAACACTCTCCAAAAGTTTTATTGTTTTTCAAGAGGGGTTGTCATTTTGTATGGAAATATCAAAGGAGGAATGATTTTTTGGTGCCAAAAGTCGAGGCGTTTTTTATTCAAGATTAACTGATTTTAATATATTAGGTAAAATGTCAACATCTCATCGCTACTGTTATTGTATACAAATACATTATAATTATTTTTATTCATTGCAAATACAAATGACATCTAAATTGTACTTGTCCAATAGCACTGTCACCGTAAGATGTTCTGGCCGAACTGAAAATAGAAGACAATATGCAAACCAAACAGGCCAAATGAATATAACCTCAAACAGGCCAAAATATTTTTTACAGCAAACTACGACTTTCAAAAACAAGTACCTAATAAGACGAATTAACTTCGTATCTTTTGTTGTTATTTATATTTATTCCACGAAATTCGTCGCTTACATATTGGTCTGTGTAATGTGTATATGGTCCGTATTATAAGTGAAAAACATGACGTTTCGGTGTCAACCACTGTCAAATTAGCAGATTGCCCGTAAATATAGTCTTTTCCGTCATTATTTTAATTGTTGAGGACCTAAATAATGTTTAAATTTACACATCAACTATTATATATGTCTAAATCTAGTTTGCAAATAAACCAATAATATGAAATTGCATGAAATGTTGATAATTTCATATAACTTCAATGGTGAATGGACGCAATGTGAGCAATGATGTCACCACTAAAAAATCAGTAATACCAACTTTACAGTGTGTTTTAATGACATAATTAAAAATGGAAAACTTATCTTTACATTACAGCGCCCTACACATGTTTTTTTCAAAAACGGTGATCTACAAATTAATATTATTATTATTAATATGATTAAGATATGTTTATTAAGCGTCAGCACCGGGATGACCTTTCACTATCCCCTCACTAAGTTCAAAATATAAAAACCACTAAAGTACAGTTATAATTCAATTATTTATTTTTGCCTCACAACAGAGAAATTTTGAGACCGAGCTTTTAGCCATTTCGTGGATTATCCATCACCTACTAATAACCTTTAGTGTGGCAATGGTTACTGAAGCACTGCATCTTGAAATCAAGAGAACAAGACAAATAACTGGGCGGATGTTGGCTTTTTCCTGCACTGAACTCGGTAAAACTGTCCTCTTATATTCATTTCTGTAAGTGCTTTATTTTTTGTTTTTAAAGTTAAATTTTGACATATTCTTTTAATTTATTAAATAAAGTAAATGCAAAAAAAATAAGAAAAACAAGATTATAAATATTTTTTTTTAATAATTAATTGTTCATCTTATAATACTTGGAGCAGGTGGTAGAGTTTGTGTATCTGGGTAGTATGTTTACGAGAGATGGGAAGGTTTTTTTTTTTTTTTTTTAAGTTAAAAGAAATATACATATTTTGCTTTGTTAACTTAATACATACAAATAATATTAATAATGATGGTTTACTACCTAATACCAAGTAACACATTTTTTTAAGTTAGAACATTTTGGTTTTGCTCATTAATTTTGAGAGCAAACAGTTTTTTTTTTAAATATACTTATTTTATTTTCGGTTGTTAAGCTATCAGGAAGGAGATTATATATGTTTATACCCTCATAGCCTATGTTTCTTTTGCCACACTCTGTCTTTGTTGAATTTGTGTATAATTTATTACGTTGTCTTGTGTGGTGTTCATGTACTTGTGATGTTTTCATAAATGTAGTATTTGTGTAATATTATGTAATATAAGGTTGATAGAGATATTGAACTAACTAACTAAATAACTAACCATGACGCTGTTTTACCTGCAGGGGTAAGCAGAGAGGACGGACCGCCAAACAATTCGGTCTTGGCATACCCTCCTTGCTTCATTCAAATTCATACATCTTCTCATACATGCTCTTCTATTATTCCAACTCCTGACATGGCCCGACTCAAGTATCTGGTTCACTTGATCGTGCAATGTCTTCCTCGGGCGTCCACAACTTCTTCTTACATTCACATTTGCGATACATATTCTCCTTAGATTCCTCTCTTCGTTCATTCGCTCTACATGTCCAAACCATCTGAGGGTCCCTTTCTTGATCTTACTCATTACGCTTACATCAGCCTTGCATTCTTTGCGGATATCCACATTTCTCACACGGTCATACATGGTTTTACCACACATACGCCTCAGGGATCTCATCTCTACAGCATTCAGTCTACTTTCATCTTTCCTCTGCCAGTTCCATGCTTCGCTACCATAAATCAGGGTAGGTACCAGCACTCTATTGTGGACTGCTAGCTTCGCTTCTTTGGACAGCTTTTTGTTGGCTCCAGTCCTTCAGTCTTCCATTAATGGAGTTACCTGCATTCACCCTTCTTTCAATGTCCCTATCAGCTTTCCCATCTCTCGTAAACATATTTCCCAAATATACAAACTCATCCACCTGCTCCAAGTATTCATCATTTACAACTACATTGCACACTGTATTCGTACTCTCTCTTTCAAACACCATGACTTTAGACTTACTTTCATTCGTCATTAATTCATTCTTCATACATACTTCATTCATCCTAGACACTAGAGGTAAATGTTAAAAATTTAAGTAGTAGTTCACACATACTGCGTTTAAAGTTTGCCAAATTCAAATTATTGTCAATTACATCAATATTGTTTAAATATTGGTTACCAATACTTTGTAATCGTTGTATTGAGGAATGCAATTTATAGTTGGAATGAGATGTGTGAATATAAAATGTAAATGTTTGTCTAGTAGTTCGTGTAGGTACATGTAGATTTATTAAATGCAAGAGTTCACAGCAAAATTTAGAGTTTAATAATTTTAATGAAAAGGTTAGGTCGGTTATTTTTCGTCTGTTTTCTAAAGTCGGAATATTTAAAATATTCATTAAAGGTAGGTAATTTATGTGCTCTAAAGGGATGTTGAGTTGAGTGTACAAATCGTATAAATTTCCTTTGAACTCTTTTAATATTATGAGTATTAATTTTGTAGAAAGGCGACCAGACTATTGATTTATATTCGATTAGGCTTCTAACCAGGGATATGTACAACAATTTTACGATTCGTAAAGATACAAGGTTTTTAATTGTTCTAAGTTTTGCATTTATCTACATTTAAATATAAATTATTTTGTGAACACCAGTTATTTCGCATGTCTATATTATATTGAAGAACTTGACAATGATTTAAGAGATTTATTTCTTGATATAATTTAATGTCATCGTTGACAAACTGATATAAATCAGTTTAACGGGACTTAATGTTCAAATATGTAAAAAAAGAATGTTAAATAAAAAAAAAAAAAAAAAAAAAAAAAAAAAAAAAAAAAAAAAAAAAAAAAAAAAAAATAACAATACATTGACGTCTTCAAAGCAGTTGACTATGTCTTTTTGTTATTTATTTTTGGGGTGTTATGCCGTGTTACGCAATCTCCTTCTTTAGCCAATGTTTCGGACAACGTTACAGCGTCCATCAACGTTACAGAGTTGATTACGTCGTTTATGAAAACTGGACCAAGATGACTGCCTTGCGGTACACCCTAAGAGTATGGATATTAGAGAGACGGCATGTGAAGTGTGCCCGCGCGCTCCAAGTGTGCATTTTCGAGAATTTTACCCAAACGGCTTATATTGGCTGCTGGTTTTTGACCGTTTAATACGTTCCGACAGCAGCCATTTTACATTGTGACAGCCAATGTCAGCCATGTGGGTAGAATTCTCGAAAAGGCACACTTGGAGCGCGCGGGCACACTTCACATGCCTTCTCTCTAATATCCATACTCTTAGGGTACACCACTAGTGGCTGAAAATGGTTTAGATATATAAGATTTTATTTTAACAAATAAGGTTCTTCCAGAAATGTAACCTCTTAGCCAACTTAACATATTTTCTCTGATTCCTAAAGCATGAAGTTTTGGGATCAATACTTTATCAAAAGCCTTCGAGAAATATGTATATATACAGTCGACTTGTTTATTATTAGAAAAAGCCTCCAATATATAAATTTTGAAAAAGTGATCAATTTTTTGTAGTTGCTCTACCTCTAACGAAGCCATACTGTTTGTCATTTATTACCTTTGTTCATGTGGGATATATTTCATCAAGAACTAGAGATTCAAAGATTTTGGGTAATACAGACTATATACATTTTTTTTTTTTTTTTTTATTATTTAAAATACATATACATAAGATTTAGAAAAATAAATACAGTTGGTTCTTAAAAGCTGTTTACAAATAGATTTTTTTTTTAACAAACTACTCAACTCAACGGAGAAAAAATTTCTCGTGTTTGAGTTGAGGAGTAAAGCCTCTTAGTTAAAAAAAGTTTGAAATTATAATGTTTTAATTATTGTTTACAATAATTGACTTACAATCTACATGAATGAAAAATAAAAATTACAAATTGAATTTAATGTAGAAATAAATATATATTAATAAACTAATTAATAGATAGGTACATATAGTTGGTTCTAAACATTGAAATATTGGTCGATAGTTTGAAATGTCAGTCTCGTCACCTTTTTTTAAATATTAGGATAATGTAGCTGGATTTCCAGTAGATAGGAAAATGTCTAGAAAATACTAGTTGGTTAAAGAGAATGGTTAGTGATTAAGATAATACAGAGGAGCACTGTTTAAGGAAAATTGGCGGGATGGTGTCCGGGCCTGCAGACATGCTAATGTCTAAGGAACATAGTTTTTTTGCAAGATTCTTCCGTTATGTAGCAGTCTGTTAAATGTGTGGCGTATTTAAATGTATTCAAAGTAATTTCAATATTAAAGTAAATATGCAGTAATCCTGTTTCTGTAAGTAAATACACAGTTCCTTTGTTGAAATTACAGCGTTTATACTTACGTTTACGAATACATTGTGTTTTTATTTACCATCTTGAAATACATACTAATGCCACACTATCATTTACTCTACATCGTCAATAATCTGTATTATTACAAAATTATAACAACCTCCAAACTTCCAAAACAACCACAAGAATAAAAAATATTCATTCTGGACTTCAATTCACGTGTCACGATGTCGCACATTAAAATAAAAATTGATTTTTTTATCCAAGACACTATCCAGATTAAATTTAGTTCGGGAATAATCTTGCAATCATTTACAAGATAGCAGCCAATAAAAATATGCGCTAAGAGAATGAAAGTATTGTTGGCGGTTGTAAGTCGAAAGTCTAAGTAGGGATACGTATGGATATACGTATGGATATACGATACGATATGGATAGTTGAATATGACCAAAGGGAATAGGCCTGAATAAACTCAGGGGTTAGAAGAGAGCCATTCGATTTCCCGACGTACAAAACTCCGAAACAATATTTTGACAACCACATTCCACAATCTAATCGTTCTAGAGCACCTGACATTAGTAGTCATAGTATTCAAATAACGGGCAGTTTAGAGTGCATTATATTAACTCATTAAAGTTATTTTAATTGTAATCCCTCTTGCAGATTCTCAGAAGAAAAGGCACCTTAGAAGATTTCATAAAATGCTGACTTTGCGGAAACCTGAAGTTACTGCATGTAAAATGTTTTCCTACGATTTTTCACACATCTTCACTTTGGTTGCAGTCATGACTAATTATATGATGATTTTAATTTCTTCGGATCCCATTGTTGCATAATAACAATTATGTACAAAGCATTCTTTTTAGGGTGAATTGCCCGATTAAAAAATGTATATACAGGCACACGAGTTTTTATTTTATTAAATTACTTTAGATGATTGTTGCATGTATGCGGATATGGAGGAGGCCGAATGCATGAGAGAGACAGCATATATGGCCATAAAAGGCATGTACTTTGTCCATTGTGCTATCTTGTAATTTGGATTTCGACGAGACATTATATCCTGTACTATGTACCCTGCTGGTGTATTTTAAACTAAGTAAGAAGTTACTATGTGTATTATTCATCATCAGTATAAAATCTGTGGAAGCCGATTCGACTACGATTGACAACCACCATAGTTGGCGCAGCCAAAAGAGGATTCTTAGAACAGTTGGGTGGCATCGATTTAAAAATTTTGTGCAGCTGAAAAAGGATTGTTTTTTTCGTCTGGACCCATATTAATTCTTCCCAGAAGAAGAGTCAGCCAAAAAAAAAAGAAGAATAAAAAGCAAGGACTGAAGATTTCTGGTGAGCGGCAGAAGATTTCTTCCCGGGGGAAGAAAGTCTCGCGTGTGGCAGTCAAATTTTGTTGTTAGAAGTTCGCAGTTGAGATTCTTTGAGGACGAAGAATTGGAACCATTGCAGTGAGAAGACTACAGTGGGCAGCTGGAAAATCAGAAGAGAATTGGCGAGCAGAGGAGCTATTCACACCGCGTAACAGGTGGTGGAGTAGCAGCGAAGCTGGGATCGGAACTGGAAGGACGACCCCGGAGCGGGAGCGAGAAGGGCGGCCGTTAGAATCATCAGCAGTTTCGTGCGTTGAGTGCTGCTTGTTTATTTCTCTTTGGTTCATTGATTCCGCATGAAGATGGAATTGAGTCTACCAAGGTTTTGTCACCTGAGGGAAACCTGATACATTTGTCATTAAATACGAACAGTCAATCCGGCCATTTTCAAACTGTGGTTGTTCCACATTTAGACGATGTATTTATACTATTTTAAAGGTAAGTAAATTGATGTATCATCGGTTAAACCGATAATACATCAATCGGTATTTTGAATTCTGTTAATGTGTTCTTAATTGTTTAATAATGACGTAACTGCTTTGAATATTGTTTAAGTTTTGTAAATATAATGAGAAGAGGGGAATAAATTATTTTCGTTACTTTATTAACTAATGTTTAATTTGGGTCAATTCTAATTGTTAGAGTAAATTCAATTTAAGACCCTTTTTTCTATATGCATAATATTATTAAATTTAATTAAAATTAAATTTAAAAAAAAATAATTGGAGTTCTACGAATTAAACACAAAAACAATAAAGAAGTCAATAACAAGGTTTATGACACTGGGATACTCTATGGAGCAGGAGACGCAGTGGACAGTAGATTGTAAGAAAGTACTACCTTTGGGCTCCTAATAAATTTGCAGGATGGAGGAGTTTTGGGAGGTCCAAACACAGGTAATTGGATAATTGGTAATTGGTGTGGAGGCCAAATACCAAGTCTTACCTAAAAGGAAAAGTTTGATCTACCGGCATTTTTGTGTTCAAATAATATAATTTTATCTAATAAACCTATCAATTTTTGCAGTCGACAAAGCTATTTTCCTTTAAATGAATATACATTAATCCAGATTTTGTTCATGTTCGAATACTGTTCATTTATAATTTGGTAGGAGGGTATGGGTACCGCTGCCCTGGGCGATCTATAGAAAAGTGACAACCGCCTTGTAGGAACACGTCTTAGCAGCTCTTTGTATTCTATTTAAGCAAACTCACAATATTCTTGTAATTTCTTTGTTTTCAAAGCTGACTAACTAAATTCGCTGTAAATTTTTATTATGATGCTTTCCACGTCAACATCAAGACCTTTGAAAACATACTTTGCACAATTATTTCTGATAAACAGAATTATGTATGCCGTAATTTACAGAAGCATTATCTGCACTGTGTGCACTTATTTGATCAATGCTGAGGCCGGCATCAGCAGTGGTTTTTATAACTTCATTGTTCACTCCTTAATCTCCTCAAAAAGACTCTCCACGCAGCATCTTCAAAGATGACATAAACCCTGGGGGAAATTATTTTTCTCAGGGCCTCTTGTGTGGGGTTAAAATAAAAAAAATAATATTTATTTTATTTATTTATTTATATTTAAACGCCCATAGGGCTTTTACATACATAAAGCAATACATGTTTCGATTAATTACAGTGAAGAGTTAGAAGTGAATAAAATAAAGTGAATAAAATATATTCACTGAATAGCATATATTTTGCAATGCTTGGTTGTTTTTTTACAAACTTTGTACAACTACCTAACTTGAATCATACTCGTATATGTGATAAAGGTTATTTACATAGTGTATAGACCAGGGGTGCTAGCATGGTCCATCGATATGAAGTTACCGACCGATTCTCGGTAACTTCTCATGGTTCCTCAGGACAACTGCAGATCGCAAACGAATAGGTGACAGTTCACAATGACTAGGTGTCCTAAATATATTCGACATCAACTGTTGTTTGCACGTTAGCGATGTGCAGTTGTCCTAGGGAACGATGATAAGTTACCGATAGTTATCCTATCGATCGTTATCGAGCGACTGTGCTAGGGCCTCATATATTACAATATTTTTTTCTAAGTCGTTTTTTTTTATAAAAATCTTGGAAAAACACCTCGCCAAGTATTCCATTGGTACATTTATGCTTTAGTCGGGAAGTCAGATTGGTTTAGTTTCTGGACCGCGTGGCGAGAGTAAATTAGTCGACAGTCACTAAGACGAACGATGATTAATCAATAGCTACTAATATATTACAATATTAATCTAGTTACATAATATATACTAATATCCACACCGCGCCAATTGCATCCCTCCATGAACACATCTTAATTACTCCCATCACTGCCTCTAAATCAGAACTTCTTGCAAACCTAGCCAAAACCATGTAGATTGCTGATTGTGTCGTGCTTTTTTAGTACCTCTTGGAAAAAATGAAGTAAGGTTTTTAAAAAAACCTAGATTGCACGAATATCCAAAATTCACCAAATTTCGCTGCTTTTTGAAGGGACTCGATCTTTGCAGTTATTGTCAGCTCTCCGTCCCCGTTATGCCATGAACAAAGGTAATCAAAATTATATCTTTCCGGAAATGACAATGAAATTATTGTATTATTATTTTTTTTTTGTGAACATCTCACATAAACCCCAACTATTCCCGTCGGGAGCCAATGAAACCTTGACATTCCCAATTGGAGTATGTTGTGAAGCTGAAGGTAAGCGGGGAAGGGAAGGAGACGGGGAAAAGGAAGGTGGTGAAGTACCTGGCTAATCAGATCTAGTCACTTAACACGGCTAAAGCCATTTCAAGCAACGTTTCAATTCTGAATGGTGGTCTTACACCAGGGCGATACTGAGAGTATCTTCCACTCTGGAACGTGCCGCAAATATAGTATATATATCATTTTTAATTAATTAATTGTGAAATAACACAAATTAATCAAATAAAATTTATTTGCGCACCACGGGTTCGAACCTGCGAGCTTTGGAATGGGAGTCTAAAGCTTTGCCTCTGGACTACGCCGGCCGTCGTAATACAAAAATCCATAATGATTAAGTGTACTTCAGGTGCTGTGATCACTTATCGAAATTAAACATAAATGTCCGCTCCGATCAGGTAAAATATTAATAAAAAATATTTAAAAGAGCTTCCTTTAATAACGACCCATAAAACCATTCTTGCTTATAAAGTTATGTGAGCAAACGTGCTGTTAAAGATTTCCAAGCAATGAGTGGAAAAAGGGTTTTTCAAAACCAAGCAGAACCATTTAAGTTTCTTTATTCTATTTTTGGTTTGAGAAGTTTCAGAGTTGTTAGGAATAATTTCACAACAGTACACTGGGCAACTAAACTTCAAATGGCTGTGTACTCTGGGTTTTTGACATGGGGAACATTATATTTCGTTCCGAATCTATTTTCGCAAATTCTTTCCACTGATAATCCTTTATTTTTCTTGGGGCATGTTATTATGTACTGCGCGGGGACGATAAACACCACGTACTATTGGTTATCAAATATAACATCAAAGCTTGTTGTGCAGATCTTGATCAACTTTGTGAAAATAGAAAGTTTCCTTCCAAATTTCAATGGATATGTCCACAGAACAAGCTACGTATTTATTAGTATCCATTTGTTAGATATCTCGTTTATTTGTTACAATATCGGAAACCCTATTAAGTCATTTGCACAAGTACTTGCATACATATGGGTTAACACATTTGTGTTAACGTTAGACTTTAAAATATTCCAGTTTTGTAATATTATGAACGTGATAAGCTCCTACAGCTACTTGCTAAGCAATTGTTTGTGCAAATTGTTCAATGAACAAGAATTATTCAAGAAAAATAACGATCCGTCAATGAACGTTCTGAAAAATAACGTATTACGGTACACGTCTATTGAGGTTACAAATAAAGAACTTAATGTCTCAAGCGAAAGCCTGTACTCGGTGATGAGAACCTACAACAAGTTATTGAATACATTGGAAATCACAAATTCCAGATTTGGTTTGATGGTAGGAATAACTACGCATTATTATTGGATTATCAAAACATCATTATGATAAAATTTAATTACACATTTACAAAAAAATTGTACCAATTTACCTTTTTTTAGCTACTTCTTGGACCACTTCCTTTCATAGTCCATACGGTAGTCATGGTCCCTTATTTTTCCATCGTAAGTTCCATCCAAAATATACAATTCAAATTAATAAATTAATATCATTATTTGAGGCGGAGGTAAAATTATCATCATTTTGTTGTTGTTAGAGGAGAGTAAAAATGTTGTTAAAAAACCAATCACCTCTTTTGCACAAATGTTCGATATGTTTCATTCTTATTTAATTTAATAGTTTGAGTAAATTAAGAATCCCAGATATGTTCTAAATTTTTTTAGTCTTTTAGATTCTCTCTGAAAGACGTGTTGACAGATTGTTTGAACTTCTTCCTAAATATCATATTTGTGTCATCTGTTAAGCTACATTATGGTTAATGTACGCTATCAACTAATAGTAATGCCAATTAGCTCAAAGTACCAGGATGACCTTTCACGTTCCCTTCACTAAGATCAAAATGTAAAAATCAATAAAATATCAATTATATTTAAACATAAATATTTTTTACTTCACAATAGATAAATTATGAATCAATATTGTGGATTATCCATCACCTACT
This sequence comes from Limnephilus auricula, assembly GCA_951813805.1. NCBI lineage: Eukaryota > Metazoa > Arthropoda > Insecta > Trichoptera > Limnephilidae > Limnephilus > Limnephilus auricula. Next base: position 19,971,151 of record OX638403.1, read on the forward strand.
GGTAACCTTTAGTGCAGCAATGGTTACCGAAGCACTGCATCACGAAATCAAGAGCACGAGACAAATTACTGTCCGGATGTTGGCTTTTTCCTGTACTGAATTAGGTAAAACTCTTTTCTTTATATCTCTTTCTGAAACAAATTTATATGAGTATTTATATCTTTCTTGTGTTTTTGTTTTTAAATGTGGATTTCGACCAATTCTTACAGAATAATTTCACAAAGTATGAATAACAAGAGTGAAATAAAGACAAAAAATTATAAACATTTCATTGTTCATCTTAAAACTTGGTAAGCAGTTGGATAATAGTATTTTTCAAATAGATTCTTATAATTTGGTAGTCGAAGACAGTAGTGAAGTAGACAAAGTAACAAGACATGCTTCTTGTACGGAAGAATAGTCCACAGAACATTTAGCATAACTCGAGAAAACCATCTTATATAATCCTTCAGCGTATTTCTTAAATCTTCCAATAGGCATTTAACATGAAATCAATCAAATATTTATTCTAATTCAAATCTCTGTTGCAGATTCTCAGAAAAAAAGACACCTTAGAAGATTTTATAAAATGCTGACCTTGCGGAAACCTGAAGTCACTGCGTGTAAAATGTTCTCTTTCGACTTTTCATATATCTTCACTTTGGTGGCAGTCATGACTAATTATATAATTATTTTAGTTTTAACGAATGCTAAGATAATCACATGAATTAATATTATTCGTTGACTCTCACCATCCCCCTTTACAAGTTATCATTTATTTGGCACGCGGTGACCTCTGTACCCCCCAACCTCCCATTCACACACCCAAATACAAAAAAGCCAAATGCAAATAAGTGCGCTTAACTAGACCTACAAATTAATTATTTTTTATTGATAAACTAATGTTTAAGATAAGATTTTTTTATGCATAGCACAAAGGGTAACAATTATTATGAGCAATAATTATTAGCCTGAAACATAATAAAAAACACAAAAAATAAACACAATAAAAAATTAGAAAAATTTAATAAGCGGTAATTGTTGAATGAAACACTAGTAAATATATTGAATCATTTGGCGGGTAACAGATAAGGCGCCATAGCTCAATGGTAGGTTCAGACTGGGTCGACGTACGTATTCATCGCTACGCCTAACTTTTGACGACCGTCCGTGGTCGAGTGGTAACAACACTTGACTCCCAATCGGAAGGTTGCGGGTTCGAACCCGGCGTGCGCAAATAAATTTTATTTGATTAATTTGTGTTATTTCACAATTAATTCATAAAAAAAATAATATATACTACATTTGCGGCACGTTCCAGAGTGGAAGATACTGTCAGTATCGCCCTGGTGTAAGACCACCATTCAGAATTGAGACGTTGCTTAATAATGGCTTTAGCCGTGTTTAGTGACTAGATCTGAATAGCCAGGTACTTTCCTACCTTCCTCTTCCCCATCTCCTTCCCTTCCCCACTTTCCTTCAGCCTCACAACATACCCCAATTGGGGATGCCATAGTCTCACTGGCTCCAGACGGGAGCAGTTGGGACTCTTGTGAGGTATTCTCTATAAAAAAAAAAAAAGGTATTCTCTATAAAAAAAAAAAAAAAAAAAAAACAAAAAAACAATATCTGGGCTACTTAGCAACCATAGATTTTCAATGAAAATTTATGTTTTAGAATCACATTGGCCACACGCATCGCACGTCGCGATGCGTGTGGCCATTTTCATAGAAAATGTATGGGTTGCTAAGCACTGTTTGGCATAGCGATGCGTACGTACGTCGTCCAGTGTGAATCTACCATAATGGTAGAGCTCTCGACCGGCAATCGGAGGGGTGCGGGTTCGAGTCCTGTCGGCGACATGTATGTTTTCTCGGGAGGTTTATTTCAATATGGATGAGTGTTTCAGGCTAATAATTATTGATTATAATCATAGACATATGAATATGTATAGACCTGCCCTAAGTGATAAAAGCGTATTATTTCCCCCTCCTTAATTCTGGGTTCCATGGAACCGGCCGGGCTGGCGTATAGGTTCGCGTAAATCTAGAAAATGTAACGTCATCATTCTTGTGCGGACTAGCGTCGAGCTCTTATCGGTACATTTTACGAAATAACACGGCAAAAATGGTAACTTGTGCTATTAAAACATGTAAAAATAGAAGTGAAAAAGAGTATAAACCCAATTGTCGTATTACCTTCCATATGCAGGCATTATTTGTCATTATTTTAAGCTTATTCACATCATATAATATGATCAGTTTTAGACATGAACCGAAATTCCCGGTCCCGTCGTGTGCACGTTGCAGTTTACTGTGATAAGTAAATTATGAAACATTTGTAAAAGTGTCTTAACTAAACACGGTAACAAAATATTCGACTCTCAAAACAAGCGAACCTTTCTTCATTTTATATGGATTACACAAGTTTGTTCAAACCGGGCGAACAATTCGCGCTCCCATGTAAAAAGGTCTATTCATTCAAAAGCAGATTTTACTTTTACGAGCTAAATGGTGATATTATAATGCGTGATGCCTATATACTGTCATATTGAAGGATTAACGAATCACATATCGTTACCGTCAACTCATCCCTCTCCGCCCCGCTACAGATGGTTATTACCCCTCTCCCTGATTCTCAAGTCTATGATTAATATGTCTGTGATTATAATAATTGCTACAATTTAATGTCTACAAACAAAGAGAAGCAACAAATGTGTTTATGACCAAAATAATGATAGAATATATAAACATTACATTATATAAAATATTTTTTATATTTCATTTTCTATAAAAAATTTTTTTGATATTTTTGAGTAATTAATCACCACTCTCTATAATCTTATGTCTATAGTTCTTATTTGTCTATATTTGTTTGTTTCTTTTGTTATTTGTATTCATGTTCTTATTATCCTGAAGGAACCTTCAATTTCGAAACATGTCGATAATTGTGATTATATAAGGGGTGTAGACTAAGTTATTTGTTTAATTTAATTAATGATTCGACCGGTCAGCGGTTGTGTGGGCATCGCGCTTGGCTCCCACCCAGGCGTTCCGTGTTCGATCCCTCAGCTGGCTAAGTCCTCAATCACAACACAAGCAATATCTTCCCCTTAGTGTGGTGGTAGTAGGAGATTTTCAAATGTTGTTGGGTTATTCGTAACCCGGGAATGTTTGTCTTTCTTTTAAAAAAAAAATAAATTATGTAACTATACCTGAATTTAAATATGCCAATGTAACTGGTATACTTGTATCAACGAGCCATATGTTTCTGGATGATATTATTAGGAAGATTAACGCTCTAGATTATAAGAAGGGGGGATCATGTTTCATGACATGTTCATGACAAAAATCCAACGGTATTCACAAAAGAATACGCTCATTTTGGAGCAGCTCGTCTTCAACATACATTTAATCAATTATATTTGCAAAAAATATATATTAGCAAACAACACTGTTAACTATAAGAAAACTATACGACTACAATATATGTGTCCTTATATACAAAGTAAATAATAAACTCATACATACAAACACAGAATTCGTTAAAACGTCAGAAGTACGTAAACATATTACACGACAACACGATAACGTACACTTAAACACCATCCATGCTAAGAACTATGGGAAACCATTCATTGATTGGTATTTGCCTTCCAGACAACATTTATTTATAGAAACAGAAAGTATCTGAAAATCATCGATAAATTAAGTCAATCTGCTGGTTTTCGATAAAAATGTAACGAACGTTTTTTTTTTTTTAAATAGTTTTTCTCATTTTTTATTATATCAGGTTAATCGTTAAAAAGCTTAAAGCCTAGGTATTCTAAATATTGTGTGCAGCTATCTATGTACATATATATTCCCAGATGTTCTAGTTCCTAAACTTCGCGTTGAGGACATTTCAGATTCTTTAAAAACTTTTAGAATAGCATTTTTAAAAAGTTTTATAATCGGCAGGACCTAAAATATGTCGAAAAGTTCACTTGTTGGAAAACTTCAGTAATCATTTTTTGCGTTATTACTATAGAATACAAATTATTCTTATACAGGTTGAGCCATAAAGGATTGCGAATTTGAAAAAATCACAAAAAAAAACTGATGGTCATATTGACACAAAAAAAATATTGGAGTAAAAAAACATGGGAATTTTTTTTATTTTTTATTAATTCATTAAGGTGTGACTCATCTATCAATCAATCAATCAAAACGTCAAAGAAATACCTGTAAAACAAAGTTATAAGTTTGTTAAATGAAACAGGACGTTACAATTGCATCATAAAATGATTGACTATTGACTCTAAATTATTATAAATATCTCGCGGGCACGAAGATGCTCGCAGAAGACATCTTCAGGCAAATGAATGTTACGTGTTTAAGATCTAAGTAATTCTAATTTGAATAATGAAAATTGTAAATTAAGAGGCCACAGACTGTTTAAACATCACAGCCAAGTAATATAAAAAAATTGAAATAGGTAAACCAATAATTATAAACTAAAATATTTAATGATGAATTACGTTTCTTATCAATAAAATCATTATTTTTTTCTATACATACATTATACATTATTTACAAAATGTTTTAGCTGCCCAACTAGGAAGAATCCCGGATATTAAAATTATATTTTAATATTTTTTAAAGGATATTATTTGCTAAATATGAATAAACTTTGTTTTTCTGTTGTAACGGTATTTAAAAGTAGGGTGCATGTAATTGCAATAATTAAATATAAAATAGCTAAGCTCAGAATTATGTGTGAGAGATATTTTTGGAACATGTATATGTGAAGTAAGATTAATAAAAGCAGTAATTTACCATTAAAATACTTTACAAAATATGGTTTGAAAATATTATTAATAATTTTTCTATTATATATTTAGCGGTAAGCACCAGATTTTATGCTTGTAGATGATGAATTAATAACTTTCGGAGGGAATCGTTTATAAACATCTGAAATTTTAGTAAAACATTCATCGGAAGTAATTAAAATAAACCCCGCGGAAAGATCAAATTTCCAGGCCTGCTAGGGCGAATTCAACCATAGGCGTAGGTCCGTATATTACGCCGCACGCCTTCTTCGCTTACGTCGCACAGTGGGCTGAAAATCGCCTTTCATAGACATAGAGACTTGAATTTTCAAGGGTCTTTTTTGGCTAGAAATGGATTCTACTGATCATTACTATGCTATAAAATTTCGTATGAAGTAATTGCGTGTACAAATGAAGGAGTTATCATTTTTTAAAGAAAAATTTGTATGGCACTGACATTAAAAATGAGGCTATCTCTGGAATCATAAGGTTGGCCATTACATCCTTACACACAGATATACTACGATTTATTTGTATTTTTTTGAAATACTTCGTATTGTGGCGCAACTTGCGCGTTTTTTTTAAATCCTCAATGTTGAAAAAAAACCTTTTTTTATGTTGATGATTCATTTTAAATGAATTAATGCTTAAATGCTTTACATATGAGTATGCTTTGTCTAGTTTACAATATTTTATTGACACTATAAACCAAAATTTTGCATTAAAATTAATCATCAACATAAAAAAAGTTTTTTTTTCAACATTGAGGATTTAAAAAAAACGCGCAAGTTGCGCCACAATACGAAGTATGTCAAAAAAATACAAATAAATAGTAGTATATCTGTGTGTAAGGATGTAATGGCCAACCTTATGATTCCAGAGATGGCCTCATTTTTAATGTCAGTTCCATACAAATTTTTCTTTAAAAAATGATAACTCCTTCATATGTACACGCAATTGCTTCATACGAAATTTTATAGCATGATCAGCAGAATCCATTTCTAGCCAAAAAAAGAGCCATGAAAATTCAAGTCTCTATGTCTATGAAAGGCGATTTTCAGCCCACTGTGCGTCGTTAAGATTCCCACATTATTTTAGCGTATTAGTTATGGCAAATTCGACAGTAGGTTCGTCCAGTAAACCGGATCGCAATCGAATATTTGTGTACATGCCTTCTTCGCTTACGTCGTTTAGATTCTGAATATATTTTAGGGCATTGTGTCGTCTTAAATTAATAATTGTCTGAAAAACAATGCTATCTCTTGCATCTTTTGTTTTGACAACAAGTGACTTATGTTAAAATGTTCCGTAACCACAACAAATATTTAACTTCCAACAGTTATTAATTAACATCTCCGACTCGTGAACCTTAAATTTAATGTAAAAAATGTTTTCTCATAAAAATATTTTCTCTTTCTAAAAAATAAAATGAATTTAATCACGAACAGGAAGATGTTAGTTCACGTGATGGAACCTTTGTGGGCAGTTAGCTCAGTTCTAGGGTTAAAAAGTTACAGATTTATTGGAGAACGGATGATGGCGTTGAGCTGCTTTTCCAAGATACAATATTACTCTTATATCTCAATTACATGGATTCTTGTATTCTATTTTTTATATCATTTCGATGTTCGACATGGTGCCTTTGCAGTATTCTATTTGGCAGCGGTGGTTATTATTCTGAGTGGAATAACCAACATTACTTGGTTTTGGTTATCAAATGTTAGGAGTTCGAAGACGATTATAAAAATATTTTCTATCTTTGACTCTATAGAGTGCATCATTCCTGAATTGAACGTCTATGCCAACAAAAATAACAACCGTAACCAGCTTGTACATTTGTTTGAAATATTACTGGGATTTTTTGTACTGTATGCACTCTCCGAAGGTTATGTGCAATTTGCTTGCTATCTTTTCTACTTTATATACCGCTTTGCAACAAATTTTATATTATATCAATTTTGCAATTTAATGTATATGACCTGTTCTTACGTAAACATCCTTGGCGTTATAGTGTGGAAGATTTTTAAAAAGACACATCACAACAACAAATATAATGACGCCCTGACGGATTTATTGAAAAATAAAATAGTTAGGTGCACGGAAGTTGATTGTTCAAATGAAGAAATCTTATCTCGAGTAGATTTGCTTTCAGTGCAGAAAATTTACGACAGTCTGATGGACATTGTGGAATTGATCAACCAGAAATATGATATTGCTGTAAGTTTTTTTGTGCATTAACTAAAACATACGGCAAATTCGACGAAAGCTACCTTGAAAAAAGGATTATTTTTATAATATTTTAATAAATGAAGATAATATTAGCGAAAGTCAATCGAAAATCCGAAACAGAAAAATCAGAAAAAGATACGGATACACCTGGGACTCGAACCCAGGACCTCTGGCAATCCGGGCCAACGCGCTATCCACTGCGCCAACGTATCCCTATCCGATTCGGTCATTTTTAACTGTATCATACTTCGACTGAGAACCACTAACATTATTTTCATTTTTCTTATCGCATATTTTTATTGGCTGCTACCTTTATGTATGATTGCAAGATTCAACTCGAACTAAATGCCCTCTAGGTAGTGTCAGGATAAATTTTATCACTTTTTATTAATATGCGACATCTATTTACTTTATCTGCAAGTCTAGGATGAAATATTTTTATTTTTATTTTTAACTTTTTAACTTAAAGAGTTAAACCTCAAATTATAATATTTTAATTAATGAAGATAATATTAGCGAAAGTCAATCGAAAATCCGAAACAGAAACATCAGAAAAAGATACGGATACACCTGGGACTCGAACCCAGGACCTCTGGCAATCCGGGCCAACGCGCTATCCACTGCGCCAACGTATCCCTATCCGATTCGGTCATTTTTAACTGTATCATACTTCGACTGAGAACCACTAACATTATTTTCATTTTTCTTATCGCATATTTTTATTGGCTGCTACCTTCATGTATGATTGCAAGATTCAACTCGGATTATTTTTAATTTTAGCTTCTTCTAGGACCTGTGCCTTATCTTTTACAAACAGTTTTATTGGTGCCTGCAATGAGCCACCACATGGTAAGAGATTAAAATTATAATATATATTTTCAGCACTATTATATTATTTCATATATTATATATTTTAAACACAAGTAAGATGCACATCAGGGACATCACCAACATTTCCAATTAAAGTGGGGGTACACCAAGGATCTGTCCTCAGCCCACTGCTATTCATAATGGTCATGAATTATCTAACAATCCAAGAAATGAACAACAATATTCTCAAGACTATGCTTTTTGCAGATGATGTATTTAGTACTGATAGCAGATAATCATTGTGACTTACAAAAAAGCCTGGAAAGGTGGAGAAAAATCCTAGAGGATAATGGCCTAAAAATTAGCAGGAAAAAGACCGAATATTTGTACTTGCCATTTGAAAACACAAATGCTGTAACTCCTTCGATGCAACTGGATGGAGTAACATTAGCTAACTGTGACACATTTAAGTATCTCGGCTCACTCATCCACAAAGATGGAGGATGTGCAGCAGATGTTAACCACAGAATAGGTGTGGGATGGAGTAAATTTAGATCCGTAACAGGAATCCCGTGTGACACAAAAATGCCTATAAAACTAAAAGGAAAGGTATACCAGACTATTGTTTGACCCGCGATAATGTATGGCTCCGAATGCTGGACCATGTACAACTCCTACACCAGGCAACTTGAATCAGCAGAAATACGAATGCTTAGATGGTCGGCAGGAGTGTCACTAAAAGATAAAATTAAAAGTTCACGCATTCGTGGTAGCCTGGGTGTCACAGAAATAAACAATAAGCTAGAGGAACGACAGTTGAGATGGTATGGTCACATAAAACGGAGACCACCAGACCACACAGTGAAGCAGGCAATGTCTATGGAGCTTCATCGACAGTCATCCAGAGGAAGACCAAAGAACTCCTGGATGACGCAATGCTCTAAAATTCTAAGTAGAAACGGCCTGGAAGAGAGCGATACCCAGAACCGAAGAAGTTACAACCTGAGAACGAGGAGAGCCGACCCCAACAGCCTACCTAGGCAATGAGTTGGGACAGTGCAAGGAAGAAGAAGAAGAAGATTTTCAGCACTATTATACTTACTTTCAAGGAAGGCAGACTATATTCCACAGACCTCAATCCTGGTGCACACGGGAATATTATCCCAATATCATTTTCATGTTATATAATATTTATGTTTGCAAACAAATATTTAAAATCAAATTACTTAACATATTTATTGGTTTAAATTAAATACATCAAGGTACACAAATATCTGATGCAGTTACATGTTTTTCGTTAATAAAAACCTGTTCAGACACAGCTATAAATTGCGAGCAGATATCTGTTGAACCACGAGCGCTTATATTTTGTACCGTTCACACGACGCTATCAAATATTTCTTCATATGATAGGAGAGGGGGCAGATAACTGCCGCAAGATACCATTTATTTGTAGATTTTGTACTAGATCTGAAAATTTGGCAGCTGACATTCGCGCGTTTTAATTAAAATAATCCCCACCTCCAATTTTCGGCGCTTATCTGTTCGTATATCGCCTCGGAGCGGTTACGGCGTAAGATGTACATTGTCTATGGTTGATCTGCGCATAAAGCGCTTAGGTGTGAACGGTCTGGAGGGATTGTATGGAGAGCGATATTTGGCGTGCTATTATCTTTTATAGTTTATAGCTGTGTCTGAACAGGGCTTAAATAAAATATTTACATTAAACATATATTTATTTTGGTGAGGATTAATGATAGTTTCAGATAAATTGGTATGTGTGCAAAGTGTGCATGTACTTGTGTGGTTTTATTTAAAATTTTATTTATTTAAATTTTTTTTACTATTCAAAGAAACATTAAAAAATAATACAATATAATATCAAATAGAAATAATAAATTTTTATAAAAAACAGAGAAAAAGTCCCAATAAACTACTTTTTAGTAGTTTGTCAATGGGTTATTTTAACCCAATAGATTATAAGTTCGGAGTGTTTGATTTCCTCTATACTCAAATTATATATCATGCTTTTGAAGAATGCATCGATTTTTGTTTCAAAACAATGTTTCATGTTAACATTAAATATACTCCAGAGAAATAAGCATTTCATAAAGAACTTTATCTTTTGATATGTTCAATAGTATTATTATTTTTTTTTATAAAAAACATTTTATTTATAAAAAAATGCTCATGTGTAATTATTACTAGGTTCACGTGACAGATGTATCGCCTTCTGAAGGCATTATCAAACTGTCAGTTGATAATTCTTTCAGTTTGATAATGCCTTCAAAAGGCGAATTGACCGTCACGCGTAATAATGTTAATTATGCAGCAAAACTTGTTAATATAGAAGCTGTTTTTTTTTTTTTAAATTAATTAATCATATTATTCAATATATATATATGGTGCTTCAGTACCTTCTACTTAGCTTACTTTAACTAGTAATTCCTGACATTTTTTAAAAGTAAATTTCTTTTACAATTTTTTGCTCCAAATATTGTCCGGAATCACTGAATGTAGTCAAGAATGTACTGTAACAACCTGCATAATAGAAAAACAAAAAATTTAAAGGGCCACCATCTTGAAACAGAAACAGAACGCACACGGAGAAAAATGTTATTCGAAAAAACGATCATTTTAATAGTAAAAACGGTTTAAAACGGGACTGAAGTTCTTACGAACAAATTAACAGGGTTTCAATGTTTATTGAGGGGAACATCTAAGAATAATTTGTTGGTAAACGTAATTTCGTACGTATACTAAGAAATTATTCTTACATTTTCCCGCCAATAAACATTGAGACACTGTCAATTTGTTCGTAAGAATTTCAGTCCCGTTTTAACCGTTTTTACTATTAAAATTATCGTTTTTTCTAATAACATTTTTCTCCGTGCATAAAAATAAATACAGACAGGCAAAATGAAAAACCTTTGGGTTAAAACAGGACTTCGGTACGCTCAGTCAATTTTAACCAGAAACATATTTGAATCGTCTTTATCAATAAAGGAACGTAGACCAACCATATTTTGAACAGAATTTGAACATGAATTAAAAAAAAAAAAAATTTTAAACTGTATTTTGAAATAAAGAATTTAGTTAAATTTTTACAAAATCTGATTTGACGTTTTGCATCAATTTTTTCTAGTCAACATTCCAAACATTCGTTCAACTATTGTGGTGTTCGCATAATTTTGTAAATATTTTGGCGACGGCAGCGGCCAGTGAGGTTCTACGGGACGAGGTTAAGAACACCAGAGAAATGGTTTGCCACTTATTGGCGTTTAGCTCTGAAACAGGTATATAATCAATATCATATCATACAATCCAAATACTTAATTTCTTATACTCATGTGATTCCATAAAACTTTTTTCCTCTAGTCATATTCATCCATTGTTTATCCATATATGAAATTGTTTTCATGTAGACATATTCCTTGTTTATTCCTTGTTTATTGTCCTTCAGAGCATAGGTTCCCAACCCCGTGCGCGCGGGCACCATGGCGCCCGCGGAACGATTCGTATTTGCACTTTTCGACAGAGACAGAATTTTTTCATAAACATTAATTAAAAATGTGAATTATTTTTATTTATTTGTTAGAGTTTTAATTTTTTGAGTGCCTAGGTTTATTAAATACGTTTGTACTTTTGCGATATTGTATGTATGAGTGGTTCCTAATGATTATATATCTATTTTCACTGTTTTAGTTGATCTCGACCAATTTTAAAGTTATAACATCAAACCTTTATATTTTTTGATGTGTAAAGCTAATTGACTCAAGGATGTGCTCTAGAGTACAAAAAGGTTGGGAACCCCTGCTTTAGAGGATATTAGGTGATCGTTCCATGAAACTGTTTTCATGTAGACATATTCCTTGTTTATCATTCTACGAAACTTTTTTCATGTAGACGTATTCCTTGTTTATACATTCATAAAACTGTTTTCAGGTATACATATTCTTTGTTTATCATTCCATGAAACTTTTTTTTTATGTGGACGTATTCCTTGTTTATCAGACGTATTCCTTGTTTATCCATCCATAAAACTGTTTTCAGGTATACATATTCTTTGTTTATCATTCCATGAAACTGTTTTTTATGTAGAAGTATTCCTTGTTTATCATTCGTTGTTTATCAGACGTATTCCTTGTTTATCCATCCATAAAACTGTTTTCAGGTATACATATTCCTTGTTTATCATTCCATGAAACTGTTTTTTTATGTAGACGTATTCCTTGTTTATAATTCGTTGTTTATCAGACGTATTCCTTGTTTATCCATCCATAAAACTGTTTTCAGGTATACATATTCCTTGTTTATCCATCCATAAGACTGTTTTCAGGTATGCATATTCCTTGTTTATCCATCCATAAGACTGTTTTCAGGTATACATATTCCTTGTTTATCATTCCATAAAACTGTTTTTTATGTAGACGTATTCCTTGTTCATCAGACGTATTCCTTGTTTACCCATCCATAAAACTTTGTTCAGGTATACATATTCCTTGTTTATCATTCCATGAAACTGTTTTTTATGTAGACGTATTCCTTGTTTATACATCCATGAAACTCTTTTCATGTAGACATATTCCTTGTTTATCATTCCAAACAATGAAACTTTTTTTTCCATTTACAGTCACATTCCTTGTGTGAATGTTTTTTTTTTCCATGTCGAGTCATTTTCCTTATTTGTCATTCCATGAAACCTTTTGAATCTTGATTTAAGTAAAGCCATTTTCAAATTTTATGGTTTATTGTACCAGTTTTTTAAATTTTATTTTCAGACGAACAGAACAAAATTCTATTGCGGCTCTTTTACAAGATGCTGATTCGTCGACAGCCCAACATATCGGCGTGTAAAATGTTTCCCTTTAATTTTACATATGTTTTCACAGCAGTAAGTGTAGTGGTGAATTACATGTTTATTTTGGAATTGTTGACGTATAATCCCTAGATACATTATAAGAAATATGATAGGTATCTACTCACAAATGAACAAAATATTTAAAATAAATGTTGTTTGTTGTTGTTGAAAAATGTTTTATGTTAATTAATTATAACTAAACCATTGAATTAAATGTTACTTTAAAATGAATATTATTTTATATAAGTATGTTTAAGGAAATATAACTAATTTGATAATAAATATACGGTAAAATACTGAAGTATAAATCTTGCATTCTTAAATGTTATTTAAAAAAAAAATTGTTATCTTGAATACATTTTTGATTAGGTAAAAGAAACACTGAAAGGTTATGTGCGGGATTTTTCTACTAGAAAATGGGATTATTTACTTATAATAGAAACCAAACCAAATAAAACGGAAAGTAGGTTATATTGCAGTCCAACAGTTTTTTAACTTATGTTCGTCGGCACGGAGCAAATTTGTATTTCAGCAATGAATATTATAATACGAACGCTCAATAGACTTTTTTTTATCTAATTTATCTTTGAAGATCAAATTTAAAATGCGAATTTGAGGTTGTTAGAAATATTTGAGATAGGGGTTACCATGGACTTCACCATTAACAATTGAGTCAGCCGGTCAGTAGTTGAGTGGGCATCGCGTTTGGGTCCCACCCAGGCGTTCCGTGTTCGATTCTAAGTCCTCCATCACAACACAAGCAACATCTTCCGCTTAGTGTGGTGGTAGTAGGAGATTTTCAAATGTTGTTGGGTTATTCGTAACCCGGGAATGTTTGACTTTCTTTAAAAAAAAAAAAGAAGCTAAATGAATATTAAAAAAATATATACCTTATAGATAGCTTTGAGGCGATACGTCGACACGTATCGATTAAAGTAACAATTGATTAAAAAAATCACATTTATTTCTAGCAAAATGACTACATCAATAAATTACGACAACACCTTAAAATGAAAAAAAAAATTGCTGAAAAAACCATAGGTAGGAACGTAAGTACTGAAAAACTTTTGAAAAAGACAGATGAATATGCGCCTGCCTTCAATTTAAACTTTAAATTTAAATATTAAACTCAAAGTAACTTGTGCGGCCTTGTGAAATTTTAGGTCGTCAATGCGGCCCGTGGTGCAATAATTTGGGTCGTCCAGGCCTAATTTAGATGATAAATGATTATTGTTTCGATGTTGGCAATGATTGTGAAGAAATTGACAATATTTTTCCTACTCAATTATTTTTCACATATGCAAATTGTATTAACGTAAATAAACCAATGAGTTTTCTTTTCCAATTAATGGTGTTAATTTCTTGAGTTGACTAAAGTTTTTTAATTACAACATGTAAAAAGGACGGATTCTCTATATGAGAATTAATGATGATGATTATAAATCAATATTGATGTTTAAGATAATGGTTAATTGATTATATATCAATCATGCTGTCCAAAAACATTAGAAAAAATATATACATATTAAATTGAACTAGATCCTAGACATTACTCATCCTGACTTTCCACTTAGTCACTGACTGGTTGGTTATTTAGTCTTCTACATACCAGTAGGGAGATAAACAATAACTTCATTTAAAGTGTAATAAACAAGAAAAAAAATATGTTTTTACAACGAAGAACCTTAATATAATAATATAGAATACACAAGAGTTTTTGTGGACATCAACTAATTAAACATATGGTGCTCTTTCCAAATTCGATAACTCGTATAAAAACTATGACTTTAATCAGGAACAGGGAGATGCTAGTCCACATGTTAGAACCTTTGTGGGCAGTTAGCGCAGTTCTTGGGTTAAAAAGTTACAGATTTATTGGCGAAAAGGTGATGGCGTTGAGTTTTTTCTCCAAGATACAATATTACGCATATTTCACAATTACATGGTTTTCTCAATTGTATATTTTATCCAATTTAAAGGTTCAACCAAATTCTTTTGCCATATTCTATCTGGCCACAGTGGTTTCTGTCCTTAGTGGGATAACGAACATTACTTGGTTTTGGTTAACAAATGTTAAGAATTTTAAAACAATTATAAAAATATTTTGTATCTTTGACTCCATAGAGTTCCAAATTCCAAAATTAAACGGCTTTGCTAACAATAAGAATAAGTTTAACCGATTAGTGCACTTGATGGACATATTCTTGAAAATTTTTATAGTTTCCTCGCTCTCCAAAGATAATGTGGAGTTAATTGTATACCTTTTGTGCTGTATGTTCAGCGTCACGACAAATTTTATCTTTTATCAATTTTGTAATTTAATGTTTATGGTCAGTTCTTACGCGCACATACTCAACGTTATCTTGTGGGAAATTTGTGAAAAGCCTCGTCCCTATAGCGTATATAACAACGCTTTAATGGATTTATTGAAAAATAAAATGATTCGGTGCACGGTGGTTGACTGTCCAAACGAAGAAACATTTTCTCGAGTGGATTTAATTTCAGTTAAGAAAATGTACGATAGTCTGATGGATGTTTTGGAATTAATCAACCAGAAATTTGATATTGCCGTAAGTAATCTTTTCTAATGTGATAATTGGTTTGGAGAACTCAACAAAAACCGTTTGAAAAAAATATTTTATTTTAATTAATGAAGACAATATTAGCGAAACTTAAGCTAAATCTGAAACAGAAAAATCAGAAAAAGATCAGGTCATATCTGGGACTTGAACCCAGGACCTTCGGCTTTTAGAGGCAGGTGCGGGTCTCATAGGTTGAGGAGAGAAATGGGCCTCCGGTTGGAAGAGGAGATATCGGTGTGTCGTGATATCTCCGCGCGTGCTTGTCGGAATAATAACACGAGGATGATTGTTGATGATAGATGATGAAGATGATGTATTTATAATATTTACAAATGTACAGTATTTACATATGCACCGTATTTACAAATTTCGTGAAATTATTCCGGGGACTGCAAATGTACTTCGCGGCGGCCCGTGCGACTGGGTTGTGTGTTGACTGCAAGACTGATTAAGATCGACTGCTGGATTTGGCTTACTCGAGCCCTTATATAGGCTGGGCCAAAGGTACTCGGAAGGTAGGTCAAACATGCACACGCGAGAAGTTTCTCGATATGGCTACGCAGCGCTGTGTGTAATGTGTGGCCGGTCCCAGCTCTTTCCAGAAGGAGGTCGAAATTAAATTGCCTAGCGAAGTAGCAGGTAGAAACGGCCGTGCAGTAATTAGGTGGGCCGCTACGTAAGTAGGTAGCATATGCATCGCTACAGGCTTTCCGGGCAGATACTCTAACCACTGAGCTAATGTGTCCCTACCCGATTCGTCAATAAAATATGCGTAAAGAAAATTAATATAATGTTGGTAGTTCTCACTCGAAGTATGATACAGTTAAATATGATCGAATCAGAGCATTCATCTAGAAAGTTAGAGCATCTGCCCGGAAAGCCGAAGGTCCTGGGTTCGAGTTCCAGATGTGACCCGATATTTTTCTGTTTCAGATTTAGATTAAGTTTCGCTAATATTGTCTTCCTTAATGTTATTATTTGAGGTTTTACCTATTAAGTTAAAAATAAAAAGAAGTATTTTATTTTCAGCTTCTTCTGGGGCCTGTGCCTTATATTTTCCAGGGGATCTTATTGTTATCTGCGGCGGGCTCTCAGCCGGTAGGAGATATTTTAAAAATTATTAAACCCATCACGGCGTGAAAAAGAATTTTAAATTTTATGTCATACTTTTAAAAGACCTATTAAATTAAATATTTTAGATAAATTAACCAGGGATGATAAATTATAAAACTGAATTATTAACTAACTTATCCCGTTTTGTGTTTCACAGATTAAATTTTTGGATTTTTATGACTAGTTATGATAATGTTAGATTCCGAATTTTAGAACCGTTAAATTTAATTCGTATATTTAAAATTGTAATCTGCTATTTTAAGATGTATGTTTTTTTAATCATATATTTTTTTTAGAGAATATTTCGTAGTTTGGTCCACACATCGTGGTTTTTACATAATTTTGTAACTATTTTTGCAATGACTGCAGCTAGTGAGGCTCTGCAGGATGAGGTTAAAAAAACCAGAGAACTGGTTAGCCACATACTGGCGTTCAACGCTGAGCCAGGTTTGTTTTCAATAGAATAAAATACTAAAGAAATGGTTGGCCACTAAACTTACTGGGCATTGAGCGCTGAGCTTGGTTTGTTTTCAATAAAATAAAATACCAAAGAAATTGTTGGCCTCTAACTGGGTGTTCAGCGCTGAGCTAGGTTTGTTTTTAATAAAATAAATACCAAAGAAATGGTTGGTTACTTACTGGGCGTTCAGCGCTGAGCTAGGTTTGTTTTAAATGAAATAAAATACCAAAGAAATGGTTGGCTCCTTACTGGGGGTTCAGCGCTGAGCTAGATTTGTTTTAAATAAAATAAAATACCAAAGAAATGGTTGGCCACTTACTGGGCGCTGCCACTTAATGGCGTTCAGCGCTGAGTTAGGTTTGTGTGTGCCTTTTGAACGAATGATTTAACATACTAACCAGTTTTTTGTTAATTCCAGACAAACAGAAGAAAATTAACTTGCGGCTCTTTTACAAGATGTTGATTCGTCGTCAGCCCGATGTAACAGCTTGTAACATGTTTCCCTTTAAATTTACGTATGTTTTCGGAGCATTAAGTATAATTGTAAATTATGTAATTATTTTTCAATTGGTGGCTGTAAGTCACTAGATAGGTGTGCGATGTTTGATTGGTGATCTGGAGTTGGCTCAGAGTTGCTAAATGAAGTTCATGCCGATATAGAATTGATCAAACAGTTAGATATTTATTTACCTGCGACGTTTTGTTAATTTGCTGAATTAACAACAGAGTTAAATAAAACATAAAAACCATAGTATTTTAAAATATTGAAAAGAAAATAAATACTTATTATTACATAATACAATTAGTGAGCACCCGGCATGCATTGCACTGCCACTGTGTTTTTTATTCGGTTTATTGAGTCCTTTTTTAAACACAATATTTTCCGTTTTTCCGTCTGATGCGTACACGAATAAATCAGAAGGTTTTCCGATCCGTGAGCAAACCACATACAGCTGTCAGTGTGCGAAGCATGGATTTTCCAAATGTACCCCTTGCTTTCCCCTACCGCTACTATGTTTCCTTTGCAATCCCTCTCTCTGCCCCTCCCTCATCCCTGTCTGTCCTTTTCCATGCATCCCCCTTCCCGCCCGCAGTCCCCTACCGCGTTACCCTTCTACCTTCACACCTTTCCCCTCTTCCGCGTCCCCTCCGTCCCTTGACCCCCCCTCCACTCTCCCTACTTCCCATACAAATTGTAAAAGTAAAGAGTAAAAAGTATAACGTTATAACTAATAAATACAAAGTAAAAAATAAAAAGTAAATAAATAGTTAAAAGTGAAATGTATAGACTATAAAATATCTAATAAAAAATAAATTTATCCTTTTTTAATAATTTTTTTTTGTGTGTTTGTACCTTATGCGCGGCCATACCGTTCATCCGATTGCGATGAAACTTTGGGAATATGATATGCGCATACCCGGGATGGTTATAGGATAATGAGCTCTGGCGTAATGAAATTATTTCCTATACTAGTCATACGATTGCGATTAAAATTTCATCCGATTGCTATTAATTTTTTTTGAAATGTTATGAACATGCCCGTGAATACCTCTATATATATATATATATATACACATATATATATATATATATTCTGGTGAGCTATGGCATTATGAAATTTGCATAAAAAAAAAAAAAATCAGGCGAGTTGTTGGAAACATTAAAAAGGTTTTTTTTATGGGGTTAGGCGGAAGAGAAAAAAGGCTGGGGGGAGGGTTATGCGGGAGGGTCGGTTGGGGAATTAAGTAATACCTCAGTTTTTCTATTTATTTAAGGTCTTACAAACGAAAATATTACAATTTTTTTACACACTTAGGACCAGTTGTTTCGGAAAATTTCACGTTTGAATTTCCCTAAAATCGACATTCACCGAAAAATTGGGTTGTTTCAACCTCCGTCAGAAGAAATTTCATCGAAAATTCCATAGGACCAGTTGTTTCGGAATTACTTTCAAATTTGAATTTCCTTCAAATCGTCATTCACCGAAAAATTGGGTTGTTTCAACTTCCGTCAGCAGTGAAAATACTATAGAAATGTGATGTGAATGTGATCAGCCGAGTCCGGACGGTTAGCGAAATAATGGGAGGCGCATGCGCAGACGTCAAAATTGTGATTCGGCGGGGAACACTTGAATAAAATTTTCAAATTTATCGAACGTTATTTGTTGCTATTTACTGATGACGGAAGTTGAAACAACCCAATTTTTCGGTGAATGACGATTTGAAGGAAATTCAAACTTGAAGGAAATTCAAATTTGAAGGGAATTCCGAAACAACTGGTCCTATGGAATTTTCGATGAAATTTCTTCTGACGGAGGTTGAAACAACCCAATTTTTCGGTGAATGTCGATTTGAAGGAAATTCAAACGTGGAATTTTCCGAAACAACTGGTCCTTATATTGTTTAGACATTATTGAGAAATTATAAATACTTATGATCAATAAATACTTACAAGAAGTACATTACATTTAATAATACATCAACGTAGGCATAAATTAAGCAAGTTTTGAATGAAATAAATCGATATTAAATATTTAATTTTAAAAATTTGATAAGGGGAATAACCGATCTTTTTCATTGGAACCTCCCTGTACAGCTGCAAGCATTTTTAAACTTTTATTTTTAGCTGCTGGTCAATCGCTCTTAAGCGGCTGCTTCAAGGGCCTCCAATCGAGGGCACCCACCATTTTCCCGAACCGTTTAAGTACCAGGGGAACTGCAGTTCGCAAACGAATAGGTGACAGTTCACAATGACTAAGTGTCCTTAATATATTCGATATCAACTGCCGTTTGTATGTTAGCGATCTGCAGTTGTCCTAGGGAACGATGAGAAGTTACCGACAATCGGTCGGTAACTTCATATCGATCGACCATGCTAGCACACCAGAGGCCCTAGCACGCTTGCTCTATATCGATCGGTAGGATAACTATCGGTAACTTCTCATCGTTTTCTAGGACAACTGCACATCGCTAAAGTACAAACAACAGTTGATGTCGAATATGTTAAGGACACTTAGTCATTGTGAACTGTCACTTACTCGTTGGCGATCTGTAGGGCCTATGTGCTAACATGGTCGATCGATAAGGATCAGTAGGATAATTGTCGCTAACTTCTCATCGTTCCCTAGGACAACTGCAGATCGCAAACGAATAGGTGACAGTTCACAATGACTAAGCGTCCTTAATATATTCGATATCAACTGTCGTTTGTTTGAGATCTGCAGTTGTCCTAGGGAACGATGAGAAGTTACCGACAATCGGTCGGTAACTTCATATCGAGCGACCGTGCTAGCACACCAGAAATGCTTTAATTGTATCATTTTTTTTTATTTACTATTTTTTTTAATTAGTCGAAGATAATTTTATTAATTATGAATTTGAAATATGAGATTGGTAAAAAATTACTTAAAAATAACACGTCTCAGTAGCCGAATTGGTTAAGGCGAGGGATCCAGGGTTCGAGTCCCATTTGCGACCGTTAGGTTTTTATTTCTCTGTGTCTTGTTCTTTTGCGTATCTCGTTGATAAGAATAACCTTCAAAAGTTATAATAAAAGAGAGTTATTCCAATAAAAAATTGAATATTATGTTATTCTTTATCAATGGTAGATACTAAAGAGATTAAAAGGTTTAATGGAAATCTACACGCTAGTAGTATTTGAAGTTTTCTTACAATAAAAAAAATCATCGATAATGGACATCAATCATGATATTATCCAGAACCAATCTATTTCGTTAACGATATTAGTAAATATAAAAATATAATTGTTTACGTTCCCGCTTATACGAGCATGTAGTCTTACATCGCACATGTTTACCGTTTTTCCTCGTGGTTCAGGGAATAGTCAACAAAATGTCTGTCCTTAACTTCAAAGAACAAAACAAACAATTTTGTGAAAACCAATCGACTGCGAAGCCGAATTCGAATAAAATTGAAAATGGTGAAATATTCCACAAGAAACTTGAACCTTTAAAATTCATCCACGCAATTTTGGGATTAAGAAGTTACGAGTATGATGGAGTATATTTTAGAAAGATATCTTTTTTAAGTGTTTCGTATTTATTTTTTTTATCATTAGGTTGCATATTTGTGTATTTTTACAGTCTCAAAAGAGCCTATATTGTTTTCAAAGGAATCACTATTCACAGTGTTATATCATTTTTGATGAAAATTACAGCACTTTTACAAACGACGTGTTTTTTCCTATCAAATGTTAACTCAAGCACCGTTATAAAAATTTTCAAAAACTTTGACGTGATTGAAAAAAGCATACCAAACATAAACGGATTCCTACATAAATCGAATGTTCTCAATGTGGTGCTACATTCTTTGAATATCTTGTTTGTGATAACTCATGTGACAATATTTCAATTTGTTACATTGGGTCGTAATGATACTAATACATTTGACACGATAATAGCAGATCTAACTTATTTTTATTACGTCATCAACGATTTTTCTGTTTATCAATGTTGCATCGTGATGAATATGATTGGTTCCTATTGCAATATGCTGAACATAGCCACGTGTAAAATGTACAGCACAACTTACGAACAAAGTGATACGTTTATGATGTCCATCAAGAACAATGTCTTGCAGTATGCATCCATTGAACAAATAAAAGATTTGCGTTTCATCCACCGCGATACTGATCATGTAATAAAGATGTTTGAAATATTAATGCTCAGTCTAGAACTGGCCAATCGTAAATATAATATTATTGTAAGTAACAACATAAAAATGAATATTTAAGATTATTTTGGTATTGTTTGATTTTTTAAATGATTTCATATCTTTTCAGCTTCTTTTTGGACCATTTCCATTGATATTTCATCTCATCGCTGGGATACCTTCTGCAAAAAATCTGGTAAGCTTATTATTTTTATTTTTATTTTTTTTGTTTTTTTTTAAAGAAAGACACACATTCCCGGGTTACGAATAACCCAAAAACATTTGAAAATCTCCTACTACCACCACACTAAGCGGAAGATGTTGCTTGTGTTGTGATGGAGGACTAAGTCAGCCGAGGAATCAAACTGGCCTGGGTAGGACCCAAACGCCATGCCCAATCATCAACTGACCGATCAAATTATTATTTAAAATACAACTTCTGTTTTCGCCAAAATCACACTCCACCGCTGTGGAGGAGTTCATCGTACACATCGCACTGGGGGACCAGGAAGATCCGGGATCTTCACCCGCCAGCTGACATCAACGTCAACACCAAGACTCCGCCCGCTGCGCGTAGAGAAGCAACCTATCGCCACGATCACACTCCACCGCTGTGGAGGAGTTCATCGTACACATCGCACTGGGGGACCAGGAAGATCTGGGATCTTCACCCGCCAGCTGACATCAACGTCAACACCAAGACTCCGCCCGCTGCGCGTGGAGAAGCAACCTATCGCCACGATCACACTCCACCGCTGTGGAGGAGTTCATCGTACACATCGCACTGGGGGACCAGGAAGATCTGGGATCTTCACCCGCCAGCTGACATCAACGTCAACACCAAGACTCCGCCCGCTGCGCGTGGAGAAGCAACCTATCGCCACGATCACACTCCACCGCTGTGGAGGAGTTCATCGTACACATCGCACTGGGGGACCAGGAAGATCTGGGATCTTCACCCGCCAGCTGACATCAACGTCAACACCAAGACTCCGCCCGCTGCGCGTGGAGAAGCAACCTATCGCCACGATCACACTCCACCACTGTTTATCTCCACTATACACGGTATGGAGGAGCTCATCATACACATCGCGCTGAGGGAGTATCTTCCACTCTGGATCGTGCCGCAAATATACGATATATTTTTTTTGATTAATTCATCGTGAAATAACACAAATAAAATTTAATTGTGCCCGCCATGGTTCGAACCCGTGACATTCGGATTGGAAGTCGAGAGCCTTACCCCTTAGATTGAAAAAAAACGACGTTATTGATGTTGTTGCAGATGAAAATGATTTTTTTTTTCAAAATTTCAACCTTTTCTATGAAGATCTTTAGGATTCTTTCAGTTTGGGGATGCGTTTTCTATATTGGTGAGTTCTGGAGTTATGAAATTTGCAAAAAAAAATTGCAATAGGGATAGTGGAGGGAATAGTGAGAAAAAGGCGGGAGGGGGAGAGGAATTCAGGAGGGGCGGAGAGGGATGAAGGAGTGGTTCATGGGAGGTAGGTCGATAAAGGGGGGAAGGTGGAAGTGGAATTCATATGGAAGGAATAGTGAGAAAAAGGCGGGAGAGGGAGAGGAATCCAGGAGGGGCGGAGGGGAATGAAGGAGCGTCGGTTCGCGGGAGAGAGGACGAGGGAGGGGGAAGGCGGAGAGGGTAAAAGGGGAATTAGTGAGAGAGAAGGTTCTCGAGAAGGGGGACAGCGGGAGGGGGGAAGGGGAACACGGGGATGGTGAAAACGGAACGCGGGGGGAAAGGGTGAGGGTGGGGAAGAGGTTGCGGAAGGGAACGGGGAGGAATAGGATAGGACCCGCAGGGAGAAACAATTTATTTAAGTGGCAAATCAACACATGCCGGGTATCAACTAGTATTTGAATAAAATTTAAATTCCTGAAGGTAGATGTAGGTAGCTACAGTATCCCCCTCCAGCAACTCGGATGAGGGCTGCGATGAAAGGAAAAGGCAATGGTTTTGTAGCTGTTGCTAGTTGATGGAGCTTGTAGCTGAACTAGCCAGGCAATGGCACATCATTTCCACATCATTTGATTTAGTTGTTTTCATTATCATATTTAATTTTGTTCGATAATAAATAATACCTTTTCACAACAATTATACTCAGGTATTTTGTCAGGGCCCCAACCAGAGAGCAACTTGACTAAATGTAAATATTTCTCTTAAAAACCAACTGAAATTCCGGCCCTTTGCCAACAGATATAATAATGGTTTGTGTTTTTTCAGAGTTTCCTCGAGCTTATAATATACTCCCTCGCATGGACCTGCAGTTTTCTCAATCTGTTCAGTATAGCGGTAGCCTGCCAGGGAGTGGTGGATGAATTTAAAAATACGAAGTTGATCGTTGGAAAAATACTAGCTAAATCAAACGCAATAGGTAAATTTATAATTCTCCCTTCCTAATAAGTAAATACTAAAAAAGTAAAGAAAAACTAAAATAAACATTTAGAAAACTATGTGAATAGAATATATGACTCCTTATATACAAAACAAATAATAAACTCATACATACAAACACAGAATTCATTAAAACGTCGCAAGTTCTCAAACACTTTACACGACAACACTATAATATACATTCAAACAGTTCCATGATAACTCATAATCAACTTAACTCAACACCTTTTTTAAAAGTCATTAAATGCTATTGAAAAAAAAATTGTCTATAACGTAACCTATTTAACCAATTTTTAAATATATTTTTCACCACTTTTAATGACTTTTCAAAGAAGGTGTTGAGTTGATTTTATTCTGAATTATCCTGTCACCCATTTAAACACCATCGACACAAACTATGATAATCAACTCATTGGTTACGATTGGGGGCAACTGACATTAGGGGGCCTAAATTAATGACATGGGCAAAAATAGGGGAGGGGGTGGGGTCCAGTAAACCAAATATTATTATACCAATAAAAATCTCACTTCAACTTTAAAAGAGTATACAAATATTATTATAAAGATAATAATAAAAAAAAATAAACATTTATTTCGAGAGTAAGAAAAAATCTCACGTGAGGGTAGGGGGGGGTCCCACTTAATCTCAAGAAAGGGGGGGGGGATCTAAATTTTTTTTTTAACTGTTCACTTAATTAATGTACCTATGTCCCCTTACAGATGAAAAAAAAAATTTAAAAAAACTTTTCATTTTTATTCTCAATAAACATGAATAATATTGTAATATAATGTAAAATAAAACTAATTTAGTGTACATATTTCTAGTCAAATAAGTGAAAATGTTGTTTTCTTTTTTTTAGAATTTTTAAATAAAAAAAACTTTAAAAAGTTATTCAAATGAGTTAAAAAACAACAAACTAGCTAATAAGTAACTACTAAACTAAAAAATGTTATACCAATGAGCATGAAACAACAAACTTGTTATTTAAAAAATACTTAAGTAAAAAATATTATATTAAACAGCAAGAAAACAACAAACCTGCTAAGAAGTAAATACTATACGTATATAAAAATGTTACACTAACGCCCTTCGTTCACGCAGCTCCTTACAAGCGATTAAATCATACTATTATGCTGGGTTACGCCTAGCGGCGTTTACAAACACTAATAATAGTATGGAAGGTACAGACGAGCAGCGATCGCTTCGCTTGAAAGTACCTACATGGAAGAACGGCGTAATGAGTCTTAAATAAGTTGCTTTGTTAAGAATTATTTTTACAAAAACTCATTCATTCGGTATCGCCCTCATTTAATTCGAAATAATTTGAACTTTCTTTTAGGTATTGCCGAGAAAATAAAACTGCAAAGATTCTACAAATATTTGATTCACTCCAGACCTAACATCACCGCCTGCAACATGTTCTCCTTTAATTTAACGTACATTTATGCGTTGGTAGGCGTTATTACAAACTATGTTGTCATTTTACTGTTTACTAATGAATAAAAGCTCGTTTTATTATTATTATTAATTTAATTTATTTACAATTATTATGAGCAATAATTACCAGCCTGAATAACTCATCCACATTGAAAAACCTTCCCAGAAAAGATACATGCCCCGGGAGATACATGACGGGACTCGAACCCGTAACCCATAAGAGGTAACCCGCCGTAGCTCAGTGGATCAGAGCACCTGACCGGACATCAGAAGGACACGGGTTCGAGTCCCGTTGGCGGCATGTATCTTTTATCGGAAGGTTTTTCAATATGGATGAGTGTTTCAGGCTGATAATTATTGCTTATAATATTTGAGATGTGTAAAAGCAAAGGCAGCAATCTCCATTTCGGCCAGACTGCCATGTTTGCCTTTGAAATGACATGGAGATTGCTATATATTCGCTTTTACGTACAATATTACATACAAATATTGTATGTAATATACGTGGATACAATATACGTATGTAACATTGTACGTAAAAGCAAAGAGGGCAATCTCCGGGTCATTTTAAAAGCAAACATAGCAATCTGAACGAAATGGAGATTGCTGCCTTTGCTTTTACACACCTCATTTATTTATTTATTTATTCATTTCTATGCTCTAACATACAATTTTAAATACAATTGGTGGAAGTAAAACAAAAAATATTCTTTATAAAACATAGTAGGTAGTAGAGTGAAGTATGTTCGGTAACCGCATGTAAATGGTTAAAACGAATGTGGTTATGTTTTGTGAACACCTCACTAGGAGAACCTCTGCTGAGGTGTTCGCATGTATTGTTATGCCGTCATAAGTGAGCACAGTATCCCCCTTGAGACTCTCAAGGAGGACTCCGTAGTTCCACCCTATAATTAAAAAAAAATTTATTTACATTATTTTCCCTAACCATAAAGCAAATAGTTACCCGACAATGCCTCAACTTATTTAAAAACTTTTTTGTTTTTTTTTTTTAATATATAGATAGTGTTTTTGAACAAGATTTAAAAAATGTTGTAAAAAGTGCTCCCAACCATCCGAAGTCAGTGAGAGAATGCCATCCCCGTTGTGAGGCAGAACAGTTAGGGAGGTAGGGTTGGAGATAGGGAGGAGGAAGATAAGGAAGTACCTGGATAATAAAATCCGGTCACCAAAGACGTCTAAAGCCATTTAAAGCAGTTCTGAATGGAGGTCTCTCACCAGGGCTATACTGAGAATATCTTCCAACACGAAACGTGCCACAATTATGCTATTTAAATTAGATATCTATGACTAGGGGAAGGATCTAATGGTTTTTGTTATTTTTTGCCTGATCGCTGGACTAATGTATTAAGGCTGCCACAAAATGTGGATTAAAAACAATCTTTGTACCTACATTTATTAAAATAAATGTCTGAACAGCTTTTTTTTACAGATTTTTTGGTAAATTAAAACATTGTGTAATGGAATTTAAGATTATTCTCAAATCCGATATTGCAACGTTAATTTTACAAATAATTCATATAAAATTCTAAATTCTCAAGGAAAAGCCAAGTTTCTTCTTCTTCATAGCCAATATCGAGCTTCGGCCTCCCGCTACATTCGCCTCCAACTCTCCCTGTCCTCAGCGGCTGACTTCCAGTTTGTTACCTGGAGAAGCTGTGCTGCATCCCCTCTTACCTCGTCTTCACACGTCAGTCTGGGTCTTCAGGGTGTGGGGTGTGGGTGTCCAGTCATAATTATTTTTGGGACGCGTGTGTCCAGAATTCTCTGTACATGCCCAGCCCATCTCAACCTGAGGAGTCTCATAAGTGCTGAGATGTTGGCGGCCTGATATATTTTTAAAAATCTATACAAAATATATATGATTAACATTATTCTTTTTTTACGATCACTTATTTTAAGACTACTCTTCCATAGAAGTATTATAGATACATAGCATACAGTTCTTTGTTATGCCGAATGCCCCACTGTTTCCCCTCTTTCACGGGTACACATATTCTTCTTAACACTTTTTACCAAAACCAAATTTACAATACAAAAATTGCTGTTTCTTAAAGAAATAACTCTTACATTGTCAATTTTTGTTCATTAGTTTGATTTTTTTTTAGTGTTTGATTTTATGAAAAATGAGCTAAGAAGCTGAGCAACTTTTTTTAGCTCTAAAGAAGCTGAGCTGGCAACACCGGTGAGAAGTCGTTGGGTATCTCGGTGCTAGTTTTTGTGCAGGGTTGGACACGATCGAGTCGTCAGAAATTGAAGAGAATGCAGAGATGTAGTGTTTTAAAACAACCACAGAAACTTTGAATGCTATAATACTGATGGGAACAGAGTTACCTACATTATTTGCTTAAAGGTTAATGATAAGTAATTAACATCAATCTTTTAAATTGTCATTATTACTAACTCCGATAAGTAATCATGTCATAGGTAAACGTATGGTACACGTATGGAAATTCTTAATCAATTTACATTAAAATGTCATATTATTTATTATCTACAATAATAAATTGATATTAAGGGGTTGACACTACTGACAGCAAGACTATGTTCGAACGTAAATTGAGTGGTTATAACACAAAGAATGTAAACATTATTAAAAATGGTGCTTTATTTAACAAGACGTTTGAACCAATCAAAGGGTTTTATTCATTTTTTGGTTTGATGAGCTACCAAAGGAATGGGACCAATTTTAAAATAAAGCCTTGGACAGGCAAAATCTACCTTATATTCCTATCTGCTGCATTTACGTGTTACATTCTTAAAATATTGGTATTATCTTGGCTTGATGAATGGCAGATGACCCTTGGGAATTTGGGAGAAACATGCCTTTATATATCTTCAATCCTTCACATGATGATAACATGGCTATTGAACATTAATTCACAAGAAATTATAAAAATATTTCGAAATTTTGACTTAATAGAATTGACACTACCAAATATTAACTACTTCTTTAACCATTCTGATAAACTAAACAGTTTTTTACATTTAATCGAAGTAGCTTACATATCGGTGGTTCATTATGATGAATTTTTTGCACCATGGTGCACGGATTATTTTGTAGTTACATTCTTCGATATTGCATTAGATTCCTCAATGCATCAGTTTTGTATTTTGATAAATATGATAAGCTCCTATGGAAGGGTTATCAATATTTGTATTTGTAAAAAGTATAAAAGACCAGAGTACCATTCTGAAAAAAATAATCCAATTATGTACATGATTAGACATAAAGTTTTTAGACTTGCATGTAATTATCAGTGGAGAGAAGACTTAATACCGGACACTGTTAATATAGAAGAAATAACGATAATGTGCCATAAATTACTGGAAAATCTTGAAATTACTAATCATAAGTATAATGTCGTTGTAAGTTGTTTAAAATCTATTTTTTAATTTGATAAAATTGCACATCGAATAATTTTAAATTATTTAAAAAAAACATAATTTCCGTACATTTTTTTTAATTAATGTAAATAAAATTTCAGCTTCTATTTGGGCCTTTATCATTCACGATTTATTTGATAGTTACTATATCAACAGTTTTTGAAACAGTAAGTAAAAACTCTTTTTCAAATTTGTCAGTCATGTAAAATTATATAAATTATTATAGGCATATAAATTATATTTTATTATATCTTCTTAACATATAAAACAAAGTCGGGTTAGTTACACCATTTATAAGAAGAACGGCTGAACCGATTTTTATGATCTTTGATTTGTTGTATTTGTCTCCGTCCCGATTAACAGAATAACTCTTAAAACATCGGAAAAAATCACGGAAAAAATAATTATGAAGAAAATTATTTTTTTCATATATTTTGTATGGAACGGCTTTTCAAATAATGTGCGTTGGTCGACATAATTTGAATCAATTCGAACTGTCATTGGTGTAGTGTGCCGAACATTTCGTGCAACAGCTCAATTTCATTTTTTGAACTTAGAGTAGGTACCTATTTATTTTAACTTAATAAAAACTTAATTTATTTCAGCTAATAAATTAAACACAACATTTATTGATTCTGAGGCGGTACGAAGTTTGCCGGGTCAGCTAGTATAATTATAAAACAAAGTCGGGTTAGTTACACCATGTATAACTCAAGAACGGCTGGACCGATTTGTATGATCTTTGATTTAATGGATTTGTCTCCATCCCGAATAGCAGAATAACAATTAAAACATCGGAAAAAATTACGGAATTAGATTTTTTTTTTTCACATATTTTGTAAGGAACAGCTTTTCAAATAATGTGCGTGGGCTGACATAATTTATTTTGAATCACTTCGAACTGTCAATGGTGTAGTGTGCCCAAAATTAACAACAGCTTAATTTTCTTGAAAACGATATTAATTGCGACATGAC
Organism: Limnephilus auricula; assembly: GCA_951813805.1. Classification (NCBI taxonomy): domain Eukaryota; kingdom Metazoa; phylum Arthropoda; class Insecta; order Trichoptera; family Limnephilidae; genus Limnephilus; species Limnephilus auricula. The sequence goes on from OX638403.1 coordinate 20,000,897, forward strand.
GATCGCTGAAGCAGTTGTTTCTACATCTCCAAGTCAGATACGCACATTATTTCCTATCATTATTTCGATATGCTTCCCATCGAATCTAAGTAAAATGTTGAACAATTACAGTTATTACATATCTGAAGACATTGCACATCGAATTCGTGTCAGTTCAGGAAATCACAATCTTGAGGTGAATGAGGAGATACGTAACCAGGCTTTGCTTTCGATCGAAGACATGTGTTACCTCGTGTGCGACTGTTTTTTAGTCAAATTAGGAATGCCAACGCCAGATCGTGGAATGAACGACGCTTTCAATCGAGAATTGGAACTTGAACGTGAATATGATCGAGATGCATTGAACCAATCAGTTCAAACGAATGTTCCACTATAGACCCCCCAACAGAAGGAAATGTATGATACATTAATTAAGGCTTTGCTTTTGATCGAAGACATGTGTTACCTCATGTGCGGCTCCTTTTTAGTCAAATTAGGAATGCCAACGCCAGATCGTGGAATGAACGACGCTTTCAATCGAGAATTGGAACTTGAACGTGAATATGATCGAGATGCATTGAACCAATCGGTTCAAACGAATATTCCACTGTAGACCCCCCAACAGAAGAAAATGTATGATACATTAATTAAGGCTTTGCTTTTGATCGAAGACATGTGTTACCTCATGTGCGGCTCCTTTTTAGTCAAGTTAGGAATGCCAATGCCAGATCGTGGAATGAACGACGCTTTCAATCGAGATTTGGAACTTGAACGTGAATATGATCGAGATGCATTGAACCAATCAGTTCAAACGAATGTTCCACTATAGACCCCCCAACAGAAGGAAATGTATGATACATTAATTAAGGCTTTGCTTTTGATCGAAGACATGTGTTTGACGACCGTCCGTGGTCGAGTGGTAACAACACTTGACTCCCAATCGGAAGGTTGCGGGTTCGAACCCGGCGTGCGCAAATAAATTTTATTTGATTAATTTGTGTTATTTCACAATTAATTAATAAAAATAATATATACTACATTTGCGGCACGTTCCAGAGTGGAAGATACTGTCAGTATCGCCCTGGTGTAAGACCACCATTCAGAATTGAGACGTTGCTTAATAATGGCTTTAGCCGTGTTTAGTGACTAGATCTGAATAGCCAGGTACTTTCCTACCTTCCTCTTCCCCATCTCCTTCCCTTCCCCACTTTCCTTCAGCCTCACAACATACCCCAATTGGGGATGCCATAGTCTCACTGGCTCCAGACGGGAGCAGTTGGGACTCTTGTGATGTATTCTCTATATAAAAAAAATAAAAAAAATGTGTTACCTCATGTGCGGCTCCTTTTTAGTCAAGTTAGGAATGCCAATGCCAGATCGTGGAATGAACGACGCTTTCAATCGAGATTTGGAACTTGAACGTGAATATGATCGAGATGCATTGAACCAATCAGTTCAAACGAATGTTCCACTATAGACCCCCCAACAGAAGGAAGTGTATGTATATTAATTAGGACATGATGGAAATGGTGGCTTATTATTCCTCGATGCGGCCGGTGGAACTGGGAACACATTCCTCGTAACATTGATTTTGGCCACTGTTCGTGCGAGATCCGAAATTGCTGTAGCAGTTGCTTCTTCTGGTATAGCAGCCACGTTGCTAGAAGGATGCCCAACGGCTCATTCAGCGTTGAAATTGCCGTTAAACTTTCAAGCGACTGAAAAACTGACGTGCAAGATTGAGAAACACTCAGCAATGGGAAAAATCATCACCTGTAATAATCAAAGGAACGTTCATATGTGAGGAAGTTCTCATTCCGAGAATTCCGATGATCCCAACCGATTTGCCGTTCGAGTTTAAACAAATGAAATTTCCGATTCGTCTCACGACAATCAACAAATCATAAGGCCAATCCTTGAGTGTATGTGGCCTGAATACAGAAAATGAATGTTTCTCTCATGGTCAATTGTACGTAGCATGTTCACGTGTCGGCAAACCATCCGCTGTGTTCGTGAGTCGAGAGTCTTACCCCTCGACCACGGAGGCCGTCAATGTGTATTTAATATGGACTAGGTTATTGTGTTTTCGACTACTCTCATTTAATAATAATTAGTTTATTACTTCATACCCTCTTACGTTCATTCAATAGTAACTTCGTTTATGAGAGTCCGCATCGAACGTCGGTAGTGAGTGGTTGTGTTTACCGGTGCTATCGGTGTTTGACGATCTACCTACTTACCTCCCGATTCTACTGCAGATAAGAATTCATTTATTGTTACACTTTTGTTTTGATTATAATTTATTTGTATTATTTTGTTTACGATAAATTCGTGTGTACAGTCAATCAAATAGACTGTTTATTATTTTTAAATTATTATTTTTTTTGTGTTTAAATAATTTGTAAAAATGGAGGAAGACGAAAATAGACCCCCTGATCCCGAATCCATATTCAACAATACAGATGGATGTGACTCTGATGATAGCCATATTTCTATAACTCTCCCTTCCCGTAAAAGAAGACCTTCGCTTTCTCTTAATGTACCTCCCAAAATTAAATCTCTTTCTCATACCAATCAAACCTCAAGCTCTCAGGGAAATCATAAAGACACCATTCTACCTGAAACTAAAAGTGCTGATCTAATGTATTCTCTTTCCTCATCTGCTCCTTTCATTGTTAATGTTCAAAGAACTGAACATGGGAAGATTATTCATCCGCTGGATTTTGGGAAATTTATTTTCAGTTCAAATAATAAAAACCTTGGAATAGTTAATGGATCAATCAAACCGGAAGGCCGCTACAAATTATCCATTGAGTTTAAATCCGCCACCCTTGCAAATGAATTTGTAAAAAAAATTGATTCACTTTCAAACCAAAAATTTAAATCATTTATTCCTACATATAACCTTACAAGGATGGGGCGGGTCAGGGGTATTCCACCTGATCTCTCAGAATCAGAAATCGTTGATGCTCTTAATGATTCTCAAGTGACTCCTAAAGTATTAAAAGTACGTCGATTAAATTACAAGGATACATCTACTGGAACCACCATATGGAAACCTTCGCAATCTGTTGTAATAACATTTGAAGGTCAAACTTTGCCATCCCGTGTGTTCATCTATTACAACTCACTTCCTGTAGAAGTATATAAATTTCCGACGATTCAATGTTTCAACTGTTGCCGGTTTGGACATTCGAAACCCGTATGTCGTTCCCCTCCACGTTGTCTTCATTGCGGAGAAAATCACGCTTTTGATAATTGTCAAAATTCATCTAATGATCCAATTTGTATTCATTGTAAGGGCAATCATACCGCGGTTAGTTTGGCCTGTCCAGAATTAACTAGACAAAAGAATATTAAGCAAGCAATGGCTTCAGACAATATTTCTTACTTCCAGGCGTCAAAAATATTCCCCACTGCGAAAAAATCTTTTGCAGAGATAACTTCTACCTCATCTCCCTTTCAATTCACTTCCTCTAAACCTCCACTATCATCTTCTCACAGAGAAACGTTTTTTAAACCGTTAAAACCGAAACCTAAATTTATTCCCTCTTTTGACAAAAAGCAACACAATGAACTTTTGTTTTACCCAAATGGGAACAATAAAACTCAGGAACCCAATGGGAGTGTTTTAAAAAATAATTCTGCTTCACCTATTTTCCCTAAAGTTGTTAATGAAAATTCTTCTTTCATTCAGACATTAATTACCCTCTTAATTTCAATTCTTTCAAACAACAATAATGTACCGTCCAACGCTGCTGATTATATTAAATCATTACTCTCTTGTCTTCCCAATGTCACTGAAACTGAACAGAATACTTCAGTGGAATAGTAGAAGTCTATTCTCTAACAAATCTGAGCTTATTCAATTACTCAATGTACATGATATTTCAGTCGCCGCCATCTCCGAAACATGGTTAAAACCCTTGTATCAATTTAAGATTCCTGGATATCATTGTCTTAGACATGATAGATTGGATGGTAAAGGTGGCACAGCTCTTATTATGCATGACTCTATCCCTTTTAAACAAATCATTTTTCATACTCTCCCCATCAATTTTCAGATAGTAGCAGCTGTTGTATCTGACATTACAATATTATCAATATATATCCCTCCCTCTACTATTTTTGATGAAAACGAATGGTCATTATTAATATCTCAGATTCGTCCCCCTTATATGATATTGGGCGATTTTAACGCTCATTCTCCCTCTTGGGGTAGCGAATTAACAAACCGTTCGGGTCGTAATCTGTTAGATTTTATTGATACTTTTAATCTTTGTATTTTAAACGACGGATCCCCAACTAGATTCACCCCCCCTCAACAAAGGAAAAGTGCAGTTGATTTGTCCCTTTGCTCATCTTCAATTATTCCTAAATGTTCTTGGGACATACTTAAAGACCCCCTTTCCAGTGACCATTTTCCTATAATTATTCTCTTCCACCAACTAACTACCTTGCGTTCCTTTACTGTAAACAATAATTTTAAATACAAAACTAAAGACGCAGATTGGAGAACTTTCTCTAATGAACTAGACTCCCTTGTTCACTCGACAAAGTCATCCATTGGGAACATCACAAGAGAATGCGAATTGTTTCCTAGTCTAGTAATAAAAGCAGCAGAAAAATCCATTCCGAAACGTAATGCTACTATTAATATAAAACATTCGACTCCATGGTGGGATGAAGAATGTACTAGGTCTGTTAACTCTAGAAAAGAAGCAATTTCCATTTTCCGCAAGTGTATGTCGTTCGAAAATTACTTATTAGTGAAACGCGCCCAGGCAGAAACTAAACGTATATTGAAAAATAAAAAGCGTTCTGGATGGCGAAAATTTTGTGAAAGTTTGTCTCCTGAATTTTCCCAGTCATCTGTTTGGACCAGTTTAAAAAAGTTCGGTTCATCATTTGCTCCGCAGCGTACAAAGCATATTCCAGAAGAAATTTTAAATAGTTTTGCTGACAAGATAGCCCCTCCATCAGTTGCCAGATATGAAGAAATGCCTACTTTTATTTCCTATCCTTCTCACTCTAACTGGCTAGACTCTCCTTTCTTAGTTAATGAATTAAAACGAGTAACTAATTCCCTTTCAGACTCTTCTCCTGGTCCTGATGGAATATTATATAGCTTTATTAAAGCATTCTCTGACACGTCGTTAGAATACTTCTTATCTTTAATTAATAACATGTTTGAAACCGGATTTATTCCGGATATCTGGAAAATTCAAAAAATCCTCCCGATTTTAAAACCAGGGAAAAATCCTTCCGAAGTCTCTTCCTATCGTCCTATCGCTCTTTCGTCGTGTTTAACGAAAGTAGCGGAGCACTTGATAAAGAACAGATTGGAGTGGTTTGTTGAAAATCACAGTATTATCTCTCAAAATCAATATGGCTTCCGGAAAAAGAAATCAACTATGGATAATTTAAGTATATTTACAACAGAAATTCGTATTTCCCAATCCCTTAATTCTTGCACACTGGCCACATTTCTTGATCTTTCGTCAGCTTATGACGATGTATTAATTAATATTTTAAAAGAAAAATTGATAAAAATAAAAATTCCTATGAAATTGGTTCAATTTATTATCAACTTGCTATCAGACAGATCCATTATAATCCACTCTTCCTCAAAAATTTTAAAACGTAAATTATGGAAAGGGTTACCTCAGGGGTCTGTAATTAGTCCATTGTTATTTAATATTTATATAAGCGATTTAGACATTTTAATCCCTTTTTATATCAAGCGACTTTATTTTGCGGACGATTTTCTTATATATATAACACACAAAAATTTATCCCATGCTGCTAAGGAGTTAAATTTGGCTTTGCATTATATTAAAGTTTGCTTATTGTCAAATGGAATGAATTTAGCGACTTCTAAAACTAAGGTAGTGGCTTTTACGCGCAAAAGAAAATTGTCCCCTTTTTCTGTCTCATTTGATAATGTTCATCTCCAAACTGTTAAGCAAGTAAAATTTCTTGGTATACTTTTGGACCATAAGCTTTCCTGGCTCCCACATATTCAACACATTTCTGCTAAGTGTGAAAAGGGGCTTAATATGATGCGAGCAGTTTCCAGAGTATGGTGGGGATCTCATCCTACTACCCTGAAACTAATGTATAACTCCCTAGTTCGAAGCCACTTGGATTATGGCACATTTCTTTTCGACCCCCTTCCTAAATATTTGGATAAAAAACTTGAAAGAATTCAATCCAAGGCGCTCAGAATGATTATTGGGGCGATGAAATCTTCTCCTATTAACGCGCTCCAGGTGGAATGCGTAGAACCACCCTTATTTTTGAGAAGACAATTCCTTGCTGATAAGTTTATTTTCAAATCTTTATCTCTGTCTCGTCATCCTTTAGAAGAAAGTCTCGATCATTTGTTTAATAACTTAAACAACAGCAAAAGATTGACAGATAAAAATCGACAGTCTTTCCTTCTAAAAAGTTTTCTTTCATACAGATCTCTCTCTTCTTCTCTCCAAAACGTACAAAAAGATCCAATCCTTCCTATATACAAAATCCCGTTTGATACTATTAATTTTATCCCCAATGTAATAACTTCCGACTTTCGGACAAACATTTTAACATCATCTAATAACTTTCAAAATGTGGACGATCATTTTAAAAGCATTACGTCTTCTAAGTTTCCTGGGTTTTCCCTAATTTACACAGATGGTTCCAAGTCCGAGCTCAAAGATTGTGGCGCATCTGTGTATATTCCTGAATTCAATCTAAATCTTTCTTATAAATTGCCTAGAGAAATTTCTATATTTACCGCAGAATGCTTCGCAATTGAACAAGCTTTAATTCAAATCCAGCTTCTCAATATTCGTCAAGCCATACTATGCACTGACTCTCTATGTGCTGTATTAAAAATTTCCTCTAATATCGTTCGATGTCCAGAAGACTACATTATTTGTAATATTAAAAACATCCTCAACTCTCTACACGAATCACAATTTGAGACAATATTGGTTTGGGTCCCTGGCCATCTAGGAATTGAGGGTAACGAGAAAGCCGATTCTCTCGCTAAACTTGGAACGATCTCTGGTTCTATCCCTTTAGATTTTAGAATTCCTATCTCTGACGTCTTCTCTATTCTTAAATCCAATATGTCTCGTTCCTGGGAAGAAAATTGGACAAGTACGAAAACCCGAACTGGATCTTTCTATGCTGGAATACAAAGGCATATTCCGAGTAAACCTTGGTTCCACGGCAAAAAAAAATCCAAAAGATTTATTTCCTGCATTTCGAGAATGAGAATTGGTCACTGCTCTATTGCAACTCATTTGTTTAAGATCCGAGTCCTCGATAGTCCACTCTGCGAGTGCGGTGTGGAGGAGGAGACTCTTAACCATATATTCTTTAATTGTAAAAATCATTCTTCCTTCAAAAACATTTATCGTTTGCTTATTAAAATTACCCACAATTCTCCCCTTAGTATTCCGTATTTGCTGTCTCTCAACAATTCTCACGTTTTTTCAGTTTTATACAAGTTCATAGACTTAAATGAGTTCAATGTTTGATTTGTCCTGTCCCCTCGTAGATTAACCTAAAAAATTTAACTATCTTTCTTAACTTTAATGGCACAAAGCACTCTTCTTAGGGTGAATTGCCTATTCCATAAAAAAAAAACTTCGTTTATCCCGTACACTAATCTGCATTTTAGATAATTTTCTGCAACAAAACTCTAACTTCTTAACTTGCATTACACAATCTTCACGATAACTACCATTTCTCTACTATTGTTCTCCTTTAAAAATAAAGCCCTATGAAAATCTAAATATCCTGGTTTTTTACGATTATTCTTGCTCATTCTAACCGAATTGACTGAATTGAATTGATTGAATTGAAATTGGTACTTAAATATAATTATTTTGGTTATCTGCAGGAGAGCTATCTTCGTGTGGTGTTTACTACCGCTTGGTTCCACTCTTTGATATATCTGATGATGATTGCAGCAACCAGTGAGGCAGTAGTGGATGAGTTTAAAAATACCAAAATAATGCTAGCAAAAATATTGGCATTTTCGGAGTCACGAGTAGGTAAAAAAATCCTTTTACTGGTTTCCCTCTCAAAATTTTCCATTTGCTTTTGTTTTAGTTGTAACTGCAAGTACATCATTTAATTAATTTGTGAGAATATTCCAACTGGTTTCGGTACGAATACATTTTAAAGCAATATCAGCAACAAAATTATCAATCATATGTTACCTACTAACTACTTAAAACTACTAAATAACCTGCTAACTACGAAACTATCTACATATCAAATAGTTCGCACGCCAAAAAATCGCTCCACAAAACTCATTTAAATTCATAGTTAATAATGATAACATAACATAACATAACACAGGGACATCCCTAGCATGGCGGGCGAAATAACACAATATCTACACTATGTATAAAATTCTTTTAATAAATAAATAAATAAATTTAAAAAATCTTATAATTTTTCGGTTTGATGTTTACGGTGTAGTGAACGATCCAATTTAGACAAATGATTGGTGTCACAAATGCAACCCAACTATTTATTACAATAACTATAAACGGACCTGTGCTCCCACAAATAATATTGTTAATATTTCGCGGTACGTCACAGGTACACGGAGAAAAATGTTATTTGAAAAAACGATCATTTTTATAGTAAAAACGGGACTGAAGTTCTTACGAACAAATTAACCGGGTTTCAATGACTATTGGTGGGATCATGGAAGGATAATTTGTTGGTATACGTAATTTCGTACGTATACCAACAAATTATTCTTACATTTTCCCGCCAATAACCATTGAAACACTATTAATTTGTTCGTAAGAACTTCAGTCTTTTTCAATAGTGAAAACGCCTGCAAAACTTGCGTTGACATTCGGAGAAAGACAGTTCAAATACCAAAGATTCCTAAAAAAAAACATTGCTTTCTTTTTTTCAACACATTTTCAAATATATACACAAAATACAAGTGCTAAGACTATGGTAATTATTATTATTCCACGGCAGAACAGAAACGGTATTTGGCCTGGTGGTGAACACGTCCGCTATACCGAGTTACGAAGAATCTCAGTTCAAACCCACTGTAAATAAACAAATATTTTTTTTTTATAGTTTTATTTCATAAATATTACAATGGGGAAGTTGAGTGAAAAATGTTTTGACTTAAAAAAAATATGTTCATGTAGATGACATGCAAACTTAAATACCAGTTTTTTTTTTTTTAAGTTCCTTTTCATAATTAAATTAATTCTACATGTTTGAATTTTATTAAAACCCGCGAACACGCCGGCAAGAGTATAAATAATACTGTGCGGGAGAGTTCGTGACGACACCCGGTCCTGGATTGTGTGAAATATAAGGGAAAATATTTACAAAACCGGGACACGCTTAATATGGACGAAAAATATTAATTTAAAAAGTTGTAGAAGTTAGATATTATCTAGTACTAATCAATTCAATTACCGGAATATCGAAAAAAGGGCATTTTAATAATTATTTTTTAAATTTAAAAACACAAATGTCATTTTTCACCGACCGCTATGTTAGGAACTGTTGCAAGTTTCGTTTACATAAGCCATCAAACTCGCCAAACAATATCAGGCGTCAAAATTATTATAAAAAAAATTCAGAAATATCTGCCAATCAATAGTGAAATACTATAGATGAAAAATTGAAGAAAAAAAGGAGACTCGAAGTTATTATGGAACGCATTAAAGGAACACTGTTTTACCCTAGTAAGACCTTACTCGACACAGGTTTACCCTAGTGAGACAGGCATTGAAAAAAATCACGTGTAATTATAATATATAGATTAAATAATAAAAAAAAAATTAAAAAACTTAACAATATAAATTGGAAACCAGCATTAAAATTCAAACAAATAGAATTTAATTATAAAATAATAACTGGTTAGACTGATATTGCTAACACATTAAAAATCATCTTTTTTTTTCTCTTTTTCTAAGAATTTGTTTCTGTCTAATTATGTTTCTTTGGAAATATTTTTTCTCCCTCTTTCACTCAACCTATACATAACATACAACTCTGTCTTAGTATTTAGTTATTATTATATCCTGATGAAGCTCGGTCGGAGCGAAACCGGTCGATATATCAAATAATAAATATACGTGCTTAAATACTAAGTGTTTGTTTTATTTAAAAAATAAAAATAATCACTTTGGAGACATTGGTCAAACACTAGCCCAAAACATTTAAAAATAAAATGAAAACTGACGATCATGCACTTGCTGTAAAATAACAATAATTTTAAAATATTCATAATAAAGCACTATAATAGGCTGAGAAAAAATAGTTGAACTGGACTCGACAAACTTTTTCCTTAACCTGTATTTGTAATCTTACTAGCGGCATATTCCCCAGCCATTTAAATATGCAAACATAGTGCCTATCTAAATCTCTCAAACTGGCCCATCTCAATTTTAAAATTTCTCACAAAAGTACTCGAAAATCTAGTGAAAATCCAACTTGTAGATTATTTAGATTAACATTAAATCTTTTCAAAAAATCAGTATGATTTTCGAAAGCATATGGGAGTGCAAGATGCAATAGATAAAAGTAACAGAAACCATTCTAAAAAAATCGATTAAAAAAAAGTTGCATTGCGGTTTTTCTGAATCTAAGCAAAGCTATTGATACGGTGTCCCATAAAATGCATAAAAAAAACTATAAAACCATATATAAAACTGACCGCAGCCACTCACTAAGAGTAGGCAACGTAAAAAGCCAAAACAGACACATAAGTTACATAGTTTCCAAGGAAGTATATTAGGACGGTCCTAGGACCCAACCTATTTTTACTCTATATCAATTATTTGTGTCACTTAGACATTAGCGGAGGTGTTATTAATTTACTTTGCGGGAGACACTGTTCTTATATTCACTTGTGACTGTTGGACAAGTGTGTATAAGAAAGCTGCAAATACTCACAAAGTACATGAAATTTTGAATAGATCCCAGACGACAACCAAGACTCGATGAAAACTTAACCATACATGATTGAACATCTAAAAAAACTGCCTATGCAATCCACTATCTAGGATTCAGGTAATCAAATACTTATGCATTTACACTGACAACTATTTTAGAAGGACAGAACAAAAAAATAAAACAGCGGCTAAAGTTAGAAAACTTTTATGTATTCTTTTTAAAGCGTACTAAACGTAATGCAAATAAAGAGTCTTAAAACGGTTAACTACTCTCAACAAAGCGCAAAATGCCTTTATTAAAGTTTTTACAAAAAAGCTCGACAATGCAGTTATTTAAGGACTTCGCTGTATTGAACATACACCAATTTTGCATGATTTACATCAAAATTATATCTATACATTACCAAAAAGACAAACTAAACCATCATACTGCACAACACAATTACGAAACAAGATATTGACATCAACAAATAACTCCGAAGACAAATAACACCTAAGGAAAAAGACTTTACCATAATCGGCCCCAATTTTTTTAAATTTGATTGAAAAAGACATTAAAGATATTCACGTGACCAATCTACAACACAAAATACATACATGAATAGTCAACAAGGGCATTGTGTACTGCGGACAGATAACTTCTGCAATATAACAACACACATTCAACACCTGTATAATATTTCTCTTATCCCCACAATTATTTCTTTGTGTCATCTTTTTCCTTTTTTCTATTTCACTTATTTCATTTCTGTCTCTTCTTTTTTTTATTTCTTTCATTATATTTATCTATTTAAATTTACTTTATTTAATCTTCGAAGATTAAAATATCAAAATTAGTTTAAATTCCTGCACCTCGCAACAGGCTAAGCCTAGTGAGGTAAAAATATATATTTGTATATAATATATTGTAATTTTATCATAGTTAATATATATTTTTTAAATTAAACAAATTACTTTGTGTAAACCACTATAATCCATTCCACAGAGTAATTTTGCAAAGATTGGGGATTTTTTTGTTTTAATTAAAAACTGTTAAAAAAACTTTAAAACTTTGCCAGAAAAACCTACCGTAAAAATTAAAGTTATCGGGTGACGGTATTTTCGAACTGTACAGTTGCAGAGATGAAATTCCCTTAATAGAAAAAAAATCTGCTAAGAAAATTATTGTAACAACATTTGGTTTAACACTTATTTATTTTCAGGAAAAGGCGAACGGCAACAATTAAAAAAATTCTCTCGACTCCTTGTGGATAGGCAGCCCTGTGTAACAGTTTTCGGAATGGTTCCAGTTAATTTCTCCTTAAGTTTTACTATGGCCGGAGTGGTTATCAATTACATCCCCATATTAATGACCACGCACTTTACTGTTCCATAGTCAAAATGTTCCATAACCATTGTTGAATTGGTGTTTCTTCGTCGTCTTCTTATTTTCGGAGTCTCTTTTAATTTAGAAATAATTTTGTACACAATTATTTTTTTTAAATGTCGCGGGCAATAAAGGTGAAAGGTGTTTGACTTTATGGATAAGACAGTCTGAAAAGATTAGTTTTAACAATAAATTAGAAATAGATTAGTTTTAAGTTTAGCTCTGAATTCCGCCGAGTCTGTGATCATTCTTTACTCATGTGGCAGTCCATTCCAAGCTATAAGTCCAAACACTCCGAAAGCACGCTCACCGTACTTAGTATCTGGTGTGCACTTTGGTTCTTTCAACCTTCCGACAGCTGATGATGCTGCTGACCTGAGGGTTGATTGTCGAGAATTGGAATTTTCAGGAATAGACAATTCTGATAAGTAAGCCGGAGACATTCCATTAGGTGACTTAAATACCATCCAGTAGAGCATGAACTGGATTCTTTCAGGACATTTGAGCCAGTGAAGATTTTTGAGATGCTCTGAAATATGGGAATCTTTCGATAGACAAGTGATAAGTCTTGCCGCAGCATTGAAAACGGATTGTAATTTGTTAATTTGATATTTTGGTAGACTTGCATATTTTCCGTTGCTATAATCTAGACGTGAAACAACATACGAATTGGCAGGTTTATTTGCACTGCTTTGATTTGCCTTAATTGAAAGAACCCCGTGCTTATAATTCTGTTCACTTGAGTTTTCAGGGAAAATTCAGCGTCCAGATTGGAGTGATATCACTTCCTGAAATGTTTATTGGGGAGTTATCAATGTTACGCTGATGTCTGCTTGTGGTGGTCTAGAGAAACTCAGTCTTTGAAGGATTCAGTTTCAATATATTTGAGGTTATCCAGCGGGTGATTCTAGACACTCAGTTAACTGTCTTATTTCCTCCAATAAGCAGTAAAAGTAGACTTACTGGTCATCAGCTTAGCAGTGAGATAGAAGATCAAATAATTCGATTACTTTGGCGACATCATTTGTGAAGAGGATGAATAGAAGTGGGCCCAGAACAGACCCTTGGGGTATTCGTGATGAATATTTTGATTTGTTTTTCCCCACCTTAACGGCTTGTACACGGTTGCCCAAAAGTACGATATCAGCCAGTTTTTAACCTAGTAGCTTAAGCTAAAGGATTCTTCTAATCGTTTAATAAGCGGTACAACAGCGGCACTCATGTCCGAGCCGAAAGGAGCGCCAGTTTACCCGACTCAATGGCAAGAGTTATATCCGACAAAACACGTAGTAATCCAGTTTCCGTTGAGTGAAACCTTTTGTATGCAGATTGGTATTTAGTCAGCAATTCATTTGAATTTAAGTGACATATTATCTGTGAAGCAGTGATTCTTTCTAAGCTTTTTGATAATAATGGCAGATTTGAAACTGGTCGGGAATTTGTATGGGTTTATTATTTATGTATGTACGAGTTTATTATTTATGTATGTACGAGTTTATTATTTATGTATGTATGAGTTTATTATTTATGTATGTAAGAGTTTATTATTTATGTTGTACATAAGGAGACATATGACATATACGAAACTTTGAAATATGAACAATTTAAAAAGCAAATTAAATCCCTGAAATTGGATAATGATATATTTTACCCTTAGTTTACCATTACTTAATCTGTATTATCAATGTTGAAAGTTAAAATATATAGTATATTGGTATTGTCATTCAAAAACATATTTTTTCCTAAATTGTATACCTATGTTAAATAATGTTTGTATTTATTTCATAAGTCTTTGATTACATATTTATTTAGAACATTTTTTTTTTGTTGCATGTAAATACTCCTCCCATAAACAGGAGCTCCTAGAGCTCAACTTAAGGAGTAGTAAAATAATGATGAATAATTATATAACTTTACATAATGTTCACTTGTAATGTAAAACTTTTTCTCTTATAAATAAATAAATAAAATAAAATAAATAAATATATTGTATTCACATATACTGATTCGTATAGTTTTCTTACTGTTAACAGTTTTGATTCCAAATATAATTTTTTTGTTGATGTTTTGGATCCGTAGTGAAATAGTTTTTTGATTACCTTATTTTGAATTACCTGTAATTCATTAATGTATGTTTCATACGTATTTCCCTAGGTTTCAATTAAGTAATTTAGATGTGAGTGTACGAGAATATAATATATATTGACAAAGTGCGAAATATATTCTTATGATTTGTTTTAGTTTATAATAATATGTTTCTTATATTTAGGAAAATGTTTATTGTTTTGAGGAGTTTATGCGTTATAAGTTTGATATAACATCTGAGATAATGGTCAATTATGATTCTTAAATTTATTTGGTCTGTTTTTTTTTTAGTAGGGCAATCGCAGATGTTGGTGTTTATAAATTTATGTATCTGTATTGTTTTTGAGCTGTGTCGTGCTATTTATATTGTAAATATAATATACACTTATAACTTACGTATGAAGCGATGTACCAAACACATGGCTTGTCAGCAGATGCGTATAATTATTATTCATCTTAATATCTACATGAATCAAGAAACATGCTATATTTAAAGACAGCAGGTTTTTCAAATTCAAAATTGTTGAAAAAAATCTTTTGCGACTTTTATCCAAATGGAAATTGAGTAAATACTTGTGAATGAAAAATGTTTTCTATTTAAATTGTCTTTTAAACGACGAAACAGACATGTGAGGTATATAACCAGTCGCAACATATAAATTAGGCTTCTGAATTAAAGTTCTGAAGAACGTCTTCTTCCTTCTTCGTTCCTCTATATAACTCAGAGATTATAGACATAACTGAAGGAGGTGTATACTGTATGCGAGTGTACGGGCCTTTCTCGTTCTTTGTTGCTCTGTATATATATTATCAGAGTTTATAGACATAACTGAATGAGGTGTTTACTGTACGCGAGTGTACGGGCCTTCCTCATTCTTTGTTTTTCTGTACAACCTTCTCAGCCTTCTTCCTTTTTTGTTCACCTGTATAAAAACAGGAGGCTTTGTATGGAGAATTTATTTCAAGAAATTTAATTAAATAGTTTAATATTTTGATTTGCGGTTTGAGTGTTTACTGTTGATGTTTTTTAGGAGGGAGAAGTTGGGTGATCACATATTTAGACAGTCCATTGAAATTAAATCATGGCACCATGACCAAGATGTTACAATATATTCGTGGATTGTAAAAAATAATACCACAGTATTTATTGTTATTAAGTTTATTTTGTAGAACTCCATTTTAATTTTTATTTCTTTTATACATTCAATAATATTATTATTCAATGTATAAAAAACAGTTTATTATAAAAAAGTTCTGCTTCGTAATTATTATTATGTGTTACAGCTGTTTCGCCCTCTGAAGGCGTTTGACAATGCCTTCAGAGGGCGAAACAGCTGTACCACAGTATTCATTAGGTAATACGTGAAGATAGTGACAGTAGTATGGAATATTTATGGTTTTTGGTAAACCTGTGCTCAATCAAATACTGTGAATAATGGATACCTTTGCCTTTAAGGCTAATGATGTCTGTGACATGGAGTTAATACATTAATAAATTATATGAATTGTTATTTCATCACTTTTATGGCTCTAATTCTCTCAAAATGAATATAATCAGATAACACACCGTGCACGAATGTGAAGTATTTTAAAAGACTTAATATAATTTTAAAAAACACAAATCAATATTTTGTGATAAAGTTGTATTTCAAATACCCACATTTGATTTAGACGCGTTGAAGATCGAGCAAACTATGCACCAATACAGAATTAAACACTCTCGTGTTAAAATAATTATTAAAAATGGCGCTTTATTTAATAACAAATTACAGCCAATAAAATGGTTTTATACATTTTTTGGGTTAATTAGCTACAAAATGAATGGTATATCTTTTAAAAGTGTTTCTTGGTATGGAAAAGTCTACCTTTTGTTCTTATCAACTGCGATATCGTATTACATCAGTAATAAACTAATTAATTCCTGGAAAAAAGATTCCAAAGTTACCTTAAGACACCTGGGACTATCATGCCTATATGTATCTTCAATTCTACACATAGGGATCACGTGGTTATTGAAAATAAACACGCGCAAAACTATTAAAATATTCCAAAATTTTGACTTCTTAGAAACAACACTACCAAACATTAATAATTTCCTTCATAATTCTAATATAATAAATATTATGTTGCATTTAATACAAGTGATTTACATGGCTCTTGATAACTTAATTGGACCGATTATTACTAATTACGTGGATTCCTGCATTGTTATGTATTTTAATTTAGCAATGGGTTTCTCAGTGCATCAGTTGTGTATTATGATAAACATGATAAGTTCCTATGAAAGTGTAGTCAATATTTCAATTTGCAAATTGTATAAGAAGCCCGAATATCAATCCGATAGCAGGAATCCCGTGATGTACTTAATTAGACATAAAGTTTTTCGTTTTGCAACAGATTATCAATCGAATGAAAATTGGATACCCATCATTAATGTGGAGGCGATCACTATAATGTGCAATAAATTACTGGATAACCTTCAAATTTCCAATAGTACGCATAATGTTGTCGTAAGTTCTTTCAAAATATTTTATATACCTATTTATTTTTTTCGCGTGCCTCAGAAAAGCTGAGTTACTTGGACTAAACGCTAAAGAACTAGAGTGTGGTAGAAAACGATTTCCGAATGGGTTTGTATGAGGTACTCAAATACTGAAATGAGGTGTTGAGGTGTCCCAACTCAAAAGTGAGGTGTGAGGTGTGAGGTGTGAGGTGTGAGGTGTGAGGTGTGAGGTGTGAGGTGTGAGGTGTGAGGTGTGAGGTGTGAGGTGTGAGGTGTGAGGTGTGAGGTGTGAGGTGTGAGGTGTGAGGTGTGAGGTGTGAGGTGTGAGGTGTGAGGTGTGAGGTGTGAGGTGTGAGGTGTGAGGTGTGAGGTGCGTGGTGTGAGGTGTGAGGTGTGAGGTTTTTACGTTTGGGAGTGGGTGTGAATTGTGGTTTTCTCAAGTATTTATTTACTTGAACGTGTCATGTTTTTTATCAGCCGTCCAAAACTTACTCTTACTCCCGCTATGTATGGGTACATATTATATTGTAAATATATCATTTATTATTTCGCAAATATATACATGTCAAAGCCATCTAAATGTCTCTTTCCCAATATTTTTACATTTACGTTGATCTTGCACTTGTTTTCGTTTACAATACTTAACTGCCATACTTATCACAACAATCTGTATTCAGTACTAGTTCCACATATCTCATTGCATACATTCCAGCATGGTTAAACACGTCTTTGGTAGGTACTAAAGTGTTATCAAAATTTCAGCTTCTGTTTGGACCACTTTCATTCGTGATTCATTTGATAACTGGAATATCCAATGTTCTTGAGTTGGTAAGCGGAAATCCCTTTTAAGATTTCATAGTTGTGTACCACAAAAAACTAGATTTAAAACTAGTCATTTAGATTTTAATTTCTTAGATACAAACAAATAGTGAAACGAAATTTTCTAGAAAATATTACCCCTTCCTACAATCAAAATAGGTAAATGAAAAAGAAGTTTTTTTCTCAAACTTTCTACTTTTTTTTCCCTTCAAAACCTTTTTCCTTTCGAACCCTTTCAAAATACATTAAACGTGTTTGCAAATGCCTTATTTTTTTACTGGCATTGGATTATGTAAATTGTAGGCTTCTACTTCTAAGAAAACGAAGCATACTTGTACAGTGTGGGGCAGAGTAATTTGCTTATTGAAATTTGGCGCCCTGAAGCGATGGTTGCTGCGAGGAGGTGGGGATAGACACATTCGAGGGGGCGGGGCTTGAAGTTTTATCTACGCTTGGTTTAGATAAAATTAAACTAAGGCGGAGCGCGCGTTAGCTGCCGAGGCATACTTTTAGGTCAATTATCGCCAGACAAAGTTGCATTCTGTATCCACTTTAATATTTCGCCCCACGGTCGTGTTCCGACCGGCTCTCGATTGTTTCATGGATAAAACTTCAGGAAAACTGGTGACATGAAGAAAAAACGCTGGGCTTTCACGAATAGCAAGTTCACCGCGATTGACTTGATCGATTGATCACGTTGACTTGGTAAGGTTTTCTCTTTTGTGATCCCCTCAGCGCTCTGCAGCTGTTGGGCTGTCTGCTCATTCTGAGTCTCGTTGAACCAATCGACTGCCAGCCAGAACACGACCGTGGGGAGCAATATTGAAATGGATGCGGAATGCAATTTTGTATGGCGATAATTGACCAAAAAGTATGCCTCGGCAGCTAGCGTGCCCTCCGCCTTCGCCCACTCCATGATTCTATTTAAACCAAGCGAAGATAATACTTCAAGCCCCGCCCTCTCGAATGTGTCTATCCCCACCCTCCTCGCAGCAACCATCGCTTCAGGGCGCCAAATTCAAATAAGCAAGTTGCTCTGCCCCACCCTGTATTACATATGGATTATATCGAATCATTTCGTCATTCCTATAATGGCTTGTTCGATATTGGGAACGAGAGTTCCTATTTAAAATTCCCAATTATAATTTGACAAAGTGAATTGAATATTTTTTACTAAATAAGTTGACTAAAATTGTACTTAACCAGTCCAAAAAAGGATTCTATAATACAGACGTTTGTGTTGTGCAGGATTCATATCATTTCAAGTTACTGGCTGCCACTTGGACACATAGTTTTATATATCTCATGACGATTGCAATGGCCTGTGAGGGAGTGTTGGATGAATTCAAAAACACAACAGTAATGCTCGCTAAAATATTGGCATTCACGGATTTTACAAGAAGTGAGTAAAAATAATAAGAGTTTCTTAAATTTAATCATTTGTCATAGAAAATGAAGATAATACTTACTAACAAATCAAAATGAAAAATAACAAGACACGGAAAACTAAAAAGCTCACGGTCGCAACTGGGACTCGAGCCCAGAATAAGACGAGAGATCCTGGGTTTGAGTCCTAGCTGCGACCGTTTAACTTTTTTTATTTTTCCGTGTCTTGTTCTTTTAAACATTTCTTTTAGATATGTAAGTATCATCTTCTTCTTCAATGATGTATTACATTGATGGGAATAAGCTTCAACACGGAGAAAAATGTTATTCTAAAATACGATTATTTTATTCGTAAAAACTGTTAAAAGACTGAAGTTCTTACAAAAAAATTAACAGGGTTTCAATGTTTATTGGCGGGAACATGTAAGAATAATTTGTTGGTATACGTAATTTCGTACACCAACAAATTATACTTAAATTTTCCCGCAAATAAACATTGAAACACTGTTGTTCGTAAGAACTTCAGTCCTATTTTTAACCATTTTTACGAATAAAACGATCGTATTTTAGAATAACATTTTTCTCCGTGAAAAGTTATTATAAAATAGAGATATTCTAATAATAATTTTAATATTTTAAAATGCGTTTATTTTAATTATTGATTAATAAATTGTGAATTTATTTTTTAGGAAAACGTGAACGACAGCAATTAAGAAAACTCTCCCGGCTAGTTATTCGCAGGAACCCCAAAGTCTCAATATTCGGAATGGTTTCCGTTAATTTTCGATTCATTTTTACGATGCTAGGAATCATAACCAACTACATCGTTATATTCATGACCACGCAATAAAATATGATCATACAAAAGTTTAAAAGTCTCCGCCTAGCATACTCGATAGATAACAATTGATAGGATAACTTTCTATAACTTCTCATCGTTCCCTAGCATGACTGCAGATCGCCAATGAATAAATGACAGTTCACAATGACCAAGTGTCCTTAATATAATATTCGACATCAACTGTTGTTTGTGCGTTAGCGATCTGCAATTGTCCTAGGGAACGATGAGAAGTTACCGAAAGTTATTCTGTCAATCCTTATCGATCGAGTGTGCTAGGGGGCCAGGTGTCATCTTCTCCTTTCTCTAATTAAATTAAACCCTCAGGGAAGGCAAACGAGGAAAATAATTTCCTTTAGGGCCTGTGTCTTATATGAGGATTATGTGTGAAGCGTCTTTTTAAGGAAAGCAAGGAGAGGGAAGGAAAAATGTAAGAGGGGTGGTTAGGAATCTAAGGGTCAATGTGTTCAGGAGGGACGGACATATGACTCTATCCTATCCCTCTCACTGCGATGCAATAAGATGGTTCGAGAGAGACCTGCCGGGAAGGTCAGAGGATCTCTCCAAACCGGCCCGAACCAACCGCGCCGGCAAGATCTGAACACATCTCTCCCGACGAACCCGGGCACTCGTGCTAACGTCGTTCTTCCATGGAGCTACTTTCAAGCGACGCGATCGCCGCTCGTCTGTACCTTCCATACTATTATTTGTGTTTGTAAACGACGCTATGCGCTACACTAGCAAAATAGTGTGACAGGTAGCGGGTAGCGGCGATTTAGTCGCTTGTAAGTAGCTGCGTCAACGAAGGGCATAAGTCATCAAACGCAGCGAAGCACTTGGCTGACCAATGGCAGAGGTGTTGGTTATCCAATAAATGGTTCCATTGGCGGCGGTACCCATACCCGCCTCTCTAGGAGGATTTTTTTTTTGTGAAGACGGTCTATTATTTTATTTAATCTATGGAATAATAGAGCATGAAGCATACTTTGTTAGTTTTAGAAATAATAAAAAAAATAATCTTCAAATGGCTCTCATTATGTGTTTCAATTCAATTCTTTGAACAACCATCAAATGTCCCCTGTTCAATGTACCTACATAGCAGTGGCGGTCCGTGAGTTTTTGGTGAGCTAGAGTGCTAAGATTGAAAAAAATGACGTTATTGATGTTGTTGTAGCTGAAAATGATTTTTTTAAATTTTTATTTCAACTTTTTGTATGAAGATGTTTAGGATTCTTTCAGTACGGGGATGCGCTGCATCCACATACTGAAAGATCATCATACAATATATGCATAACACCCCAACAACAGACAACGAAAATCAATAACGTCGTTTTTTTTTCAATTTTAGCAGTCTAGCTCATTGAAAACTTACGGACCACCACTGCGACATAGCTGATACGGAATTACAGTACGCATGTGTATCAGAAATAACAACTATTAACAATTGTATATAAAATACAGGGGCAGTGCATTGCTTATTATACGAGACTGTTAAAAAAGTAATGTAAAAAGAAAAACACTTATATAAATATACTTATACTTTTTAAATCATATTAGAGGTTCGGTCTGTAGCTCGAAAACGATTTTGTTCTTAAATATATTTTTGCATAATTTACATTTTGCATACATATTTTAATTTATTTTTTATATGAACACCGCACAAGAGTTCTAACTGCTCCCGTCTGGAGCCAGTGAGAGAATGGCATCTCCAATTCGTTGCTTCAGTTCGTTTTTATCGAACAGACCAAAACATAAATCGGGAGAAATGCCGCTTTAATGTTTTTTTTACGATAAAAGCACATAAATTGCACAAAAAGTGCGTTTTGAAAACCCCTTAAATAATCTTTTATAATTTTTTTTGAACGATTATCGTATAAATTAAGGCTTTTTGAGAACAAATGCGCACTTAACTCAAGTTCACGAAAAATGGTCTGTTGGACAAAAACGAACTAGAGCGACGAATTGTGATATGTTGTGAGACTGAAGGTAGTGGGGAGGGGAAGAAGATGGGGAAGGGGAAGATGGGGAAGTACCTGGTAATTTAGTTCTGTTTCAATTCTGAATGATAGTCTTACACCGGAGCTATACTGAGAGTATCTTCCACTCTGGAACGTGCCGCAAATATACTAAATTTTATTTTTAATTAATTAATTGTGAAATCACACAAATTAATAAAATAAAAAACCAATTTCTTCGAGCCTACGTGGTCAACCTTATCGAAATCTTTCGCAAAGTCATAGTATATTTTCGTTTTGACCTTCAAAAATTCTATCAGATCATAAAAAAATAAACAATGTATGTAAAAAAATGTATAGTTAACTTGTTTTAGTAAAGTAACGTGGCATCACGCGTTGGTCGGAAAGCAATTTACATTTAATATGTGTTTACAGGAACCCTCATCACATTACCGAAACTCACAATTTGGTTATCATTAATCAGTTCTGTGTACCTACTTTAGTTAATGAATAGTTTTTCCAATAAATCTACAGTGTATTATTCCGTGTAGACGTTAGTGAAAACAATCCAATGTTGGCTACAGGCAAAAAGGATTCGAAAAACCAAATCAGTCAATCAAGTCGTATGATAGAAAATAGTGTGTTATTCAATAATAAATTAGAACCTCTGAAATGGATTCACTTTCTTTTGGGTCTGAGAAGTTACAGAATGAAAGGGTCATATTTAAAAAAAGGAGCTTGGTGGGCCTCGCTTTACCTTGTATTTCTGACAATCCTGTCAATAGTACACATAAGTCGTTCTGTGGTCGGTCTTTTCATTCGCCTTCAAGGCATTTCCCTTAACAAAATCGGATTAACGCTCGTGTACATTTCATCTTCGTTACACATGATTACTAATTGGATGTTGAACATCAACTCGAACAAAGTCATAAAAATTCTAGATAAATTTGATTACGTAGAAAAAACATTCCCAAAGAAGAATGCCTATCTTTACAATTCAAATATTCTGAACACATCCATTCATATTTTAGAAATATTTTTTATGGCAGTGCTGATTGTTAAAGATTATCATAACGCAACCCCGCCTAATGTGTCACAGTTTTTATACACATTTTTTAACATTTCAATGGATTTCTCTGTATATCAGCTTTGTAATATGATGAACATGATAAGTTCTTATGGAAATGTTCTCAATACTTCTCTCCGTAATTTTTACAAACTGCCCCACTGCTGCTTAGAAAATAAGAATGTCATTATTTACATCCTTAAGAAATATATCTTACGATTTTCGTCATTTAATCATGCCAATGAGGTCAGAGAAACCTTTACTAAAACTCAGGATATTTACACTTTCGTGAAGGTAAATGATAAACTATTAGATATTCTCCAAATAACGAACAACAAGTTCAATATTATTGTAAGTACAATATATTTTCGTATTCTTGTCATTACATTCCTGCACGTATATTACCAGTTTACTTTGAGTAACATTTTTCTTTTCAGATTCTTTTTGGACCGCTGTCTTTTATAATTTATTTGATAACTGGAGTATCACATGTGACTGAATTGGTAAGCGGAAACTTCTTAATCTACTTAAATGCCGTAAACACACGAACAAGCTCACCGTCCAATTTAAGTTACACAATCAACTTGAGGCTTGATCAGGTAAACTGACTGTGTATCGGTCCAATTTGCATTACGCTTGAGGCTTGATCAAATAAACTGACTGTGTAAGGGTCCAATTTGCATTACATTTAAGGCTTAGTCAGGTAAACTGACTGTGTAAGGGTCCAATTTTCATTACATTTAAGGCTTAGTCAGGTAAACTGACTGTGTATCGGTCCAATTTGCATTACGCTTGAGGCTTGATCAAATAAACTGACTGTGTAAGGGTCCAATTTGCATTACACCTAAGGCTTGATCAGGTAAACTGACTATGTATCGGTCCAATTTGCATTACACTTGAGGCTTAGTCAGGTAAACTGACTGTGTACCGGTCCAATTTGCATTACACCTAAGGCTTGATCAGGTAAACTGACTATGTATCGGTCCAATTTGCATTACACTTGAGGCTTAGTCAGGTAAACTGACTGTGTATCGGTCCAATTTGCATTACGCTTGAGGCTTGATCAAATAAACTGACTGTGTAAGGGTCCAATTTGCATTACATTTAAGGCTTAGTCAGGTAAACTGACTGTGTAAGGGTCCAATTTGCATTACATTTAAGGCTTAGTCAGGTAAACTGACTGTGTATCGGTCCAATTTGCATTACACCTAAGGCTTGATCAGGTAAACTGACTATGTATCGGTCCAATTTGCATTACACTTGAGGCTTAGTCAGGTAAACTGACTGTGTACCGGTCCAATTTGCATTACACTTGAGGCTTAGTCAGGTAAACTGACTGTGTACCGGTCCAATTTGCATTACACTTGAGGCTTAGTCAGGTAAACTGACTGTGTACCGGTCCAATTTGCATTACACTTGAGGCTTAATCAGGTAAACTGACTGTGTATCGGTCCAATTTGCATTACACTTGAGGCTTGATCAAATAAACTGACTGTGTAAGGGTCCAATTTGCATTTTTCACTTGAGGCTTAATCAGGTAAACTGACGGTGTATCGTTCCAATTTTCATTACAACTGTAATTGAAGACAGAATCGATTTTCAATCCTGCCGACTTGATCGTGCAAATTTTACAGTAAACTTAATCATGTGTAACGCCTTTACCAATTTGCATTAACCAAAGTTGAAAACAGAAATTTTAGATAAGGTGATGTCAAAACAATACTTAGAATATCTTGGTCCTTTCCATACAAATAATTCAACTTTTTACATGAAAACTATCATAAAAACCTTGAAATTTCGAAAAACCTCATTAATCAGTTCCACTTGTACCTCATACAATTCTTCTATGGATTTTTTTTTAAACTATATTATTTTGAAATGAGTTTTTATTTTATTTCTATAACATAATATGTGTTAACCTTCCAAAGTTGGTGCACTTTACCCCAGGCACTCTTCACAAGACTTACAAATTGTACATGGAGAAAAATGTTATTCGAAAAAACGATCATTTAGTAAAAACGGTTAAAAACAAGACTGAAGTTCTTACGAACAAATTAACAGTGTTTCAATGTTTATTGGCGGGAAAATGTAAGAATAATTTGTTGGTATACGTACGAAATTTCGTATACCAACAAATTATTCTTACATGTTCCCGCCAATAAACTTTGAAACCCTGATAAATTGTTCGTAAGAACTTCAGTCCCGTTTTTAACCGTTTTTACTATTAAAATGATCGTTTTTTTCGAATAACATTTTTCTCCGTATACCAGTCCCAAGGGAGGCGTCTACTAATATCTACAGGAATTTCAAAAACTGCACAAATCGGACTAATAGCTATGAGAATCGATGTGTTGACTAATATCTATACGAGGTATGTTGGAACAATATCTATGGGAACCAAAGTGGGGACGAATATCTACAGCTCAAACTGCTGACTAATTATCTACGGAACAGGTGATGTAGACGAATATCTACAGTACTGGCAGAGGTTGGATTTGCAATTATGTATAGCATATTGGCATAACGTAATATTGCGTTTGCAGTTTAAAGAACTTTCTTTTGTATCATAAACCATGTTACACAAACCTAGCGTAGCCGCTAAACTACTTGAATATTGGGATGTTTTTTCTTGCCTTGACACTAGCAGGCGCTATGCCAATTGCAACATTACAGCAAAATACGTAATATTATGCAAAAACTTCATGCACGTACTTTAAACGTTTAAGCCTTTACGTAATTGAAGTAATTTATGCTTTTCCGTACAACCTCTTGCTCAGCTGCCCTCTGTAGATATTAGACCCACCTACGCTCCATAGATATTCGTCACCACTGGGACCATCAAAGATATTTATCCGACCTTAAAAATGACGTATAAAATAATCAAAACTGTTAAATGAATTGTGTTTTTCGTTATTTCAGGAAGGAGTTAATCTGGCAGTCAAGTTATTTTCGTGGACACACAGCTTTCTTCATCTTTTAACCATTGTGACAACTTGTGAAAGTGTAATAGAAGAATTCAATAATACGTCGCTAATCCTTGCTAAAGCATTAGCATTTTCTAATATTCATGGTAAATTTAGGCCTCTATACGTTCTATTAACTAATTCTACCAAAACTTTACGTAACCTTTGCGTGTTTTTTTTCTTCTTCAAAGCAATCTTTTACATTTTGCATTTTCTCCTTACGATAAATGTAAAAATCATAAATAAAAATCATTCTTAAATTCGCGAATTTACGATTTATATTATTTCATGAATTTTAGGTTTTATTTTAACGTCGTTTAATTTAGAAATAGCTGCTGAAAAGTTACTTACAGTAACTTAGTGGGTGAAAAATCTCATTGTACCTATTAAAATAATATTTTGATGTGAAAAAAAAATTATCATAAAAAAATTGTGCTAACACTATTAACAATATTGTATTAATTCACAAAAATGAATTAAAATATAATTTTTTTTAAATAGCCCATGACCTAAACTAACTATTTTACTATATTTTTGATTTTCATTTCTTTTAATGACTTTCCAAAGGAGTGATGAAGTTGCACATTGTTGAGTTGTCCGTTCCCCTTATTATGATATATAAACATTTTTTTTAAATAATCATTTACCAGATCAAGTTAATTATGGTATTGTATCATTTTTAATATGAAATATTTTAAATCGGTATTTAAATCACTATTACGTTTTTAACCAATCGATCAAATAGCTATTTTAATCTGCTACTATATAGTAATATAAATACGTCGTTGAGTTACCTACATATAGTTTTATTTCACATTATTTTATACATTATATTTAACACATTTTGTTAAAATATTATAAATTTGAGGATGTAAATTACGTAATAAATAATAACATCAGTCCCGAAAGAGTTCCTTGCGATACCCCCTAATGTATATTTAATCTGTTTTTAAATTTTGATATTAATATTCACTGTTCACTGTATGTTATATTTTCGAAGGAAATAATGAAGTCGTTTTGTTATATATTAGCTATGATATAAGTTTTATCCACTAATTTAGTAACTTGGATGAAGTGGTTGTTTTACGAGGTTTTAAAGATTATTTCTTTCAGATGAACGCGAAGTCCAGCAAATGAGAAGATTTTTCAAAATATTCTGTCGAGAAAGGCCCAATATCACAGTTTTTAATATGGTTTCTATTAACTTCAAATACATTTGTACGATGGTTGGAGTCATCGTCAACTACATTGTTATATTAATGTGTACAAAATAACAAAAACAAATACCGATAATTACTTTGCTTTCAATCAATATTTATAAAAAACAGTATTTCTTATGAATGTCTTATTTTTCTGAAAAGTACCTTTACTTATAGATTCTAATGTTTACATTGTTAGAAAACAAAAGAAGAAAGGGTTTAAACCTCCGAAAGGAAAGATTTTATTGTAATCCACAAATTTTAAAAAGTTTGTCAAATTATTTAACATTTGTTATAATATATATCCGAAGTGATTGAAACTAACTAATTGTTACTCTGACAAATTTGCTCGTTGCATACATACATACTGTTAAATTTAAATCTAGATTATAGAAGTTTACCTGTTTTGTTTTAAACCACGTAGAAAAATATTTTTGTAATTAATTTTTCCGATGCCCTTAGGTAAGAATTTATTTTAGGATACCCTTCAAGCATTTTAATATCGAAAGGTTTCGGAAAGATGGATGAAGTAATTATATTTGAACACCAATTAGATGATTAAACTTATTGAAAAACTGGTATCTTTTGGCGTTTCTTTTCATTACGTTCCATTACCGAAAGAAGCTTGATTGAATTGTTATCATTTGAAGCCACAACTTTTCTTTAATTACTAAAAAAAAATGACAACGGAAACTAGAAATGTTTTGACAATGTGAAATTTTATAGCAAATTAATACTTCGTGTAGACATCAGTACAACAATGCTTGAAGAAAAATGTTTAAATCTTCCAAAAAAAAACACTCATATCGTCTAATTAAAAATGGCACTTTATTCAATAATAAGTTAGAACCCTTTGAATTGGATCCACTTTTTAATGGGATTGAGAAGTTATGGAATGAGAAGTTTATATTTCACAAAAGGAGCTTGGTGGGCCTCGCTGTATTTGATTGGCCTTATTTATATTTATAATATTTGGAATATACGTGACTCGTGCACTAATTGAGTATTCAATTCAGTATCATGAAGTAACTCTGCATAACATAGCAACAAATTTCGTGTTTTTTTACATCTACGATGCATTTGATTATGAATTCAATATTAAACACCAGCACGTTAAGGCGATCCGCTCACTGAGGCAACTGAAAACTGTCAACTGCCAACTGCCTTTGTATGACAATGTGATGGCCCGCACACTACACAATCACTCAAAAAGCCGTTGTCAATGGTAACGCAAGCGGTGACTCGCGACTCGCACTGCTGATTGTCGTGGCCGGCCGTTGCTAGTTGCCAGTTGTCAGCTAACTGTTCTTCGTCTAAAGGAGCGCCTAAAAGTATGGACAGTTTAAGAACATTTTGATTTCGTGGAAATACCAATACCAAGGATGAATACATTTCTTTACAATTCAAATAATAGTAATGTGATGTGTCATTTGTTCGAAATTCTGTTTCGACTGTCACCGAGAAGTCATTTATTTCTATACTTTGGTAGGCGGGTAACCACTTATAGGATGACCAACACCTCTGCCACAGGTCACCCTAAGTGGTTCGCCCGGGTTCGTTGGGGTAATTTTTGTCCAGGTCTTGGTGGTGGGTGCGTCAGCCCACCTTCTGCGTGGATCGGGTTGAGGGTGACCCTTTACAACCGGTTACCGCTGTCTGGGTGGCTCGTTAGTATAAGGGCTCGACCCCCAGGCTCACGACTGAGGGTGGGCTGCCCCATCAACGAGTGTAAAATCCCCACCGCTGCTGTTGTGCTGGTTCGTAATCGGAGGAAACCCAGCAGCAGCGTTTGAGGCGCATTGGGTGACCTCTCCAGCCGGACTCTCCCGGCCCATCGCCTTGCACCGCAGTGGGTGGGATGGATTCATACGTCTATCACTCCTGGACACTCTGATCTCCAGCTTCCTACCCATCCCTCATATCGTTTCCTTCCCAGACATCCCTTTTCCAACATACCTAATATATATATATAGACCAAAAACTAATAATATCTTGAGAATAGCGAATGGTAGGCGTCCCGGTGTGGGCCAAAATTGTTGGTGAATTTTGACAACATTTGCGGCCTGCATGCAAATTTTAACTCCAAACATTACCACCTTCTCTCACAACGCCTTAACCTTCTTTTCATCTCTGAAACACAGATAGCCGAGCCTCTAGACGCCCTCTATCTGACTGCCCGGGCTACGCCCTCGCTGGCAAGTTCAAAGCCAAAGGAGGTGTCTATCTCTATAGCCCAGCGGCTGTCAACCTTTTTGGGCCTGGCTCTTACCTTGGCTCTTACTACAGATTTGTTGTACCCCGTACTCTCTATCTATCGTGTGTACACATGAAAGACATGCTTTATTGTAATTTTTTCATACTCTCATTATTACATAAATTTTAAAATCAAGTCACACAAATATTTATACCTACAGTGATTCTACATGCAAAATTAAACAAATTTTCATGTTCTCAAAAAAAAATCCATGTTCTGCATGAAATCTTATAGAAAAAAGTTTTTCATGTATCAGCAGTAGAAATAAAAATAATAAAATAAAATATTTAATATAATAAAAATAATAAATATAAAATATATTTAATATAATAAAAATAATAAAATAAAATAAAAATAATGAAATAAATAAATAAAATATTTGAGCAAGACTATTGATGATCTCTTGCCCCGCTACCCTTCGGCCGATTTTGTGGTTCTGGGGGACTTCAATGTTCATAACAAACCATGGTTAAAGTTCTCAGGATTAACACACTAGGCTGGCCGACAGGCGGAATCCTTGGCCCTCTGCCACAGATGGGAGCAAATGGTTCAGGAGCCAACAAGGGTTCCTGATGTCCAGACTCACCGCTCCAATCTGTTAGACCTAGGTATATTTATAACCACTCTGCACGTAGAAAAATGTTATTTTAAAATACGTTCATTTTATAACAAATTATTCTTACATTTTACCGCCAATAAACATTGAAACACTGTTAATTTGTTCGTAAGAACTTCGGTCCCGTTTTTACGAATAAAATGATCGTATTTTAGAATAACATTTTTCTTCGTGTGCCACACGGTTACAAGATTGAGGTCTGACTACTGCCTGGTGACGACCTCGATTCCCTGCAACTTCAGACCGCCAAACGAGAGGCTGAAGAGAAATGTGTGGCACTATAGGTCTACGGATTGGTTCGGTCTTAAGAGGCTAGACTTTGAACGACATGCGGAACACCCGCGTCTGTCATTCTGTCCCGCTCACAATAAGCTCACGGACACTTACAATACGTGCGAATGCGAAATGTGCGAATGAGACAACGCTCAAATTTACCTACAGAAATCGCTCGAAAAGGGGTTTATGGAGAATACACTTTTCTACACCGAAACTTTCACGAAATTGAAATTTAAAAAAAAATATATTTTTTAGAAAGAAGAAGCTACGTCGGTAGCTTTTTATAATTTTATAATTCTTTATGAGAGTTGAGTTAGCAGCACTTTTTCCTTAAATAATATTTTTTGATAAATCGTACATGTTTGACAGTGAATGTTTACGTTAATACGAAACGCATCGAAAATTCGAAAACATATCGACATAGTTTTCACCCTCTAGAAGGCAGTATAAAAAAATATATTCATTTTGTGCAATTTTCGATGTAGAAAAGTGTTTTTTCCCGAGCGTCCTTTTTGTATGGGCCGAAAAGCGAAGTCTATCGTCTTAACAAATGGATTGCAATCTTTAGAGAACAGGCGTCGGGTAGGAATACTGTCCTTATTCCGCCTATATTTTAATGGAAGAAGCTCCAAGGAACTAGCGTCATTGATCCCTCGGCACCGGCGCATAGTCGGGAAACACGCCAAACGCTCGCTCAAAATATGTACACGGTTCACATTTTTCACATGAGTACGACTCGTTCTTGAGTTCAACAGCTCGGCTGTGGAACCTATGTGTTTCCTGCATGCTACAACATGGGTCTCTTCAAAACCCATGTTCTTTCCTTCTTCTCCTCAAAAAGACCCTCCACAAAGAATCTTCAAAGATGACATAGACCCTGCGGGAAATTATTTTCCTCGAGGCCTCCTGCGTGGAGTTAAGGCAAAAAAAGTCAAATAGTTTCTGCCCTCTAGTTTTCTCATAAAATAATAAATTATCGTTTTTATTATCAAAAATTCTATCAAATCATAAATAAATGGTTATCGCTCGTTGGTCGAGAAGCAATTTCCATTACGTGATAAGAGGTACCCCTCCCCACTTCACCGAAACACACATCATGATTATCATTCTGTTCCGTGTGTACCTACTTTATATGATGAATAGTTTTTCCAATAAATCTAAAATATATTAGCAAAATATAATTATATCAACTGCGTTGTCTTATTCGTATAGACGTAAATGAATAAAATACAATGTTGGCTTCAGGCAAAAGGGATTTTAAAAACCAAATCAGTCAATCATGTAGCATGATAGAAAATAGTGTTTTATTCAATAATAAATTAGAACCTTTGAAATGGATCCACTTTCTTTTGGGACTGAGAAGTTACAGGATGAAAGGGTCTTATTTAAAAAAAGGAGCTTGGTGGGCCTCGCTTTACCTTGTATTTCTGACAATCGTGGCAATAGTATACATGGGCCGTTCTTTGGTCGGACTGTTCAATGGCCTTCGGGGCGTTTCCCTTAACAAAATCGGAATAACGCTCTTGTTTATTTCAACTTTGTTACACCTGGTTACTAATTGGATGTTGAACATCAACTCGAACAAAGTTATAAAAATTCTAGACAAATTTGATTACGTAGAAAAAACATTCCCAAAGAAGAATGCGTATCTTTACAATTCAAATATTCTGAACACATCCATTCATATTTTAGAAATATTTTTTATGGCTATCCTGGTGATTAAAGATTACCATAACACACCGAATGTGTCACAGTTATTGTTCATATTTTTTAACATTTCAACGGATTTCTCAGGATATCAGCTTTGTAATATTATGAACATGATAAGTTCTTATGGAAATGTTCTCAATACTTCTCTCCGTAATTTTTACAACCTGCCGCACTGCGGCTTAGATAATAAAAATATTATTATTTACTTCTTTAAGAAACATATTTTACGATTTGCATCATTTAATCGTGCCAATGAGGTTAGAGAAACCTTTACTGAAACTCAGGATATTTACACTTTCGTGAAGGTAAATGATAAACTATTAGATATTCTCCAAATAACGAACAACAAGTTCAATATTATTGTAAGTACAATATATTTTCGTATTTTTATCATTACAGTCCTGCACCAGTTTACTTTGAGTAATATGTTTTCTTTTCAGATTCTTTTTGGACCGCTGTCTTTTATTATTTATTTGATAACTGGAATATCACAAGTGACTGAATTGGTAAGCGGAAACATCTAAATCTTCTAAAAGGAAGTAACACACGATCAAGCATACCGTCCAATTTGCATGCCACTTGAAGCTGGATCAGGTAAACTGACTGCGTATCGGTCCAATTTGCATTACAACTGTAATTGAAGACAGAAGCGATATTCGATCCTACCGACTTGATCGTGCAAATTGGACGGCAAACTTGATCGTGTGTAACGGCCTTTACTAATTTGCATTAACCAAAGTCGAAAATCGAAATTTTAGATAAGTTAGTGTAAACAATATTTTGCATATATTTGTCTTTTCCATACAAACAATTCAACTTTTTACCTGAAAACTATCATAGAGCGTTGAAATTTTGAAAATCTCATTAATGATTTCTACTTGTACCTCATGCAATACTTGGAATTGTAAAATTTTATTCATTAATTAATCCGATCGAATTTTTTTTAACTGTGTTATTTCTAAAAGAGATTTTTTCTTACTTCTATCATTTTATCATCATGTGGGACAACCTCCCAAAATTGGTGCACTTTACCCCAGGCACTCTTTACAATACATATTCCATAAATTTTGTTCGAATTGTACTAGTATGAAGTTGCCTGGCTAAGATGAAACTGTTCCGGTCATTAATAAAAAAGTGGAAGAAAGCCATAAATGTAAATAATCCATAAAAGATTCATATGAAAATGGATTTCTAAAAAAAATTGAGATAAAGAAATATAACGATTTCAAAATTTGAAATAAAATAATCAAAGCTGTTAAATGTTTTTTGTTTTTCATTATTTTCAGGAAGGTGTTGATCTAGCAGTCAAGTTAGTTTCTTGGATACACAGCTTTCTTTATCTTTTAACCATAGTGACAACTTGTGAAAGTGTAATAGAAGAATTCAATAATACTTCGATAATTCTTGCGAAAGCATTAGCATTTTCTAATGTTCAGGGTAAATTACGGTTACTTACAAAACCCCCTAAACGTTCTGTTCACTAATTCTACCAAATCTTGCGTGTTTTTTTTCTTTGAGACAATCTTTTACATTTTCTTCTTACGATAAATAAATAATCTTGCTTAAATTCGCATATTTTAGATAAGTATTATTTCATGAAATTTGGATTTTTTTGTTAACGCAAAAGTTACTTACAGTAACTTAGTGGGTGAAAAATCTCATTGTACCCATTAACATAATATTATGATGTGAAAAAATATTATAGTCGAAAAATTATGCTAACACTAATATTGTTTTATAGGTTCATTCACATTGAGTCATTAAAATCATGATTTTTTTGAGCCTGTGTCCCAATCTAATTAATTTATTGTTGATGAAGGTGCACATTGTTAAGTGGTTCGATCACCGTATTACCGATAATATAAAGACTTTTTTTTCTAAATAATCAATTACTGGACGAAGGTAATTATATTATTGTATAAATTTTATTAGTGAAATATTTTAAATCGGTATTAAAATCACTATTATACTTTATTAACCAATCGATTATTTATTTTATTTTTTATAACCAACCAATCGATTAAATAGCTAATTTAATCTAAAACTCTATATACGTCGATGAGTTCCCTACATATAGTTCATACATTATTTTTAATGGATTTTGAACCAAACAATAATATCAGTCCCAAAAGAGTTCCTTGCGGTACACCTAATGTATATTTAATTTGTTTTCAAATTTTGATATTAGTTTTCTTTGTGCACTGTATGTTATGTTTTCTAAGGAAATGATCAATTAATTTTGTGCTATATTAGCGACGAAATAAGTTTTATCTACTAATTTAGTAACTTGGATGAAGTGGATGTGTTACGAAGCTTGTGTCTTTCTTTCAGATGAACGCGAAGTCCAGCAACTTAGAAATTTTTTGAAAATATTCTGTCAAGAAAGGCGCAATATCACAGTATTTAATATGATTTCTTTTAACTTCAATTACATTTGTACGATGTTTGGAGTCATCGTCAATTACATTGTTATATTAATGTGTACAAATTAAGTAAAACAAAATTCAGTTAATAATTTATTGGCAAACAATATTTTAAAAGATACACTATTTTTAAAAATGTCTTGGTTTCCTGAAATATGCCCTTAATTATAGATTCTAACGTTTACATTGTAAGATAGCAAAAGAAGAAAGTGTAATTTTTATATAGCATTAAACAATTGAAAAGATTTTCTTGTAATCCACAAATTTAATAAATTTTTATTAATAAAGATAATATTAGTGAAAGTCAATCGAAAATCTGAAACAGAAAAATCAGAAAAAGATACGGATACATCTGGGACTCAGGACAACTCAGGACCTTCGGCTTTCCGGACCACTGCGCTAACCACAGCGCCAATGTATCCCTTTCCCATTTGGTCATATTTAACTGTATCATGCTTCGGCTGAGAACCACCAACATTATCTTCATTTTCTTAACGCATATTTTTATTGGCTGCTATCTCTAAGTATGATTAAAATATTATAATTTGAGGTTTAACTTTAAGTTAAAAGTAAACATTAAATAAATTTGTTTAAATATTTAAAATCTGTTAAAAAAAAAACATTATACAGGGTGTTAACCATCGTACTTAACTTACTTTAACCAGTGATTCCTGACATTATTTGAAGTAAAAAATGTTAATAAAATTTCGGTCTCCGGTGACATTTTTGAAGTTTTTCTATAAAAACATAAAAATTGGTAGGTAATGGGAAGTGAGGGGCGGGGTGAGGGGTGGGTTGGTGACTTGGCTAAGTGACCAGTGACGGCATGTGGAAGTTTTTTTCTTCTTTGATTTTGAAGATTTTTTAATTTATTTTTTTTATTATTCATTTTCAACGCCCTGATGGGCTTTTACATAATAAGTGTATAATACAGTGATATAAATATATGTAATACAATGTTTAAATAAGAAAGATAAACTCATTGCAATGAACATTATAAAAATGGTAGGAATAAAGGTAAGTGAAAATATTATTTATTTTATTTATTTATTTATTTATTAAACGCCCTTATGGGCTTTTACATTTTAGTTAAATAGATGAGTATAACAGTGATTTCGAAAAAATCTAAATTAAAACAACAAAGAAAGCATAATACAGTGAACATAAAAGTAAAACAAAAGCATATATCTACAACAAAATATAACAATAAATGCATATAATAAAATTAGATACATAGGTAAAAAAAATAAGAAGTTTCACAAAAAAAAAAGATATTCAATATAGACAAAAATTGTAGAGATTATAGACGTCTATTTATGTCTAAATATAAAAAAGAATTGAAATAAACAATGTTTATACTGATTGTTTTTAATGTGAAATATATCTCCCAGATCAGAATATTTATTTCCGAGACTGTGAAGTCTCGGTATCGGGGAATTTTGATAAGAGAGTGTCCTGGTGTTATTAAAATAAAAGGGTAGTAAATTTCGGCAAGATCTTTTAGGTATGTGGATATTGATTAATTGAAGCAATTCAGGACAGTCAATTTTGTAATGCAGTATTTTATGTAATAGTATTAAATCTGTGATTATTCTTCTTATATTATCACAGAAGCGAAATATTCCCTATATACATTTTAGTATAAATAAAAAGACAACTTTTTTTATGAATATAAGAATAGATGTTTGCTTTATCACTCCTAAAAAAATATTATCACTATTTGTAAATAATTTTTTTTTAACAAAAAAACCTACCGTTGATACATCTACCCGGGCCAGAAATGTGGTAGTGGGTCAGAAATATGTATTTTTTTAAATAACTGGGGGCTTACTCACGTACTTTAATTTATAGTGAATATTTTACGTTATATACCTATCTAGTAATTTGGCTTTTATATAGATGCAGGTAACAACTGTGTGAAAACTTATCATTTTGTATTACACGTAAAACAGGTAAATATATTTATTTTTAAAAATTTGAATACACCATTTTGTAGACACCTATATGGAAAATAAGAATAAAAAACTGTTAGGGGTAGATATTTCTCTTTGTGAAAACGTTTCTCAATTAAAAACTATGTCTTTATTAGTAATAGTTTCCCACACGGAGAAAAATGTTATTCTAAAATACGAACATTTTATTCGTAAAAACGGTTAAAAACGGGGCTGAAGTTCTTACGAACAAATTAACAGAGTTTCAATGTTTATTGGGGGGAACATGTAAGAATAATTTGTTGGTATACGTAATTTCGTACGTTTACCAACAAATTATTCTTACATTTCCCACCAATAAACATTGAAACACTTTTAATTTGTTCGTAAGAACTTCAGTCCCGTTTTTAACCTTTGTTACGAATAAAATTATGGTATTTTAGAATAATATTTTTCTCCGTGCATGGCAAAGTTCATTATGTTGTATTGTATATTTTTACTTTTCATTCCCAGGCAAAGATAAAAACTGTGCCAAAATGAACTTTCAGAAAGGATATTCACTAGTGTTCATGATAATAAATTGGACCAACAATTTTATTCTTCTTTTGATGGTGGCCGCAACTTGCGAATGTCTAAGGGATGAATTCAACAACACGGCGCTCATCTCAGCTAAGTTAGTTTATTAGCATTTTCTACAAGTACAGGTATATTGTGGTCTACATAGTCAGTAAGGCTCTTAAAGGTGAATATTTATTAGTAACTAGTAAACTAAAGCTATATTATAATTAAATGAAACAATATATCTTAGTTACAACCACTGATTTATTTAGTTACACGCCGACCGGTTTTGGAACAACCGTTCCTTCTTCAGGGCAAACATATAATGATGACAATTACAAAATAGTGGGTGGGTACAATTTATCAGTAGGTGTTGTGGTAGGGGTGGGGGCGTGGCTAGGAATTGATGAAGAGTAAGTGGGGTCAGAATGGACACCGAATGGGAAGAGATTTAATATTGGGCTATAGGTTAATATTTTTTGTTTATTGATAATCGACTCATTATTTTTAATGGATTTTTTTTATTTCTAGAGCTTCTAAGTTATCTAAGCGTTTTCCTTTATTATTAATGTGAAGAATATTTATCCCTGTATTTTTTTCAAAACTATGGTTATTTTCAATTATATGGTTAGCGAAATCGGAAAAATTAACCGGTCGGCGTGTAACTAAATAAATCAGTGGTTGTAACTAAGATATAAGATAACCACAAAGTGATAGCTAATTTCAAAAGTATAAAGCTATATTATTATTCCGATCATACTATGGTTTGGCCAGCGACAACTTTTCTCAATCTCAATAATTGTTTCTTTTATAACATTCACTGATCTGTTTTATCACTATCTTGACCATGTCATATTTGTTCCGGTGACAGTTTTATTGAGTTGGGTAACATAAAATTTTTATAGTTTCAGAAAATTCACAACAGATTTCTTTTTTGGTTCCTATCTGCTTTCGAGTATAATGGAACATTTTATTCGAGCTTTTATCGTAGGTCTCCCACGGATGTCTCCAATTGTTCCGATTTCTTGTAGCTCTTTCCAATTGCAATCCAGCAAGTTCTCCTTGAATCATCAGTCCTATTCTATCTATTCTGTGAACGATTTATGTTTCACAATATACAATAAAATATATAAATTTGTTTTAGACCACTTTAAATTTTAATTACACTCTACCGGTTTCGGAAGAACCCTTCCTTCGTCAGGAGAATATTAAAACTCTGTATGTTTCTGTAATACTATCAAGACGCCAATCGATGATTTTGAAATTACAAGCTGAAAGAGCTACCTACCCAGTACTGCCGCATTTTAGCAGAGAGTTTAATTTATAATTAGTGGAAAATCACTGGCTCCAGATGCAGTTGGTACACTTGTGACGTATTCAAATTAAAAAATATATATATCAAAGAACAAAAAAATTGTCAACCTTTAAAAAAGAGTGGACAATATCAAATATCTTGGCTTAATTATTAATAAAAAATTTAAATTGAACAATCATACTGTAATTACAAATGAAATGAAAAAAAAACTAACCTACTTCTTCAAGACTCTAAGAAATATATTGGACAAAGTTACACTAAAAACTGTACAATATAGTTCTATCAATGCTATGATAAATATAAAGTTGTTTAGTTTGGTTCTTGTCACAAGACTCCCCTAGCCTTTAAATTTTGCCCAAAATTTTTTTTTTTTAATTATGTAGAAATAAGTTTTTTGGTACTCATCACAGATATTATATTATACGGTGAAATCAAAATGTTGTCAGTAAAGCAGTTGTACATAATACAGGTTCTCTTTAAATTTTTCAACAACATTATTAAGGCCAAAAGATCTCAACAAGTTCGCAACAATATAATGGGTTCTTTTTTAATGTATCAACCGGTAAATGCCAGAACATCTTTTGTGCAAAGGAGTTTTTTTTATAAAGCTCATTTACTTTATAAAATGCTCATATATGAATAAATAACTCACCTTTAGCTATAGATACGTTAAATTTATTCAAGAAAATGATCAAAACCTTTCTAATAGCTGAGAGTGGTGATTTTGGATTAAAAAGGTTGCCGCCTATGTAATAAACCACATTCGTAATCCTGTATTAATATAATTATTGTTATAATAACTTTTATCACATTCATAATTACATTCCCATTGGGAATGTATAACAAACGATATTCCGTAATACTCCAAGCCAAATAAAGCTGGCGCTTTTATAGCCGAGTCTGTCAAAGTGTAAGAATGCTGGTGGCCCCCAGAATAAGGTTTTCGGTCTCTCCTTCTAGGGAGAGGGATAGGAGAACTACCCGTCCTTGGTACAGTTGCCCATCCATAGAGGTAAAATTATGTTACCCATCGGAGGGTTAAAAGTTTGAACGGAAGCCTTTACGATTATTCTCATTAAACCAAGTTTGGCAGCCACCAATTGGTGGTAGTGCGATTTATTCTCTTTAACTAAATATAAAGAGGGTAAAACCAATGCCTATCACTATAACCCAGTCGATGAAGGTTTTATATCGGAACCAATTCCCTGGAAGCTGAATTTTTCACAGATGGTAGAACACCTTTAGACATGTATTTTTACAACAATCCCCGGTTTTGATCATAGTTTGTGCTTTCTTCCCCACCCCCTCTTGAATATATTTTTCAAAGCCTTTTGGAATACCCTAATATATCCATAACCGATGTATGAAATCAACTATTTATTTTTCTTTTAGTTGCTAATTAGTTACTCTAAAAAATAGTTCCTCAACAATTTTGCGAGAAAAGCCTTACATTCATCGCAATTTATTTATTTAGAAAAAATATCTTTTTTTTTTAAACTATTTGAGAAAATATTTGCATATAACCTTTTTTTGGGCTTGTTTTAATGGTTTTGACAGGTTTTAATTAATAATAGGGCACGTAGGCTGTTAAAAAGGTGCGCGGCACACGGCGGCTTAGAAGGAGGGCAGCTCATGGAGCGTCGAACGTGAAGGCAATCTATATGATGGCTACGTACACATTTTATTTACGTTATATTATTTAAATTCATTTTTTTTTATTTATTACATAACTTTACATAGCAATATGCTACGAAACGAAAGGTTTTTTTAAAGGTTCTCTAGAGTCTCTGCTGTCTGGGCCCAGTAATATGGCACATCAATTCATCGAATGATCCAATCAGTATTGATTAAATCATGTAATATTCAACGATGACAATTAAATTTGTGTTCATTTCTTATTTTAATAATCTTATCTTATTTTAATAAACTATATCTTTTTCACATTACTTACGGAAGCAAGTAAATATGTTACCGATCGGTTTAGTTTGTATTTGTGTCCACAAAATGGACAACATGTCTCGTAAATTCAATAAATCGTCTAATAAACAAAAATCAATGAACTATGGCTGTCAATTGATTAAAGGACATTTGTTTCACAAAAAGATGGAACCATTGAAGATCTTCCATCTATTTTTGGGAATGAGGTGTTACAGAAAAGAAAAATCTTTCTATTCTGGCGTGCATTGGCAGATGAAAATCTATATTCATACTTTGTCATTAATCCAATTTTATTTGTTTTATTATATCTCATCAAAGATTGATATCAAAAGGGAAGATATTATAGTGAAAATGGATCAGTTGTTGGTGTATATAACATCAACCATTTTAATTACCGTGACTTGGATATCAAACACACAATCAAAGCATGTTTATAGAATCCTAAAAAAATTCGATTTCATAGAATGCGCCATTCCAAACGTAAATTCTTTTCCGTATAATAGTAATATTTTAAACAGAGTAATTCATGCATCTTTCTTGTGTATTAATCTAGTGCAGTTGGTATATATACTGATGACAAGGAACTTCACAGTATACTCGGTTATCTTTATGCTTTGGTCAATACATACCAACTTAGTGAAAGATTATGCATTATGTCAACTGTGCATCTTACTTAATATGACAAGCTCTTACACCAATGTCCTTAACACTTTAATATGCCAAACATACGGAAACAAGGAATATAATTATATTCACCGTGATCCTTTCATGGTTTTGATAAAAAATAATGTCCTTCGATATACTACGACATCTTTTGAAAACACAGAGGTGTTCCAGAATATTACGAAAAATGTAACTTCCATTATCGAAATATACGATAAACTGATGAGTAATTTGAATTTAACGAATCTGAAATACAACACTGTGGTAAGTTTACAATCTCTGTACAACAACTCTGTTAACAAGTCAAAGGATTTAATATAAATGCCTAGGTACTGTTGTACACATTTTGAAATGTTGGTTTTGATTTCGAAAATTAAAAAATTAAATACCTTTGTGCTTTTTCGGGTGTCTCGAGTTTTTGTTAATCACTCCTTTCACATTGTTTAATAGTAAAAATTCTATACTATTCCGGCATTTGATATTTTTTTGATTTTAGAAGAAATAATTTTTATTTCT
This sequence comes from Limnephilus auricula, assembly GCA_951813805.1. NCBI lineage: Eukaryota > Metazoa > Arthropoda > Insecta > Trichoptera > Limnephilidae > Limnephilus > Limnephilus auricula. The sequence continues at coordinate 20,042,199 of OX638403.1, forward strand.
TTTTAAAAAATCTACTACAGGTTTTTAAAGGTATGACTTAATAGCTTTTCAACTTATATACAACATTATTTTATTTTATGTACATCATAATATCCTATTATAAAATTATTTAAGAATACAAAAACATTCCTGTGTATTTTCACGTGGAACAAAGTAAAAATAATCAAAACTTTTGGAGCAACCTCCAATTTGTATTATGACTTGACTCAAGTATATTACAAACAACAACACAATTTTACCAAAGTAATGTAAAATAAACAATTCATGTGTTATTGAAATAATGTAATCGAATGAATATTGAATAGGTGCAATAGGTTGTCATTAAAAAATAAACTATTCAAAAGGACTCCAATTAGGTACTTTGAAAACTAGTATTTTTAATATGTTGAGTATTGGATGGTACCTACTGGCTTGGTTTATTGTTACCAAAACGGACGGATCAATATTATTCATAACGTAACGTAGTTTTACGTAACGTAGGTTTGCGTAGTCGGCGTGAAGACGGACCATGTCTCGTAAAACTGATAAGTTTAAAAACATAACAAACCACTATAACTGTGAAATAAATAAAGGTTACTTATTTCACAACAAATTGGAACCTTTAAAGTACCTCCATTTGTTCTTGGGTTTAAGGGGTTATAGAAAAGATAAATCGCAGTATTCGAACTTACATTGGCGCATGAAAATCTATATTTACTGTTTGTTATTCTTTGAATTATATGTGTATTTCCGGCTTACTAATTGGTATGGTAAAGTAGGGGAAAGTATTATCAGAACAATAACCCAGATATTGATTCGGATAACTGAAGCCATTATAATTGCTATGATTTTGATGTCAAATACAAAGACAAAATATCTTTATAGGATCATTAAAAACTTCGACGTCATAGAATGCGTCATTCCAAAGATAAATACCTTTTTGCATAATAATAACATTTTGAACATTTTTACTCATGCTCTTTTCTTGATAATTACTGTGGGTCAAACCATATATTTTTTTGTGACATTGAATATCGAAGACTACAACCTCGTTGTTGAACTCTGGGCAATACCAACCGCTTTGGTGACGGAATATGCATTATATCAACTTTGCATCTTACTAAATATAATAAGCTCTTATACCAATGTCCTTAACTCTTTAATGTGTCAAACATGCGAAAGCCAGGGCTATAACTATGTTTACCGAGATCCATTTATGCTTTTGGTGAAAAATCGTGCCCTTCAATATGTTACGCTTTATTATGCAAATACAGAGGAGTTCCCGATCGCTTCACTAAAAGTTAAATCCATGGTAAAAATATACGATAAATTGATGGTAAATTTGGAGCTAACAAATCAAAAATATAACATCGTGGTAAGTGATAATCATAGAACAACAGATGATGCGAATGTGTCGCCCGATTAGATTTAAATTAGATACGTTTTTAGATTTTCACGGCCTAAAGCATTTTCGTTGTTTGTTTTTGGGGTGTTATGCCGTGTTGCGCTACCTCCTTCTTTAGCTGACGTTTCGAACAGCGTTGCAGTGTCCATCATCAGGGCAGATCCGGCAGATCCGACGATATGTCACGGCATAACACCCCAAAAACAAACAACGAAAAAAAACTATATTATCCTATTTTAAAATTATTCAACATTTGGAAGGAAGGTGTTTGAATGTAAAAGCCTGAAATAATGGGTTAATTCCGAATGTAATATTTAATATAATATAACATAATTATTATATAAAATAATAGTATAATTTAATTTAACACTTTTACTAAAAATGTTTTATTTTCTAATAATAATATTATTTTTTAGTTGCTGTTTGGCCCTATTCCGTTCATACTTCACATGATCACAGGTATATCTGCAAGTTTTTCTTCAGTAAGTACAACCTATCACCAATCGATTTCAATGGAAAACGATCATCACGATAAGTTTTTTTTGTTTTTTGTAAAAAACTAAAACACTCGCAGAACTTAATAATAACATTAATAAATTTAATTTAAACTATTTCTTTTAAATTAACTGGAGTTCTACGAAAAAAAAAAACAACAATAAATAATATATCAAAATAAGTTATATGGTATAAAAAATTATGGTAAACACATTTTTTCCTGTGTTACTTTTTACTGAAAGATGTTTTTAATTATTTTACGATCTAAAAACAGTTGCGTTGATGATACAATGCCGTACTTAAAAAAAATATGTCTAATCACTTAAAAACAATGCATTGTTTTAGGATGGTGCAAATCTGACGGTGATTTTAATGTGGTGGATTCAAAGCTTCATAAAACTTTTGGCCTTGGCAGCCGTGTGCGAGGCTTGTGTGGATGAGTTCAAAAACACCAGGATGATCATCGGAAGACTATTGGCTTTCTCCAGCACTATGGGCAAGTATCTATTATCCAGCCATAACAACTTTCTCTTTCGTATTGCTTACAGCCATCCTGTCATAGTCATAGTCTGCAGCGTCATCAACTATCGAAAGGTTGAAGGAACCAATGCGCAAACCAGATTAATAGAATACAAACCATATTAATACTAAGTTCCGTGAGCGTGCTCAATTTAGTGTCAGGATCAGGATAGCCTGGAAGAAACTCCTGCATGATTTAAGATGATAGTCTTCGCTTTTCGGCCCATACAAAAAGGACGCCCGGGAAAAAACACTTTTCTACATCGAAAATTGCACAAAATGAATATATTTTTTTATACTGCCTTTTAGAGGATGAAAACTATGTCGGTATGTTTTCGAATTTTCGATGCGTTTCGTATTAACGTAAACATTCACTGTCAAACATGTACGATTTATTACAAAATTAGAAATTAAACAGACAGTCGTATCCACAAGGTCAGGATACCTACATTCACCTTCACAGTCCTCGACATCTTGATATTTAAAAATTATTGTTTCTTTGATTGTCCCTTAGACGGTACCTAAAGCATTCTTCCAATTGAGACGAAACTTTGATCATTTGTCGCGTGCATGCCCGTGAAGGTTTCTAAATATAGTGCAAGTGAGTTCTAGCGTTAAAATATTTCTATACCATTCATCCGATTGTGATAAGGAGGGTTGGTCGCGGTAAAGGGTGATGCGGGAGGGGGGTGAAGGTGAAAAGGACACGATTGGGAGGGATTACTGTGGGATGAGATCGAGGGACCTTAATGTTTAAATATTTCATTTGTTTAAATATTTCATTTTGTTTAAATATTTTTTTAATTAATGAAACTCTTTATTTTTTCATTTCAGAAAGCGAAGAAAGGATGAAACTGCGAAGGTTCCAGAAATATATTAATAACCGAAGACCGAAGATAATGGCGTGTAACATGTTTTGTTTTAATTTCGCATATATTCACACTGTTATTGGCGTTATGGCCAATTATATCACAATCTTTTTGTATTCAATTGAAGATTCTAAGAAATTACCTTAAGGGTTGATTTACCTTATAAATGTTGACTTTTATTGTAGGACGTGTTAGATGTAGGAAATTTTAATGGAGAAAGCTTGAAGTGGGAGTTTTTTGCTTTGTAAGATAAGTTACCAGCATGTCTGTAAATTATTATTTTTTTTTTTTTTATTTAACATGATTTAACGTTATTATGATAATTTTGCAATGCTCTTCTCATTCAGACATAGGCTGTTCATACATAACAGTTATACCAAAGAAAAAAATACATATACATACTCGTATACTACAATATATTTTCTTTAAGGTTATCAGAGATTTTTAAAAAGAAATTTGAAATTTACTTTAATTATATTAATGAGATGTTAAAATCAAAACTATTTTTTCATTATTATATTATCGAAAAAAAATTACAAACATATGTATTTATGAATATTATATGTAGGTAACCAGTTCATTTTTTGAATTAGAAAAAAATGGTATCTATGCCCTCTGACTTTCTGTAACAAACAATTATTAAAATAAAAAATAAAACTTAACTCAATACTTTAAAGAAGATATTGTCAATTAATAAAATAAAAATATATGTAAATCTAGTTAATTATTTATTTGCCTGATTTCTCATCCCAGCGATGTTTCAATGATGATTTAAAAAAAAATACTGACATCGACTTGCTCAAATAAAACTAGATATTTTTTATAATTTTGATTTTAGGACTGACCTAATATATAAATATTACATGATGATGTATTATTGTCTATTTTATTAATGGTAATCCATAATTTCACTGCTTTTTTAATAAATTTATTATGGTTCAAGATACGTGCGTAAAAACAAAGAGCAAAAGTAAACAAATATTCAATTATTACCTGTTTTATTGCCACTATATTTTATACCAATAATATTTTTATGGGATTAATGAAACTGAAATAAAAAAATATATATTTCGCTGTGAGAATTTTATATATTTATTTATTAAGTTATTTTTCAAGTCATATGAGAAAAAAGCTTCATCGATTGAAGAGTCGCCATTGAAACAGAGAGCTTTTTACTCTCAACAGAGTTGTATATTTTTTTTTTTTTTTTATTTTATCTGGTAAACTCACTTTTTAAATTTTGAAAAACTAAGTTTATTTTTAAAAATACCAAGGTTATACCGTTGGTCGTTGGCAGATTTGTTAAATTTTCAAACGAAATATTTTATTATACAACACAAATTTCAAATCATATAATCATACAGCAAAATAAATCAATACATCATCTAATAAAGACACTTTTCAGAATTTTAATTTTAGTTCAATTAAAATCATTAAAAAAATAAATCCGAGAAAGTGTTTTGTGACGAAAATATCTCAGTTTTTCTATTTATTTAAGGTCTTAACAAACTAAAATATTTCAGATTTTTTTTACACACTTTTATAGTTTGTTTAGACGTTATTGAAAAATCGTAAATACTTGCAAGAAGTACACGATATTTAATAATTCATCATCATGCGTTTTGAGCATTTTTATTGCTTACTTGAATGTAGGTATAAAGCAAGTTTTGAATTAAATAAATCCATATTAAATTTTCAGTTTAAAAAATTTAATAGGGGAATAATCGATCTTTGTTATCGGAACCTCCCTTACTACCTTACCTTAATATTACTGGGAAACCCAAGTAAGCAACCCCTAAGCACCACTCTAAGAAAAAAAATAATAATGATAAAATGACTGAGAGCTATAATAATGATATTATTTCATTCAAATAAGCCAATACACTTACACTACATTATATAATACTAAGCCCGCTTTTATAATTACTTATTAATAAATAAGTATTTTTTATCACAACGGTCAGCTTTTTGTTCAAGTGGCTGACGTAAAGACAGAACATGTCTAGTGAATTCAAACCAAAATGTGAGAAACAAAATAATGTTGACGGCTATGTATGCGCTAATGGTTACCTATTTCACAATAAATTAGAACCTTTAAAGATCCTTCATCTGATTTTGGGTTTGAGGTCTTATAGAAAAGAAAATTCACGCTATTCTAAAGTACATTGGCGAATGAAAATTTATATCAGCACTTTATCCATCATTCAAATGTATGCATTTTATCACTTCAGCTCTCCCGTGTTTAAAAAAATGTGGAATGAACCTATCGTTCTAACAGCCAACATTTTAATGCATGCAACGGTATCAGCTTCACTCATTACGAATTGGATATCAAATGCTAACACCAAAAAAGTTTTAAAATTTTTTAATAATTTCGACATTGTGGAACGCACCATTCCCAAGACAAATTTTTTTCCACGAAGTAATAATATAATGAGCGTAACTATACATTTGTTTTACTTTTCTATTGTTATTTTTGAGTACATATTTTTTTGGAATTCAATTTTTTTCTCTCCCTCGCGAGTTTTTTATTTATTTTGGGCATTAGTGGACAATTTGGCCATAGATTTTTCATTATACCAATTTTGCATCATGATAAATATGACAAGCTCTTACACTAGCGTGCTTAACTCTTCAATATTTCAAATATACAAGATCAAGAAAAATAAGCAATTTTTTTGTGACCCCTTCATGATTTTTGTTAAAAAAAATGTTTTTCAATATACTACTAAAAATAACATTGGCAATTCGAAGGATTTTCAGATCAATACGTTAAAAACCAATAGCGTTATTAAAATATACAACAAACTTATTAATAATCTGGAGCTGACGAATCAAAAATGCAACATTGTGGTAAGTGGCATCTTAAAATGATACCCGGGTGGTGGAGAAATTTTAAAAATAGATTTTACAAAATTGTTGCTATCACTGTTGCTCATACTCCAACGGATATTGAGCGAAAGGGACAATGCACCTTGGGCTACTAATACCTAACTAAAATCGAGGTTTTTATTCCCCACTTTTCTCCTCCAAAAGTGGACTGGTTTTCAATTTTTTTTTTACCAACTACGTAAGAAAAAACTATTTTATGTCTGTACCTTTTCCTTTTTTTAAAACAACATTGTATAGTTTGTATACTGAACGTCTTTTGACGGCGTTTAAACCAGTCAATTTTATTGATTTTTGGAAGGTCATAACTTCTATAAAAAGTAACTTAAGAAAAAAAAAACAAAAAGTACCGACACGCTAGTAGTTGATATCTATTTTATGTAAAAACAATATTTTCTCTAAGGTTAAAATCCAAAGAGATAAACAGGGAATACGTTTGTATGGAAAAATCACCGCCGGGTATCCCGTTAATACCGGTTGATGATAATTTAAATAGCGCCGTTTTAGTGAAATTTCACTTCAACGGCGCTATATAAATTTCAGCTTACGCATTCATCTTATTATGGACAAATAGATATAGAAACATACTTTCCCGTTTGAAGCTAAGAGGAAAATTATGATTTTAGATTAGAATAAATAAAAAAAAAACAAAAACGTTAGGGGTAAATTTTTCTCTTTGTGAAAACGCACCTCATTTGTTTACTTTAGGATATAATTGTCTGAAAATATGAGATTAAAGTTTATGTAATGTCTAATTCTATGAATTTAGCTAATGGCTAGGTAATATGATTTTAGTAATATTATGAACCAATAGCCAATTTGACTATTCTTAAACAGGAAATTCCTAGAACGATATTTTGTTAATTAATTTCTCACTCAATAAAAATAATAATAAAGTAACTCTAACGCCGTTCTTTCATGGAGCTACGTTCAAGCGACGCGATCGCCGCTCGTCTGTGTTTTCCATAGCATTATTAGTGTTTGAAAACGCCGCCAGGCGCTACACTAGCAAAACAGTATGACAGGTAGCGGTAGCGTCGCTTGTGAGTAGCTACGTGGAAGAACGGCGTAACGCCTTTTTATCTTTATAATGTTGTTCATTTGTAAATAATAATATGTTTTCATTTTTTAGTTGCTTTTCGGCCCATTTCCGTTCATTCTTCACATGATAACGGGTGTATCTGCAATTTTTTCTTCGGTAAGTAAAAGATAACCTATCACCAATCGATTTCCATGGAAAAATATCATCAAAATCAATGTTTTATGTCGTGACTCAACATGTTTTCATTAAAAATTTCTTTATTATACTGATTTTACTTCCCGGCTTTGTCATTGTTTCAATACTGTTGTATCGATTATTTTCTTATCGATCATTGATTTTAATGAGTCTAGTTTTTTAACTGTTAATTCATGGTGGAATTCCATTGTATTAGATATGAAATTAAACAATTTTTTTCACTTTGTTCCACTTTTTTTTTTACACCAGGACCGGTTTCGTCCTACTACGGACATTTTCAGACTGGTCCAGTCTGAAAATGTCCGTAGTAGGACGAAACCGGTCCTGGTGTAAATAAAAAAGTGGAACAAAGTGAAAAAAATTGTTTAATTTCATATCTGATCATTGATTGTTAAAATGATTTTGCGATCTGAAAATATTTCCACTGACTAAACTCTTCCATACAGAAAAAAAATTAACAAAACTTTTGCTTTCTCAAATACATGTATCTGATTCATGGGTTCTCTGTTTTCAGTAAAATGGATTGTTTCAGGATGAAGCTACTCTGATTGTAGTTTTAATGTGGTGGATTCATAGCTTCATTAAACTTTTGGCCCTGGCAGTCGTGTGCGAGGCTTGTGTGGATGAATTCAAAAACACCAGGATGATCATCGGTAGGCTGTTGGCCTTCTCGAACACTATGGGCAAGTATCCAGGGTGCATATCTTCCACCTGAAACTATTTAAAAAAATGCTTTTTTTATAATTTATTTAAAAAAAACTGCCTTTCTACGTACTTCTCGATTCCTTTTGTATGTTAAGTGTCGAATTTTTAAGGAAAAGGTCGATTCAGGCGGTTGCTGATGATTTTACCCCTTCCTCGCATTCGATAAATGCTGGTGTCCCACAAGGATTGGTTCCGTCACCGACTTTATTTTTGTTGCATGACAATGAACTCTTGTCGTGTGCACTGATTCATTGTTACGCAGATGACAGTGCAGTCCATTATAGCTTTTTGTTTGACAAATGGCAAAGCCCCCAAAGGGCAAACTCAAACTCCGACGGCTCAGAGGGCCTTGCAAAAAAGAATGGACAGAGATTTTTCTCTTTAGTCCAGTCATTTGGGACAAAAAAAAAGGTTACGTGGAAAGTTTTCCGGGATTTTTGAAAATTGGTAATATTATAGATTTCGATGTCCTATTTCTGAATTTCAACTGTGCCACCTCGTATCTTGGCCGCTCTTAAGCATTTTTTGACAATATCTCCTTTCCGACTCTTTTTACGATAAAAACATATATGTAAAAAATAGTCTAGAAAAGACTTCCAACATTCCAAGTCTTTTATTTTAGTTAATTTTGTACGTACATGTTTTATCGCAAAATGAGTCGGAAAGGAGATATTGTCAAAAAACTGCTGTAGGGCACCATTTTTCCAAAATGGAGGCAAGAGCGGCAAAGATACGAGGTGGCAAAGTTGAAATTCGGAAAAAGCACATCGATATCTATAATAATAGGTACCAATTTTCAAAACTCCCGGAATACTTTCCAGGTAAAACTATCAAATGATTGTACTACTTGGGGTAAAAATAAACTCGTAGAATTTAATCGTTAAAAAAAATAATTTAAAAATAACCTCGTAGTTTCAAAGAAAAAGGGATCGAAATGAAAATCTAGTCTCCTTCAACGGAAGCAATCTTCCGAACAGGTCCTCCATTGATATGCTTGGTGATACTCTAAGTGACCAGCTCTGGAATGGAGGCTCCATCGAAGCCAGAGTTAAGTTAGCCTCTCAGAAATTGGGTGAACTATTCAGGGCCCGCAGATACTTTAAAAGTACACAACTGCTAACTTTGTACAAATCGCAATTGCACCCCACGCACGGTTGAATTTGGCAGCCACCTCTGATCTGAGCCCCAAAATACCTGAAAAAATCCTCGACTCTGTGCAGAAACCTTAACAAATGGATTGCAATATTTAGGTCACAGGCGTCAGGTGGGTGTGTTGTCTTTGTTCTACCTTCTTTTTCAACGGAAGATGCTCCGAGGAACTTGATCCCCTTGGCACCGGTATGTAGTCGGGGAAACCCGCCAAACATACGCCCAACTTATATACATGGTAGACATTTTTCACATTAGAACAAGTCCTTTCTACTACTCGTTCTTGAGTTTGACAGCTGGACTGAGGAACGATTTGCCGGCCTCTGTATTTCCTCCCACCTACAACATGGGTCTCTCCAAGATCCATTTCTCCTTCCTCTCCTCAAAAAGGATCTCCACACAGCATCTTCAAAGATGATAGAGGCCCTATTAAAAATAAGTTTTCTCAGGGCCTCCTGTGTGGAATTAATAAAAAAAATTAATATACTATCTCAAAATAAAATTAATCTCTCAGGAAATAAGGGTGCCTACTTCAAAAATCTAACGAACTACAATTATTTCTATCGTATAGGTAATAGAGTATTTATTCAGACTAAGAAGAACTTCCTTTATATTAAAAACTTTGGGTTAATAATTAATAAAACTGTTTATTTTATCGTTTCAGAAAGCGACGAAAGAAAAACACTGCAAAGGTTCCAGAAATATATGAATAACCGAAAACCTAAGATAATGGCGTGTAATATGTTTTGTTTTAATTTTACCTATTTACACACTGTTATTGGCGTCATGGCCAATTACATCGCAATCTTCTTAAATTCAATTGAAGATACTAAAAAATCACCATAAGGGTTAATTCAGTGGTGCACCAAAAAAATATTTATAGAATGTAGTGTATAACTATAAGCGTGTACCTTAATAGATCACGTTCATTCGGGAATGATCGGTACAGCCGAAGATTCCCGAATGAGCACAATGGCAGGCAGTCGCTGTCGGAGAGCGTCGCGGCCGGCCATACCTGAATTGAACATACCGTTACAGGAATACCATTGTATTTACGATCCTTCGCAATAAACAGTAAACGAACTTACGTTACGTTGTTATTACTGAGCCACGACACAAACAAGCAGAACATAACATAGAAGTTTTTCCAATAAGAAATGTAATGTTGTAGGTACGCCAAATGCTTGCAGTGTTTTCTTCATACTTAATTGATAAGTACTGGCTCAGGCACTGTGCATTGCGGGAGTTATTGTGTAAATCAGAAGAAATATTTTCTCACAATTATTATGGACTACACAAAATTACAAAACCTACATTACAAAATAAATAACAAAATTACATAAACTAGAGTTCACAATTTTTTTGTATTTCTTAGGCATTAACTGTTTCTAATATCTTTGGCATTAACTATGTAACAATTTCTAGACATTTTGTTTTGAAGAGTTTTAATTTTCATTGTACTATCGTGACTTAAATTTTAATTTTTCTGCTACGGATTTCGACACATCCGTGCTATTCACTAGCAAACTTGAAAATTAAATTTTAATGACCAAAGCTTTTTATTAATTGTTTTTGTATTTAATTCGTAAATTACATTTAATTTTTTAAAAATTTAATTTAATGCATACTGTTACAATAATAAAAAAACTGTAATAGATACTTGCCAAACTTAATAATGAAAGCTTAAGGTGGGAGATATTATAGTAGTGATGGTTTGTATAGAAGTAAGTTATTTCACAAACCTATAAATATGCCTGTAAATTCTTGATTGTTTCAATGAGTTTTTTTAGACAATTTCACAGTAATAATTAAAAGATTATGTTGTAATTTTTCACAAGACTACAATCCTTGAAAAGATTTTTAAACGTTTGTTTAGAGCAGCGTTTCTCAACTGCCGATCCTCGAAGATTTTCTGAGGGTCCGCAGAAATACTTGTCGTCCATTGTATTTGCAATAAAATCTAATTATAAAAATTAATAAACTAAATACTTCATAAAAATAAGTTTTTATTCCTCCGCTAAATTTGTATCCTATTTTTACAGGTCCGCAGGGTTAAAAAGGTTAAGAAACGCTGGTTTAGAGCACATGGTCTCTTATTTCGACCACCGAGAACTTTGAGACTTAAAACAATCTAGTGTTCCCCCAAATTTTGCAACTTACCTTTTTACATTGCATCTGTTGCGTATCTTAAAAACATTTGTTGCCGATATAATTTTTAAACATGCACTATCATATGGATATGATAGATACATAGAATGGACTCATATCTCATTTCTGAGATAAAATATTGTTTCAATGAGAGGAAATAAAACTCATACATATTTAGAAGTATTCTTATTGATATTAAAAAAGGTTTTGAATTTTAAACTAAAAATAAAACATTTATAATGTGATGGATGAATCTGGTGCATCTCAACAAGTTTGTTAATAACATGCTTGAATTCACTTAACAACAAACTTGCAGCCGATATTAGGTAGAGGTAACACTATGGGGTTTCTTTTTTATATATTCGTACTTATTTTATATTAAAAAGAATTTTCCATCTTATTCTTGTCAAAATATCTTTGTAGTTGTTCGGGTGTCTCTAGTGTTTGTTAAACACTTCTTTGTTAATATTTAGAAAGCATTTATTCAGTGCAATACTGGCAAACGATATTTTTTTGATTTTACAAGGAATTATTATTATTTAAGTTTTTTTTTTATCTAACTCCAGTTTTTTAGATGTTACAGCTTTTCAGCTTATATTGGATGTTAACACAAATATTTTATGAGCATCATATTATTCAATAGCAAAAGCAAAAAATACCGAAGTAAAATAGTATTTCCATATAGAACAAAGTAAAAATAATCAAAACTTTTAGACTCACCTCCAATGCACAGGCTACAAAAGTATTACAAACTAACACCAACCCACTTTTATTTAAAAATTGTGGGTACAAAAAATAATGCATGTATTATTGAAAGACTGTTATCATATGAATATTGAGTAGGTACAATAGGTTGTCATTAAAAAATAAATTATTCAAACGGAGGTTATCCAATTACGTAGAAAAGTGTACTTTTGCATTGAATAAGTATTGACCGTACGTTTGGTTTATTGTTACCAAAACTGTCAAAGCCATGTTATTTCCGTTTATCAGGTAGCGCACGATCGCGTAGTCAGCGTGAAGACAGACTATGTCCCGTAAAATCGATAGGTGTAAGAAAAAAACAAACCACTATAACTGTGAAATAAACAAAGGTTACCTTTTTCACAACAAATTGGAACCTTTTAAGTGCCTCCATTTGTTCTTGGGCTTAAGGGGTTATAGAAAAGATAAATCGCGGTATTCGAACTTACATTGGCGGATGAAAATCTATGTTCTTTGTTTATTATGCTTAGAATTATACTTGTTTTTCTCGCAAATTTCAACCTCGGATGGTCTAAAAGGGGATAGTATTATCAGAACAATAGCCCGGATATTGATTCATACAACTGGAACTATTATGATTGCAACGATTTGGATATCAAACACAAAAACAAATCATATTTATAAAATCATTAAAAACTTCGATATCATAGAACGCGTCATTCCTAAGTTAAATACTTTTTTGCATAATAATAACATTTTGAACTTCTATGCTCATGCTTTTTTCTTGATATTTATTCTGGGACAAACCATATACTTTTCTGTGACATTGAACATCGAAGTCTACAGTTATGTTATTCAAATTTTGGCAATAGTGGGCAGTTTGGCGACAGAATATGCATTATATCAACTCTGCATCATACTAAATATGTCAAGCTCTTACACCAATGTCCTTAACTCTTTAATATGTCAAATTTGCAAAAGCAAGGATTATAACTATATTTACCGTGATCCCTTTATGGTATTTTTAAAAAATCGCCTCATTCGATATGTTGCGCCGTATTATGTAAATACGGAGGAGTTTCAGATCACTTCGCTAAAGGTTAAATCCGTTGTAAAAATATATGATAAACTGATGAGTAACTTGGAGCTAACCAATCAAAAATACAACATCGTGGTAAGTGGTAATCATATAACAGATGACCTGAATTTGTCATCCGATTAGAATTGAATAAAACAAAACATTATAATATTAATTCTAAAAATTGTTTGTTTGATTCTAGTAATTAATTTAATTGGTTGTAGAGTGCCTTTAAGGAAAGACTTTGACTTCTTTTCTTGCCTCCAAATTTCCCCTGGCGCACATTTACAATACATCCCTCGTTGTCATCATTACACATGTAAAAGATATGCACTTACTATAACTAATAAATGAGAATTTAACTTCAAATACCAAAATGTAATGTACAAATATCCCAAAGCCGTGCAATTATTCAGAAATTATTATTTAAACGAATTCAAATACCAAAATGTAATGTACAAATATCCCAAAGCTGTGCAATTATTTAGAAATTATTATTCAAACGAATTCAAATACCACAATGTAATGTACAAATATCCAAAAGCTGTGCAATTATTCAGAAATAATTATTTAAACGAATTCAAATACCAAAATGTAATGTACAAATATCCCAAAGCTGTGCAATTATTCAGAAATGATTATTTAAACGAATTCAAATACCGAAATGTAATGTACAAATATCCCAAAGCTGTGCAATTATTCAGAAATGATTATTTAAACGAATTCAAATACCAAAATGTAATGTACAAATATCCCAAAGTTGTGCAATTATTCAGAAATGATTATTTATACGCATGCCGAATTTGAAAAATATGAAAAATTCATCAAATTTTGAAGTTTTTTCGGGTTCTGTGAAAGCTTCAATATTATTTCAATTCTTTGAAGAAATTTGCCCATAATGATATTATAACAGAACTTGAAAATTAACTTCAAAATTTGATGAAATGTTCAAATTCTGTGAAACGAACCGTCCCAAGCTTTTGTTTTTGGTAATAATAAAATACAATCATATTTTTATTATTACTAAAACGTTTTGATTTGGCCAGCCTGTTTCATAGACATGACATCTAAAATTGGTATTTTTGGATTTAAGTGAACAAAAACAAAAGTGAAAATAAGCCAATAGTTTGTCCTAGATATCCTGTTTGCTTTATTAGAAAAATCATCATTTTAGGTGAATCACACACATTCGATTGTGAAAGACTAATATAATAGTAAACTTTCAAATTTAATGTGTTTTTATCTTTATAATGTTGTTCATTTGTGAATAATAATATGTTTTCATTTTTTAGTTGCTTTTCGGCCCATTTCCGTTCATTCTTCACATGATAACGGGTATATCTGCAATTTTTTCTTCGGTAAGTAAAAGATAATCTATCACCAATCGATTTCCATGGAAAAATATCATCATAATCAATTATTTATGTCGTGACTCAACATGTTTTTATTGAAAATTTCTTTATTATACTGATTTTACTTCCGGCTTTGTCATTGTTTCAATACTGTTGTATCGATTCATTTGAGTAATATGAAAAAGTAATTCTGTCGTCTGTTGTATATATGTCTTGAGTTTTGTATTAAACTGACAGCTTGCGCATGTCTGTTCAGTCCAGAAGTCAAGACTTAAGTGAATGCATTTCAAATCTTATGTCGAGAACGAAGGCCTCTGAAGATGGACAGTGAGATCTGTCCGAAACGTCAGGAGTTAAAAAGTCCTTCTAAGGACTACGTTACGCGGGTAAACCGAGAAAATTATTCTACATCTTACACCCGTGAAAACCTTAATCATAACATATATATATACATTCGATTGTTAAAATGATTTTGCGATCTGAAAATACTTTCATTGACTAAACTCTTCCGTACAGAAAAAATTGGCAAAACTGTTGCTTTCTCAAATACATGTATCTGATTCATGGGTTCTCTGTTTTCAGTAAAATGGATTGTTTCAGGATGAAGGTACTCTGATTGTAGTTTTAATGTGGTGGATTCATAACTTCATTAAACTTTTGGCCCTGGCAGCCGTGTGCGAGGCTTGTATGGATGAATTCAAAAACACCAGGATGATCATCGGAAGACTGTTGGCCTTCTCGAGCACTATGGGCAAGTATCCAGGGTGCATATTAATCATCCCTACTTCCGCTTGAAACAATTTAAAAAAATACTTTTTTATAATTTCTTTTAAAAAAACTGCATTTTTACGGACTTCTCGATTCCTTTTGTATGTGGAGTGCCGAATTTTTAAGGAAAAGGTTGCTGATGATTTTACCCCTTCCTTGCATTCGATAAATGCTGGTGTCCCACAAGGATCGGTTCTGTCTCCGACTTTGTTTTTGTTGCACATCAATGAACTCTTGTCGTGTGCACTGATTCATTGTTACGCAGTTGATAGTGCAGTCCGTGATAGCTTTTTTTTTGACAAATGGCAAAGCCTCCAAAAGGGCAAATTAAAACTTAAACGGCTCAGAGGGCTTTGAAGCAAAGAATGGAGAGAGATTTTTTTCTTTAGTCCAGTCATTTAGGACAAAAAAAAAGGTTACCTGGAAAGTTTTCCGGGATTATTGAAAATTGGTAATATTATAGATTTCGATGTGCTATTTCTGAATTTCTACTTTGCCACCTCGTATCTTGGCCGCTCTTATATCATTTTTTGACAATATCTCTTTTCCGACTCTTTTTACGGTAAAAACATATATGTACAAAATAATCTAGAAAAGATTTCCTACATTCTAAGCCATTTATTGTAGTTTATTTTGTACGTACATGTTTTATTGTAAAATGAGTCCGAAAGGAGATATTGTCAAAAATACTGCAGTAGTGCACCATTTCCCCAAAATGGCGGCGAGAGCGACAAAGATACGAAGTGGCAAAGTTGAAATTTGGAGAAAGCACATCGATATCTATATTATTACTAATTTTTAAAACTCCCTAAAAACTTTCCAGTTAAAACAATCAAATGGTTGTACTACTTGGGGTAAAAATTGCCTCGTAGAATTTAATGTTTCAAAGACCCAATCATGTCTGATTACGTCTAAAAGGGATCGAAATGAAAATCTAGTCTCCTTCAACGGAAGCAATCTTCCGAACAGGTCCTCCATTGATCAAACTCTAAGTGACCAGCTCTGGAATGGAGGCTCCATCGAAGCCAGAGTTAAGTTAGCCTATCAGAAATTAAGTGTACTATTCAGGGCTTGCAGATACTTTAATAGTACACAACTGCTAACTTTGTACAAATCGCAATTGCACCCCACGCCACGGTTGACTTTGTCAATCACCTCGGATCTGAGCCCCAAAATATCTGAAAAAACCCTCGACTTTGTGCAGAACCTTAACAAATAGATTTGCAATCTTTAGGTCACAGGCGTCAGGTGGGTGTGTTGTCTTTGTTCTACCGGTATTTCAATGGAAGATTGATCCCCTTGGCACCGGTATGTAGTCGGGGAAACCCGCCAAACATACGCCCAACTTGGTACAACTATATACATGGTAGACATTTTTCACATGAGAACAAGTGCTTTCTACTACTCGTTCTTGAGTTCGACAACTGGGCTGAGGAACGATTTGCCGGCCTCTGCATTTCCTCCCACCTACATGGGTCTCTCCAAGATCCATTTCTCCTTCCTCTCCTCAAAAAGGATATCCACACAGCATCTTCAAAGATGATAGAGGCCCTATTGAAAACTATTTTTCTCAGGGTCTCCTGTGTGGAATTAATAAAAAAAATTAATATACTATCTCAAAATAAAATTAATCTCTTAGGAAACCAAGGGTGCCTACTTCAAAAATCTAACCAACTACAATTATTTCTATCGTATAGGTAATAGAGTATTCATTCAGACTAAGAAGAACTTCCTTTATATTAAAAACGTTGGGTTAATAATTAATAAAACTGTTTATTTTATCGTTTCAGAAAGCGACGAAAGAAAAACACTGCAAAGGTTCCAGAAATATATGAATAACCGAAAACCTAAGATAATGGCGTGTAACATGTTTTGTTTTAATTTTACCTATTTACACACTGTTTTTGGCGTCATGGCCAATTACATCATAATCTTCTTAAATTCAATTGAAGATACTAAAAAATCACCATAAGGGTTAATTCAGTGGTGCACCAAAAAAATATTTATAGAAGTTTTTCCAAGAAGAAGTGTAATGTTGTTGGTACGCCAAATGCTTGCAGTGTTTTCTTCATACATAATTGATAAGTACTGGCTCAGGGCACTGTGCATTGCGGGAGTTATTGTGTAAATCAGATGAAATCTTTTCTCACAATTATTTTTTTTTTTAATAATGAAAAATTACAGATACAGATGTCAATTCATAATTCATAAAAACAACAACTAGAGAACTCGCCTGCATCCAAACTATTTCTCACTAATTTGGACTACACAAAATTAGAGAAACGGATTGCGCCTTGCGAGAATCAAAGATTTTTTCTATGCTTCTGTGTAGTCATCCAGTAAAATTACTACAACTAAAATTACACGAATGCCGTAGAAAAAACTCCGTTTTGTATATATTTTCTCTTATTTTTCACACAATCAAGAACCTCGTGACGTCACGAACTCTCCCGCACGGTATTATACTCTTGCCGGCGTTTTCGCGGGCTTTAATAAAATTCAAACTTGTAGAATTAATTTAATTTAAAAAAAAAAAAAAAACTGGCATTTAAGATTGCATGTCATCTACATGAAAATATTTTTTATAAGGCAAAATATTTTTCACTCAACTTCCCTATTGGGAAAATTCTTAAAGGGGACCTACACAACAAAGGTATTACGGAAAAACTTACAAGCCTCTAAGATAAAAAATGAAAAGAAAAAAAAAACTCTAAAATTAATAATTTTTTTGTCTAGAATCTAAGAAATGTGGTAAATATAAATGATATGAAATGAATATGGAATTATAGGGAGGAGATCTGCTTCATCTAAGTACATGCGTCACTTAAATATGTACAATTCAAAACAGAATCATGATCACCATACTGAAAGTACCCATAAGAATGCCTTTCTTCGATTGAAATTTACGATAGTTTTGAAGTACCAAAGGTAAAACAAATATATCCCAAAAATGTAATATTGAAACTATCCATATCCTCTTAAAATATTATATCAGCATTCAAACTACAATCAAGCATTTATTGTCGCAACTTTTATTATATACCTGCTTTGACAATTATCAGCTCTTCCATTCAACTGTTAGAATCAAAATTACCTACTAGATAAAATGTTCCTATTAGAACTTTCAGAAAGAAGAATAATCACAGATTTAATACTATTACATAAAATACTGCATTACAAAATTGACTGTCCTGAATTGCTTCAATTAATCAATATCCACATACCTAAAAGATCTTGCCAAAATTTACTACCCTTTTATTTTAATAATACCAGGACACTCTCTTATCAAAATTCCCCGATACCGAGACTTCACAGTCTCGGAAATAAACATTCTGATCTGGGAGATATATTCCACATTAAAAACAATCAGTATAAACATTTTTTATTTCAATTCTTTTTTATATTTAGACATAAATAGAAGTCTATAATCTCTACAATTTTGGTCTATATAGAATATCTTTTTTTTGTGAAACTTCTTATATTTTTTACCTATGTATCTAATTTCATTATATGCATTGATTGTTATATTTTGTTGTATGTATATGCTTTTGTTTTACTTTTATTTTCACTGTATTATGCTTTCTTTATTGTTTTAATTTAGATTTTTTTAAATAACTGTTATACTCATCTATTTAACTTAAATGTAAAAGCCCATAAGGGCGTTTAATAAATAAATAAATAAAATCAATATACTATGTACTCACTACCTACCTACAAATTGAAATGTTATAATATTATATTTAATTTTACTACGTCTATATTTTTACTATTTATCTATACTGTATATCAAATTTAGTATCCATAAATTTCTTATCTATACTTGGTTAATGCAATATAATTTATTTATTTTTACTTAAACAAATTTTCTTCTTCTTTTTTTCTTATATATCTACTGTAATGGCACCACTACCTAATTCAAACACGAGAAACTTTTCTCTATGAATGGGGTAGTTTCGTAAAAAATAAAATCTACACCGAAGGAATACAGAGTTGAACAAGAGTCAAAAGGCTGTGCTTTTCTGCCTTTCGTTCACAATGTGACAGGCAGAATTGCCAGGATGTTGAGAAAAGAAAGCATCAAGACTGTCTTCGGAACCACAACCAAAATCCAAGACCTACTGAGGTCTGCAAAGACTAAGTTTCCTCTGGAAGCAGATGGAGTGTATAAACTCAGCTGTTCCGGATGTGACAAGGTTTATGTAGGCCAAACAGAGCGGACGATTTCCAATAGGATAGCAGAACATTTTAGTGCTTGTAAACTTGGCCATCCTGATAAATCAGCAATCGCCGAGCACTTAATTGAAACCGTCCATTACTTTGGATTTGTTTCTGAGGTCCTGAGAAGACCCAAAACTTATAGATCACGCCTGATTACGGAGGCAATTGAAATCTGCAAAAATCCAATTAATATTAACAGAGACGACGGAGCTAAGCTCAACAGCTCTTGGTATCCGGTAATTAACGCGTACAGCGCAACACGGCATAACACCCCAAAAACAAACAATGAAAATAAAGTACTTTATTGTAATTAGTGTTTAAGTACCATGTGTATTCTCCTGTAAATCTGGTTATATATATGTATTCCAAATAAAAATTTTAAAATAAACAAAAATAATAAAAAATACGGAATCCTATTCTTGACCGCGTACCCACCACAGCAGATTAAATCAAAATAATATAAATAACATTCCAAGTTATAAAACTGTATCAAAACTACATTTATTTAGCAACAAAACTTCACAACATCCATCCCCCAGATATAAAACTAATACTAAAATTCCGAAAGTATAAATCAAGAATAAATATCTGGCTTAAACAGGTCAATGAAAAAAAAACCCAAAAAACCACACTAAACCCAACATAGTAGACAAATGAAATACAGGGTGGGGCGGAGCAACTTGCTTATTTGAATTTGGCGCCCTAAAGCGATGGTTGTTGCGAGGAAGGTGGAGATATGCACATTCGAGAAGGCTGGGCTGGAAGTTTTATCTCCGCTTGGTTTAGATAGAATCATGGAGTGGACGAAGGCAGAGTTCGCGTTTGTTGCCAAGGCATAATTTTCGATCAATCGTCGCCATTAAAAGAGGATATCCATTTTTTAGAGTGCATAAAAATTTACAAATTATAAATTATTACGCATTTCATTCACCTTTTTCATTGCAACTATGTGTTGGTACCTACATCTAATTATTATTTTTGTCAGAATGAATCTGTAATAAAAACTCAGCAAATATTTAGACTTTATTTCACCGTCAGAAATTCCGTGTTGATTTTGGCACATTTCGGTAAACATCGAAGTTGTCGAAATGTCAGTTGGCATTTGCTAGAAAAGCTTTAAGTTTTTACTTCCAGTTTAAATTGGAAACCGTATTTTTCTTGTTTAGATAGGACGCAAATATATGTAGGCTTATGAGGGACAGGCTTGGGTCAGCAGATGGAAGTGACGCGCTAGTTTAAATACTGATTTAGTTGGGACAATCATTCTCTTGGTCGTCATTTTCTAAGATTGAATCCCCCTGAAGATATTCCAGTTGATGGGGTAGATTCCAATAGCATTAAAACCGTTAACGGCTAAATCTTCTTCATAAATTAAAATTATTTAAATGGCCTAAAATAGGTATTTTTCATTTCATATGATAAGGAAAAGTCTATATAATCGAGCAAAAAGGGGTCTTTCCAATAATTATAATTGGAGACATGGTAATCATTGACTGAAAAAAAGCTGATTTTCACCATTGCATCGTTGTGCCAATGACAGAGCTGAAAATTGAAAACGATAGTTTTTTCTCTTAAGGGGGGGGGGGGTATCAAAACTCGGCTTGACTGCAGTTAGGTATTTTTGGTACTTGTACGGCCCGCTAGCGAACTACAATTTTAGCCGTCTATGGGGCAGACTCGGGTAAGATTGACACCAAATTGGTAAACCATTTAGCATTTTGATAAAGTACGAAATAAAAAATACACTTGCTCTATAAAATTTAAATTTGTTTACTAGATAATGGATACAGCTAGACAGACAAAAAATCATATTAGCAATGGAATGGATAGATAGAAACATCTTTTACGCCCTGAACCTTTTTTGACGTCTCCGTTTTTTACTCAATGAGACTTTGAACCTAATGGTGTTTTGACGTAGATTGTATGGTTTATAAAATGGTAATAACTGTATTTATAATATTACCGGAAAATAATGGGTGTGAATAAAGGGAGATCATAAAATAAAGTTGGGACAAATATTTTTAAGTACGTGCAATAGAAATGACAAAAGGTGGTTTTGTTTTTGAAAGTTTATTTCGACAAATTTTTTCGTACTCAAGAAAGAATATATTTCAAAATATTAGATCAGATAAACAAAAAGTAGAATGACGCACATAAACTAAAAATCACAAAATTTAATACAAATTGATATAAAATCAACTAAATGTAAACTTGGTATGCAAATATTCAGCATAATATCCTACAAAAATTGCCAAGACTTGTGGATTTTAGAATGATATTAATTGTATCTTTAGTACTTGTGTTAAACAGTGTTAGTCGTACGGAATTTTTAAACCTCTCAACAATAATAGTAGAATATTTTTTTTATTTTTATATATAACTTCGCACAGGAGGCCCGGAGAAAAATTGTCTTTAAGAGACCCATATTGTATGAAGGAGGAAACACAGAGGCCGGCAAATCGTTTCACAGCTGTTGAACTCAAGAACGAGTGGTAGAAGCGACCCGTTCTCATGTGAGAAATTTCGACCGTGTATCTATGTTGGGCGCGCGTTTGGCGTGTTTCCCGACTTTGCACCGGTGCTGAAGGGATCAATGACGCTAGTTCCTCTCTGAAGCATCTTCCATGTCTGAAATAACGGTAGAACAAGGATTCCATCGCGGTAGACGACCCTGAATAATTCTTGAAGCACGTGAGCTCCTGAGGCTGTTCCTTCTTATTGGCAGCTCGTGTACAAATTACCCAAAATTTATTTGACTCTCTCGACTCATCGCCTTGCCCCGCTGTGGGAGAGATGGATTCATACGTCCGCCACTCCTTTTTTATATGAATACCTTACAAACGTCCCACCTGCTCCCGTCTGGAGTCAGTGAGACTATGGCATCCCCAATTGGGGTATGTTGTGTGGCTGAAGGTGAATGGGGATGAGAAGGAAATATTGTAATTATTTCTACAAATCTCATGACGTCAGAGCTCACCACTATATGTATATAGAATCCTTCGCGGGCGTGTGCACAACAAATCACCTATTGTTTCAGCGCAATCGAATGAATGGTATAGGATTTTTTTTATAACGCCAGAGCTCAGCACTACATATAGAAACCATTAAAGGTATGTGCACAACAAATCACCAAAGTTTCTTTGCAATCGGAGTAATGCTTGAGGTACCGTATAAGGAATTACGAAGGTGTGCATTTAACAACTTACAAAAGTTTCATCACAATCGGATAAATAGTACAGGAAATAAATTCATAACGCTAGAGCTCACTTGCACTATAATATATATAGAAACCTTCAAGGGCATATACACGTACACGAAAAATCCGCCAAAGTTACATCGCACTCAGGTGAATGCTTTAGGTACCGAATAAGGGACAAACAAAGAAATATGAATTTTTATGTATTTTTTAACAAATTTCATGACGCCAGAGCTCACTATTATTTATAGAAACATTGGCGGGTGTGCACATAACAACTCACCAGAGTTTCATCACAATCGGATAAATGGTATAGGAAATAATTTCATAACGCTAGATAGGAAATAATTTCATACACGACAAATCGCTATCGGATAAATGCTTTAGGTTCCGCACGAGGAACAAACAAAGAAACATTCATTTTTATACGATAAAATAATTAATTATTTCATTTCTACTTTGCTTGTATAACACCCATTTCCCCATTAATTGCTTGACGGAACTGCAATGCGAGCGCGCGACCTCTCCCCTCAAATGTCCACTCATTACTGAATAAATTTCCAAAATGTTACCGTAAAACCTGAGCCTTAATAAAGAACGGAGCAAACACCGTTTCAAAATAAAAACGAAATGTTGAATCTAAAAAACATCAAGCTTGCTTTCCAACCTTCCACTTCTCCTTCTCATATTACTCCAACTATTCTAATAGACCAACCAAAGTTTCACCTTCTCAAACCTAAGGGACATACATTAATTACGTGAGCAGTTTAAAAAAAATGTAGCCACGCTACGTAATTAATGTATGCCACTTAAAGTGGAAAGTGATATGCGTTGTATCCTGTTTTGTAGCAATTTTATTTTTATACAGACTGGTAATAGTCTAATAAGTCTTGAATCACCAAACAAGACTATCAAAAATATTAGCGATCTTTAAACCTTCGTATAAGAACTTACACAAATAAGGGCCATACATAGATACATTAATTACGTTAAAAAAAATTAGACCCCCCCCCCCCCCCCCCCCATTGGAGAGATTAAGTGAGATTTAGTGGGACCCCCGCCCCTAACGTGAGATTTTTTCTTACTCTCGAAATAAATGTTTTTCATAATGGCCATTTTTTCAGCGGTCTAAATGGGCACTTTAAAGAAGTGAAACAACTTTTTTTATTATTATTATCTCTAGAGAGTCAGAAAACGGTGTGCAATATAGTTGTGAATGATGAATACTTGGAGCAGGTGGATGAGTTTGTATATTTGGGAAGTATGTTTACGAGAGATGGGAAGGCTGATAGGGATATCGAAAGAAGGGTGAATGCAGGTAACTCCATTAATGGAGGATTGAACGCCGTTGGAGTCAACAAAAAGTTGTCCACAGAAGCGAAGCTAGCAGTCCACAATGGAGTACTGGTACCTACCCTGATGTTAATTGTTTTTTTTTTTTTTAAGATAGACAAACATTCCCGGGTTACGAATAACCCAACAACATTTGAAAATCTCCTACTACCACCACACTAAGCGGAAGATGTTGCTTGTGTTGTGATGGAGGACTTAGCCAGCCGAGGAATCGAACACGGAACGCCTGGGTGGAACCCAAACGCTATGCCCACTCAGCCACTGACCGTATGGCAGTGAAGCGTGATGTATGGCAGTGAAGCGTGGAAATGGCAGAGAAAGGATGAAAGTAGACTGAATGCTGTAGAAATGAGATCCCTGAGGCGTATGTGTGGTAAAACCATGTATGATCGTGTGAGGAATGTGGAGATCCGAAAAGAATGCAAGGCTGATGTGAGCGTAGTAAGTAAGATTAAGAAAGGGACGCTTAGATGGTTTGGGCACGTTGAGCGAATGAATGAAGAAAGGAGTGTAAAGAGAATTTATGACGCGAATGTGAACGGTATAAGAAGCCGAGGACGCCCAAGGAAGACGTGGCACGATCAAGTAAATCAGATACTTGAGTCAGGCCATGTCAAGAGTCAGAATAATAGAAGAGTATGTATGAGAAGATGTATGAATGTGAATGAGGCAAGGAGCGTGTGCCAAGACCGAGTTGTTTGGCGGTCCGTCCTCTCTACCTACGTGGTTAGTTAGTTAGTTAGTTAGTTATCTCTATAATAATATACACTCTTTTAAAGTTGACGTGAGATTTTTATTGAACCTCCCCCCCCCCCCCCCTATCGTTATAATGAGATTTTACTGAACCCCCCTACCCCTATTTTTTGCTCACGTAATTAATGTATGCCCCCCTACCTTACACATAACATAATAAAATGTTCAAAAATTATATTATTATGTATAAATACTAATAATCATGTGAACACTATATGTAATATTATAGATTAAAAAAAACAATATTCTATTAGAATTGAATCAAAACTTTGTGTTTATTATAATTACTTACGGCTAAATAATGCTATAAAAAGAAGAGTGTCCTGGTTTGGCGTTGTGGCGTTATTTATTACAGAAATCTACAGCTTTGTGCCAAGTCAGATGAAATTTTGCACTCTTGATCATCAACAAAAGAGGGTCACTGTTTACATAAACTTTGAAAAAATCATCCCAATCCCCCCTTCCCATCCCTTAAATCAAAGGAATTTTGAAATTTCTTGATGAAATACAAAATTAAGAGGAAGGAGGGAAATTCCCAACTCCATCCGAATTTAAAAAAAAACCACTCTGCGTAAAGCACGGATAACGCGCGCCGGGACATGGAACTTTCATTGACAGGAACTAAATATGTTTCTTCAAAGCTTTACACTCAAAGCTAAAACGCACAAACTTAAAACATAACGACCAAAAGCTCAAAGCTCAAGCATCAGAGATGTTCTCATCTGCCAAAACAGCCGACCGACTGATAATTAAAATATTTTTCACAACAGTTGAGCAAAAAAGAAGACGTGGACCGAATTGGCCTGAACTGAAACTAAATGAATATAGTTTTAAATACAATGATCGCAGTGGGAGATACTCTCAGTATTGCCCCGGTGAAAGACCACTGTTCTATATCGAAACGTTGCTTAAAATGGCCAAGTTTTTGTTTCCTTTTTCCCATCTTTCGTTTTTCTGTCTCCTTTCCTTCCGTTTTATCTTGAGCCTCGCAACATACTCCAATTGGGGATGCCATGGTATCATTGGCTCCACACGGTTGGGACTCTTTTGCGGCATTCACTTTTAAAAATCACTAATTACCACCTTTTTGGAGAAGTCATATGCGTATTGCTCAGCCTTACTAAAGAAAACAGTTAAAAATTTCAATGGGTAACAACCACCTGTTTATTGTTATTATGATGAAACTTTTTATATTATCCCGAATGTCCTCTAGATTCTAGATTACAAATAAATCATGACGTATTTGTCCAATTGAATAAATATGCAAAAAAAATTGTATACAAATGTGACGTTTGACTTTGGTAAATGTTACAAGGAAACTGTCACGTACACGACGGACCTCACAAGCATGATGAGATTTAAAAAAATGATATAACGCTCTACAACTCAGTTAGATATATAGGCTTTTAAGGGACGTACTTGACTTACTTTAACCAGTGATTCCTGACATTATTTGGAGTAAAAAATGTTAATGAAATTTTGGTCTCCGGTGACATTGTCGATGCCTTTATTTTTTCAAATTTATGGTCTTTAAAATCAAACAAAAAAATTCTTCCCCGTTTCGTCACTGGCCACTTGGCCGAGTAATCGACCAACCTCTTACCCCGCCCCTGGCTCTCCAACTCCTGATTCCTGAAATTATTTGGAGTAAAAAATGATAATAAAATTTTCGTATCCGGTGACTTTTTCGATGACTTTATTTTATTTTTATTTTTTGTCTTTAAAAATCAAACAAAAAAATCTTTCCTATTTCGTCACTGGTCACTCGGCTGAGTAACCAACCAACCTCTTACCCCGCCCCTGGCTGTCCAACTCCTACTATTTTTCATGTTTTTTTAGAAAAAAAAAGATCAAAAATGTCACCGGAGACCAAGATTTCATTGACATTTTTTGCTCCAAAAAGTATAAGGTAAGCCCTTTAACACCCTATATTTATATACAGGGTGTTAAGATACGTACTTGAGTTACTTTAACCAGTGATTCCTGACATTATTTGGAGTAAAAAATATAAATGAAATTTTGGTCTCCGGTGACTTTTTTTATGTAAAAATTTTTTTTTTCAAAATATTTTTTCTTTAAAATCAAACAAAAATTATTTTTTTTCACATGACCAATAAGGTCACTCAGCCGAGTTACCGCCCCACCACTTACCCCGCCCCCAACTACCCAACACCTGCCATTATTTATGTTTTTGTAGAAAAAAAAAAAAAAAAAAAATCGAAAATGTCACCGGAGACCAAAATTTCATTTACATTTTTTACTTCAAATAATGTCAGGAATCACTGGTTAAAGTAACTCAAGTACGTACCTTAACACCCTGTATATATATGCAATTCCTAGGATAGCGGAAGTCCCTGTGGTACAATGTATCTTTTTTTGCAAATAAAATATTTGGTACAAGTAGGTTTTTGTTTTGAAAAAATAGGTTATAAACTAAATTTCTTAACGAAAGTATAGTTTCCAACCTACTTGATTCTAATTAAATAGTATTTCAACAAACTTTACACTTCATTCCGATAACGTTATTAATTTTGGGAAGCGGGTATGAGTATCCGCCCGGAAACTATTTATTGGGTATCCTCTCTGCCAGAGGTCACCCTCAAGTTGTTCGCTACGCTTGGGACTTGGAGCTGACGGATTCATGCACGGAGAAAAATATTATTCGAAAAAACGATCATTTTAATAGTAAAAACGGTTAAAATCGGGGCTGAAGTTCTTATGAAAAAATTAACAGTGTTTCAATGTTTATGGGCGGGAAAATTTAAGAATAATTTGTTGGTATATAGGTACGAAATTATGTATACCAACAAATTATTCTTACATGTTCCCGCCAATAAACATCGAAACCCTGTTAATTTGTTCGTAAGAACTTCAGTCACGTTTTTAACCGTTTTTACTATTAAAATTATCGTTTTTTCGAATAACATTTTTCTCCGTGTGGGGTGAAGTGTGTCTAGGTCTTGATGCGTCTACCCTCCAACTGCATGGCGGTACGGATCGGGAACACCTTTCGACCTCTCCAGAAGGACTCTTTCGACCCATCGCCATAACCTAGCACCGCAGAGAGGAATAGTTAGATAATGATAAGGAGGGATGGGTTCGTACGTCCGTCACTCCTAGACACATTACCCCCTCAGATTCCTACCCACCCGTGATGCCTTTTTCCTTCCCAGAATATCATCTCCTTCCCTTCTTTTAAACGACCCCCAACACAGTATCCGCAAACATGGCATAGGTCCTGAGGGAAATTATTTTCCTCAAAGCTATGGAGCCAATGTAAGAAATAAAATAAATGAAAAAATAGTCCTCTACAACCCAGTGTATTTTAATTTGCTTTCAAAAATCTGAGGACGAAAGTTTAAATATCCAATTATCGATTTTTAATATTAAAAGGAGCATCGTTACTCTTGTCACGTAGGTACAAGAAAAATAAATTTGTTAGGTACATTATTTGTTAACAACAACTATACACATTTTATTTCTTCAAACTTCGCAAAATCACTTTGTGGCGTCATTTTGAATTAAATTAAAACAAATAACTTTGTTTAAACCACTAATATAATCACAATTACCTACATGTAGTAATGACTTTAAATTAATGTCATTACTACCCTGACGAAGAAACCATCGGTTTTGAAACATGTAGGTAATTGTGATTATATTAGTGGTTTAAACAAAGTTATTTGTTTTAATTTAATACATATTTTAAATTAAAACATCATTTGATAATGCAGGCCTCACTGGGTGCTTTACCGTGCAAGGGCACTACTTACATAGACAAGTTGCTAAGTAATAAAAAAACGATGGGGGGTGATTTGATAAGCATCAATATAATAACGGGCTATTGTGGAGTAAATTATTCACATGGCTCTTAGCTTTATGGGTCGTATGTCAACACATACATTATTGTTCTACAATTACTGGAAGAATAACAAAAGAATGCTTTATTCAGTCAATTCTCTCCAAGAAAGCAAAGCAAGTTTAATGTTTTGTCTAAATATGACTGAAATATGCAAGAAATTGAACACGCATCACGTACTTACGCCAGTGAATTTCTTTTTCCTCGTGTTTGGTATTCAGACTTATTCGTATAAAGGCAATAAGGTGTTTCCTAAAAACACTTTCAGTAAAGCCTACTCTTTATTACTTTCAAGCGTCATTAATGTTACTTTTCTATATCTCATAAGTGTTAAAATTGAGAATGATGCCGAATCATCAACATTGAAAATAACATTCACAGATAATATTTCATATTTTTTTGGAATTTTTTCTGTAACTTCTTCGCTATATATACCAGTGTTTTCCAGCTCGGAATTAGTTTTGAAATATATGAAAAATGTAGAGAATATTGACAATCTACTGGACCTACCTCAAGAATGCTATACAACATGGCGGAAATTGATAACTGGCGCGTCGTTATTATTATTTGTATATATTTGTTTAGCTAATTTATTGGACATTGTGGCATGGTACGACTCACAATCAACGAGCAATATCGCCATGTACATGGCGATTTTTCCGTTTGATTTTCTTGTGTTCCAATACGTGGTGTATATTTGGATGATAACAATTCGAATGCGAGCCCTCAACTCTCTCCTGATTTGCTCCAGTAAACAATTAAATGACACCGACAGTGTTGACTTTTCTTCCACCAACATACTGCGTACTGGTTGCTGTGAAAAAATGAATGAATTAATGATAAGAAGCAGTGCTAATTACGAGTTCGACGTCAAAGTACTGATGCTCATTACGGTCTACGATAAACTTGCTGATAACATAGACATCATTAACTCATTATTCGGCATTCAGGTACTTTCGATTGATTTTTATTTCAATCAAACAAGCTAATCAATCGAAAATCCGTACGTTGTTTTTGTGAACTCATTTATATAATATTTAAAATGACAATAAGAGTGTGCGTTAAAGTGAATTAATTTTTATAATTTATTTATTTAATAAATGATTTATCTAAATTATATAAATATAGTTTATTGTGATATTTCACCCTCCATGCTAGGGATGACCCTGTATTATGGAGGGTGAATTTTACAATTGGCGGAGGATTCTTTAGTATTGGTTGATAATTTTCATTAATTAATACTATGCACACAATTCTTCTACAATAAAAAAGTTATATGTAGTTAGATCGGATTACAAGAATAAGATGAAGAAGTTGAAGAAAAATTTGGAAAGAGAAATTTAATGAATTATTAGTATATAAGTCACAATAATCAAGATAGAAAATAAAGATAAATTATGTTTTGTTTGCTTTTAATACTGTGCATCTAATTCTTCTATAATAAAAAAATAATGTATAGTTAGATTGGGTTACAAGAAGAAGAGGAAGAAGTTAGAGAATTATTGGAAAATGAAAACTTTGAGGGATTATTAGTATATAGATCACCCTAATTAATCTTGTACACACTATACTGCTACGATAGAGAATAAAGATATATTATGTTTTGTTTTCTGAAAGGTGATTAAATTGATAGAGTGTAAAATGAGTGGGTATTGTAATTGTAATGTATTCCATGTGTAAGGAGGATCCATCTCGTTATTATTATTATCATAATTCATTTACTTTGTGGTACATACAATGTTTACGTTTTGTTTCAGATATTATTCACCACAGGGACGGCGATGTTGTCAATACTGCAGTCAGAAAATGGCATAATTAATATGGAGAGTTACGATGCTTACGCTGGTGTGAGTAAATCATTGTTTTCCTTGAGAAGGAGTGCGAACGCTTCTCGCTCTTCTCTGGTGCATCTTATCTTACTAATAATATAAACGCGAAAGTTTGTATGGATGTATGTATGTTTGTTAC
This sequence comes from Limnephilus auricula, assembly GCA_951813805.1. Lineage (NCBI taxonomy): Eukaryota > Metazoa > Arthropoda > Insecta > Trichoptera > Limnephilidae > Limnephilus > Limnephilus auricula. The sequence goes on from OX638403.1 coordinate 20,072,844, forward strand.
TCTTTCACGCAAAAATTACTGAATGGATTTTAATGAAACTTTACAATAGTGCTCATACATCAGAATAACTTTAGGCCATAATTTATAAAGCTAGATATTTTTAATATATATTATGAATAATAATTGTTGTTTAATAGAAAATGTCGAAACTTGAGAATGACATTTTGCAAAACAATGATTGTTAAATCAAAATTCTATTTTAGAAAATATTTAAATTAGTGAATTTATTTAAAGTACTCGCCTAATAATTAGACGTTTTAAATAAATAGGTTAAGAATTTTGGTATAAACGTAGATGGGACCTAGGAAAAGAAAATAGGCTACTCGAAGTACTAATCCTGCGCAGACGAAGTCGCGAGCAGAAGCTTTTTGGTTATAATTTAATGTGTTTTGGCTGAGAACGGCGATTAGATTTTGTGATTTTATGCTGATTCTATATATTTTCCAGGTTAACGTCGCCACAATGGCAGTAATGAACTGGTGTATCAAATATATTTTTGTGCTGGTGGTGATGGCTTTTTTTGAAGAGGCCATGAAGTATGAAAATAAAAGAGGCATCGTAATCGTCAACAAGCTGATTTTAGTTGGGGATAAAAAAGGTATTTAAATATAAGTGCGTGGTGAGTTGGATCGGGAGAGATCGGTTGAGGGAGATTCTTTGATCTCTCCAGCCGGACTCTCTCGACCGATCGCCATCGCGTACACCGTTGTGGAAGGAATGAATTAATGCATCCCTCGTACTTATTTTCCTCCAAGAACTTCCTCTCTTATCTTTCAATAAAACGACCCTCCAAAAGAAGACATAGGCCCCGAGGAAAAATATTTTCTTCTTAGCCCTCTGAGTTGTGTGAATTTAAAAAAAACACATTAATCCAAATAAACAAAAAATATTCAAATATCTACTAACTGCAATGCAAATGGGGTAAATGGTAAATTGTAAATGGGGAGGGGAAGGAGATGGGGGTAAGGAAGGTGGGAAGTACTTGGCTAGTCATTAAACCCAGCTAAAGCAATTTCAAGGTCTCCTTCAGTCGCGCATTAGACGGGCAAAGGCATCCCCCGACAAGAGCAAGACAAACCTCATCCCATAGAACCGGGCACCAAACGTAGGGTACCATCTAAGAGTATTGATATTAGAGAGACGGCATGTGAAGTGTGCCCGCGCGCTCCAAGTGTGCCTTTCCGAGAATTCTACCCACACGGTTGACATTGGCTGTCACCATGTAAAATGGCTGCTGTCGGAACGTATTAAACGACCAAAAACCAGCAGCCAATGTAAGCCGTTTGGGTAAAATTCTCGAAAAGGCACACTTGGAGCGCGCGGGCACACTACACATGCCGTCTCTCTAATATCCATACTCTTAGGGTACCATGTACTTACCCTACGTTTAGCAGTGTGTGGCAGGGGTATTGGTTATCTATTAAATGGTTCCCGGCACTGACAAACATGCTCATAAATAAGTATGCTCATTTCCCCTTCCACCCGGGAAGCATGCTAATTTTATTTGGGCGTGACACACATACTATTAAGAGCGATTGACCAGCAGCTGGAAATAAAAGTTTAAAAATGCTTGCAACTGTATAGGGAGGTTCCAATGAGAAATATCGATTATTCCCCGTATCAAATTTTTTTAATTAAAAATTTAATGTCGATTTATTTCATTCAAAACATGCTTTAATAAATACCTACATTCAAGTAAGAAATAAAAATGCTCAAAACGCACGATGATGAGTTATTAAATATCATGTATTCTTGTAAGTATTATTTGATCATAAGTATTTATATTTTTTTAGTAATGTCTAAACAAAATACGTGTGTAAATTTTTTTTGAAATATTTTAGTTTGTAAGACCTTAAATAAATAGAAAAACTGAGGTATTTTTGTCACAAAACACGTTCTCGGATTTATTTTTTAATGATTTTTATTTAACTAAAATTAAAATTCTGAAAACTGTGTTGACTAGATTATATATTGATTTATTTTGTTGTATGATTACATGATTTGAAATTTGTGCTGTTTAATAGAATCTATCGTTTGAAATTTAACAAATCTGCCAACGACAAACGGTATAGCCTTAGCATCTTAAAAATACACTTAGTTTTTCAAATTTTTAAAACTGCGTGTACCAGATAAAATAAAAATCTTTCAAAATCAATTTATGTTTTTTTGGAAAAAGGAGTCAATACGTCTTTAATTTGTTTTAAAGAGGGGTTATTTCCGGTATTCTCTGGTAATACCCTCTTAAGTAGCATTTTGCTGATTAGTAGCGATAGAGCATGCTACTAATGAGCATGCCTGCCAGTATCATTTTACTTCAGAATACAAGAAACGCTGAGAGTTAAAAAGATTCTAGAGATTCGGGACTGAAAAACCTGTGCAAATGTTATGATCAGCAGATCAGTTTTTTGTGCTATATGGTTAAACAGCGCTGGATCTGCCATTCGTTCGAAAACGTGCAAAAAACCTGGCGCCAACTCCGAAGGGGCGCCGTGATAAAATAAATATTGTTTTAAAATTCAATTAAAATATTCCCCGAATTGTTTAAAAATTACTCGTAATACGGAATTATTAGTATGCGCTAACAACACTCACCTTCCAGATGCGTGAACCTAATGCGCGCGCACCGATGGTTAAAATATAACGAAATCCGAATTTGCGTTACGTCAAGGAATTTTTTTCCAAATACAATATATTTCATACGAACTTAAGACCTATTTTTCCTTATTGTCTCTTACGACAATTGTATCGTTCGAAATTCAACAAACGTTGTGATTAGTTTATTGATCGCTGCCCGTAAGGATTTCCTTCGTTGTTAAAGTTGATTGAATTTTTTTTTTATATGTATATCTATATATATGTATATATTTTTTTATCTGAATTTAAAAAAATTGTTGGGGGGGGCGCCATCGGTACTTCCTGCACAGGGCGCCAGATTTCGTAGAACCGGCGCTGTGGTTAAAAGCTTGTAACTTTAATATTTGTGTTTCTGTTTTAAGAATATGGATGCGGAAGTCGTCTTGCCATGTTGGAGAACCTCATGAGATCAAGACCCCTTGTTGCCACTGCTTGTGGCCTGTTCCCTGTGGACTGTACCCTTCTCTACAGTCTGGGATCCACCATAGCCTCGTACACAGTGATAATGTACCAGATGAAACATAGTTACCCTTCTGCTACCCAGAATATGGCCGCAAATCATACTTTTTGTTCCGTTTGTGACTGATTGTAAAATCACATCTAGACCAGAATTAGAAGGAGAAAATTAAAACCTACCCAAAGTAAAATCGTGAAATTTTAAATATTTCGGCTGTTTGTGCTAATAAATTTTAATAATTATTATAATATTTACATGATTTGTATTGCGCCTTTTTGTGAAAAATCATTTCAAGGGTGCTTAGATGGCATTGATACAATATATAACAAAATGTTTTAAATTTGTTTTATGTTGATAGGTGGCAATAGTAAAATTTAAAAAAATGTGTAATTTTAACCCTTTAGAAAGAATGATGAGGCTGCAAGTATCTAAAAATTTTGCGTACAGTTTTAGAGATAAAAGGGTTGGAATATGCATTTTCGTTTTTTTATCAGTTTTGTCCCTTTTTGGAAAAGGATGTGGTAAATAATCTCCCAAGAACCTCTACATTATAAAATATTGTAAATAAAATTCAGTTGCTTTGAAAAAGTTATTATAAAATACATCAGTAAACTTTCGCTGTAGGGTTGATCTTAAAACCTTACAAATTACTCTACAAAAAGAACGTTACGCAAACTTGTAAAATTCTCACGTGCTATTGACATGGAATAACATTGACAGCTAACACTCCAAAGTTTTTTAACATCACCTACACTTTTAACTGTTGATTCCGTCTATGGTCTCTAACTGCATATTATGACATTTTGTGGTAATGGACTTCTGACACGATCAAGCGGCTTGACGGAAAGCACGTAATTTTCTTGTCTATACTAAGAGGCATTTAGTACGCATCCTCATTTTATAACATATTATATATACAATACTCAATCCACGCTTAAAAATATATATATAATTAAAAAGATAAACATAATAAGAAAGAAATAACGTACCAAGAGAGAAAGTCCCTTAAACCAATTTTTACCAATTCGTCGATGGGTTCTTTTGTTGAAAAAACTTATTATACTTAGTTAGTTTAAAGTACGTATTTAAATATTTAATAGTATATATCATTTAAACATAATACCCACCTTCATACAAATGCATAAATTCACATAAACATACATTTTAGAAATTATAAAAGTATTAACAGTCAATTAAATATTACTCGTACAGAACCAAATTTTTTTTTGTTAATAGCCATCTCGTTAATTTATTTTCACATTAATATCTACATTGAAGATAATTTATTCTTTGTTATTTAGATATTTTGGTTACCCTTTGATTGTTCTATAAAAGTCTTAGTTTAAAAAAGTTTTTTTTATTAAATATGCACTTTTATAATAATTTTGTTTATTTTATACGGTACCTAATATCGTATTAATTAACACTCACCGTAATATTGTTTTTTTATGGATACTTATTTTTCTATTCTTGTTTTTCTACTCTCAAAAAAAAATTATATCTATCGTATAAAATCGCATCAAGCCTGGGGAAAGCAACCAGATTATGGTTTAATAAGTAAGCAAACGTTGTAAACGATCAGCGTGAAACCTTCATCGGGAAACCTTCCCAGTTGTAAACGTTAAAAAAATGCTTGGCTCAAGCAAATAACTACGTGCTTGGTTCAAGCCGCTTGATCCTGTCCGAAGCCCTTTAACATACTGCCTCAGCAGGTTTGCAAATGGTTAAAATATAATGTGGTAGTGACTGTTCTCCCAAAGAACAAGGCCAGGAAACAATTGCGAGCTTTAATAAAAGCTTCCCAATTGGTTACACGCCTCTATAGTTAGAATAGGCGATGGGTGTAATGTGATAATTTTCCTTGCTAATCAAATAATAATTTTTAATTTTTCGAAGAAAACTTCTTAGGAAATGTTTTCACTTTGTGATGGCATTATTTATTTTAATGAAAAGACAAATAACTTTGTTTACATCACTTTTATTAATACACAATCAACATGTTTCATGAACGATGTTCACATCATCAGGATCAAATGTATTATAAACTTAAAAAATAAATAAAGATCACATAAGGGAAAGGGTAGAAGAGAAAGGGAGGGGTAAGAGTGGGGGAAGTTTATTAAAATCGGGGATATCAAAGTCATTAGTAGGGAAAGACGGAAAGTGGGAAAAGGTTCAAAAGAGGATTTATAAAAAATTGCTGCTTATGAATTATGTCTGCTTTATTATTTACATTTTTGTCTAATTTCTAAAATTTCTAAATTATTTATCTGTGACGCCTGTAATGTATGTAATATTTTAAGGCCATGGCTTTTGTCAAAATTGATCATTTTTTAGTGATGTATTATTATTATTATCATCGTTCATGAAACATGTTGATTGTGTATTAATAAAAGTGATGTAAACTAAGTTATTTGTCTTTTCATTAAAATATGTTTTACTGTACAACAAGTATAATGCGTGTATTCATTATTTCTTTTATTATCTATGTAATTCATTTATTCTTCGTCCAAAGTTCGCTCCTGAGATCGGTGATTTCTTACATGACGTAGTTAGCCTCTTTAGCAATGTACCTATCCAAGAATGCCTTAAAATCATTGAAGATAATTCAGATAAATCTAATATAAATCCAGTTATCAAAAAAGACTAAAAATGATCCGATCTATTTAAATAAATAAATAACACAATATGTACACTATATATAAAATTCTTTAATAAATAAATAAAATAAAATAAATAAAATTTAAAATTTGTGTGGAAACCAACTACTTTGTGTTTCACAATAAATTCTATCAACAAAACGACGGATTACCAATGCGATCACCCCTAAGTCCACTTTTTGCAGAAATTTACTCGTGTCACGTAGGTACCAGGCTAATAAATTATTTAGATACCTACATTATTTTGTTATAATTCCAAAATGATTGCATATTTTAGTGTGTTTTTTCAATATTTTTTATTTGATTCAATAACTTATACATATTATAAAAGCCATTATTTGATAAAGTGGCCTCACTGGGTGCTTTACCAATACTGAGGCCCTACTACGACAAGTTGCCAAGTAAGTAAAAAAAACGATGGGGGTGATTTGATAAGCATCATAAAATAATAACGGACTGTTGTGGATTGAATTATTCACATACCTCTTAGCTTTATGTATCTTATGTCAACACATGAATTATTTGTTCCACGATTACTGGAAGAACAACAGTCGAATTCAGTCAAATCACTGTAAGAAAGCAGAGCATGTTTTATGTCTTCTCTAAACATGACTGAAATATGCACAAAATTGAACACGCATCACGTACTTACACCAGTGAATTACTTTTTCATCGTTTTTGGTATTCAGACTTATTCGTATAAAGGGAATGAGGTGATGCCTAAAAACACTTTCAGTAAAGCCTACTCCTTGTTATTTTCAAGCGTCATTAATATTGCGTTTATATATCTGATAAGCGTTAAAATTTGGAATGATGCCGAATCATCGACATTGAAAATAACATTCACAGATAATATTTCATATTTTTTTGGAATTTTTTCTGTAACTACTTCGCTATATATACCAGTGTTTTCCAGCTCACAATATATAGCTGTGAAATATATGAAAAATGTGGAGAATATTGACTATCTCCTGCACCTACCTCAAGAATGCTTTACAACATGGCGGAAATTGATAACTGGCTCGTCTTTATTATTATTTGTATATATTTGTTTAGCTAGTTTATTGGACATTGCGGCATGGTACGACTCACAATCAACGACCAATATTCCCATGTACGTCGCAATGTTTACGTATGATTTTCTTGTGTTCCAATACGTGCTATATATTTGGATAATTACAATTCGAATGCGAGCTCTCAATTCTCTTCTGATTTGCTCCAGTAAAAAATTAAATAACACCGACAGTGTTGACTTTTCTTCCACCAACATAATGCGTATTGGTTGCTGTAAAAAAATGAATGAATTGATGATAAGAAGCTGTGCTAATTACGACTTCGGTGTCAAAGTTCTGATGCTTATAACGGTCTACGATAAACTTGCTGATAACATAGATATTGTTAACTCATCATTCGGCCTTCAGGTAGGTACTTCCAGTGGATTTTAACTTCAATCGAATACATAAACCAACCGAAAACTCCTTGTACCTTGATTGAGTGAAAAGTCAATTGCCTTTTTAAAAAAATTATACATTATTTAAAATGGCAATGAAAGTGTTCGTTGAAGTGAATTAATTTTTAATAAATCATTTACTTCGTAGCACAATGTTTACGTTTGGTTTCAGATATTATTCACCATAGGGGCGGCGATGTTGTCGATACTGCAGTCAGAAAATGGCATAATTAATATGGAGAGTTACGATGCGTACGCTGGTGTGAGTAAATTATTGATTTCCTTGTAAGTGATTACGAACGCTACTGTCTTTACTCTGGCGCAAATTGTATTATATTAATTGCTTGACTTATAATTTGATGTGTGGTGGCTGAAAAAACTTCGAAGCGATGCAAGAAAAGAAGTGAACGCGAAAATCAAATTTTATGTATTTTTCAGCATAACGTCGCCACTATGTCACTAATGAACTGGTGTGTCAAATACGCATTTATGCTGGTGGTGATGGCTTTATTTGAAGAGGCCATGAAATATGAAAATAAAAGAGGCATTGTAATTGTTAACAAGCTGATTTTAGTTGGGGATAAAAAAGGTATTTACTTAGCATGTTTAGAAATTAAGTGTACTAGTAAGTAAGTGTCCATAAAGGTCTGAGGTTTATTGTTTTTTGAGGGTTGGCAACAATGAGTGTTAGAAATGGATCTCCTGATCAAATCGAGCAATGCAGGAACACGGTAGTACGTAAATTCACGTCGTAGTGTCCAGTTGCGTAAAAGGTATCGGTAAGAAATCCCGCCAAGTGCGAGCCACGTTCAGCACAAGAAACATCTTTTCAATAGCGCTTGCGAGTTTCTTGACCGACTTGGATTGGAAGGTGAGGATTTTCTGAGCTCTATTGTGACTAAGGTTGACACGTGGGTGGTTCATTATATACCCGATATAAAAAGACACTTATGACACCAATTCTCTATCTGCCAAAAAAATCAAAACCAAAATTTCGGGAAAAAAGACTTGGCCTCAGTGTTTTGGGGACAAAAAGATATCGCTTCGGTCGAATATGGAAGAGATCATCAATGAGATCCTAAAAAATCTCAAAAGGAGTATTCCAAACAAAAGAAAGGGAAAGTTGACGAGAGGAGTGTACTTGTTGCATGACAATGCCCGTCCTCATCCTTAGCCACCAAGGCGCTCTTGGACTCATTTTGATGGAATGTTTTGAGCCAATCCCCTTATTCCCCTGACTTGGCGCCTTCAGATTGTCATGTCTTCACCTCCCTGAAGACACACATTCGTAGAATTAAACTTTGAAACGACGAGCAGGTGCAGAAAGAGGTTCTGAAGTGGGTAGGCCGGAGAATTCTTCGAGGAGGGAAAAAGAAGCTTGTGCCACGGCTGACCATAAGCATTGAACCGGATCGCGATTAAGTGGAAAATAGTCAATAAGTGTATCAACAATGTCCTGCGAATTTTTGTTTTCAAATACCCTTTTTCTAAAAAAAATTTAAAATCTAGTATACTTACTTTCTGAACATGCCTCGTATATTGTTAAAAATATGTTCATGTTGGGTCGGATTGGGAGAGGCTGGTTGACGGTGGGTCGGATCAGACACTTTGACCTCTTCAGCCGGACTCTCTCGATCCATCGTCATCGCCTTGCACCGCTGTGGAATGAATGAATGCATGCGTCCATCACTCCTGGACACACTGTACCCCAGATTCATATCCATTTCTTGTACCTTTTTTCCTTTCCAGAACTTCCTCTCCTTCATTTCCTTAAAAAACGCTTAAAATGTTAAGAATGCTGAAAGTCTTGAAGGTTTTTGAGGATTATGTCTTACTTACTTACTAACCATCATAGATCTCCACATTTCTCACAGGATCATACATGGTTTTACCACACATACGCCTCAGGGATCTCATGTCTACAGTATTCAGTGTACTTTCATCATTTTTCTGCCACTTCCATGCTTCACTGCAATACATCAGGGTAGGTATTAGCAGTCCATTGTGAACTGCAAGTTTCGCTTCTTTGGACCGCTTTTGTTGGCGCCAACGGCATTCAGTCCTCTATTAATGGAGTTACCTGTATTTACTCTTCTTTCAATATACTTATCAGCCTTCCCATATCTCGTAAAAATACTTTCCAAATACACAAACTTATCCACCTACTCCAAGTATTCATTATTCACAACTATATTGCACACTGTTTTCATACTCTCTCTTTCAAACACCCTAACTTTAGACTTACTTACATTCATAATTAACTCATACTTCATACATACATTCATCCTAGATACGACAGACTGTAGATCTCCTATACTGTTAGAAATCAGCACCGCATGATCAGCGTACAACAGGCAACTTTCAGATTATTTCTCTACGCCCCTTTTAACTTTGCGTACAATTATACATGTATACCTATATAGAATAACCAAGGTGATATTACGCAGCCTTGCTAAACACCTTTTGTGATGTCAAACCACCCCGTAAAACCACCGTTTACCCTAATGCATGCAACGCTTCTCTTACACAGAGACACGATTGCCTATATGAGATTTGTATTCACTCCATATTTGGACAAAACCTTCCATAGCTTTTTTCCTTTCAACTCGGTAATATGCTTTTTACAAATCTACAAAAGCACAGAAGAGTTTCTGGTTAATTGAGAGAAACTCCTCAGTGAGCATCCGCAAAAGAAAATCTGGTCCATGCACCCCCACCCACTCATAAGCATCTTGCACATCTTCTATTTTATCCTTTGTTTCCATTCTACCATACAACTTGCCGGACTGAACTTAGCAAAAGGTAATAGCCCTATGATTCCTACATTCTATGCCTGACCCTTTATCTTTGTGTAAAGGCATGATCACAGCCCTTCTCCAATCTAAAATCCTCTTCTAAACACTGGTTAAAAGGTTGCACAACCATGTGAGAATTATACATCTCCTTTAAAATAGTTGGCCGCAATATTGTCGAAACCAACAGCATTACCATTCTTCATACTCGATCTTTTTATTTCATCCATGCAGATTTTGATAACATTCAGTCCGTCATGTCATTCATTGTTCATACCTGATTCGCCACTGGAATCACTATTACCCGGGTTGCTTTCGAAGTTTTCCTCAAAATATTTCATCCATCTCTCTTCTATTTCTTTCTCATTCGTCATGCTTCCATTTTCTTCCTCCGTTGTGTCTTAATGTTGTGAAGTCAAAATCTTAGTAAGTAGGTAGTAAATAGTATTATATTAGTTTTATAAAATAATATATTAGATTTGATATACGATGTAAAAAAAAAAAATTAAATAAAATTTAGTTTTTAAAAAAGATCCTTCACACAGTATCGCCCAAGAACATGGGCACCGAGGTAAAATATTTTCTTTAGAGCCTCCTGTGTGGTTTTAATTTAAAATCACATTAATCCAAATATATTTTAAAATATCAGCATGTGGAAAACTTCTAAAACTGCAATTATTCCAAAATATTTATTTACGTAGGTACAACATTTGTGTTCCAAGCAATCGACATCCGTATTAAAAAAAAGTCGAACAATTAATTATTTTACTCTATAAATTTTATTATGACACCCAGTATTCCTATAAAAAACCACTGGAGCGACAGAGCAACTAAAATATTTTTTCTCGGATTGCTAAAGGAAATTTTTCCGCCCACATTAAAAAAATCATGCCTCCGAATTTGAATATGGAGACATACAAACTGATTATAGTTCTGTGTAGCCAATGAATTCCCCTATCTTGTGTCTATTATCATATATTTTTAGGATTTATAAAAAAAATATAATTAAATCTTTAACCTTAAAATATTTTAAAGAATCTAGAAAATGTTTATTTTGCTATATTTTGAATGTACAATGTATTATATAGTCGTTTTAATAAAATAATAAAAAATTGAAAATTTTCCACATTTTGGCCAAATTTGGTGGTTAACAAAAATATTGTAAAACTAGCAAACGATTTGGAAACTTTTGACAACCAAAGGTATGTTTTAAATAAGTAAGGGGGTAAAAACCTTTGGAAATTTCACGATTAGCGATCAAATTTTATGCTGCATGATTAAAAGCTTGTAATTTTAATACTTGTATTTCTTTTTTAAGAATATGGATGCGGAAGTCGTCTTGCCATGTTGGAGAACCTCATGATTTCAAGACCCCTTGTTGCCACTGCTTGTGGCCTGTTCCCTGTGGACTGTACCCTACTCTACAGTTTGGGGGCCACCATAGCCACTTACACCGTGATAATTTACCAGATGAAATATAGTCCCCCTTCTACTACTTCAGGGTATTCTGATACGGCCGCAAATTTTACTGTATGTCCCATTTGTTACTGACTCTAAGATCACACGTACACCAGAATTAGTACGAAAAGATTAACGAAAAGATTGAAGACTGAATTAACTAAAAGTAAAATCAGTGAAATTTTAAATATATTTGCTACCTAATGTTTGTGCTATTAACCTTAATAATAATTATAATATTTTAATGATTTCGGTAGCACTTTTTTGTAAAAATCATTTCAAGGGTGCTTTGATGGCATTAATAAAATACACAAAAAAATCTTAATTAGTTTTATGTTCACGGAGAAAAAGGAAAGGAGAAAAGTCCCTATAAACTATTTTTTTTAGTAATTTGTCAATAGGTACTTTTAACGTCGAAAAAACTTATTATACTTAGGGGGTTTCTCACCATCCCCCCAATGATGGTGAGAAGCCAACTCAGTTTAAAGTAGAAAAGTACATATTTATATGTATATGTAATTCGTACGTAAAAATTCATACAAATGCTTAAACTCGTGTACACATTCTACACTTTAGAAATTATTAAAATTGGAAAAAGTGCTGCTAACTCAACTCTCATAAAGAATTATAAAATTATAAAAAGCTACCGACGTAGCTTCTTCGTTCTAAAAAATACATATTTTTTAAAATTTCAATTTCGTGAAAGTTTCGGTGTAGAAAAGTGTATTCTCCATAAACCCCTTTTCGAGCGATTTCTGTAGGTAAATTTGAGCGTTTTCTCATTCGCACATTTTGCATTCGCATGTATTGTAAGTGTGCGTGAGCTTATTGTGAGCGGGACAGAATGACAGACGCCGGTGTTCCGCGTGTGGTGCAAAGTCTAGCCTCTTAAGGTTCAGGCATTAATGTAAAAATAAAATTTGTTGAATTTTCTTAAGGGCGCGCTACGCCGCTCAAAAAGAAGAAGATGGAGAGATACGACAATACGAACGTGAGAGCGAGCGCACTAACATTAAAAACCATAAAATTCATGCGAAAATTGTGAAAATGTTTAATGAAAGACGACTCTTTTGAAAAAGAACAAAAATCTCGTGGGGGATGTGTCAAGTAGCATTTAAAGTTTGATTATGAATTTTTTCATACATATAACTTGTAAAATAACAGAAAAAAAAGTGTTAATAATAATTTTTGGAGCATACTTTGCGATTTATTTCTATCGAGGAAATTTCAAATAATTACCGTTTCGGCGTGGGGAATGTATAGATACTATGTTAAAGAATAACATATATTTTTTTAAGAGCTTAAAAACTTCAAACGTTTAAGGAAAACGTGTCAGAAATCGGTAGAAATTGGCAGAGCGGCCCGTTAATAACAAAACGGTACCTACTAGTAGTAATGAATTTTACGAAACTATTAATTAGGTACTTGCCTATATTATACAAAAAATGTACAAAAAATTTTCCTTTGTCTTTTTATCTATCCCATCTATGTTGTCGTCCAACATCCATTGAAAAAAAAACATTATGTTATAAATTAATTTATTAATATTAAAGTGAATTAAACAAGTTTATCACATAATAATTTTAATTTGTTTGCCCCTTCGTTTCCAAATAGAAGTGTATACCAACGCATTTTTTTCTTTCGCTTAAAATTCAAGTAGCAGGATGGTTGTAAATAAAATCAATTCGGTTGAAACAAAATACATTTCAAAACGTGGTCACAAACTTAAAAATGGGTATTTATTTCATAATAAAATTGAACCTTTGAAGATTCTACATCCTTTTCTAGGATTGAGGGGTTATAAAATGGATGGATCGTACTTTTCAAAAGTGGGCTGGCTGACAAAGATCTATATTTATTTTATAGTTTTTTGCACGATAATTATTTTTTTTTCTATGACCAAAATGCGAGTCGAAATGAAAACATCTCCTCTCCGTGTCATATCGAGTGAATTGATACTGGTGACAATGATTGTAAGTGTCATTGTGAATTGGATCTCAAATACGAACTCAAAGCCAATGTTAAAACAATATTACAATTATAATTTTATAGAAAAACTAATACCAAAAATGAATAGTTTTGTACACAGTTCAAACCATCTTAACTTATTTTTACATTTGTTTCAACTGCTGACAGCTCTTTTATTACAGGTTCTGAATTTCGATTTTTCTCAATTCGCAACGCCATTCGATTATTTTTTTTGTTACTGGGCGGAATTTGGATCATTGTCTATGGAAATGTTATGTTTTCAACCGTGTATTATGGTGAATTTGCTAAGTTCGTACGTTAATGTTTTAAACGTTTTGCTATGTGAAACCTACGGGAGATCCGAATATCATTATGAAAATAGAGACGCTTTCATGCTTCTGGTGAAAAATAAGATTTTACGATACTCAGATACTTATTGTGACCATCCAAGAAATTTCCAATGCAAAAGGCTTGAAGTTGATGCAATGATGAACATTTTTGACAAATTAATGGACAATTTGGAGATGTTCACTCACAAATATAACGTGATAGTAAGTATTTTTTAAAAAATAAAATTTTTTCATGTTATTAGGAAAAAACAATTATTTAATTTACGCATGCATTGTAGATGTTTTTTTTTTCTACAATAGCTCCACGCAGGAGGCTCTGAGTAAAATAATTTCCCTCAGGGCCTATGAAATCTTAGGGGATGCTGTTTGGAGGGTGTTTTTAAGGAAAGAAATGAGATTAAGTTCTGGGAAGGAAAAGGGTACAAGGGTTGGGTAGGAATCTGGGGTTCAGAGTGTCCAGATCATCCGCCGCCAAGATCTAGATAAACCTCACCCCATAAACCCGGGCACAAACATAGCGAACCACTTGGGGTGACCTATGGCAGAGGTGTTGGTTATCCATTAAATGGTTCCCGGGGCGGCGGTACCTCGTCCCGCCTCCCAAATTAAAATGTGATGATTATTTATTATTGAACGCCGGATAAAGGTTTGAACTCATCGTGGTCGCTAAAACACTGAAAATCCGAAGAATCTCACTGAACGCCATTTTCTTCCATTCAAACCGTAAAATATATTAGTTATTAGTTATTAGTATATAAATAATTATAGTAGTACTTTTCAGATTAATTTAATTTCATACCCTAGTATCAAAATATTGTTTAGACAACAATATTTCAACGACTTTTATTTTATTAACGTAGGTAGCAGTAACTTTCAACCCAGACTTTCAAACAAAAAATCTGTTCCAATTTTATAATACAGGGCCCACCAATAATATACCTTATAATAATTAAATTTCACATAATTAAAATAAATACATATTTAGGTATACATATAAACATGAATACAACGTAATACTTTTCATTTGAATAAAATGTTTTAATTTTCAGTTGCTGTTTGTACCATTTCCGTTTATACTGCATATGATTACTAGTGTATCGGTACTTTTTACTGCAGTAAGTATTTTCCTCACTATTATCATTCAATATGGCTCGGCCACCATAACACGGGCATGTGCCTAGTATGGCGGCCATAAATTCCACAATTGTTATATATTTACTATTCAAAGAATAAAGAAACATTAAAAAAAAAAAAATATCATTATTTTTGACCAGCTAAAGGCACATACATACTCATAAGCGTAAACGTAAGACGCAGTAACCAGACTCGCGATGTCCAGGGGCTCGATTCTCCAATCCAGGACGCTCGCAATCGCCATCCAAAGTACATACATTAGTCGACTCGGTTATTCTCAAGTCTCGTCGAAGACACATACTTACTGATGCCAAACGTCAAGTCATTCCACTCGAATAACTAGTGCGTCGAACCAGTCGACACCGACCAAACTGTCAAAAGTATATCGTATCCTAACCTGAGATCGTTTCGCGCTCTTCGAAGGACAAGCAATGTATATTTACTTAAAGTTGTTTTAGGGTTCCATATAATGGATGATTTACCGGGGATATTGGCTACAAAACTTAACGTAGAGCAAATCTTTGAGACCAACAAGAATGTCTCGCCGGAGGGTAGATAGTTTTCACATGAAAATTAAGTTCCTAATTAATATTTTGCAATGTCGTTTTGCATGTGTTAGCAGAATTAAATTTATTTTCCTCGGTGGTTACCATCTGTTTTTGGTTTTGAGTCAAATACACGCCAGCCATTTCAAAGAAAGTTCGGTCATAATTTTAAATTCACGCCATAGAAACGTCAAAAACATCAGAAACAAAGACAATATTCACAGTTCGATAATTAATTGAAGTATAAACAATACACATGTCATAAATTTATTTTTATTTTTTATAATGAATACCTCACAATAGTCCCAACTGCTTCCGTCTGGAGCCAGTGAGACTATGGCATCCCCAATTGGGGTACGTTATGAGGCTGAAGGTAAGTGGGGAAGGGAAGGAGACGAGGAAGAGGAAGGTGGGGAAGTATTTGGCTATTCAGATCTAGTCACTAAATACGGCTAAAGCCATTTCAAGCAAAGTTTCAATTCTGAATGGTGGTCTTACACCAGGGCGATATTAAAAGTATCTTCCACTCTGGAACGTGCCGCAAATATACTATATATTATTTTAAATGATTAAATGTGAAATAACACAAATAAATTAAATAAAATTTATTTGCGCACGCCGGGTTCGAACCCGCGGCCTTCGGAATGGGAGTCTAACGCCCTACCGCTGGACTACGCCGGCCGTCAAATAGGAGCACAAATGCATTTTGGGAATGTTGATACAATTTAATGACCTCCATTGGTTGCATCCAGCAAAACCCTAGTAACAACCAACCTTTAAAATGTTTTTAGGATGGAGTTACAGCTCTTACATTATTATTTTGGTGGGGTCGCAGCTTCATTAAACTGGTCGTCCTGGCAGCGGTGTGCGAGGCTTGTGTGGATGAGTTCAATAATACCTCGATGATCCTCGGAAGAGTCTTGGCCTTCTCCAGTACTATGCACAAGCGTATTATTATTTTTTATTAAGTATATTTTGTTTATTTTTTATTTATTTTTAACTTTTTAACTTAAAGAGTTAAACCTCAAATTATAATATTTTAATTAATGAAGATAATATTAGCGAAAGTCAATCGAAAATCCGAAACAGAAAAATCAGAAAAAGATATGGATACATCTGGGACTCGAACCCAGGTCTTCCGGCAATCCGGGCCGACGCGCTAACCACTGCGCCAACGTATCCCTATCCGATTCGGTCATTTTTAACTGTATCATACTTCGACTGAGAACCACCAACATTATTTTCATTTTTCTTATCGCATATTTTTATTGGCTGCTGAAGTATGGATACAGTTAAAAATGACCGAATCGGATAGGGATACGTTGGCGCAGTGGTTAGCGCGTCGGCCCGGATTGCCGGAGGACCTGGGTTCGAGTCCCAGATGTATCCATATATTTTTCTGATTTTTCTGTTTCGGATTTTCGATTGACTTTCGCTAATATTATCTTCATTAATTAAAATATTATATTTTGTTTAGCTTTAAAATTTTCATACCTTATATTTAGTAAATATCTATTCTAAAACTACTATAATATTATTTTATTACCTACGTACCAAATTTTAGACTTCACAACGTTGTGACATAACTTATGAAAATCTGTAAGACTTTCAGCCTCCTAATCATTTTCAGTGAGTTCATTGAATATTATAAAACCTTTCTAATAAATATTGTTTTATGTTCCCGATAAATTTGTTTATAGCCCGATAAATTAGTTTAATGGGGCCAACATACCTAGCTATAAAAGCTCAAGCGTTATTTAGCTTGGCCTACTTCAGCATATCGCTCGTCATACATTCCCATTGGGAATGTACGGCAACCGATATGTTGAAATACGCCAAACCAAAAAACGCTTGAGCTTTTATAGCTAGATCTGTTGGCCCCATAAGGCGCTCCGCCCACTGAGGCAACTGAAAACCAACTAAAACCGGCTGTTTCTCTGTCTTGATTGGTCAAAAAGCTTGGTTAACCATAGAAGAAGAACAATCAGCTGACAGTTGGCAACTATCAATGGCCGCCCAGGGCAACCAGTAGAGCAAGTCGCAAGTCACCGCTTGCGTTACCATTGACAACGGGGTTTTGTGTGATTGTGTATGTGCGGGCCATCACATTGTCATACAAAGACAGTTGGCAGTTGAGAGTTTTCAGTTGCCTGAGTGGGCGGAGGCGCTAAGCCTGAAATCGTTGCCGTTTCTCGACGGATAGCAATGAACTGTACTAAGATTATTCAACACTCGTATCTGTAACATTTTATTTTTTAACTCATAAATATACACTAAGATATTGTAGACACACATATTGAGTTGACGTTGCATGGTTTTTATCCTAGTATCTGCTACAGCACACAATAGAACTCATGTCTCTGTTCTGAATTATTTCCATTCTTTTAACATGTGTTTTATTGCTAAAAAAAAACAGTAATTCAGATGGGGTGCTAAAGTGGTGTTGTAGTGTTTTTCACCTAATACCATGAATTTATTTTTAGTTACTTTTAATTTCAGTTTAACCATTTAGATATTACGTCATTACATATGAAATTGGCGTTTTGCAGTACTGGCAACTTTGATCTCAAATATCTTCTATTTGGTTAAGAATTCCAATTTCAAATTTATACAGCTATTTACTCATATATTTGTGTTTCGAAAATTATAATTGTAGTGTACGACACCAGCACTAGTCCACCAAACGCTCACAAGTAACTTTTTTGGAGTTAATTTTCGCTTGGGGCATGGTTTGGCTGGTTCGGCAGGGTTCAGCTATTGCGATGAGCGCTTCCGATTATCGTACAGGATCCATTTTTCATCACAGGTAATGATTTGATTTAAAATCCCTTCATTATTGTGCCGGTTGAGTAATGCAACGCAGCAGTCAACGCGCGTTTGTTGATTTGCTTCACTCAATTCGTGAGGTACCCACCTTTCAAGCTTTTTCACCTTCCCAATTTGCTTCAAGTGGATTAAAACAGTTTCATCACTAACACCTCAGCCTGCAGCTAACTCCGACGTGGTTTGCGATGGATCCGCTTCCACAATAGCCTTCAATTCTTCATTATCAACTTTGATCTCCAACCGTCCACGGGGCTTGTTCTGCAGGTCGAAATTTCCAGAACGAAAACGTTGGAACCAAAAACGTACTGTGTTTTCTTTTGCGGCACCATCGCCATACACATTATTAATCCTTCGAGCCGTTTCTGCAGCACTGGTGCCACGGTGGAACTCGTACTCGTAAATAACACGATATTTCAAGTTTTCCATTTTGTAAACTAAGTGACGCAAAGAAAAAAACAATTAAGGAAAAAACAAATGAACTATAATTTTCGAAACACAAATACATGAGTAAATAGCTGTATAAATTTGAATTTGGAATTCTTAAGCAAAGAGAAGATATTTGAGATCAAAGTAGCCAGTCCGGCAAAACGCCAATTTCATATGTAATGACCTAATATATCATGCAGTTCACTTAGTATTTTTGACAGTGCATCTTCAATATTTTTTGCTATAATGTATAAAAGTGTGTAATATATGTATATATATATAAGACTGTTTGTTGTCTTTGGTTTTAAATGACAAATAAAACAATGTGTTGCTCTGGAGTATAAAGAAACGACAATTTAAGTTTATTTGTCATATAGAAGTTGTTTTTATAATGTTTTAAAAATATCAGCCACATGACATAGTGTAACCAAAGTAGACACTTGAAAAAAAACAATAGAATAAAATAAAATTCATAATTCAAATATAAAGGAATCCTAGATATTTCTAGGTAGGTACTTAAATACTAGGTAGGTACTCTTATTCCTTTACATATATTATAACTGCAAAAAGTTTGATGGAACAGTTTGATTGGATTTGATGGAAATGTTTGATTGTTATACCAAT
Source organism: Limnephilus auricula (assembly GCA_951813805.1). Lineage (NCBI taxonomy): Eukaryota > Metazoa > Arthropoda > Insecta > Trichoptera > Limnephilidae > Limnephilus > Limnephilus auricula. The sequence goes on from OX638403.1 coordinate 20,092,168, forward strand.
AAGCAATCATACTAAAACATTGTTCCGTGACAAAACAGAACACTAACGAAAAATTATGAAAAATCTTACTTAACCTTACCTGTTATTTTATTATGTCCTCTTTGTCACTTTTATGTTTTGACCGGTTACACCAAATTCCTGTTGCCTGGAGGAAAAAAAATTTTTTTTGCAAGGGCAAATATATAACGCCACATTCGTGAAAAATCACTACTGACCTATTCAGATATAAGCGAAATTCGGAGTCGCTGAGGTAGCTAAAAACATTTAGCGGAATTTCCTGGTTATTTGTATGAGCTTCCAAAAATCATGTTGTACGGAAATCTCCTATCTAAGTATGGTTACCGTTCGGAACTGCACTCTTACGAGTTGCGTTTCGAAGTCATGAAGTGCAGCGTCTTCCTTTACCTTATATTCAATACCAGTGGTGACTCGTGACTTTTGTTGAGCTAGAGTGCTAATATTAACAAAAATGGCATTGTTGATGTCGTTGTAGCCGAAAAAATTTTTTTTTTTCGATTTTTTTTTTTTTGTATGAAGATTTTCAGGAAATCGGTGCAGCGCACAGCAAGGCTGAAATTTCCTGAAAATCTTCATACAAAGAAAAAATACGAAAAAAAAAATTCGTCTACAACTACTTCAATAATGCCATTTTTGTTAAAATTAGCACTCTATCTCACCAAAAGTCACGAGCCGCCACTGTTCAATACCGAATGAACGCTAATTTACTGATAATTCTATGGCCTCTTGAACGGTCCTATTAGAAACCGTGAATTTTAGAAAATTGCGTATTATTTCCTGATAATTTTACAAAAGCGCCCGTGCACAAATATTTCTTTGTTGCGATATGTGAAGCTAATTTACCTGTATGGGGGCAACAGACCTAGCTATAAAAGCTCAAGCGTTATTTGGTTTGGCGTATTTCGGCATATCGGTTGCCGTACATTCCCAATGGGAATGTATGATGAGCGATATGCTGAAGTAGGCCAATCCAAATAACTTGAGCTTTTATAGCTAGGTCTGTTGCCCCCATTACTGTGCACCTCCAAAAAAGGATCGTGTTCAATGAACTATTCCCTGATATCGACATTTTCTACGTGAGTATTGTTCTATTTAAAACGCCAATATGTACGTAACGTAATATCATATTAGAATATACCTAATTATTTTAAAGTACATTTAAAATATACAAGTGAATAAAAATCCATCAATCTTCTGCTAGAGTCATCAATTATCTAGTGATATTGTGTTTTTGAAAAATACTACCTATAGCTTTTAAAGAATACCAGCGTTTTCAAAAGGTTTCTGGCAAAGTGTTCAAGAATTTAGGTTTTCTGTGTTGGATGGAGGTGGTAGGTACATCATATGTCAGGTAATGATTGCGGATTTTTTTTTAATGGTCACTTTTTTCTTTTCAGAAAGCAGTAAACGGCAGGCACTTCTTCGATTCCAGAAATATTTAAATAACCGTCGGCCAAAGATTATGGCGTGCAACATGTTCTCATTTAATTTTACTTACGTTTATACTATAGTTGGTGTGATGGCCAATTATATTGCAATTTTAATAAATTCAAAATACTAATTCTGCAGAGATGGAAGAAGGAAAAAAATGACTTTTTCAAATAAATTTATGAACTTACACAAATAAAGTGGAAAGTTGTGCGTTTTATTTTGTATGCGTTTCATTTTGTCCTATTTTGTAGCAGTTAAATAATATAAATAAAATATAATATAAACTTGAAGTCTTGAATCACTAACCAAGACCATCAAAAACATTAACGGCTTTTCAAATCTTCTTATAAGTAATGTGAGTAAGAAGTATATAATGTTGTAGCCCTGCTACAATGTTAATTCACTATAGGATTTCCTTGCAAGACAGACACAGTAGGTACATCACCCATGAAATATTATTTTTTTAAATGTAGATAGATGAAAAATAAATAATTTTATAATTAACTTGGATTGATTAGTCAAGTTTTTCTTATTTTTAACTATTAAAATAATATCAAAAGTATTCGAGGAGTAATAATTAGAAAAAACATAAATAAAATGAAAAGTTTAGATTTCAACTGAGACTTGAATTCATATTCCTCCACCCTATATTCTTCCCCTCCCGCTTTCTTCACCTCCACAACGTAGGTACCTATCTACTCAAAATGGGGGGTTTCATTGTCCCACACTGAGTCCGGGAAGTCCGGATTCTTATGCGGTAATCGAAAAAAATATCTCTGTCAGTCCTGAAATATAAGGGTGCGGTCCAAAAAACATTTTAATATAAATTCCACAATTATTATAAGCAATAATTATTAACCTGAAACACTCATCCATATTGAAAAAATCTTCCGAGAAAAGATACATATCGCCGACGGGACTCGAACCCGCACCCTTTTGATTGCCGGTCAAGTGCTCTACCATTAATCAATTAAAAAATAATAATAAATTCCACACTTTGAATATTTTTTTTTTTGTTTTTACGATTTAAACACAATAACAATAAATAAGTATTAAAAATCATTTTTTCATTGTTCCAAACTGTGCCTACTCTATTTTCTAAATGCCGCAAACGAAACCGTCACCACCCAGATTCTAAACAAATATATTAATTAAAGGTATCGGGGTATTCAAATATAATCATCAATTTATACAAATATGTTTTTTGTTTATTTGGGTTTATTAATTATTCTCTTTTTTTGTGTTAATACTGCACAAGAGTCCCAAGGGCTCCTGCAAGTGGTACTACGGCATCTCCAATTTGGTTATGTTCTGAGACTGGATGGCTTAGGGAAGGGAAGAGATGAGATAGAAGAGGGTTAATAATAATTAATAATGTCGATAAAAGCTGGGTATCGCCAATCGCCAATCGTCACGCCATGGTTGCCCCGTAGCATTACATAAGTGAATGCTTTCGAGTTTTATTTTGGTATACTGATTTCTGTGGGATCCACTGTAGAAGGCAAGGGAATGTTAAAATGCTATGTGTAGTCGGTCTTACTGTACGGATGTGACACCTTTAGTGAAAGTACCATGCACAGGTTAGAGGCTTTTGAAATGTGGCTTCACCGGAGAATGCTCAAAGTCCCGTGGACCGATAAGACCACCAACACAGAATTCTCAAGCGGGATAGAGTAGAAATGCAACTGCTCACACTAGTAAAAGTCAGGAAAATTTCATATCTGGGTCACATACTTTGCGGGGAGAAATATTACTTCCTCCAAAGAATATTATAAGGGAAGATAGAGGGTCGCCGTGGACCTGGTAGGAAACAAATGTCTTGGCTGCGAAACGTACAAGAGTGGACCGGTATTAGAAGTGTGGGGGAGGTATTCCGGACAGCGCAAGATATTCACCAGAGTGATCGCCAACGTCGGGGGGCCTGATAGGGCACACGAAGAAGATGGGGTATTTAGATGTAGATGATTTTTTTTTTTAAATCTTGAATGAGAAATGTTCGGCTTTGTTAGTGCATTTACCCTTAATGACGACACTTGTATAAAAATAATACACCATACCCTGTTTCACAGTTTGAGTAATGAATGTTTTGGATTAATTATTAATTAATTGACTAGATAAACACCTACCCCGATGTCTAACTCCTACGTAATTACAAAGTTTTTTTTCAAACTCAATTGAATAATGGCGCAAGTGTTACGTGTTAGGTTATTAGAATATACATAACTCGCTAGAGTACATACGAATTGGTCTCTAATACAAAACAAAAATACTGACATGTTTCGGAATACTAAAATCCCAAGGAGGGAATATAAGTGTAAAGTGCAAAATGGTGCACTTTTCATAAACAAGCTAGAACCGCTAACGTTTTTCACAACAATCTTGGGAATGAGAAGTTACAAGATGACGGGAAACTACTTCACCAAAGTGAATGGCTGGACAAAGCTGCAGATTACATTTCTTTGTCTTATATCGAGTATTACCGTCGGAAAAACTTTTCAAGATTTTATCGAAACTCTTAAATTTGATCTCTTCTTCATCGCAACGTTCTCTACTTACCTTGCAGGCTTAGTAAACATGCTGATTTATTGGATTTCAAATATAAACTCCACCTGTGTCATAAGAATTTTGAAAAACTTTGACTACATAGAGCTCTTAATTCCAGGAGTAAATGGTTTTCTTCACAATGGAAACTTTTTAAGCATATTTTCTAACTGTACTAATTTATTCTTGCTCACATTTTCGACCATGGATAATTATTATAAATATTTGACGAAAACAAGAGTTGTTTTCGGACCTCCGGACGTGTTTGTCATTGGGGTAGTAATTTATAGCCTAGCAGCAGGTTTCTCATTTATCCAAATGTTTACTTTTGTTAACATTATTAGTTCTTACGTCAATATCCTCAACTTGATGATTTGTAAAGCATACGGCAAACCAGAGTATCATTATGAGAATAATGATGCGTTCATGTTTTTATTGAAGAATAAAATATTGCGATACGCTGACATAAATCTATCGAGAATTTCCCCGCAGTTAGAAATTGCTAGCATGATGCAAATGTACGACAAACTGATGCAAAACATCGAGATAACAAATCACAAATACAAATTTCTTGTAAGTAACATTCTTTACCAATAATATAAATCTTATGAAGCTTTTATAACTTAGCAGTCGGTGCGTGTTTAAACGGTTGTTCAATTTTCACATCTTAATATACTTATTTGTGTGTTTGTCAGTGTTTTGGGACTTGCACTATGACTTAATATAACTTGTCATGATAAATAATAACAATAATCATTTTAATAATTTCTAGTTTGTTCTTGGAACAATTCCGTGCATTTTATTCCTGATTACAAATATTTCCTCGACGGCAGATATCGTAAGTATTTGATTCATAATGGCCGTTTTATTAAGACAGCATTATTTTTATTTTTCATATATATAAGTGCCTACTACCTACCTAAAAACTATATTTTTAAATTGAGTTATTTTGGTTCTACCTATGTTATGTTAGGATAAACTACATTCATCTTTAATATAGATTCAACAGCATTATGCTAAGTCAAGCATCTGATGTGGAAAACTTGCATAGTGTTGAAAACACAACCAATGTGAGCAGTGGCGGCTCGTAACTTATGGTGTGCTAGAGTGCTAATATTAACAAAAATGGCATTATTGAATCGTTGTTGCCGAAAAACAATTTATTTTTTGAAAATCTGTTTTTGTCTGAAGATTTTCAGGAAATCCGAAATTTCCTGTATCTGTGAAATTTCCTGAAAATCTTTATACAAAAACAGATTTTCGAAAAAATACAAAAAACATTTTTTTCAAACAGCACTCTAGCACATATAACAGTCACGAGCCTCCATAGAATGTTAACCTCTTCAAACTGATCTGGCGGGGAAAATATGCCTGATGTGGAAAACGCACCTCATATAAAAAATATACCTGACGTGGATAACACACCTGATGTGGAAAACACACCTAATAAGGAAAACACGCCCGATGAGGCAAACACACCTGGGTGTGTTAGCATGGTCGATCGATATGAAGTTACCGACCGATTCACGGTAACTTCTCATCGTTCCCTAGGACAACTGCAGAACGCTAACGTACAAACGACAGTTGATATTGAATATATTAAGGACACTTAGTCATTGTGAACTGTTACCTATTCGTTTGCGATCTGCAGTTGTTCTAGGGAACGATGAGAAGTTACCGACGATCGGTCGACATGCTAGCCAGATGTGGAAAACACACCCAATGTGGAAAACACATTTGATGTGAAAAACACCCTCAATATGACAAACTCACCTGATGTGGAATGCACAACCAATGTGGCAAACTCACCTGATGTGGAAAATAAGCTTAAGGTGGAAAATACACGTGATGTGGAAAACACATTTGATGTGAAAAACACCCTCAATATGACAAACTCACCTGATGTGGAATGCACAACCAATGTGGCAAACTCACCTGATGTGGAAAATAAGCTTAAGGTGGAAAATACACGTGATGTGGAAAACACATTTGATGTAAAAACCACCCTCAATGTGGCAAACTCACCTAACGTGGAAAACACAACTGATGTAAAAAACACCCTCAATGTGGCGAACTCATCTGATGTGGAAAACACACTCAAATGTGCAAACTTACCTGTTGTGGATAACACACTTAAGATGGAAAACACACCTGATGTGGAAAATACACAAAATTTGGCAAGCACCCTTTGTTGTAGAAAATACACGTGATGGGGCAAATACACCTAATGTAGCAAACACACCTGATGTAAAAAATTCATCTGAAGAAGTGAATACACCTGAAGTATTTTTTCCTCGTCAGATTTCGGAATAGACCGGACTTGCGATTTATTTTAACTGCCATACAGCCCCTTAGAAATCGACCCTTTTAAAGTGTTTTGTTGAATTGTTTCGCCATAAATATTAAATTGCGCCGAGGATTGTGTAACATTCATTAACACGTAGATATCAATTGAATTTTGGCACGTGCAGAAGCGAGTTTAGAGTAAGTATTAAAAATTATGTGGGATACCACGTGCTTTAAGAAAAAAATATTCTTTTTTTATGTAGAGTGGATTCAGTTTGGCGATTGCGATAGGCTGGTGGGTGCAGAGTTTCGTGTACGTCTTGTTGACTGCTGCAATTTGCGAATCATTTATGCATGACGTCAAAAACACCAGAATTATAGTTTGCAAACTATTGGTGCTATCCAAATCACTCGGTAAGTTAAAAAAAACTGCGACCGCTATCTTTTATTATTTTTCTGTGTCGTGTTCATTTTCATATTTTAATTTAGATTATTAATGTTCTTCTTCAATGATATATTACATTGATGGGAATAATCTCAAAAAGTTATGAAGAGAAAGTTTTTCTCATAAAAATTGAACATCCATTTAGACTTTTATAAAAAGTCAACAGGTTTCATGTAAATAAAATCGGATATATTTATCCGAGACAACATCTAGGTAAACAATAAGTTCTTTGAACACTTGTTTCCAATGAAAAAAGGTAGCTGCCGATAGTATGGAAAAAAATTAGTCGAAGTTAATTCTAAAATTCGAAATATGAGTTTACAATGACGGTTTTATAATAGGTGGCAATGGCTGAATTGGATAAAGCGCACGTCCCGGTAAGACGAGAGGTTCTGGGTTCGAGTCCCAGTTGCGACAGTCATCTTTTATTATTTTTGTATGTCTTGTTCATTTTCATATTTTAATTTTAGATTATTAGTGTTATCTTCTTCTTCAATAAAAGAATCTGTTCGGTTTTGAATTTATTAGTCGCACTAACCCTTTACTTATTTATTGTAGCTTATCTGATATAAATTATATCTTTTTTATATCCCATTAATCCTGACATCTGTGGGTTAGTTTTACTAAAAAAGTAAGTTTTTTTTTACATTATCTCTGCACAATTATTGTACCGAAAAAATCACGTAGTTATGTCAATATGAAAATTTCATTTAACATTGAAATGTTTAAGGTTACGTTTATTATGATCTTACATCAAGAAATGTGGTTTATATGGACATGTTGGGCCGTAATTATATTATTATTTAGTGAAGAATAAACACGTATATATATTGTTATGCATGAGCGCGAGTATTATACATATATCTCACCAGCGTTGGCGCCAGTGTTATACTTGGGACCGGTGTTGTATACGGGCAAGACTCGAACTCGCCATCTCAGCATGATACTCTTAGTCTAGGGAAGGTAAGTATAGTCAGACTCCAATAAAACAGGTATTTTGATACAATTGGGTTTATTAACAATACAAGAGGTAATTCTAGACAACTACAGTAACTCAGTTTAAGACCTGACTCTATGAAAGGGTAGAGCGGACTACGTCGCTGGGCTCAGACGGGTAAAAGGTATTAAGCGGGTAACCTCACGTGTGGACGACGGTGATGGCCGTGCTCAGGGAGCAGCGGCGAGCAGGGGCGTGGCGAGACGCGCTAGAACCATGTTCCAGCGGCGCCTAGGCAGCAACAGGGGGCGGCAGGATGATGCGTGGCCTGGGCGGGCAACAGTAGGCGGCAGGATGATGCGTGGCCTGGGCCGGCAACAGTGGGCGGCACAGTGGGCGGCATAGTGGGTGGCACCGTGGGTGGCACAGTGGGCGGCACAGTGGGTGGCACAGTGGGTGGCACAGAAGGCGGCACAGTGGGCGGCACAGTGGGCGGCGGTATGTGGTGCACGGGGCTGACACTAGGTTAAGAACGTCGGGGCGGACAACGGTATTTGACACATGTGGGCGGACCCAGTGGGCGGCGGTATGTGATGCACGGGGCTGACACTAGGTTAAGAACGTCTAGGCGGACAACGGTGGGCGGCACATGTTCGTTTGTACTGGGGGCTCGCACTACGGCGTGCTAAGGAGCGGCGTGCTAAGCGGCGTGTTACCACTCTCCCACGCTCCGGATACTCGACTGTCGGCAACCTCAGAATATCTCCCTGTGCCCTACTATAAGGCGGGAGGGGGAAAGGTGTCCTTTTATGGTAATCTGTTCTCCTATTGGTTCTGGCGTAACGGCTCACATTGTGGCACGCGCTGCGAGCGTGTCACATGCTTAAATTATATGCCCATATAAGGTAATGTTCTCTTTATCGACTCCTCATTGGTTCGCTGGGTATGGGCTGATCCTTGATCACGCGCTACTCGCGTGGTTGCGACTGTAGCTCGTAGGCAGATATGGGCAACTTATAACAATATGTACATGTAATTTGTCTAACTTTGACGAAATATTATTATGTCGTAATAACGTTTTTCTCAAACTAAACGTTATTTATGGAAAAATTTATTTTTTAATTATTTTTCCCTAATTTTATAAACCCACCGCAAATTTTTTGTTTTCCCAAACACAAATCTCATGCAGTGAAGGGTTAAGGTTTTTTTGTAAAGAAACAATATAAATACTTTAAAATATATCTACTCGATATTAATGTAATACAGTTAGTCATCTGTCGCAGATGTGCCTCGGAAAAACATTGCCAAACTGTTAATTATTTTTACAATAATATATCACAATGGCTCCTATTAATGTATGTTGATAACAGTGAGAGAATATTCTTCATCATTTTAATTAGACATCATTTTAAAAACAATTTAATCGTTTATTGTGTTGCCGTTCTTGCAGAATTTGGGGAACGACGGCAACTAAGAAAGTTTATGAGGATGCTGACTCGTCAAAAGCCTGACATAACCGCCTGCAAAATGTTTTCTGTCAACTTGAATTTTGTATTTAATGTGGTGGGAGTAATCGTCAATTACGTTGTGATTTTATTATTCACAAAATAAAAATGGTTTCTGATGGTTTTATTACAATTGTTAATAAATATTTTAAAAAATACTACTGCATATTACAAGAAGGGATAAAATATCCCCTGATATTTATAGTGTTTTGTCTAGCGTAGGGTGTGTGGCGATCACGTCGCTCAGGGAGTGGAAACACGGCCTGCAATAGCCATCCCAAGCTAAGGTGTTAGCTACCGTGCTCAGGCCGAATGACCTGGGGAACGGTGTCACAAACGGTGCCTCCGAGAAACAAGGTCACATCTCAGAGTATTTAGACCTCACCCCAGCACTCGGGGCTCTGCTGGAGTGTACCTTCTATTTCCCTAATCACTCGTTGGATTAAAATTGGACCATTAAAAACTAGGGGCCTTTGGGGAACCTAGGAGATCTGAGGCCACTTTCGTGAACTCTTTCCTTGTGTGGCCTTCAGGGAACCAAGGGGGAGTTGAGTGGAGAGATAACATCCTCATCCCTCGTGGGACCCTTAGGGAATCAAATAGGAGGGGAGAGGAGGGAAAAGGCCCTCTTCCCTCTTAGGCCTTCAGGGAACCAAGCGGGAGTGAATGAGGCCTTCTCGGTCATGGGGCCCTCGGGGAACCAAGGTGGGGTGAACTCTTCCCTTGTTGGGCTTTCAGAGAACCAAAGGGGAGTGGGCTCTCCGTCGTGGATTCTTAAGGGAACTAAGGAGTGGAGAGGAGAGATGAGGCCCTCTTCCGTCGTGGGACCTTCAGGGAATCAAGAAGGAATGGAGAGGAGCGAAGAACTCTTCCCTCGTGGGGCCTTCGGGGAACCAAGGTTGGGTGGAATCTTCCCTTGTGGGGCTTTCAGAGAACCAAAAGGGAGTGGAATCGCCATCCTGGAGGAGCCTTAAAGGAACTAAAGAGTGAAGAGGAGAGATGAGGTCTTCTTCCTTCACGGAGCCTTCGGGGAGCCAAGGAGGGGTGTACTCTTCCCTTGTGGGGCTTTCAGAGAACCAAAGGGGAGTAGACTCTTCGTCGTGGAGGCTTGAGGGAACTAAAGAGTGGAGAGGAGAGAAGGCCCTCTTCCCTCACGGGGCCTTCGGGGAACCAAGTGGGAGTGGAGAGGAGAGATGAGACCTGGGAAACACATCGTGGAACCAGAAGATATAGCCATTTACAACCCTACTGAACTTTTTAAAAGGGACTGGGTTCTGTTCTGTTTAAAGTTAGTTTAGTTCTGTTAAAAGGAATGAGGTAAAACGGTAGATAGGCCTAAGTGCTCACGGGAACTACAAATAAACTGTCTCCGCACTTAAAAAAAATATATAGTTATTTGTAATGTTTTAAGTGTCTCTATTTAAAGATTATGTTTTAAATTCTCGGCGAATAAGTTCAATTAACCGTCATTTTGATCGCTTTAAGGAACAACTCATATGGGTCTCATGGAAATATCTGTCTATGTCTAAATGAATGTGTCTCCCTTACTATCATGTTCAGAAATATGATCTAAACGGTTTTAGAACGAAAAAATATCATGATTTATATTCAAATCTAAAAGTTTACCCAAAATAAATAAAATGTACCTTCTCTTTTATGAATCCAAAGTTTCCAAAAACAATTTGAAAAAAATAACTTTGAGAATTTTTTATTTTTACATGAAACAATAAAAAAATGAGATGATAATAAAGTTTATAATACACATTTCTAATAAAATATGTATATGTTTTTTTATTTTTTTTCATTATCAGTAATTTTAATTAGAAAAACTGTAAGGTCAGCCATTTAAAAAAAAAAATATGTTTGCATGCAAATTTTTATATTTAAAAAATCATACGTTTATTTGGAATTATAAAATTTGAAAGCGTATTTCATCACCTTTCCAAAACAGTTTTTAGTTTTAAGGTACATTCATAAATATTCCGTTTATTTGGATTTTATTGCAAAACGGAAATATTTCAACTCTCTGAAAAAATACTACAGGGGAAGATTTGTCCAAAAACAGATATAATACTGGTATTTAGGTCAAGATCGGCATCGGATGAGGCAGAACGGCAAGGTAGCTGCATACTTCTTTAGACAGCAGTTATTTGTGTATTTTACCCAGAGAAGAGATTATGTTAATAATTTTAGAATTTACCCCACGCTGGAATAACGAGACATTGTTTCAGGGCCATCCTTCTGAAAGAAACTTATCTCATTTAAAGACATATTTGTGACGGAGGCATCAGGGACCGAGGTCTGTCTGTGGGGAACAAAGACAGATCTCTTCATTCTTTTGGGACCATATTTCGGACTTGACGACCTTATCCCAGCTAGGGTAGACCAACCCCACAATTACCCGTCACACTAGCATCAATGCACAAAGATTCCGCTGGAGAGGGTCATGTTTTGGATGCGATTCCAGTTGCTGCTGTCCGGCCAGGGCTGCCCTGTGCAGGGGCAATTGTATCAGTCCGCTCAAGGTTTTGACTTGGTAAGGCGCCAAAAATCCAAGAAGCCAAGGCTCCTATAATATTTAAGGCTACGTATACCTACCTGCGAGCCGATGCATGAATTATCGGAAAGGGACTAAGCAATGGTAGCTGAAGACTATTGGAGAAGTGCGTGACTGCAAAGAAGGCGAGGAAATCTGAAGCTGAATTCTAACTTATTTTCACTTGCGAAACCAGAGGGGTGTTCACTGGTCTCCCGAGCCCCTGTCATTGCCGTTTATGACCAGTTCATGTTTGAGATTAGCTAAAAGGATTTTGGGGGAGGATGACGTAACCAAAACCTCCCGCCACCCTGCCACCTTCAAATAATTTCTGTCATTAGGCTACCATGCCTATAGAACCGGAGCAGCCTTGTGCCTAATGTTATGAGATGACTTTTTATCAAAAATCATCATCATAAACAACACATTTATTCCCTGCAAGAAGCGCTGGTATGTATTACTCCTAATAATGGAGACATCATCATTGTAATGGAGACATCATCATTGTAATGGAGACATCATCATTGTAATGGAGACATCGTCATTGTAATGGATACATAATATTAACATCACCATCCCACAGAAATCACCCACCGGCATGAGGCAAAACATATCATGATTTCACCTATTGCTGTACAATGCTTAAAATATTTCTGGAGGAGTAGGAATTGGAACCAGCTCGGATTATGATTCTGTGAAGTCCAATTGTAGTAAACATGTTTTGTGTGGAGCCAATCTTAAAATACCTACTCGAAGAAATAACTTACAAAAAATAACAAACCGTAGTTAAAACAGTAGAGATAGAAAAGGTGCATTCCGTTGTGAGTTGATATAAAGTGGATTTTCAGTAATGTGTCATCATTTCATCGATTGCGGCGTACGGAGGTAGGTACATTTAAGATATGGTTCTCCCAATAGTATGTGTTTTGTATAAGTAAATTATGTCTTACGTGGGTAAGCACGATATTAGAGTAAGATATTTGATTAATCCTGGACGACTGGGAAAAAATTAGGGAACAATTAGCTAAATTCAAGATAGTCAATTTAGTCATTGTCATAAAAACCTAACAGATTGTGACACCTCGTCATCTTTAAAGAATTAAACGTTACCACAAACAAAATATTAATTAAATTGGGTTTACATTATTCAACAGCCGATAAAAAATACCACAACTTGGCGAATTAATTCAAATTTAATTAAACAACCAACATCCCTTATGTATACGCAGCAGTACGATGTAGAGCTGTTCAATAGAAGGCCGAAGGCTCCCTCTACAATCTACATTCAAGAGCGTAGGTGCTACAAGAGGTTGGAACCTACTTAGGTGATCGAACCATCACGAAGACACAAACCACGACCACCAGAAGAACTACCTGATTGGTTTGAATAATAAGTTTAGCTTTTATTAATAAAAATAATACCAAGAATCAAAAGAGATCAATAGTCTTTATTCAAAATGAAACAAATACTTTGTTTTAAACCACTTTACTTTTTTGTTTGTTTTGCGGGTGTTATGCCGTGTTACGCTACTTCCTTCTTTAGCCAACGTTTGTCTACATATCTGCCCTGATGATGGACGCTGTAACGTTGACCGAAACGTTGGCTAAAGAAGGAGGTAGCGTAACACGGCATTACGCCCCAAAAACAAACAAAACAAAAATACTTTTGGACGTGAAATCTTCAATCATATCCAGTTTATTTTGATTTATGTGCTTCTTCAGGACAATAATGGATAAACTGAGTTTATATGTTATTGTCCCGAAGAAGGTTGAGTTCAACCGAAACCGCTCGAAAATAAATAAAAATAAAGTGGTTTAAAACAATGTATTTGTTTCATTTTGAATAATGTCAAGCCACAAAGTGTTTGCTTTCTTCGATAATTAGTATTTATTCGCAGAGTTGGGGCATCAAGGTCTTGACCCGGAATATAAACACAATACGCTACATAGCACTAATTGTTATTGTGTCGTATTGATCTTTCACAAATTGTATTAATTCACTAAGTAAGCATCTAATACGATATTGACTTAACATACTTAGAAAAAATATACCAATTAGTTTATTAAACACCTAATGAAAAAACAACAGTTCGTTGTCATAACTGGCTACCTACATATCTTGCAAACAAATTGATACTCAAAATATAACATGTTTACAAAAAATAAGACTCCCTGTAGGAATATTCGGTGTGAAATACAAAATGGTCCACTTTTCATCCAAAAGATAGAACCGGTAAAGTTTGTCTCAACGATTTTGGGTTTGAGGAGTTACAAAGTGAACGAAAAATACTTTCACAAAGTGAATGGATGGCCAAAACTGAATATTTTATCCTTGTGTGTTATTTCGAGCATTGCCATTGGCCAAACTTTACGAGAGAGTATTAAAACTATGGACATAGATCTGTTCTTCCTCGCAACATTTTCTTCTTACTTCGTGCAGTTGGCGAACATTCTTGCTTATTTGATTTCTAATTTTAACTCCACCTGTGTTATAAAAATGCTTAAAAATTTTGACTATGTGGAAATTTTAATTCCAGGAACTAATGGTTATCTCCATAATGGAAACCAAATGAACATCTTCCTGTTCTTCTTTATTTTTTTTATTATGCTAATAGAGACTGTAAATAATTATTTGTTGAGCAGAGATTTTTTTTCAAAACTCCAATATGCGTTTGCTTTTGCAGAATTTATTTATTGCCTAATAGTTGCTTTCTCATTTATCCAAATGTGGACATTTGTAAACATCATTAGTTCTTACGTCAATATCCTCAACTTGATGATTTGTAAAGCGTACGGCAAACCCGAGTATCATTATGAGAATAATGATGCGTTCATGTTTTTATTGAGGAATAAAATATTGCGTTATACAGAAATAAATCTATGTAGAATATCCCCGCGGTTGGAAATTGCCAGCGTGATTCAAATGTACGACAAACTTCTGCAAAATATAGAAATAACAAATCACAAATACAACGTCGTTGTAAGTAACATTCGTAAACAGTATATCATAAATATGTAATTTTTTTGTAACTCGCTGTAAATACAATGCCATGCTAAACAATGACATTCAATTTTAACGATAATTTTCAGCTGCTTCTTGGAATTATTCCATTAATATTGTACATGATTACAGATATATTACAAATAACGAAAAAAGTCGTAAGTATTATCATTATTATCAGCCTTTTTATTTAAACCCAAATATGTAAATTGATACATAGTTTTTTTCCCCGTGTATCGTTTTTAGTTGTTGACCACTGTTATTATTGCTATGGTATTAACATTTGAAATTAATAACAAATAAAAATAATACTAATGAATATTTCCATTCGAACGCTTTTTGCCACATTATGGCACTTTTTCCAAAGCCTCGGATTGCTTTGTTGCCACAATGTGGCAAATATTCTCTAGATTCTTAAAAATGTTTTAAAGTTAACGATTTTATAATATTTTTTTTTATAAATCCTACAAATATGTGATAATAGACAAAAGTTAGGTGAATTCATTGGCTGTATAGAAGTATAATCAGTGTGTATGTTTCCATATTCAAATTCAAAGGTATGATTTTTTTAATGTGGGCAAAAAAATTTCCTTTAGCAATCTGTGAAAAAAGTAAAGTTAAATTGCTCTGTCGCTCCAGTGGTTAGTAAGAATAAAAATCAACCCATTAATTTTTTCATGTAGAGTGGATTATCATTCGCAATCGCGATTGGCTGGTTAATAGAAAGCATTGTGGATGTCGGGTTGACCGCTGTAATCTGCGAAACATTGATGGATGATATCAAAAATACCAGAATTATAGTCTGCAAACTGTTGGTGCGAACCAAATCACTTGGTAAGAATTCACTGTGTTATTCGTGAGAAGAAGAATTTTATCAAAATTAGATTATTAGATACTATTCTTCACCATTTTTGAAGTTACATAATTTTCAAATAAGCATTAATTGTTAATTTATATATCGTATTGTTGTGATTCTTGCAGAATTCGAGGAACGACAGCAACTGAAAAAACTAATGAAGATGCTGGTTCGTCAAAAACCCGACATAACCGCCTGCAAAATGTTTTCCGTTAACTTGAATTTGTTATTCTCTGTTGTGGGGGTTATAGCAAATTATGTCGTGATTTTATTATTAACAAATACTTGAATTCAATATATGCGGGTTGTTTATGGGAGAGCCAATTTAAACAAAATATTTTATCACCATGAAGACTTCTATCTGATAAGCTACTTCAAGTTTCATTGTATATATCCAAGGGGCTAGATCACGTGCTTGACCATTTGGATCTTGAAAACCCAATTACTTTTTTTTATCAAAAGTTGAAATACCGCATTAATCTGTTAAAATTCATGAAAGTTTTTAAATCCTAGAACATTGCTTTGAAAATTTTTGTGTAATAATGAACAATGATACAACAATAATAATGAGGATGAACGAATTACGGTTCAGTGCATGGTGTGATATATGAATTATCCTCAACTCTTTCCTTTGGTCTCCATCTACTTTTATCTTATATCACTCCAAATTATAAACTAGATGTTACCCGGCATGCGTTGCAATGTTAATTAAATAGAGAAATTGTTTCTCCCTGCGTGTCCTTTCCCATTCGTCCCCTTCCTCCACCTCCTCACCACCCTCGTCCCCTTCCCCTCCCGCGTTCCCTTTTTAACCCCCCCCCCTAACTCTCTCCTGCTGTCCCCATTCTCGCGTACCTCCCTCCTCACGAATTCCCCTTCCACCTTCTCCGCCTTCCCCCTTCCTCGAACCACCCCTCCTTCATTCCCCTTCTCCCCTCCCAAACCCCTCCAATTTTTTTTACAAATTTCATAACTCCAGAACTCACCAATACATAAAAACCTTCACAGGGATGTCCACAACAACTCACCAATTTTTTATCGCAATCGGATGATTAGTATAGGAAATATCTCTAAATATATCAGACGTGTGAACTGTCAAACGTACGAAGTTAAAATAGTCGCTAAGTTTACTGAAATTATCCAATTTTCTGCACAATTGTCTTAATTTTTCTTTCCGTAAGAACCTTCTACAAAGTATTAGAAAACTTTAAAAAAAAGATGAACGAAATAGGTAAAGTCGTTCTGAAATTATGGCGTGACCAAGGGAAACAGGGATTCATTTATATATATATATATATAGATTATAGATAGATAGATATGTAAATAAAATACTTTAAACAATACATTACAAGAGTTTAAATAAATATCAGTTTAATGCTTGGTGTATTTTTTTAATGAGATACCGTAAAAGACACCCAACTGCTTCAGCTAACCTGAGTCAGTGAAACTATGTCATCCCAATTGGGGTATGTGTGAGGCTGAAGGTTATGGAGAGAGGAAAAAGATGAAGATAAGAAGGTGGAGGAGCACCTGGCTATTCGGATACGGTTAGCCAACCAGGCTAAAACCAACATTTTATCCATCGTCAACTTTCATATGTTAATTTCTGAGGAGGTCGACTGTTTGATCGTTCCTTTCAAAGTAAAGTGGTCTACGTCTTTGAGAAGGAAAGTTGCAGAATCCGCTCCTGCAGAACGCCAAACATAAATGAAAACAGATTTTCGTAATAAGTACTAATAAGCATTAACTTTGTGGCTCGCCATAATTTACAATAAAAATATATAAATTGGTTTTAGACCACTTTTAAATTTTAATTAAACTCTACCGGTTTTAGAAGAACCCTTCCTTCGTCAGGAGAATATTAAAACTAACCTGATATAAAATATTGACAGATTATATACAAAAAAATGTAGATGTTTAAGTGGGAGGTTAACAAGGGGAAGGGGTAATTGGGGGAATTCCGGCAATAACAGACCGGTTTATTGGAAATATATCTAGAATGGGACTAAACGATAAATTAATTTGGTTATTCAATATACTGGCGTTATTATTTAGGGATTTTTTTAATTTCAAGTGCTTCCAAGTTTTCTAATTTTTTGCTTTTATTTTTACGGTGAAGAACTTTATCCCCTGCGTCCTTATTAAAAGTATGATTGGTGGAAATAAGATGATTGGAAAACTCCTGACGAAGGAAGGGTTCTTCCGAAACCGGTAGAGTTTAATTAAAATTTAAATGTGGTCTAAAACAAATTAATATATTTTTATTGAAAACAGATTTGTTATCGTAATGTATGGACGCTGGGCGCATTCAATGAGCGGATAGTGAGGAATGTGAGCAACAGTGGTGGAATAACTGATCAAATATTACCCATTGTAAATGAATGAGAAAATCGGTATTGTAATATCTTTCTCAAATGAAATGTATTTTGATCTTTAAAACGTTGACACCGTTGCGTGCCCCACATGGCTGCCTAAGGTTCTTACAAAACTACAGAGGTTCGCTCATCGTGACGTAGCTTGAAGTCCGTATTCTGCCGGGAGATTTGAATTCACTGCAATTTATTTATATTTTTATAATGAACACCTCACAAGAGTCCCAACTCCTCCCGTTAGGAGCCAGTGAGACTATGGCATACCCAATTGGGGTATGTTGTGAGGCTGAAGGTAAGCGGGGAAGGAAGAGAGACGGGGAAGAGGAAGGTGGGGATGTACCTGGCTATTCAGATCTAGTCACTAAACACGGCTAAAATAGTTTCAAGCAACGTTTCAATTCTGAAAGGTGGTTTTACACCAGGGCATTACTGAGAGTATCTTCCAATCTGGAACGTGTTGCAAATATATTATATATTATTTTTAATTCATTAATTGTGAAATAACACAAATTAATCAAATAAAATTATTTGCGCACGCCGCAAATGGGAATGGGAGTCCAAAGCCTTGCCCCTGGACTACGCCGGCCGTCAGATACAGAATACAGACGGGGTCAAGCGATTTATTTATAATAAGTATGATATTCCACAAAAAATCGTTTTAATCTTTTTTTTCAATTTATTCATATTTACTAAAGCATTTTAAACGGTTTTAGTTCATTTTAAAAAATAAATAAAAAAATAAATTTTTAAGGTTTTCATACAAGTTAGGAGGCCGATTGGATTCAGTGTCCCGGTCTTGTGATCTAGGAGATTTTGGTTGAAACTTATCGTTACCCACGATGCCGACATATCCAAGAATCCAAATCAGATTTAGAGTTCTTCTGAGCATTGAATGGAGGTCATTAGCACTTGAAGAAGACATACCAAAGTGATCATCAGGATGAAGAAGAGGACAGGATTTAAGTTTTTGGAGAGAACTGAGAGAGTCAGGGAGAACAAGGGAATGTTCAAAATAATTTTTGATTATATATTTGAGAGATTCAACTATACAAAATACATATAACCATTGATGATGTGGAATCGAGGCTATGAACACCTTGTACATTAATGAAGTTCATGATATTTGGTATCTGACAAAAAGTTACAATTTCTCAAATTGAAAGCTTCATTTAGCAAACTATTATGGCCAGGATAACGATAGGTAAAGTGTCTGTTTATTCGTAGAATAAGCACACAGAGTGACAGGTGGTGAATGACCACCATCCAGAATCGAAACGTTGCATGAGATGGCTTTAGCCGAGTTTGCTAACTATATTTGAGTAGCCAGGTTCTTTTCCTCCCCATAACCTTCAGCTTCAGAACATAACCCAATTGGGTATTGTAGTCTCACTGACTCAGGTTAGCTGAAGCAGTTGGGAGTCTTTTAATGTATTCCAGATTAAAAAAACTCCAAGAATTAAACTGATATTCATTTTAACTCATGTAATGTATTATTCAAAGTATTTTTGTAATGTATTATTGTTTACATATTTAATATGTTTTTTTAGTGTACATTGGATATGAAAGTATTTTTTTATCTATATAAATACCGCACAAGAGTCCCAACTGCTTCCGCCTGGAGCCAGTGAGTCTATGTCATCCCCAATTGGAGTAAAATTTTATGCCTTCAAGGCCAAACTAATAAAATGTTCGCAAAGGTAAACAAATTTTGTCAAGAAAACGTTTGGTATTTTATATAACGGAAACAATTCATTCAATTCAACAAAGCGCTCCGCTGAGAAGGTGACATTTTTTGCTTTTTAAAAAAAATCTGGCATATATGCAAAAAAGAGCTTATTATTTTAAGCAACTGATTAAAATCTTTAAAGAAAGACCCTTGTGCGTAACGTAAACCATGGAAAAAAATTACAGCATTTTTTTTGAAATTTTATTTAGCCAAATGGACCGCACAATAGGCCTCGCGAGCCGCGTGCGGCCCTGTTGCATTATAATTATTCAGCGCCGGACTTGAGCGTGACATAGAATGGCCGACTGTCAATTTGTGCAAATCGTTATCATTTTTCTAATTACTTCAACTTAAAATTCATTAATTATCCATAAAGGCACCTGACCTGAAATTTTACTTCCGTGTACCTAGCCAATCAATAAATGTTTTCAGGGCTTAGTCAAGTAGCACGCATTAGCATGTATAATATTATCATTGCTCGCTCGCTTGCATTTAATTTGGTTTAACAAAAATAATGATATTATGTTTCGTAGAACTAAAATCTCCTACCAAGAATATCGGTGTGAAATACAAAATGGTCCACTTTTCATCAACAAGATAGAACCAATAAAGCTAATCGCAACAATCTTCTGTCTGAGGAGTTACAAAGTGAACGCAAAATGTTTTACCAAAGTGGACCGATGGACAAAACTACACATTTTATCTTTATGTGTTATATCGGGCATTACAATCGCCCGATTTTTTCAAGAATATATTGACACTCTAAACTTAGATCTTTTCTTCCTTGCAACATTTTCCGCATGCCTCGCAGAGCTGCTGAACATTCTGACTTTTTGGATTTCAAATTCAAACACTGCCTGCGTCATAAAATTGTTTAAAAACTTTGACTACGTAGAACTTTTAATCCCAGGAGCAAATGGTTTTCTTCATAATGGAAACCATATCACCATCTTAGTACACGTCACTAATTTGTTCGCTATGATAATTGACTGTATAAATGAATTTTATATTTATTCACCGAAGAGACAGTTTTTTTTCGAACTCGGGGATTTATTTGCCATAGGAGAATTCATTTATCCCCTCGTACTAGGTTACACATTTATCCAAGTTTGCAGTTTTTTTAATGTCATTAGTTCTTACGTCAACATTCTCAACTTTTTAATTTGTAGAGCGTATGGCAGATTGGATTATCATTACGAAAATAATGATGCTTTTATGTATTTGTTGAAGAATAAAGTATTTCGATATGCAGATATAAATACTTCTTGCATTCCCACGCAGTTCCAAATTACAAAAGTGATGCAAATGTACGACAAATTGCTGAAAAATATTGAGATAACCAATCACAAATACAACATTGTTGTAAGTAACATTCATTAGCAAATTAAATATTGTTTGCGTATTATTAGTAAAGAGTCTATAAGTAATGTTACCAAAACAGAAGTTTTCACGCATTTTTGTCAATTCTTTAATTTGCCTTCTATATTACAAAATGTCTTTATATTACAAAAGTGATGCAAATGTACGACAAATTGCTGAAAAATATTGAGATAACCAATCACAAATACAACATTGTTGTAAGTAACATTCATTAGAAAATTAAATATTGTTTGCGTATTATTAGTAAAGATTCTGTAAGTAATGTTACCAAAACAGAAGTTTTCACGCATTTTTGTCAATTCTTTAATTTGCCTTCTATATTACAAAATGTCATATTACAAATGTGATGCACATGTACGACAAATTACTGAAGAATATTGAGATAACCAATCACAAATACAACATTGTTGTAAGTAACATTCATTAGCAAATTAAATATTGTTTGCGTATTATTAGTAAAGATTCTATAATGTAATTCTATAAGTAATGTTACCATAACAGAAGTTTTCAAGCATTTTGGTCAATTCTTTAATTTGCCTTCTATTATATTAATATCTTAAGATAATAATGAAAATAAAAGTGAAATACCGCTAGTAACCAAACATTCATACTGAAATTCAAAACATGTCTTTAAAAAATATCGAACTACTGTTTTTCTGCAGAATCTCTCTAATACAGCACTTTGATGACAGCCGTCAAGGGGTAAGGTTCTCGACTAGCAATTCGAAGGTTGCGGGTTCGAATCCGGGCGTGCGCGAGTAAATTTTATTTGGTTAATTTGTGTTATTTTACAATTTCTTCGTTTAAAATAATACTCTAACTGGTGTTAGACCATCATTCAGAATTGAAACGTTCCTTGAAATGGCATGTCCTTCCCCACCTTCGTCCTTCCCATCTCTTTCCCCTCTTCACTACCTTTAGCCTCACAACATACCCAAATTGGGGATGATCAAAATGATAAATCAAGATAATTGCAACCATATTATCACTTTAAAACATTTTCAGCTTCTTGCTGGAACGACACCATGCATATTATACCTGATTACAAATATATCCACAACGGCAGAAATGGTAAGAATTTTTTGAAAGTTAAACCTCCCGGGTTACGAATAACTCGACAATACAAGGTGTGTCAGGACGTACCTGATCGATAAGGATCGGTAGGATAATTGTCGGTAACTTCTCAAAAGGTGACAGTTCACAATGACTAAGTGTCCATAATATATTCGATATCAACTGTTGTTTGTACGTTAGCGGTCTGCAGTTGTCCTAGGGAACGCAGAGAAGTTACCGACAATTATCCTACCGATCCTTAGGGGGCATACATAAATTAAGTGAGCAAAAAATAGGGGGGGGTCCAGTAAAATCTCACCGAATCTCATTATACCGAGGGGGGTCCTTAAAAATCTCACGTCAACTCTAAAAGAGTATATATTAATATAGAGATAATAAATTGTTTCACTTCTTTTGAAGTGTCCCATTTTGCCCGCTGAAAAATGGTTATTATGAAAAAAATTTATTTCGAGAGTAAGAAAAAAAATCTCACGTGAGGGGGGGGGGTCCCACTAAATCTCACTTAATCTCACCAAGGAGGGGAGGGGTCTAAATTTTTTCAAAAACTGCTCACGTAATTAATGTATGTCCCCTTATCGATCGACCATGCTAGAACCTCTGAAGGATTTTAACTACCGATTCCTAAGCATTTTTGGAGTAATAAAAGTCGATATCGTTTTGTTGTCCGATGATATTTATATCTATTAAAAACAATTTCTTTTTCAATCACACGTCGCTACTGATCCCATTCCTACAAGTCAGGACTAGGTCGTTTGACACGCAATTGTAATTCGTGAGTTATCGTACTGCTGGAACGAGAGGCAGCGCGTATCAGGTGAATCGCTAGGCCCATCGGTTTTCAACCTGTGGTTCGGCAAAAATTGGGGGTACGCAATATCGTGAATGCTTTTTTTTAGTTTCGAAGGAATTTCCCTCAACAGCAGCTGTAGGTCTAAAAATATTATATCGTTCAAAAGCACGTATTTGTGTGAAAAATTACATTTTTCTTCCTATGCTATGCGTTTATTAAAAATAAATATCGCAATCACCTTAATGCTGAACCAGACTTGAGGTTCTACGTTCTACCCATGTAAAAAAGCAAGCTCAGGGATCACATTGACTGTACGTTGACAATGTATGATTGATTATACAGGGTGCAACAGGAAATCGGGCTTTCATTTTAACTAGTGAGACAAAAAAAAAAATTTCCACTATTTTTTTTTCATTTAAAAAATTCATCCTCTCAATACGCTTTTGTGAGCTTGGAGTTGTGTATGGACTACATGAAATTTTTTCGTCGAAGTAAAAAGACGTCGAACAAGATTTTTAGAAATGTTGAAATCACTGGTTTAAAACCAAAAAAAAACTGTATAAAATTGCAATAATTGTATTTGTGTGAATTGATTGTAAAATTCGTGTAATAATGAGAGTATTCAAAAATCACAAATGAAACATGCCTTGCATTAGTCAAAGGATACTCAGGCTGAAAAAGGTTGACAACCGCTGAGCTAGGCTATAAACTGCTACTCTCCGGTCTACCGTTACGACTTATGATGGAAAAATATTTTCAATGTTTTTAACTAAAAATATGCTTAGGAATCGCTGCTTAAAATCCTTCAGTTATGTGCTGTTACACCCCGTATAATTATAATAATATAATCGGCTACATTGTAAACCACTGTTTTTTTTAAACCAACCCATGGGCAACACAACGTGCATTAGAACTTACTTCCTACAATTGAGCCCTTGCCCGGAATAATGTTGTTTCATAAGATTTTATATTTAAAATACAATAAACATACAATTTCTTAAGACTTTTAAAGGAAAAGTCGTGAAAAAACGACTTAGAATTAGAAAAAATTGACTCAGAATTTTTTGCAAGAATTTGTGCTGAATTCGTGGTAAAATGTTGTATATGAAAATTTCACATACAACATTATTCCGCAAAACGGTTTTTTTACTTTTCTGACCCTCAAGAAAGCACCAAGCTCTTCTAATATCAATTTAAATATGTCATTGATGCATTTGAGCTTAAAAGGCAAAAAAAACTAGATGAATAAATGAAACTATTTGCAATCGAGATTTTGTCTTGAGATCAACATAGAGCATTATCCCACAAAACATTAAACATTATTCAATGGCTAAAAAGCAGCCTTAACTATATTTTTTTTGAACGAATTCTACTTTTATGCATTCTTCAGTTGAAGTGTATCTAGTTGAAGCCATAATAAGTTCGTTTTCTCCATTTATTCCCTTGAATTAAACCAATCTCCGTGATTTCAATGAAAGGCTTTATACAAAATTATTCCACAAACGGACATTTAAAATGCTGCCACAGGCCTAAAAAAAAATTTATTACCATAACCCCTATCTTAAAAGATGCGTAATAATATTCCCAACATTATTCCATCAATAACTCAACGTTGATAGTTTTGTTTGATACAACATTATTCCGGACAAGGGCTCAATTATTAAAGCGGATTTTTTTTTGTGCAATAATGGTGGACTGAGCAAGCCGAGGAATTGAACCCACGACGTCTGGGTGGCAACCCAACCCATTTATCAACTCAGCTACTCACCGGCCACAACTTTTCTTTACAACTGTGTTTCATAATTTTTTTCTATATTTGCATTATTATATTATTAAGATTTTATACAGGGTTTCCGGGGGTAAAGAGCATTAACTTCGGGTGATGTTTCTACATGATGGTAGGAGTAAAAAAGATTAACAACTTTTAAGTATCTAAGTACAAACTTACCCGATAAATTTGCTGTGAGTCAGCTGGGCGCGTTGTGGCGACGTTGGTTTTGTTGGACGCGTATCGTAACAGCGGAAAATATCTAATAGTGCAGGCCGCACACGCCGTACTAATTTTATCTTTTTACCAAAAAAGTACCGGTAGAAGTTGGAATTTAGAAAAAAAAACATTTTTACTTACACTATCATAAAGAATCCACCTCCGAAGTTAATGCACTTTACCCCCGGACATCCTGTATATTGTAAGCTCAGGGACGCGTGGAGGGGGACTCTACTCGCCGAAAAAAAAGAACCAACTGGATTCAATATACTAAAAAGCTAAATAGCCTACTCTACTAAACTTGTGGTGTTTGGACATGTTTAGTTACTAATATACTTTTTTTGTATTACTTGGGCATTAACTATGTAACAATTTCTAGACATTTTGTTTTGAAGAGTTTTAATTTTCAATGTACTATCGTTACTTAAATTTTTATTTTTATGCTACCGGTTTCGACACATACGTGTCATTCACTAGCAAACTTAAAACTTAAGTTTAGTTTTAAGTTTGCTAGTGAATGACACGGATGTGTCGAAACCGGTAGCATAAAAATAAAAATTTAAGTAACGATAGTACATTGAAAATTAAAACTCTTCAAAACAAAATACTAATACACTCGCTACTCAACTAAAATACTCGCCCAGTCAGAACGGGGTATTAGAGCCGGTATTACAGTATAATTTTAAATGGTTTTGTATCTAGTTTACGCACAGTTGGTAATACTTTAGCTTAATATACTGTGTGTTAAGGGACACACTTGACTTATACCAAGTATTCCTGGTGTCCCATATAAAATTTGTTTGGTCTCCGGTTACTTGTCGATGTTTTTTGTAGCCATTGGACCCACATTTCAGTTTAGTGAGGAGAAATGAAAAATGGTGGAAAAAAAATATTTGTATTTATCTATAATGTGTATGTGGTTATAAGTTTTGATATATAAGCAGGTATTCAAATATCCAATAAACTAGGTATCTAGTATCTATCTGTGTAGTTAAATAATGATGATTACAAAACATGCTTCATGGTATTTTTTTGTTTATTGTAGACAGGATTTCAATTGGCTGTTGCGATTACATGGTGGGTACTGAGTTTCATGAACGTCTTATTGACCGCAGCAATTTGCGAATCATTGATGGACGACATTAAAAGAACCAGAATTATAGTCTGCAAACTCTTGGTACTATCAAAATCTCTTGGCAAGTAATGAAAACCTTTTGATAAGTATTAATAAACTTTAATCCGATTCCGGTTTAAGGGTCATATTTCGGAATCTCCTTCCCTCCACATTGTAATATGTTGCTTTGTGATTAAATCCACTGCATTTAAAACATTCAAGTTTTAGAAGAAGAAGAAGATGTGAGCCCAAGAAAATAATCTTTTTATTGTTATACACAATGTTTAGGTACAAATTAATCATTTTTTTTATTTATTTATTCATTTCTATACTCTTACATACAGTTTATAAATACAGTAGGTGAAAGTAAAACAAAAAATATCCTTAATATAAAACATAGTAGGTAGTAGAGTGAAGTATGTTCGGCAACTGCATGTAAATGGTTAAAACTAATGTGGTTATGTTTTGTGAACACCTCACTAGGAGAACCTGTGCTGAGGTATTCGCATGTATTATTATGCCGTCATAAGTGATAGCACAGTATCCCCCTTGAGACTCTCAAGGAAGACTCCGTAGTTCCACCCTTGGTGGCTGTATTGTACATATAGTAGGTGTAGGTAGCTGTTTTGAGATAGTCATCATAATATTATACAGACACAATGTAGTAAGTTGAGGTAAGTTAAGCATCATAATATTCTAAAGACGCAAGTAATACATTATAGTGAAAAGAGTGCAGATACATTGTACAAGATTTACAGGTGTACAACAAGAGTTAAACATAATAATGATACGTAGGTACAATGTAGTGAAAAGAAAAAATAAAGAATATACATGAAGTGAACTTAAAGAGCAGTTAAGTCGAAAAGAGAATAAACAAAACCAAAGTAGATGATATTAGTGCCAATATTTTTAAAATATTTCCAAATAGTTATGCAATATTAATATACTTTGTAGATCTAGTTGTATAGTTTAAATACTAAGTTAATTATTATGTTTGGTTTGGAGTAAATAGGTTTTGGAAAAATATATCTTAATGTTTTGCTATTCTTGCAGAATTCGAGGAAATACAGGAACTGAGGAGGTTTATAAAGATGCTGACTCGTCAAAAGCCTGACATAACCGCCTGCAAAATGTATTCCGTCAACTTGAATTTTGTATTTACTGTGGTGGGGGTTATTGCTAATTACGTCGTGATTTTAACATTCGCAAAATGAGATTTCAAAAATGCCATTCTATGCTATTGAATGTAAAATTGCAGATACGTAAGTATAAAAAAAGTACGTTTTACTTAAGCGGGTATAAACAGACAATACCGGAAATTTGTCCTTTTTAAATCAAATTCTAGACGTATTGACTCTTTTTTAGAAAAAAAAACATAAATTGATTTTGAGAGATTGTTATTTTAACGGGTAAACGCAATATTTTAATTTTTTTAAACTAAGTTTATTTTTAATATACTAAGGTTATACCATTGGTCTTTGGCAGATTTGTTAAATTTTCAGACGAAATGTTGTGTTATAGATTACAAATTTCGAATCTTTCAAATAAATCAATAAATAATCTAGTAAAGACACTTTTTTAGAATTTTAATTTTAGTTCAATTAAAATCATAAAAAAATAAGTCCGAGAACGTGTTTTGTGACAAAAATAGTCAGTTTTTCTATTTATTTAAGGTCTTACAAACTAAAATACTTCAGTTTTTTTTTACACACTTATTTTGTTTAGACATTATTGAAAAATCATAAATACTTATTATCAAAAAATATTTACAAGAAGTACACGATATTGAATAATTTATCATCATGCGTTTCGTGCATTTTTATTGCTTACTTGAATGTAGGTACATATTAAAGAAAGTTTTGAATGAAATAAATCAATATAATTTTTTTTGTTTAAAAAGTGTGATGCGGGGAGTAATCGATCTTTCTCATCGGAACCTCCCTGTACATTGCAAGCATTAATTCTTAGCCGCTGTTCAATGGGTCTTAGGGGGAGAGTTTGATCCAGCCGAGTATTTTTCAGCATTTTTTTTTTTTCAAATATAAAGTCTATTTTCTTTCACGAAACTTTTGTTACATGTAAAGTTACATTTAAACAAGAAAAAACAATATTGATAATTGGATTTGCATATTTATATATCTAGATATAGCGGCAGCAAGCGGAGGGTCCGACCAGATCCGCTGGAATCTTGGAGTCCTCAGAAATTATCTGAAACATGAAATAAATAAAAAATAAAAAAGTCGTTATAGTACGAATGAAAAACAGTTTGCAAAAAAATTGTTGATTGCAAAAATGGCGGACGTAAAATGAAAATTGAAGAAAAAATCGGCCTTAATAATAATTTCATTTGCACACGTCAAGACTCTAATTTTTTTTTGAACGAAGCTACATTTATTTTGAACGACCTTTACTTTACGAACGACTTTAGACCCTCCAATGTCCATGCATACGAGGTTGGTAAGCAGTATGCAAGTTCTTACAATAACATAATACGAGAGATAAATAAAAGTAGCTGCTCGTGGAAGAATTCTTTTGAAAAAGATAGTATAAAAATAGATGTAAAAGTGTTATTAAAAGGGAAAGATAAATATGAGCTGAACCCGTCGAAGAAACCTTCTGAAAATATAAGTAATAATGAAGAAGAAAACAGTAATAACATAATATAAGTAGGTACTAACAATGACAACAGAAAGAACACAAAAAAAAATTAAAAAAGAAAAGAATAGCCAGAGAAGGTATTCCGCAAACCACTGGGCAGTCCCAATATGGTCCCAATGAGAATGCGCATGGCGATCGGCCTGACTACAGACGAATCCCAAGCATAAATAAACCGATAAATCCCAAGGTCCACATACTTTACCCTGCTACCCGATTGTGACTCGAAGAAATGAACGTGGGAGAAAAGGAGAAAGTTACAAAGCTTCAGAAAGAAAAAAGCTTCAAACTCCGAACTTAGTTCGGAGTTTGAAGGTTGGCCGATCGTGTGGTGGCTGCGGCCAACCTTCCAACTCCAAACTCCAAATTTCAACATGGCGGATGCCGAACAGCTGATTCGGCGCTTATCTTTTCAGTTGCCTACAATTATTACGTACAAGTATATACACGACATGTTTTCAAACAATTGTTATACCACTCTCCCGTAATAATATTTTCATATTAATGGTACGCGGCACACGTGTCTTGATTGCCGGCCGTTCGCAGACATGTGTGCGGCAGGCTGGTTCGTGTGAGTTGGCCGTCGCGATCGCCTCGGAGGCGATCCCGGGCCAATCACACAATCGTCCAAACGTTTGAAGTTGCATTAGGCTTTTCTTTAGAAAAACATTAAAAATTCTCGTAAACGTAATAATCTAATTTGCATATTCAAAATTATCGACAGTTTTACTGACACAACAGCTTTGTTACAACTCATCCAGTTCGACAACCCTTCTCGTAGACTGTGAAATAATGAATTGCTGTTCCTCAATCAACAAATTAAGAGGCTAGACTTTAAACCACACGCGGAACACCCGCGTCTGTCATTCTGTCCCGCTCACAATAAGCTCACGCACACTTACAATACATGCGAATGCGAAATGTGCGAATGAGACAACGCTCAAATTTACCTACAGAAATCACTCGAAAAGGGGTTTATGGAGAATACACTTTTCTACACCGAAACTTGCACAAAATTGAAATTTAAAAAAATATATATTTTTTAGAAAGAAGAAGCTACGTCGGTAGCTTTTTATAATTTTATAATTCTTTATGAGAGTTGAGTTAGCAGCACTTTTTCCTTAAATAATATTTTTTGATAAATCGTACATGTTTGACAGTGAATTTTTACGTTATTATGAAATGCATCGAAAATTCGAAAACATACCGACATAGTTTTAACCCTCTAAAAGGCAGTATAAAAAAAATATATTCATTTTGTGCAATTTTCGATGTAGAAAAGTGTTTTTTCCCGGTCGTTCTTTTTGTATGGGTTGAAAAGCGAAGTCTATCGTCTTAAGGATACTATTCTCCTTTGTCCAGAATGTCGAAATTTGTCAACTCAAGTCAAAGCATTGAATTTTTTGGTATTAACCTAGATGACTTTCGACCATCGATAAGTGATGTATAATTTAAAAATAAAGCCTTTTAAGCCTTCTTCATGCTTCAACTTGTGGTTATCTTCAAAATGTACTTTTTATATTATATATTGTCATTGCTCTTCATTTATTTGTACTCTCCTTTCACTGTCGTCGCTGTTTCTTATTCGTGTTATTATTATATTGTTTATTGACTATTTGTCCTTAAGTAAATAAATAAATAACTTCAAATAACACAACTAATGTTTTATGTATTTATTACGGATTACCGATTTCACTTAAAAATGAAGAGATGTGCAAGAAATGGGTCCTTGCTACCAAATGTAAGAATTTCATTCCAACAAAAAACAGCGCTAAAATGTACCTACTTAATAAAGCAAGCATTAGGCAGAAATTACACAAACTTATATTATTTATTATTGTACGAAATTTTCTTCTGTATATAAGTTATATAAATGTTTAATAATTATTTTTAAATTATTTCTACCATTATGTTATGTGTGACTGTTATTTTTTCTTGCTTGCCGGTACATTTACTATTTGTCTGTTAATGGCGCATGATGTTCCGATAATAAATATTGTAATTTTGTATGAAAGAAAAATGATACACATATTAAATCCGGTGGTTTTTTTTCTGTTTCGCAAAATGTTATGTTACCTACACTATCTAAACCAGTTATAATACAATGTGGAACTGCCTGACTTGTGACGCCCTGAATAAAGTTTCAGTATTGAAGTTTACTTCGAATTTAATCTTCCATAAATAAAGTTGTTCCAAGGATCCTACTTTTTAAATATATCGCGATTCATTCATGCGAAATATACAAATTCGCAGTTTATTATGCAACACAACTGAAAACAGAAAGGAAAAATATTTAATAACATTTTTTAGTAACAAAAAACTTGGGATTTGCGAGTTCTTCCTAAGAAGTTCCCTGAGTTCTCATAATTATCTTTTGCCCGCTTTAAAGATGGCGGCCGTCGAAACCGGAAAACCAGCCAACTCGAGAAATCCATCCAGTTATATTATAAATTTATGGTAAAAACTATGCACATGGCAACACTGGTCTCTGCCGTCGCTGAGTTTTTGAATTTCCTCTTTCTCTGTGGTCTTTCCTGTTGTTTACGAAGCGTATGAACGTCGCTTTCTGCCGGCTTCAAAAGAAATTGGGATTGGGTAAAATGAAACGTTATATTCGGGTACTTCCTGACATATCTGAATATTTTAACTGAAAGCTTGTTATAAAAGCCTCGATTTTCAGACGCTGAAACAAAAACAACTACTGCAGACATGGAGGCGATAAAAGTTGCGCCATGTTGTAATTGTAGTCAACCTTTCGGAGTAAATGGTAAATATGTTTCTCGCTAATAATCTTTTTACACTTATCTGAAATAATGTTTTTGATATTTGAAACAGTTGTCTGAAATCATTATTTAACACATTGTATTGCGCAAAGTGTTGCCGGCTTTTGTTGTCAAATTGTTGCAATAATAATAATGGTGTTATCTTAATTTCCTCTGCTCAAAAATAAGTATATTTTATTATCTGTATTTTTGTTGAATCTTTTTACTAGCCAAATTAAGAACTGATCACATTGTAAAATTTCAAATTAAATTATTATCAAATTTTAAGACAAATTCGGCGAGGAACAAAGTTTCTAGAGTCGGCTTACATATATGCACACATTAAAACATTACATATATGCACACATTATGAAACTTCGTTTCAACAAGTACTACCAGAAACAACTATTTATTATTATCATGCACAAAACTCTATTTTGTGCATGTAAATAGTTGTTATCAAATCTTGGTTTTGCATTGTTTATAATTTGTGCGTATTTAGACCGAAAAGAAACTTTTGCAAACCTCCATTTTATAAGAGAAATGATGAACTTCGAAAAAAATTGATGCATAATTCGTCTTTTACTATCTCTCCTGGCGTAAATAGTTGTTTTTTTTGTAGTAATTAAGTTGAAACAAAGTCTAATTTCCTAATAAAAATGTATGAAAATAACACTTGGTTTCAACTTAATTACTACTAACTATTTATATCGGGGAGATGGAAAAACATGCACAAAATAGGTTATTAAGTTTTACTGAGGGTTATTTTAATATCTCTCTAATTTCTAACCTGCCAATTTATGACAAATGTCAGATTGGTCGAAACTGTCACTGATACATGTGAGATTTTAAACCAGATATGCATCGATACGCACTTCTGCCGATACGATACCGATATTTATAAAAAAGTATTGACGATACCGATGCAGACAGTGAAGATTTCAAAAGGTTTAAAAAGCAGTGGGATTAGCCCGATTGCAGTACTTGACCGACCGTCAGTGCGTATCGTTAAGTGCTCTCCTGACCAACAAACTGACTGGACGTCATACGCGAAATGGACGCGTTTACGAATAGTTTAATTGCTGCTTATTATCTTCGTAGACTTATTAGGAACAGAAGACGTAGATATCACGTACACCCGATTGTCGCGCAAAGAGCATTTCAAGGGGAATTCATGGTCGGTCGACTGACGGCCCGCGTGCGCACGCGCTGGACTGATGATTCTCGTACGGACTAGTTAGCGAAATACGCATGGGTGCGGTCGGTCCAGCACTGAACGAATTATGAATTTTCATATAAATGACAAGCGCGACTGACGTACACACCAACGATCGGTCGAGTACTGTAACCGGCCGAAGATTTGAAACAGACAAAATTACTTGTTTAATATTTATTTAGAATGTTTACTTTATAACAAATTTTTAAAAATTGTAATTTAACAGAATATTTCGTTCAGATTATAAATTAAAACTTACATTTCTGATATTTTTATTCAGGAAGCACAACATCCTTTGTGAAAGCTGATCTCGTAAGTCTGTTTGGACGAGACCTGCCGTTGAGAATGGCCTTTCGGATGCAACAGAACTCATTTGGAAACTGAAATATTTTTGTGCCTTTTTTTTCAAATTTGGATATAAAACATCACTGCACCAGAAAACGAGAGGATCTGTTTTTCTTGATATATTGGGTGATCTCAGATATCTCTCTAGTTCTTTAAGAGAATCAGTTGTCAAAAGAGAGAGAGGCTCATCTTTATAAGAGACTCTTCAAAAATTTTTCACAAATGCTCCATATCCCACATCTCGTAGATGGATGGGTATTGTTTTATTTATATGTTTATATATTTTTACAGGCATAGGTTATCCGATTAAAGGGAGACTGCCATATCTATTACAGTGTGGACATTCTGTCTGCGAGAAGTGTATCTTTTCAACAATTAAAAACTTCCATGGCGTCAAATGCCACCAGTGCCAAATCAAGACAATCCTCTCCAAAGAGGAAATGATCGCAGTCAACGGGTTTGCGGAAAGTTTCAAGATGTATATCCCCCTCAATTTCTACATTCTTGGGATTCTGATTTATAACAACTCAAGGATGGAACCCGTGAAGGTATTGCTATATTTTTATAGTGTGATCAGATATTTTTTACCAACTAAAAAGTTGGAATAAAATTGCGCAGTTTTTTGTCTGGAATCTTAGGTCAATACAACTTGTTTCAGCTCAAAAAATAATATCCATGAGCTATGGAAGCTTTCAAACATTCATTTAACTATAAAAAATATAACAATATGCCGTATTTATTTGGCCAATGAAGGAAATTTGAACATACATACAGAATAGAGCTATGAGATGTATACTGGGAAAAGGCAAATACACAAGGGTTAATCAAATGAGAGAGGAGCTAAATTGGTTTCCAATAAAAAAGAAACTGTTATTTAAATGTTAATTGTTGTATGTAAAGTCATGAAAAATCAAATGCCAAAATATTTTAAGGATGGAGTTGTTTTTAATAGAGATGTACGAAATATGAAACCAGAAATATAAATAGAATTAGATTGCCACATATGAAAAAAATCAAAATCACAAAACTGCCTAATATATAGAGGACCAAAAATGTATGATGAAATGCCTGAAGAATGAATGTATTTAAAAAGAAATGTTATGCTTACTGTAAAAATATCTAAATTTACAAAATGAAGTATACTTTGTACAGTGAAACCCTCTTAAGAAGTTCTCGCTTAAGATGTTTTCCTGTTTGAAGTTTTTTTTCCGGTCCCTTGGAAAACTTCTTAAGAGGGTTTCACTTTATATATTAGTTTATATTCTAATGTAGTATAAACAAACTCAGTAAATAATAAAAAAATAAATTATAATAATTATTCATTTGAAAAAAGTGTAGAAACTTGCCAATGCCAAATGTTACAACAAAAGAATTATTATAAAAAAATCTAATTCTTTTACAGCAAACAGGTTTTATCCTACCCGCCGGTCACAGCATTCAACAACCACACAGATTCAAAGGCCACCAGCCCCAGCCTTTGCAATCCGCTCATTACAATCCTCCCTTCGCGCAGGATTCTCAAAGGAAATTTCCACCAAAAAAGGGTCAGTTCCTACCTACTCAAAACATTATAAGGCATCAATGGTGGTAGGTTCAGCCAAAGCATTTTAAAAGGGACACTTTGAATGTA